>CM067337.1:142912500-144325000 GCA_034376525.1 Nicotiana benthamiana | reverse complement strand
AGTATATCAAATACTTGGACACTCACTTAACTAAAGTACTCCTTATTGAGTAGATATGAGTAAAAGAATATGTTCAAGATCACAACAACTTTAAGCAATAATATGGCTCTCAAAAGCTTTATGAAATGAGTAGAAAATGAAGAACAATTGAATGAAAGCTTATAGCAATATAATGATCAGTTTGTGTATGTTGTTGTTTTTAAAACACTGAAGTGAAGCTGTATTTATAGTTGAAAAACTTGGCATTACCGTTGCCTAATTGCCAATTAAGAGTTGCTGAAATTACTCAGTGATAATCAATTATTAAGACCACATAATCGATTATCTGCCAGTCAGTTTAAAAATCAATCCCAGATTTAACGCTTCACAATCGATTATACATAATCTATAATCGATTACTGGCAATATTCAAAATCAGATAATCGATTACACTAAGTTCATAATCGATTACTTTAGCAACGTTCTAAAAATCATTTCCGGATTTTAAGCAAAACATCGATTATATAAAATCTATAATCGATTACTTCAGCAACGTTCTAAAAATCATTTCCAGATTTTAAGCAAAACATCGATTATATAAAATCTATAATCGATTACCTTATGGTATTTGAAAATCATTTGACAACGGTCAGCTCCAACAATCGATTGTCCTTTGCAACAATCGATTACTTGTTATTTTCTGAAAATCATGAAACTTACTGTCTCAGTGATAATCGATTATCTAAAGACATAATCGATTACTTGTTATTTTCTGAAAATCATAAAACTCACTGTCTCAGTGATAATCGATTATCTAAAGACATAATCGATTACTTAATTAAATTTAAAATCACTGGAAGACATCAACTCAACACAATCGATCACCATTAGTTCATAATCGATTATTTTGAGTATTGAAAAACTTTACCTCAACAACAATCGATTGTCATTTGTTCACAATCGATTATCATGCAGATTTGGAAAAACCTGATGTTCACTGTCTTACTCACAATCGATTACCATTAATTCATAATCGATTGTCATGCAGTCTGGACTCAGAAACAATCGATTATCATAAGTACATAATCGATTATGTTAGCCCAGATTTTTGAGGCATGTTTAGAAAACATTTTGTCTAATGTAAATATGCATGTTTGAAAATCTTTTTGACACAGAATTAAATATGCATGATTTTGGAAAATAGTTTTATGAGAGATGCCATACTATGAGTCAAGTTATAGGATCGAGATTACAATTTTAGGACAACTCAATAACAATTAAAGGCTATCTCTTGAACTTCAATCTTATTCGCAACCATTGTGCGCTTGTACTTGAATTCCGTCATATATCAATTTTTGCTTCGTTTGTCATTCATCAAAACCTACAAAAGAGTACACGTTTTGTATATTGCATTGAGAACGTGTTTCTAACAGAAGTAAGCCGAATAATTATTGGAGAGGTTTGATTTGGTAAGACATGACTCATCTTCAACTTAAAGAGGATATCATAACCCTTGATAGGAGGGTGTGGATGTTGAGTATTAGGATAAAATGTTAGTTGATAGCCAAGCGTATTTTTCTTCCATACTAATAATATTACAGTCAAACCTCTATAAAAACATCGTTTGTTTCGATATTTTTTGGTTTTTATAGATAATAACTGTTATACACTTATAATAATGTTTGATATTTAAATATATTTTGGTTGTTATACACAAAATTATCCAAAAATTATTTTTTAATGTTACATATACAAGATAAGAAAATTATTTATGTACTCAAAATATATGTAAATTTACTAATAAATATTAAAGATACTAATACATTATTAATAAATTCTTAGTTAAATGTATGAAGATTTAAAATCTAAAGTATACATTGATGAAAAACTCGGTAATTGTAGGTTATTTCATAGATTGCAGCCTCTTACTAGCTATATAATATTTGAATTAGCAAAGATATATGTTCAAACTTTCAGCAAAAGAATATCTAATAGCTTTCCCTTGACGATAATAAGAGGTTAACAATTAAATTTTCTATCTCGGTCCAAGTCGTAGCAGGTTGAGGTAAATCATTAGAATTATTATTGGTGGTCGTACTAGAGATTCTACATTGATATTATATAGAGGCAATCTTACAAAGAGGCACTGCTATAAGATGGATGTTGCTTTTAAAGGTAAAAATTTTTTATAAAGAGGTAAAATATAATATAAAATAACGACAACAACAACTACCCAGTATAGTCCCACAAAGTGCCACAAAGTGAGGTCTGAATAACATAAAATAACGGTTCAAGAAAAATTTGATTTTTATAGTGAATTGTTGTTATATGAGAATGTTGTTATAGAGAGGTCTGACTATGTCATTATTATAGTACTTCTTCATTCTTGAACGGAGGCGTGGAATAATGGTAAAATTATCTCCGGGTAACCTATAGGTCACGTGTTAAAGTCGTAGCATAAGCCATTGATTCTTGTATCAGAATATACGACTTACATCATATTCTTTGACTATAATCCTTTTCCAAACGCTACATAAATACAAAATATTTTGTGCGTTAGATTACTATTTTTTTATAATACTTCCTTATTTTTAGATTGTTACTTCTACCTGTCATTGCTTTTCTTCGATAATCCTATTATCTTGCTGATTTTATTGTATTGCACTAGTTACGAATTAGGTTTGTATATATATTATTTTTTTTAGATTTCACTTATAAGATTATTACATATGCTATTGTGATTGTATATTCATATTTATAAATACTTATTTGCATAAATATTTACAAATTCATAAATATATTATTATTATTAAGTAATTTAATAAAAAAAAATATGATAATTAACTTTAAATAAATTTTGCCTATGCGCCACTAGAAGAGGAATTAAAGAGACCGAGAGAGTAGAGAAAACGACAAGGAGATTCTGTTTTTATCAAAATTCGAGAGGGGAAAAAGAGAGAGAGCAGTTACAGAAAATGGCACAAAACCCAAGTACAAGAGTGTGTTAATGGAACTCTCGCCAACCCACACGAGCGGTTCTTGATTTCCACGTACACACGACCACACTACACTTATTTCTAGACTTGTTAATCATCTTGCTTATTTTATTCCCTACTTTACTTGGAGGAATAATTATTGTTTCAACCGAAAGTAATGAATTTAAACAAAAGTTACCTTCATGTGATTTTTATATTACTGTTGTATTAACTCTTCGATGAACGTTTAGTTAGCGACACCGTCCAACCATAGGGTTTTTTATGTAAATAGTGTGTGTCTCGAATTTTTCGTTTAACCATTTGCTTCACATAAGTTTAGTCTCAATTAATCGGGACCTATTGTTTTATATTGGGTATTTAAAAGTAAAACAGCTATGTATTATTTCATACTAGAACAAAAATAAAACAACCTCTCGGTTACAGGGATACATAATTTGACTTGTGCAAATTTATTTTTTTTTCAAAAAACCACTGTAAGGAATTATTATAGAAATTGTATATAGTCTTTGATTCATATAGTGTTACCGACTATAGAGTAGGTTAAAGCAAAGTAAAAAAAATTATTTAGTGCATTAAGCTTTTGTTAGGTGTGAAATTTAAAGAGTTTTACGTAAATTATTTTATTTTTTAGAAAAAGTTATTTTTATAACTTGAACCTATAATCACTTAGTCACCTAAAGATATCTTTATCGGTTAAGTCAAGATTTCTATACAGATTTAACGTAAAAAATAGGAAAAAATAAAAGGAAAATTTTGTTTCCTAGAAAAGTGAGAGAATCGTGTAAGTTCCCATCATCTTTTTATATATATTTCTTGTTTAGTTTTGTTCTTTGTGCTATATACTCAGTTGTACAGAGAGTGAAGCAGTGAAAGACGATTCTGTTTCATGCTCCTCTCGTCACTTACCCCTTTAAACGTTACGCTTCTTTCTTTTTGTTCTCTTATATGACTATCATCTCACTTTTAAACCTCTCTCTTTTCTCTTTTTCCCTTCTCTCTTAATGAAACAATGAGATTACTCATTTTTGTGCTCTGATTTTCTTTTAAAAACTTAACGTGATCTTTTCTTGGTTTCTACCATTTTCACTCTCTGTAGTTATAGGAGGAAAACCAAAAAGAAACGTTACCCCTTTTTCCTTTTCTAAAGCAGAAAAAACCCCATCTTGAACCTTTGGTTGCCCCATTTTTTCTGCTTAATTTGAAAAAAAAGAGAGTGTTTAACACATGAATAGTACTGCTGCTTTTTGTGCAGTTCAAGAAATGAATTTTTTACTTCCTTGTGTTAAAGAAAGTCATTGGCTTTTTAATCAAATGGAAGATGAGAGAGGAACACATAAGTTGAAGGATGAAAAAGAGGAAGTAGATTTGCTGGGGATGAATAAGAGTAATACAAAGCTATGTGCAAGAGGACATTGGAGACCACATGAAGATGCAAAACTTAGAGAACTTGTTGCCCAATTCGGTCCTCAGAACTGGAATCTCATTGCTGAAAAGCTCGAAGGAAGATCAGGTATCTTTTTTTTCCTTTTTCTTTAAAAACTTTTATGTCTTTAGTTTTAGTAGGGATTTGATAAAGTTAATGTTGGGCAGAAGATTGTGGGTTCAAGTAGACTCTTGTGATCTGATCTTTTCCAGACTGCACCGGAGTATCCTTTTATATCTTTAGTTTTAGTTCCTGATGAGTTTCTTAGGTATTTTTGAGGATAGATTAAGTGAACTGTCCATATTGTATAAATAGAAATCTACAAAATAAAGGTACCACTTAGTTGCAAAAAAATAGTTTTAACATTCAAAAAATAAATATTTGGGAGTGGAGGATCCAACATTGAGTTTGGCGATTAAAAAAAATCGGTATTTTAGGATCAAATTATAGTATATACATGTATACCAAAAACAAAAAAAAAACATAAAGTTTAAAATATCTGATGGGTTCAGAATTTTACTTTAATGGGTTTCGGTTCTTGTTAGTGAACCTATTATGCTTTTAAAAATAATTGTATAAAATTTAATATTTGATTTACCGGAAATAATTTCTCTACGTGTGATAAGTTCCCGTACATACTATACTTTCCGAACTCCACTGGTAAGATTACACTGAGTTTGTTGTTGTTGTATCTATATTCTGTGTGGAAACACTAGATTCAGTTGAACACATTGATTATATTCTACATATGGCTAATTATGAATATGTCTCTGAATTTCACCTTCGCAACTCAGAACTCACAATGTTTATATTCTGAATCCTTGTAGGAAAAAGCTGCAGATTGAGGTGGTTTAATCAACTAGATCCAAGGATAAACAGAAGAGCATTTACAGAAGAGGAAGAGGAAAGACTATTAATATCACACAAAATGTATGGAAACAAATGGTCAATGATTGCAAGGCTATTCCCAGGAAGGACAGATAATGCAGTTAAGAACCATTGGCATGTCATAATGGCTAGAAAACACAGAGAACAAAACAGTGTCTACAGAAGAAGAAAGCCTTCACATTTGCGACAAATCAATTTCCCTCATATTGTCTCTGCTTCTAATTTGAATAGTGATTCAACCATTTCTAGCAACAACAACAACATTGATGATCATCAATCAGCTTCAACTTGCACTGATCTTTCACTTACTCCATCTTCTAAAGTTATTATTCCTTCTTTTCTCATGTCAAGATTTACTCCTATGCAGCATCACCACCAAGAAATACTTGAATCAAACAAAGGTATACTCATTTCTCCCTCCTCCTTATATTTTTGTCTTGACTTGTAGTACTTAATATCTCATATGGGTCATGAATTCGAGCTTTGGAATCAGCCATTGACCCTTGCATCAGGATAGACTGTCTATATGTCACTCCTCGAGGTGCTGCCCTTCCCTAGACTATGTATGAGCATGGGATGCTTTGTGCATCAAGCAGCCTTCTATATACTAATACAACATTTTTACACAATTAGGTCATCCAACAAAATCACTAGACAACCACCTTCTTTTATCCTAGAAAATAAGTAGTAATTAATTTGCTATGATTGGATAAAATATACTAGTAATGTAGAATTCTTTATAAGTTATATATACTAACAGTATGATATATCTGGTTGTGGCATTTCAAGGACGTATTTATTCCATTTCGAAAATGTTCGGGGGGTCATACGACCCATGCAAAGTTTAAGTGTGCATCTGATGAAATCGGACTAGTTCAGAGTAAAAAATATGTACTATCCCAACAATTTACTTGTAACTACTTAATAAGTAATACTATTATATAAATATTTATTAAACACGAGCCGTGCATAGAAGTTAAACTCATTTAAGAGTGAAACTTATACTCCTTCCGTTCCAGTTTATGTGAACCTATTTTCTTTTTGGTCCGTTCCAAAAAGAATGATCCCTTTCTAAATTTGGATACAATTTTATTTAAATATACAATTTTACCCTTAATGATACATTTTTATAACTACACAATATTTTGGGCTCCTTTTTGACTTGTTTAGGATCACATATTCTTAAAAGTCTTATTTTTTTAAAATTTCATGCCTAGTTAAATATGTTCACATAAATTGAAACGGAGGGAGCAAGTTCTTCCCTTGTATTTTATTTGTGGTGATGTAATTTGTAGGTATCTCAAGACATGAAGAGGTGAAAATAGAAAGTGCAAAATTCTTGTATGGAAAGGAGGAGCCAATTGCAAACAGTATTGTAGAGGAAGGTAATCAATGTGGATGTGGTAATCAGTCAGACACAAACTCAGAAGTTTCTGCATCTGAGTCAGTAGCCAACAACATGACCAATGTTAACATTTATGATAATGGAAAACAAGTAAAACAAATGAAGACCAAAACTATGCATTTCATTGATTTTCTTGGAGTTGGAGCAACTTGAAAAAACAGTGGGGTTTTGGGGGGAATTTTTTGTTTATTAGTACATGGAAAGTAACAGAAGGAGCTAAAGAGATTAGTTTTGTTTTTGCCAACGGGATATAATTAGTTTTGTAACATTACTAAAGTAACTTGGTGACTGCTTAATGCATCTTTTCTGTTACAGTACTGTGAAATACTGCAAAAAGAAAAAGTGGGGTTTTTGCTGGAAAACAGCATTTTCAGTTCTTGGTGGTTTGTGTTGAACAAAAAAAATGTAATTTTGGTCAAAACTTAAATTTTAGAGAAGAAATCGGGTTACTAATAATCAAAAAGGTCGAAATACAATTGGCTTTTAAAGATTAAGAATAAAGCAATAAAAAATTGTATTTCACTATGATCTCAAGAATGTTCTTTGTCTCCCTACAAATGATAAAACTTCATCCTTTACATTTTATAAGGAGTAACGGATTATTCTAAAAAATAAAGAGCATTTAATGAGATTGCATAATCATTGCTATTAAATACTGAATAACTAACGTATCAAGTATTTAAAAATGAATGTAGATTACTTTTTGTCTTCAGATTCATGTCTTCAATGCCCTTTTTATCCGTTGATATTGAATGTCTTGGATAGACACGAGAATCATATCTAAGGTTCCTTCTCGTGCCTGTTTCCTTTTCTTCTACCGTGCATGTTGTCCTCTGTTCCTTTTAATCATTTATTGTTCTTTGACTGTTTGACTAATCCACGTGTCATGTCACGTCACCTTTAATAAAAACTCAATTTTTTCCCAATACAGATAGTCGCCCCACTTTTCATTTATTTATCAATTAAATAATCTGGAAGTGGATCCTGAAAAAGAATTTTTGTCACAATTAATGCTTGTGTTAGTATCGACGTCTTTTCTATCTTTCTCATTTAATACCATGTACACGTGTCGTCTTCTGGTTGGATCTGCAGTTTTGTTCCCATTTTTCTAGGCATGTTCAACTTCCTCTGTTTACGAAGTGATGGTTATCTTTAATATTGGCTTTCCATCATTACTTCCCTTAATTTTGACGGTTGTCCCCATATAAACTTTTAATTCACACTTTCTTTGTCTGCCTTTTCATCAACTTCCATCTAGCATTCGAATTCCCTTTCTTTCTTCTACTTTCTTCAAAACCATCCTGCAATGGCATCTCCAAACCCTAATCCAGAAAGGCTTTGCTTCTCGATCAATTTCCTAATACACCTACTCCCATCAGACATTCAAGAGGCAGAGGAGGAAAATCCCGAAGTATGAGATCTACACGAGGAGGATCAGCTAGTTCTGGAATTAAAGGTTCTTCTTCATAAAAATCTATCTTCAAAAGGTAAAGAAATTTCGTAGCCTTCTTTAGAGCCCACGGTTGAAGAGATTATTCCAAACGATTTGTCTTTTGCAAGTGACAAAACGTCCCTTAAAAAACAAATTGCAAAATTAGAAAAAACTGATGCTTATCCCTCTCTTATAAATGAACTTAATATTCTTACAGTTAGGAAAGAGTGCAATTGGAAAGAGGGCGTCGTTCGTTTATCAATTACTTCTATTAACCAAAGAATTTCATCATACAGAAATGGGTATTCTTATATTTATACCTACCCCTTCACTTTAGGGTTTAAACCTGTTGTAGACCCAATTATCATAGATTTTTGCAGATTTTTCAACATTTTCTTAGCCCAGGTTGGACCTTTGGTTTGGAGGGCTGTAGCTTGTTTAAGGTTTTTGTCTACTAAAGCAAAAATTAATTTCACCTTTCCCCATTTCATCCACTTATACCACCCTAGTCTGCTACGCCATGTGGTTTTCACTCTAACTGCAAAGAGCAAAAGAGTTCCAGTAAACGCTGATGACGATAAAGATCGTGGGTGGTATCTGCGTTATATTGGTGTTCGCACAGTAGACTTATTGGGAGAATCAAATATTCCCTTCCCCGAGATGTGGAATTTTGCAAGTAAGTTTTTGTTTTACTTTTCCCGTGCCTAGTTTATGAGATTTTGATCTTCTCTTAAATTTATCCCCTTTTTGGTTTTTTGTAGCAACCATGGGAGATGTGGAACCCGTTCCCAATTTTCGTGATTGGGTGGACTCGATTTTGAAAATTGCCCCTAAGGAAGATAGGACTTGGAAATCTATCTCTTCCTTACACGGGTGGACAGTAGAAACACACGATGCATATTTCTTTTCATATATACTTTCTAGATACGTATATAAATTTTGATAATGAACTCAAATCCTTCTTTACATCAGGATTTAGAATAAAACGAATGGCAGTATAGGTTGATATATCCATGCGTACAACTGCCAACTCTGCACTTGGTTTAGATAAGACTAAAGCTCTTTTAGCCAAAAGAAAAGATTTAGCAATGGAAGCTGAAGATGAAGAAGATAATACCTCTTTGGTATCTAGGCAAGAGATAGGAGACGTGTTGTTTTGGATGATGAAATTGAAGACTCTCCTGCTCGTGCCTCTGTTGCAATTACTTCTTCTATAATTACTTCCACTACAGAACCTGTTCTTATCCAATCTGATGAAGATACTGTGCGGAAAGACACGAGTGAACCAACTCAACCTCCTTCCGATAGTGGTTTTTGGAGTGGCGAGCTCGGACCTGTTTTTGATGAAGCTCCTCTCTCTTCATTCATTCCTTCTCCTTTCATCCCTTTGCCAATTGTAAGTACTTCATCACCAATAATTGTTTCCTTACCTTCTCCTTTCATCCCTTTGCCAATTGTAAGTACTTCATCACCAATAATTGTTTCCATATCTTCTCGAGTTGTGAATACTTCCATTCCTATTCACGAATCAGTTTCTATAGCTTCTCCTTCCCTTCCTGCTTCAACTTCAATGACCCTCACAGTTTTTACTTTTTCTACTACGCCCCCTACCACTGCTCCCTCTTCATCTGCTCTTCCAGTATAGGGTAGCTCTAGTGGAAGAAGCTTGGCTATGAGAAGTGTTACACTTGAAGTCCCTGCTACTCGAAGCCTTTTGAGAAAATTTTGAGGCGCAGATATGTGGCTCGAGCCTCTTATTGGGGATATTGAGAAAAACAAAATGCAAAGTCACAACTGCTACACCTCAATGAATGACATTGTTCATTCAACTTTAAAAGTAATTTCCTTAACTTTGAAATATATATATATATATATATATATATACGTAGATATATATATTGTTTGTTTATTTTGAGTCTTGACTTTCATGTTTCATAATTGTAGGTAAATCTCATTGGGACCAAGCTAATGGGTCGGATTTCTGTATTGGAGAGAAAGGATAGTGAGTCTACAAAGGCTATCTCCGAAGCTAGAAAGATAGCTGAGGATGCATTACTTGAAGCAGCAAATTGGAAGGATCAATATGAGAATGCTTAAGGGAGTACATAGGAGTTACAGGAAAACAAAGTCCGCTTGGAGCAACAGAATCGTAGCTTATCTTCAGAGTTAGGAGTTGTTATTGCTTCATGGGGTCAACTTAAGAAGGATAAAGAAATTTTGGAAGGTTCTTTATCTAAAGCTAATGATGAAATTAATGAGTTAAAGGCTCTTCTGGAGAAAAAAGAAGAATATGCAAAAGAATTGGCAGAGAACTTATCTCGTGCTCAGAATAATTTAAGGATTTCCTCCGACAAGATTCATATGTTGGAGAGTTCTCGTGTTAACCTTCAATCTTCCCTTGATTTCCACTTAGCTGAATATGAAATAATGAAGAACACTTTAGCTACGTGGGGAAAAGATTATGAAAACCTGGAGAAGGATCACAATTCCTTGGCTGAGAATTAACTATGAGGTCAACTGGGCCTTCTTGAAATCTCGTCGTGATACTTTAATGGAGGCTTCTCAGAAAAAATTTAACTTGCAATCTGAGTTAGCCAAAGTTTTAGACTTGATTGAGAAGAATGAACAGCCAACCGAAACTCCTTCTC
This sequence comes from Nicotiana benthamiana, assembly GCA_034376525.1. NCBI lineage: Eukaryota > Viridiplantae > Streptophyta > Magnoliopsida > Solanales > Solanaceae > Nicotiana > Nicotiana benthamiana. The sequence goes on along the minus strand of CM067337.1, from coordinate 144,314,229 downwards.
CCGACCACGTAATGTACATCTCTTCTCCAACACTGGAAACTCCCGGGGTTGAAGAGCCTTTAAACTAGAAGCAACAGATGAAGTTACTGAAGTTACAATTCTAGTAAACGAGGGTAACTTATCTACAACACAGACTTTAGGAACAGAAATCCCTGTGTCTACTGCTTCTCATGAAGTTTCAGCCGAGCCTAATGAAGCTGTGACTCCTACCGCTCCAATCACCTCAATGACCAATGAAGATATTTGACCTTGCCTCTTTTTTGTTTGATTTTGATGATGTGATGAAGTCCCCAGCTTCTATAATGGGGCATCTGTTTCAAAAAAATGTATTGTTATATCTAAGTTTTTTCCCTCAGCTTTTTATGTTAAGACGTTTGTATAATACTTCTTCATTTTATCCTTGTCTACTTAGTGCTTTAATTTTTGCAGAATGATTTAACCTTACTCTTGCCTATTTTTCTTGTTAGGACTTAGAGAATAAGTTAGAATTTTTATCCTTTTCAGAAAACACTTTCATAATTCTTCTCATGTGTTACCAACATGAGGAAAAACAAAAAAAGGGTCCTTTTATTTATTGACACTTAATGAAGAAGACGTACGATGAAAGAGATAGGAACATACATGTTTCACATAAAACAACTTTTGTAAAGTTTTTTATTTATGAACTTTGATAAGTTTCTTGAGTATTACATATACTAAAGTACATCTATTACTTTCTCGCAACTGTTTTCTTTTAATAGATTTACAAAATATACAAGGTTTTTATATATAACCTGTTCCGATACATAGTCATGTCCCTGACTTTACATTCTTAGGAAGGGTTTAAGTAATGACTTCATTTTAGATTGATACTTGAATTCTTGTAACTTGAGTTGATTTGAAAATCTTGAATTTTGCTCTCTCGTATCTATTTCTACACATACTTATGTGTATATAGTACAGTCCCCCAAGTGTTTGAGCGGTGAGGTATGTAGCCTTGAACACTTGTATATTTGCTCCCAATCTTTGGTCCTTTTCCTGAAACAGAAAAACATACGGGACTCGGAGATGCAATTATAGATGAAGACTGCCTAACTCATGTGTATTTCCATCAGATTATTGCTACCCTAGGCTAGGAATTTAAGAGTATTCCAATTTGCTGTGCAGGCCGTGACTCATCATTTGACACGAGTTAGGGTTTTTGCCTAGCATCTAAAATCGTTAGTATAATTTTATCAATTCAAAGAAAAAATTCTAACTTGGCGATACCTGACCGTGGGTACTTTCTTTAGAAGTAATTTCTCTTTAAATGAACAACATTCCAATGTGAAGGTAGAACCTTGCCTTCTATTGTCTCTAGCTCGTATGTTCCTTTCCCCGCAATTTTGTGAATTCGATAAGGTTCTTCCCATGTTGGACTTAGCTTTCCTGAACTAACTGACTTTGTAGATTGGAAAACCTTTTTTAACACGAAGTCCCCAAATTTAAAAAACCTGAGGCGTGCTTTCCTGTTGTAATACCGTTCAATATCTTGCTTTTGAGATGCCATCCTTATCAATGCAGCTTCTCTTCTCCCTTCAAGTAAGTCAATATTTACTCGTAACTCTTCATTGTTCGAGTCTTCTTTTGCTTGAATACATCGTGTACTAGGTTCACCTATCTCAACTGGTATCAAAGCTTCTGCACCATAGACCATTGAAAATGGTATCTCTCCTATACTTGTTTTTGCCGACATTCGATATGCCCATAATACCGCTGGTAATACTTTAGGCCAATTGCCTTTCGATTCTTGTAACCTTTTCTTTAGATTATTGATAATTACCTTGTTTGTATACTCTGCTTTCCCATTACCTACTGGATGATATGGTGTCGACGTAATTCTTTTGATTTGCCAATTTTGAAAGATTTCTGTTATTTGAGCTCCTATAAATTGTGGTCCATTATCACAAACTATCTCCTTTGGAACACCAAAGCGACAAATTATGTTTCTCCAAATGAAATCTTTAACTTCTTTCTCTCGTACCTGTTTAAACGCTCCTGCTTCTACCCATTTAGTGAAATAATCAGTAAGTACGAGTAGAAACTTTACCTGACCTTTTGCCTGAGGTAATAGTCATACGATGTCCATTCCCCATTTCATGAAGGGTCACGGAGCTATGACAGGATGTAATAACTCTGTTGTTCTATGCATGTTATTTGTATACATTTGACATTTGTCACATTTAGATACGAAATCAATTGCTTCTTCTTCCATTTTAGGCCAGTAATATCCCTCTAGAATTAATGTTTTAACTAGTTATCTACCTCATGCATGATTTTCATAATGTCCCTCATGTATTTCTCTCATCACATATTCTGTTTGAGAAGGTCCAAGACACCTGTTTAATGGTCTACCAAACATTTTACGGTACAAGTTTCCTTGATACAAGTAGTAACGAGCGGCTTTCTTCCTTAATGCATGAGCCTTCATCTTGTCTTCAGGTACGGTTTCGTGCTGCAAAAAAGACACGATTTCGTTTCTCCAATCCCAAGTTAAATGATTAAAATTTACCTCATTTTTGTCAGGGTCAAGAACAGAGTGAAACAAATGTAAATTTGAGGCATTCACATATTTTGCTATATCTGCTGCAGATGCGAGGTTGGCTAAAGCATCTGCTTTCAAATTTTCTTCTCTTGGGATTTGCATCACTTTCCAAGTTTGGAACTGTCTTATTAACCCCCGTACCTTTTCGAGGTATTTTTGCATTCGAGTTTCTCTAGCTACGTAAGTCCCCAGTATTTGATTGACTACTAACTGTGAATCACTTTTGATTACAATTTGCATGATACCAAGTTCTAATGCTAGCTCCAAACCTGCAATTACAACTTCATACTCTGCTTCATTATTAGTTACAGGGTGACATTTTATAGCTTGTCTAATTGTTTCCCCCGTAGGTGGTATAAGAACAATTCCTAAACCTGCCCACTTTTACATTAGATGAACCATCGGTAAATAATAGCCAAGTCCCTGGATTAGCTCCGTTAAAAACTTGTAATTCTTTTTTTGCTTCTAGATGTATGCTTTGACTAAAATTGGCTACGAAATCAGCGAGTAAATGATATTTGATAGCGGTTCGAGGTTGGTAAATTATTTCGTACTTACTTAATTATATAGCCCATTTTGCTAATCTTCCTGATAATTCATGTTTATGCAATATATTTCTTAAAGGAAAAGTAGAAACAACCACAATAGGATGACATTGAAAATAAGGTCGTAGTTTTCTTGATGCCATGATGAGAGCTAATGCTAAGTTTTCTAGTTGTGGATACCTTGTCTCTGCATCTAATAAAGTTTCACTTACATAATAAATCGGAGATTGCTTACCTTGGTCTTCTCGTACTAAAACGGCACTTACCGCTACTTCTGATACTGCTAAATAGATGAGTAACTTTTCACATTCTTTAGGTTTAGCCAATAAAGGAGGGTTTGATAAATAAGTTTTCAAATCCCTAAGTGCTCGTTGACAATCTTCATTCCACTCGAAATGTTCTTGCTTTTTGAGCGCAGAGAAGAATCTAAAGAATTTTTCTGATGATTTTGAAATAAACCTCCCCAAGGCCTCTTCCTTCATGTTAACCTCTGAACTTCCTTTTTACTAGTAAGGATGTCAGGTATTTCTTCAATTGCTTTAATCTAGGAAGGATTCACTTCAATTCCACGGTTAGAGACAAGAAAACCTAAAACTTTACCAGATGCAACTCCAAATGCACATTTTTCATGATTGAGTTTCATATTAAATTTTCGCAAAATTTCAAAGGTAATAGTTAAATGAGAAATATGGTCATCGGAATGCTGGGTTTTGACGAGCATGTCGTCTATATATACCTCCATTGTCTTTCCCAAATGTTCTTGAAACATTTTGGTAACTAACCTTTGATAGGTTGCTCCAGAAGTTTTTAGACCGAAGGGCATTACTTTGTAACAGTAAGTCCCCCGGTCTGTGATGAAAGAAGTTTTTCTTCATCACCGGGGTCCATTTTAATTTGATTGTACCCCGAATATGCATCTAAAAAACTTAAAAGTTCATGACTTGCAGTTGCATCAATCAATTGATCTATGTGGGGTAAAGGAAAAGAGCTTTAGGCAAGTTTTATTTTGATCAGTGTAATCTACACAAACTCTCCACTTACCATTCTTTTTTTGTACAACCACCGTGTTAGCTAACCAATAAAGATATTTTACCTCACGAATGGACTCGATTTTCAACAACTTTTGGACCTCATCTTGAATTACTTGATTTTTAAAAGCTCCTTTCTTTCTTTTCTTTTGCTTAATTGGGTTGAAAGATGGGTCTTCATTAAGTTTATGAGTCATCACATCCGGTGGAATACCTGTCATATCAGCATGGGACCAGGCAACACATTCTACGTCAGCTTTTAAAAATTCAATTAACTGGCCTCGTATGCCGGGATTTAGATTGGCTCCCACGTAAACATTTTTCTCTGGCCATTGTTCAAATAACATCACAGCTTCTAGTTCTTCTATCGTTGTTTTAGTATTCTCGTTTTCTTCAGGTTCTTAAATTACATCGGGCCTCGAATCTAAGTTTGTTGTCTCAGTTGCAGTTTGATTGCTGATACCTTCAACTATTTTCAATAATTGCTATTTTTCTTTACTTGCGGTGCTCGTATCTGTTATTGCATTGATACTCTTGGCTATTTGTTGATCCCCTCGGATTTGATATATTTCCCAAGGTGATGGAAATTTAATGACTTGATATAAGGTTGATGGAACATCATCCATATCATGGATCTAAGGTCTCCCCATGATTACATTGTACTATTTCCAAATCCACTACCTGAAACTTAGTTTCTTTAACAACACTTGCAGCGTAAGTTGTCAGAGTTACCTCACCTTTTGTTACCATGCTTGAATTGTCGAAGCCTGATAAAGCATGCGCTTTTGGAATCATCTTGCTTCATCTTGCATTTCTCGCAGTACTCTTAGTAGAATAATATTTACAGAGCTACCTGGATCAATCAAAACTCTTTTTACATCAGTGTCAAATATAATTAAAGATATTACCAGAGCGTCGTTATGCAGTGTAATCACTCATTCCGTATCTGCATCATTGAAGCTTATACTCTCATGTTCTAAGGTTTGCCGTACTCGCTTGCCGTATGTGATAGTCATTTTGGAAACATTGTTCGAAGCCGTATATATTACTCCGTAAATACCTTATCCTCCACTGATGACATTTACTATCCTCTTAGTTGAAGGTGGTTTTGGTGGCTCTTGCCTATTTTTCATGTAGGCTTGCTTTCCTTTTTCACTGAACAGCTCCGTGAGGTAGCCTTGTTTCAGCAAATGATCTACTTCACTTTGTAAAAATCTACATTCTGAAGTGTTATGCCAATGGTCGTTGTGAAATTCGCACCAATGGTCTGGGTTTCGTCTGTTTGGATTCGACCGCATCTCTTTTGGCCATCGTACCTTATCTCCCATACTCCTTAGAACAGCTACAAGCTCGGATTTAGTTGCATTAAAACTATGACCAGCAAATCGTGCCATTAAATTTCTGTCATCATCCCGTGGCTCCTGGTTGTTTCTATCACCTTTGAATCTGGATGAAGATCCGGTTCCCCTATCTCTCGACCTCTGATCATAATGTTGATTGTTTTGCCTAAAACGTGGGTCTCTTCCTGCAGGTCCCATATATGGATCTTACCTATTCTTACCTGACCTTTTGTCGGCTTCAGACCTTCGGGATCCGTGTCTATCTTCTCGTTGAGGTTGAGATACAGTATCCTCTTCAATTATGAGCTTTGTACTGTACCTGTTATAAATATCATTCCAAGTAGTTGCGGGAAATTTACGAAGGCTTTCTTTAAGTCTTCTCGTGGCTTCTGAACTTTTTTCATTCAAATTGCTAGCAAAAGTTATTGCAGCCCAATTATCTGGCACACGGGGCAACATCATTCTTTCACGTTGGAATCTATCAATGAAATCTCTGAGCAATTCAGTGTTCCCTTGTTTGATTTTGAAAATATCCTCCATTCTCTGTTCCATCTTTTGAGCTCCCAAATGTGCTTTTATGAAAGAATCTACAAGCTCAATAAAAGAATTTATAGAATTTTCAGGTAAGAGAGAGTACCAGGTTAATGCTCCCTTGGTGAGTGTTTCTCCAAACTTTTTGACCAATTGATTCTATTTCTTGTTTGGTCAAATCGTTGCCTTTCACTCCCGTTGTAAATGCAGTTACGTGGTCACGAGGGTCCGTTGTACCATAATATTTTGGGATATCAGGCATTTTGAATTTCTTTGGTATCGGTAAAGGAGCAGCACTTGGTTTTCACGATTGTTGCGAGTATTTATCCACGTCAACTCCTTTTATCACGGGTGGAACTCCAGGGATTTGCTCAATACGCTCGTTCTGCTCCTTGAGTTGTTTCTGCAAGGTTAGTACCAAATTTTGAAGATGAGAATTACCTATATTACCTGGTTCTCCATCTTATGAGTCACTACGAACTGTTTCATTGCCATAATCAACTAGACCAGAGCGAGGGTTTTTCAACGCGTTGTTATTTGGTGTTGCTGGTGCAGCAGGCAATTTTTCAACTAGGGATCGCAAGGCTTTGTTAATGCGTGAGTCGATTATTTTCTATAACAGTTCATCTCTTGTTTCGGCTCCTCCATCGTCATGTTCAGACATATCGTTTAGAGTTCCTTCACGAGATCCACGTGGAGAAGCTTGAAGGTTAGCATTATTGAGTTCCTCATTATCAATTTGTTGGTTCAGATTTGCCTGATTGTTGTTATCGTTGTTGTTGGACATATTAACAATGAGCCTATCTTTTATGACTTTTTCATCCGTGTTTGGCATACTTTTATTGACTGCAGTGATGTGATTTTAGGAGGACAATTTTTTGCATGTTTTCTTACTTTTAACACGTATGCTTGATAATGGCATATCTGTACACTTTCAGGCTTGCTTTAATTTTGCATGAAATTAGTACTCCCTTTAATTTTTCCTATTCTGATTGGATTAAGTGAACCTAATCACTTACAGCGAAAGTGAAAAAACACGTACACTATTGGAAAATTGATAAGGGATATATGGTCCCTAAAAATATAAATTACATTTTTATTGAACTAAGTTACGAACAGTTGTATAAGTTGTTAAAAAGTTAGTACTACATATTTTTTAACTTTGAACCGTTATACTTTAATATACTAAAAAATTTCTCTTTCTATGTATAAGAGGAAAATTTCCAAGTTCCTAGACTATATACCGTTCCAGTGAGTACTATATTTTCTCTGTAATTGTTGAATCCTCTTGAAACGAAATTTCTAAAGCAACATCAAACGCGAGTAAACCATTGTTTCAGGTCACTGGTATGTAAACCTTACGCGACATCTTTGTATTTTTTTTAAAGAAAAAAATTCATAATCCGCTTTTTAAGCTCTGTGTTGTCTTTCGGGAGCTTATAGTATCATTATGTATTTGTTAAGGAACGTAAGTAATCTTTCATCTTTAATCAAGATATTTAGGGTTCAGCAGATTAAGTCGTTTTCGTTTCGGAGCGCTTTATCCCTTTATGTGAAATATTCACGCTCGAATTTGAATCTAGTTAAGCCCCAATAGGTTACCTGGTCCAGACACCAGGTGAGAACAAAAAATATAGTACCATCATTATGCGTTTTAATTAGAAACGAGCAGACATGCTTAATGAATAAACACATGAAATATATACCTGAGTTAACAACAAAGTTAGAGTCATGTTGTATGAGATAAAATTTGTTGACGATAGTTGGTCGAATAGTGAGGTGACAGAACCAAAGGCGGGTGGAAAATGAACCAACATATAGCTGACATCCGGTGCTTCCGTATAACCATTACAGGATGGATTTCGACGGGAATACAAGCCAACAATCAAATCAATTGCAAATCGGCGGAAAATCATATTTTTCGTCTGATTTGCGACTAAGAAAAAAACGTGATTGTAATATATTTGTAACTATATCAGTCGAAAAATTGTGACTAATTCAATCACAAATTAAAAACGCAGGAAAATTGAAAATTAAGCAATTGGCAACCGAATCAGTCGCAAACTTAGCGATCGATTCAATTGCCAACCAGTTTTAAAAAATAAATACAAAAAAATTTCGATTGATTCCGTCGAAAAATCAAAAATATAATTAATTTTTAATTAATTAGTTCGATTGTTCAATCGTAAATATTGACTAATTAATTGAAAATAACAAAAGTTCTCCATTTGTGATTGATTTCACCACAAATATTAATTAAATATTATTAGAAAATTTTAATTTGCGACTGAATTTAGTAGCAAATCTGGGTAATTCATGGTAAAATTTGTGTTGGATTCTGTAGTAAATATTGGCATATTTTTAAGGAGAATCCTGCTGTATTTCTTATCACCTCACCTGCCAAATAAAATAACCAAACAAACACCTAATAATTAACCAAAATCCTAATATAAAAATCTAAAATTTAATATTTACTACAAAGCGAACAATAATATTTATAACAAAGAAACCAACTAAACAACATAAATTAAGCAGATCTCTAACTTTCAACACTATAATAGTTAAATAGCCCATTCAAATTCAGTCTCTTCCTCTGATTCAGACTCCATTACAATTCCTTTCTTGTTTTTCCTTTTTAACATTTTTTGGAACAAAGCTTAAGTTTGCTTGAAATTCTTGCGACATTTGATCCCTTTTTAACGCATAACTTCCATGTCTTCTTGGAAAATTGCCCCATTGAATAATATTGCTGGTGTCCGAATGAAGGATGGTTGTACTTCAATCCCGTAGAATTGATCGTTATTTATTATTTTCAAGAGAATTAAAGAAAAGAAAGTAAAAGAAGTAAGGAAACAAACAAGCAACTTTCAAATTAATATCAAAATGGATAATTACATTATACCTTTATTCATCCCACCAGCCGCTTGTGTTCAAATTGAAGTTATATCCTCTAGGGCTGACTGAGTTCATTCAGGCTGAGTTAGTCGCCATGTATCAAGATCAATATGATACTTGTTCGAAAATAAAAAAAATACCCGTTATATAAATAAAATAAATCAAGAAGGAAAAATAATATATTGTTGGTGTTTGGATTACACAAATGTCTCTTAAGCACGCGGTTCGATCCATCCTTCTCTTGTGCCGTCCTTCTTTCTTCTTCTTGTAGGTCTCTACAAATACCTCATCATAAGTCACATCTCCCCCACGTTCCTTTCTATGAAAATTATTTATATATATATATATATTGCTCCACCCTTAGTAAAAGTTCTGTTTAACTTTGCTTGTTCACTCTTCTTCTTCCACTCAGGGGTGGTCCACTTTGCCAAGAGATGATTTCAGACATCTTCACGTACCCAATTAGGCTTTTTGCTACCTTTTCTAGAAACATGATGTGCTTTTTTCTCTAAGTTATCATGCACTAGATTTCAAGTGTTGGCTGCCATACACACCTAACCTGCAAAATTAAATAAATAATATTAGACAAATGAGGATAAGTATTAATAAAAAGGCAAAATAGTTTAAATTGCCCCTAAACTTGGATCAAATTATTAGTATTCTCCCCGAATTATGCTCGGTCTTAATTACTCCCTTAACTTGGCATTAAAAGAGTGATCATTACCCCCCTAGACGTTGATGTAGAAAAAAGTGTGGGTGTACTTGCCTGCCACGTGAATTTTTCTATCTATGTTGCATTTTCTTTGAAAAATAAAATATTTTTTACCTTTTTAAGAATATTACTTTTATAGATAATTTTTTTCGAATAAATTTTATAATAAAACTTGGATAGAACTATATTATTTAGGCTAAATATTTTTATTTGGCCAAAGCTAATAAAGTTTTAATTAATTTTTTTTTGAGTTTGACATGAAAATAAAGATTTATACAATTGAAATAAATAGTTAGGCATCTAAAAACTAATAAAAAATACACACTTGAAAATAAATAGTCAATGCATCAAAAAAGAAATAAAAAGAGTGTACAATTGCACTTGTAATTTCTTACAATTGTACACTTTTTTTGATGCAGTGACTATTTATTTTAACTGTGTATTTTTACTTTTTTAGGTAAAATCTTAAAAACTAAAATAAAAAAATAAAGCACCTTAAATTAGAGCTATATACAAATTATAGCTTAAATAATTAATTTCAAACTATGTATTTTTATAGTTTTTAGATACCTTGAATATTTATTTCAATTGTATAAATATTTATTTTCAGGTCACATGAAAATATTAACTAAAATTTTATTATTTTTGGCCAAATAAAAATATTTAGCCTAAACAATGTACTTCTACAAAAGTTTTATTGTAAAATATATTCGATTTTTTTTATCTAAAAAGTAATATTCTTAAAAAGGTAAAAAAAAAATATTTTAATTTTCAAACAAATAACACATAGACAAAAAAATTCACGTGGCAGATGAGTGCACCCACACTTTTTGCCACATCAGCATCTGGGGGAGGGTAATGGCTATCAAAAGGTCAAGTTGAAGGAGGTAATTAAGATCGGGCATTGTCCGGGGATGATATATATAATCCGAGCCAAATTTAAGGACGGTTTAAGATATTTTGGCTTAATAAAAATTAATTTATTCTTACCTTAAATTGTTGCCTCATATTCATTCTGATCTGGTATAGTATCTGTCTCCAAGAATTTCAAGGCTCATTAAAAAATGGCTTCATAGATTCTATCACCATATGCGCATCCTAAAAGGATGGCAAAAACATGCATTTAATTTAACATATAAAATGTCATTAAATTTATTATATGCAAACTTTTATTGAAAGTTTTAAAAGAAAATTAAATAAAAAATCACCCATCGCCATGGGAAACGAATCAGCCGATGAAGATGATCATACTGGGGCAGTCCCTCCACTACACTGTCTCACGGTACCAGTAACTGTAGACATACTGGTAGATGAGGATGCAACTACGTGAGAGCCTTCAATACCCAAGTTATGTATTTGGAGTGGATGATGCTGAAAATGATAATTAAGTGTGCGATGTATGAGGCACAAGAGATGAACCACCATGCTAGCTACCATGATGGCTCAAGGATACAATCGGTGGTAAGTCACTGAACTGACTAGTAGGATCACGCGGGGAAGAAGCTGGGAAATGAGGTGTGGGTATAAAATTAATGATGGTCGAAGATGAGCAACCATGAGAACGCATGAAGTAATACTGAAGCGAGCTAGACAGGGGATGGACTTTGAAAACGTCAGATGACTGTGAAGCTAGTATGGAAGGACGAGGAGGTATAGGAAGAGGGCTCATATTTGATGTAGGTGGAGGAAGCTGACTTGATCTAGGCAAAATGTATTTTGTTATGAAATAATATAAGAACAAGAACAATAATACAAGAACAAGAACAATAGAGAGAAAAGTAGAGAGAGGAGTATTCTTATTGATACTTTGGGATGGTTTACAATGGAATAGAACCCCTTTATTTATAGGGAGGTGGTGACTTAGCCACCAAGAAGTAAACCCTAGAATCTCTCTAAATATGGACATTCACCTAAAATAGAATATTTTATAACACTCCCCCTTGAATGTCTATTCAATAATGTGCCTCGTTAAAACCTTAACTAAAACAAAACCCAATGGGAAAAATTAAAGAAAAGGAAAAAGAGTAAACATGTTTGAATATGCGCCTATTGGTTGCCTCGTTAAAAACCTTGCAAGGAAAACCCATTGGGACAAAACCTTGTAAGGGAAAAAGAGTGCAACGTGCGTTAACTCCCCCTGAAAAGAGCATCAGTTCATATCCTTGAGTTTTCGCATTCCGATCTTGTGAACCAGCTTCTTGAAGGTTGACGTTAGTAGAGATTTTGTGAACAAATCAGCCATATTATCGCTTGAACGAATCTGTTGCACATTGATATCACCATTCTTTTGAAGATCATGTGTGAAAAATAACTTTGGTGAAATATGCTTTGTTCTATCTCCTTTTATGAATCCTCCCTTCAATTGAGCTATACATGCTGCATTGCCTTCATACAAAGTCGTGGGTAGTTTGTTACACTTCAAACCACATTTGTCTTGAATATGATGTATTATAGACCTCAACCACACACACTCCCGACTTGCTTCATGAATAGCGATTATTTCGGCATGATTAGATGAAGTAGCCACAATTGATTACTTAGTCGATTGCCAAGATATGGCGGTGCCTCCACAGGTAAACACATAACCCGTTTGAGATCGAGCCTTGTGTGGGTCGGATAAATATCCAACATCAGCATAACCAACAAGATCAGGACTGCAATTATTGCTATAAAATAAGCCCATATCGGTAGTCCCTTCTAGGTACCGCAATATATGTTTGATCCCATTCCAATGTCTCCTTGTGGGAGCCGAGCTATACCTTGCTAAGACATTAACTGAAAAGGTTATGTCAGGCCTTGTAGTATTTGCAAGATACATTAGTGCGCCAATTGCACTAAGATATGGTACTTCAGGACCAAGTAGCTCTTCATTCCTTTCTTGCGGTCGGAATGGATCTTTATTCACATCAAGTGATCGAACAACCATCGGAGTACTTAAAGGATATGCTCCATCCATGTAAAACCGTTTCAGTACCTTTTCTATATAGGTAGATTGATGAACAAAAATTCCGTTTGCCAAATATTCAATTTGCAAACCAAGACATAATTTTGTCTTTTCGAGATCTTTCATCTCGAATTCATTCTTTAGATAATCAATTGCCTTTTGGAGTTCTATGGGGGTTCCAATAAGGTTTATGTCATCGACATATACGGCAAGTACAACAAATTCCGATGTTGTTTTCTTTATAAAAACACACGGGCGAATGGCATCATTTGTATAGCCTTCTTTTAATAAATACTCACTAAGACGATTATACCACATTCGTCCTGATTGCTTTAGACCATACAAGGATCTTTGCAATTTGATTGAAAGCATTTCCCGGGACTTTGAATTATGAGCGTTTGGCATTTTGAGTCCATTGGGAATTTTCATGTATATCTCATTATCCACTGAGCCATAAAGATAGGCAGTAACCACATCCATTAAATGCATGTCAAGCTTTTCAAGGACCGCAAAACTAATGAGATAACGAAAAGTTATGGCATCCATTACAGGCGAATATGTCTTTTCATAATCGACACCAGGCCTTTGAGAAAATCCTTGTGCAACAAGGCGTGCCTTATATCTTTGTACCTCGTTTTTCTCATTTCTCTTGCGTACAAAGACCCATTTATAGCCAATAGGCTTAACACCATTAGGTGTTTCAACTATAGGGCCAAAAACTTCACGTTTTGCCAGTGAATTCAATTCTGATTGGATTGCTTCTTGCCATTTTGGCCAATCATGTCTTTTTCGACATTCTCCAACAGATTGAGGTTCAAGATCCTCACTTTCTTGCATAATGCTAGATGCGACATTAAAAGCAAAGACATAATCCACCACTATATCCACTCGATTAAAATTTGCCTCAATATCGATTGGATTTATTGATAGTTCCTTATTTTCTTGAGTCTCGGGCTCAATGGATTCTTCATGAATCTCAAAATTTATTCAATCATGAATTTCCTCATGAGATTCTTTCGTAGGGTCATTTTGATCGTTTGCTTTCCTCTTTCTAGGATTTCGATCTTTGGAACCTAATGGCCTGCCACGCTTCAAGCGTGTATTCGACTCATTGGATATGACACTAGATGATTGTCCAACAGGGACATCAATACGAATTGGAACATTCTCTGCGGGGATGTGGGATTTTGTTATCCTTTTCAAGTCCGTAAATGCGTCAGACATTTGATTTGCTATTCTTTGAAAATGGATAATCTTTTGCACCTCTTTTTCACAAATAGAGGTATGTGGATCAAGATGAGATAATGATGCATTTTTCCACAAAATTTTCCGTTTGGTTTCACCAACTTCTCCCCCTAATTTTGGGAAAAGTGTCTCATCAAATTGACAGTCTGCAAATCGTGCAGTGAACAAATCCCCTGTCAATGTTTCGAGGTAGCGAATAATGGAGGGCGATTCAAACCCAACATATATTCCTAACCTTCTTTGCGGACCCATTTTAGTGCGGTATGGCGGTGCTATAGGCACATATACTGCGCATCCAAAGATTCTTAAATGGGATATATTGGGTTCATGACCCAAAACCAATTGCAACGGGGAATATTTGTGATAATCCGTCGGTCTGAGACGAATTAGCATTGCTGCATGCAAAATGGCGTGACCCCATACCGAAGTGGGCAGCCTCGTTTTCATGAGTAATGGTCTTGCAATCAACTGCAGGCGTTTAATTAAAGATTCTGCAGGACCGTTTTGAGTGTGAACATGAGCTACAGAATGTTCCACTTTTGTCCCAATTGATAAGCAATAATCATTAAATGCTTGGGATGAAAACTCAGCAGCATTATCCAGTCTAATAGACTTGATTGGATTATCAGGAAATTGTGCTCGTAGTCGAATTATTTGTGCCATTAGTTTTGCAAACGCAAGGTTGCGTGATGACAACAGGCACACATGAGACCATCTACAGGATACGTCTATTAAGACCATAAAATATCTAAAGGACCCACTAGGTGGGTTAATAGGTCCACAAATGTCCCCTTGTATACGTTCCAAAAACGTAGGTGACTCAGTCCCAACCTTTGTTGGTGATGGTCTAATAATTAACTTGCCTTGATAACAAGAAGGGCAAGAAAATTCATTATTTAAAAGAATTTTGAAATTCTTTAAGAGATGCCCATATGAGCTTTCTATAATCCGTCTCATCATGATTGATCAAAGGTGTCCCAATCGATCATGCCAAAGTACAAAAGTATTGGAATCAGTAACCTTTTGGTTTACTGTTGAATATGCCTCAATTGCACTAATTTTTGTCCAATACAGGCCACAAGATAAAGACGGAAATTTCTCAGTAACCCTCTTTTGGCCAGAGATATTCTTTGTAATGATGAGATATTCAAGATTATTCTCATCTATTGTCTAAATATGATAGCCATTCCGGCGTATATCTTTAAAACTCAACAAGTTTCTCTTAGACTTGGAGGAGAACATTGCATTCTCTATGATAAACATTATTCCTCTAGGCAGAGTTATAGTTGCTCTTCCGGAGCCTTCAATCGATTTACTACTACCAGAGATTGTAGTAACATCTGCCTTACACATACTTAGTTGAGAGAAATATTTCTTTTCTTTGAGTATCGTATGTGTAGTACATGAATCAACTAAACAAATATTTTTACAGTTGGACGTTGATCCAAGCTTCCTTTGTGAGATATCCATATTTGCTTTCCCATGGTTTGACATACAAAAGAAATACACGAACATGAGAATAAACAAATTCAATCCGTTTGTTTCACATTTAAACAATATTTTCAAATTCTGCTGAGGTTAGTCGATTAACTTAGTTGATAGTCGACTATCTTGGGAAGCAGTCATTAGGTTAGTCGACTAACTAAATCAGATAGTCGACTATCTTGCCTTGCGGAAAAGTCCAGTTTTAATGCGAAATATTAGTTAGTCGACTAACTAAGTTGATAGTCGACTAACTTAGTAAACAGTCATCAGGTTAGTCGACTAACTAAATCAGATAGTCGACTAACTTAGCTTGCGGAAAAGTTCAGTTTTAATGCAAAATATTAGATAATCGACTAACTGTTAGGTTAATCGATTAACTCTACTGGAAAATAAAAATATCTTTGAAATTTAAGCATATTGAAACATTCTAAAGAACTAATACTAACATATATCATAAACTAACTAATACGAGCTGATACTAATGACTATTAGTTTATTCACTAACTAATACAAATAAGTAAAATAAAATCAAACAATTCCATCTTCCTTCATCACAGATCCATCACCGATTAAGTGGTCTATTTTCCCCTCGGGTTGCTAAAAGAAGTCTGCCACATCCAGGTGGGTGATGTCAAAATTGTCGTCAGAGACAAAATTTGTTTCAGGGCCTTTATTCTTTAGAGATGCTTGATAAAGATCAACCAAATGTCTTGGTACACGGCAAGCTTTTGACCAGTGCCCTTTTCCACCGCAACGATAACATATAGTTTCTGAACTATTTGCCTTTGGATCCTCATAATCCCGTTTCTGCTTTTGGTGGTTATCTCTTTGGGGGGTAACGGACATCAGGGAAATTTCTTCTTGTCTACGTCCACGGCCATGACCCCGATTACGACCACGACCATGATTAAAGCCATAGCCTTTTCCATGCTTGGCATAATGAGAATACACCTTATCTGCTTCAGGCAATGGTGTAGACCCAGTGGGTCGATTTTCGTGATTTCTCATGAGCAGGTCATTGTTTCGCTCAGCCACAAGGAGAAGAGAAATCTGTTCAGAGTACTTTTTGAAACCTTTCTCTCTGTACTGTTGTTGCAGTACCATATTGGAGGCATGAAACGTTGTAAACGTTTTTTCAATCATATCATAATCAGAGATATTATCTCCACAGAGTTTCAATTTAGAAGTAATTCTGAACATTGCAGAATTATATTCAGAAACAGACTTAAAGTCTTGGAGCCTCAGATGAGCCCAATTATATCGTGCTTGTGGCAGAGTGACCAACTTCAGGTTGTCATATCTCTCCTTTAAGCCTTTCCACAAGATGAGTGGATCTTTGACTGTGAGATATTCAATTTTCAAACCTTCATCAAGGTGATGGCGCAAGAAAATCAAGGCCTTAGCACAGTCTTGGGTGAATGCTTTATCTCTGTCTTTAATGGCGTCTCCAAGACCCATAGCATCTAAGTGGATTTCAGCATCCAACACCCATGTCATATAGTTCTTGCCCGAAATTTCAAGGGCAACGAACTTTCTTTTCATAATATCAGACATAATTAAAACCAAATTCGGAAAAAGGGAAATACCTTAATTTTCTCAAGAGGATTCTTGAGACGGTAGAGTCTCGTGCCGATAACGTGTTATGAAATAATATAAGAACAAGAACAATAATACAAGAACAAGAACAATAGAGAGAAAAGTAGAGAGAGGAGTATTCTTATTGATACTTTGGGATGGTTTACAATGGAATAGAACCCCTTTATTTATAGGGAGGTGGCGACTTAGCCACCAAGAAGTAAACCCTAGAATCTCTCTAAATATGGACATTCACCTAAAATAGAATATTTTATAACATATATTTTCTTTTTAGATTTTTTAATTTCTTTACCGCAGGAATCTATTTCTGTAATAAATTTGAAAGCGATAATAAGCTTAACTTAAAGGCTTTAAATTATAACTACTTAATATAATTTCAAATCATTCTTCTCTAAAGTTAACAATTTCACATATACATAAACTTCGAAATTGTTAAAATCACATATAAGTACTCACCTCAATTTCAAAAGTGAATTTAGTTTCAAGCTATAAATATTAATACATCTATGGCAGTTCAAATAATTTTAAATTTAATTCTATCCTCTATTACTATTCACATACGGAACCCGATATAGGGGAGGCATCAAAATACATTAGGCATAGGTAAATAAAAAGAGCAACAACTGACTTGGGACTAGTTTAGTGCTCAACGCCTTTACTGGAATATTTAAGCAGTCGAAACTAGTACATCGCTCTGATATCTATGAATGAATTTGCATGAATGTTGATCTTGATGAAAATAAATATTCAAATATACAAAATTTTCACTGGTGGAAGTGCTGGAGGGGAAAAAGAAAAGTCATTCCAACTGGCTAAAGTGATGTTGTCTTCTCTTTTAACAAGAAAATCAGCTATCAAATCTTTCTTTGCTGCTTATGGAGGAATTCGAACAACTCTACATTTAACTGGAGGAAAAGATTATCACTTAATCTGTATCTACAATCCGATACATGGTCTATCAACTATTTCATACACCACAATCTGATAAGATTTGGGATTCAAACAATAATATTGACATAAATGTGTGTCTATGTTGGTAGAAGAATCAACTACATGCTAAAAATTTAGAATTAAAAATTAAGAGTACGTCCCACAAACTTAATCAGCACCATTACAGAAAATAGTAAATAAAAAAAGGAAAAGAAACATATCTTAAACAGCACGAACAAAAGTACATAAAATTCCTATTTCATGAGACAATGTTTTTTACTTGTGAGATACAAACAGGACCTAAATAAAGAACTTAAAATTTTAGAATAAAAAATCACATGCAAATACTCAAACTAATTCAGCTTTGGTAACAAAATTCTTTTATCAAATAGAAGATGAATGTGATTCTAGCACCACTAAGTTACAAGTTTCATAAACATAATTAGCAGCTTATGTACAAGAAATTACTGTGAAATAATTCCAATAATTAGCGAAAATAACAAGATAGAATTCTAGCAGATACTGTAGAACAGAAAGAATCTCAAATCATGAAGGGGTGAGGGAAAGGGGCAGATATAGGAGATGAGTTTCAAAAAAGAGAGTTGGGGAAGAAGAAGGAACATAATGACGTACCTTTTTCGGTGAGCAGTGGGATGAGGGTGGGTGTCTGGGGTCTCAATGCAGAAAAAAGAGAAAAGAAAAAAGAAAAGAGAGGAAGGAAGAAATCGAGGTGGGTCTAGGGTTTTAAAAAGAATCTGCGATTGATTCCATCGCAAAACTAGCGACCATTTCAGTCGCAACTAGAAAAAATAATTTGAGAAGTTTAAAAAAAATTTCGATCGAAACGGATGCAAATGGTCAGATATAATTGTCTGACTTTTAGTTTTTGACTGAATCCATTGCAATAATTTAACCCGATTTTTGCGCCAAACTTTACGACCATTGTTTTCGAAAAAATAGTCGAAAGAATTTAAGAAGTAACAAATATTGTTTTTTAAAATTCTGATCGAATCAGTCGCAAATTTGCAAATGATTTTTCCGGTCGCAAATTTTCAATAAGTTGTTTTTAGTAGTGATATTAGATAACATTTAATGATCAGGCGTTACATGGAATATTAACATTCAAAGCTAGCCATTATGCACCCATCAATGAAAATTTTATTCTTATTCAAGAGGAGCTTGATTTTATGATCTTGTCTCCCCGAGTAAGGCTATTAATAGGAGGATTAGCATCCATTGTAGGTCATGAAATACTCTGTACACAAAATATTACACTTTATTATGTTCAATCCCAATACTTGAATATGGTATACACTCTTGTCACCTGAAAGACTAAATTTCTTAGTCAAGCTTGTTATTTTCTGTAATTTTATTTGATAATCTTATCTCTGTTTCCATTTACTAATTATTTTTTATCAAATCAATTCTCTTGTCTATCAACTATGCTATAAAATCATCTATATTATTATGCAGGTAAACAATTTTGTATCTACCGTAGGGTACAAACATCTGCACAATTGCTTTGATCCATTTGTTTGTCACTAATAATGTTTTTATCTTTTCCGTAGTAAAAAGCTGATATGCCAGCCAATGATATGAACATCGCTTATAACTTTGGAGGACATAATGAAAGGGAAGAAGCGTCCCAGCATGGTGACTCAATTAGAGAGACTCGCACCGAATGAGATGAAACAAGCCTAGTTCGTGAAGGCCGGTACCCTCAATAAGTGAGAGGGCTAACTCCTGATGCGGGGAGGACGAACACGTTGTTGAAATGGTCAAACTCCTAAGAGAACAACAAAAAGCAATCATAGATCATCTCTCGAGGAAAGATCGGGTGAGATGGAATTAAAACAAGCATTGTCAACTGCTTCCAATAATGCAAATGGAATTTACGGTCCTAAACAACTCAAAATGGGGCCCAAAGTATTTGTGTGGTTATAAAAGCTTTTCAATAAGGGTAGAATTGTAAGTTTAAGCTTAATTATTACCAAATTTAGAAAAGGATCAGTCTTTTTGGAACACATCAAATAGGAACTAGGTTCACATAAACTGGAACAGAAGGAGTGGGATAATTTTAAAAATGAATTTGATGCAAATCGAAGGTCCTTTAGGGGTCGTTTTCTACCGTACGGGAGGACTTATGGGCGTAGCAGAAAAGGGTTCTAGTCATCGTATAGGTTTTCTTCCGAAAGAACGATCGTTGTTGGAATAACAGATCATTGCAGGAGATGGAAGTTCTAGGGCTACGAGATCCTTAATATCCCAAGTTATCATGTTACAAATTTAACATCATCTTGCTAGAATTGTTGTTGGCAATGAGGAATGTCAAAGAAGCACGATTTTTGAAACCAATTTATTCGGATCCTAGCCAAAGCAATCCTAAATTATAGCATGAATTCCATGGTACTCGCGACTATAGAACTGGGGACTCTCAGCATCTTCGTGAGGAGGTGGAGACATTATTGAACAATGGCTATCTTTAAGAGTTCTAGAGTGATCGTTCCCAAAATAATTATGGAAGAGGTCGGGAAAATGCTGAGCCATCAAAGACAGCAGCAGGGTCACATCGGATGACAATAAACATGATTTTAGAAGGAAGAGAGGTCAAGGGGGTGACACTTTTGGTAGCAACAAAGCTAAAAATATCAGTGACTCATGGCAAGAGGATCTGGAAAGTCTCGGAAGAGGACATCACCTTCACATAAGAAGTGTTGGAAACACGTTCTCAATGCAATATACTAAACGTGTGTTTTTTTGTGTAGGTTTTGATGAATGACAAACGAAGCGAAAATTGATATATGACGAAGTTCAAGAAACAAGCGCACAATTGATATACAACGAGATTCAAGCTCAAGACAAAGTTTTATAAGTTTAATTGAGTCATTCTTATTTGTGATCTTGATCCTACAACTTGACTCATAACATGGCTTCTCTCATAAAACTATTTTCCAAAATCATGCATATTTAATTTAATGTCAAATGATTTTAAATCATGCATATTTACAGTAGTCAAAACAATTTTTAGACATGCCTTAAAAATCTGGACTAAGATAATCTATTATGTACTTATGATAATCGATTGTTTTAAGCCAAGACTGCATGACAATCGATTGTGAACTAATGACAATCGATTGTGTTAAGGCAGTGAACATCAGGTTCTCAAACCTGCACGACAATCGATTGTGAACCTTATGACAATCGATTGTGATGAGGCAGTGTCCATCAAAGTTTTTCAAAACTCAGAATAATCGATTGTGAAGCTAATGACAATCGATTGTGAAGAGACAGTATCCTTCAGATTTTTCAAAGTCACAAAATAATCGATTGTGAACTTATGACAATCAATTGTGTTGAGGCAGTGACTTCCAGACTTTTTTAAAACTATTAAATAATCAATTGTGAGTATATAACAATCGATTGTCAAGAGGCAGTGTCTAAAATGATTTTCAAAAACTGATAGGTAATCGATTGTTGACTTTGTGCAATCGATTGTGAAGCTGACCATTGTCGTAAAGTTTTCAAATACTGTCAGGTAATCGATTATTGATTCTGTAATAATCGATTGTTATGATTAAAATCCGGAAAAGATTTTTTGAACGTTATTGGGTAATCGATTATTGATTTGGTATAATCGATTGTTTTGATTAAAATTCGGAAAAGATTTTTTGAACGTTGCTGAGTAATCGATTGTTGATTCTGGATAATCGATTGTTTGTGGTAAAATCTGGAAAGAATTTTTTGAACGTTGCCAGTAATCGATTATGGATTGTAAGTAATCGATTATCAAGCGTAAAATCTGGGATTGAATTTTGATCTGACTGGCAGACAATCGATTGTTGGGGTTTGACAATCGATTGTCAGTGAGTAAAATCAGCAACTCTTAATTGGCAATTAGGCAACGGTAATGCCAAGTTTTTTAACTATAAATACAGCTTCATTTCAGTGTTTTAAATACAACAATATACAACAACTGATCATTACATTGCTATAAGCTTGCATACTTTTGTTTATCATTTTATATTCAATTTCATAAAGCTTTTGAGAGCCATATTCTTGTCCAAAGTTGTTGTGATCTAAAGCTTACTTCTTTTACTCATACCTACTCATAAAGGAGTATTTTTTTTGAGTGTACACACTTGTAAGAGAATTGTGATTCTCTTGTTGTAAGGAACTTGTGTTTCCTTGGTTGAAGTCTTGGAGTGTTGTATCTCCGAGCAAAGGTGTTAAGGCTTGTGTCCTTACGTTGTAAAGGTTTGTTGAGCACCCGTAAGCTTAACAAGTTAGTGGAAAATCTCGAGAGAGTCTCTCGGGGACTGGACTAGCCACGTGTTGTGGTGAACCAGAATATATCGGTGCATTCTTTCCTTTTATTTATTTAACGCACTTAATTATTTCTTGCAAATTTTAAATTTCGCAAGTTTACGCTAAATTTTATTATAACGCTATTCACCCCCCCTCTAGCGTTAAGCGTATTTTCTAACAACTGGTATCAGAGCCCAACTCTCTGAAAACTTAACAGTTTGAGAGAACCATCCATGGCTTCTACTCGTGATTCTTTTGCAGGAATTGATGAAGGACAGTGCTCCACACGACCACCTCTATTCAACGGTACAAATTACACGTACTGGAAAGAGAGGATGAAAATCTTCGTTCAATCCAACAGCTTTCACCTTTGGAAGGTGATAATGAAGGGAAACCAAATTCCAACAAAGAAGGTGGAAAACGAATGGGTTCCCAAGTCCGAGGATGAGTATGACGCGGATGACATCCGAAAGGTTCAAAATAATGCTAAAGCAATTAATTTATTGTATTGTGCTGTTAATGCTGACGATTACAGGAAAATATCGTGTTGCACGACGGCAAAGGAGATGTGGGACAAGCTAGAAGTTACGTACGAAGGTACGGACCAGGTAAGGGAAGCAAAAATTGATTTCCTAACCCATTCTTATGAATTACTTCACATGAAGGAAGGTGAAAAGGTGGACGAAATGTTTGAGCGATTTTCAATAATCGTAAATGACCTACATGCTCTCAAGAAAACATTCACGGATAGAGAGCTCGTGCGAAAAATTCTTAGAAGTCTCACACCGGCATGGAGATCAAAGGCCAATGCAATTCAAGAATCCATTGGCGTTTCAAACGTCACCATCAACGCACTAAGAGGTAACCTTAAGACCTATGAATCTACTATTCTTAACCCTTTTGTTGATGATCAAAGGAGGCAAAGAATAGCTTTAAAGGCAAGCACAAGCCAACCGCAAATTGATGAGGAAGGAGACAACGAGTTTGGACTCGTTATCAAAAGATTTCAAAAGTTCATGCGCAAGGAGTATGAACGCAAGGGCAAAAAGCAAGGCGAACAAATCAAGTGCTATGAATGTGGTGAAACCGGGCACATCAAATCAAATTGCCCAAACATCAAAAAGGAGAAGAAACCTTTTAAAAAGCAACGTGCATACATTTCTTGGGGAGGCGACTCCGGAGATGAGTCAAGCGAAGGAGAAGAAGACGAAGCAGCAAATCATTGCCTCATGGCACAAGAAGAAAACAAAGACGAGGTATGTCAAATTTCGTCTCAAAATTTCTTTACTCTTGATGAAATGCGAATTGCTTTTGATGAATTATATACTGAATTTATTAAGGCTTCAAAAAATGTTAAGGGCATAAAAGAAAATGCTTCATTAAAAGAAAAGGATTTTCAAAAACAGCTTTCCTTGAAAGAAAAGGATGTAGAAAAACTGGTTTTAGAAAATAAAAAGCTGAAAGAGGAAAATAAGTTTTTTGGAAAAAGAAGCGCCGATAAGCCTGAAAGTTCTACTAAAAATTGTTCTTCTTGCTTGCATCTCAAAAATGAGGTAGATAGACTCAAAGGTACCTTAGATAAGTTTAATTCTTCCCACAAGAATTTGAATGAGGTCCTTGTTAATTTGAAATCAACCAAGCATGGCATAGGATTTAAGAATGAGGTTAAAGAAAAGGTTCAAGCCAAACCCCAACCACCTAAGGCTCAACCTAGGACTAATAAAACAAATGCTTATCCTAGAAATAGCAATCCTAGAACCAATATGCATGCTAGACAAAATGTTGAACATTCTAGGAGACCTAGAAATGACTTACCACCTAGAAATAGTTACCCTAGAAATGATGCATATTTTAGGCCAAATGTTGAACCTTTGAGAAGACCTAGAAATGGCCTTCAACCGAGAAACAATCACTCTAGAAATGCTGCCCATCCTAGAGCTCATAGTAGGAGAAATAATTCTCATGAAATGCGAAATAGTCATAGTGTTCAAAATAGAGTAAGAAATTTTCATCCGTCTAGTTACTATGAACCTAGAAGGATGCATAACCCAAATGTGACTTGTCATTATTGTAGACGTATTGGTCATATTGCTCTTGCATGCTTTACACGTCATAGACATATTACTCAATCGCATCATTATAATATGCCTAACCCCCAAGGACCCAAGATGGCATGGGTACCTAAAGAACATTAATTTGTTTTGTAGGTGTGCTTGAAGGGATCAAGTGTACTATGGTACCTTGATAGTGGATGCTCCAAGCATATGACGGGAGATGAATCCAAATCCTTCAATTAGAGCACAAAGAAGGAGGAAGTGTTATCTTCGGTGATAACAATAAAGGAAAGATCATCGGCATCGGCTCGGTCGGTAAGGATGAAAATTCCTCTATTAAGCATATATTACTTGTTAAAGGATTAAAGCATAATCTCTTTTGCATAAGCCAATTGTGTGACAAGGGAAATCTTGCTTTATTTGATTCGGATGAATGCTTAGTGTTCAGACGTAGTGATTTCAAAATTATCCTCCGTGGTTTTAGAGTGGATAATATTTATATGGTTGATCTTGCTAATTCCTCACCCGATTATGTTGATTGTCAAATGAGTAAAGAGGATGATTCTTGGCTATGGCATCGTAGAGTAGCACATATCAATATGCATCTTTTGAACAAATTGATTTCTCAAAACTTAGTTGTTGGTCTTCCCGTTTTAAAATTTGAAAATGACTCTATTTGTGACTCGTGCCAAAAGGGGAAGCAAACAAAAGCATCTTTCAAATCTAAAAACATTGTTTCAACTTCTTGACCATTGCAATTACTTCATATGGATTTATTTGGTCCCTCTCGCATTGAAAGTCTAGGAAGAAATAAATATGCTTTTGTGATTGTTGATGATTATTCGAGATTTACTTGGACTTTATTTCTTGCCAATAAAAGTGATGCTTTTCAAAATTTTAAATATTTTCTTAAGCGTGTTCAAAATGAGAAAGAATCAACCGTCACTTCAATTAGAAGTGATCATGGGGGAGTGTTTGATCACAATCTCTTTGCGGACTTTTGTGACGAACTCGGAATCGAGCATACCTTTTCCGCTCCACGTACACCATAACAAAATGGGGTGGTGGAAAGGAAAAATAGGTGTCTCGAAGAGATGGCTAGAACCATGCTCGACGAAGCTAAGATACCCAAACATTTTTGGGCGGACGCCGTGAGTACCGCTTGCTATGTTCTAAATAGAGTAGTAATTCGGCCGATACTCATGAAAACCCCCTATGAACTTTATAAGGGAAGAAAACCAAATATTTCCCATTTGAGAGTTTTTGGTTGCAAATGTTTTGTTCATAGCAATGGCAAAGACCAATTGGGTAAATTTGATGCTAAGTCGGATGAAGGTATTTTCATTGGATATTCCTCACGTAGTAAAGCATATAGGGTCTTTAATAAAAGAACCCAAATTGTGGAGGAATCCCCTCATGTTGTATTTTCCGAAAATAATGCTCGCTTGGCGAGAAAGGATTCCGGTTTTGATCTTGCAGGTATCTTAGATAGCTTGAAAGACAAAATACAAGAGGAACCACCCAAGGAAAATAAAGATGAAACTGAGGAACAACCAACGGAAGAAGCGCCACAATTGGAAAAAGAAATGAATATGCCTAACGAGTGGAGGACAATCAAAGATCACCCTCTCGAACAGGTAATTGGCAACGTTGGAGACAAGGTAAGTACCCGAAACTCTCTCAAAAGTACCTAAGAACATACTGCTTTTGTTTCTCAAATTGAACCCAAAACCATCTCAGAAGCAATTGGGGATGAATTTTTGACCTTGGCAATGCAAGAGGAGCTTAACCAATTCGAACGCAATGACGTTTGGGATTTGGTGCCAAGACCCGAAGGTCATACCATAATTGGTACGAAATGGGTTTTTCGCAATAAACTAGATGAAAATGGTATAATCACTAGAAACAAAGCTAGGCTTGTAGCAAAAGGCTACAATCAAGAAGAAGGCATTGACTATGAAGAAACATATGCTCCCGTTGCTAGATTAGAAGCTATTCGCTTATTACTTGCATTTGCCTCTTCTATGAATTTCAATTTATATCAAATGGATGTGAAAAGTGCTTTTCTAAACGGTTTTATTCAAGAAGAAGTTTATGTTGAACAACCCCCCGGTTTTGAAAACTTTAAATCTCCCGATCATATTTTCAAACTCAAAAAGGCTCTTTATGGTTTAAAACAAGCTCCCCGAGCTTGGTATGAAAGATTGAGCAAGTTTCTTTTGGAAAATGATTTCATTTGGGGGAAAGTTGACACAACTCTCTTTGTTAAGCATAAAAACAATGACATTTTGTTAGTTCAAATATATGTAGATGATATTATATTTGGTGCTACTAACAATGTTTTATGCAAGGAATTTTCCGATCTAATGACAAGAGAATTTGAGATGTCTATGATGGGTGAGTTAACATTCTTTTTGGGATTACAAGTAAAGCAAATGAAAGAAGGTACATTCATTTGTCAAACCAAATATTGCAAAGAATTGCTGAAACGATTTGAGATGAACAATGCAAAAGAAATGGCAACTCCCATGAGCACATCCGATCATCTAGACAAAGATGAGAAAGGTAAGGAAGTGGACACCAAAAAGTATCGAGGTATGATTGGATCTCTTCTTTATCTTACTGCTAGTCGTCCGGACATCATGTTTAGCGTGTGCTTATGCGCTCGTTATCAATCGTGTCCGAAGGAGTCTCACCTTATTGCAGTAAAACGGATTTTAAGGTACCTTGTTGGTACTACAAATGTGGGTCTATGGTACCCCAAAGGCTCTTCATGCCAACTTGTTGGCTACTCCGATTCCAATTTTGCTGGATGCAAATTGGACCGCAAGAGCACTAGTGGCACTAGCCATTTGCTCGGTAGCTCTCTCGTTTCTTGGTTTAGCAAGAAACAAGTAAGTGTTGCGTTGTCCACAACCGAGGCTGAATATGTAGCCGCGGGGAGTTGTTGCGCTCAAATCCTATGGATGAAACAACAACTCTTGGACTATGGCCTAAGTCTTGATCATATCCCTCTTAGATGTGATAATACTAGTGCCATATGCTTGACGAAGAACCCCGTTCTTCATTCGCGAACGAAACACATTGAAATTAGACATCATTTTATTAGAGATCACGTTCTCAAAGGCGATGTCGAAATTGAATTTGTTGAAACCAAAAACCAATTGGCAGACATCTTTACAAAGCCTTTAGAGAAAGAGTCCTTCTTCCGAATTCGCAGTGAACTCGGGATTCTTGACTCCACGTTGATCTAAGTCATGCATTGCATTTTGTGTTACATGATTTCTAACTTGAGCGTCGGAGACGTCCAATCCTTTTTTGCAGGTATCGCCCTAAAAGTAGGGGGAATTATAAAGCATGACGCGCACGAATCGAGTCTTCTTCAGAAAAATCTGTTTCTGTCATCTAATAATCGATTATCTCGTATCAATAATCGATTGTAATGCTATCATTTGAGCTATTATACTCTCTTTAAATAATCACGCCTTCTTTCCAATAAATAAACAAGGTTTATTTCATCTTTCGCATCTTATTATTATTTTTGTTAATGGCAAAAGGGGGAAGATAACGGGTATGCACTCTCAATATTTATAAGCTTAAATTGAGGGGGAATTCTCAAATTGAGGGGGAACAAATTGCATACTTGTTACATGTATATACTTGTCTTGAATCTTCAATATAAATTGCTTGTCTTGCATATCCCGCTTAATGTTTGCCATTATCAAAAAGGGGGAAATTGTTGGAAACACGTTCTCAATGCAATATATTAAAACGTGTGTTCTTTTGTGTAGGTTTTGATGAATGACAAACGAAGCGAAAATTGATATATGACGAAGTTCAAGAAACAAGCGCACAATTGATATACAACGAGATTCAAGCTCAAGACAAAGTTTTATAAGTTTAATTGAGTCATTCTTATTTGTGATCTTGATCCTACAACTTGACTCGTAACATGGCTTCTCTCATAAAACTATTTTCCAAAATCATGCATATTTAATTTAATGTCAAATGATTTTAAATCATGCATATTTACAGTAGTCAAAACAATTTTTAGACATGCCTTAAAAATCTGGACTAAGATAATCGATTATGTACTTATGATAGTCGATTGTTTTAAGCCAAGACTGCATGACAATCGATTGTGAACTAATTACAATCGATTGTGTTAAGGCAGTGAACATCAGGTTTTCTCAAACCTGCATGACAATCGATTGTGAATTTTATGACAATCGATTGTGATGAGGTAGTGTCCATCAAAGTTTTTCAAAACTCAGAATAATTGATTGTGAAGCTAATGACAATCGATTGTGAAGAGACAGTGTCCTTCAGATTTTTCAAAGTCACAAAATAATCGATTGTGAACTTATGACAATCGATTGTGTTGAGGCAGTGACTTCCAGACTTTTTCAAAACTATTAAATAATCGATTATGAGTATATAACAATCGATTTTCAAGAGGCAGTGTCTAAAATGATTTTCAAAAACTGATAAGTAATCGATTGTTGACTTTGTGCAATCGATTGTGAAGCTGACCGTTGTCGTAAAGTTTTCAAATACCGTCAGGTAATCGATTATTGATTCTGTAATAATCGATTGTTGTGATTAAAATCCGGAAAAGATTTTTTGAACGTTATTGGGTAATCGATTATTGATTTGGTATAATCGACTGTTTTGATTAAAATCCGGAAAAGATTTTTTGAACGTTACTGAGTAATCGATTATTGATTATGGACAATCGATTGTTTGTGGTAAAATTCTGAAAGGATTTTTTGAACGTTGCCAGTAATCGATTATGGATTGTAAGTAATCGATTATCAAGCGTAAAATCTGGGATTGAATTTTGATCTGACTGGCAGACAATAGATTGTTGGGGTTTGACAATCGACTGTCAGTGAGTAAAATCAGCAACTCTTAATTGGCAATTAGGCAACGGTAATGCCAAGTTTTTCAACTATAAATACAGCTTCATTTCAGTGTTTTAAATACAACAACATACTACAACTGATCATTATATTTCTATAAGCTTGCATACTTTTGTTTATCATTATATATTCAATTTCATAAAGCTTTTGAGAGCCATATTCTTGTCTAAAGTTGTTGTGATCTAGAGCTTACTTCTTTTACTCATACCTACTCATAAAGGAGTATTTTGTTTGAGTGTTAAGTGTTTTACCCACTTGTAAAAGAATTGTGATTCTCTTGTTGTAAGGAACTTGTGCTTCCTTGGTTGAAGTCTTGGAGTGTTGTATCTCCGAGCAAAGGTGTTAAGGTTTGTGTCCTTACCGTTGTAAAGGTTTGTTGAGCACCCGTAAGCTTAACAAGTTAGTGGAAAATCTCGAGAGAGTCTCTCGGGGACTGGACTAGCCACGTGTTGTGGTGAACCAGAATATATCGGTGCGTTCTTTCCTTTTATTTATTTAACGCACTTAATTATTTCCTTCAAATTTTAAATTCCGCAAGTTTACGCTAAATTTTATTATAACGCTATTCACCCCCCCCTCTAGCGTTAAGCGTATTTTCTAACAAGAAGATGCTGATGGACTTCATCTACTACACAATGACGCGTTGGTAATTTCACTTAATGTCTTAGATTTCAAAATTAAGGGTGTTTTTGTTGATCCAGGGAGTTCACCCAACATAATACAATGGATAGTTCTAGAACAAGAAAAGTTGATTGGGAACATCATTCGGCGACAAAACTCCTAGCTGGTGTCAAGTTATCCAGAGTGACTACTCGAGGAGAAATTTTGCTACCCACGTATGCCAAAGAAGTAACAAAGATCACCCTGGACGAAGTGATAGATGGCGACATGGGCTATAATATGATCCTTGGAAGGACGTGGATATATGAGATGAAGGTTGTACCCTCGACTTATGTCATTCCCCAAACCTGAAGAATCGTGGCCAACACCCGGTGCCATACTTGGCCCGAGTGTACCACTCTGTAACTGTTAACTCTAGAGGGCTGACCCTCAACTTAGACCGATGAGGCCATATTCTGAATCATCTAAAAATTACGTTTCTCTTATATGAGGGGTAAACACACCCAAAAGCTGATATATATAGTTGTGTAGGCCGGCGAAGCCTCTATGAACATCTACTGCTATAAAAAATATACATGATTCGTCTAAAAGCCGCTAGAGGTAACTAAACTGTACTATGGTCGGGACAAGGCCTCGATCTATCTATCAAACCTTTATATATAAAATGGACTCCAAGGTCTAGACCTAGTAACTCCGAGGAAGTAGAGCATACCAACCATGTTGATGTTTGACTATGTCTGCTGGAAGGGTCTGCCCAAATGTCAATGAGGACATGCAAGCATGAAATGCAGCATCCTCGGTAAAAAGGACGTCAGTGCAATAATGTACTGAATATATAAGGCAACAAAATAACTAAAAGCTGAAACTGTACTGATAATATAATAACTTAAAGTAACTAGGAGTCAAAGATAATCTGAAGATATACTTACCTGCTAGTACTGACTCGACTCTCTCAATACAGTAAGTAAAGGAGTTGTGTGGCCTTATAAGGCTTGGTATGTGTAACTTCTCTACCGTAGTAGGCTCGCTCATAGGTGCTCGGCCATACTAAGCTCTATGTCTCAGCCATTTTGGGATCTCTCATAGACGTTCGACCACAGTAGGCTCGGTATATAACTCACCATCTGATCAGAGGTTGCCCAATAGGGGCGTGACCATATCACGAGCTGAATTCCCACTATCGGGACCATGATGGCGCCTAACTTTGTACTCACTAGGCAAGCCAACGTACCAATTACTTCATCTTTTCCTTTTATCTTTTAACACTTTACAAATTAACATAGGTAAATTAGCGGAATAAAAATGGGATAACAGAATTTAATAATTTATCTTAATACAACTACGAAATCACTATAAAACTCCACCCAGAACCAGTGTCACAGTTTTATGTATTGTCTACGAATACTACAGATAATAAATTGAATAAAGAAATACCCATCTGTCGCAGAATAGATAAAATTGAAAAGAAAGCAAGATAGAAGGGGATGGAAAGGCCTACCGACGCATGCAGGACTACCTCGGATCTTCACTGGACTGAATGTAGTAACCTTGAACTATGGTCCGCCACTAGCTCTATAATTTGCACAAGAAGTGCAAAGTGTAGTATAAGTACAACTGACCCCATGTACTCGTAAGTGCGGAGCCTAACCTCGACGAAGTATTGACGAGGCTACTGCGGGGCATAACAATATAGATATATAACCTGCAATAACTTTTAATAACATAACAGAGGTATATAATGAAAAATAACCGGAACTTGCGTTAATGAAATACATGACTCAGCCATTCTATGAGTATCCATCTATAACCAATCCTTAGGGAGTTTTTCAATATATCAGTAATAGACTTTCAACAGAAATAAATGCCAAGAAACATAACTGATGTGACGTGCATCCCTATCCTACAATATAAACAATACAGTAACAATAATCCAACAATAACAGTATCAATATTCTAACATATTCCTCCTTGTTGTGGAACGCAACACGATCCCACCTGTCCTCCCTTATTACTCCTTAACACATATCATCCTTACTCCTCATGTTGCGCCGCAACTCGATCCCACCTGTCCACCCTTATTACTCCTTGTTGCGGTGTGAAACCCGATCCCACCAGACAATTACTTTCCTCCTTTATTTCTCCTATTGTGGCGTGCAACCCGATCCCAACATATGTATATATCAACAACAATAACAAAAAGTAAATACAAGGTATTTCATAAGTTAACTCAAAATCTGCATTTTCTATACTTCACTCCACGCAATGGGATATAGTACGATTACGAAACTTCACCCATGAAAGCTAATCAGCAAGATCAACCAAGGTGCACCGTAAGGCACCAATAAATCAATATATGGAAATAGTGTAATAAAGCAAAACCATGAAACAATTTGATACTTCAAATAAAAGGACAACAGTTACTATGAAGCAATTAGGCATGGAGACATTTATGGGCAAGTAGCAATTAAGGCATCAAAATGTTCCATCAATAAAGTGAGGGCTTTTCATTCTTCCTCCCCCCCCCCCCAAAGTCATTGCTAGTACGTTTAATACAGGAGTTCGATCCCTTTATTGTCCTCTACAATATTTTAGTGCTCAATTTCAATTGAAATAAGAAGTTGAATGAACAGTTTTTGATTCATCTATCATTATAGGCAGACAACACTAACAAAAATAAAGCATGTTTTCCGAAGCGACACTTTGTTCCACTCCTTTCATTTATACATTAAGCGTGATTGCTATAATATATACTTCCTCGATCACTTTAAGGCAAATCGATCTTAAGAAGATCATTGCTTACTCCTCAGCTTTCTTCCTTTAGGGGTGGTTACATTCGTCGTACCTGCTATGAATAGAGAAAACTATCCCCATTATATGATAGGATGTGGCGAATGGAACAAACTAAAAAATAGAAATTTAGTGTCGCATAGGTACTCATCACCACACCTGTATGCCACATACATTAGATTTCACTTAGCACATAAGCCGAGGATTCCTATTCCTTCAAGCCAAGGTTAACCCAAACACTTACCTCAAGCCAACGGTAATTCAACACTCAACCACCGCTTTACCTCTCGATTTAACCACCAATTTACTTGTATCTAGCCATAATTAATTCAATAACACCAATAAATGCTAAATAACCAATTCTAATGCATGAATATAAATTTCCCAATGTTTTCCCCAAAAAGTCAAAACTTGACCCCGGACCTGCTTGGTCAAAACTCGAAGTTCAAATCAAAACCCGATTACCAATTAACCCACAAACTCAAATATGAAATTGGTTTTGAAATACGACGTCAAATTGAGGTCTAAATCCCTAACATTTGAAAATCCTAATTCCTACCCAAAAAACCCAATATCCCTTTAAAAATAGATATTGAAGTGAAATCATGTAAAAAGATGAAACAGATCGAAGAAAAAGAGTTAATATTCATTTGCCTATGATTTGGGGAAGAACCTTCTCTAGAAAAATTGCCCTTTGGAGTTTAGGTTTTGAAAATTTAAAGAATGAAGTGAAAATTCCGTCCAATACCCCTTTTACTCAGCTGCAGATGTCGCATTTGCGAAGGAAATATTCGTAATTGTGAACTAGTGATGGCCAGGGCAGTCATCGCAATTATGATAAGGCCCCTCGCAATTACCAAGCATGGCTTCGCAATTGCGAAGCCTAACCTCGCAATTGTGAGATCAGAGTCTACAACAAATACCATATGCAAATCCAAAATTTTCTAAGTCCAAACTCACTCTATGACCTATCCAAAACTCACCTGGTCCCTCAGGGCTCCAAACCAAATATGCACGCAAGTCTATAGACATCATACGGGCTTGATCGTGCGGTCAAATCATCAAAATACCATAAAAAGTTACAAATTTGGCCTCCAATTCATGAAATTCTTAAGAATATTCGTATTTTCTATTTTATCAACTAAGGATCCGATTTATACCTAATCAACTCTAATTCTTACCAAATTTCACAGATTCGACTTAATTATTATTTTGAACTATAACGGGCTCTGGAATCACAATACTAGCAGGATACCATCAAGATCACACACTATTTCATTTCAAAAAATCCTAATATTTCCACCAAATAATTTTCTTTAAAAATTCTTTTCTCGGGTTAGGGACCTCGAAATTCTATTCCGAGCATATGCGCAAGTTCCATATTTTACTAGGGACCTTACAAGACAGTCAAATTATAGGTCGGGGTCCGTTTACCAAATATGTTGACCGAAGTCAACTTTAATCAATTTTAAAGGCCAAATTACATATTTTTCTTAAATTTCACAAAGCTTTTTGGAAACGCACGCGGACTGTGCATGCAAATCAAGGTGAGATGAAAGGAGGTACACAAATTTGACTTCTTAAACAAGAGAAGACCTTTTGGATCATCACATTCTCCACCTTTGAAACAACCGTTGTCCTCGAATAAACATAGAACAGTACTTGAGTCGGTGAAAAAATAGGGATATCGACTCCGCATATCGGACTCGGACTCCCAGGTCACTACCCCAATAGGCTGACCTCTCCATTACATATGAACTGAAGGAAAATTTTTAGATCTCAACTGGCGAACCTGCCGGTCTAGAATAGCTACTGACTTCTCCTAATAAGTTAAGTCCTTGTCCAACTGGACAGTTCTGAAGTCTAACACGTGGGATAGATAGCCGTGATAATTTCGAAGCATGGACACATGAAACACCGGATGCATTGCTGATAAACTTGGTGGAAACACAAGTCTATAAGACACCTCTCCCACTCGATCAAGAATCTCAAAATTCCCGATAAAACTAGGGCTTAGCTTGACCTTCTTCCCAAATCTAATCACGCCCTTCGTGGGCGATACCCGAAACAACACTAGCTCTCCGACCATGAATGCCACATCACGAACATTACGGTCGACGTAACTCTTTTTCCTGGACTGAGCTATATGTAGCCTGCCCTGAATGATCTTAACCTTGTCTATGGCATCCTGTATTAAATCTGTACCCAAGAATCGAGCCTCCCATTGCTCAAATCACCCAATTGGCGATTGACACCGCCTACCATATCATACCTCATAAGAAGCCATCTGAATGCTCGACAGATAGCTGTTATTGTAGGAAAACTACGCTAATGGCAAGAACTGATCCCACAAACATCAAAAGTTAATAACACATGCTCGGAGATATCCTCTAAAATCTGAATAGTACGCTCAGACTGTCCGTCTGTCTGAGTATGAAATGCAATGCTCAACTCGACCCACGTACTCAACTCACGTTGTATTTCCCTCTAGAAATGTGAGGTTTACTACGTACCTCAGTATGAAATGATGGACAAAGGCGCACCATGAAGACAAACAATCTCGAGGATATAGATCTCAGCTAACTGCTCCGAGGAATAGCAAACAACCACAAGAATAAAATGCGTTGACTTAGTCAGCATATCAACAATGACTCATACTACATCGAACTTCCTCTGAATCCGTGGGAGTCCAACAACAAAGTCCATAGTGATACACTCCCACTTCTACTCAAGAATCTCAATCTGCTGAAGCAAACCACCTGGTCTTTTATGCTCGTACTTTACCCGCTGACAATTCAAAAACCGAGCTACATATGCAACAATATCCTTCTTCATCCTCCTCTACCAATAATTTCTCCGCAAATCCTGATATATCTTAGCAGCGCTCAAATGAATAGAATACCCGGATCTATGGGCCTCATCTAGAATTAACTCATGAAGTCCATCCATATTAGTCACATAAACTCAACCCTGCATCCTTAAAACTCCATCTTCTCAAACTACAACTGCTTCACACCATCGTGCTGCATTGTATCCCTAAGGACTAGAAAATGAGAATCATCATACTGCCGATTTATGATACGCTCAAATAAAGAAGACCGAGCGACTGTGCAAGCTAAAACACGACTAGGCTCAAAAGCATCCAACCTTAGAAACTGATTGGTTAATGCCTGAACATCCAAAGCAACCAGTCTCTCATTGACCAGAATATATGCAAGGCTGCCCATCCTGACTGACTTCTTACTTAAAGCTTCAACCACAATATTGCCCTTCCCCGAATGATACAAGATGGTGATATCATAGTATTTCAATAAATCAAACCACCTTCTCTGCCTCAAGTTGAGCTCCTTCTGCTTGAACAATTACTATAAACTCTTATTATCCGCGAACACCTTACATGACACGCCATCTAAATAATGCCTCCAAATGTTCAATGCGTGAACAATGGTTGCTAGCTCCATATCATGAATTGGATAATTCTTCTCGTGAATCTTCAACTGCCGGGAAGCACATACAATAACCTTGCCATTCTGCATTAATACCACACCAAGTCCAATATGAGATGCATCACAATGTACTGTATATGGGATTGAACCTAAGGGAAAAACCAATACTGGCGTCGTAGTTAAAGCTATCTTGAGCTTTCGAAAGATCACCTCGCACTCGCCTGACCACTTGAAATGGGCACCCTTCTGCGTCAACCTAGTCATCGGGGTTGCAATAGATGAAAACCCCTCCACAAACCGACGGTAATAACCCCTCGAACATAAGAAACTCCGGATTTCTGTTGCAGATGTGGGTCTAGGCTAGTCCTTAACTGCCTCTACCTTATTTGGATCCACCTGAATACCCTCTACTAATACAATGTGACCCAAGAAGGCAGCTATACTCAACCAGAACTCACATTTCAAAAACTTAGCATCCAACTAACTGTCTGTTAGAGTCTGGAGAACGGCTCGAAGATGCTGCTCGTGCTCATCTCAGCTGCGAGAGTAGGTCAAAATATAATCAATGAAGACAATCACGAAGGAATCCAAATAAGGGCTGAACACTCGATTCATCAAATCCATGAATGTTGCTAGAGTATTTGTCAACCCAAATGACATCACTAAAAACTCATAATGCATGTACCGAGTGCGAAAAGCTGTCTTAGGGACATCAAATGCCCTAATCATCAACTGATGGTAGCCAGATCTCAAATCAATCTTCGAAAACACCTTGTCACCTTGAAGTTGATTGAACAAATCATCAATCATCAGCAATGTATATTTGTTCTTGATGGTGACCTTGTTTAACTGCCGATAATCTATACACATCCTCATCGACCCATCCTTCTTCTTAACAAACAATACTGGCGCACCCTAGGGTGAGACACTAGGTGTCACACCTCCTTTTTTACACACCACTCGAAAGGATAGTATATAAGTAGATTTTTCCACTTTAAGTGACATTATTCGAAATGAGATTATTTATTCACTTCAGAGTCGGCACTTGGGATAGGTTTTCTTGGTGTCCCAAGTCACCGGTTTATTTTGAATCCCAAATCGAGGAAGATTTTTTACTTTCCAAATGAAGTCTGCGAACCATAAATTCCGACTAAAGAATTCTGTTAACCTAGGGAAAGGTGTTAGGAACCCCCAGATTCCGTAGTTCTAGCACGGTCGCTCAAACCATTACGATTGGCCTATTACATGATTTTAATTCATGTTCAAACTGTAGTGCAATTTTAAATTATTTACCGCTTTTAATTAGATTTAAAGAAAATTGAACGTTGTTTAAAACGTGTCTTTGGGTCACGTCACCTGAAATGCACCCGCAATCTAAAACACATTTTATTCAACGCTTTAGGATTTGGATTTGGGTCATATGAAATTCACACCCGAGTTTAGGAAGGTAAAATTGTTAAATAACGCGCCTAAAGCAACTAATGTGTTGTTAACTTTGTGAGAGGCCATGAAAATTCGCTAAAAGGCACGTCCCGAGTTCTAAGCATTCAAAAGAGATAATAAAAGGAGGGTCTCGCATTTGAGATTTATTTGGCACGGGGCATCTCAATTATTTCACAGGATTTTATTATTCAGAGTTGCTATAATCGGATTACATAAAATGCACCCCAAAATTTAGTAATTACAAAATCACAACTACCCAATGTAATCTTGTTCCTTATGAGTCTAGGAGTCAGAAAAGACAATTGGCATGTACCAATTGTCTCACAACAAGAATCAGACGAAGAAAGAACGTGATTGTGCATTAGATGTGCTAAATCACCTTTGCCAAAGCAAGAGTCTAATATGCATATACTAACATAAAATATTTTATCTAAATTGTTGCGTTAATGAACATTAGATTAATCTCCCTTAAATCAAGTATTGAAAGCTCATTTCCTAATTAGACAATTTCTAGCTCAAGGTACCACAAACAAGAGTAAAATTCGCACACATTTAACACAAACATCAGATAAGAACAATATAAAGCCAATAAATAATTAGATGGGATAGAGATGGAACTCAAGGCATATTAAATTTTCTGTCAGTTTAGACCAATGAATCGACCCTCTAATCGTAATTGTACACACGACTTCAACAGAAAATTGGCAACAAGGACTTGGACTGAAAACCTCGACGACGACCTCAACGACTCGATGAATGGAAAACTCTCACATTCTGCAAATTTTTCTGCTGTATTTCTGGCCAATCATGGTAACAGCAGATGTGAGAGGGTGGAACGGTAGCACTGTGTGTTCGCCGGTTTTAATGGTGGTCGCCGGTGACGTCGTGCGTATGGTTTCCGACGAACAGCAGCTAGTTTGAGTTGTTTGGTCGCTAGTTTGTGTGAGCTCCTAGTTGAAGAAGATAGTGAGTCGATTAGGGAGGGTGTGTGTACAAAAGGTGCAATGGTTGCCTTTCATGGCTGTTTAATGGGTGAAAGTTTATGGAGGTTTGCTTGGCTGGATATCTATGGTGGTTTAGGGTGGGTTTCATGACTGCAGAATCGTGGTGAATCTTGGCGACTGACTTCTAGGGCAATGGTGTTTGGAGACACGGCTGTGTTCATTGAGCTGGTGAAGGGCTGTTGTGATGTTGTTGTTGGAATTGGAGTTGATGGATGCCTACAAGTTGATGAAGAAGATGACAGAATGGAGAAGAAGAGGAGCTCTTGGTTGGTTGTTTGCCGCTGATTGTGTGCAATAGAGTGTAGGGTGTAATTCTATATTTTAGGTGTATATAGTATTATATAGGGTAGGGATTAGTTTAGGAATATGGACTAGGGAATTGGGCCAAAGACTAAAAAAAATGGACTATAAGATTTTTAAAGACAGGATAAACCAATCTAAAACTAATTCCTCATTCTTAAATTATGTACAATTATAATATAAAAATGTAAAAATAATTTTAATTAATTGAACTAAACTACAAACCATAAAACTATTTTTTTTGTTTTAAAGATTATATAAAAATAAAGATAAGGTATTATTTTTGTATTTTTTTAAGATTAAAAATGACTATAAATATTAATGAACCTATTTTTATAATTTTTCGTTTTCTTGTAATAAAATAAAGTAAAATAGTAAAATTTAGTTAAAATAATGCTATTAGGCCTAAATTAAGAATTTACATGATAAAATATAAAAGATTTGGGGGAGGGTCAAAAATCACATGTCTACACTAGGTCTAATCAAGCCCTTATAAAGCAAGTCTTGCAGCTGCTCCTTCAATTTTTTCAACTTTGGCGGGGCAATACAATATGGAAGAATAGAAACGGGCTGAGTGCCCGGAGCCAAATCAATGCAAAATTCAATATCCCTGTCGGGTGGCATCCTCGACAGATCTGCAGGAAACACCTTTTGAAACTCCCGAACAACTGGCCCAGAATCCATAAGAGGAACCTCAACATTGGAATCACAAACATAGGCCAAATAAGCCAAACACCCCTTTTTGACAGTGCGTCGAGCTTTCACATACAAAATAACCATTCTGATAGAATGACCAGGAGTTCATCTCCACTCCAATCGAGGCAACCCCTGCAAAGCTAAGGTCACGGTCTTGCCGTGATAATCAATTACAACATGATAAGGTGACATCCAATCCATTCCCAAAATGACATCGAAATCAACCATATCAAGAAGTAGGAGATCTACACTAGTCTCAAGACCCCTAACAGCAACCACAAACGAATGATAGACATAATCTACAATAATAGAATCCCCTACTGGTGTGAACATATACGCGAGAACACTCATGGTATCACGAGGCATAACCGAATATGAAACAAAATAAGATGACACATAGGTGTACGTAGACCTTGGATCAAATAGAACTGGAGCATCTCTACTAAAAACTGAAACCATACCTATGATAACTGCATCGGAGGACTCAGCCTCGGGCCTAGCTGGAATAATATAACATCGGGGATGGGCCCTACCATCGTGAACTATATCTATGGGATGGCCTCCTGCTGGCTGGCCTCCTGCTGGCTGGCCTCCACCTCTAGTGGGCTGACCCTTACCTCTAGCTCCCTGACCCCTACCTCTAGCTAGTTGTGTAGGCGGTGCCGGAATTTTGGCATAAGAACTCCGTTGTTGCGACTAAGCACCCACTAGTCTGGATATGACCGTACTCACCACACTCAGAATATCCATCTGAATACTGCGGCTGAGGAAACTAAGACTAACACTGACGGGCCGACTAACCACGATAATAGCTCTAAAGAAGAGGTGCTCTGATAAGAGCTGGCGCTGCACTATGAGCTGACCTGAAGGAGGTACATAAAGACCACAATCCCCTGAATTTCCATGAGATTCCTGAAGTGCTGAGTGAAATGACCTGTGATGATGGCCCCTACTAATAGAATCCCCGCCTCAAGATGAGGCACCACTGAACCTACCCGAATGACGAGGCCTCTATTCATACCCGTGACCACTCCCTTGAGATAGAACTGCCTCAACTCCCCCGACCACATTAGCCGTATCGTGGAAAGAAATTTTGCTCCTTGTCTCCTTAGCCATCTACAATCTGATAGGCTAAGCAAGTCCCTCAATAAATCTCCTCAACTTCTCCTTCTTAGTGAGGAGTATAAGAAGAGCATAATGGGCCAAGTCAATAAATCTGGTCTCGTACTGAGTGACGGACATAGAACCCTGCTGAAAGCGCTCAAACTACCTTCAATAGTCCTCGAGTGATAGGGAGAAAGTTCTATAGAAATAGCTGAGAAAACTGATCCCAAGTCAAAGTAGGTGACGCAACTGGTCTAGCTAAACAGAAATCCTTCCTAGTTTCTTGGTGGAACCTGACAGACGAAAAGCGGCAAAGTCAACCCTATTGGTCTCCAATATCCCCATGTTCGGTAGAACCTCATGATAATTGTCCAAATAATCCTAGGGATCCTTTAAAGATGTACCGCCATAGGTAGTAGTGAAAAGCTTGGGGAACCTGTCCAACCTCCATACATCATATGTAAACATAGTTTCTCCATCGTCGGTCTGAGCCACAACACCCGGAGGGACTACCCCAACTGGCTGAGCTGCTGGAATTTGAAATTGGGGAGCAATATGCTCTGGAGTGCGAGTAGCGGGATTTTGTGCTCCTCTCCCAGCCTGAGAGAAGGCTGGTGCTACAGGAAGTATGCCTGCCTGAGTGACAGTCTCCATAAGGCCCACTAAATGGACCAGAGCATCCTGGAGTACCAGGTTGGCTATGAATCCCTCTGGTACCTGAGCTAGTCTCGTTGGAATGGTCTAGGCAGGAACTTCATCATTAAACACAACCTGAGGCTTCACCACTGGTGCTGCTGCTCTGGGCTATGTCATGCCCCTGCCTTGGTCTCTAGCACATCCTCGGTCTCATCTACCCCTCGTAATAGCTGCTACTGGGGGTTCAGACTGCCGATTAGCTGAAAAAGCGGTATGCATTCTCACCATCTGCGAAAGAATAAAGTAGAGAGTTCAATTAGCATTAAGAGATCAAACCCCGCGACTAAGATAAATAGAAGTGAAACTATTCCTAACTATGTAGCCTCTAGGGATAAGCACGTGTGTCTCCATACCAATCCATCAGACTCTATTAAGTTTGTCCGTGAATTGTGAGACCTAAGAAACCTAGTGCTCTGATACTAACTTAGCACGATCTGAATTTCCCACCGTCGGGACAGTGATAGAGCCTAACGTTGTACTTGCAAGGCAAGCCAACATTACCAATTACTTCATCTTTTCCTTTTATCTTTTTACACTTTACAAACTAACATAGGTAAATCAGCGGAATATAAATGGGATAACAAAATTTAATACGTTATATTAATACCACTATAAAACCATAATTGAACTCTACCTAAACCCGATGTCAAATTTTTACGGACTGTCTACGAATACTACAGATAATAGTCAGAACATAGAAATACAATCTATCTCGGAATAGATAAAACAGAAAAGAAAGCAGCATAGAAGGGGATGCCAAGGCCTGCAGACGCCTGCAGGAGTACCTCGAGTCTCCATTGGACTGATGGAAACAACCTCAAACTATGGTCTACCACTAGCTCTGTAATCTACACACGAAGTGCAGAGCATAGTATCAGTAAAATCGACCCCATGTATTGGTAAGTGCCGAGCCTAACCTCGACGAAGTAGTGACGAGGCTACGGTGGGGTGTAACAATATATGTATATAACCTACAACAACTTTTAATAACAAAACAGAGGTATGGAATGAAAGATAACTAGAATTTGCATTAAAAAAACACAGGACTCGGCTATTTTACGAGTATCCATCAATAACCAATCCTTAGGGAGTTTTTCAATATCTCAGTAGTAGACTTTCAATAGAAATAAATGCCAAGAAAAATAACTGATGCGGCGTGCATCTTGATCCCACCATATAAACAATAACAATATCAATAATCCAATAATAACAATATTAATATTCTCCATTATTCCTCCTTATTGCGGCACGCAGCCTGATCCCACCTTTCCTCTCTTATTACTCCTTAACATATATCACATCTATTTCTCCTATTGCAGCTTGCAACTCGATCCCACCCGTCCATCCTTATAACTTCTTGTTGCGGCGTGCAACCTAATCCCACCAGACAATCACTTTCCTCCCTTATTCCTCCTGTTGCGGCGTTCAACCCGATCCCTATATATGTATATATCAACACCAATCACAAAAAGTAAATACAAGGTATTTCACAGGTTAACTTCATTTCAACATTTTCTATACTTTAACCCACACAATGGGATATCACTACGATTACGAAACTTCACCCATGAAATCTAATCAGCAAGACCAACCAAGGTGCACCATAAGGCACCAATAACTCAATATAAGACAATAGTGTGATAAAGAGAAACAACGAAATAATTAGACACTTCAAATAAGAGGACAACGGTTAATATGAAGCAGTTAGGCATGTAGACATTTATGGGCAAGTAGAAATTAAGGCATGGAAACAGTTTGAGCAGGTAGCAATTTAAGACAAGAAATGGTATAATAGGAAGCGGGAAAGGAAAAAAAATTAAAAATAGAAATTTGGTGGCGCATAGGTACTCGTCACCATATCTATATGCCACACACATGAGATTTTACATAGCACATAAGTCGGGAATTCCTATTCCCTCAAGTGTAGGTTAGACCAACCACTTACCTTAAACCAATGAGTAATTCAACACTTAAACCGCCGTTTTACCTCTCGATTCCATCACCAAATCACTCGTATCTAGCAATAACTAATTCAATAACATCAATAAATTCAAAATAAACCAATTCTAATGTATAAATATAAATTCCCTAATGTTTTCCCTAAAAAGTAAAAAATCGACCCTAGGCCCGCTTGGTCATATGTCATGACCCAAAAATTCCTCTGAAGGAGTCGTGATGGCACCTAGTCTCTAAACTAGGTAAGCGTAACATAAGTTTAAATAACATTGATATTTACTAACATTAAATTAAATTACTTTGAATAATTTAAAATTCTCAAAATCGGTGGTACAAGTCACAAGTCCTTTTAAGAAGTTATACAAAATAAATACATCATTACTTCGAAACAAAAAGGAATAAATGGAAATAAGTATAAATGAAGGTGACACTGAGGCCTGCAAACGTTGTAGCAGGTTTATCCTGAGTCTCCATCGCAAAGACCCGCACAACTACTACCGATCAAATGCCTAGATTTGTACACAAAATTTATAAAAGTGTA
Source organism: Nicotiana benthamiana (assembly GCA_034376525.1). Lineage (NCBI taxonomy): Eukaryota > Viridiplantae > Streptophyta > Magnoliopsida > Solanales > Solanaceae > Nicotiana > Nicotiana benthamiana. Next base: position 144,270,540 of record CM067337.1, on the reverse strand, counting down.
ATATGAGCACATCACGGCCGTGCCCAGTAAGTATCAAGATTAACCTCAGTGGGATAGTAACAAGTACCAGTCAAGACACCTACTATTCAAATGAAATGGACAAGATATGATAACAAAATATTAAGATAAAGATAACTAGGTAATACCAACGACGGAGAAAAATCAAAATACAAAAAGTAGGAACAAATAAGGGAAAATACGAGTAATAACTCAAATAACCAAGTAAATTAGATAACCAAGTAAATCAATACTGACATAGCAAGAATAGAGACAAGTAAGAATGTATCCAAATAAAGAAGGCAATGCCAACTAAATCAATCACATTATGTCTAGAACACAATCCTGACCATCTCAACCCTCGATTTCTCATATCATCATTTTAACTTACGAACCTTCAACACACATTGCACCTTGTACCCCCATATTTTTTTCTATTTCACTTTTAACAAAATTCACATGCTATACAATAAATAATGTCCGTTCAATGCACTCAATATATCCAAGAAGTCCCATTTACCTAATATAAGTAAAACAACTTCTAAGTTAATTAGGAAAGCCATCAAGAAAAGATGAAGTTGTTTCTTTAGAAATCCTTTGAGTAAAGAAAGTACCCATTTTAATTTAATTTACAACATCAAATGGATTATTACCTTGAACATGAGAGTCAAAAACTTAAAACTTAGTAGAAGTTCCTTTTTAAGAAAAATAAAACCTCAGATGGTTTAAGGGGATATAATAGAGAAACTAATTGAATTAAGGATGTAACCATTATTGAAGTTTGAAGTATTGAAACATATATATACACGGTAAGCTATAAATAATATTATGGGTTCTAACACAAAGGATCACAACAATAAAGAATTAAACAGTTTAAACATTTGAATGATAGCAACAAATAAACACAGCATTAGAAAGTGCACCACATCGCCCTTCGTGCTTTTTCTCTCATTCTCACTATGGCTGTCCAACGGGATGGGCCGTCCCGTCCCATCCCGCATCCCGTCCCGTCCCGTCCTACTTCACTTTAAACGGGATGGGCCAATGTTAATCGAGACATGGCATGGGACATGACGACCATTTCACCCCGTTTGTCCCGTCCCGTCCCATCCCGTTTGTCCCGTCCCATCTCATCTTATCTCATCCCACTCCGTCCTGCCTGCCCCGCGAGTTTTTATGGTGTATTTGTGGAATTTTTATTATATTTGATAAGTATAAAATAAATTCAACTTATGCACCAACCATTAATAATGATTGTAAAATTTTAAAAGTATTTTTTCTCTATTCCTCAAGTTTATTAATTTCTAGAATACTTAATCCATATTTAAAATGAAGAGGTGCAAAGGGACTTGTTTGTAAAATGAATCAAAATTTAGTAATTCAAAAAAATGAACAACCATCTCATGAAGGCTTCCAAGCTAATATATACTCTTATGCTAGAATCGTGATCAATGTTTGATAAATATAAATCTATGGAAACAATAGGTGGTGAAACTACTCCTTCTACTTTTAAGTCTAGAGTAAAAGTTCAATGGGATGATATAACAGGTTTTGATTCTCTATTGATGATAAACTTGATTCTTAGCATCGAAGAATGTTTTTAGCGCAACAATATTTCAAATCAGAGATCATAGACATCCATTAGAAGAGGACAACCAGAGATTTCTATATTATTCAGAGATTGTATTAATGCACAAAGAAAAAATCTTGATTTTGAAAAATAAACCAATAGGAAAGAAGAAAAATACAACAAGATACTTAGCACTGAGACTGATGATGACATGGATCTCATAGAACATCAATCAACATCACCAATTCCAAAACAATGTCAAAAAAAAGTTATAGATAAGTTACAACGAAGCTATATATGAGCTTACAGATATTAGTATGATAATTTATAATTGGCTACCAAGATGCCGAATTCAAATAGAAACATTCCTAGAAGGTTGCTGCGTAGATTAGGTGCTCTTGAAAAGAATTATATTTGTATGTGAAATTTAAAGTTCTATTAATAAAATAACAGGCTTTAAGCAGTGAATGTTTTTTATGAATTGTCTTACGCTCTTACTTAGTTACTTAATGGCTTGAAATTATATTAAATAAATTATAACTCTATTACAAGTGATTTGATTTAACAATTTATAATTCTTTACTCAGTTTCCTAATTTTTATTTTAATATTTAAGTTTATTAAATAAGTCAAAAATTAGCTGTTGTAAACTTTAAAAACTTAGTCATTGTCAAAAAATTAGTCATACCAAACTTAATGCTTAAATAATTTTTTTTAAAAATAAAACCCACTTAAGGCCCGTTATCTCGTCCCATCCCCTCCTATCCCGCTTGTTAGCGGGATGAGATGGGACTACCATTTCGTCCCATTTATCCCATCCCGTCCCGTCTCCTCCCGTCCTGTTAATTTTGTCCCGTCCTTTTGGACAACCATAGTTATCACCATATGAATCTGTCATATCTCCTTTTTCCTACCCCCCAAAAGGGGTACAAAGGGTTTTTTCCAATTTATGTGACAGTCAAAACGTGATTATTTAATTATTCTGAGTTACCACTTTGGATAATTTATGGTGTCCCAAGTCACCGATTTAAAATTCCAAATCGAGGAAGATTGACTCTATTTACGGTCTGCGAACACAAAAATTCGTGTAAGAAATACTGTTAACCCAAGAGAAGGTGATAGGCATTCCTGGATTCCGTGGTTCTAGCACAATCGTTCAACTACTAACATTGACCTAATTATCTAATTAATCAAATGTTTTAAACCTACATGTATTTTTAAACCTTTTACCCACTTTTAATATTTTTAGGAAAATACAAGGTTATTTAAAACACATCGTAAATTACGCTACATGAAATGCACATGCACTTCACGACACACCTTATTTAACCTTGTTGGAAATTGGAGGCGGGTCACATAAAATGTACATCTAAATTTTAGCTATTACAAATTACAACTACGTTATGGGAACCGTACCCGTAACTATAATAATTTAATTATACGCCTAAAGTAAACTATGATGTTCAAATTATTTCCTAAACTATTTTAATATTATTGTAAAGGTCCGTGAGCTGTGACTAAAGAATTCTTCTATACAGGCTGTACAGTCAACGGATCAAAACTTCACATTCCTGAAAACCATGCGAGTGACATGAAATTAGGCTTATATTGAAAGAAATGATTAAACTAATTGACAATTAACAATTCCAACTCATTGACTCACCAGACCCTTCATTAAACACAAATTAGTCAAACACTAATAGATTTAGAAATTATACCAAAATAATCGGTTTTTTTTGCTTCACCTTGATAAGGGTTTTGATGTCAAAAGATACTACTAAATTAGCAATGTCCACCTTACAAAATTCAACTTTCTTTCCACACTGCTAATAGATAAAATCCAAATTTCCATATTCAAAATACAACCAACATGCCACTAGTATTTCAATCAACGACCAAGTAAAATGAGGAAAGACCAGAGAAAGTAAATATCACATGTCGAAGATACTCAAGGAATCAATTTCGGAATTGAAGAAAACAAATCCAAATTACTATTACCACACAAACGCATGTAAATCAAAATCGGTCATGACCCATTAAATACATGAAAGTGAGAAATGAACCTCCTTAACTGAAACTCCTTTTAATAAAGTAGTAGAAAATGGAAACAACGATACACCCAAATCACAAACTAAATCAGACGATACTGGCATACTTTGGTGAAGAAAATCTTCTGAACCTTCATTCAAAATAATGTTGCTAAAACGCCAAAACAAATATTACAACCGACTCGACCCAGATCAGATGCAATTTTGACAGGAGAACCTCGACGACAACCTCGGACTCGATCGAACTCCGACCACCCTCAAATTTGATCGAATTCCATGATCTTAAAAATCAGAAATCAGAAGAGGGGGGCGCCGTTACTGCTGCTGGCTTGTTGAGGTTTTTCAATCGGAAGAAAAGATACGCCTAGGTCTTTTTGTAAAGAACGGCTGATTCTCTAAAGTCTACATTATGTATTAGGCGTTGGCTCTTTTTGATCTCCAAAAATGAGAGATAGAGAATTATTGAAAAAAATGGGAGTTCATCAACGTTTTTGTTACTGCTCCTTTAGGTTCTCATTTTTGTATATGTTTGTCCAAGTCCAGAAGAAGAACGGTTTCGACATCTTCAACCTTTATTGCCTTAGTAATGTGCAATCAGCTACTTGACACCTTCCCTTATTCTCCTTCCTTTCCTTTTAGATTTGAGGTAGTACTTCGACGATTCACTCTTCCTGCACTTGCTTGACTCGTCCTACTATAGTGAAGAGCGACCGAAACTCTTTTTATTGAGATTTCCCCCGAATTTCTGCTTCATTCAAGTCTTAATTCAAGGAAGGACAAGTCCTTATCATTCCGATCGGGATAGACGGGCCTGCCCATTACAACTTACTCCAACCATTCCTTTATTTTTTTTCAAACTTTTTTATACTATTCTCTCTCTTCTATATTATATTATTATCTTTTATTTCAATTTTATTTTTTAATTTCCATTAAAATTCCATATTTTATTTTTATTAATTTGTTATTTCCATAATCCTCAGCCCCATTAGTCAATACTATAATGATTTTAGTGTATCTGAAAATGACATAGCTCCTTACTAAGTTATTATGCTATTTACCCTAGTTTTAGTTTTTTGAATATTTTAGTTTAATGTATTTTCAATTGTCATGTACTTCCAGTTTTAATGTACTTTCATTTAATGTATTGTCAATCTTCACTTTTCAATTTTGACAACATCTAATATTTTATATTCACACCTTTCAATTTTAGCAATATCTAATATTTTGTATTTACACCATTCATTCTTTGAGATGATTATATATTTTCTGTTAATTATAACTAATAATTATACATAAAAATAATAAATGCACGAAAATTAATGTATCAAATTTTTACACCAAAGTTAAGATATAATATTAATATTATAAAGACATTACATAAATATAATTAAGTATATATAAAGAGATAAATTTAAAGATTAAGTAATAAAATAATAATTAAAAAATTATATTAGTAATGAGAAAGATAAATAGTGTATCCCTATATTTGAGGGAACACTATTCATCCCCTATTTTGAGAAAATAGAAGGGGTTGGAGCTAAATTATACAAAAAATTATCTCTATTATAGGGGATGGGGGCAAGGTCGGAGATAGCCTTAGAGATCTTTTATTGGTTTCTTCATGCAGAAAAAGATCAAGTTTTTCACTTTTTTGGGAGGGGGGGGGGGGGGGTGATCCTGTATAGAAAGAGTGCTTTTCCCAAAAATATCTGTAAGGTTTTAGGCGTAGGTCTCCTTTAGGTCTATTTTTAGCGTGTGTTTTTAGCTCTAGGGGTCTAGGTATTTGTAGAGTTTTTAGGTTAAGGGATTATGGGCTTGACAATTATAAGCTATGTCAGAAAATTAGACCTAAAAATTGGTCGTATGAGCCCAAATTTTATTCTCTCCCTGCGAACGAGATTAAAAATACGATCTCATTTATTAATTAATCCTACTTAAGTAAAATAACTATTAAAATAAAACTAACTATTAAAACAAAACTATTTGGTATTTTTCTAGATTAAAAATGGCTACAATATACTAATGAAATTATTATTTTTGTGATTTTCATTTTCTTTTAATAAAATAAAGTAAAAGAGTCAAAATTAGTTGAAATAGCGATATTAGGCCTAATTTAAATATTTAAATACAAAAATATATAAAATCTTGGGGCGGGTCAAAAATGACACGTCTACAGAATCAATATTCACTTTTATTCATTCTTGTTGCAGTGTGCAACCCGATCCAAATCATTTAATGATGTTGCGGTGTACAATGCGATCCCATATAATATTATTGCAGAGTGCAACCTAATCCAAATCATATAGTGATGTTGCGCCGTGCTACCCGATCCAAATCATATAATATTTTTGCGTCATGCAACCCTATCCAAATCATATAATATTATTGCGGCGTGCAACCCGATCCAAATTATATAATATTATTGTGGCGTGCAACCCAGTCCATATCATATAATGATTTTTGCGGCGTGCAGCCCGATCACATATCATATTATTGCGGCGTGCAACCCGATCACATATAATATTGTTACGGCGTGCAACTCGAATCCAATTTACAAATCACACCAATCACAAAAGAATCCCGGCAAGGGAGTAATAAGGAAACAACAATATCCCCACAAGGGAGTCAACAACAAAAATATATATGTCCCGATAAGGGAACCAACAATAAGAATTAAATATGTCCCGACAAGAGAATCAGCTATAATTAAACTTATACCAACAATTAACTTTACAATGAAGCCTCAACTAAACAACAAGACATAATAAGCACGTGATAATTACACCGGTAACCACAACCATTGAACATGTAACCTATTTGCATGAAGTCGTAGAGGAACTCACAATCAAGAAGTATCGAAACAATGAGTAAGGAAATTACTTCAATTAAGACAATTAAGGCTCAATGTAACACGTAAGAATTAGAGGAAGGCTAACAACGTCATATGGAGCATATAGAGGCAATTTAAGCAACTAGAAAACCCAATCATAACGGGATACTTTCTAGATAAGGACCTAAAAACCCTACAGGTAAATTTCCTACAAATAAGTCCGATCATACACATCGTCACCTCACATGCATAGACAACAATTAGCATAAAAGACTCAATTCCTAAAGGGAAGTCTCCTACACAAGATTAGACAAGATACTTAGCTCAATCCGACCATTTCAATACTCAATTTAGCTTTTCCTTTACCAATTCATCAATGCTCAGCTCAACCTAGCCAAAACGATATACATCAAACAATGCAAGAGAAAACAATTTCAATTAACAAAACTATAATTCTCATACAATTTGCAAAAAGTCAACAAAAGTTAACTCCTCGGTCCAGCGCCTCGAAATCCAAAAAAATTTACAAAATCAAACACCTATTTTGCTATGAGTTCACCCATACAAAATTTATCTAATTCTGATACTATTTTGTCATTCAAATCATCATTTTACATTTTTGAAAGATTTCACACTTTTCCCCAAATTTTCCTTTAGATTCTCATGAATTTGATGTTAAATATAAGATATAATCACAAAATATAGTTGGAAATCATTATTTTAGATACTTATTCAATGATTTGGAGAAGTTTGGATCTTTGGAAAATTGCCCATGGAGGTTGAGGGCTTGAGAAAATTGAAAAATGGGTGAAAATCTCGCCAAAAACCTAACTTAACAGGTCTCAGATGTCGCATTTGCGACCCAGGTTACGGGCTCTCGTAAATTGCGAACAAAGCAGTGTTGGAAAAAGTCGTATTTGTGACAAAAATTTTGCATTTACGGACTGGGCATCACAAATGCGATGGAAAAGTTCGCATTTGTGAACACACTAGAAACAATAATTTTTTCCAACACGAAAATGAGCATAACTTCCTCATACGATGTCCAAATTTGATGATTCTTTTTCCTATGGCTCTGTGATTTCGATATGAATCTAATGGTTTAAACAAAACAGAATTTGAATATCATTTGCTCAATATGGTATTATTTTTGCTTGAAAAAACGACGATGAAGAATCCAAAAACCACCGAAACGTAGCCTAAACCTACAGCCTTTGAGGGCTCAAACGAAACATGCATGCAAGTTTAAAAATATTATACAGACTTGTTTGTGCAATTAAATAATCAGAATAATATCAAAAACTACAAATTTAACCTCAAAACTCATGATTTTCTCAAGGACACTCAAATTTTATAATTTTTCAACCGGACATCCAAATCACGTCAAATTAATTCCGGTTCTCACAAAATTGTACACATAGGACTTAATATCATAACAAACTTGTGCCAGGCTCTGAAACTAGAATACGGGCCGATACCAACGAGTTCAAATATTAACTCATTTCTTTTTTTCCTTTAAATATCAACACACCAATTTTCTTCAAAAATTATTTTCTAAGGCTAGGAACCTTGGAATTCAGTTCTGGGCATACGCCCAAGTCTCATATTTTGTCCTGGACCTTCAGGAATTGTTGGTACACAGATTCGGGTCTGTTTACCAAAAATATTGAGTAAAGTCAACTAAAACCAAATTTTAACTCTAGAAATTATTTTTTTTTTTTCATTATTTCACATAAAAGCTTTTCTGATTTCACGCCCGGATTGCGCACGCAAGTCGATGCACATAACATGAAGCTACTCGTGAGCTCAAACTACCGAACTGGACGCAATTGCTCAAAACAACTAGTTGGGTCGTTACATCCTCCTCCACTTAAACATACGTTTGTGCTCGAATGTGCCCGGAGTCGTGCCAAAGCCATCGATCCACTGCATGAGCTACTTATTAATAGACCCGATCAAACTGAATCGAGCAAAAAATTCCAATCCTAAATAAAATCACTTATTGTTCCACACAACTCACATACACGAAGCAATAACCTCTAACCGATGCTCAAATAACATCCTGGATGCCGACAATATGTTTCATATTAAATACAACCTTGTTTCAAACTTCCACAACACTTCCCATGATAAAGAAACATGCGGAAACTCATAGCCGCTCTTGAAGTCAACAAGTCAAGAAACTCTCTCGCCCGCCAATGGCCATTAACCAACTTTTGGCAGGAACATCCACATACTCCCAAACACTCCTCTCCCCCAATTCCATAGTTGATACCTCAGGTCTAAAAACCTCATCACATCCAATACATGCAGCCCAACTAATAACTCATCACGGAACCATCCAGATTCTCGTACCACACGGCTCGTACAACAAAACAACAATGACATAATTACGCAGCACAAATAAAAGAAAGCAAAGTATAAGAATTATCTAACAAGTAAAACATGTGTGACAACAAAAGCAAAGGTCTTTCATAAAATCGTCCCACGAAGGGAAGACACAACACCAAATAAACACAAGGAAAGGGTATCCAACATAACATCCATTGCGGCGTGCAGCCTGCTCCCAAATGCTCATCGAGCCAAAATGTTGAGGTTCACTGATCACATGAATACTAATATCAAGCATAGCAGAGTGTATAAGTAAAACCGTGGGAACAATAAATAGATGTAATAAAATAGGAGAAAAGCAAGCACATATGAGGTGTTATGAACAAATCAACATCATGAGGGATATCTCTCCCGGATTGCCATAAGGCCTGAATGAAATCACAATATGCGTGGGGGATAATCATACAACCTCACCACCGAGCATATCACAAAAGGGTAGCACATAACATAGGCTAAGGGCACAAATAATATCCATTCCGCCTGATAGCATAACCAAAATGGCAATCTCATAAGAGCACACCAACCTGACCTGATACAAAACACATAATCTCATTGAGCTTTCAAATAGCCTCCAACCAAAATCCTGATTATTTCCAAATAGGTAATTATCCTTCCCAAAAATCCAAAGCCACCTATCAATCATGTGTGGTATTAATTTCATCATACTAAATTTTCCTTCACAATCCACAAGCAGGAAATGATCCACATATGGGGGCATCTATTCCCAAAACCTCAGGGATACCAAAATCTCCATACTCATATTCAGTTAACAAATCAAATGGCTGATATATAAGTTTCACCTTATCATTCTGCTGAAGCACACATATAGAGTTTCTGGCCAAGTAACAAAACATGAACCTCGAAATCCACAAAACCCACTAATCACCATGCTACTAGCCACGTACCCGCAAACCAAAAGTCAATGTCCTTTCCAAAAATGCACACCCTTCACATTTGATAGCCAACAAGGTCAACACTCTATTTATTTCTGACACCTATTCAGTAGAAAGTGACAATGTACCACATATTCCTTACACCTATAATAGACAACCAACTCATGCCTTTGTCGAACCATCGAGAACCTTTTGAGGTCTTCCCCCACGCAACTAAGCTATCAGGACTGCACCTCCCCAACTCAACCAAGTCATACAGACCGTCTAATCTAAGAGTGCTTCCACAAATGATAGTAGAGAATTCCCATTAAAAATTACCAATTACTTCCATTGCCATGTTGACCCCATCATTAATGAACTGAACCATTTCTTCGGATAGTCGATAAGCAATTTCCCCCTTCAAAGCCCAATGTCATCCATAGCAAGATCTCAGTCTTTAGCTATACACAAATTTCGAAAACTTTCCAATACCATTATATATACCTTAGGCCAAAACTGATGTTAATATGATTCTGCAATCTGAACGCCGCTAGGGGTCTCCTCCATTTAGCGTACAGCCATAGAAAACAACATCTGATGACTCGCAAAACTAACTTTCGTAGCTCGCACAACACCAATCACAACGTACCCCAAAACCATCAGCCATCCTCAATAGACATCCACCTTGCAACCTTTCCACAATTGCGATGACTAATAAACTAATTAAACCTTTCCTAGCTCGCACTCATCAACCAGATATTGAAAATTGCTACGCCTCCATAGGAAAAACTGAATAGTCTTTTACTACCTCTATATCTTCTGTCTAGATAGCACATTGAGACAATGCCTGAGCATCCCTGACTCCATTGTACCCTGTCTATCTCATCACGAACCATTGGCACATAGTGGATACCAAGAGAATAATATTAAACACGAGTCGATGTAAAGGAACAGAAGTTATATACTTCAAACTGAATCAATATCGCACGATAAGAATGAAAGAAATGGAATTTCCTAATTATTATGTAGCCTCTCGAGGATAAGTACAGACGTCTCTGTACCAATCCACAAGACTCTACTAAGCCTACTTAAAACTCGTAGCACATATGAACCTAGAGCTCTGATACCAACTTGTCATTAACCAAAAATCCCTCCAAATGAGTCGTGATAGCACCTAGTCTTTAAACTAAGGCTAACATAATATGAAATAACATTGATATTTACTAACTTTAAGTTAAATTACTCTAAACAATTTACAATTTCCAAAACCGGTGGTACAAGTCACAAGCCTTTCTAAGAGTAGTTATACAAAATAAATACATCACTACTCCAAAAAAAATGAACAAATGGAAATAAGTACAGATGAAGGAGACCACGAGGCCTACGAACGTTGCAGCAGGTTTACCTTGAGTCTCCACCGCAATGACCCGCATATCTACTACCGATCAAATGGCTGGATCTATACACAAAAATGTACAGAAGTGTAATATAAGCACACCATAGGGGGTGCCCAGTAAGAATCAAGACTAACCTCGGTGGGATAATGACGAGGACCAGTCAAGACACCTACTAGTCAAATAAAATGAACAGAATATGATTACGAAATATCGAGATAAAGATAACGAGGTAATACCAATAGTGGAGAGAAATCAAAATACAAATAGTAGGAACAAATATGGGAGAACACAAGTAGTAACGATGATAACTAAGTATATCAGATGAAGAAGTAAATTAACACTGACATAACAAGAAAACACTGACATAACAAGAACAGAGACAAGTAAGAATGTATCCAAATAAATAAGGCAATGCCAACTAAAGCAATCACATCATGTCTAGTACAAAGTCCCAACCATCTCAACCATCGATCTCATATCGTAATCTCAACTTCCGAACCTTCGGCACACATGGCACCTTGTGGCCCCACATTTTTTTCCTTTTCACTTTTAACAACAAAATTCAAATGCTATACAATACATAATGTCCGTATAATGCACTCAATATGTCCAAGAAGTCCCATTTACCTAATATAAGTAAAATTACAACTTTTAAGCTAATTAGGAAAGTCATCGAGAAAAGATGAAGTTGTTTCTTTGGAAAATCTTTGAGTAAGAAAGTATCCATTTTAATATAAAATGTAACATCGAATGGATTATTACATGTAAAAGAAGAGTCAATATTATAAAACTTAGTAGAAATTCCTTATTAAGAAAAATACAACCTCAGACGGTTTAATGGGATATAATTGAGAAACAAGTTGAACTAAGGATGTAACAAATATAAAGTTTGAAGTATTCAAACGTGTGTGTGTGTGTGTGTATATATATATATACACGGTGAGGTATTGAAAAAATTGTGGGTTCTAACACAAAGGATCACAGCAATAAAGGAATTAAACAGTTTAAACATTTGAATTGATAACAAAAAATAAATACAGGGGTAGAAAGTGCCTAGCATCACCCTTCGTACTTTTACTCTCATTCTCACCATAAGAATCAATATTCACTTTTATTCTTTGTTGTTGAGGTGTGCAACCCGATCCCATATAATATTGTTGCGGCATGAAACCCGATCCAATTCATATAGTGATGTTTTGGCATGCAACCTAATCCAAATCATATAATATTTTTGCATAGTGCAACCCAATATAAATCATATAATATTGTTACGGTGTGCGACCCGAACCAAATCATATAATATTGTTGCGGCATGCAACCTGATCCAAATCGTATAATGATTTTTTTTGGTGTGCAACTCGATCCCATATAATGTTGTTACAACGTGCAACCCGATCCCAATTTACAAATCAGACCAATCACAAAAGAATCCCAGCAAGGGAGTAATAAGGAAACAACAATATCCCGGTAATGGAGTAAACAACAAGAATACACATGTCCCGGCAAGGGAACCAACAGTAAGAATTAAATATGTCCCGGCAAGGGAATCGGCTATAACCAAACTTGTACCAATAATTAACTTCACAATGAAACCTCAACTAAACAACAAGACATAAAAAGCACGTGATAACTACACCGGTAACCACAATAATTGAACATGTAACTATTTGTACGAAGTCAAAGAGGAACTCACAATCAAGAAGTATCAAAACAATGAGGAAGGCAATCACTTCAATTAAAACAATTAAGGCTCAATGTAACACGTAAGAATTAGAGGACAGCTAAAAACGTCATATGGATCATATATAGGCAATTTAAGAAACTAGGAAGCCCAATCATAACGGGATACTTTCTACATAAGGAGCTAAGAACCCTAGAGGAAAATTTCCCACAAAAAAGTCTGAGCACAGACTCGTCACCTTGCATGCATGGACTACAATTAGCATAAAAGACTCAATTCCTAAGGGGAAGTACCCCACACAAGGTTAGGCAAGATAGTTACCTCAATCCGACCATTTCATTATTCAACTTTGCTTTTTCTTTACCAATTCATCAATGCTCAGCTCAATCTAGCCATAAACAATATACATTAAACAATGCAAGAGAAAACAATTTCAATTAACAAAACTTTAATTCTTATACAATTTGCAAAAAGTCAACAAACGTTAACTCCCCGGGCCCACACCTCAGAACCCGATAAAATTTACAAAAATCAAACACCCATTCCGCTACGATTCAGCCATACAAAAATTATCTAATTCCGCTATCATTTTGTCATTCAAATCATCATTTTGCATTTTTGAAAGATTTCAAAATTTTCCCAAATTTTCCTTTAGATTCTCATGAATTTGATGTTAAATCTAAGATATAATCACAAAATATAGTTGTGAGACACTTACCCAATGATTTTGAGAAGTTTGGGTCTTTAGAAAATCGCCCATGGAGGTTTAGCGTTTGAGAAAATTGAGAAATGGGTGAAAATCTCATCAAAAACCTCACTTATCAGCTCTCAAATGTTGCATTTGCGACCCAGGTTGCGAACTCTCACAAATTGCAAACAAAGTAGGGCTGGCAGAAGTCGCATTTGCGACAAAAAGTTTTCATTTGCGAACTAGGCATTGCAAATGCAATGGAAAAGTTTGCTTTTGCGAACACAGCAGAAACAACAAATTTTCCCGATACGAAAATGAGTATAACTTCCACATACGATGTCCCAATTCGATGATTTTTTTCCTATGGCTCCGTAATTTGATACGTATCTAATGGTTCAAAGAAAACGGAATTTGGATCTCATTTTCTCAATGTGGTATTATTTTTCCTTTAAGAGATGACAATGAAGCATTATAAAACAAGCGCAACATAGCCTAAGCCTATTCGAAACTCACCCAAGCCCTCGGGGCTCCAAACCAAGCTTGCACTCAAGTCTAAAACCTCATACGTACTTGCTTGTGCGATCATCTCATCAAAATAACATAAAAAATTACGAATTAAACCTCAAAACTCATGATTTTCTCAAGGACACTTAGATTTTCTAATTTTTCAACCGGATGTCCAAATCACGTCAAATCAATTTTGGTTCTCACCAAATTTTATATATAGGACTTTAATATCATAACAAAGTAGCACAGGGCTCCTGAACCAAAGTACAGACCCGATACCAATGAGTGCAAATATTAATTTATTTCTTTATTTCCTTTAAAAACCAGCAAAAACATTTTCTTCAAAAACTATTTTCTAAGGTTAGGGACCTTGGAATTCAATTCCAGGCATATGCCTAAGTCTCATATTTTACCGCAAACCTCATGGAATTGTTGGGACATAGATTGGGGTCTGTTTGCAAAAAAATTGAGCGAAGTCAACTAAAAACCAAAGTTTAACTCTAGAAATTATTGTATTTTTATATTTACACATAAAAGCTTTTTGGTTTCACACTCGGACTACGTGCGCAAGTCGATGCACATAATATGAAGCTGGCCGTGAACTCAAACTGCCAAAATTTATGCAATATCTCTAAACGACCAGTTGGATCGTTACATCCTCCTCCAATTAAACATACGTCATCCTCCAACGTGCCCAGAGTCACCCCAAAGCCATTGAACCGCTGCATGAGCTCCTCCTTAATACACCCGAACAAGTTGAATCGAGCTGAAAATTCCAATCCTGAATAAAATCACATGTTGTTCCACACAACTCACATACTTGAAGCAATATAATAATATCTGACCACTGCTCAAATAACATCATGGATGCTGACAATATATTTCACATTAAATACAACCTCGTTCCGTAATTCCCCAACATGGCCCATGATAAAGAAATATTCAGAATCTCATGGCCGCTCATGAAGTCAACAAGTCAAGAAACTCTCTCTCCCGCCAATGGCTATTAACCAACTCTTAGCAGGAACATCCACATACTCCCAACCACTCCTCACCCCCAATTACATAGTTCAAACCGCAGGTCTAAAAACCTTATCTCAGCCAATATAAGCAGCCCAACTAACAACTCATCACGGAACAACACAGATTCTCGTACCACACGGCTCGTACACCAAACTAGCAATGACCCAATTATGCAACACAAATAAAGGAAAACAAAGTATAAGAATTATGTAACAAGTACAACATGTGTGACAATAAAAGTATAGGTTTTTCATTATATCTTCCCACAAGGGGAAGACACAACTTGAAATAAACACAAGGAAAGGGTGTCCCACATAACATCTGCTGCAACGTGTAGCCTGCTCCCAAATGCTCATAGAGCAAAAATGCTCAAGTTTACTGATCACGTGAATACTGATATCAAGCACAGTAGAGTGTACTACTAAAACGCTGGGAACAATGAATAGAAGTAATAAAATTGGAGAGAAGTAAGCACATATAAGGTGTTATTAACAAATCAACATCACGAGGGCTATCGCGTTTCTCATCGCCATAAGCCCTGAAAGAAATCACAACATGCGTGGGGGATAATCATACAACCTCACCGCCTAGCAAATCACAAAAGAGTAGCACATAACATAGGCTAAGGGCACAAATTATATCCATTCCGCTTGATAGCATAACAAAAATGGCAATCTCACAGGAGCACACAAACTTGACCTGATACAAAACAAATATTCTCATTGAGCATTCAAATAGCCTCCAACCCAAATCCTGATTATTTCCAAATAGTTAAGTATCCTTTCCAAATATGTACAACCACCTATCAATCATGTATGGTATTAATTTCCTCATCCTCAATGTTCCTTCACAATCTGTAAGCAGGAAATGATCCACATACGGGGGCATTTATCCCTAAAACCTTAGGGATACCAAAATCTCCATACTCATACTCAATTATGCAAATCAAATGGCTGATATATCACTTACACCCTATCATTCTATTGAAGCATACATACAGAGTTTGTGGACACGTAACAAAACATGAACCTCGAAAGCCTTAAAACCCAGTAATCACAATGCTACTAGCCACACACCCGCAAACCAAAACTCAAAGTCCTTTAAAAAAAATGCACACCTTTCATATATGATAGCCAACAAGGTCAACACTCTATTAGTTTCTGATACCTATTTAGTATAAAGTCACAATGTACCACATATTCCTTACACTTATAGTAGACAGTCAACGCAAGCCTTTGTCGAACAATCGAGAACCCTCCGAGGTCTGCCCACACGCAACTAAGCCATCAGGACTACACCTCTCCAACTAAATTGAGTCACACATATCGTCAAATCTAAGAGTGCTGTCACAAATGCCAGTAGAGAATTCCCATTCAAAATGACCAGTTACTTCCATTGCCATGCTGACCGCATCACTTACGAACCAAACCATTTCTTCGGATAGTCGATAAGCAATATCCCCCATCAAAGACCCAATATTGTTCCTAGCAAGTGCTTAGTCTTTAGATATACACAAATTTCGAAAACCTTCCAATACCACTTATATACATACCTCAGGCCAAAACTGATGTAAATCTTACTCTGCAATCTGAACGCCGCTAGGGGACTCCTCCACTTAGCGTGAAGCCATAGAAAACAACCTTTGAGATCTGCAAAACTAACTTTCGTAGCTCGCACAACACCAATCACAAGGTACCCCAATACCACTAGCCACCATCAATCAACGTCCACCTCGTAACCTTGCCACAAATGCGATGACTAGTCCACCAATTAAACCATTCCAAGCTTGCGCTCATCAACCAGATGTCGAAAATTGCTACGCCTCCATACAAACAACTAAATAGACTATCACTACCTTTATATCTTCAATCTGGATAGCATGTTGAGACAATGACTGAGCATCTCTGATTCCTTCGTAGCCCGTCTGTAGCATCATGAACCACTGGCGTAAAGCGGACATCGAGAGCTTAATATTACACATGTGTAGATTTAAAGGAACATAAGTTATATACTTTGAACTAAATCAATATGGCACGATAAGGAATGAAAGAAGTGAAATTTCCCACTAGTTTTGTATCTTCTCAAAGATAAGTACAAATGTCTCCGTACCGATTCACAAGACTATATTAAACCTGCTTATGACTCGTAGAACTTATGAACCTAGAGCTCTGTTACCAACTTGTCACGATCCAAAAATCCCCCTGAAGGAGTCTTGATGGCACCTAGTCTCTAAACTAAGTAAGCTTAATATAAATTAAAATAATTTTGATATTACTAATTTTAAATTAAATTACTGGGAACAATTTACAATTCCCAAAACGGTGGTGTAAGTCACAAGCCTTTCTAAGAATAGTTATACAAAATAAATACATTATTGCTATGAAACAAATGGAACGAATGGAAATAAGTACAAATGAAGGTGATTCCGAGGACTGCGAACGCTTTAGCATGTTTTCCTTGAGTCTTAACCGCAACGACCCACACAGCTACTACCGGTCAAATGCCTAGATCTGTACACAAAAATGTGCAAAAGTGTAGTATGAGCACACCACGGCGGTGCCTAGTAAGTATCAAGACTAACCTCGGTGGGGTAGTGATGCTGACCAGTCAAGGCACCTACTGGTTAAATGAAATGAACAGGATATGATAAAAAAATATCGAGATAAAAATAACAAGGTAATACCAACAGTGGAGAGAAATCAAAATACAAATAGTAAGGACAAATAAGGGGGAATACATGTAGTAACGACGATAACCAAGTAAATCAGATAACTAAGTAAATCAACACTGACATAACAATAATAGAGACAGGTAAGAATGTATCCAAATAAAGAAGGCAATGCCAACTAAATCAATCATATTATGTCTAGAACACAATCCCGACCATCTCAACCCTCGATTTCACATATCATAATCGCAACTTACGAACCTTCAGCATACATGGCACCTTATGCCCCCATATTTTTTTCCATTTCACTTTTTACAACAAAATCCACATGCCATGCAATGCATAATGTTCATACAATGCAATAAATATGTCCAAGAAGTCCCATTTACCAAATATAAGTAAAATTACAACTTCTAAGCTAATTAGGAATGCCAGCAAGAAAAGATAAAGTTGTTTCTTTCGAAATCCTTTGAGTAAATAAAGTACCCCTTTTAATTTAACATACAACATAGAATGGATTATTACCTTTAACATGAGAGTCAAAAACTTAGAATTTAGTAGAAATTCCTTTATAAAAAAATACAACCTCAGACGGTTTAAGGGGATAAATTTGAGAAACTAATTGAATTAAGGATGTAATAATTATTGAAGTGTGAAGTGTTAGAACGTATGTGTGTGTGTGTGTGTGTATATATATATATATATATATATATATATATATATATATATATATATATATATATATATATATATATATAACCCCTTTTAATTTAACATACAACATAGAATGGATTATTACCTTTAACATGAGAGTCAATAACTTAGAATTTAGTAGAAATTCCTTTAAAAAAATATACAACCTCAGACGGTTTAAGGGGATAAAATTGAGAAACTAATTGAATTAAGGATGTAATAATTATTGAAGTGTGAAGTATTAGAACGTGTGTTTGTGTGTGTGTGTATATATATATATATATATATATATATATATATACTGAGGTATTGAAAACATTGTGGGTTCTAACACAAAGGATCACAACAAAAGGAATTAGATAGTTTAAACATTTGAATTGATAACAACAAATAAACACAACAGTAGAAAGTGCACAGCATCACCCTTCGTGATTTTACTCTCGTTCTCACCATAAGAATAATATTCATTTTTATTCCTTCTTAGTGTGGTGTGCAATCCAAACCCATATAATATTATTGTGGCGTGCAACCCGATCTAAATTATACAGTGATGTTTTGGCGTGCAACCCAATCCAAATCATATAATATTATTGCGACAACCCAATCCAAAGCGTCCAAACCGATACAAATCATATAATATTGTTACTGCGTGCAACCCGATCGAAATTATACAATGATATTGCAGCGTGCAACCCAATCCAATATAATATTGTTGCGACGTGCTACCTGATCCCATATAATATTGTTGCGGCGTGCAACCCGATCCCAATATACAAATCACATTGATCACAAAAGAATCCCGACAAGGGAGTAATAAGGAAACAATAATATCTCGGCAAGGGAGTCAACAACAAAAATACACACTTCCCGGCAAGGGAACCTACAGTAACAATTAAATATGTCCCAACAAGGGAATATTCAATAACCAAACTTGTACCAACAATTAACTACACAATGAAACCACAACTAAACAATGAGACATAATAAGCACGTGATAACTATACCAGTAACCACAACAATTAGACATGTAACCTATTTGCATGAAGTCATAGAGGAACTTATAATCAAGAAGTATCAAAACATTGAGGAAAGAAATCACTTTAATTAAGGCAATTAAGGGTCAATGTAACACGTAAGAACTAGAGGAAGGCTAACAACGTCATATGGAGCATATAAAGGCAATTTAAGAAACTAGGAAGCCAAATTATAACGGGATACTTTCCACATAAGTACCTAAGAACCCTAGAGGCAAATTTCCCATAAATAAGTCCGAGCACGCACTTATCACCTTACATGCATTGACTACAATTAGCATAAAAGACTCAATTCCTAAGAGGAAGACCCCCACACAAGGTTACGCAAGATACTTACCTCAATCCGACCATTTTAATACTCAATTTAGATTTTCCTTTATCAATTCATTAATGCTCGGCTTAATCTATCTAAAAATGACTTGAATACATCAAACAATGCAAGAGAAAATAATTTCAATTAACAAAACTATGATTATTATACAATTTACAAAAAAAGTCAACAAAAGTCAACTCCCCAAGCCCGCTCCTCGAAACCCGACAAAATTTACAAAAATCGAACGCTCAATCCGCTACAAGTTCACCCATGCATAAAATTATCTAATTCAGATACCATTTTGTCATTCAAATCATCATTTTACGTTTTTGAAATATTTCACAATTTTCCCCAAAATGTCCTTTAGATTCTCATGAATTTGATGATAAACCTAGGATATAATCACAAAATATTGTTGGAAATTGATTTGAGACAGTTGCCCAATAATTTGGAGAAGTTTGGTTGTTTGGAAAATCTCCCATGGACGTTTAGGATTTGAGAAAATTGAAAAATGAGTGAAATTCTCGTCAAAAACCTCACTTAACAGGTCTCAGATATATGCGACCCAGGTTGCAAACGCTTGCAAATTGCAAACAAAGCAGGGCTGGCAAAAGTCGCATTTGCGACAAAAAGTTTGTATTTGTGAACACACCTGAAACAACAATTTTTTCCGACACGAAAATAAGCATAACTTCCTCGTACGATGTTCAAATTTGATGATTATTTTTTCTATGGCTCCGTAATTTTGATACGGATATAATGGTTCAAATAAAACTGAATTTGGATCTTATTTGCTCAATATAATATTATCTTGCTTGATGAAGCGACAACGAAGCATCCAAAAACAAGCACAACATAGCCTAAACTTTTCCAAAACTCACCCAAGCCCTCGGTGCTCCAAACCAAACATGCACGAAAGTCTAAGAACATCACACGGACTTGATCGTGGGATCAAATTATCAAAATAACATAAAAAATTACAAATGTAACCTCTAAACTCATTATTTTCTCAAGGACACTCAAATTTTCTCATTTTTCAACTGGACGTCCAAATCACGTCAAATCAATTATGGTTCTCACCAAATTTTATAGACAGGACTTAAATATCATAACAAACTTGTAACGGGATCCGGAACTAAAATACGGGCTCGATACTATCGAGTGGAAACATTAATTCATTTTTGTATTTCCTTTAAAAACCAGCACAATAATTTTTTTCAAAAATGATTTTCTAAGGCTAGGGACCTCGAAATTCAATTACGGGCACACACCCATGTCCCATATTTTACCCCGAACCTCCTGGGATCATTGGGACATAGATTCAGGTCCGTTTGCCATAAATTGACCAAAGTCAACTAAAACCAAATTTTAACTCTAAAAATTACTACTCCTTCCGTTTCATATTGTTTGACATAGTTTGACTCGACACGAAGTTTACGAAAAAAGAAGAAGACTTTTGAAACTTGTGGTATTAAAAGTTTAAGGGGTAAAACGTTTGTGGGGTCATACCATTTGAGTGTCTATAAAAGTTTCTCATTAAGGGGAAAAAGGGTAAAATGAAGGGTTTAAAGTTGAATTATTACAAAATTTATAAATGTGTCATTTATTTTAGAACAGACTAAAAAGGAAAGTAGGTCATTCAATATGAAATGAATGGGTACATTTTTTCATATTTTCACATAAAAGCTTTCCAATTTCACGCCCGAACTGCACACGCAAGTCGATGCACATAATATGAAGCTGCTCATGACCTCAAACTGATAAACTGGATGCAACTGCTCAAAAAGATCAGTTGGATCGTTACATTCTCCTCCTATTAAACATACGTACGTTCTCGAATGTGACCATAGTCATCCCAAATCCATAGAACCACTGTATGAGCTCCTCAATAATAGTGCCAAATAAGCTGAATCGAGCCAAGCATTCCAATACAAAACACAATCACTTTTTGTTCCGTACAACTCATATACTCGAAGCAATAACCTCTGATCAATGCTCAAATAAAATCTTGGATGACGACAATATATTTCACATTGAATACAACCTTGTTCCGGACTTCCACAACACTGCCCAAGATAAAGAAAATACGAAAAATCATAGCCGCTCATGAAGTCAACAAGTCAAGAAACTCTCTCGCCCGCCAATGGCAAAGAACCAATTCTTTGCAGGAACATCCACATACTCCTAAAGACTCCTGAACCCCAATACCATAGTTCAAACCTCAAGTCTAAAGTTCTAATCTCAACCAATACAAGTAGCCCAACTAATAACTCATCATGGAACCACACAGATTCTCGTACCACACGGCTCATATACCAAATGAGCAATGACTCACTTATGCAGCACAAATAAAAGAAAGCAAAGTATAAGTATTATGTAACAAGTACAACATGTTTGACAACAAAAGTATAGGTTTTTCATCAAATAGCCTCATAGAGGGAAGACACAACACCAAATAAACACAAGGAAATGGTATCCCATATAACATCCCTTGCGGCATGAAACCCGCTCCCAAATGCTCATCGAGCCAAAATACTCAGGTTTACTGATCACATAAATACTGATATCAAGCACAATAGAGTGTAGAACTAAAACTGTGGAAACCATAAATAGAAGTAATAAAATAGGAGAGAAGCAAGCACATGTATGATGTTATGAACAAATCAACATCATGAAGGCTATCTCGCCTGCATCGCCATAAGGCTTGAATGAAATCACAACATGCATGGGGGATAATCATACTACCTCAGTTCCTAGCACGTCACAAAAGAGTAGCACATAACATAGGCTAAGGGTACAAATAATATCCATTCCGCCTGATAGCATAACCAAAATGAAATCTCACAGGAGCACACAAACTTGACCTGATACAGAACACAAATTCTCATTGAGCTTTCAAATAGCCTCCAATCCAAATCCTATTTATTTCCAAATTTGTAATATCCTTTCCAAAAATCCACAGTGACCTATCAATCATGCATGGTATTAAATCAAAACTTATGCAATCTCTTAATGAATTTAAACATGCTTCAATCAAGAATGAATTAAACATAGAAACAAAAATTAAAAATATGAAACTAAACTAAAAACCTAAACATGGTACTAAAAACAAAAACAAACAAACATGCAGAAAGGACACAAAAATAAGATTAAACAATCAAAAGAAAACAAAGGGATTGCCAGATTTTAATCAAAGCTAGATCAAAACATGAACCTTGTCTTAACCCTCTGAGGTGTGACATGGACTTTGACTACAATTAATCGACTATTCTTAACAAGAATAGCCGACTAATAGAGGTTTCAAGTCCATCTAAACAACTTTGAAAGGAAAAAATTAGAAAAGGGGAAAAATCAAGGGTTCAACGATTCTTAGATAAAAAATTCGTAGAATTTGGCCGGGAGTTTTACGGAATTAAGTGTATGGCAAGTTGAAGGAGGACTGAGGGTCACATGGTGTGAATTTGGCATTGTTTAGGCGACTTAGGGTTTTGGACGGATACTTCGATTCATGATTCGAATAATTTGTCGGTGATTTGAAGGGAAAGGACTTGAGATTTGGGACGAGGGGGTTTTAGGTGGTCTTAGGGTGTAATTTATGGGAGGCTTTGGACCACCGTACCTCCATGAGGCGATTTCCGTTAGTGGTCAACGGTTGTGGTGGCGCAAGAATATGAGGCGGCTAGGGTTTGCTAATTGGGGTGAAAAGATGAAATGAGAAGAAGGGTTTGATGGGGGAAAAACCATGTTCAGACAGTTAAATATTAAGTAAGAGTTCGGTTCCAAGCTGTTGGATGACTAAAATCCAATGGTTGTGATGTGGTATGACAAAAATCGGGTCGTTTTGGGCAATAGGAGGCTGCACCGAGTTGATCAGTTGTTTGGGATTGGATTTTTGGTGGATTTGGCCAGGTTTGGGGCATATTTCGGGTTGATTTGGAGATCGAATTCAAAAAAATTAAATACCCTCAAATTCCTTTTCTTTTATTTTCAAATTTTCTTCTTTTTAATTGAAAATCCCAATAATAAAAAATCCTAAATTATCTAAAATGTGAAATTAAACTATTCAACTAAAAAAATTACAAACACCATTTAATTCTAAATTAAAAAGAACCAATAAACTAAGAATAAAAATGTAAAATGAGCTATTTTTGTGATTTCTTAAAATATTATAAACAAATAATTAGTCATTAATTCTAAAAAAATGTAAAAAAACATTCGAAATGCAATGCATGATATTTTTGATTTTTTATGATTTAAATAAACTAAACATGCACAGGAAAAATGTAAATAATTCAAAAAATTCTACAAAAATTCCTAAAATGGCTAATAATTAACAAAATATCTATTTTTCTTGGGATTTTATAGGAGTATTTCATATGGCGCAAAAATCACATACTCACAGCTGCCCTTTTTTTTGCTCGGAAACACAAAGAGTTTTCGAGCAAAGATAAAATGAGCAACTATGAGGGATTTTTGCCCGTTTGAAACGCCATGAGAAGTACTTTTTCAAAAGAGTCTGACTGAACCTTGCTTCAGAGGTTGCCTATATATCATTGGCTATAAAGGAATTAGGCTAGTGTAGTTCTGGAAGTTTTGGTCGCTAAGACTTTCGGGAAGCTGTGATTTCACCGTTGTTGCTGTTGTTGTTGTTATTTCTGCTTGCGGAACTTCTTATTACACCAAAGTGGAAGATGAAAAGCTAAAATAACTAAGTCTATCAACTATAAGTTACAATTCCTATCTATAAACCTTTTAAGCTCGATCTTGAGTCTTGGCGAGTTCTTATTGTAGACTCTAATCTGAATCTTGATGCTCGTTAGCTGCAACTGCTGGTTCACTCTTTTATGTTCTTTTTCTTTATTTATTTATTTTTTATTGAGACACATTCTTTTGGTCATCTCAAACCTTGTACCTTATGGTGAAAACCAATTCAGGCACCAAATCAAACAAAAGAACCGAAATTTTATGCCCCAGTTTTCACTAGGAAACTTGCTTGAGTCATTTGTAATTAAAATCTAAACTATTTCTTTATTGAAAGCATCAGGATTGCGTATCCCTGGGAGAGAGACGATTAGGGAGTGGAGACCCTACGTCTAAAAATAAACTCAACTAGGGAGTGGAGACCCTATGTTGGCAAAAGGCGACTAGGGTCTAAAATAATCTCAACTAGGGAGTGGAAACCCTATGTTGACAAAAGGTGACTAGATAATGGAGATCCTATGTCTATAATAATCTCACCTAAGGAGTGGAGACCCTATGTTGGGAAAAGGCGACAAGGGAGTGGAGACCCTATGTCTAAAAATAAATTCAACTAGGGAGTGGAGACCCTATGTTTGAAAAAGGCAACTATGGAGTGGAGACTATTTCTAAATTAATCTTAACTATGGAGTGGAGACCCTATGTTCGCAAACGACGACTAGGGAGTGGAGACCATATGTGTAAAATAATCTTAACTAGGGAGTGGAGACCCTATGTTGGCAAAAGGTTACTAGGAAGTGCAGATCCTATGTCTAATATAATCTCTACTAGGGAGTGGAGAACCTATGTTGGCAAAAGGAAACTAGGAAGTGGAGATCATATGTCTAAATATAAGCTCAGCTAGGGAGTGGATACCCTATGTCGGCAAAAGGCGACTAGAGAGTGGAGACCTTATGTCTAAAATAATCTCAACTATGGAGTGGAGACCCTATGTTGGTAAAAGGCGACTAACGAATGGAGACCCTATGTCTAAATATAAACTCAACTAGGGAGTGGAGACATTATGTTGGCAAAAGGAGACTAGGGAGTGGAGACCCTATGTTAAAAAATAAACTCAACTAGGGAGTGGAGACCCTATGTTCGCAAATGATGACTAGGGATTGGAGACCCTATGTCTAAAATAATCTCAACTAGGGAGTGGATACCCTATGTTGGCAAAAGGAAACTAAGGAGTGGAGACCATTTGTCTAAAAATAAACTCAACTAGGGAGTGGAGACACTATGTCGACAAAAGGTGACTAGGGAGTGGAGACCCTATGTCTAAAATAATTTCATCTAGGGAGTGGAGAACCTATGCCTAAAAGTAATTCAACTTGGGAGCGGAGACCCTATGTTGGCAAAAAGGAGACTATGGAGTGGAGACCCTGTTAGAATATACGCTTAACGCTAGAGGGGGGGGGGGTGAATAGCGTTTTAATAAAAATCAAGATAAATTTGCGGAATTAAAATTGCAGGAGTAAAGTAAGTGCGGTAAATAAAGTAGTAAGGAGAGAACACACCGAACTTATACTGGTTCAGCACAACATGTGGTTAGTCCAGTTTCCCGAGAGACTCTCTCGAGTTTCAACTAACTCCGTTAAGCTTACGGGTGCTTAACAAACCGTTACAAACTGAGAACACAAGTCTCAACGATGCTTGCTCGAAGATACCGCACTTCAAGACTTCAGGTGAAGGAACTAACCTTTCCTTCTTACAACAACAAGGAACTAGAACTTCCCTTCAAGTGTATACAAACACCTAGCACTCAAGACAAGACTCTCTTACAGAGTAGATATGAGTAAAATTAATACGCTCAAGAACACAACAACTTCGTCAAGAATTTGGCTCTCAAAAACTATGAAATAAATATGAAATGATTAAGATGAGAGTATGTAAGCTTATGCAAAAACTGTAATCAGTTGTTGTTCTTAAAAGAGAGGTTTAGAGGTGTATTTATAGCCCTCAAAGTCACCAAGACCGTTGCTTAATTGCCAATTACTAATTGCTGATTTTGTGCTAGAATAATCGATTATCTGATTTGCATAATCGATTATCTGCAAATCGTTCAAAAATCATATGCTGATTTTAAGCTAGAATAATCGATTATTCAATTTGCATAATCGATTACCTGTTAACGTTCAAAAATCAGACGCTGATTCAATGCTAGCATAATCGATTATTGCCTTGTGCATAATCGATTATCTTTCAGCGTTTAAAAAAACTTTGGCAACGGTCAGTGAATAATCGATTATGCTATATAGGATAATCGATTATTGACCTCTGCGGAATTTCTAATTTAATCTGAATAAAAAGGATAATCGATTATCATATTACATAATCGATTATTTTGCTGTTTTGTAAATTCTGGTTTTAGCTGACTTAACATAATCGATTATCAAATCACATAATCGATTATCTGGCAGTTCTGTCCAGATTTGAAAGACTTGTTTAAAAATCATTTTGGCTAAAATGAAAACATTTGAAAATCATTTTGTTTTAAATCAAAGATGCATGGTTTGATGAGAATGATTTTTCGAGAGAAGCCAAGACTTGAATCTTTTGTTGGATCAAGATCACAATATAAAACGACTCATGTATATCTTCGTTGCTTTACTTGATCTTGTTCTTTGTTTCTTTGTGCTTGGACTTCGGCATATGTCAATGTTCCATGCGCGTCGGTTTGTCATTTATCAAAACCTACAAAGATGAACACACTTTTAGTTTTAGCGACTTGAGAACGTGTTTCAACAATTTCCCCCTTTTTGATAATGGCTATCCGATATGGGGATATGCATATTAAATAATTGATAATGACAATCCAAGACAAGTATATAAATATGTGAATGAGTTCCCCCTCAATTTATGCCAAATGTATTAATGTGCATAGCCCTTATTCTTCCCCCTTTTGACATTAGCAAAAATAATAAACTTTTATTGAGGAAAAAATATTGAAAATCCATAATAAAGTAAGAAAAATATTATTCAAACGAGACATAATGGAAGCAAGGAAAAAATAGACAATATATTATTCATCGTCGGCATCAACATCCGCCTCGGCATTCGGCACTTCTTCCGGAAAGGCAACTTGGGCATAGGGATAGTGGACGTGGTCAAAATATCCATGAAGCTCGTGGGTCAATCTTTGCACGTGACGTTCCGTGCGAGTGACATTCCTATCAATACAAGTCATGGACGCAGACAAAGAGGCAAGTTGCTCCGAGATGGTTTGGAGGGTAGCAACGGTAGGGGCCTGAGGACGACGTCGTTGAGGAGGAGTCGGTTGTTCACCGATATTAGGAAATGAAGATTCTTGAATTTCCCAATGTTTTGTTGTCTTTTTGTGAGGACCGACGGTGGTGTCGATACCGGAAGCTACAAGAAGAGCCATTATGACAAAGGCATAGGGGAGTGGCTTATCGTCCCCAATTGCATCATACATGTGAGTCATGACGAACTTGCACCAATTGATGCGAGCCCCGGTGATAATTGCATGCATGAGTTTTGAATCCTCATGAGAGAGAGTGGTATGATTGAATTTGCGCGGTTTGAGAACGCGGGTTATGAAATAAAAGATTAGACGATATTCTGGGAGCATGTGCGTAATGGTTGGGCGACGATGCTCCGGACTTGCAATAAATTTGCCAATGCCAATTTGGTTGAAAAGGAGTTGTTCATCAAATAAAGCTCCTTCTTCTCTAGTGTAGAGTGAGATATCTTCCCCATTTCGTGGAAGTTTAGTGAGGAGTTGCATGTTTTCCTCATTTAAAAGAATTGGAACTCCATTGATGCTTGAGACAAGTTCACCATCTTCGTCCTTCCGTAGATTGGAAAAGAAGGCACGAATTAGAGAAGGGTGAATGTAAGGGGATTGAAGATATATGAAGTCAATGAGTTGGCTTTTCATAAGAATATTTGCCGTTGATGGGGGTGCCTGTGGCTAAGGTATCGACCAGTGGAGAACCGAGGAGGAAGGATTTCTCGATTCTCAAATTTTTCGACGAATCGAAGAAGTTCGGCTTCACTGTCAAACCGTAAATAAGATCCGTCTTTATAGCAGTGAACGGGTGGAAGAGCAATGGAAAAGGAGGCAATATGTTTGCCGGAACGAGCTCGTTTAGAATTCTTGCCCGTCATTTAAAAAAAATTTGAGAGCCTTTGCAGAAATTTTTAGAGACTTTTGAAGAATGTTAGGAGCTAAGAGTGATGTTGGAGTGAAGAATTTGAAGACATGAAACACCTATTTATAATGTGGAGGATGTGATGGCATTTAATTGGAGAAAATCTGCAGAAGTAAAGAGCCAAACGGTCAGAAAACGGTAACAAATTTTAAATACTGACCGTTGATAATCGATTTTGGAATCCGATAATCGATTATCGCTAAGGAGCTTGAATTACTGATTCAGGGAGTAATCGGTTATTGTTTTGGGAATAATCGATTATTTTAGGAAGTGTAAACTGGGAAAACCGAGACGGTAAAGCAAAATCGATTACGCATTTCTCGATAATCGATTATTTTATCTTTGGCTGAAACCTGTAAAACAGAAATGTTAGATAGTCGATTATTGTTTTTCAGTAATCGATTATTCCGTTTGTTTATTAGCAGATGGTTAAAACAGAACCTCAACATATCGATTATGCAATGTTGATAATCGATTATTACATAGTGTCGCCAAGTTCCTGCAAAACAGAATTGTTATATAATCGATTGTTGTATTATAAAAATCGATTATGCAAAGTGACCGCCATTTTCCTGCACAACAGATACGTATTATAGTAGATTTTGTCAGTTGGATAATCGATTATTTTATTTTTCCAGAAAAATATTCGGAAAACAGAAAGAATTAATGATAGATTATTGAATAAGAAAAATCGATTATTTATCACCAGTGCCCGAGAATTCCCCCTGACTTTGGGGCGATACCTGCAAAAAGGAATTAGGCGCCTCCGACGCTCAAGTTAGTAATCGTTAAAAGAAAAAAAATGCATCGCATGTACTAGATCATCGTTGAGTCAAGTATTCCGAGTTCACTACGAATGCGGAAAAAGGACTCTTTCTCTAAAGGCTTGGTGAAGATGTCGGCCAATTGATATTTGGTTTCAACAAACTCAATTTCAACATCGCCATTGAGAACGTGATCTCTTATGAAGTGGTGCCTAATTTCTATGTGTTTCTTTCTTGAGTGAAGAATAGGGTTCTTCGTCAAGCTTATGGCGCTAGTATTATCACATCGAAGAGGGATATGATCAATACTAAGACCATAATCCGAGAGTTGTTGTTTTATCCAAAGGATTTGAGCACAACAACTCCCCGAGGCTGTTTATTCAGCCTTGGTTGTGGATAACGCAACACTTACTTGTTTCTTGCTAAACCAAGAAACTAGAGAGCTACCGAGCAAATGGCAAGTGCCACTAGTGCTCTTGCGGTCCAATTTGCAACCCGCAAAATCGGGGTCAGAATAGCCAATAAGTTGGCATGAAGAACCTTTGGGATACCAAAGTCCCACATTTATAGTTCCAACAAGATACTTCATTATGCGTTTTACCGCAGTTAGGTGCGACTCCTTCGGACATGATTGATATCGAGCGCATAAACACATGCTAAACATAATGTCCGGTCTACTTGCAGTAAGATAAATCCGATCATACCTCGATACTTCTTTTTGTCTACTTCCTTACCTTTTTCATCTTTATCAAGATGGTCGGATGTACTCATTGGAGTGGCCATTGCTTTGGCGTTGCTCATTTCAAAACGGTTTAGCAACTCCTTGCAATATTTAGATTGACAAATGAAAGTTCCCTCTTTCATTTGTTTCACTTGCAACCCCAAGAAGAAGTTTAGCTCACCCATCATTGACATTTCAAATTCACTTGTCATTAATTCAGAGAATTCCTTGCACAAAGAATTATTAGTAGCACCAAAAATAATATCATCTACATATATTTGAACTAATAGGATGTCATTGTTTTGTTCTTAATAAAGAGTGTAGTGTCAACTTTCCCCCTATTGAACTCATTGTCCAAGAGAAATTTGCTTAAACGTTCATACCAAGCTCGGGGAGCTTGTTTAAGACCATAGAGGGCTTTCTTAAGTTTGAAGACATGATCGGGAGATTTAATGTCTTCAAAACCCGGGGGTTGTTCAACATATACTTCCTCTTGAATAAACCCATTTAGGAAGGCACTCTTTACATCCATTTGATATAAATTAAAATTCATAGAAGAGGCGAAATCTAATAATAGACGAATGGCTTCTAACCGTGCTACAGGTGCATATGTTTCTTCATAATCAATTCCTTCTTCTTGATTATATCCTTTAGCTACAAGCCTAGCTTTGTTTCTAGTGATATTACCGTTTTCATCTAATTTATTTCGAAAAACCCATTTCGTACCAATTATGGTGTGATTATCGGGTCTTGGCACCAATTCCCAAACATCATTTCGTTTGAATTGGTTAAGCTCCTCTTGCATTGCAAAGGTCCAATGCTCATCCCCAATTGCTTCAGAAATGGTTGAGGGTTCTATTTGAGAAATGAAAGCCGTGTGTCCTATAGTGTTCTTAAGAGTGTTTCGAGTACTTACCCCTTGTTCGATGTTGCCAATTACCTTGTCGAGAGGATGGTCTTTGAATGTCCTCCAGGCGTTGGGCAGCATCGTTTCTTCCTCCTGTGGTGGTGCTTCCTCAGATGGTTGTTCCAAGATTTCATCATGAATTTCCTTTGGATTTTCCTCTTGTACCTTGTCTTGAAGACTTATTTCGTTTAAAGAATCTGCAAGATCAACACAAACATCCTTTCTCGCCAAGCGAGCATCATTTTCACAAAATACAACATGATGGGACTCCTCGACAGTTGAAGTACGTTTATTGAAGACTCTATATGCTTTACTACGTAATGAGTAACCAAGAAAGATTCCTTCATCAGATTTTGTGTCAAATTTTCCTAAGTTATCTTTTCTGTTGTTGTGAATGAAGCACTTACAACCGAAAACTCGAAGATGGGAGAGGTTAGGTTTCCTTCCCTTGTAGAGTTCATAGGGAGTTTTCATGAGTATCGGTCTTATGACAGCTCTGTTTAAAACATAGCTTGCGGTACTCACGGCATCCGCCCAAAAATGTTTGGGAATCTTTGCCTCATCGGGCATGGTTCTAGCCATCTCTTCGAGACATCGATTTTTGCGTTTCACCACTCCATTTTGTTGTGGTGTACGTGGAGCAGAGAAAGTATGCTCAATGCCGAGTTCGTCACAAAAATCCGCGAAGAGATTATGATCGAACTCTCCCCCATAATCACTTCTAATGGAAGTGACGGTTGTGTTCTTTTCATTTTGAACACGTTTAAGAAAACTTTTAAACCTTTGAAAGGCCTCACTTTTGTGAGCAAGGAATAACGTCCATGTGAATCTAGAGTAGTCATCAACAATTACAAAAGCATAGAGATTTCCACCAAGACTTTTAATACGAGATGGTCCAAAAAGATCCATGTGAAGAAGTTGTAAAGGTCTAGAGGTTGAAACAACATTTTTAGATTTAAAAGAGGCTTTTATTTGTTTCCCTTTTTTACAAGAATCACAAATAGTGTCTTTTTCAAATTTTTGACTTGGAAGACCAATTACTAAATTTTGTGAAACTAATTTGTTTAAAAGATGTTGACATGAGCTACTCTACGATGCCATAACCATATGTCGTCATCTTTACTCATAAGGCATTTCACGTAATTTGCTGAAGAATTTTCAAGGTCAACCATATAAATATTATCAATTCTAATACCACGAAGAATGACTTTAAAATCACTGCGGCGTATAACTAAGCATTCTTCCGAATCAAACAATACAAGATTTCCCTTGTCACATAATTGACTTATGCTCAAGAGATTGTGTTTAAGCCCTTTTACTAATAAGATATTCTTAATAGAGGAGGATTCGTTCTTACCTACGGAGCCGATGCCGATTATTTTTCCTTTATTGTTGTCTCCAAATACAACGCTTCCTCCTTCCGTGGGTTATATTTGAAGGAATTTTGATGCATCTCCAGTCATATGTTTAGAGCATCCGCTATCAAGGTACCAAAGTACACTTGATCCCTTCAAACACACCTACAAAACAAATTAATGAGTTTTTGGTACCCAAGCTGTTTTGGGTCCTTGTGTGTTAGGTGCAAAATGGTGGTGTGATTGACATGTAGTGAGATGTCTATGTCTAGTGAAACAAGCAGGAGCTATATGTCCTATTCTATTGCAATAATGGCAAATGACGTTGGGGTTATGCATTCTTCTAGGATGATAATAGTTGGAGGGTCTAAATTCATTTACTCTATTTTTGAAAGTATAATTTTGACGCAATTTTTGAAAATCTTTTCTCGGTGTTCTAAATTGCTCAACATTTCTTCTAGTGTTTGTTCTAGGATATATAGCGATCCTAGGATAATTATTTCTAGGTTGAGTATTTCTTGGTTGCAATTTTTGAAGATCTTTTCTAGGTGTTCTAAATTGCTCAACATTTCTTCTAGTGCTAATTCTAGGATGCATAGCGATTCTAGGATTATTATTTCTATGTTGAGTGTTAACATTTATTTTATTTTGCCTAGGTTGAGCCTTAGGTTGTTTAGGAATGGTCTCAACTTTTTTTTTAGACTCATTTTTGAAACCTATACCATGTTTAGTAGATTTTAAATTTACAAGAACATCATTTAGATTTTTGTGTGAGGAATTGAATTTATTCAAGGTGCCCTTAAGTTTTTCTACTTCATCTTTTAGAGATTTGCAAGAAGTACAACCATTATTTGAACTCTCGGGTTTATCGGCGCTTCTTTTGCCACAAAAATTATTTTCCTCTTTTAGCTTATCATTATCGAGAGTCAATTTTTCCAAATCTTTTTCTTTCAAAGAAAATTGTTTCTTCAATTCTTTTATGGTTTTGGAAGCTCTAATAAATTCACCATATAATTCATCAAAGGCATTTTGCATTTCTTGAAGAGAGAAAAAAATTCTTAGAAGGAGATTCACATACCTCTTCTTGAGTTTCTTCATGTGCCATGAGACATAAATTAGCAGTTTCATCTTTTTCTCCGTCACTTGATTCATCCCCGGAGTCACCTCCCCAAGAGATGTAGGCTCTTTGTTTCTTGGCGAATTTCTTTTCTGTTTTGTTATTTGGACAGTTGGATTTGATGTGCCCAGCTTCTCCGCATCCATAGCATTTGAGTGGTCCTCGTGGCCGCTTTCCTTTAAATTCTTTCTGCATGAGTTTTTGGAATTTCTTAATCACGAGTCCGAACTCGATATCTTCATCACTTGATTCCTCATCGTTTTGAGGTTGAGTCGTAGATGCTTTGAGTGCAATCCTTCTTTTCCTTTGATCATCCAAAGGAGGGTTAAGAATGGTAGATTCATAAGTTTTGAGATTACCTCGAAGTCCGTCTATGGTGACATTTGTGATGCCGATTGATTCTTGGATAGCGTCGGCTTTGGAACGCCATTCCGGAGTAAGGCTTCGTAGAATTTTTCGGACAAGCTCCTTATCCGTAAATATCTTTTTGAGAGCATGAAGGTCATTTACAATTTTTGAAAATCGCTCAAACATGTCATCTATTTTCTCATTCTCCTTCATATGAAACAATTCATATTCATGGGTTAGCAAATCAATTTTAGCTTCTCGGACTTGATCCGTACCTTCGTAAGTGATCTCCAGTTTGTCCCACATTTGTTTGGCCGTGGTGCAACATGAGATTTTTCGATAGTCATCGGGATTTACAGCACAATACATTATGTTGATGGCCTTTGCATTATATTCCACCTTTTTGATATCGTCCATGTCATATTCGTCTTCCGACTTTGGGACGAGTTCATCTCCAACCTTTTTAGTGTGTAGTTGTTCTCCATTCTTTATAATTTTCCTCAACTGGAAATTGTTTGATTGAATGAAAATTCTCATCATCTCCTTCCAATAAGTGTAATTGGTGCCATCAAAGAGTGGTGGCCTTGTGAAGCATTGTCCTTCACCTAGTCCTGCATTAACGTTACGAGTAGAAGCCATGGATTGTTTCTCTCAAACTGTTAAGTCTTTCAGAGAGATAGGCTCTGATACCAATTGTTAGAATATACAGTTAACGCTAGAGGGGGGGTGAATAGCGTCTTAATAAAAATCAAGATAAATTTGCGGAATTAAAATTGCAGGAGTAAAGTAAGTGCGGTAAATAAAGTAGTAAGGAGAGAACACACCGAACTTATACTGGTTCAGCACAACGTGTGGTTAGTCCAGTTTCCCGAGAGACTCTCTCGAGTTTCAACTAACTCCGTTAAGCTTACGGGTGCTTAACAAACCGTTACAAACTGAGAACACAAGTCTCAACGATGCTTGCTCGAAGATACCGCACTTCAAGACTTCACGTGAAGGAACTAACCTTTCCTTCTTACAACAACAAGGGATTAGAACTTCCCTTCAAGTGTATACAAACACTTAGCACTCAAGACAAGACTCTCTTACAGAGTAGATATGAGTAAAATTAATACGCTCAAGAACACAACAACTTCGTCAAAAATTTGGCTCTCAAAAACTATGAAATAAATATGAAATGATTAAGATGAGAGTATGTAAGCTTATGCAAGAACTGTAATCAGTTGTTGTTCTTAAAAGGGAGGTTTAGAGGTGTATTTATAGCCCTCAAAGTCACCAAGACCATTGCTTAATTGCCAATTACTAATTGCTGATTTTGTGCTAGAATAATCGATTATCTGATTTGCATAATCGATTATCTGCAAATCGTTCAAAAATCATATGCTGATTTTAAGCTAGAATAATCGATTATTCAATTTGCATAATCGATTAACTGTTAACGTTCAAAAATCAAACGCTGATTTTATGCTAGCATAATCGATTATTGCCTTGTGCATAATCGATTATCTTTCAGCGTTTAAAAAAACTTTGGCAACGGTCAGTGAATAATCGATTATGCTATATAGGATAATCGATTATTGACCTCTGCGGAATTTCTAATTAAATCTGAATAAAAAGGATAATCGATTATCATATTACATAATCGATTATTTTGCTGTTTTGTAAATTCTGGTTTTAGCTGACTTAACATAATCGATTATCAAATCACATAATCGATTATCTGGCAGTTCTATCCAGATTTGAAAGACTTGTTTAAAAATCATTTTGGCTAAAATAAAAACGTTTGAAAATCATTTTGTTTTAAATCAAAGATGCATGGTTTGATGAGAATGATTTTTCGAGAGAAGCCAAGACTTGAATCTTTTGTTGGATCAAGATCACAATATAAAACGACTCATGTATATCTTCGTTTCTTTACTTGATCTTGTTCTTTGTTTCTCTTGTTCTTGGACTTCGGCATATGTCAATGTTCCATGCGCGTCGGTTTATCATTTATCAAATCCTACAAAGATGAACACACTTTTAGTTTTAGCGACTTGAGAACGTGTTTCAACAGATCCTATGTTTAAAATAATCTCAACTAGGGAGTGGAGACCCTAGGTTAGCAAAAGGTGACTAGTGAGTGGAGACGCTATGTCTAAAATAAAATAAACTAGTGAGTAGAGACCCTATGTTGGCAAAAACCGACTAGGGAGTGGAGATCCTTTGTCTAAAATAATCTAACCTAGGGAGTGGAGACCCTATGCTGGCAAAAAGCGATTAGGTAGTGAAAAACCTATGTCTAAAAATAAACTCAACTAGGGAATGAAGGCTCTATGTTAGTAAAGGGTGACTAGGGAGTGGAGACCCTATGTCTAAAATAATCTCAACTAGGGAGTGGAAACCCTATGTCGGTAAAAAGAGACTAGGGAGTGAAGATCCTATGTCTAAAATAATCTCAACTAGAGAGTGGAGACCCAGTGTTGGAAAAATGCGGCTAGGGAATGGAGACCCTATATCTAAAATAATCTCAACTAGGGAGTGGAGACCCTATGTTAGAAAAGCGTAAAAATAGAAATTGGGGGTTCTAAGCTACATCTTTTTGAATTTTTCTTTTTATCTCTTTTTATTCATTTTTTTCTTCTCTCTTTTTATTTTAAGGAATGAGTAAATGCAAGAAAGAGTTCAAAGGGGATTTCCCTTAATGGATCATTGTTGCAAAGATATTTTTAGCCCTTGCGCATTTTCTTCTTTTTGGTTGCATCTGCTTCTTGAAAGGTTGCTTTGGATTGCACCTTATTCATATTTTCAAACAAAGAATAATTGTCAGTTTGAAATGGTGGTTGGTTTTGTGGCCTTGATTGTTTTTGATCACTTGATCTCAACCCAACTCTTTTGGTGAGAACCTCTGTGACTTGCTGGCTTCCTGAAGATTGATTTTTATTCTGAAACCGAGGAACTCAACTTTCCAAAATTTCTCTTGACGGCTCACCCGTATAGGGCTTTGGCCCCTTCATCTTATTCTAACTCTATGGGCACTTGACTTTTGATTTCTTTCATTTTCAATAATTCTGACTTCAGAGCATTGTCCATCATGGCCAGTTGGGATCGACTTGATGCACCCGCTGAGACTGGGTGCTTTTCTTTGAATTTTGGCTTTTGTTAAGCAGAACCCTGTAAAACCAATCTTGCCACCTTTTCTTTGTATTAGTTTCTGAAACAGAGTTGGACTGAAAAAGATTCAAAGAAAAGTAAACAAAGGACAGAAAGTGAATTTAAAGAGGAGTGTCCCTTTCAGGGAGGAAAGAAGGACTTACCTAGAGTGCATACAGACTTCAATAGACATGACATACTACTTGGACTGAATATCC
The DNA here is from genome assembly GCA_034376525.1 of Nicotiana benthamiana. Taxonomy (NCBI): domain Eukaryota; kingdom Viridiplantae; phylum Streptophyta; class Magnoliopsida; order Solanales; family Solanaceae; genus Nicotiana; species Nicotiana benthamiana. Next base: position 144,233,349 of record CM067337.1, on the reverse strand, counting down.
GATCTGCACAACTATCCAACTTCTCATAAACCCATTATGACTCGTGTTTTCAAACCGAGAAACCTTGGTAGGACTCATTCAGTTCCAATGGTGGTGAGGGATTTCTTCTTTTTGATCAACGGTGCCCTTTTCAGGTTTTCGCCAATCGAGCTCTCTTATTTCTTTTCTCACCATCGCCTTATAGTGCTCTTTATGAGTTTCCACTAACAATACTCTCTCAATTTTAATTATCTGTTTCCATCGTCTTATGGTTCCCATGGGTTTTCATCGATAAGACTCTTTCATTTTATTTCTCACATTTTGATTGAATCGGATCCAAACGATTGCATTCTCCAATTTTGAACACCTTTCACCGATTGATCGGAAGGACTAGAAAAAGGTTTGGGTAAAAGAATTTGGATCCTATTACAACTTTAGAACCATCCAAGCAGAATCATCACTGAAACATTGTAACATCTGCCCTAGTTTTGTTTTGTTTGGGGGGGGGGGGGGATTGGATTTTTGTTTTTGTGTGACTGAGCCCTAGAGAGGCTACCAACATATCAAGTCGAACGTAGTTCAGGGAAACATTGTTGTTTTGTTGTTTTTCTTTTTCTTTTTCTTTGATGATGATTTTTGTACAAACGTTTTCAAGTTCCAAATAGGGTAATGAAAGAAAGGTAGCTGAATCAAAGGGTTAGCAAAGGATTGGAGTGTTTGGGGTAGCGAGAATGAAAGCCTTCGTCATCTCAATCGAGCAATGTGGTTGCTGCAGTAAGACTAGACATAATACCTTTTGACTGCATCTGCATTTACAGCTATTTCGGGATCATTTCCTTCGATGTCTCCCAAATATAATGCCCATTTTTGCAACAATTTTTTGATAATGTATGGGCCCTTCAAATTAGGAGTGAACTTTCCTTTTGCTTCCTGGTGGTGGGGAAGAATACGCCTAAAAACAAGGTGCCCTACTTCAAAGTTTATAGGCTACACTTTCTTGTTGTAGGCATGGGCCATTCTTTGTTGATATAACTGCCCGTGGCAAACTGTGGCCATTCTCTTTTCAGCAATCGGGGTTAACTATTCCAAACGGGCTTTGAACCACTCATTGTCCTCAATCTCAGCCTCTATATTGATCCGAAGGGAAGGGATTTCAACGTCTGCAAGTATTACGGCTTCAATGCTATAAAACAAAACATACGGGGTTGCTTGGACTGATGTGCGCACAGTTGTGCGATATCCTAACAATGCAAACGGCAACTTCTCATGCCATTGCCTAGAATTTTGGATCATCTTTCTCAGAATATTTTTGATGTTCTTGTTGGGCTTCGAAAGCACCATTGGATTTGGGCCGATAAGGAGTAGATTTTTGATACGTGATCTTATAATGCTTACATATCTCCCTCATTAAGTGACTATTCAAGTTTGCAGCATTATCCATAATGATAGTTGCAGGAATATAAAAAAGGCAGATGCGATTGGAGTGCATGAAGTCTACCACCGCTTTTTTATTAACAGATTTGAGAGTAATTTCTTCAACTCACTTTGTGAAGTATTCGATGACGACCAATATGAATCTATGCCCATTTGGAGCTTTTAGCTCGATTGGCCCATTAACAACCATACCCTAGGCAACAAACAGCCAATGTGCTGACATGGGATAGAGTTCTGTAGGCGGTGCATGAATCAAGTCACCGTGCACCGATGGCATTTCCGCTCAAAACAGAAGTAATCTTTTTCTATAGTAATCCAATAATAGTCTACTGAGAGGATTTTCTTTGCCAAAACGTAACCATTCATGTGTGTTCAGACACTCTTGCGTGCACCTCATACATGATTCTTCCGGCCTCTTTGGCTCCAATACATCTTAACCTGTTGAGATCCGAGGTCCTTTTGTACAAGACCTCGCCGCCCAAGAAGAAACTATTGGAAAGCCTTCTAATGGTCCTCTTTTGGTCTCCATTAGCTTTCTCGGGATATTCTTTCATTTTCAGAAATCTCTTGATATCATGATACCATGGCTGGACATTTGGTTCCAACTCAACCGTAATGCAGTAACCATGCCTTTTTGGATTATGATCTCCAACTGGTCAATGTGCAGATTTCCTATATACAACAACACTAAGGCCAAAGTAGTGAGTGTATCGTCTAACTCACTGTGAAACGAGAAATGTACCTGAACTCGGCTGACTTGAAGCACTTGCTAAGATCTTCCATATGTTTCCTGAATGGAATAAGCTTGATATCCCGGGTTTCCCATTTACCCTGAGCTTGTTAGATAATCAAGTCTGAATCCCCATGATCAATAGTTCTTCAACATCTTAGTCGATTGCCATATTCATACCCATAATGGAGGCTTCATATTCGGCCGTGTTGTTTGTGCAGAAAAATCAAAGTTGGGCTGTGGCTGGGTAGTGTTGACGAGTGGGTGAGATCAAAATTTCCCCAATCCTTGCACCTTTTGCGTTCAGAGCTCTATGAAAGAACATTTGCCAAGCATTAGTGTCTTCTGATGTTACCTCGACAAAATTCACCTCCTGTCCGGGAAGTAAGTACTCTAAGGCTGATATTCGTTATCAACGGGGTTTTTAGCCAAGTGATCTGCTAAAGCTTGGGCCTTCATCGCCGTGCATGTGACATACACTTGTCAAATTCAATGAGCAAGATCTGCCATTTTTCTAACCTCCCTATGGGCATCAGCTTCTGGAATATGTACTTTAGAGGGTCCAACCTAGTGATGAGGTAAGTAGTGTAGGCCAACAAGTAATGCCTAAACTTCTTAGCGACCCAAGATAGAGCGCAACAAGTTATTTCCAACAAAGTGTATTTGGCTTCATAACTGGTAAACTTCTTTCTCAGATAATAGATTGCTTGCTCTTTCCTCTCAGTCTCATCATGTTTCCCAAGGACACAGCCAAAAAAATTCTCCAAGACTGTCAAATACAAAAACAAAGGCCTGCCATGTTCGGGTGGGACCAAGACTGGTAGATTTGACAGATATTTTTTAATTTTGTCGAAGGCCCTTTGACAATCATCTGTCCACTTAATCTCCGCATCTTTCTTTAATATCTTAAAGATGGGTTCACATGTGGAAGTCAACTGATCAATGAATCGGCAAATGTAGTTCAACCTTCTAAGCAAGCTCATAAACTCTTTCTTGGTTCATGGAGGAAGAAAATTCCGAATAGGCTTTATCTTTGTTGGGTCTAGCTCGATGCCCCTCCGACTGACTGTAAATCCCAAGAGTTTTCGAGACTGAAACCCAAATGCACATTTAGCTGGTTTTTACTTCAAATAATACTTACGCAGCCACTCAAAAAACTTTCTCAAGTCCCGAACATGGTCATCCTGTGTTCTGGATTCGATGATCACATCATCCACATACACCTCAATCTCTTGGTGCATCATGTCATGAAAAATGGTAGTCATGGCCCTCATATAAGTTGCCCCGGCCTTCTTCAAACCAATGGCATGACCCTGTAATAGTAGGTGCCTAAGGGTGTGGCGAAGGGCTGTCTTTTCCGCATCCTCTTAATCCATCAACACCTGGTGATATCCTGCATAACAATCCAGGAAAGACTGTATCTCATGTTTGGCGAATTATCAACAAGGATGTAGATATTTGGAAAAGGGAAATTGTCCTTGGGACTTGCTTTGTTCAGGTGTCGATAGTCAATACATACCTGGGTTTTCTCGTCTTTCTTTCGCATAGGAAATTATTTGCTAGCCATGCGGTGTATCAGACTACTCGGATTACTCCAGCCTTCAACTGTTTCATGACCTCCTCTTTGATCCTGTCAGTGATATCAGTTTTGAATTTTCTTTGCTTTTGCTTGACAAGGTGATAATCGGGGTAAGTTGGCAGCTTATGGACCACCAAATCGACACTTAATCCTGGAATGTCATCATAGGACCAAGAAAAAAAATGAATTCGAACACAAGTTGGATCAATGCATCCCTGGTTCTTCCATATATGTGAATGCTTATTTTGGTTTCTTGGACCTCTTCAAAATTACCCAAATTAACCGGCTCAGTTTCATTTAAGTTCGGCTTAGGTTTATTCTCAAATTGTTCTAATTCTCGATTTATTTCCTTAAAATCCCTTTTCTTCATTATATTTTTGTTCTTGACTCATTATTTCATAGTAAGATAGCGTGTTTGGATCTGGGCAAGAAGTTCGCAAGCATGTCATGTTATTTAATGCCGCATTATTAGATCTAAAGGAAGAAAATAGGAAAAATAACAAAAATAAAAAAGAATAAAGAGAGATGAAAGATGAAATATTGATTTCATTTCATTGACTTTTGAAGATAACAGAGTATACATTGAAATTTAAAGACAATAAACTAAAAGAAACATCCGAGTTACACCCTATAATAACTCGTGATATAGAAAAGGTGGCAAGACTGGACTAGTGGGGTTCCTACCTGACCGGGAATGGAGTAGCCTTCCGATTCTGCAACTTGGAATTGGGCCCCATATATAGCACCTCAGTGGTGCTCGAGCCTTCTCTTAGCTGAACCATGTGGGTTTCTTACAAAATCTGCCTCATAGCCCCACAGATTTCTTATGTTTCCTCGGCCGTGAAGGCCTCATCTTCTTCTTCATTATACTTGGGCTTGGCGAATGTATTGTAGAGATATGGAGTTGGTTGAGATAAAACCCAACTGTTGCTCTTCTATTCATTTGTCCATGTCGCATCAGCTTTTGTGACATGAAAACCCACACCGATAAACTTTTCATTTGTAGGAAAAGTGATGGGTTCTGTGATACCTTCCAATGATGTCTCAAGCCCCTTTTTGGGTTTATTACCATTCCTGATCATTTTCTTGGCCACCATAACTGACGCATTAGATAGAACAGGTTTAGGACAAGGTCTTCCTTCTTCACATGGATCCGAGACCACAAACTTGAAAGCTTGATACACTATATGTTCACTACCTTCCTTAGCTTCGAGACATGGGACTGATAGGTCTTGATAAATTGACTGCTCGTCCTCTTCGTGGACTAAAATCTACTGATCTTCACATTCAAATTTCACTATCCGGTGGAGAGTCGAAGGTACAACTCCTGCTGCGTGAATCCAAGGTCTTCTCAAGAGAAAATTATGAGAAGTATCCATGTCTAGGACCGGAAATGTCACCTCAATATCCACAGCACCAATAGCCAAAATCAAATCGATCTCGCCTATGGTGCCTCTTTTGATTCCATCAAAGGCACACATAGAGACATTGTTAGGCATGATTCTCTGAGTCCCGATCTCCATTCTTTGCAAAGTTGAAAGAGGGAAAATATCAACTCCGGACTCGCCATCCAGGATGACTCGTTTCACATAATAACCCTCACATTTAACTGTCAGATGAAGGGCTTTGTTGTGGGTGGCGCTTTTCGGAGGCAAATGATTCTTGCTGAAAGAGATCTGATTTATCGCAAAGAATCCTTTCGCCATCCTCTCCAGTTGTTCAACGATGGTTTCAATTAGGACATAAGCCTCATTCAGGGTTTCTATCAACACTTTCTGATGCTTGGCTGAGTTTACCAATAGGGACGGGAGTGAAACCTGTGAAGGAGATCTCGAAGTTGGTCTATTACCTCATAGTATGCAACTTTCATTTTGCGAATGAATTCTTCGGCTTCTTTGGCACTGACAGCCTTCTTTATTGGGAAGTGTTTCTTCTTGGCTTTGTTCAATTCCTCCAAGTTAAGGTATTTCTCAGCTGGTTTAGGTTCATTCACTTCTTCTAGGACCAATTTTCCTTTGTAAGTTACTACCACCCTGTTTTTATTCCATGGAAAGGCAGTAGGGTCTGTCATGGGCCTCTGCGTGTGTGGCCAATAACCACGGGCTCATTCAGCCTTAGCTAAATGACTGGCCCCCGTACTATATAGGTCTCTTTAGGCACGTAGCTCTTGGGTCCGTTGTTCAGCTCAAACCTTCTTGGAGGGCTCAATGTCTTTTGCTCTTTCCTGTGACCCCGTGGGAGATAAAAATTGCATCTTTTGGGGGTACTGTCCCAGTTTTTGTTTCTAATGCCTTTTTAGCATTTTAAGGGGTCGGTTTACGCTTTGCGTCCCTCTGTCTTGTTTTGCAACATCCTTTGGCTTTTTCTCGATGGCAACAATTGAAATGATGGCTTTCAAAGCAGGATCAAATTCCTTGTCTTCGCAAATCATTCCAATAACCGGCATGTTGTTGTGAGCCACCAATAGGTTGTTGGTCACATTAGGAACTTCCTCATCCTTTAGCACTATTATTTTTTGTTCTATGAGGTTTTCAGCAGCCCTTTTCATAGTCCAACAATCTTCAATATCATGTCCTTTCGCCCCAGAACGATAGGCACATTGAGCATCGGGTCAATAAGAAGGCGACTCTAGGTTCTGTCTGGTTTGAGGTACGGTTTGCAACTAACCCATCTGGAAAAGTTTAGGGAAAAGGCTAGAATATGAGTCACTAATAGGTGTGAAGTTTGCTATCCTGGGTGGCTCCCGGGCACGGGCATTAAATGGGAAGTTATTTTGTGGAGGTTGGGGACTATACTAGGCTTGGCGAGGAGGTTGATTTCTAGGAAATGGAGCTCAATTTTGGTTGAACTGTTGTTGTGGACTAGCGTATGGTTGGGCATTCATTACTGCGTACGGCTAAGGGACCATAGCATAGTCCATATCCTGATGAGGAAAATAATGTTGTAGGGTTCTTGCAGGGAAGTAAAGTCTTGGTAGATGAGGCTTTCTTGGATCTGAAGTCGCCATTGCCACTTCTTTCTTTTTCTTTCTGCCTACACCTCCGGACCCACCTTGGATTGCTTGGGATGTAGCTCTTATGGTATATTGGCTCAATATGAGCCATGTTCTTAGACCATTCTCGACCATCTTACAAATCTTTGATGTCCTTAGAAAGTGGTTTTCCCATCGCAGACATCATATTTTGAAAGTAGTCAGCCGCTTGGGCTTGAAGAAAAACACTAACCATTTCTGTTTCATCCATTGGAATCTTGACCCTGGCCGCTTGTTCACGGTATTTAACAGCATATTCTCGAAAATTGATGTTTGACAGAGAATTCCTGTTAGGAGCTATGTCTATGTTATACTTAAACTGCCTGACAAAGTCCCATGCCAGATCATCCCAAATATGCCAATGAGATATATCCTGATCCATGTACCACTCAGAAGCAATGCCTAATAGACTCTATCCAAAATAAGCTATGAGAAGCTCCTCTTTTCAGTCGGCCCCTCAAAATTGATTGCAGTTCCTCTTGAGATGGGCTACGGGATCCACGTGTGGTCATACTTTTAAAAATTTAAGGTCTTGAAACCCAGTGGTAAATGCACATGTGGGAAAATACACAGATCATCGTAGGATACGCTATTTTGCACGCTCAAACCCTGGATATTATTAAGACTTTGTTCCATGGTTCTTTATTTTTTGAGTAATGTCCTCTTGCTCGGGGTTCTTTGTGGTTTTCTTCTATCCCGCGGTAAACTCATACCGGAGTTGTTAAAGGTGAAAATTGGTGGTGAACTGGGTAGGTTCTCGTGGAAAAGATGGTACTTGGAAGATGAAAGATGATGGATCAAAGCTCGTCCTGGGTAAAGTGGGTTGCGCCGTAGCCAAAGAAGGTAGCGTAGTGAATATGTTGGAGGCCGTACCTAAAATTAACACATGGGGGCAAACTTTAGAAGGTGTTCTAGCAAAGTGGGTTGAGATGGTAGGATATCCAAGTGGGGTATTCAGATAACTTATTGGGATGTTGGAAGTCCTACTTGCCCTGGGAAGCAGCTTAGGGAAACTAGGTATCGCATTTGGTGGTTCTCTACCATTGGACTAGGCATCTGTCATTTCCATCATGTGGAGACATAGAATTCAATTTCCTCAGCAGTCGCTAATTCTGAAGTTAGGATGGCCGAGACCTGGCTATCCTCCACGATAGGAACTGTTGGCAAATGACTTTCCAACGACATTTCTACACTTCCTTTTGATCTTGTAAAGTACAGTTGTGAAGACATATTACCACAAAACCAACCACCTTAATATAGAACCTAACTCAATAACAAACACAATAAAATGGTTAGTGTGAGTCAACTAACATATAAATTATCGCACATTGGGGTGTGATTCACCTATGCAATTAAATATGTTTTTACATGCTTTGCAGTAGTTGTGTGTTTCATCGCGACTTTTGTTAATCTCCCCAACTTTCTCTTTTGCTCTTTTTACACTCATTTTCTCTCTTTTTGGTTTTTTGTTTTGGCTTTCTCTCTCTTTTCTTATTGGTTTTTCTTTTGGCTCTTTCTTTTTAACAATCCTCTTTTATTTGAGTTATTTACAAAATTATGACCGGATCCAATGAGGATTTCCTACGTATCACGATACCGCGTGAATGATATCATCACGTAGTTCAAGGAATAAATGCGAAAATAGAGAATCAATTTTTGGGGTTTTCCAAATTTTCATTAATAAAATTTCTACTTTACTGAGTTACAAAAGACTCGAAACATACTATTTTCTAGGAACTTAAAACTACAAACAGACTCGAAACATTCTTTAAAAATGAAAATACAAACTCAAAAAAGAGAAAACAATCAATAGTACATAAGTTTCTCCAAATCTAACCTAGGAACACCGACTAGTCTAGTTGGGGACCTCTGCGCCATGTCATCCTAAAGGCAAGAAGAGATCATCCATTATCTGGCGGACGAAGATCATCACTGTGGCAAAAAACATGGAGCTAGTCATGTCCTCGCAGCGATTGCATTTCATCACAATGTAGTCGGCTATGCCTTTTTCTTGCAACAATCGCCCAAACTGCTGAGATCCAGCCTCCAAGACCTCGGTGGATGTATGATTTTGTTCTTGCAAATGCTATATGCTCCCTCTAGTTGTTCCATCACAGCGCATTGTTCTCTCTCGGCTTTGAAGCTCTTGGCTTGTTGAGCCATTTTGCCTTCGAGGTTGTTAAGCTCCATTTCCCAACCTATGACCCCTCTTTCATACCTTTTTTTCATCTGTTGAACGGCGGTTGCCCGTCCTTCTATATTTTTGGCTTACTTTGTTCGTACTTTTGCTAGCTCAGACTCACTTTTTTGCAAATCATTTTCACAGTCGCGTACCTTCTGTGTAAGGTTGTAGATGAGCCTTTCATTTTTTCTGCTTCTGCCGGGGTTCTTGGCTGTTATTCTCAGTTGTCGAACCTGGGCTCTGAGAGCTTTATTTTCTTAGACTAGCCTTTTTTTTTCACCCTTGGCTTCTCGTGCCTGTACATCATTGTTAAAGTGATATTTCTCAACTTTTCTCGCAAAGCGTGAATGCTAGCTTGGTATTTCTTTTCCTTTTTTCCCCAGACAACAATTTCTATATTCTGTCATCAAAAGTTTGAACATTGGGTCTTTTGGCAGGCCTCGCAGGCTCGGTCTTGGGCTCGGGCTCATTGTTCACATAAAACCTTCTTTCAAACCACGTAGCGTAATTGGGATCAACTTCGCACTTAGCCGGATATGGTACCTGGGTGTCACTTTTTCGATACTGATAACCATTCCAATCCCGTTGAACTAAAGCCTCGGGTAGTTTTGCTTCTGGGTGTAATTCACTGACCTTGGTACTTAAATCTGCATCTTCGGGCATCACCTGATATCTTTCCAGTTGTCTCAAAACTCTTTGGGGTGCATACGGTTGGATACTCCTCAATCCCATCATCATCAAGTAGCCTTTTGATGTTTTCATGTATGAATTTTGTTACCGGAAGCCATCCTATGGTCCATTTAATTTAATTTGCTCTCAGATTTCTTAAATGGGAGACCCAAGCTTCAAGTCCTTCTGGAGGTTTGTGGTCTTCCACCCTTTCTTTATAATTCTTGATGAAATTGTTTCCATCTGAAGCATATCTCATGAACTTAGGATGACGGCGAAGGTGTTCGATCATCCACATTTGAAGAAGAATATTGCAACCCTCGGAGAAATGAGCCCCAGATTTGCACAGGGTTAATGCCCGATAAATGTTTGCCAGCACTAACAGGACAAGTGTGTGATCTTTTTTGGTACCGAGGATCTGTGCGATTCTGGCCATACGAGTGTCTATTGTGCCCTCCACATTTGGAAAGACCATGATTCATAAAAATGCTACGATGAAGGCAAACCGATGATGAATTTGCCATTTGCTCTTGTCTTGTTTGTTATTCAACCCCTTTTTGTGTGTTTCAAACCCGACTTAGTGCCTGAACCTAAAGTACAAGAAGCAGAAAGAACAACATCCTTTGCTCACGTGGTCCTTCTTCATTTGTATACTAATTCTCAAAATATCGAAGAACTTGTGCACATTGGGAGCCCTTGGGAATATGAGTTGCTTATTTCTTAACTCTTGGCCAAAATCAATATACCCGTCCATTTTTTCCAGAGTAGGGGTGACCTCAAAATCCTAGAAGCGGAATACATTATGGACGGGGTCGTAAAATTTTACCAAGGCTTTGATCAAATCTTCCGAGGTTTAGTGCTCATGATGTCTATAATGGAACTTAATTGCTCTTTAACCCAATCCTTGCCATCTTTATCCAAATCATTCCACCATATGTGCAGTTGCAGCTGAGCCTGCTATATGACTAACTGTGACAGGTTCTGGATAGCATTAATCTAAGATGGGTCCGGGATAGTATTCATTTGTGACAGGTTCGAGATAGTATTCATTTGTACCTGTGGAGGGTCGGGTTAGGTTTGAGCCTGCTGGTCTCTTTTTGTAAAGCAAGGAAATTAATGGATGAAAATCATTTTATGCTACTTAATAAAAAATGGTAATTTTGTAAACGTGGCCCCTTTCATAATTCCGAACAAGTATTGAGGCTGGGGGTGTATTTTATAAAAGACATTTTACAGACAGATGGGCCCGTTCTTCTGAAAATAGCCCTTCAATAATTAAAGCAATATCTAAGGCTATTCTAGTAAGAATGACTTAATAAATAACCGAAGCTGGGTCGGCTTATTTTTTATCAAGGTCCTAAAGTACATTTTACTGGATTATCAATTTAGGATGAACCTTTTGTGGGTTGCCAACTTATCCCACATCCGACGAGAATCAGACCTGCGTAGTTCGAGCAATTTTGACATAAAAACATGATATTTGACTCACTCTTTTTTTGAAATACATTTTCCTATTCTCTTTGTTTTTCAAAAATTTGGCAGAGTTTCAAGGCATTTTCAAACACCAGGGTTTTTAGAAACGGGTAAATTCTCAATCCTATCTCACTCTTGGTTTTTCTCTTATTTCCTTTTGCTAGCCGGTCAACATGCAAGCCGAAACAAATAAATATTCACATAGCACGTAGGATGCGTCAAGATGGTCTTTATTCTAGGTACACCTGTCCTAGACGGACCCAACCCTTGTGTTGAGTCCTCAAGGTCAAATAGCACATGATGCAAAGAATCGTTCCTACTAGGGATCTGGCATGAGGTTGTGTTATTCTAGGTTTAAAATTTGGGATTTGTGTTCTAGACCTAGCTTTTCCGAGCGGACAAACTCGAGTCGAGAATGGGAAACGTACCGATAACACGAAAGTCTGGCCGGCTTTGTTGCTTACCCAGCCCCGTCTTATTTGGGTTTAAATCAAATGGAAAAGTGGGCCACGCGAAGGTGAGTGCCGTTTTTTTAGAAGACTCAAAAGGGAGGCGTAAGAAAATATTTAAATACAGTTCAAGTAATATCAAAGCGATAAATGATAATTAGTGCATTAAGCCTACGAAATACAGTAATATCAACAATAAAGCCAAATAAAAATCACATTAGCAAGCTCTAATTCTTGAACCCTAAGCCAGAAGTTTGGGGTTTGTTCCCTAGCAGAGTCATCAGAGCTATCACACCTCCTTTTTACACCCGAGAGGGTATATGGGGAGTTTTTCCAATTAAAGTGACATTATTCGATATGGGATTATTTAGTTTATCAGAGTCGCACTTGGAATAAATTATGGTGTCCTAAGTAACCGGTTTATTTTAAATCTCAAATCGAGGAAGTTTTATTTTAAAAGAGTCTGTGAACCAGAAATTCTAGATAAGGAATTCTGTTAATCCAGGAGAAGATATTAGGCATTTCCGGGTTCCGTAGTTCTAGTACAGTCGCTTAGTGATTGTTACTTGACTTAAATATTTTAACTACTTTTAGGACCTATGTGTATTTAAATTTTTACCGCTTTTAAATCACATGAGTTATTTGTAATTAAAAAATTGAGTTACGCGTACGTATACTCTTTTTTTTTGCGCGTCAATATCATGTCACGCGAACGTGTCCACGATTGATAACGCTTTTTTTGATTTATTAAGAAATTTTTGTTGAAGTTGCGTGAATGCATCCCTCGAGTCTTTTTTAGAGTTAAATTTGCAATTATGTTATGCGAACGTATACATAATCACAATACTAATCTAAATCGGGCCTAAAGCTAACTACGATTGGTCAAATTAATAAAAACGTTTGCAAGGGCCATAGAAAATTAAATTGATGGCACGCCCCGATTTTTAAAAAGTTATTATTAATTAAATGAGGGCCATTAGGGTTTTTATTCAACATGGCGCACCTTATTTTACAAATTTTAATTAAGTTCATGAGGGCCATATGTTATGGGTTTTAAAACATGGCACATCTCAAATGGTTTTTTAGAAGAAACTTATTTTAGTTAGGGCCATCTAAGATATTCCTATTTGAGACTAACTTAAACATAATAAGGTCTAAATGATTATGAAAGGATTTAATTGTTTTGGGACAAGGTAAAAGGGCCAGCAATAGCCTGCTACTAAATCAGCTTTGAGAGCTGAGATTTGGGCTCTCAATTGGCCTAGAAGTCGAAAGGGAATTGCCGGGCATTATTTCAAGATTTGAGTCAAACAACCCACATTGGGTTCAACTTCAGGCGAACCTAGATGGCTATATTTTCTAACGTGGGCCTATTTACCTTTTACCCAATATATGAATTAGTGATGAATGACTGAAAATGAAACCACTCTTAAATGAAAAAACCAAGGCAAACATGGTTCAACAATTAATTCTATCAGCAAGACACATTAGATATGCATTTAGTAATCAATAAATGAAGCATATGCTGCTGGGCAAGCTGTGAAGTCCAACTGCCTAAGCCTGATGGCCCAAGCCAGACTTGCATAGAATGGGCCCAAGACTTAGGCCTGCTTGCCAATGCAATCCAACTCAATACTTACATACATCTCAACGCATATTCTTTGCACAAGAAAAAATTATTATGGCAAGCCTACTAGCAATTGAACTTAATTCGAAATTAAGTGTCCATTTACAGAGTTGTCAGTCCCAAAATTATATAAGGGAAAATTTTAAACTGCTGAACATTATCCTACCATTCTGTTACAATCACATCAAATGAGAAAGAAAGAAAAAGCTACAAGAAATAAATAAAAAGCATGTCTTCTAGTCTGGGATTCTTGCCATCAGACTCTTTACAGCCAATGTACCAGCTTATAGAAAGATCTGCTACAAAGTTCTTTCTTACAATTTAGCTGTTTAAACACGACAAATGGAGCTTTCACTATCCAAATCAGCCTTCATTCTACTAAGGATATCATGCATCCGATCATGGAAGGGGTCAAATTCATCAGAAACACTTTTGATTATAGTGACCCCACACATTTTTCAAACTCAAACATAAACAACAAGGCTAGAAACAATTATGATTCACGGGTTTAACCATGTCAAAGGTTAAACTCATAAGCCAGTATAAGTTCTAAGCCCAAAATCATGACAGCTTTGGTGAAATGTTAGACTAAACTTAAAGAGCACACAAGGGGAGGTTTAGTTCATGAACCTAACTATGTAAGATTCAAGCTTAGTGGGCAAACCTGGTTTTAAGGAGGAAAGGACTTTTGAATATACTATCCAACCAATGCAAGAATGAAAACATCAATGCATGCTAGACAAAGAATACTAGTGCTACAATCTAATAAAGAAAACAAGACACTACACATTTGAAGTAAAGAAACTTATGAATTCTAAGAAGAAAACTTTCAGCATATAAAGAACTTCATAGTTTATCAAAATAATGCCAAAACAAAGAGAAACAACTCATATTCATATGAAAATTTCAATTACACAGGAATCAAACAAGGAGATGACCATATGTACCTTAAAACAGAAGGGAAGAAACAGGAAAGTGAAGATGAGATTGGTAAAGAAATGTTATAAGCAGAAGACAGCAACAAAGAACCAGACAACTTCAAAAGACCTAAAAATCAAAGTTCGAACCCCAGAATCAATAGCTGAAACCACAAAAACCCAGCTAATAGACCAAGAAAATCTTTTCTTTCAAACCATGTTTTAAACTTGTGAGGACTGAGAAAATATTTGAGTTTTTCAAGCTGTTTTGAGTATGACCTTTTCAGAGGAGAAATAGAACTTTTTAGGAAAATTTGTTGATGAAAATATCTATCCAGAAATCTCCCTCTTTTTTCGCGTATGGACATGGTACCATATACAGGTACTAACGATGCTATGTGCTGGCAGAGATATTCCTCAGCCACAAAAGCATATTCCAAATAGAAAATGGAAAGTTAGTTTTCTCTCATTGGTTTTAGTACTTTATACTAATCAAATGAGACCAGATAACCCTATTCTAGAAAACTCTGAAATTTTCCCTAAAAAGAACCCCAAATTACCCCTCTAAGCCTTGCTTATTACAGTTTCTATCAAAGTATTTTGGATTCAATTAAACCAGCTAAAGTTCCAATGATTTCCAAAACAAGAAGCATGATAATGCAATCTAAAACTAAATTAGTCAGTGAAATGAAAATGCCTATAGAGTTAAACCTAACTAAATTCAAACGAAAATCAAAGGCCGAAATGGTAACAAACAGGGAAACAAATATGACAATGCAATGAAAGCTAACAACCAACCTAATTATATCTAAACTTATGCAACTGCTTAATAAATTTAAGCATGCTTCAATCTAGAATGAATTAAACACAGAAAAAAATCTAAAACTAAACTAAAAACCTAAACATGTTGCTAAACATAAGAACAAACAAACACAAGGACACAAAACAAGATTAAACAATAAAAAAAGAAAGAAAGGGATTACCAGATTTTAATCAAAGCTAGATCTAAACATGAACCTTATCCAAAACCCTCTGAAGTATGATATGGACTTTGACTATCATTAATCAACTGTTCATAACAAGAATAATCGACTAATGGAGCTTTCAAGTCCATCTAAACAACTTTGAACAAAAAAATTAGAAAAGGGGGAAAAGCTAGGGTTCATCGATTCTGAGATCCAAAATTCGTTGAATTTGGCCAGTATTTTTAAGGAATTAAGCATAGGGCAAGGGTGAGGGAGTACTGAGGGTCACATGGTGTGAATTCGGGTTTTTTTGGGCGACTAAAGGTTTTGGCCGGATAATTTGATTCAAGATTCGAAGAATCCGGCAGTGATTCGAGGGGAAAAGAGTTGAGATTTGGGACAAGGGAATTGTGATGGTCTCAAGGTGTAATTTTGGGAGGTTTTGGACCACTGTATCCACCGTGAGGCGATTCCCGATGGTGGTCAACGGTGGTAGAGGCGCAGGAATGTGAGGCAGCTAGGGTTTCCTATTTGAAGAGAAAATATGAAATGAGGAGAACGATTTGATAGGAGAAAAGCCCGGTTCAGACAGTTAAATATTACGTGAGAGTTTAGTTCCAAGCCATTGGATGATTAAAATCCAACGGTTGTGATGTGGTTTGACCAAAATGGTGTCGTTTGGGCCAATGGAAAGCTGAAACGAGTTGATAAATTGTTTGGGCTTGGGTTTTGGGTGGATTTGGCTGGGTTTGGGGCATATTTTGGCATTTGGAGATCCAATTCCAAAAAGTTAAATACCCTCAAATTCCTCTTCTTTTTTTTCTTTTTCCTTTTTATTTTTTTAATTGAAAATCCTAATAATAAAAAATCTTAAATTATCTAAAATTTGAAATTAAAATATTGAACTTAAAAAAATTACAACATCCATTTAATTCTAAATTAAACAGAAAAACCAATAAAGTAAGAATAAAAATGTAAAATGAGCTTTTTTTTTGTGTTTTATTAAATTTTATAAAATAAATAATTACTGATTAATTTTAAAAAATGTAAAAATAAATCCTAATGTAATGCATGATATTTTTGGTTTTTTATGATTTAAATAAATTAAACATGCACAGAAAAATTAAATAATTTAGAAAATTCTAAAGAAATTCCTAAATGGCCAATAATAAATCTATTTTTCTTGGGATTTTATAGGAGTATTTCATATGGGGCAAAAATCACATGCTCGCAATTACGTTAGTAAAATATTATCAGGTGTGGAGACATGTTATCTGCACCTTGAAAAGCTGGTCTTAGCTCTCGTAGTGGCGTCTCAAAAGCTTAGGCCTAACTTTCAATGTCACTCAATAGGCGTTGTGACAACCTTTCCCTTAAGGAATGTCCTTCATAAACCTTTCCCTTTAGTTGTTTAGGAAATTGCACTGGTATCGGGAGTTTGGACATTGGTTACTGATGGAACCTATAACATAAAATGGTCTAGACTCGGGGTAGTTCTAATCACTCCCTCGGGAGAATCCCTAAGACATGCCATTAGAACTGTATTGTTAATTAACAATGAAGCCGAGTATAAGGCTTTGGGGTTAGAGCTTGAACTAGACCGGGGACTAGGCTGTGTGGTTATCAAAATAAAGTGCGACTCCCAATTAGTGGTAAACTAAGTATATGGAATTTTTTATGCAAAAGAGGAACGACTCCTAACTGGTGGTAAACCAAGTATACAGAATTTTTAATGCAAAGGAGGAATGCATGTAATAGTACTTGAACTCATTATTTGTATGATTTAGAGAATCGTCAGTCGTCTACATTCAGAGGGAGGAAACGTGAAGGCATATGTATTGGCTAATTTTGGGTCATTCACAGGGATAAAAAGATCCGAGTTCGGTACGGTCGTCCAATTGTTGCATTCAGTGTTGAATGTGGATGAGTACTACGAGGTAAATTCAACCAACTTAATCCAGGATTCGAGGAATGAGTTCATTGAGTATCTCATGCATGTATAATTACTAAAGGACCCTTAGGCGTACAAATGTGCGACAAATGTCAATGTCAATGTCATGAACAATTAGTGCATCAACCAGTAGAACTTTTGTATTCAATAGTGTCCCCGTCGCCATTCATGAAATAGGGGATGAACATAGATGGTCCCTTATTACCGGGGCCCGGGAAGATAAGATACCTATTAGTATTTACTGATTATTTCACTAAATGGATTAAAACATGTGCTTACCAAAAAATCAGAGAATGCGAAGTGGTTGATTTTATATGGAACCACAAAATTTGCCTATATGGTATGCTAAAGGAGATTGATTATGACAATGTGCCACAATTTATGAGTTCTAAAGTCACAAACAAATTGGAAGGTTTAAAGATCACGCGAATTTCGTCTTTACCATAGCATCCAAGTTCTAATGGACATTTAGAGTCAACCAATAAGGTAATTATCCAAAACTTGAAAATAAGTTAGAAGACGCCAAAGTCAAGTGGCCTGATGAGCTACCATGTGTGATGTGGGCATATCAGACCATGACGAAGTCGAGCACTTTTTTTGCTCGAATACTTTTCTGAAGCTCTAATACTGGTGGAAGTAGGGGAACTGACCTTAAGGTTTGCCCGAGCAAATAAAGAAGAAAATAATAAAGTGTTGTTGGTGAAGCTAGATTTGCTTGAAAAATTTCGGGATCTAGCATATGTGAGGATTGTAGCACAAAAGAAAATTATGGAAAGGTATTACAATCACAGGGAAATCGCTAGAATTTCAAAGTTTGGGATCCAGTTCTGAGGAACGTTACTTAAAGCACTCGAGAAACAACACCGGGAAGCTAGGACCAAGATAGGAATGAACTTATCGGGTTTCAGCTATAACCAGTAAAGGCTCATACGAATTTGAAGATCAAGAAGAAGTTAAATTTCCTAGAAATTGGAATGTGACTCACCTCAAATGGAATTATTGTTGAAGATCCTTGTTGGTACTGAAAGTATATGCTGCACTCTTTTTCTCTTAGACTAGTTTTTGTCCCAATCGGGTTTTTTGTCAAGGTTTTGAATGAGGCGGTAATGTAAGGCATACTATGAATGAAAGATCATCATCAAAGTCAAGACCTCCAATATCTAGGCAATAAAGTTCTATCACCGATGGGATCGACAATCATGATTCCGTGTGGCAAACAACTTGTGGATGGTTAAATAATCTTTGGTTTGTTTGCAAATCTCACCTCCGATAACTCAAATAGATTATTTAACCATTCATAAGTTGTCTCCACCAATGAAGCAGCACTATAAAGTATAAAATGAAAGGAAAGGCCTTCGATAAATGCAAGACTTCTAGTGTTCTAGTTCTCATACATTCCATTTTAACACAGGGGGGAGGATAATAATACATGATATGGCACCAAGAGTTCCACCAAAATCAAGGATAGAATCGAGATCAACATCTGATCGGGGCTAGGGACTGTATGACCAGCTTCGTTAAAATAATTTGTACAATTTAGCCATATGTATTGGCAGCTTTATGTACTTAAGAAAATGAATGTTATGCAAGTATACTTTTGAAGACAGAATAAATAAATCAAAATACCTTTGTTTTTATCTTATTTGTTGTCTAGTGATTAGTTAATTTATTTTATCATTTGAGAGTTAAAAAAAATTTCAAATCCTTCTACCATAATGAATATGAGACGTCCTCTTCAAGAGCACTGTAAACATACTTTTATGAAACCCTCATAGTAAAGTTTAGATTTCGGAAGTGTTTATTCCCTAAATCAAAAGCAATTGGATGCAAAATATCCCGAAGCTTTATCAATTAAACAAAAAATATATATTTTTGCACAAAACTTAAGCAATAACTTCTTTAATTAATGTAGAACTTAGTAAAAATCTTGGAATAATTACAAAAGATAAAATAAAAAAAATATATACATTATTCTTCACCGCCATAACTTGAAGGGAGAGAAAGGTCTTCATTTCCTCCGGGTGAAGAAGGTCATTCCACTGTTGGTTCAGGGTCTTCATATTTTTCGATCTCCCATTTAGTTACCGAATACTCAGAACTAATATACAAGGATTCAAATGCAGCACGGAGAGCAGGAAGGTTCTCACGATTAGTTAACTCCAGTTCCCGAGCCTTGGTAATACAGTTATCAATGTTGATAATACCTAGCATCCTCTAATGTTTTCCTCTTCATATGATACATGTCATAAGTTGTCTTGAAGACAAGGGAATCTTCTTGGTCCTGAAGGTTTTCTTGAATATTATCAATTTTGGCTTGGAGCTCTTAGTTTTATGCCTTAATTACGCAGATTTTGGAATCAAGCTCAATATTGGTGGTTAAGTAAAGTCGATTTTTCTGCATGACTATCTTGAGTCTCTTTTCCATTTTTGGCCTCTTCTCCTCAGCAACATTGGCCTGCTCAATTTTGGCACTCTAGCTAGCCTCCAAGTTATTAACTTTTTCCATAAAGGATGACTCACGTTCGACGATAGTAGTCACACTATCGTGAGCTCAACCATTTTAGCCTCTGCTTCTTTAAGGTTCTTATGCAACTCGATGGTTTCTTTATTTTGAGACATCCTACCTTTCTCTGACTGCTGCAATTAGGCCACGAGCTTATCTATTTGAGTGACTTTGGCCTCCAGCAACGGGAGGCGCTCAATAAGTTGATTCCTCTCAGCTGAAAGTTAATCTCAAAGCAAGTCCTTGCTTGTCTCGAATAAACCTTTTAAGGCCCTTAGATGAAAGAAGGTTGGCCTGAAAAAGGGGATAAACAAAGAATATTTCTTCAAAACATAAATTGAAAACATATAGAAAAAAGAGTGATTGTTACCTATGATGAGCAATCCATGTTGTTGTGTAACGGCCGGCCGGTCATTTTGAGTGTTATGGTCATGTTCTCCCATTTATTGGTTATCATGTGTTCTTTTGGTATTATGTGACTTTCCAGGGTGGTTGATATAGTTTCGAGGATATTTCGTAATGAGTGGGGACACATAGTCCCAAGGTTGGAGCCGAAGTTGGAAGAGTTGACCGGATGTTGAGTTGTGTGTAAATGGATATGGAATGGAGTTATGATGCTTCTGATAGCTCCTTAAGGTAATTATGAACATATGAATGTGTTATAATGTTAATTTGAAGGTCCTTAAATGATTTTATCTTGAATTGGTGAAATTGGAAAAGTTGAATTTGGAGAGTTGAGAAGTTTGACCGGAAGTTGACTTTGTGGTTACCAAGATCGGATTTGGTTCCAAAAGTTGGAATATGTCCATTGTGCCATTTATGACTTGTGTGCAAAATTTGAGGTCAATCAGAGTTGGTTTGATAAGTTTCGATATTGATTGTAATAGTTCAAAATTTATTAATTTCAATAGGCTTGAATTGGCTGAGATTTGTGTTTTTAATGTTGTTTGACGTGATTTGAGGTTTTAACTGAGATCATATCGTGTTTTTGTACTTGCTTCTATATTTGAATGAGGTCCCGGGGGCCTCAGATTGAGATTTAAATTGAAAATGGATTGAAATTTGGACTTAGAAGGATGTTGTTGTTGCTGAAGTTTGGTGTCATTGCACCTGCAGAGGGAGAGGCCGAAGGGGTGGTGAGTCATCACACGTGCAACATTTTTGGGGAGACTTGGGAGCGCATGTGCGAGGAATATTCTGCACCTATGGGATCGGAAATGTGGAGGATAGGTCGCAGAAGCGTAATTGGCCAAGATGACATGAGGGCGCAGAAGCGGACTTCGTCCGCAGGTGGGTGAGTATGACGATCCTATCGGTAGTTTTGAGCTTTTTCACTTTGCTCAGCAGTTCTTGGGCATGACTTTCCCGGTGTAGTGTATTATGACTTATGTATATCGGTGGTTTTAATTTTCAAGGTGATTAGAATGAATTTGGAAGAATAGTTCTCAGCTTAAAGCTTGAAATTTGAAAGGTTTAACAAAGATTTGACTTGTTGGTATATGATCTCGGTTTGGAATTTTAGGATTTGGTTAGCTCCGTTAGGTGATTTGGGGCTTAGGAGCGTGATTGGAATGTGTTTTCGAGGTCTTGAGTAGATTTAGGCCTGAATTGGCGAAATTGAGTGTTTGGCGTTTTCCAGTTGATAGTTGATATTTTGATCTAGAGGTTAGAGTGGAATTTCGAGAGTTGCAATAGCTTCGTTATGTCATTTGGGATGTGTGTGCAAAATTTCAGGTCATTCGCACGTAGTTTTATTAGGTTTTTGGTCAAAAGCTGAATTCAGAAGATTTTAGAAAGTTTGGCCTGAATCCGATGTGTTTTGGTTGATTTGATGTTGTTTAAGGTATTTTAAAGATTGGAATAAGTTCGAATAAGGTATTCGGATATGATTTTGCTTTTATTTGAGGGCCCGGGGGCCTTGGGGTGATTTCGGATAGTTGACGGGGAGTTTGAGAAATGTTTATAACTGTTGGGCTTTTGATGCTTTTGGTATTTCCGAACCAGCGATTTGGGGACCGCAGGTGTGACACCGTACGTGCAAAAGAGGAGCTACAGAAGCATATTATTGAGGAATTGTCAGGAACAAAAGATGCAGTTGTGGGACCTCACCTCCGAAGCCGCAGGTGTGGAATTGTGAGCGCATGTGCGCTTTCGATCCGTTAAGTGAAGTACCGCATAAGCAGTTATGTGTCCACAAATACGGTACCGCAGAAGCGTTTATTGTTCCGTAATGAAAAAAGTTCCTGGGTAAAAAATAAGGTCGTTATAGTGAGCGCAAAAGCGCTTTTGCATGTAGAAGCGAAAGTGCAAGTTTGCTATTTGGACGGAAGAGGGAAATACTATTTGTTTGATTTGAATCCACACCTGTGATAGATTTTCCGCAGGTGTGGAGCCGAAAAACTGGTTGTTGGTCCACAAAAGCAAAAATTGCTGGACAGAAATAGATAGTTCGAGGGTTTTTCATTCATTCTTCATCTTTTGACCTAGACAGCTCGATTTATGGCGATATTTCGAAGGATTTTCAAGGAAATCATCAGGATAGGTGATTCTGACTTGGATTTGACTATTATACATGAATCCATCGTTATTTTTGTCATCTAATTATTGATTTGAATTGGAAAATTTAGAGTGCGGGGAGGGGGGGGGGGGAATTGTGAAACTTCATAGATCAAAGTTTGAGGTTTGAAAGGATTTGAGGCCAGATTTGAAAAATTTTCGTATGGTTGGTGTCGAGCCGCCTTATTCCTCCGCGAAAATCGGGTTTATTACATTTGGAGGGACAACTCGTTCCTTTTTGAAACTGGATTTTGCATTTGAAGAGTCTCCACCCAATGAGCTAAGGTGCATTAGGACACCAATAGAGATTCAATTCTAAGTTTGTTTGGATAACCAGAGATTGGGTAAGGGCTTGAAATTATCCCGAAGGAAAGGTACTAGGCACCCCTCAGGATCCACTAGTGTGGTTCCCGGTCAGATAGTTATTGTAAATTTAGCAAATAGACAAGTAAGGGCTTAAATATTGTAGATTTAAACACATACTGGTTAGAAAGTAAACAAAGTGTGAAAGAGAAATTCAAAGAACTTATTTTAAACAAGAAGTTTTGATGCTTTTAAAAGAAAAGGGAAATAAAGGAAGGGGGTCGTAGGTTTATTAAAAATATAGATAACATCAATGTAATACCCGGTAATCACTACTCAGAAGAGGGGCTACACGTGGTATTAATGCATCCGTCATTATATCCATATCTACCCTTTCCACCCCTATAAGGTATTAAAGCGCGGATTGGTCTTGATTACAATTGCATGCTATTACCCGTCCTATTCCTATTAGTCCTGGAGGCACTTAGGACTACTAATCCAAATAGGGAGGGATATTAGGATGACTTGAAGTTTCAAATGTAAAAATCTAAGGCAACATACATAACATATAAAAGACTACACACTAAACACATAAAGCTCAAGTATACCTCCTTCAACAAAGTAATTAGAGAGCATGGCAAAAAAAAACAAAGTCTGAATTTTTAGAAGTCCTAAAGCAGGGATTTTGAGTCAGAGCCAGATTCTTCAGATACCTCAGATAAGAAGTCCAAATCAGGCATGCCTGCTGGTTGGAGCAGTTACTAATTAACAGAGGCGAATTTAGTTTTACTCTTATTACTCCAAGGCTTGCCTAAGTGTTTAAACGGGGTCTTATAGGCATGAAATCTACTTAATTCAGAATGCGGTGAAACAGTAATAACTCATAACGAATTGTTTGGGATCCTATAGGCAAGCTTGCTGAACCTCGTTAAGTAAGTGAATTAGATTGTTTAAAACTGATTCATGATAGACTGATTTTAAAACAGACTAGTTTCAGGTTCTACGGGTGATGGTATCTATTATTGTTGATTTAAATCCTATGAACATGATATTTAACATTGAATATGAGTGAAGCGAATTAGATTTATTTAAGAACCCCTATAGGCATGATTTCTATGTGTTACGGATTTTCAACATTACGAACATGACACTTATTTTAGCCGTTTAGAACCTAAATAATAATATATAATTGGCATGCAGAATTTAAATACATCCTATAGGCAGGTTATCTAGGTGTGACATTGGCCACGAAGAAATTGAGATAAACCCTGTAGACATGGTGTCTAAAAATGCAGAATTGAACACTAAGAATCTAATCAGTCCTATCAGCATGCTTTCTACCCTTGAAAATACATGATCACCCAAAGTTTTTACTAGCCATCCCAAATAATTATTACTAAC
This sequence comes from Nicotiana benthamiana, assembly GCA_034376525.1. Taxonomy (NCBI): domain Eukaryota; kingdom Viridiplantae; phylum Streptophyta; class Magnoliopsida; order Solanales; family Solanaceae; genus Nicotiana; species Nicotiana benthamiana. The sequence goes on along the minus strand of CM067337.1, from coordinate 144,209,600 downwards.
TATTACAAACTACAAATACTGAGTTACATCAGAAAGAATGAAAGTAAAAAAGCTACAACCATAGGAAAGCCTGACTTGACTTACTATCTGAGATATGCAAGGAATCGTATAATTGCCAATGCCATTGATTCAAAGCCTTTCTCACACCTGGGTGTGTCAAAGTTCCCTAAGGGCCTCAATATGACCTCCGGCAGTTCTCGCACCCAAGTTACATAACCAGAATAGGGATGAGTGCAGCATGGAAATGCCAGCCCTCATGTGTCCCAAGTTCAGAAGGAGCTCATGGATCCCAAGGCAAGGCTCACATGAGGGGGCAGAAGTTAAGTCTAAGAAGAGAGTAAAAGTGCAGAAACAGAGTTTTTTTAATAACTGAGGAAATAAACGAGAGGGAAAGGGTGATTGGGAGATAATCATTAGCATTTCACGGAGTCAATAACTTCACACAAAGGGACAGGGGATTGCAAATCCATTGCAAAGAGCCTATATTCTTAGGCATGGGTTAACTTTGTGTGTGCACAACAATAGGAAATGCTGACAAGCCTCTAAATCAACCAGAACACACAACATATAAGAGAAACATAGAAGTTATGATCCTAGAAAGATCAAGTTTGGGTCATGCACAGCAATTTCCAATGTTGTCATGCCTCAAACAAACCACAAATTTTAAAAAAATTGGGCAGGGATCTACGATTCACAGGTCATAATATGTAATGGCAAAAAAAATTAATTCAGAATCAGAAGAGGACAGATTAAAGCTTGCTTAATAGTGGTAATAAATTAAATACACACAGTAGACAAGCAAGGATGCAAGAAACAGTAAATAAGCATGTTGTTGTTGGTACAGAAAACTTAATTAGAAAATACCAGTAAGAAATGCAAATCCAGAAAATAACCATGCTTCCCCACAGTCTAGCCTTGGCTTTCAGCCAACTAGGTAAGGCAGCAATATAGTAATAGTAGAGAAAAGAGAGAGTTTTAATGTAGTGTATGTTTGAACTCAAGTGTTATGCCTTGTGTTCGTGTTTTTGTAAGAAAAGAATTACAAGGTATTTAGAGTTTTTGAAAACGAGTAAGAGAGAGGTAATAAGCCACAAAACATGGAAACAATCATGATTCGGAATCAATTAAACAATTAATTCCCTTTAATTAAAGGAGCACTTGCTTAGGCATTGACAAGTTTAAAACAAGGAAAGAAATCAATTTGTCAGCAGGCTGACAGTTGCCATAAAATAAGTAGTAAAACATTAAGCTAGCAATCAAGTCTAGGTACAGAGACACTATGATTTTGGAAAGATTCAATAAGGCCAAACAGGAAAAGAAATCAGTTAACTTTAACGGGCAAGTGAAATCAGAATTTCACTAAGGAAAAATTTAAAATTAGTCGCAAGTTTGAAAATCAGTCAAAGAAGGAGACTCATCATATAAATAGGGTGTATAAACATTATACATGCGAAGCCAAGCATGTTGACAAAAGGAAATAGCATACAATAGTATCATAAAAAGAAAATGCAATAGATAGCAACACTCAAAGTATGATAGTCCGTTGAATCAGTAGTGAAGAAACATAGAATATCAAAAGCATGTGAAGATCTCACAGTAGTAGGTGAGGAAAACCCCTTTTGAAAAATAAGGGTTTCGAAGATAATCAAGTTTTAGAGATGATAGAAATCCAAAATTAGAAGAATCACATATAGGAACAAGAGGTTTCGAAATATAGATCTTCAAATCGAGTCATGCACTTAAACTAACAGTCTCAAACTCAAAGCCATAGTGTTTTCAATAATGGAAGAATTTTAAAGATGGATAAAAAAAAGAATCAGATAAAACTCAAGCAAACAAACATTCATCTAATAAACAGTTAAAAGAAATTAGGACATTAACAGGTAAACTCAGGCAGAAGGATAACACGAACAAACATATCAACATATGTCAAAATCAGAAAAAAATTTCGAACTAACTTAACAAGAAAACCCTAATCGATAAAGAGAAAGATTTTTGAAAGCAGAGTTTTAAAGAGAGTTTGAGAAAAACGCTTAGAAGTTCAGAGCAACCATAGATCTGAAACATATCTAAAAGAAATCGGAAGAACCTTAGAGGTTAGGGTTTCAGAAGAACCTAAATGATGAGAAATGCTTTGAAAGACATCGAACTAAGCATGCAAGTCAAAATTCTGACTCGAATAGCAATGGATGGCCGGAGAAAGGTCAGAAACGACCAGAGAATAGCCATCGAGCAAAGACTAGACAAAACCTTTCATGATCTAGTCATGAGACCACAGAATCGAACACGTAGAAGCCATGAGAGGTAGATACAGGTCTCCGATGATCTTGGAAGACATAGATTTGGGAGATATTAGGGTTGTAGTTCGATGGCGGCGGCTAGGGTTTGAGAGGATTGAGAGAGAAGGGATTAAGGGGCGGCGGGGTTTGGAGAATGAAAAGGGTTTGGGGGATCTTTAGGATTAATTAGGAAAGGAGGTTTGGTGGTTGTTGATGAAAATAGATTGAACAGGTAGGTGGGGCAGTTTAAAGAATAAGGTTTGGGTCGGTTCAGATTGTATTAGGGAGGGTAATTGGGGGGGGGGGGGTCCAATTCAGGCTGTAATTGAAATGCAATTGGGATTAGATTTTAAATAGCCACTTTTCCCTTATTTATTTTATGAAAAATAACAAATTAATTTCGGAAACAAATTAAAGCATAGAAATGATTTATAACTTATAACTATCAATTAAAAAATATCGGGCTTAATTTTTTTAAATATAAGCACAATAAGATCATAAAAGAGGCTAATATTATAATTATATACAACTTAGCATAAAAAATACTTAATAAATTCGTAAAAATATACAAAAAATATCTTATCTAATCTAGGCTTAAATATGTGAATCCAATAAATGAATCATCAAAATTAATAATTTTGGAAATTATTATTGAATATTTGGGAAAACAATTGGGCAATAAATTGTTATGAAATCTTTAAAATGTAAGAAAAATAATAAATCATTTGGACATACTTATATATGTATGAATATGCTATTTTGAAAGTATTTTTTATATTGAAAATATATATAAAAAAAATTGGGTATCAACAGTTGGACTCGCCATTAAATGGATGTTTAGATTTTGTAAATTTTGTTGGATTCCGAGACATGGGCACTTTTGGGTTGATTTTTCTACTTTGATTAAAGATATTAGATTTATCCTTTGGAATCATTTCTTATAGCTTTAATTGATAGTATTACTTTATTTTTACTTGATTCGAGCCTTCCGGAGGTCGCTACACGTGGGAAGGGCTTGCTAGCGGAGTGATTTAATTTGTTTCTGGTAAGTATCTTATCTAAACTCGGGTAAATCATTTGTTTCCAGAATTGTTCTTATAGCTACGTGCTATTGAGTGTGCACATGCAACGGGGATGAACCCATGTGCAGGCACCGGGATTATCTATTCATACTCGGGTTGTTCTCGGGCTCTTATATGCCTATAATTTGACTGTAAAACCTTACTATGATGCTTCACACATTTTTGACATTGTTGTGAACTAGTTGAGCCATGTTTGAGGATACATAGGGGCTTAGTCCCGGAATGAACTGATAAATGTTATTCTTGAATGAAATTGTCGGTTTGAGTTATATTGGTACACTTTCACAGGCCTACACTTTAGCATGTGTTTTATACTAGTCCAGGAGCATGAGATTGGATATTCGCTCGTTTCATACATGTATACTTGTTTATTTTCTCTTATGTGATATGATTGGACTAGGCGCGTGTGACCATGCCGAACAGATCATGTTGTTGTGCATGTGACCACACCAGGCAGATTGCGTTGTTGTGCCTATGACCATAACGAGTGGATTGTGTTGTTGGCATGTGAGTTATTCATGCAAGTTCTATTATTAGCATGTGAGTTGTCCGTTCATTATGTGGATAGGATCCATCCTCCTAGGGTCACCTCTCATATCTCTCTCCAGATAGTGTGCATGTGAGTATTTTGAATACTGATCAGTGGTTGGGAACGGATATGGAAAAGTGAGGAAATTTGGATAGCGTTTTTTAGATTTTGCATTTCATCTTCACTTGCAATTTTTTGATCATTTATCTGTTTTAACTGCATATCACCTCTATATGCTAAAATATTGCAGAGTATTTGAGAAATTGTGCATATACACAGACGTTTTCTTACTAAACTTGATAGATTTGATTTCAATATTTATTTGTACCATTTTAAAGGATGAAACTACATAGGTGATAGCCAGTATCATAAATAATTTGTGCTTCTCTTTCCTTGCCGTGCTTATTACGATACTTATTGAGTACATAGGGTCGTTCGTACAGATACTACACTCTGCGCTTAATTGTGTAGATCTAGGTGTGGGAACATGTTATTAGTAATAGGTTTCTTGTTGGACTATTTGCTAGAGGCAAAGTAGAGTTGCATACAGTTGTTATAGTTAGATAGTGTATGTATTGTTTAGTTCCAGACTTGTATTTTGTTGTAGAAGCTCATGACTTCGTACTTACCAGTTTCTCGGAGAATTTACTTTGTATTGGCAGTTTTATTGTAATGTGACCACAGACTTTATGCTATATATATGAGTTTTTTATTGTGTTGCCCTCGTTATTTTGTTTCAGCTTGCCTATCTAGTGTTTTAGGTGCCATCGCGATGGGTTGAGATTTTGTGTCGTGACGTGTTATTTTTAGGAAATTCTCGGCGAGGGAGTGCATATTTTTCAATCCTTAGCTGAAGCCGATGGCTTCAGATAATTGGAAGAATCCACCGCCTTGGAGAGAATATGACACTCCTTCGAAACCGAAAGGGTAGCACTTCGCCTTCCACGAGGATCTTCAGAAGGTGTCAACTAATCATTCCCAAGTTCTCATGGTCAGGAGACCAAAGAGGAGTGGCATTCTCGGCTTGTTCGGCTGATGCCAATAGAGGAGAAGAAATCGATGTCAGTGATGGGGCAGCTGTTGTCAGTGGATAAGAAGCAGTTGGTATAGATGAAAAAGAAGCAGCTGGTAGGAATGGGAAGATAGTTGTGGTTGGCATAGCCATCGGCGACAGGGAAAGGCCAGGGGTCGAACTACTCAGACCGAGAGCATTGACAAGGATCAGAAAGCTGAAAGCAATATTTTTAACCAAACCCATCTCCCCATAAATTGCCTTAACATTCTTCGATGACAGATTTTGAAGCTCTAACGACTGAGCATCCGCTTGAGTTGATGAAGACCTTTTTCTTATTTGAAAAGGGGAATATTCAGCAGTAACCCCTTCTTCATCATCAATGAACACTGTGACCGGTTCAGATGATAATTTTCTCATTCTCTTCTCTTGAGCTCCAGTGGAGGAAGTACACTTCCACTTTGGTTTCTTACTTTTAGACTGGGGACTTTGAGAGAGGCATCCTCACTGGAGGCTAGAGCATATCCGTGAGCCCTACTCAGGCTAAAGGCGCTTTGCAACACCCAATTGGCCTCCTTGGGGTCATCAAGAGCCTCGATGTTGGGGCACGCGACGGAGCTTTTTGGAATTATTGTATGAAACAAAAAAGTAATTAATAAATTGCTCCTATATTCTTGAGTTTTAAACAAAGAAAAGTTCCTTGTGTATCATGGTTCTTGGCTCTCCACCAATATTTGGGAGCCATCTTTTTCCACCAACGAGATTATGGCATAGTAATATCCAGAATCTTCTATTCCCATCGATCTAGGTATTGAATATGTGATGGTTCCCAGCGAGTAGCTGGTATGAAGAAAATAAAATGTCAGCTAAGGAAAATGGTTTTCATGAAGAAAAGAAACAAATATATGAAGACTTACAAAAAAAGGTTCAGTGATTCAGGGAAGGTTGGAGCTATGATCGGGATGATGTCCCTAGTAGCAATAACAACGAACCGTTCCATCTATCCACATTCATTATCATCGTTAACACTGGTAAGAAAGGCATAGTAGCCATACTTGCTGAGATTTAGCACGCCCCCACAGAAGATATTTGGCGAGTAAAGATTCATCTTATGTGCAAGGGTAAGGGTTTCCCCAGTTTCAACACATATTTCGCTTAGGGATAATCAGGCTCGAACGGATGACTTCCACCACGTCAAGGTAATACTCTACCGTTGAGTTATATCCCTTCCCCGCCCATCAAGAAATAGAACTGACTAATCCTAAGTCAAAGGGTCGAGAAACTCAACGCCACTATTCTTGAACAACTTGGAGCCAGACCTTCTTTTCGCCCTATTACGGATATGAAAAAAATGGTCAAAAATCGGCAAAATACTTACTGAATCATGGAGCAATACGTGTGGGGTTATTAAATGCAAGAAGGCATGCGTCATTTCAAGTTTCATAGATCGTTTAGGAAATCTCCCGCCAAGAAAACAATCCTTATCTACTTTCCGATAACACTGAATTACGCGACCAAAAGGTAGGTGGATTATCTGTATGGGATAAAATTAGTTGATGACAGTTGGCCGAATGGTGAGATAACACGTGGAAACGAAGGCAGATGGAAAATGAACCAACAATGGCTGACACTGGGTGCTTGCGCGTGACACGTGCATGATGGAACCCGAGGGAATACAAGCTAACAATTAAGATTCAAATGTTTGATATCGGATAGCATGTAATGAGCAACCATTACAGGAATATCAATATTCAAAAGCCAGATATTATACGTCGATCAATGATGTTTTATTCTAATTCAAGAGGAGCTTGATTTAAGGATTTTGTCTCCCTCATTAAGGCTATAAATAAAAGAATTAACATCCAGTGTAGGCATGAAATACTATGTACACAAAATTATGACCTGTTATGCTCAACCTCGATACTTGAATATTGCATACATTCTTGTCAACGGAAAGGCTAAAGTTCTTAGTCAGGCTTGTTGTTTTCCCCCCTTTAACACCTTACGGTTTCTTTGCTATTGCCTATCTATTATACTGAGTACCAGTATAATCTACTTAATGCTTTTTCCAGATGTTTGTTGCTTTGACAGTGTACTTCCTGTATGATAAGCTTGCCAATTATCTCCCAACATCTCGCTTTATCTTGAAATATTCTGTTATTTCTCTCTTGCCACAGATTGTAAACACATGCTGCTAGGATCATTTTGTATAGCTTTGTTTGTGCAGTTTTTCTCCTCATCCATTTTTCTGCCCATATTAGCTCCTCTGTCCATCCATATACTGGTCTGATTATGCCTTGCCATGCTAGCAGATTCATCCACAACTTTATTCCATATAGACACTCAAAGAATAGGTGTTGGCTAGTTTCATTTACTTGTTTACCACGCTATAAATTTAACTGTATTGCTTTGCGGGTTAACACACATTTATTCCCAAACATCAAATCAATTTAGTTAATTTATTCAATCCCAAAAGTATGAGTTTCATTTCGACAGGCGCTTTCCGATTTTATCAACGGCATAATTAAGAGATATGTTCCAGTCTCACATGAGAATTCAAGTGATATCTGTAGCTCACTAATAAGATAAACTTTCTTCGTAGGAAAATCAGTTTTATTAATAAGAATTATTTATTCAGGTTAGTAATTGATTGTTTTACAGTAACAATGAACGTTCATTCGTAAATCTAATGTTATTGATTTGTATTTTTAGGGATAATGGACATGTGAGTAAAATTTGCCTAACTTGAAAACAAATAAGTGAAACCAAAAAAGAGAGCAAAACACAAAATATATATAAGACATATACATACGAAAAATATATATTTTGTCAATTATTATTTTTGGAAGCATCGAAAAATACACAAAAATTTGTACGTTCACTCTTGTGCCTAAAAAGCCACATGTTAAAGCTCAATATGCACCACTTTTTCAATTGGTTACTTTATCGTGAAATCATACAACACAATCGCATGAGATCTGAAGATAATACCTTTCTAGCAGATAAAAGTGTATTTCAATAGAAATAATTTTCCTAAATACAGATTTATAAGAAAATGCTTTCCAATTGCGTTCAATATGATCATAAATTTCCATTCATCATTGTGTACTTTCAACCAAACGATATGTGCCTACCAAGAGCTAAAAATTCCCAAAGACCAGTTGTGCACAGTTCAAAATTATAAAAATAAAATAGTATAGCCAGTTTTTGGACTGGTCATTCAACAATAACCAACGTTTACCAAATCAATGAAAAATAACCACTATTTTGCTGCAATAGAGACCGGTCCAACATAATATAGTGGAGGGTGCACATGTGCATGAACTCCAACATATTATGCTGGAACGGTATACTTTGCTGGCTCCAGTTTAATATGCTGGAGACTGGAGCACCAAAGCTCCAAACTCCAATATATTATGCTGAACCGGTATACTTATTGGAACTTTAGTGTATTACTTATGCTGGAGTTCCAGCATACTTATCCTGGAACTCTAGCATAATATACTGGAGTATTTTCCTAGTTTTGAACAGTATCCTGGCTTAGGCATGAATTAATCTGATTTGAAAGAAGATATAAAAGTTATAAAAAGATTATCAGCAACATATGGCTCGGGCAATAAAAGGAAGATATCAACAACCTAATTAGAAGCAAACCAAACTGAAACTATTCAGAAAGGCCCTAAAAAGATCTACTCCGCAATGACAAAATGTATATTCATAGGAAAAACCATCTCAGACCTGCTAACCCATTCAGTGAGAGCTGAAACGGATCTAATTATATTCAACCCAATGCTGAAATACTCCATCAAACCGCTGAATTATGAGCACTTTTGGCATGCTACAGCTACACAACTTGGGATTTGCAAGAAGATAATGCACACACTGTTGTATGTCTTGGCTCTGGCATTTGACTTTGTAGGAATACTTTTACGAATATTGGCTAATCGCAGCAGTTTTCTCAAGGCCACAATAGTGTGGAATGATGCAGATGAGAACGCATGTTCCATCCACTCTCAATATTCCCCAACCACACTCTTTGTCATCGAGAAGAGTTTCACAGGTGACTGGTAAACGAGGAATGCTAGTACTGAATAGAGGCAGCTAAAGCCATAATTGATGACTCGTAGTTGATTGTGGTGTTCTAAGATCAAAAGTAGCACAGGGTACTGAGGTGAATGATTCTATCTGAAATTTAAGATTTTGATTTGGTAATGACTTTCATAGTGGTAGGCTGACAACTATGTAAGGTTCTACGCTGAAAGAAGTACTACTTAGGATCTAGATCCTAGGATCGCAACACCTTGAAATCCACTATCTCCAGTAATCAAAATGGCAAGGAAATTTTCAAAAATTGGAGGACAGGATTTGCATTGCCACCCCTGAAATCCTACAACAGATACCAACTTTGCTCCACTTACGAGTTAGTGGAAAAAAAAGGTTTTCCATTTGAATATGAAGCCCTACATTACAGAATCCAACATTTTATAACATATGAATAACATGGCTAATACGGTTCCAATACAATTTGTGTTAGCATGATCACCACGAAAGACCTGTTCCAGCTGTCAATTATCCACGACCAGCCAACCACCAAAAGCACAGATGATCGACGAATAACACAACCAAATAGAAACTGACTTACAAAATTGCACATTTGTTTCCAAACTGATTTCTGATAAGATTATTCAGTTATACTAAAAAATTGAAACAACCATGGTCATGGATCAGATCACCCTTTAGGCCTGTACAAAAACTTCCCTTTATGGAGAGAAAAATTTGGCACCACTGGGATGCCACCCTGTAGAAAGCTACAAAAGAACAGAAAAGGTTCCGATTACCCCTACTTGTGCTTAGTCGTGAAAAAGTTGTCAATGTTTTGACAAGTCAAATTTTTATTTTTATTTTTTGATAAAGTTGTTAAGTCAAAATGACCTATGGCTTTTCCTAAAAATGTGTAAATATTACCAAAGGAACACATAAATTTCGTTCATTAAGCATCATTTTATACATTCTTCTTGCTAACTGTAACATGATAGACGATTCCGTAGAACTTACAAGGTCAATCAAAGTGGACGAGAGGGAACTTATTGGGGATGGATGAAACATTAAAAACAAGAAAATAGAATCCCTTAGTATGATTCAATAAAATGCAGCAACCCACAAAATCTCCTACCAAGGTATATTCACAATAGAAGCAATCAACCAGTTCATAAATGCTACCTACAAATGCCAATCGAGCCAGAGGAAAAAATTCCATTGCACTTGCACTTTGCAGAGTATAAGTGAAGAATACAATTTAAAAAAAAACAAAATTCAGTTAATTATATACCCAAATTTAGCTATACTATAGTCAAGTTTGACAAGTAATTTAAAGCACGACAAGTTCATAATTAAGGTATCTTAATCATTTAAACAGATAGTTTCAAAGATACTAATTTGACAACAATGATATACCCTGAGCAATAGAGTCGAATTAAAAGAAAGTAGAGCCAAATATATATTAAAATACTGATTTCAACAAATAAAACATCTAAGGAAAAAAGAAAATGGACCGTACTATAAATCATTGCTACAGGGGATCAAGTCCAATCAAGCTCAAAACAGATTACCTAACGGCCCAAATACGAGGGATAGGTCACCCCTGCAGACCCAATGCCAGAGGAATCTTTTGCAGGTGTAGTTACTGTTGTCATTGCTGCTGTTCCTCCAAATGAATGCTGCCGGATTTGTGCACTCGGGTAAGTCCCTAATCCCTGCAAAGCTGGTTGAGCACCATAATTACTACCTATAACGCCCGGATTAATACTATTTAAACCATAACCAGCACCAATGCCTGCAAACGAAGGATTAAATCCCGATGCAGCTAAACCAGCCTGGCCTAATCCCAGTATAGGATTCACTCCAAAGCCAATGTTTTGCCCCATCAAAAGGGGCAACCCGTTCATACTCACGCCACCCAATATCCCAGGACTCATTCCAAAACCATAATTCAAACTATCATTTTGCTGTATAAAATGATTTGCATTACTATTAGTAGCATTCTCCACCGAATCTGAACCAGCCCCAGTGGGTCCCACGGCTGCCAATTGGCAAGAGGTATTACGATTCCCAATCTTCTTCTGGGGCTCCTTTAAAGCCCTTTTTGCCCCGACTCGGGTTTTGAATAGCACAAAGGCGTATCCTTTAGCTCTTTGGGTAACTTTATCAGTAATCAGTTTACACTCTTCTATTTCGCCATAGGGTTCGAAGGCAGCGTGAAGTTGGTACAAAGTTGTGTCGTAGCCGAGTCCGTGAACAAAGATTTTTCGGTGAGTCGGGTCGGTATCGGCTAGGGTTTTGACCCGAGAAAGAATTAATGGGTCGTTTGAAGCGGCGGTTTTAAATAGCTGGATTATTTGGTCTTTACTGAAAGGTTCTAGAAGTTTCCGAACGCTCTCTCGCTTTGTGGCCTCGTCTTCGCTCTCTTGTTCTTCTTCAGAAGATGATGATTCGGATTCGGGTGAGGCCTCGGGTTCGGATACAGATTGTTCTTCTTCTTCTTGTTCGGAGGATGAAGATTCAAGTTCAAGTTTACGTTTTTGTTCTTCAGGTTGGATTTTTGGGGTTGAAGTTGATGATTTTCGCTTTATGCCCATTGAAGAAAAGTGGAAATGTGGAGCTCAGCTCAGTAGGGTTTTGTTTTCTGACCTTTGCTTTCAGCCTCTTAATACTCTTTTCTTATTTTTACTTTTTCCTTTAGTTAAATTTCAGTTTCACCCCTAACTTCTTAGAGTTCGAAAATAAGTAAATTGTTATGAAATAATATAAGAACAAGAACAAGAACAATATAGAGAAAAGTAGAGAGAGGGGTATTCTTATTGATACTTTAGGACGGTTTACAATGGAATATAACCCTTTTATTTATAGGGAGGTGGTGACTTAGCCACCAAGTAGTAAACCCTAGAATCTCTCTAAATATAGACATTCACCTTAAATAGGATTCTATTTATAACACTCCCCATTGAATGTCTATTCAATAATGTGCCTCGTTAAAACCTTAACTAAAACAAAACCCAATGGGAAAAATTAAAGAAAAGAAAAAAGAGTACACATGTTTGAATATGCGCCTATTGGTTGCCTCGTTAAAAACCTTGCAAGGAAAATCCAGTGGGACAAAACCTTGAAAGGGAAAAAGAGTACAACGCGCATTAACTCCCCCTGAAAAGAGCATCAATTCACATTCTTGAGCATTTGCATTCCAATCTTGTGCACCATCTTCAAAACGATCTTTTGTAGAGATTTGATAAATAAATCAGCCATATTGATTTGAATAAATATTCCGCACCTTGAAATTATCATTCTTGATAGATATGAACATCTTCATATAATGTCGTGGAATGACTCTTCAATATCTCCATAGAGGTATTCTCGATGTCATCATGCTTATAGTTATAGCAAGATACATATGTACACAAGTTGCACTTAGGATGTGGTACTTCAGGACCAAGAATTGTATATGCTTCAAGCAACTTCAATCTTTCATGGATTGACATATAAGTTAAGTCATATAAGCTATATAATAGACTTTAGATGCATATCAAGTTTTCATGTCATGCTAAACAAATAAGATATCGAAAACTGATTACACATACCATTGACTTTATACTTTCAAGTATTTGAACTACATGTCCAAAACTACATGTCTTTCATATGGAATCAATTCTGCTTGAATTGTATCTCTTCCATTTAGCCAATATTTTGTTTGTATTCGACAAACATAAGATCCTCATCGATATTTAGCGCTATCATAGATGTCGTCGACGAACATTTTATATCGGTTCCAGTAAATTTTCATAAAGACATAACATGGAGATCTCTTCATTCATATATTCAGGTACCTGAATCTCTCATGAGATTTTATGAAGTGTTATGTCATGTGATCTTCTAGATCACTTGCCTCCTTATTATGATCACTTTGATCATTTGCTCATCTTCTTTATTAAGAAGTTATTTTGAAACCTATTTGTCTATACGCTTTAAGCGTATCAAAGACTTTGTCCTTCTGGGACTTAATATGAGCATTTGCAGTGAGAATATAGTTACTTTCTTTGGGTCAGCAAATGCGTATAGCATGTTTTGCAATATGTTGCAATTGAATTATCCTTTTATGAACTTCAGGTTCATATTATGATATTCGAGGATCTATATATACAAATGATAATTCATCCCATGTAACCTTTTCTCAAGTGTTTATCATGTCTCCCCCTCATGTTAGAAAAGCTAACTTGTTTCCTCAACTTTGAGGGTCCATCTTTGTGCATTATGGTGCTAATGAAAATATACACCGCACATCAACAATAATAAGATGAAATTATTTGGTTCCTGACCCTGAACCACTTGTGAGGGGAGAATATAATATACTCTCGTATACAACGTATATCAAACTGATATATATAACTTTGTTCTCATAAGAAACAATTTAGCTATTAAGTGGAGGCACTAAATAATTATCTTGCTAAACCAACTATGATATAAACCAACTTATCAAGATGAACTATCTTGAATAGAAAATCTGAAAATTATGCTCGAAGTTATATTACTGAGCAATTTACCTCGCAAGCACCGGCCAGGCTGCGGGTTAATAACAATCGCACATGTAACCATATCATAGATGCATCATATGTGGTATACATGGCAGGTGAATGGGCCCATATTCACCTTTGATATTTCCAGAATTTATGGGATTCAACCCGAACTCTTTAGTGGTCAATTAATTAATGAGAACAAGTAATACAAGAGAATTCGTAAAGAACTTTCTAGTTCTTTAATATTTACCCATGTGAGTTCTCTATTACTGCACATTATTCTTAAAATGATATGGCTAACCCGAATGCCAACTGAATAAATTATCAATATTGATAAACTTCAAATTTACACCATAACATGTGCAATTATCAATAAACTTCAAGTTTATTATGATATGGGTTTTTATATCAATAAACGTCCACTTTATTGTGGTATTCTTGTGTAGTACAAACTGGAGAATAAAGCGGGTAGTTTTTCACATACAGATTATCCCGCTACAAGTTGTAGTAATAGAAGATATCAAATCTTTCCTTTATTTATAGTCTCAATATAATCAATCGCTTTCGCATATACTTTGGAAACTGATAAGTTTCTTTGAGACTTACTACAACACAATACCTTATTGGTAATCAATTGTGTTTCTCCAACATAGTAATAATTTGCTCTTCTAGAGCTCTCAATTAATTTTGTACTACCACAAATTCATCAACATCCATGTGGTGAATATCTCTTTTAAAGAGAAAGTTATACCATTATGGTCATGTCAAAATTATATGCAAGATATGTTTCTTGCATTATTATTGTCATTTGATAATCACATTGACAATTTATTTAGCGTACAATAGGTACGTGACCAATGACTATTCATGCCATAACAATGACATTATTTTCATATATCATCTCAAACCTCCTTCTAGGGGTGAGTGTGGTATATTCAATACCAATTTCATGTTCATATTCTTCCAATAATAAATATGTATTCGTGAATCAGATGTTGTCACATTCACTGCGGGGATATGTAATTTTGTTATCCTTTTCAAATCTATTAATGCGTCTGGCATTCGATTTGATATTCTTTGCAAATGAAAAATATTTTGCACCTCTTTTTTACAAATAGAGGTATGTGGATCAAGATGAGATAATGATGTATTTTTCCACAAAATTTTTCGTTTGGTTTCACCAACTTCTCCCCCTAATTTTGGGAAAAGTGTCTCATCAAATTGACAGTCTGCAAATCGTGCAGTGAACAAATCCCCTGTCAATGTTTCGAGGTAGCGAATAATGGAGGGCGATTCAAACTCAACATATATTCCTAACCTTCTTTGCAGACCCATTTTGGTGCAATATGGCGGTGCTACAGGCACATATACTGCACATCCAAAAATTCTTAAGTGGGATATATTGGGTTCATGACCCAAAACTCATTGCAACGGGGAATATTTGTGATAATTCGTCGTTCTGAGACGAACTAGCATTGCTGCATGCAAAATGGCGCGACCCCAAACCGAAGTGGGCAGCCTCGTTTTCATGAGTAAATGAGGATTTCAAGATTATTCTCATCTATTGTCTCAATATGATATCCATTTTGAATGATATCTTTAAAACTCAACAAGTTCCTTTTAGACTTGGAGGAGAACATTGCATTCTCTAAAATGTTGTTCCTTTAGGCAGAGTTATAGTTGCTCTTCCGGAGCCTTTAATCAATTTACTACTACCAGAAATTGTAGTAACATCTGCCTTACACATACTTAAATGAGAGTAATATTTCTTCTCTTTGAATATCGTATGTGTGGTACATGAATCAATTAATCAAAAGAGATATACGAACATGAGAATAAACAAATTTAACCCGTTGCTTCATAATTAAACAATATTTTCAAAATCTGCTGAGGTTAGTCGATTAACTTAGTTAATAGTCGACTAACTTGGGAAGCAGTCATCAGGTTAGTCGACTATCTAAATCAGATAGTCGACTATCTTGCCTTGCAGAAAAATCCAGTTTTAATGCGAAATATTAGTTAGTCGACTAACTAAGTTGATAGTCGACTAACTTAGTAAACAGTCATCAGGTTAGTCGACTATCTAAATCAGATAGTCGACTAACTTAGCTGGCGGTTAGTCGATTAACTCTACTGGAAAATAAAAATATCTTTGAAATTTAAGCATATTGAAACATTCGAAAGAACTAATACTAACATTATATTATAAGCTAACTAATACGAGCTGATACTAATGACTATTAGTTTATTCACTAACTAATTCAAATAAGTAAAATAAAATCAAACAATTCCATCTTCCTTCATCACAGATCCATCACCAATTAAGTGGTTTATTTTCCCCTCAGGGTGCTCAAAGAAGTCTGCCACATCCAAGTGGGTGATGTCAAAATTGTCGTCAGAGACAGAATTGGTTTCAGGGCATTTACCTTTTAGAGATGCTTGATAAAGCTCAACCAAACATCTTGGTACACGGCAAATTTTCGCCCAGTGCCCTTTTCCACCGCAACGATAATATATAGTTTATGAATTATTTGCTTTTGGATTCTCATCGCATCGTGCTTGTGGCAGAGTGACCAACTTCAGGTTGTCATTTCTCTCCTTTAAGCCATTCCACAAGATAGGTGGATCTTTGACTGTGATATATTCAATTTTCAAACCTTCATCAAGGTGATGGCGCAAGAAAATCAAGGCCTTAGCACAGTTTCAAACCTTCATCAAGGTGATGGCGCAAGAAAATCAAGGCCTTAGCATAGTCTAGGGTGGATGCATTATTTCTTTCTTTAATGGCGTCTCCAAGACCCATTGCATCCAAATGGATTTCAGCATCCAATACCCATGTCATATAGTTCTTGCCCGAAATTTCAAGGGCAACGAACTTTCTTTTCATAATGTCAGACATAAAATAAAATTACATCAAGAGCGTGTCCCTACTTACGGGCTTTATTACAATTATCACATTCACTTCAGGGAATGGATCATAATCATCTGTATGTGCTATATACAATCTCATATCAAATATTACTTTCATAAAGTGAAAGATTATTTTGAGAATCTTTATTATTCTCATTATCACAATGATGACGATTATAATTCCGTCTATTGCCACGTCCACATCCATTGATACCTTCACGGTAATAATTTTGTCTTCTTTCAGACTTATCACATACTGCTATCACATTCTTTAAAGGGAATGAGAATGAAGCAAATTCAATGGGACGGATTTTCAATTCTTTTCCCACAATCATACATGAATTTAATCATGGCAAGACATAGGACTTTTACCACTTCACGTGGTTATAATTCCTTACAAACTCCATTAGATTTATAATCAAACTTTATTGTCTATGTTTGTATATGAAATCAAATCGTAGAATTTCAAGAATTTGAAAGGGAAAAGTAAATTACTTACCTTTAAGGTATACCAATAAATGTTGTGATATCAAATATACCTCTTGAGTTTCCATCCCGTTGCATTATTTTATGATGATACCATCTCTTCTATTTTTCCGTATAGAAATTCACCCATATATATGTCTCCTAATTTGCCAATATTTCATGGTTTGCTCAAAAGAACTTCAGAGTCAGTATGAGAGACATGTTGAGTCAAAGGAATCCCTTTTGGATCTCCTGCAGTTCTTAATGATTATTTTAGCGTCCTTAACAGACAATCAAACACTTAACGTAGCAATCTTGTATATTGAAAACCATAAAATAACTCATGATGGTTAGAGACTCGTGCTGATAACGTGTTATGAAATAATATAAGAACAAGAACAATAATACAAGAACAAGAACAATATAGAGAAAAGTAGAGAGATGAGTATTCTTATTGATACTTTAGGATGGTTTACAATGGAATAGAACCCCTTTATTTATAGGGAGGTGGTGACTTAGCCACCAAGTAGTAAACCCTAGAATCTCTCTAAATATAGACATTCACCTTAAATAGGATTCTATTTATAACATAAATAACAAAACCCTTCACCTTTAGAATAGGAACTTTAACCAAGACCTTTTAGTCGGGCCGGGCTGGTATGGGTTGGGCGGGACGAATTTTAGAACATATTTTTAAAAAGTTTTGTGGACCCTCGCCAACGGTCAAATTCAGAAATGACCATTGGGTCACGGCTTTTTGCACAAATGGCCATCTCGGCCTTCCCCCATTAAAAAATTGCCCTCTCACCCCTAATAGTTAAAAAATTATAATTTTAACCTTTTAAAATCTATAAATAGCCCCATCTTCTTATCATTTCTCATAATTCACTCTCTTACTACTCTAATTCTCTCTCAAGTCTCTCTTGATATTATTGATTATTGATCTTAAATTCTCAATTACTTATTATTTCAAGTTTTATCAAATATTTAATTTAGCCATTACAAAATTATTATTATCAAATATCAAGTATTCAAGTGAAGTGTGGTATCAACTATCAAGTTTCGGTCTATCAATTGAAGTTTGATTTTTGATATCAAAATTGGTGCAACATCTGAAATTCGAGTACACTCGTTCCACCTCTATCTCTTATTTGGTGTACATTTATTTGATTATTTAGAATTATTAATTTAATTTCGTAATTTAATTTACATAATGGATTTACTTAGAGCAACTAAAAAACGTGCATTAGTAGAGGTAGTATTAAGAAAACTTCAAAACGATCAAGAGGTAGCTTTATACATATTTATGAAAGTTCATCTGACAATTTAAATGTCGATTATGAGCGGATGCAAGAAAATTATAGTATAGATGATGATTTAGATGATATTCAATCACCCGATAATCTTGTAACACCACAATCTACACCTGGTAATGCTAGTCAAACTCAAAATATTAGGAGTGGGATAAGTAAGCTTTCCCTCTCTATTAAGAAGAATCGAAGATTAAGAAGTAAGCGTTGGAATTTTTTTTGACAAACTAGAACATTAAAAAAGTTATTTGAAATGCGGAATTTGTAATGAACTTTATAAACATGAACCTGGTATATGGAAGAGCTCCACCCTCTCGATTGGGGAGTAGATTAAAGAGGTGAGCAATAAAAACTTAACCCGTGTACCGGGGGATTAATGGGTAAATATGATACTAAGAAAGATCGGCAAGAATTAGCTAAAATTTTCAGGTTCGCAAATTTCAAAAGGAAAGTTGAATTCCTCGATTTGAGATTTTAAAACAAACCGGTAACTTGGGACACCAAATAAACTATCCCAAGTGGAGAGTGATTAGATAAATAATCTCATTTCGAATAATATCACTTAAAGTGAAAAACATTTCTTATACTCCTTCGGGGGGAGGTAAAAAAGAGGTGTGACAGCTCTCGCGACTCTGATGGGGGATACAAACCTAGAACTTCGGTCCATGGTTTAAGAATTCGAGCTTAGAATAACTGTTATAGTTAGCTTGTTTTATCTAATTTTTCATGTTGAGCCTATTGTGCTAATTGCCGCTTTTTTACCGCTTTGATATTGTTTGATTGTATATAAATTGTTACGAAACCCTCATCTCTCTAAGTCTTCTTAATCATTTGGGAAGTGTGCACTTCATGTAACTTCTTTTTGTTAGAGTCTTATCCTAATTTTACAACGAGGTTCGGACAAGTTACAAAACCGATGAAGCTTCTGTTCCCGGTACGCTACCCCCCCCCCCCCGGCTCGGGCTATCTACTCTGGTAAGCTAGGTCTAGAACAATACATCCAGGTTTTAAACCTAGTATTAGAAAACCTCATGCCGGATCCCTAATAGGAAAGTCTACTTGCCACGTGCATTTGACCTTGGAGACTCAACACGGTGGTTCGTTCTGTCTAGAACAGGTGTACCCGAGATGAAAAGATCATCCTGATGCATCCTAATTGCTACTTGCGCATTTATTTGATTCGGATTTACATATTGGCTGACTTATGAATAATATGAGAAAAGTTAGAAAAAACAAAAGTCAATATGAGGGCTAAGAGATATAATTGCATGTTTTTGAAAAAACTAATGTCCAAAAAAATATACCGAAACTCTGCCAAAATTTTGAAAACAAAAGAAAATCTTGTTTTAAAAATAGTTGGTGTTGTTTTTATTTTGTCAAATCTACTCGAACTACGCCAATTTGATTCTCATCGGATGTGGACTACGTAGGCAACCCCCATCGGGTCCAACTTTATTTTTGCAAAAAATAGCCCCAAATTTTTTTATTTTAATTGGTTTATTGTAAATAAGTAAGGTGATGCCATTCTTGTCTAAAATAGCCGATGTCCCCAAAAGGGCGCCGGAAGGCTATTTTTGCAAGAACTCTTTTTCAAGGTTTTGGCCGGTTAGCAAACACAGCCTTAAAATCTTTTTCCTCGAAGTGCTAAAAGGCTGTATTTGCAAGGCCGAATTTTTATTTTTTTTTGAAATGACAAATTTGAAAAACAAAACGGTGATAACTTTTCTTGAGTCAAAATGAAGCATGATCTTTAGTTAAATCACCCTAATAAATGTGCAGGATGAGCACAAATGAAAATGAACCCTTTGCAGATCTTGAGGAAATCCCCTTACAGCTCCATATGTGGTGGAACGACTTAAGGAAATGTAGCATAGAGGTTGTGGTTAATGTTTTGAGTGGTCTTGTCAGACTTTTGAAAATCAAGCCAAGATTCGATGTAATCGATGCTTGCTACCCTTTTAGGACCCAAACGTGTTTCGGTTTTCTGATTTTGAGCTCACCTCTACGCTAGAGGAAATTGCGGGTTATCCTGGCCTTAGTGGAAATGTTTGAAGTTGGTTCTCGGTTTCACCAAGAACAATATCTCCTCACAAGTTTCTACATATGTTGAGTATTAGTCAGGAGGTCCAGCATAGGAATTTATCCGAAGAGTTTTGCAATTTCCAATTCTTGTACCAGCACTATGGCAATCCCCAAGGTTTTGAAGCACTGAATACTAGTCTGAATCATGTAGTAAATAAAGACAAATGGGAGGCACGATGCGGCTTAACCTTTATAGTAGCATTCTTGGGTGCAATAATATGTCCGACGAAAGATGGCAACATAGAATTGGGTCTCGTGGGAATGGTTCATGTCATAATTAAGAAAACTAACGGCACCCTGATTCCATTGATTTATCTGAGATTTACCGAGCTTTGACCATTTTGCGAGAAGGGGGAAAATTTTTCCATGGCTGTAACCTACTCCTACAGCTGTGGATACAAGAACATCTCTATCACTTTATCGGATATATGAACTACGACATGGCTGGTTTGAATTGCATCAAAGAGTTCGAAAATCGAGTGGTGGGTGTTGAATTTCAAAAGGGTATAGAGGCTTGGTTTGCGCGCTTGATTTCATTAACTTCAGACAAAATTGATCAGACTTTCGGATGGCTACCTGTCACTGAAGTCATCTATACGTCAGCCGAGGTATGTTATCTTCTCCTAATGGGTCTCTGGAACATTCAACCATATGATCCTTATTGGGTATTGTGCCAAATAGGTAGGTTCCAAACTATCCCACATGACGAAGATCTCAGCCGACAAGCCGTCGAATTGGGCCCAAAAGCTATATTCCCCGAAAGCAAAATTCGTCAAATTTGGAATGAGTGCAGATTTCTAGAACCTAAGACTTTGGTGCGGGATCTATCTAATGGTGAGGTAGACCCATATTAAATGACCTGGTTTGGTAAAAGGTTTCTAATCCCTCAAGATCCCAAAGGTATGCTAAAAGATCCCACGTCCAGCAAGTCACTGACAACTCACGAGAGCAATGGGACTGTTGATGAAAGAGGCAAGCTATAGGGCCAAGATTAGTAAACTGGAGGTACAAATCAGAGACCTCAAATTTGACAATAGAGTCCAAACTGCAGCCGATGAAGGGGAAAAGAAGAAGCTAGCTCAAAAAAATGAAGCCCTTAACGCTCAGATCCAAAAGATGAAAATAGCTACTAGGAACCAAGAAAGTGTTGAAACACGTTCTCAAGGCACTAAACTAAACGTGTGTTCATATTTGTAGGTTTTGATAAATGACAAACGATGCGCAATTGACATATGACGAGGTCCAAGCACAAGCGCGCAAATGTCACATAACGAAGTTCAAGCACAAGACAAACAAAGATCAAAATTAAACAAAGTTATACATGAGTTGCTCTTTAATTGTGATCTTGATCCGACAATTTAACTTAAGACTTGGCTTCTCTCGTAAAAACATTTTTATCAAATCATGCATATTTAATTTAGAGCAAAATGATTTTAAATCATGCATATTTATTTTAGCAAAATGATTTTTAAACATGCCTCTAAAATCTGGACAAAGATAATCGATTATGTACTTACGATAATCGATTATGTTAAGCCCGATTGTGTTGAGGCAGTGTCCATCAGATTTTTGAAATCTGCATGACAATCGATTGTGTACCTTATGACAATCGATTGTGTTGAGGCAGTGTCTATCAGACTTTTCAAAGATACAAAATAATCGATTGTGAACCTTATGACAATCGATTGTGTTGAGGCAGTGTCTATTAGATTTTTCAAGACTGAAAAATAATCGATTGTCCATATAGCATAATCGATTATGTAAATGACCGTTGCCAAAATATTTTCAAACTCCGTCAGATAATCGATTATAGGATTTTAATAATCGATTATTTGAAGTAAAATCTGAAAAAGATTTTTTGAACGTTGCCAAGTAATCGATTGTATATTTCTGATAATCGATTGTTTTAAGTAAAATCTGGAAATGATTTTTTGAACGTTGCCAGTAATCGATTATACGTCTTAGATAATCGATTATGCTGCGTAAAATCTGTGAATGATTTTTGGAACGATTGGAAAACAATCGATTGTGCCAATTAGACAATCGATTGTCGTAGCACAAAATCAGCAATTCTTGATTGGCATGCTTTTGACACTATAAATACATCTTCAAATTAGTCTTCTAAATACAACAACTGATCATATTATTGCTAAAGCTTGCATACTCTCTTATTCATCATTTTCTATTCATTACATAAGTTTTTGAGAGCCAAATTCTTGACGAAAGTTGTTGCGTTCTTGAGCGTATTTATTTTACTCATATCTATTCTGAAGGAGAGTCTCGTTTTGATGCAAAGTGTTTTTATACACTTGAAGGGAAGTGTTAATCCCTTGTATTGTAAGAAGGAACGTTGTGATTCCTTTGGTTGAAGTCTTGAAGTGTTGTATCTTCGAGCAAAGGTTGTTGGCTTGTGTGACTCAAGTTCTCAGTTTGTAACGGTTTGTTAAGCACCCGTAAGCTTAACGAAGTTAGTGGAAATCTCGAGAGAGTCTCTCGGGGACTGGACTAGCCACGGGTTGTGGTGAACCAGGATAACATCGGTGCGTTCGTTCTTTATTATTTACTTATCGCACTTATTTCATTCCTGCAATTTTTAAATTCCGCAAGTTTACGCTATTTTTTATTAGAACGCTATTCGACCCCCCTCTAGCGTTAAGCGTATATTCTAACAATTGGTATCAGATCCCAACTCTCTGAAAAACTTAACCGTTTGAGAGAAACAATCCATGGCTTCTACTCGTGATTCTTTTGCAGGACAATGCTCCACCCGACCACCACTA
Source organism: Nicotiana benthamiana (assembly GCA_034376525.1). NCBI lineage: Eukaryota > Viridiplantae > Streptophyta > Magnoliopsida > Solanales > Solanaceae > Nicotiana > Nicotiana benthamiana. The sequence goes on along the minus strand of CM067337.1, from coordinate 144,186,587 downwards.
TTCGATGGCACAAACTATACGCACTGGAAGAAAAGGGTGAGAATATTCATTCAATCGAATAGTTTTCATCTGTGGAAGGTAATAATGAAGGGAGCACAAATTCTAACCAAAAAGGTTGAAAATGAATGGGTTCCAAAATCCGAAGATGAATACGATGCGGATGATATCCGAAAAGTGCAGAACAACGCTAAAGCCATCAACTTATTATATTGTGCTATAAACACTGATGATTACAGAAAAATATCATGTTGAACAACGGCGAAGCAAATGTGGGATAAGCTGGAAATCACGTACGAAGGTACGGACCAGGTAAGAGAGGCTAAAGTTGATTTTCTAACCCATGCATATGAACTGTTTCACATGAAGGAAGGCGAAAGGGTCGATGACAAGTTCGAACGATTTTCAAAAATCTTTAATGACTTACATGCTCTTAAGAAGACCTTCACGGATAAGGAACTTGTCCTAAAAATTCTCCGAAGTCTCACTCCGGAATGGCGCTCCAAGGCCGACGCGATTCAAGAATCTATTGGCATTTCAAATGTCACCATCGACGGATTAAGAGGTAATCTTAAAACTTGTGAATCTACTATACTTAACCCTCTTGTTAATGATCAAAGGAAACAAAGAATCGCCCTCAAGGAAAGCACAAGTCAACCTCAAAATGATGAGGACGGAGATAACGAGTTTGGACTCGTTATTAAGAGATTTCAAAAGTTCATGCGAAAAGGGTATGAACGAAAAGGCAAACTACAAGGAGATCAAGTAAAGTGCTATGGATGCGGAGAAATCGGGCACATTAAATCAAATTGCCCAAATGTCAAAAAGAGAAGAAACCCTTCAAGAAACAACGAGCATACATATCTTGGGGAGGCGACTCCGGAGACGAGTCGAGTGAGGAAGAAGAAGACGAAACTGCAAATCTTTGTCTCATGGCTCACGAAAACAATCAAGAAGAGGTATGTCAAATTTCTTCCAAAAACTTCTATTCTCTTGAGGAAATGCAAAATGCCTTTGATGAGTTGTATAGTGAATTTATTAAAGCTTCCAAAACTGTTAAAAACATTAAGGAAAATGCTTCTTTGAAAGAAAAAGATTTTGAAAAACAACTCTCTTTGAAAGAAAAGGATTTGGAAAAACTGATTTTGGAAAATGAGAAGTTGAAAGAAGAAAACAATATTTTCGGCAAAAGAAGCGCCGACAAACCCGAGAGTTCTAGTAAAAATTGTACTTCTTGCATGCATCTAAAAGATGAGGTAGAAAGACTTAAGGGCACCTTAGATAAGTTTAATTCTTCTCATAAAAATTTGAATGAGGTTCTTGTTAATTTGAAATCGACCAAACATGGGATAGGTTTTAAAAATGAGCCTAAAGAAAAAGTTGAAGCCAAACCCCAACCACCTAAGGCTCAACCTAGGACAAATAAAACAAATGTTCATCCTAGAGATAACAATCCTAGAATCAACATGCATGCTAGACCAAACACTAGAAGAAACTTTGAACATTTTAGGACACCTAGAAATGGCCTTCAACCTAGAAACAACTATTCTAGAAATGATGCATATCCTAGACCAAACACTAGAAGAAACGTTGAACATTTTAGGACACCTAGAAATGACTTTCAACCTAGAAATAACTATTCTAGAAATGCTGCATATCCTAGAACAAATAGTAGGAGAAATGATTTTCATGAAATGCGCAATAGTCATATTGTCGAAAATAGAGTAAACAAATTTCGTTCGTCCAACTACTATCAACCTAGACGAATGCATAATCCTAATGTCATTTGTCATTATTGCAATCTAATTGGACATATTGCTCCTTCTTGCTTCACTAGACATAGACACTTAACTACATGTCAAGCACAACAGCATGTTACACCTAACTCTCAAGGACCCAAAATAGCTTGGGTACCAAAGACTCATTAATTTGTCTTGTAGGTATGTTTGAAGGGATCAAGTGTACTTTGGTACCTTGATAGTGGATGCTCCAAACACATGACCGGAGACGAATCCAAGTTCCTTCAACCAGAACACAAGGAAGGAGGAAGCTTTATTTTTGGAGATAACAACAAGGGAAAAATTATCGGCATTGGATCGGTCGGTAAGGATGAACCTTCTTCCAGTAAGCATATATTGCTAGTTAAAGGTCTAAAACATAATCTCTTGAGCATAAGTCAATTATGTGACAAGGGAAATCTTGTTTTATTTGATTCGGATGAATTCTTAGTTTTTCGCCGTAGCGACTTTAAAATTATCCTTCGTGGTTTTAGAATGGATAACATCTATATGGTTGATCTCGAAAATTCTTCATCTGAGTATGTGAATTGTCTTATGAGCAAAGAAGACGATATGTGGTTATGGCATCGTAGAGTAGCTCACATCAACATGCATCTTTTAAACAAATTGGTTTCACAAAATTTAGTTATTGGTCTTCCAAATTTGAAATTTGAAAAAGACTCTATTTGCGATTCTTGTCAAAAAGGGAAGCAAACAAAAGCATCTTTTAAATCGAAAAATATTGTTTCAACTACTAGACCATTGCAACTTCTTCACATGGACCTTTTTGGACCATCTCGCATTGAAAGTCTTGGTAGAAATCGTTATGCTTTTGTTATTGTTGATGATTATTCTAGATTTACATGGACACTATTTCTTGCTCATAAAAGTGAAGCTTTTCATAATTTTAAATGTTTTCTTAAACGTGTTCAAAATGAAAAGGACACAACCGTCACTTCAATAAGAAGTGATCATGGGGGAGAGTTCGATCACAATCTCTTCGCGGATTTTTGTGACGAACTCGGTATCGAGCACACCTTCTCTGCTCCACGCACACCACAACAAAATGGAGTGGTGGAAAGGAAAAATAGGTGTCTCGAAGAGATGGCTAGAACCATGAAAACTCCCTATGAACTCTACAAGGGAAGGAAACCAAATATCTCCCATCTTAGAGTATTCGGTTGTAAATGTTTTATTCATAACAATGGTAAAGATAATTTGGGAAAGTTTGATGCCAAATCCGATGAAGGAATTTTTATTGGTTATTCTTCATGTGGCAAAGCATATAGAGTATTCAATAATAGAATCGAAACTGTGGAGGAATCCCCTCATATTGTGTTTTCCGAAAATAATGCTCGCTTGGCGAGAAAGGATACTGGTTTTGAACTTGCAGGTAGTTTAAACTCAATGAGTCCTCAAGACAAAGTACAAGAGGAAACTCCTAAGGAAATTCAAGATGAAATCTTGGAACAATTATCGGAGGAAGCGCCATAACTGGAAAAAGAAACGAAACTGCCTAACGCGAGGAGGACAATCAAAGACCATCGTCTCGAGCAGGTAATTGGCGACATTGAACAACAGGTAAGTACTCGAAACACTCTTAAGAACACCTTAGGACACACTTCTTAAGAGATTACGTTCTCAATTGGCCAACATCTTCACAAGGCCTTTTAGCGAAAAAGTTCTTTTCCGAATCTATAGTAAACTCGGAACTCTTGACTTCACATTGATCTAAGTCATTATTTGTTTACAAATTACTAACTTGAGCATCGGAGACGTCTAATTCTCTTTTGCAGGTATCGCCCTAAAGACAGAGGGAATTATAAGGCAATGGTGTAGAACAATCGATAGTTACAGTCAATAATCGATTATCATTCCTTTATGTCTCATGCTTACTGTGCCGGAAAATCGATTAGCAAGTATCGCTAATCGATTATTTACGTCTTATGCTTATTATGACGGAAAATCAACATATTGTTTAAACTTTTTTTGTGCCTTGCAGGTTTTTGATGTTAATTAAATAATCGATTTTTTTACTGTATAATCGATTACCGTCTCGGATATTCATTACTGCCTTTCTAAAACAATCGATTGTCTCATATGTAAAATCGATTATTTCCGAAGTCAGAAAATCACTGTGCACACTGTGTCAGAACAATCGATTACCATAATTGAACAATCGATTATCTTCAGTCAGTAATTCAAAATCTTTGTTACCGTTTAGGTCCTGCAAGATTCCCACAAACGATTTTTGTGTCATTTCCAAGTACATTTCAAAAACTCCATAACAATCGATTTTTTCGATTCCATAATCGATTGTGTAACGGACAGTGCAAATTTTTTACCGTTTCTGACCGTTTTTTCCTCTTAAATTTCTGCAGATTGTTACCTTAATTTGCAGTGTCATCCTTCTCATTATAAATAGGTACCATATGTCTTCAATTTCTTCACTCAAGCATCAATCTTATCTCCCAAACATTCAAAAATCTCTCAAATTTCTTACAAAAGCTATTACTACTTATTTAAAATGACGAGCAGACACACCAAACGCCCACGTTCCGGCAGACATGGTGCATCTTCTTCAGCTGCTCCTCCTCCTCCCAATTTCCCTTACCAAGATGGGTCTCTTTTACGGTTTAACTCTGAAACCGAGCTAACTAGATTCTTGACAAAATTTGAAAAACGAGAAATTCTTCCTCCTCGTTATTCCACCAGCAAATATCTTGAATCCAGCGCCCCCGCTGCAACCGCAAACATATTTAGGGAATGCCAACTCCTTGATTTCCTATATCTTACCTATCCTCATATTAATCCTCTCTTGATTCAAGCGTTCTATTCAAATCTTCATGAGGACGCCGATGGTGATCTTGTGTCAAACATAAATGGGGTTGAAATTCTTTTAACCAAGGAAAACTTACAATCTATTTCTCACCTTCCTCGAAATGGGGAAGACATTTCTCTGTACATTAGAGAAGCCGGCGCCTTATTTGATGAACGAATTCTCCTAAACCAAATAGGACTTGGAGCTTATGATCCTAATCTATCCAATCATCGTCCTACCATTACGGGCATGCTCCCTGAATATCGTTTAATTTTCTACTTCATAATCCGAGTCCTCAAACCACGCAAACATAATCATACCACTCTCTCCCAAGAGGACGCAAAACTCATGCACGGCATTATCACCGGGGCTCGCATCAATTGGTGCAAGTTCGTCAAAATTCACATGCTTGATGCCATTGGGGACGATAGACCACTTCCCTATGCCCTCCTAATAATGAATTTTCTTGAAGCCTCCGGGTTCAACACCACTAGGTCCTCTCAAAAAGAGCACCAAGAAATGGGAAATTTTCGAATCCTCCTTTCCCCATGACGGCGAACACGCAGCTCCTGCTCCTCCTCCAACTCCTCAAACGCGTCGTCCTCAAGCACCCACACTTCAAACTATTTCCGACCAACTTGCTTCTTTGTCTACCTCCGTCAATCGATTGACATATGAGATCCATGGATATTTTGATCATATTCACTATCCATATGCTGGACTTGTTCCTTTTGAAGCAGTGCCGGATGACGAGATGGAAAATGATAAAAATGAATAATGTCTTTATTTGCTTTTCTAGCTCATTATTCTATCTTTTATTGTCTCCTTTATGTAATCATATTTTTGATTAATCAATAAAACAAGTTATTTACTTATTCTATTTTTTGCTAATGTCAAAAGGGGGAAGAATAAGGGCTATGCACTTAATATTTATTCGCATAAATGGAGGGGGAATTCATATGTTGAGGGGGAACTAATTGCATATACTTGCCTCATATGTTGAGGGGGAACTAATTGCATATACTTGCCTTTACTTGTCTTGGATCGTCATTATGAATTATCTAATATGCATATCCCGATTAAGGTTTGCCATTATCAAAAAGGGGGAAATTGTTGAAACACGTTCTCAAGGCACTAAACTAAACGTGTGTTCATATTTGTAGGTTTTAATAAATGACAAACGATGCGCAATTGACATATGATGAGGTCCAAGCACAAGCGCGCAAATGTCACATAACGAAGTTCAAGCACAAGACAAACAAAGATCAAGATTAAACAAAGTTATACATGAGTCGCTCTTTAATTGTGATCTTGATCCGACAATTTAACTCAAGACTTGGCTTCTCTCGTAAAAATATTTTTATCAAATCATGCATATTTAATTTAGAGCAAAATGATTTTAAATCATGCATATTTATTTTAGCAAAATAATTTTTAAACATGCCTCTAAAATCTGGACAAAGATAATCGATTATGTACTTATGATAATCGATTATGTTAAGGCAGCTGCAAGACAATCGATTGTGTACCTTATGACAATCGATTGTGTTGAGGCAGTGTCCATCAGATTTTTGAAATCTGCATGACAATCGATTGTGTACCTTATGACAATCGATTGTGTTGAGGGAGTGTCTATCAGACTTTTCAAAGATACAGAATAATCAATTGTGAACCTTATGACAATCGATTGTGTTGAGGCAGTGTCTATTAGATTTTTCAAAACTGAAAAATAATCGATTGTCCATACAGCATAATCGATTATGTAAATGACCGTTGCCAAAATATTATCAAACTCCGTCAGATAATCGATTATAGGATATTAATAATCGATTGTTTGAAGTAAAATCTGAAAAAGATTTTTTGAACGTTGCCAAGTAATTGATTGTATATTTCTGATAATCGATTGTTTTAAGTAAAATCTGGAAATGATTTTTTGAACGTTGCCAGTAATCGATTATACGTCTTAGATAATCGATTATGCTGCGTAAAATCTGGGAATGATTTTTGGAACGATTGGAAAACAATCGATTGTGCCAATTAGACAATCGATTGTCATAGCACAAAATCAGCAATTCTTGATTGGCAATTAGGCAACGGTTATGCATGCTTTTGACACTATAAATACATATTCAATTCAGTCTTCTAAATACAACAACTGATCATATTATTGCTAAAGCTTGCATACTCTCTTATTCATCATTTTCTATTCATTACATAAGTTTTTGAGAGCCAAATTCTTGACGAAAGCTGTTGTGTTCTTGAGCGTATTTATTTTACTCATATCTACTCTTAAGGAGAGTCTTGTTTTGAGTGCAAAGTGTTTTTATACACTTGAAGGGAAGTGTTAATCCCTTGTATTGTAAGAAGGAACGTTGTGATTCCTTTGGTTGAAGTCTTGAAGTGTTGTATCTTCGAGCAAAGGTTGTTGAGGCTTGTGTGACTCAAGTTCTCAGTTTGTAACGGTTTGTTAAGCACCCGTAAGCGTAACGAAGTTAGTGGAAATCTCGAGAGAGTCTCTCGGGGACTGGACTAGCCACGGGTTGTGGTGAACCAGGATAACATCGGTGCGTTCGTTCTTTATTATTTACTTATCGCACTTATTTCATTCCTGCAATTTTTAAATTCCGCTAGTTTACGCTATTTTTTATTATAACGCTATTCACCCCCCCTCTAGCGTTAAGCGTATATTCTAACAGAAAGATGCTGGGCAGGCTCATAAGTGGTCTCAGAAAGAAAGTACTCGAATGTCAAGATGACTTAGAGAAATTTGAGGCTAGTCGCAAGGGTCCGAGCACAAGTGGCAAAAAATGCAGAAGGGCGGGCAGAGTTTGTGCGATTGATGAAAAGAAACTATGAGGGGACAATCACCAATCTAAAGAGAAAGCTAACTACCCTTGAAAATGAGGCGGCCAAACAGGCTAGGAACTTTAAAGACAAAATGGAACATTGTTATGCTTTGATGGCCCAGATGGATGAAGGTATGCAACAGTTTTAAAATCAAAACCATTATGACACTCAGGTGCTAGAAGCTCTGAGTCAGAAAATCTGGCGTTTACTCAAACAAAAAAGGTGTCATCTGGGAAAGGGTAAGAGCAATTACCAACTACATCATCGTGAAGAGTCAAGAATGTGAAGAGATGACTAGGACCACTTTCTTTGCTGCGGTTATGACATTTGTTCGCAGAATAATGAGTGATGTGGAGCGTCTTCACGGGGATCTCGCATATAGGCCTGTGGCAAGACCGAATGATGTCCCACGGGCCCCAAGAGTCGAAGCACTTATGTACTCATGATTTTTATTTATCGAGTCTATATTTTAGTTTTCAGTTTAAAATTTATTTTGAGTATGTTTGTAGTTTTTAAGTTCCAAGAAATGCGTATGTTGGATTCTTTAGAAATAGAAAATTTTAGGAGTTTTATTAATGAAAATTGAAAATTTCAAAAAAGAAATTGTTTCTTTATTTTTCTCATTTATTTTCTATAACTATGTAATGATCTAATTCATGCAGTGTCGTGATACATGGGCAATCCTCATTGGATCCGGTCATGATTTTTGTGAATAAATCAAATAAAGAGGAATATGGAAGGAAAGACCCGAAAGAAAAACCAAAAGAATATCGAAAAAAGAGCAAGAAAAGAGAGGAAAATGGGAACGGGTGAGAAGCACAAAGAGCCAAAGTGGAAAGAAAAACAATTAGGAAAAATAAGCAAAGTTGGGGTGAAACATGAAACCGTTGCAAAACATGTAGAAACACATTTAACTGTATAGGTGCATCGTACCCCAACATGCGATTACCTATGTGTTAATTGCTTCAAACAAATCGGTTTGTTATGTACTATTAAGTACAGGTTTTATATTAAGGTTGTTGGTTTTGTGGTATTCTGGCTTCACATCCGTACTTCACAAGGTCAAAGGGAAGTGTTGAAAATGCTTCGGAAAGTCACCTACCAACAATCCCTATTCCGGAGGATAGCCCGATCTGGGTCATCCCAACTTCTGAGCCGGCAACTGCTGCAGAAAATAGAATTCTGCGTCCCTGCATGATGAAAATGTGGGACGCCTGGGCCAACAGCAGAGAACCACAAAGCGTGATACTTGGATTCCTTGAGCTACTTCCCAGGGCAAGTGGAACCACCAATGTCCCCATAAGTTATCCAAATACCCCACGAGGATATCCTACCATTTCACCCCACTTTGCTGGGACACCTTCTCAAGCTCACCCCCAGGTGTTAATGTAAGGTGCTGCCTCAAATATATTCACTGCGCCACCTTGTTCAGCTATGGCACAACCCACTCTACCAAGGCCTAGCTTTGATCCATCAGCCTTCACCTTTCAAACACCATCTTTTCCAATGGAACCTACCCAGTTTACTACCAATACTTACCCTCATCCACCCCGGTACGAGTTTACCGCAGGGCAAGAAAAAACCACAAAAAAACCTAAACAAGAGTAGATCACTAGAAATATGAGGATCATGGAGCAGAGTCTAAAAAATATACAAGGTTTGAGCGGGCAAAAGAGCGTGTCCTACACTGGCCTATGTATGTTCCCACATGTGCATACACCCTTGGGTTTCAAAACCCCAAAGTTTGAAAAGTATGACGGGCATGGGTATCACATAACACACCTCAAGATATACGACAACCAATTGCAGGGAGCAGATGGTAAAGAAGAGCTCTGCATGGATTATTTTGAGGAGAGCTTGGTCAGTATTTCCTCTGAATGGTACATGGACCAGGATATATCTCGGTGGAATATTTGTATGACCTGGCTTGAGATTTCATCAGGCAGTTTCAGTATAACATCGACATAGCCCCTGTGAGGAACTCATTGTCAAATCTAAAGAAAACGTCCTCAGAAAGCTTCTGGGAGTATGCCATCAAATGACGCGAGCAAGCCGCGATAGTCAAACCTCCAATAGATGAAACAGAGATAGTTAGTGTGTTTATTCAAGCCCAAGAAGCTAATTATTATCAGAATATATGCGATAAGGAAACCATTTGTCGAGGCCATCAAAATTGGTGAAATAGTTGAGAACGGTCTAAAAAAGGAAAATCTTGAGTCAGTCTACTATAATGGCTACCTCCCAAGCAATTCAAGGCTGGTCTGGAGGTATAGCAAATCGAAAGAAAAATAAAGAAGCGGCAATGACTACTTCATGTGTAAGAAAACCCCATCCACCCAGACTTTATCTCTCTAAAAGAACCCCACAACATTACTATCCCCTTGAAGATGTGGCATACACTATGGTTCCTCAGCTATACACAGTGATGAATGCCTAACCCTACGATAGGCCACAACAACGATTCAATCAAAATTGGGCTCCATTTCCCAGAAATAAACTTTCTCACCAAGCTCAATATAATATCCGACCTCCACAGAAGTACTTCCGTGCCTTGGAACCACCCAAGATGGAAAACTGCACACCCATTGGTGAGTCATATTCTAGGTTTTTCCCCAAACTTGTCCAGATGGGTTTGTTGCAGCCCGTACCCCAAACTAGGCAGAACCAGTGTCGCCCGCTTACAGAGCTGGTACTCGTTGTATGTACCAGTCGGGGGCGGAAGGACATGATACATATATCTATTGGATCCTGAAGATGGTTGTGGAAAACCTCATAGAACATATGCAAATAGTGCTAAAGGACTAAGACATTCCTAATATAACCAACAATGTATTACCGCTCACAATAATAGGCCTATAATTGAAATGATCTGTGAAGATCGATAGTTTGACATAGCTCTAAAAGCCATAATTTCCATAGTTGATGTAGAAAGGAAACCGAGGGCTATCGCAAAAAAAAGACAAAGGGGAGAAGAAGAGTAAACCCACCCCTTAGAATATAGAAAAGAAAGAGAAAACCAAAGCTAGGGCGTGTCTTCAAAGGATGTCATTCTCTATGTCCCCCGGGCCACAAGAAAGAACATATTTCATTGAGCCCTCCAAGAAGGTTTGAGCTAAACAAGGCATCTAAATGTATGTGCCAAAAGGGACTTACGTGGTGCAGTGACCAGTAAATTCACCAAGGCTGAATGAGCCCGTGGTTATTGGTCGCACACCATAGAGGCCCATAGCAGACTCTACTGCCATTCCATGGAATTACAAAAAGGTAGTAATAACCTAGAAGAGGAAAGAGTTCTTAGGAAAAGTTAAGAAAAGTAACCCGGAAGAGAAATACCTCAATCTAGAGAAAGTAAATAATGCCACGAAGAAGCATTTCCCGCTCAAAAAGACAGTGAGTGCTGAAGAAGTAGAAGAGTTCTTCCGCAAAATTAAAATTCGAGATAATTAACCAACTTCTTAAGTCCCCTGCTCAAGTCTCTTTGTTGTCTTTGCTAATGAATTCTACTAAACTTCAGAAAATATTGATCAAAACCCTCAACGAAGCGTATGCACCTATTTAAACCACTGTGGAATAGTTGTAGAGGATGGCGGAAAGGTTTTTTTGAAGTCAATCAAATTTCTTTGAGTAAGAATGATTTTCCCCCTAAAGGGGCTGCCCACAATAAAGCACTTCATCTGACGGTGAAATGCGAGGGATATTATGTGAAAAGTGTCATGTTAGATGGTGGTTCTAGGGTAGATATTTGCCCTCTTTCAACTCTGCAACGAATAGAGATCGATACTGAGAGAATCGGGACCAATAACATCTGTGTGCATGCCTTTATTGGCATCAAGAGAGATACCATTGGTGATATATATTTGATTATGACTATTTGTCCAATGGATCTCGAGGTGACATTTCAGGTTTTAGACATGGATATTTCTTATAATTTCCTCTTGGTAAGACCTTGGATTCACGTATTAGAGGTTGTGCCTTATACTCTCCAACAGATAGTGAAATTCGAATATGAATATCAGGAGATTGTAGTCCATGGAGAGGACGAGCAGTCGATTTACCGGACCCATCAATCCCATGTCTAGAAGCTAGAGAAGCTAGTGAGCATATAGTTTATCAAGCTTTTGAAGTGGTGGTCACAGACCAATATAAGGAGGGAAACCCTTGTCTTCAACTTTTTCTATCAAATGCATCAATCATGGTCGATGCTAAAATGATTAAACCTGGTTACAAGCCTGGGAAGGGACCCATGGCATCAGCGCAAGGTATCACATAACCTATCACCCTACCAGCCATCAAGAAGTGCTTATGTGTGGGCTTCCAAGCCACGCCAGCTGATGAAAAATGACAAAAAAGTGATAGAATGATAGTTGGGTCTTGCCTTAGCCGATTCCGCATCTTTATCGAACATTCGTCAGGCCTAAGTACAGTGAGGAAGAGGAAGATGAGGCCTTCACAGTCGAGGAAATTGAAGAAATTTATGGGCTAGGAGGCAAATGTTGTATGAAACCCATATGGTTTAGCCGGGAGAAGGCTCAAGCACTGCTGGGGTGATATATATGGGACTCAATGCCAAGTTACAAAATTGAAAGGCTACTCCGTTCCCAATCAGGCTGGAATCCCCGTAGTCCAGTCTTGCCATTTTTTTCAGCATCACGAGTTACTTCGCGGTGTAACTCAGATGTTTTCTTTAGTTTCCTGTCTTTAATTTCCAATGTAAACCCTATTATCCTCAAATCCAATGAAATGAAATCAATATTTCATCGTTCATCTCTCTACTATTTCTAATTTTTGTTACTTTTTCTTATTTCTTCTTTCAGTTCAAATAATGCGGCTTTAAGTAACATGACATGGTTGTGGACTATATGCCCAGATCCAAACACGCTGTCTATATGTGAAATAATGACCCAAGAACCAAAATATGATGAAGAACATGCTTTTCAGGAAATAAATTGAGAATCGGAACAATTTGAGAATAAACCTAAGTCAAACTTAAGTGATACCGAGCCAGTTAATTTGGGTAGCTCTGAAGAAGTCAAAGAAACCAAGATAAGCATTACACAGATGAAAAAACCCGAGACGCATTAATCCAACTTTTGTTTTGAATTCAAAGATGTGTTTGATGTCATACGATGACATTCGAGGACTAAGTGTCGATTTGGTGGTTCACAAGTGGCCAATCTACCCCTATTATCCCCCTGTCCAGCAAAAGAAAATAAAGTTCAAAACTGATATCTGTGACAAGATTAAAGAAGAGGTCACAAAACAGTCGAAAGCGAGGGTGATACGAGTGGTTCGATGCACCACATGGTTAGCCAATGTAGTTCTAGTGCCAAGGAAAGATGAAACAACTTGAGTGTGTGTGGATTATAGAGATCTGAACAAAGCAAGTCCCAAGGACAACTTCCCTTTGCTGAACATCCACATCCTTTTTGATAACTACGCCAAAAATAAGATACAGTCTTTCGTAGATTGTTATGCATGATAACTAGGTGTTGATGGATGAAGAGGACGCGGAAAAGACGGCTTTCACCACACCTTGGGGCACTTATTTCTACGGTGTCATGCCTTTTGGTCTAAAGAACGCCGGGGCAACATATATGAGGGCCATAACTGCCATTTTTCATGACATGCTACACCAAGAGATAGAGGTGTATCTGTACAACGTGATCATCAAATCCAGGACCCAGGATGATCATGTTCGGGACTTGAAAAAGTTCTTGGAGCAACTAAGTAAATATGATCTAAAGCTAAACCCAGCCAAATGCTCATTTAGGGTTCCTTCTAGCAAGCTCTTGGGATTCATAGTCAATCGGAGGGGCATCGATTTATACCTAATAAAGATACAGTCCATTCGAGATTTGACTCCTCCAAGAACTAAGAAAGATGTTATGAGCGTGCTGGGAAAATTGAACTACATCAGCCGATTCATTTCCCAGTTGACTTCTATGTGTGAACCCATATTCAAGCTATAAAATAAAGATGTAGAAATTAAATGAACAGATGGGTGCCAAGAAGCTTTTGAACCGGCGAGGCGTTGTTTCTGTATTTGACAGTCTTGGAGAATTCTTTTGGTTGCGTCCTCGGACAACATGATGTGAACGGAAAAAGAGAGCAGACGATCTACTATTTGAGTATAAAAATCACATGCTATGAAGCTAAATATACCTTGTTGGAAAGCATTTGCTGTTCTCTAACTTGGGTAGCTCAGAAGTTGAGGAATTACTTGTTGGCCTATACCACTTATCTCATCACCAGGTTAGACCCTTTAAAATACATTTTCTAGAAACCAATGCCCACAAGGAGATTAGCAAAGTGGCATATCCTACTAACCGAATTTAACATAGTCTATGCCACTCGCACGACAATGAAAGCCCAGGCTTTAGCAGGTCACTTGGCTGAAGATCCTATTGACGATGAATACCTGCCTCTAAGCACCTACTTCCCGGACGAAGAGGTAAATTTAGATGAGATGACATCGGAAGATACCCATGCTTGGAAAATGTTCTTTGGTGGAGTTGTGAATGCAAAAGGCGTTGGAATTGGAGCAATCTTGATCACACCTACTGGTCAACATTATCCAACCACAGCCTGGCTTCGGTTTTTCTGCAAAAAAATACTGCCGAATATGAAGCCTGCATTATGGGTATGAACATGGCAATTGACCAAGATGTTGAAGAATTTTTAATCATGGAAGATTCAGATTTGATTATCCGATAAGCTCAGGGAGATTGGGAAACCCGAGATGTCAAGCTTATTCCCTACATGCAACATATGGATGATCTTAGTAGGCGGTTCAAGTCAGTTGACTTCAGGTACATTCCTCGTTTTCACAATGAGTTAGCCAATGCGCTTGCTAATTTAGCCTTGATGCTTTCATACCCAAAAAATTCCCACATTCATCTATTGGAAATCCAAATCTGGGAAAGGCACGGTTACTGCAATATGGTTGAGGCAGAACCAAATATTCAGCCATGGTATCATGATATCAAAAGAATACCCCGAGCAAGCCAGTGGAAACCAAAAAAGAACCATTAGACGGCACACAAGTGGTTTTTCTTAAGCAGTGACGTCTTGTACAAAAAGACTCTGGATCTCAACTTGTTAAGATGTGTTGATGCCAAAGAGGTCGGGAGAATTATGTATGAAGTGCAAGCATGAGTGTGTGGGCCCCACATGAACGGGTATATTTTGGAAAAGCAAATCCTCCGAGCAGGCTATTACTGGATGACTATGGAAACAGACTGTTTCAGTTCGTCCGAAAATGTCATCAATGTCAGGTGCACAGTGATTTGATTCATGCATCGCCTACAGAACTGCATCCCATATCAGCAACTTGGCCATTTCTTGCCTGGGGTATGGACATCATTGGGCCAATTGAGCCAAAAGATTCAAATGGGCATAGATTTATATTGGTCGCTATCGACTACTTCACAAATTGGGTTGAACTAATTACTCTCAAATTTGTCACCAAGAAAACTTTAGTAGAATTTGTGCATTCCAACCTTATCTGCCGCTTTGGTATTCCTGCAACTATTATCACGGATAATGCTGCAAATTTGACAAATCATTCGATGGAGGAGATATGAAAATAATTCAAGATAACGCATCGAAACTCTACTCCTTATCGTCCCAAAGCCAATGGTTTCGTTGAAGTAGTAAACAAGAACATCAAAAAGATTTTGAGAAAGGTGATTCAAATTTCCAGACAGTGCCATGAAAAGTTGATGTATGCATTGTTAAGGTATCGTACTACTGTGCGCACATCGATTGGAGCAACCTCGTATATTTTGGTTTACGGCACTGAAGCCGTAATACCAGCAGAAGTTGAAATCCCTTCTCTTTGGATCATTTTGAAAGCTGAATTAAAGGTAGTGAGTGGGTCAAAACCTATCTGGAATATTTAACCTTGATCGATGAGAAGCGAATGGCCGCAGTTTGGCACGGGCAGTTGTATCAATAAAGAATGGCTTGTGCTTCCAATAAGAAAGTGTGGCCTAGAAACTTTGAAGTGGGGTAACTCGTTTTAAGGCATATGCTCCCCCATCATCAGAAAGCAAAAGGAAATTTTGCTTCTAACTAGAAAGGCCCATACATTATCAGAAAATTGTTGCCAAAAGAGGCATTATATCTGGGAGGCACTGAAGGAATTTACCCTAAAACAATTGTAAATGTGGATGCAGTCAAAAGGTACATTGTCTAATCCTTCTACAGTAATAACATTATCTCATTGGATTGAGGATGACTTTCATTCTCGCTACCTCAAACATTCCAATACTTTGCTAACCCTTTGAGGCGGTTACCTTTTCTTTTCATTACCCTCTTTGGAACTTGAAGATGATTAAAAAAAACAAAAAAAAACAAAAAAAACAAACAAAACAAAAACAAAAACAAAAGAAAGGTAAAAGAATAACGACAAAACAAAATATTTTCCCAAACTACGTTCGACTTGATTCTAAAAGGATACGTAGGCGGCCTCTCTCTAGGGTTCAGTCACACCAAAACGAAAATCCAATTTCCCCGAAATGTGAAACTGGGGCAGATGTTATAATGGTTCGGCGATGATCCCGCGTGAATAGTTCCAAAGCTCTAAGTCGATCTAAATTCTTTTAACCCAAACATCATTCAAGTCCTTCCGGTCAATCAGTGTAAAGTGTTCATATCAGAGAGCATGGTTGTTTTGATCTGATGCAATCAATATGAGAGAAATAAAATAAGAAAGTCTTACTGGTGAAAACCTACGAGCACCGTAAGGCAATGGTGAGCAGATAACTGAAAAACAAGAGCCTTGTTAGTGAAAATTCGTAAAGGGCACTATAAGGTGATGACAAGGAGAGAAATGAGAGAGGTCGATTGGTGAAAACCCACAAGCACTGCCATTGATGGAAAAGAAGAAAACCTTCACCACCATTGGCACTGGAAGAGTCCTAGCAAGGTTTCTCGATTTTCAAAACACGGGTCGTAGTGGGTTTATGAGAAGATGGAAAGTTGTGCAGATTGGGTATGTAGTCCAAAAAGCATGCCATGTATATTGAAGTCTGCATGCACTCCAGATAAGTCCTTCTTTCCTCCTCGAAAGGGATACTTCTCCTTCAATTCATTTTCTTGTCCTTTGTTTACTTTTCTTTGAATCCTTTTCGGTCTAACTCTGTTCCGAAACTAATACAAAGAAAAGGTGGCAAGATTGGTTTCACAGGTTTCTATTTATTAAAAGCCAAGTTCGAAGAAAAGTACCCAGCCTCTAAAATTGGTTTCACTGGCCATGATGGCCGATGCTCTAAAATCAATGTTATTGAAAATAAAAAGAAATCCAAAGTCAAAAGCCCGTAGAGGTAGAATGAGTTGAAAAGGGCCAAAGCCCCACACGGGTGAACCGTCATGTAAGATTTTGGAAAGTTTAATTCCTCAATTTTAAAAGAGAGATTAACCTCCAAAAAATCCTACAAGCAGTAGAGGTTCTCACCACAAGATTTGGGTCGATATCAACTGATCAAAAAATAATAATGGCCTTGACCAGCCCCCGTTTCAAACTAACTATTGTTCTTTGTTTGAAAATTTTGAAACAAGTGCAATCTAAACCAACCGTGCAAGAAGTAGGTGAAACCAGAAAAGGAAAAAGAAATGCGTAGGTGCTAGAAACACCTTTGCAGCAACAATCCATAAAAAGGGAAGGCCCCTCCAAGTTTTTTCACGCATAACTCATTCCTCTAAATAAAAAGAAAAAGAAAACAAAAAATGATAAAAGAGATAAAAAATGTAGCTTAGGACACCAATATCTATTTTTACGCTTTTCCAGCCTATGGCTCCAATCCCTAGTTGAGATTTTTCTTAGACGTAGGGCCTCCATTCCCTAGTCTCCTTTTGCCAACTGTAAGGCCCTGAAAATTTTTGCTAATTAATCTAGGATTTCGTGATGCCACGTAGGCTAATTATAATATTTTATGTGCTATTGACATGGTGGGCACCAATTAATTTTTGTAAACAAGTGTATGAGTCATATATTAAGTATGGTGAGGTCCAAGGAGAGGCTTAAGTGTAAGCCTAATGGGAAAATTTTCATAATAGGCTAGGATTCCAAAGGTACTTTTACTAGTCCATACTTTTAATGAGAATATCTAAATATATATAAGTTTTATGTTATTAACAACCTGTCATATGAAATTTCTTCGAGTCTAGTTTCTAGCGCTTCAAACCGTTCGTTATTTTGATATTCCTACATAAATTTATGATCAAATTACCAAAGGCTGGAAAAATGCAATCATGTGTCAAATGTGCGATCGCAAATCTGTCGCATGTTGACTTTGCGATCACAGATCTGTTGCAAATTGGACCAGTGTTGCCCACTTTTGGGCACCTATTTTGTGATGCATTATGCGGCCCACATTTTTGGTTTGCGGTCCATTATGCGATCGCAGACCCGACTTCGAAAGCTTATTTTTCCTATTTTTATAACTCGACCCCATTTTAATATATAGTCTTTGAGGCTTTAATTTAGGTCATTTTCTACTGATTTTCGAGAGAGATAAGAGCATATAGAGAGAGAAAGAAGGGTCCTAACTTTGTAATCATCCAAATCTTGCTTAAATCTTCTAGAATCAAGGAAGATAACCATAGATTGTTCTCCATCCAGGTAAGTCCTACTTCTAATATGTCATGCAAGAGGTTAAAAGTTCAAATATATTGTGAGGGTTAGAAATAGGCCATGCATGTGGGACTATGTTTTAGTATGTTATGTTAAAGATCTAATATGGGTAGTTCTTGTTAAAGTTGGTTAAGGGAGGAAGGAATTGCCATTACTAAACCCTGTAGTCTACTTCCCATGTTAGATGTTTGATGAAACTTCTAAGAGAGTTACACCATGGATAATATTCCTAATAATTAATCGATTTCTGATATCTACTTATAGATTTTTATTGTTTAAGGTGTTGGTGTATTGTAGAGATTTAATGAAAGCTCCATTGAGTTATGTATGGCAAAAACCCCATATTTTAGAAATTAAGGTTTATCGGTATTTGTGTGAATATGGTAAGATTAAAATTGAATTGTTGTATTGATTGCTATTTCACTTGAATAGGTGTTGCAACCTTACATGTGTGGGAACTGTGTATCAATATGTTCAATGTGTTATTCTTGAGAACTTTAAAAGGTTCAGGAAATATGAATTATTTATTGAAATGATTAGACCTTAAATTGGGATTGAAGCTACATATTTCATGCCATTTATGTGAAGTCTCATCTACGCTTAAAATTTTTTTCCTCTTGTGTGCATATGTTATCCTAAATTACAAATCTAACAATGAAATTGGGAATGATGTGAAATGTGGCCTAGTGCCAAATATATAACATGATAGTTGTGGCCCCAAGTGCCTATGAAATTATATATGTGAGACAAAGATTAAATTTAGATGATTGATGGAAAAAGGAAATGCCTTGGTAAGACGGCCTAGCCGATCGGGCCATAATCGGACACCATGACGTACACATGGGGGTAATGTGCTTATATTGAAATCCGGAAAAAGGGAAAAGAAATGGTGATTGAAGTATATGTCTCAATTGAGGCAACCTAGCCGATCAGGTCGTGATCGGACTACGCTCAAGCTAGCGTTGGTATAGCGAACAATGATGAACAGTATGAAATGCCCCAAACTAAAGGCTATGGAAACACGAGGTGAAACTTGTATGATTCCTTTACATTAATAATGTTGTGATGGTTTAAAGCTTTTGAGATATACTTGTTGTTTCCTTATGTTTGTATGAAAGTTCTTTCTATCTAGATGGTGTTTAGTTATACATACTAGTACTATTTGATGACACTTACGTCCCTTTTTCCAGGGGCACTACGTCTTTAAATGGATGTAAGTGTTTCTTTAGCAGGCAGTGTTGGTCGTAGCTAGTGCTGTGTCATCCTTTCAGCTGACTTGGTGAACCCCACTTCGTTCAGGGTCCTGTTTCATCTGTTTATCATGTACTTTGTATTTTAAGGTATAGCTTGAGCCTTGTTACCAGCATTTCCATATTACATTACTCTTCAGTTGTATGTAGAGGCTCCGTAGATAGGTTATGGGTGGTGTTTGATAATGGGGAATTGAGTTAGAAATCTTGATGTTTGGCATAGATTTATAAAACTTGTTACAATTTGATAATCATGTTTTAAGCAACTAATTCAAATAAAATTGAAGTTGTTAATGAAATACTTAATAAGTATGATTAATGGAGTCCATCTCATATTTATTCATGAATTAGCTTGGGTAGAAACGTAACAGGTTTTCTAAGCCAGGTTTACTCGGTTGAGTGCTGGCCATGCTCCTCGGTTTTGGGGCGTGATAAACTTGGTATCTGAGCCAAGTTTTTAAAGTGTCTTAGGATGTCTCTTGAGCCGTGTCTAGTAGAGTCCTTCTTATCGTTGTGTATTCGACCACATCTATAAGTTGGAGGTTATTCGCACATTTAGGAATTTCACCCTTCTTTGATACTCTAGATCGTGTAGTAGAGCTCAAGATAAGGAGCTAATCTTCATGCTATGTCTTAATCTCAAGATGAGTAATTCATGATTTTGGAAGCAGTAAGAAGGGAATAACCCCATCATTGAGTATGTACGAGATTGCCCAAGCGTTTGTTAGGAGAATATATCGAGCCATAGAGGGATTGGTAGAACTTGTTGCTAATGGAAGTACCCTTGTTCCTATTAATGTTTCTGCACTACCAAATCATGTAGTATATTAGTATGTTACCTACGCAAGTTAGAGATGTAGAGTCGAGGAATATTGATTAAGAAATTGCCCTACCAACCTCAAGCCATTAAGTGAGTCAAATCAAAATTTCTACTTATTGTATATGTACACCATATTGGGGAACTCTCATAAGCATGGTCTTAACAAGGTATTGAATAAATAATTATTGCATGAATCGACTCTTGAACGAGATGCATTATTCGTGAATGCACTCTATTACAAATCGTCTTATTTACATTCTTGTGGAATTAAGTTCTATAATTGTGTCGTTGAATGGAGTTATGACTCTAGGATTAATACTTCCGACTTGCTTTAACAAAAGTCTTAACAAGGGACTATGCCTGATTAATTTCTTACAGAATATTTTATTGAAATAGACAACATATGCCCGCTTGTGCCTATGCATGCACCATCGTAAATGTTACCTATGTGGTGTCAAGTTCCATGTAAAGCATCCCAGTGTTGTGATCCTTCTCAAGTAACTCTTTTACTCAGCTATGTATATGTCTTTTATGGTTTGAACAAGTCAATCTACTCTTTTGAGAATATCATCATAAAAGCTTCTCACTATCTAGTAACATAAGAGCATACCTTAACACCTATCACGTGAGTGCATGTCAATCGAAATGGTCACTATGTGCATAAAGTCTCTAAAATTAAGATCCTCACATCCCCATCATAGGGAGATCTTGTGTCGCCATAATTTTCGGGTCCACTTGGGACATCCCACAATAAGTAGCTCATTTTGTCCTAGTATTGTGGTTGCTCGTGGTGTGGTCGTATATTTCAGTTGGGAGTTAATATGCAGAAGCATGTCCAGCTTATAACAAATGTTTATTTTCTCTTTACACCTCCACCACATGTGTTAATTGTGTTCTTTAGTTAGTGAATTCATTGTGCTAGTTTCCTAACACTTGTTTGATAACCATGAGAGGACATATCCTTCTATGTGTCATTATAACACTTCCTTTATAATAAAACCCTTTACTAGGCTCTCCATCAAGACCAAGCGCACCTTTGGGGGTTATCGTAGCACAATTCCTATTTCTCCTATTTTTTGTCTTTCGTTAGAATTTGGGTATTTCTCAAATCAAAATCCATGGAGAACTTGTTATGAATATTTTAAAACCTTCCATGAAATATTTTATACTATCTCATTAGGTTCCTACCTCATTTTAAGTTCATCAAAAGTTAATAGCATGTCGCAACTACTAAGATGAAATGATCTCCTTTCAATAATGACTTATCTACATATGTGCTAGTCCAATGATCTGCTTATCACTCTATCTCTCGCCTTTTGGTTTTTTGGTTGACCAAGGAGTAATACACCTAGTAATACATTCATATGCTAAAACTTTTCTCTCAATCAAGTCTTATGGTGTCTCCCAATTTGGCTGGTAATAGTTGGTTGTATAGAATGTGCTATAGTTCTTTATTGTGAAGTTGAGTTGCTAACCATAATTGGATTTTTGAATTGTGGAGCTATACATTACGTCACTACATAGAGATATTCTTTAAAAAATGTAGCTTCTCCTAATCACTTTATATTACCACCATTTCTAGTGGTTACAATGTAAATGTTACTTCCATAAGGCTCTCTCACTTTCTTTTCATTTGTTTTTCATTGTGTGTTATTTACCCGTAATCTTCAATGCGATATTATATCAATGTCTCGACTAGTTATACAACTATATGATCTGATTTAATTAACCTTACTTTTATGTACTCTAAAAGCTCCCTGAGATTGGGCAAAATTCCTCTTTTCTACAGACTTCTAATGTCTTTAACTCCGTTTAAGCTTTTCGATTCCAAGCGGTTCTCTTAGTTGTGTTGCCTTACTATATTTTTTCATCTAGTAACTCTCCTCCTGAATCTAATTTTATGCTTTATGGAGTCAAGGTTCGAGGTATGTCCCTTTTGTAAAAATAAAAAGATATTGCTCGCACTCCTTATGAGATGTTCTCCAAAACAATCATCTACCTCCTCTACTTTTCCATGTGACGAGATAACCTAGGTTACTTTTACCCGATAAATGCAATAAGACATCGCATTCTTTCAAACTTATCCATGTGGGCACTTTGAGGCCTTGTTTTATACCAACTCGTAATGGTTTCAAGTACCTTCTTGCCAATGTTGACAATTTTCTAGGGCTACGTGGGCTTGTCTCATGGGTTCCAAAAGTAATGATTTCCCCTAAGTTCAAGCTTATATTGCCGTGATTTCAAACCAAAGTGTGTCCCCTTTTCAAAATGTCTTAAATGGATCAGATTGGATAGGTTATGTGGTCTTCTGCTCACTGGGCTTCTAGAATAATTGACTATATCATTGTCATGTGAGGGGAGTTTTGATACCATTGGTATTCCACCTCCTTGGGTGGATAGGAGTGTCATTTTTCTTTCTCCCTAGAGCATCATCTTAACCATTAGAACACCTCTAACCAATACATGATTTCATCCTAACATTTAGATGTTCTAGCTAAGTGATTTTACTCGTGAAAGGTTGAGATTAGATGCCTTTAGATTTTTGCATATATCATGAGCAATTGATTCGGAAGATAAGTTGTCGTATCTTTAGTTTTCTCATATAGGGTCAATTGGCAGGGAGGGATAAGCTGTTTGAATTATGATAATCCCATTAGTTTTCAACTTATTTTCTTCCTCATGGGCTTGTGCCATAGATTCCCTTGTGTCAGTTAATGTTAGGAGTGTAATTCAACTTAATGTATTTTAAAACTCACATCACATTCAAGGTTCCAGAGTAGTTGCATTCTTGATAAATAGATTTTCCCTACACTCCAGGAGACGACTGGGTCACTTATTCGAATATTCCTCCTTAGAAATGATTCTTATTACTAATGTACGAGTTACCTATATGCCTTATTTGTCTAGTAATTGATGTCGTCGCAATGATTAACCATGTTAGTATTTTTAATAGTAATCTTCGTGTCTTTTTCCATATAACCTCGTGAAATACTCTACTCAGCACATTAATGGGTTCCTGAACAATTCTAGCCCGGTTTTGAACTCTGTTGCTCCTCATTGTATTAAATCTATTGGATATTGAAGTTTGAACATGTCAAAGAGGGAGCATGCCCGTGTGATCATATATATTTGATAGGTAATTTTATGGTCAGTTTATGATAACACATCTTCGATTAACTGTCGAAAGTCACCAAGGGTTTAGTGTGACGGTTCTCCTAGAGATTTAGAGTTTAGAAGGGTAAACCAGTTATTCTAAAAAATTTCCCTCGTAGATGTTATGTGAATTGATAATGAGGGGTAAGTAAGCGAATCCCCATTAGGTCGCACTAAGAGTATGATGTTTCCCATAGTTGTTCCTCATGAATTTGTGATTTCATATGTCTATGTCTAAGGAAGTAGATGGAGATCATTTGTGTATTATATTGGTGTAAATTACTAACGGTGAATGCTAATGGATAGTTAGCTTATGCGTGGTATCTAGTTGTCATCCTTGTTAGATAAGTTTAGAGGTTGGGGTTGTTTCTGTGAATGTGTTATGGAAAAGCCTATATGTATAAGAGGCCACATTAAAGGCCGAGAGTATTTTGGAAATAAGATATTTTCTCTTGATTGTATAGCAATTGGTCTTGATTTTAAAAGTACCTTTTAGGTGTTATAATTAAAAAATGTGCAGTCCATGTCTAGGTATCATCGTGATAATGTAGTGCTTGCAATTCTAAGGTTCATGTTATTGATATATGCATTGTGGTGTTTTTTTCGAGTTGTGGATGTGTTCTTAGGACGGTTTTGGTGGTTCTCTAGCAGGTGGATAAGCCTACTCACAAAGGAGACTGTGGCGAAATTTCTGAAAAATATTTAGGAGTTAGTCAAAATTTAGTGACTTGAGGTAGGTGAGAAAAGCTATTTGTTATATTAAGCATTTAAGTTGAACTCTACTCCTCATTCAAGGACGAATGATCCTAAGGAGGGAAGAATGTAAGGCTCGAAAAATTTCGCTAAGTAATCTAGGATTTCCTGATGCCACATAGGTTAATTATAATATTTTATGTGCTATGAACATGGTGGGCATCAATTTGATTTTGTAAAGAAATGTTTGAGTCATATATTAAGTAAGGCGGGGTCCAAGGAGAGGCCTAAGTGTAAGCTAAACGAGAAAAATTTTATAATAGGCTAATATTCCAAAGGTACTTGCACTAGTCCATATTTTGAATGAGTATATCTAAATATTTATAAGGTTTTATATGGTGAAAACCCTAGCATATGAAAGTTCTTTGAGTCTAGTTTCTAACGCTTCAAACCATTCATCATTTGGACATTCCTACACAAAGTTATAATCAAATTACCAAAAGCTGAAAAAATGCGATCCTGTGTCAAATATGCGATCGCAAATCTGTCGCATTTTTTACTCTGCAATCGCAGATTTGTCGCAAATTGGGCCTGTGTTGCCCAGTTGGGCACCTATTTTACGATGCATTATGCGGCCCAAATTCCTGGTTTGCGGTCCATTCTGCGATCGTAGACCTGACTTCAGAGGCTTAATTTTCCTATTTTTTTAACACGACCTCATTTTAATATATAGTCTTTGGGGCTTCATTTTGGTTCATTTCCTACTGATTTTAGTGAGAGACGAGAGAATATACAGAGACAAAGGAGGGGCCTAACTTCAACATCATCCAAATCTTGCTCAAGTCTTCAAGAATCAAGGAGGATAACCATAGATTGTCCTCCATCTAGGTAAGTTCTACTTCAAAAATGTCATCCAAGAGGTTAATGGTTCAAATATGTTTTGGGAGTTAGAAATAGGCTATGCATATGTGACTAAGTTGTAGTATGTTATGTTAAAGAACTAATACGGGTAGTTCTTGTTAAAATTGGTTGAGGGAGGAGGGAATTTCCATTTTAAAACCTTGTGGTCTACTTCACATGTTAGGTGTTTGATGAAATTCCTAAGAGAGTTACACCATGGAAAATCTTCCCAATTATTAATCTATTTCCGCTATCTCCTTATAGATTGTTATTGTTTGAGGTGTTGGTGTATTGTAGAGATTTAATGAAAGTTCCATTGAGGTATGTATGGCTAAAACACTGTCTTGTAGAAATTAAGCTTCATCGATATTTGTGTGAATATGGTAGATTAAAATTGAATTGTTGTATTGATTGCTATTTCACTTGAATTGGTATTTCGACCTTATACGCATGGAAACTATGTCTCAATATGATCAATGTGTTATTCTTGATAATTTAAAAAGGTGCAAGGAATATGAATCATATATTGAAATTCTTAGACCTTAAGTTGAGATTGAAGCTACTTAATTTGTGCCATCTATGTGAAGTCTCATCTATGCTAAAAATTTATTTGCTTTTGTGTGCACATGTTATACTAAATTACAAATCTAACAATGATATTAGGAATGATGTGAAATGTGGTCTAGTGCCAAATATATAATTTGATAGTTGTGACTCCAAGTGCCTATGAAATGATATATATGAGATAAAGATTGAGTTGAGATGATTAATGAAAAAGGGAAATGCTTTGGTAAGGCGGCCTAGCCGATCGGACCGTGATCAGAAACCATGACGTACACATAGAAGTAATATGCTGATATTGAATTCTGAAAAAAAGGAAAAGGAATGGTGATTGAAGTATATGTCTCAATTGAGGCAACCTAGCCGATCGGGTCGTGATCGGACTCCGCTCAAGCAAACTGTGGTATAGAGAACAACGATTAATAGTATGAAATACCCCAAACTAAAGGCTATGGAAATATAAGGTGAAAATTGTATCATTCTTTTACATTGATAATGTTGTGATCGTTTAAAACTTTTGAGTTATACTTTTTGTTTCATTATCTTTATATGAAAATGCATTCTAACGAGATGGTGTTTAGTTATACGTACTAGTGCTATTCGATGTCACAACGTCCCTTTTACCGGGGGCGCTACGTGTTTAAATTGATGTAGGTATTTTTATCGCAGGCAGTGTTGGTCGCAGGTAGTGCCGCATCATCCTTTAAGCTGACTTGGTGAGCCCCACTTCATTTCGGGGTCCTGTTTCATCTGTTTATAATGTACTTTGTATTTTGAGGAATAGCTGGATCCTAGTACCAGCATTTTCATATTACATTGTTGTTCAATTGTGCATAGAATCTCCGTAGACAGGTTTTGGGTGGTGTTTGATAATGGGGAATTGAGTTAGAAATCTTGATGCTTGGCATAGATTTATAAAACTTGTAAGAATTTTATAATTATGTATTTAGCTACTAATTAAAATAAAATGGAAGTTTTTAATGAAATTCTTACTAGTATGATTAATGGAGTCCATCTCCTATTTATTCATGAATTAGTATGCGTAGAATGAAACCTAGCAGGTTTGCTCAGTCGGGTTTACTCGGTTGAGCGCCGGTCGTGCTCTTGGTGTTTTGGGGCGTGACACCAACATGGGGCTCCAATCTCTAGTTGAGTTTTTTTTTATATTGGACCTCCATTCCTTAGTCGCCTTTGCCAATGTAGGGCCTCCATTCCCTAGTTGAGATTTTTAGACATAGGGCCTCTATTCCCTAAATGAGATTTTTTTAGACATAAGACCTCTATTCCCTAGTCGCCTTTTATCAACATAAGGCTTCAATCCCTATTTGAGATTTTTTAGACATAGGGCCTGCATTCCCTAGTCGCCTTTTTCCAACATAGGACCTCCATTCCCTTGTTGAGATTTTTAGACATAATGCCTCCATTTCCCTAGTCGCCCTTTGCCAACATAGGGCCACCATTCCCTAGTTGAGATTTTTTAGACATAGGGCCTCTATTCCGTAGTCTCCTTTTGACACATAGGGCTCTAATCTCTAGTTGAGATTTTTTAGACATAGGACCTCCATTCCCTAGTTGCCCTTTTTCCAACATAGGGCCTCCATTCCCTTGTTGTGATTTTTTTAGAAATAGGGACTCTATTCCCTTGTTGAGATTATTAGATACAGGGCCTCCATTCCCTAGTCCTCTTTTGCAACATAGGGACTCAATTCCCTAGTTGATATTTTTTTAGATATAGGGGCTACATTCCTTAGTAGCTTTTCTGCCAACATAGGGCTCAAATCCCTAGTTTAGATTTGTTTTAGACATAAAGCCTCCATTCCCTGACCGCCTTTTGTTAACAGAGGGCTCCAATCCCTAGTTAACATTTTTTAGGCATAGGTCCTTCATTTCCTAGTTGCCTTTTCAAACATAGGGCCTCCATTCCCTAGTTGAAATTGTTTTTAGACATAGATCCTCCATTCCCTAGTCGCCTTTTTGCCAACATTTGCTGCGATCCATAGTTGTGATTTTGTTTTAGACATAGGGCCTCCATTCTCTAGTCCCCTTTTGCAAACATAGGACTCCAATCCCTAATTGAGATTTTCAATACATAGGGCCTCCATTCTCTAGTAGCCATTTGCCAACATAGGGCCTCCATTCCCAAGTCGCCTTTTGCCAACATAGGGCCTTTATTACCTTGTTGAGATTTTTAGACATAGAGCCTCCACAGTAGCCTTTTGCAAACATAGGGCATCCATTCCCTAGTTGAGATTTTTAGACATAGGGCCTCCATTGACTATTCGCATTTTCCCAACATAGAGCCTCCATTTCCTTGTTGAGATTTTTAGACATAGGGCCTCTATTCCCCAGTCGTCTTTTGTCAATATAGGGCCTCCATTGCCTAGTTGAGATTATTAGACATATGGCCTCAATTTCCTAGTCGTCTTTTTCCAACATAAGGCCTCCATTCCCTAGTTGAGAATCTTTTATACAGGGCCTCCATTCCCTAGTCGCCTTTTGCCAAAATCGGGTTCCAATCCCTAGTTTAGATTTTCTAGACATAGGGCCTTCATTCCCTAGCCGCATTTTTCCAACATGGGGCCTCCATCTCTAGTTGTTATTTTTTAGACATTAGGCCTCCATTCCCTAGTCTCCTTTTGCCAACACAGGGCTTCCATTCCATAGTTGACAATTTTTTTGACATAGGGCCGCCATTCCCTAGTCTCCTTTAGCTAACTTAGGGCCTCCATTCCCTAGTTGAGATTTTTAAACATAGGGTCTCCATTTCCTAGTCGCCTTTTGCCAACATAGTGCCTCCATTCACTAATTGAGATTTTTATACATACGACCTCCATTCCCTAGTCGCCTTTTTCTAACATAGGGCCTCCATTCCCTAGTTGAGATTTTTAGGCATTGGACCTCCATTTCCTAGTCGCATTTTGCCAATATAGGGACTCCATTCCCTATTTGAGATTTCTAGATATAAGGCATCCATTCAATAGTCGCCTTTTGCCAACATCGGGCCTCCATTCCCTAGTTGAGATTATTGGACATATGGTCTCAATTCCCTAGTCGCCTTTTTCAACATAGGGCCTCCATTCCCTAGTTGCCTTTTGCCAACATAGTTCCTCTATTTCTTACTTAATATTTTTAGACATAGGGCCTCCATTCCCTAGCCACCTTTTGCCAACATAGGGCCTCTATTTCCTCGTTGATATTTTAGACATAAGGCCTCCATTCCCTAGTCCCCTTTTGCCAATATAGGGCCTTAATTCCCTAGTTGAGATTTCTTAGACATAGGGCGTTCATTCCTTAGTCGCCTATTGCGAATATAGGGCCTACATCCCCTAGTTGAGATTTTTTAGGCATAAGGCCTCCATTCCCTAGTCGTCTTTTTCAACTTAGGGCATCAATCCCTAGTTGAGAATTTTTTAGACATAGGGCCTCCATTCCCTAGTCTCATTTCGCCAACATAGGACTCCAATCCCTAGTTGCAATTTTTTAGACATAGGGCTTCCATTCTCTAGTTGCCTTTTACAAACATAGGGCTTCTATACCGTAGTTGATATTTTTAGACAAGGGCCTCCATTCCCTAGCCACATTTTTTCCAACATAGGGCTCCAACCCCTAGTTAAGATATTTTTAGACATGGGGTCTTCATTCCCTAGTCGCCTTTTGCCAACATAGGGCTCCAATCCCTAGTTGAGATTTTTTAGGCATAGGGCCTCCATTCCCTAGTCGCCTTTTGCCAACATAGGGCCCCCATTTCCCAGTTGAGATTTTTATACATAAGGCCTCCATTTCCAAGTTGCCTTTTTCCAACATAGGGCCTCTATTCCCTAGTTGAGATTTCTTTAGACATAGAGCCTTCATTCTCTAGTCTACTTTCTGCCAACATAGGGCTCCAATCCCTAGTTGAGATTTTTTTAGACATAGGGCCTTCATTTCCTAGTCTCTTTTTTCCAACATAGGGCTCCAATCCCTAGTTGAGATTTTTTAGACATAGGGCCTTCACTCCCTAGTCGTCTTTTTCCAACATAGGGTCTCCATTCCTTAGTTGTGATTTTTTAGACATAGGGCCTCTATTTCCTAGTCGCATTTTGCCAACATAGGGCCTCCATTCCCTAGGTGAGGATTTTTTAGACATAGAGCATCCATTCCCTAGTCTCCTTTTGCCAACTTAGGGACTACATTCCCTAGTTGAGATTTTTAGACATATGGCCTCTATTCACTGCCTTTTGCCAATATAGGGTCTTCTTTCCCTAGTTTAGACTTTTAGACATAGGGCCTTCATTCCCTAGTCGCTTTTTGCCAACATAGGGCCTCCAATTCTTAGTTGAGATTTAAGACATAGGACCTCCATTCCCTATTCGCCTTTTGCCAACAAAGGGCTCCAATCCCTAGTTGAGATTTTTAGACATAGGGTCTCCATCCCCTTGTCAACTTTTGCCAACATAGTGCTTCAATCCCTAGATGAGATTTTTAGATATAGGGTTCCATTCTCTAATATCGTCCTCCTAAAGACACACAATCCTTTTTATCGCTTTCAAAAAATAAAGTTTTGTAACAAAAAACTCACAAAATTTTCCGGTGAGAATTGGGGGAGAAAAATTTCGTTCGTTCGTTTATTTTTGGTATCTGAGTAGGTTTCACCTCAAGGCTCAGGGTTTTGGATGACAAAAAGAAGGAGTCTCAATCCAAAATAAAAAAATAATAAAAAGAGCAAAAAAAAGTGAACTCAAAGCTCTGAAGCGAAAAAAAGATGTGGACTGCTCAAGATATAGTTGAAGTCATGAATTTCGCATGTCCCACATTGATTCGAAGAGCTGAAGAAAAATAAACCAATATTTGCAGCTAACGAGCATCAAAATTGAGTTTGAAGTCTACAGGAAGAAACACCCAAGACTCAAGATCAAGCTTCAGAAGATTAATATATATATATATATATATATATATATATATATATATATATATATATATATATATATATATATATGAATCTTGTAATTCATTGCTGATATGCTTAGTTAGTCTTTTTAATTTTGATTTTTATGTAATAACGGTATAGCGGACAAGAACCTCGAAGCACCTTGCTCGGCTCATAACCTCGGCACTCCATCACCTCATTCACTTCTGAACTACACGTGGCATGATTCCTTTATAAATACGGATATGTAGGTAGCTCAAATATCAGAGCTCCGTCACATTCTCTTTTCTTTTAGCTTTTGGTCTCCCCAAATAAGGGTCGGGTCAAAAGCCCGTCTCGTCATTCTTTGTCTGAAAACTTTTCACTTGTTCAGTTAAAGAGGGCAGCTATAGACATATGATTTTTTATCCTCCCCAAATCTTTTCATATATTAGCATATAAATATTTAATTTTAGGTCTAATATAGCTATTTCAACTAATTTTTACTCTTTTGCTTCGTTTTATTACAAGAAAAAAGAAAAATTACAAAAATTGTTCCATTAATATTTTGTAGTAATTATTAATCTTGAAAAATATCAAAAAAAAATAGTTTATTAACGGTCAGTCTTAATTAACATTTATTTTACTTATGTATGACTAATTAATAAATGAGATCGTTATAAATCTCATTCGCGGGGAAAGAATAAAGCTTGGGTTCGAGCAACCTATTTTTAGGCTTTAATTTTTTGACTTAGTCCATAATTATCAAGCCCATAATTTTTATGTCCATATCTTAATCTACCCTATAGTACCTAATTCCTAAATATAGAAGGACACTCTACCAATAACCACCCGCCGTTTTCTCTGAAAATAGTCGAAGAAACACTAAAATAAACGACCGAAAAACTGAAAGCAAGACATTCCAAAGAAAGGAGACCATCGTCTCATCTCCCTTTGCAAAAAATTTCAATCTCCGCTGCTCTTTCATCACAGCAGCTTCACCACCTCCAAACCACCACTAATACTCCATTTCTAGCCAAAAGAGCAACCTGAAAACTCTATGAAAACTAGCTGAAACTCCAGCTTAAATCCCATACCTGAACATCCTCCTAAAACACAGCAAACTAGCTGCAAATAGCCCTCAAAGCCAGTTGAAAATCAACCATGAAATCTCCTTGAAACCAATACTCTTCCTTCATCAAATTTCAGCTAAAAACCGGCCATGAGAGCAGCTACGAGTCACCCCCAAAAGGGCCGTAAATCACTATCCGAAAAAGTCCTTCGATCACACTCCAAAAGGTGAAGATTGCTGGGTCGTTAGAGGGAGGCATCAGTTGTGATTCTCATTGTCGAGGTTACCATTCGAGTTCTTCTGCTGCGGGACTCGTTCGAATTCTTCATCTGGGTTGTAGTTGCTATTTTTCCTTGTATTTTCACGATGATGGAGCTACACATTTTCTATATCCAAGAAGCTTATTGCTGAGTGTAATAAAAGTTCATTCCAAATATTCCTTTAACAACAAGTTTGCTTAGTCGTTTCGTTTCATATTTGTTTGTTCGTGAATTTTGATCCATGGGTATTACGTGACTTTTGTTAAGTGTTATGAATAAGGCACTTTACAGAAGTCATTTTCATCACTGGAGAGAAAGTTTCAGTAAAATCAATCCCCTCAACCGGTGTGTCACCCCTAATGACCAACCTGGCTTTATACCTTTCAACACTGCCATCTGCCTTGTATTTAATTTTGTAAACCCATTTGCAACCAATGGGTTTCTTACCAGGAGGAAGAGGAACAACATCCAAAGTATGGTTAGTATCCAAAGCTTCAAACTCCTGTCTCATGGCAGCTTGCCTAGCTGGAACAGATGCTGCCTGAGAATAGTATAGAGGCTCAGATTCCAAAGAGGAGGAAGATGAGCCAGAGAAGGCAGGGAGTTGACATACATAATCTTTAAGATAGGAAGGAGGATTATTTTGTCTGTTAGACTTTCTGGGAGCAGGAACAGAGGGAGAAGGAATTAACAGGAGGTGAACCAGCAGGACTGAGAGGAGCAGAAAAGGGCATTTGCACAGATGTGGCAGAAGAGGGAGGAAAGAGTGGAATGGGAGAATCAGAGATATCATCATGTTCTCCAGAGGGAATAAAGGGAAAAGAAGAAGGAGGAGGAGGAGCAGAGGGAGATGCAGGTTTAAAAGGAAAAACTGATTCATGAAATAGAACATCCCTGGAGACCAAATACTTCCTAGATGCAAGATCATATAGCCTATAACCTTTTTTCCCAAAAGGATAACCCAGGAAAACACAAGGAATGGCTCTTGGCTTTAACTTGTCCCTTTGAGGGATGGGAATAGTGGCATAGGCCAGGCAACCAAAAACCCTCAAGTGAGTATAGGAAGGAATTTTTCCATACAAAATTTCATGAGGAGACTTATTATGAAGCAATATGGTGGGTATTCTGTTAAGAAGATAGGTGGTAGTCAACAAGCAGTCCCCCCAGAAAGATACTGGCAAGACAGATTGAAAGAACAATGCTCTATAGGTTTCAAGAAGACTTCTATGCTTTCTCTCAACAACACCATTTTGTTGAGGGGTGTGAGGGCCGGAGGTTTGATGTATGATCCCGTGACTGCTAAAGAAAGAAATTCCCTTATTGCTAGAGCCTAATTCTAAGGCATTGTCACTTCTTACAGTCTGAACCACAGCATTAAATTGGGTTCTGACCATAGCAAGAAATGACTTAAGCATAGAAAAGGCATTACTTTTGAATCCCAATAAGTGTGTCCAGGTTGCCCTTGAAAAATCATCAACAATTGTAAGGAAATATTTGCAACCAGATGAGGTTGGAGTATGATAAGGTCCCCAAGTGTCCACATGAATCAGTTGAAAAGGACTAGAGGTTCTAATGGAGCTATCAGGGAAAGGAAGCCTAGTCTGTCTGGCCATAGGACAGACTGTACAGGGAAAAGATTGTTTGGAAGAAAAAGAAAAAGACAGACCAGAAATGTATTTCATGTTTGCAAAAGGAATATGTGCAAGTCTTAAGTGCCAAATGTAATTCATATCAGATGTAAGATAATTATTACAAGTGGAACTATTTACATGAGAATGCAAAGAAACAGCCTTGTTATCAGACAAGATGTCATCATTACAAGAAGACACAGAAGGCAATGCAACAACTTTGTTATCATTACAAGAAGCAGATACAGGACAAACAGAAGTAGAAGAACAATTAACAGAGGGAGAAAGGGAAGAAGGAACCCAAGCTAGTTTATACAGGCCAGCAGCTTCTCTACCAAGATCCAGTGGCCTCCTCAGAGAAGGGTCCTGTATCATGTGTAGTAAGCAGGAATGATTAGTGAACATAACTACACAATGTAACTGCTTCACTAACTTGTGAACAGAAATCAAGTTGTGTTTAAAAGAAGGAACTAGCAGTACATTGTGAAGAGTAATGGATGGAGTTAAGGCAAAGGAGCCAGTGCAAGTCACTTTCACTTTATAGCCATTTGGAAGAGTGACAAGATATGACAGAGTTAGAGGTATAAAGTTAAAAAGTAGTTGTTTATCATGTGTCATGTGAATAGAGGAACCTGAATCTATAATCCAGGTGAGAGAATTAATGTGAGTAAGCAAGCAAAGTTTGGAATCAGAAATAGGGTTCTTAGTTAACAAAGTACCAGCAAAGTTTGCAGTATATATGGGAGGAGGAGTTTGAGCAGTGGACTCCCCCAACTTGGTCTGGTGTAATAAGTTCATCAACTGGTCATAATCATGTTTGCTCAACCCTGGAATCACAGAGCTTTGACCATCTAGGCATGCAACAGATTGATGGTTAGTAGAAGGATTCCCTTGAGAAACAGACAACAGTCCATCAGAAATAGGAGAATCCAGACCAGTACTCAGATGAGCAGCAGCAGGCCTCCTTCCCTTGTTAAATGTGGGACTTTGTGGATACCCATGGATCTTGATGCAATTAAGTGTCCAGATTTTTTACAGTATCTACAAAATAAAGGTCCCCTGGTTCGATCAAAATTGACTCTCTGTCTATAAGGAGGAGGGGGAACAAACACCGTGGCCTTGTTAAATCCAACAGGCTGCCTATTTATATGTACATTGAAAGAGACAGAGGTTGGATCAAATTGAGTGGAAGACTGAACTTGTCTTTGTTTCTCATCATTGAGGACAATATTATAGACATTGTCAAGGGAAGAAGGAGGCTACATCATTAAAATATTACTCCTGACTCCCATATACACTTCATTCAGACCCATTAAAAACTGAAAGACCTTATTATCATCACATTCCTGAACTATACCATCTTTTGCAGCACATACACACCTTAGACCATGATTAGCACACATAGAATCAAGTTCATCCCACAGTCCTTTCAGCTTATTGAAATAAGAAGCTATATCTGAGGACCCTTGAGAGGTGTGGGACAACTCTCTTTTCAGTTCAAAGATTTTGGTCCTGTTTGCAGTGCCATATCTGGCCTGGAGTTGAGACCATATGCTCTGTGCAGTGTCAGCATACTGCACAGATTCAGCAATTGCAGGGGAAAGGGAAGCAATCAACCAAGAGATCACCATGTTGTTGCACCTATACTACAACCTTTGTTGAGCCACATTGGTGGTAGGTCGGGTGTATGTGCCATCAACAAAACTGATTTTGTTTTTGGCTGTTAAGGCAACAATCATTTTACGTCTCCAGCCCCCATAACCACTACCCGAGAAGGGAGTGGGAACAAGTGATATCCCAGGGACATCAGACGAGTACACAAAAAGGGGACTAGAAGAGTCTACAGCAGGAGAGGCACCAATGTTTGTGCTAGAAGCCATAGTTAATGAACCGGCTTAAATGAACAACTTTTCAACAAACAGAATACTACCAAAACAGGTATTCAAACACAACAACCAACAAACAGACTACAGTCAGGTCAAGTATTCACAGACAACACCAGATGCTCACAAGAACAGAGGCAAATAATCACATATAATACCGAAGATAAGGACAGAGTTACCCTCCTTCTTCGCGACCGGAGAAGATAGGCCTTCAAACAACAGAGAAACCCTAGGTATCAAACCCTAGGTGTAACCTTGAAAACAAACTTTACCGGAAATCTGGTCAGGAACGTCGGAAATGCACCCAAAGCGTCCACAAAGTGATAATCGAGCCACCGGAATACAGTAAAACCTCAGGTTAAACCGTCAGAAACCCTAGAAGCCGATAGGTCACCCAAAATCAACCAACCAAAAGCATCATAAAATCTTTCCAGAATGTTCAGGAGAGGAAAATACACTCGGATATCAGGATGAGACACTCAGAAAGGTCTCCGATAGGTTGAAATCTTCATCGACCATGAGGTCTCAGAAATCACCCCCAAAAACCTCGAAACAGACTTCATCCAAGACCACGAAGCACACAGAAACATGATCTGATCGTCGTCGAAGCTCTGATACCATGTAAACATCGAGATTAAACCGATGAATCATGAAAATTATAGAGAGAGAAAGTAGAAAGAAGGAGGAGTAGGTGAGAAGTCTCTGGAACTCATAGAGCTTGTATTAAACCGAGAACAGAAAAGAGAAAATAAAGTCCGGGGGGTCCCAAAATATCTAGGGACCCCTATATATACAAATACACTGGATCGGGTCAAAGGAGCCAAAATTAAATGGGGCTCAGATATGACTCAGATATGAAGTGGGCTCGGAGTGGCCCAAATAAGACAATCATCACAGCCCAGCTATTGTATACAAAAATTATAATAAATATACACTGTGTATACACTTCATATAATCATGTAACATCTTGTATCTCAACAACTTTGTTGTAAATTTAATTATATTTTAGAGTTTGGAAGCAGTGAATGCTTAAGTTTGTTATTTATTGTTTAATTTCATGGATGCTGGACTTTTTATACAAGTTGCAGACTTAACTTTTGCATCATTGTTAAACAAAAAGAGTATAAGATATCATTTAAATATTGCTTGTGTTTTTACTACACATATTTCAGTGGTTTAAAATACTTTTGAACAAAATTCACGAAAAAATCTTAAGCCTAATTAACCTAAATATTCCATTCCAGTCCGGATTGAAGTTTTGGTATATCTCAGAAATGCTCAAAAGCAGCTGCATGGGTTTGCGTATTATTCAGTCTTATCCATTCCTTCCATAAATAAGTGGCAAATCATCTCATGTATTAAGAAATAATTAAACAAATTATGACTTGCTTTAGGCGTGCTTACTTTAAATTAATTTTTTTTATTTATCTAAATTCAGGTGTGTATTTCATGTGACCTAACTCCAATTCTCAACAACGTTAAATAAAATATGGCATGGACCACATGTACATTTCATGTGATGTGATTCAAGATGTGTTTTAGATAACATTAAATCTTCCTAAAATTAATTAAAAGTGGCTAATAAGTTAAAAATATACCATAGGCTAAAATATGTATCAAAATCAGATAATAGGCAAATTATAATAGTTTAAGCGACAGTGCTAGAACCATAAAATCGGGGAATGCCTAATACCTTCTCCTGAGTTAACGAAATTCCTTTACTTAGAATTTCTGATTCGCAAACTTCAAAAGAAAAGTCGAATTTACTTGAATTGGGATTTTAAAATAAACGGATGACTTGGGACACAAAATAAATTAACCCAAGTGGTGATCCGGATTAAATAAATAATCTCATTTCGAATAACGTCACTTAAAGTGGAAAACTCCCTTATTCTCCTTCTGGGGTAGGTAAAAAGGAGGTGTGATACCCAATTGTGGGAAACTACTGGGTTTGTGTCACGATCTTAAACATTCACCCGATTGTGATGGCGTCTCTCTTGAAGACAAGAGCAGTAAACTATTCCCAGTTCAAAGTTAAAAAGCTAAATAGTAAGAAAAAAGTCTAAAACATGATTTAATAATGCTAAGTAGCAGATAATATCATAACAATGCGTAAGTACAACCCAAACCTAGCCCTAACTAGGGTGTCACTAGTCATGAGCATCTATAAGTCATAATGCAAGCCTGCTAAGTCTGTAAACTAGTACAACTGTCTGAAATATGATAGAAATGATAAAGGAGGAGAAACACGAGACTGCGGATGCGAGACAACTATTTTGTGAACTCCGAATGTCCGTCTGAAGATGGAAGGATCAGCACTACAGAGCAGAACTAGCTACGCTTGAATCTGCACACAAGATGGAGAGAGTAAAGTTAATACTCCAACTCAGTGAGTAACAAATGTAAATAACGACTGAAAGCATAAAAACACATAAGGCATAAGACATTCTATAATGAAGCAGTAAAAAAATTTAAAAACAGCAAACTAGTTAAGAGATAAGTAAAAGTCCTTTTTTCAACAAGTAAGCATATAATTGGAAAGCAATTAAGGAAAAAGAAACATGTAAAGGTTCGCCCCTTAGTCACTGTATCAACAAAACCGCCCTTGGGGAAACATCTCAAAACAATACTAGCCCATCGGGCTCAATCTCACACCATAATGGGTACCCGCGCTCACTAGGGGTGTGTAGACTCCTGGAGGAAGCGCAATATTTAGCCATCTTGTGGTGTCATCACTAGGATCTCGGCCTCATAACAATCAAGCGACCTCGTGGCGTACAACTATCTGGACCTCAACCTCAAATCAATATTAATGTTTCCTCGCAACGTAGGCCCTTGACTTACTCAGTCAAAAATCCTCACAAGCCACTCGGGCAATAGTATAACAGTGTTTCTCAGCCCAAATTGTTTGAAATACATTTAAGTATTAACATTGAGTAAGCATGGCTAAATATGAACACAATGGAGAATAACATGACTGAGTGCAAGTAAATGGTCAAATCAGTAAGGAAATATTAAAAAAAAAATCTTCGAAGGGTTCAAATAGTTGGCACGAAGCACAAATATGGCATTCAGCCCAAATAATGATTAGCAAATAGATTTCAAACGAATACACAGTAAAATTATCAATCAGTACGGACCAAATCACAATCCCCCAATAGTGCACGACCCCATGCTTTTCATCGAACGTGTGCCTCACCTCAATTTAGTACTACAATGTTCAATATGGGGTTTTGAACCCTCAGAACGTCATTTACAATCATTATTCACCTCGAACCGGTTAAACCTCTAGCTCGCAATGGCTTTTCTCCTTGAATCGGCCTCCACTCGCGTCGAATCTATGAAAAATCAGAATGAGGACTCAAAATATGCTAAGGGAATGAAGCCCAAGCGATAACAATCAATAATTGACACAAATTCTTAAATTACCAAAAAAAACCCCGGACCCACGTCTCGGAACTCAATAATTTTTACAGTAATAGATTCCTTGTCTCCCCATGAGTTCATACATAATAAAAGTTCAGAAATCCGACCTCAAATGGTCCATCAAATGCTCAATCAAAAATCTAAATTCCCAAGCTCTACTTCTTCACCTTTTGGCTTAATTTCCATGGTTTACTAGATGGAATTAAAATAATAATCGAGTTTTAAGACCAATAATCTTACCTCTAGGTGATTTCCCTTGAATCCTTCATTAGTCCTCTTCAAAAAGCTTCAAAATCGACCAACAATTGTGGAACTTAGCCTCAAATTCGTGGAAATGAGCTTTTAAAACATTCTGCCCAGCCATTAAATTTCCTTCATCGCGATCCCGGGGCAACCTTCGCGATCGTGAAATACAATTCATCGGTTCCCAAAATTTACTTTATTCGAATGCGTGAAATACCATGCTAATGTGATGCTCAGACCTTTTAAACTACGCGATCCCAGACCGCCTACCGCGTGCGCGAAGAAAAACCTCTAAGCTAACACCCTTGGTTTGCTTAACTCTACGCGAATGCGACCTTCATTGTGCGTTCGCGATGAACAACTCTTCTACCATATGCGATCGCAACACACCCTCCGCGAACGTGAAGTTGCCCCTCAAAAGATTCTACACAATCGCGAGAACTCCTACATGATCGCAAAGAGTAATACTCTGCAACAGCTGAGCTTGCAAATTTGCAAAATCTCCAAGGCATGAAATGTTCGATTGACCACCCGAAATGCACCCGAAGTCCTCGGGACCTCAACTAAAGGTACCAACATATCCTAAAACCTTATTCAAACTTGTACCAACCTTCCAAACACCTCAATGAACATCAAATCAACAAAAACACATTGGACTCCAGCTTAAGTTTATAAAATCTTTCGAAATTTGCTTTTGATTAAAAAAAACCCAATCAAACCTCGTCGAAATGACCTAAAATTTTTCACACACGTCCTAAATGATGCAATGGACTTACTGCAATCTTGAAGTTCCATTTCGGCCGCTATATCAAAATCTCGCCTACCAACCGGAAATCACCAAAATATCAACTTCGCCAATTCAAGCATAAATCTGTTCCGAACCTCCAAAACCCATTCCGATCACACTCCTAAGTCCCAAATCACCTCCCGGAGCTAACCGAACCACCAGAACTCACATTCGAGCACTCTAACACACCTCTTGAAGCTAACCGAACCACCAGAACTCACATCCGAGCACTCTAACACATGAGTCAATATTCGGTTGACTTTTCCAACTTAAGCTTCCTTGAAAGAGACTAAGTGTCTCAAACCTTACCATAATCATTCCGGATTCGATCCGACCAACTCGATACCACAAAACATGGATAAACAAAGCATAAAGAAGCGGAAATGTGGGAAACAGAGCAGTAACTCATGAGAATACTGATCGGGTCGTCACATACTCCCCAACGTAAACAAACGTTCATCCTCGAACGAGTCAAGAAACATACCGGGAGCCTCAAATGGGTGAGGATATCTGCTTCACAATAACTCACGGTTCAACACGGTCTCTTATGTAGCCTCCTCTAGGAGCTGACCTCTCCACTGCACCTTCACTAAAGCTATATCCTTTGACCTCAACTTTGTTAGAATATACGCTTAACGCTAGAGCGGGGGTGAATAGCGTTATAATAAAAAACAATACAAACTTGCGGAATAAAAAATTGCAGGATTGAAATAAGTGCGGTAAGTAAATAATAAGGAACGAACGCACCGAAATTATCCTGGTTCACCACAACCTGTGGCTAGTCCAGTCCCCGAGAGACTCTATCGAGATTCCACTAACTTTGTTAAGCTTACTTGTGCTTAACAAACCGTTACAAACTGAGAACTTGAGTCACACAAGCCTCAACAACCTTTGCTCGAAGATACCACACTTCAAGACTTCAACCGAAGGAATGAAAACGTTCCTTCTTACAACCACAAGGGATTAACACTTCCCTTCAAGTGTATACAAACACTTAGCACTCAAGACAAGACTCTCTTTAAGAGTAGATATGAGTAAAATAAATACGCTCAAGAACACAACAACTTTCGTCAAG
Organism: Nicotiana benthamiana; assembly: GCA_034376525.1. NCBI lineage: Eukaryota > Viridiplantae > Streptophyta > Magnoliopsida > Solanales > Solanaceae > Nicotiana > Nicotiana benthamiana. The sequence continues at coordinate 144,145,872 of CM067337.1, read as the reverse complement.
AGTTTGGCTCTCAAAAACTTATTAAATGAATAGAAAATGATGAATATGAGAGTATGCAAGCTTTAGCAAGAATATAATCAGTTTTTGTACTTAGAAGACTGATTTTGAGTTGTATTTATAGTGTTCAAAACCCCCACAACCGTTGCCTAATTGCAAATCAAGAATTGTTGATTTTGTGCTAAGATAATCGATTATCTGATTTGCATAATCGATTATTTTCCAATCGTTCAAAAATCATTCCCAGATTTTAAGCAGAATAATCGATTATCCAAATCGTATAATGGATTACCTGACAACGTTCAAAAAATCATATTCAGATTTTACTTAACATAATCGATTATCAGATTGTGTTTAATCGATTACCTGACAATGTTCAAAAAATCATATGCAGATTTTACTTAGCATAATTGATTATCAGATTGTGTATAATCAATTATCTTTCAGAGTTTAAAAATACTTTGGCAACGGTCATTTGCATAATCGATTATGCTGTAAGGATAATCGATTATCTTTTATATTTTGAAAACTTCGGACTACACTGTCTTAACATAATCGATTATCATAAAGTACATAATCGATTATTTTACAGTCTTGTAAAATTTGATAGACACTGCCTCAACATAATCGATTATCATAATGTGCATAATCGATTATTTTATAGCTTTGAAAAATCTGATGGACACCGCCTTAACATAATCGATTATCATAAGGTACATAATCGATTATCTTGTTGCTTTGAAAAATCTAATGTACACTGCCTTAACATAATCGATTATCATAAGGTACATAATCGATTATTGTTCAGCTTTGTAAATCTGGTGTACATTGTTTTAACATAATCGATTATCATAAAGTACATAATCGATTATCTTTGTCCAGATTTGAGAGGCATGTTTAAAAATCATTTTGGCTAAAATAAAATATTTGAAAATCATTTTGCTTTAAATTAAATATGCATGATTTGATAAAAATGATTTTACGAGAGAAGCCAAGTCTTGAGTTAATTGTCGGATCAAGATCACAATTAAAGAATGACTCATGTATAACTTTATTTCTTTGCTTGATCATGATCTTTGTTCGTCTTGTGCTTGAACCTCGTTATGTGTCAATTGCGCTCTTGTGCTTGGACCTCGTCATATGTCAATTGCGCGTCGTTTGTCATTTATCAAAACCTACAAATATGAACACACGTTTAGTTTAGTGCCTTGAGAACGTGTTTCAACAATTTCCCCCTTTTTGATAATGGCAAACCAATATCGGGATATGCATATTAGATAATTCATAATGACGATCCAAGACAAGTATATAGATATGCAATTAGTTCCCCCTCAACATATGAATTCCCCCTCAATTTATGCCAATAAATATTAAGTGCATAGCCCTTATTCTTACCCCTTTTGACATTAGCAAAAAAAATATTAGTAAATAACTTGTTTATTGATTAACCAAAAATCGCAATTATAAAAGGGACAATATAATGTCAACATAATCGATTATTGATACTTGATAATCGACTATGTACTTAAGAGAAATCGATTATTCTTAAAAGAGATCGATTTTTCTGCACCAGTGCTTTATAATTCCCCCTGTCTTTGGGGATGCCTGCAAAACAGAATTAGGCGCCTCCGACGCTCAAGTTAGTAATGAAAAGAAAAAGAATGCAATGCATGACTTAGATCAACGTGGAGTCAAGAATCCCGAGTTCACTACGAATTCGGAAAAAGGACTCTTTCTCTAAAGGCTTTGTGAAAATGTCGGCCAATTGAGATTTGGTTTCAACAAACTCAATTTCGACATCACCTTTGAGAACGCGATCTCTTATAAAGTGGTGCCTAATTTCAATGTGTTTTGTTCTTGAATGAAGAACGGGGTTCTTCGTCAAGCTTATGGCGCTAGTATTATCACATCTAAGAGGGATATGATCGATACTTAGTCCATAGTCCGAGAGTTGTTGTTTCATCCAATGGATTTGATCACAACTCTCCGCGCGGCTACATATTCAGCCTCGGTTGTGGACAACGCAACACTTACCTGTTTCTTACTAAACCAAGAGACAAGAGAGCTACCGAGCAAATGGCAAGTGCCACTAGTGCTCTTGCGGTCCAATTTGCAACCCGCAAAATCGGAGTCGGAATAGCCAACAAGTTGGCATGAAGAACCTTTGGGATACCATAGTCCCACATTTATAGTACCAACAAGATACTTCATTATCCGCTTAACCGCAGTTAGGTGCGACTCCTTCGGACATGATTGATATCGAGCGCATAAGCATACGCTAAACATTATGTCCGGTCTACTAGCAGTAAGATAAAGAAGGGATCCGATCATACCTCGATACTTCTTGGTGTCGACTTCCTTACCTTTCTCATCTTTGTCAAGATGATCGGATGTGCTCATTGGAGTGGCCATTTCTTTGGCGTTGCTCATTTCAAATCGTTTAAGAAACTCTTTGCAATATTTAGATTGACAAATGAAAGTTCCTTCTTTCATTTGTTTCACTTGCAACCCCAAGAAGAAGGTTAGCTCACCCATCATAGACATCTCAAATTCGCTTGTCATTAAATCAGAAAATTCCTTGCACAAAGCATTGTTAGTAGCACCAAAAATAATATCATCCACATAGATTTGAACTAATAAAATATTATTGTTTTTATGCTTAATAAATAGTGTGGTGTAAACTTTCCCCCTAATGAACTCATTGTCCAAAAGAAATTTGCTCAATCGTTCATACCAAGCTCGGGGAGCTTGTTTAAGACCATAAAGGGCTTTCTTAAGTTTGAAAACATGATCGGGAGATTTAAAATCTTCAAAGCCCGGGGGTTGTTCAACATAAACTTCTTCTTGAATAAAACCATTTAGAAAAGCACTCTTTACATCCATTTGATATAAATTGAAATTCATAGAAGAGGCAAAAGCAAGTAATAAACGAATAGCTTCTAACCTTGTTACGGGTGCATACGTTTCTTCATAGTCAATTCCTTCTTCTTGATTGTAACCTTTTGCTAAAAGCCTAGCTTTGTTTCTAGTGATTACACCATTTTCATCTAATTTATTTCGAAAAACCCATTTCGTACCAATTATGGTATGATTGTCGGGTCTTGGCACCAATTCCCAAGCGTCATTTCGTTTGAATTGGTTAAGCTCCTCTTGCATTGCCAAGGTCCGATGCTCATCCCCAATTGCTTCTGAAATGGTTGAGGGTTCAATTTGAGAAACGAAAGCAGTATGTCCTAAGGTGTTCTTAAGATTGTTTCGAGTACTTACCTTTTGTTCAATGTCGCCGATTACCTTGTCAAGAGGGTGGTCTTTGATTGTCCTCCACGCGTTGGGCAGTTTCGTTTCTTTCTCCAGTGATGGCGCTTCCTCCGATGATTGTTCCAAGATTTCTTCTTGAATTTCCTTTGGATATTCCTCTTGTACTTTGTCTTGAGGACTTATTGTGTTTAAAATACCTGCAAGATCAAAACCAGAATCCTTTCTCGCCAAGCGAGCATTATTTTCGGAAAACACAATATGAGGGGATTCCTCAACAGTTTCGGTTCTATTATTGAATACTCTATATGCTTTGCTACGTGATGAATAACCAAGAAAAATTCCTTCATCCGATTTGGCATCAAATTTTCCCAAATTATCTTTTCCGTTGTTATGAATAAAGCATTTACAACCGAATACTCTAATATGGAAGAGATTAGGTTTCCTTCCCTTATAGAGTTCATAGGGAGTTTTCATGAGTATTGGTCTTATGACTACTCTGTTTAAAACGTAGCATGCGGTACTCACGGCATCCGCCCAAAATTGTTTGGTAATCTTAGCCTCATCGAGCATGGTTCTAGCCATCTCTTCGAGACACCTATTTTTCCGTTCCACCACTTCATTTTGGTGTGGTGTACGTGGAACAGAGAAGGTGTGCTCAATACCGAGTTCGTCACAAAAGTCCGTGAAGAGATTGTGATCGAACTCTCCCCCATGATCACTTCTTCTGGAAGTGACGGTTGTGTTCTTTTCATTTTGAACATGTTTAAGAAAATATTTAAAATTTTGAAAAGCCTCACTTTTGTGAGCAAGAAATAGTGTCCATGTAAATCTAGAATAATCATCAACAATAACAAAAGCATAACGATTTCTACCAAGACTTTCAATGCGAGATGGTCCAAAGAGATCCATGTGAAGAAGTTGCAAAGGTCTTGTAGTTGAAACAAAATTCTTAGATTTAAAAGATGCTTTTGTTTGCTTCCCTTTTTGACAAGAATCACAAATAGTGTCATTTTCAAATTTCAAATTTGGAAGACCAATAACTAAATTTTGTGAAACCAATTTGTTTAAAAGATGCATGTTGATATGAGATACTCTACGATGCCATAACCACATATCATCTTCTTTACTCATAAGACAATTCACATACTCTGATGAAGAGTTTTCAAGATCAACCATATAGATGTTATCAATTCTAAAACCACGAAGAATAATTTTAAAATCACTACGACGAAAAACTAAGCATTCTTCCAAATTAAACAAAACAAGATTTCCCTTGTCACATAATTGACTTATGCTCAAGAGATTATGTTTTAGACCTTTAACTAGCAATATATGCTTAATGGAAGAAGATTCATTCTTACCAACCGAGCCAATGCCGATAATTTTTCCCTTGTTGTTATCTCCAAATATAACGTTTCCTCCTTCTTGTGTTCTAGTTGAAGGAACTTGGATGCGTCTCCGGTCATGTGTTTGGAGCATCCACTATCAAGGTACCAAAGTACACTTGATCCCTTCAAACATACCTACAAGACAAATCAATGAGTTTTTGGTACCCAAGCTGTTTTGGGTCCTTGAGAGTTAGGTGTAAAATGCTGTTGTGCTTGACATGCAGTTAAGTGTCTGTGTCTAGTAAAACAAGCAGGAGCAATATCCTATTCGACTACAATAGTGACAAATGACATTAGGATTATGCATTCTTCTAGGTTGGTAGTAGTTGGAGGTACGAAAATCGTTTGCTCTATTTTTGACAATATGACTATTGCGCAATCCTTGAAAATCATTTCTTCTACTGTTTGTTCTAGGATATGCAGCGTTTCTAGAATAATTGTTTCTAGGTCGAGTATGTCTAGGTTGCGATTGTTGAAGGCCATTTCTAGGCGTTCTAAAATGTTCAAAGTTTCTTCTAGTGTTTGGTCTAGGATGCATGTTGATTCTAGGATGGTTATTTCTAGGATGAATGTTTATTTTATTTATCCTAGGTTGAGCCTTGGGTTGTTGGGGGATGGCTTCAACTTTTTCTTTAGGCTCGTTTTTGAAACCTATGCCATGTTTGGTCGATTTCAAATTGACAAGAACATCATTCAAATTTTAATGAGAAGAATTGAACTTATGTAGGGTGCCCTTAAGTCTTTCTACTTCATCTTTTAGATGCATGCAAGAAATACAATTTTTACTAGAACTCTAGGGTTTGTCGGCGCTTCTCTTGCCGAAAAATTTGTTTTCTTCTTTCAACTTCTCATTTTCCAAAATCAATTTTTCCAAATCTTTTTCTTTCAAAAAGAGTTGTTTTTCAAAATCTTTTTCTTTCAAAGAAGAATTTTTCTTTACGTCTCTAACAGTTTCGGAAGCTCTAATGAATTCACTATACAATTCATCAAAAGCATTTTGCATTTCCTCAAGAGAAAAGAAATTTTTTAAAGAAATTTGACATACCTCTTCTTGATTGTCTTTGTGTGCCATGAGACATAGATTTGCGGCTTCGTCTTCTTCATTGTCGCTTGATTCGTCTCCGGAGTCACCTCCCCAAGATATGTATGCTCGTTGTTTCTTGAAGGGTTTCTTCTCCTTTTTGACATTTGGGCAATTTGATTTAATGTGCCCGATTTCTCCGCATCCATAGCACTTTACTTGATCTCCTTGTTGTTTGCCTTTTCGTTCATACTCTTTTCGCATGAACTTTTGAAACCTCTTAATAATGAGTCCGAACTCGTTATCTCCGTTGTTTGAGTCCTCATCATTTTGAGGTTGAGCCGTGCTTGCCTTGAGGGCGATTCTTTGTTTCCTTTGATCATTAAACGGAGGGTTAAGTATAGTAGATTCATAGGTTTTAAGATTACCTCTTAGTCCGTCGATGGTGACATTTGAAACGCTGATAGACTCTTGAGTCATGTCGGCCTTGGAGCGCCATTCCGGAGTGAGACTTCGGAGAATTTTTCGGACAAGTTCCTTATCCGTGAAGGTCTTCTTAAGAGCATGTAGGTCATTGACGATTTTTGAAAATTGTTCGAACATGTCATCGATCCTCTCGCTTTCCTTCATGTGAAACAGTTCATATGCATGGGTTAGAAAATCAATTTTAGCTTCTCTTACCTGGTCCGTACCTTCGTACGTGATTTCCAGCTTATCCCACATTTGCTTAGCCGTTGTGCAACATGATATTTTTCTGTAATCATCAGCATTTACAGCACAATATAATAAGTTGATGGCTCTAGCGTTGTTCTGCACTTTTCGGATATCATCCGCATCGTATTCATCTTCGGATTTTGGAACCCGTTCATTTTCAACCTTTTTGGTTGGAATTTGTTCTCCCTTCGTTATAGCCTTCCATAGATGAAAATTATTCGATTGGATGAATATTCTCATCCTCTCCTTCCAGTACGTATAGTTTGTGCTGTCGAACAGTGGTGGTCTGGTGGAGCATTGTCCTTCACCTATTCCTGCATTAAAGTCACGAGTAGAAGCCATGGATTGTTTCTCTCAAACGGTTAAGTCTTTCAGAGAGTTGGGCTCTGATACCAATTGTTAGAATATACGCTTAATGCTAGAAGGGGGGGTGAATAGCGTTATAATAAAAAACAATATAAACTTGCGGAATTAAAAATTGCAGGATTGAAATAAGTGCGGTAAGTAAATGATAAGGAACGAACGCACCGAAATTATCCTGGTTCACCACAACCTATGGCTAGTCCAGTCCCCGAGAGACTCTCTCGAGATTTCACTAACTTCGTTAAGCTTACGGGTGCTTAACAAACCGTTACAAACTGAGAACTTGAGTCACATAAGCCTCAACAACCTTTGCTCGAAGATACCACACTTCAAGACTTCAACCAAAGGAATGAAAACGTTCCTTCTTACAACCACAAGGGATTAACACTTCCCTTCAAGTGTATACAAACACTTAGCACTCAAGACAAGACTCTCTTTAAGAATAGATATGAGTAAAATAAATACGCTCAAGAACACAACAACTTTCGTCAAGAGTTTGGCTCTCAAAAACTTATTAAATGAATATTAAATGATGAATATGAGAGTATGTAAGCTTTAGCAAGAATATAATAAGTTGTTGTACTTAGAAGACTGATTTTGAGTTGTATTTATAGTGTTCAAAACCCCCACAACCGTTGCCTAATTGCCAATCAAGAATTGCTGATTTTGTGCTAAGATAATCGATTATCTGATTTGCATAATCGATTATTTTCCAATCGTTCAAAAATCATTCCCAGATTTTAAGCAGAATAATCGATTATCCAAATCGTATAATCGATTACCTGACAACGTTCAAAAAATCATATTCAGATTTTACTTAACATAATCGATTATCAGATTGTGTATAATCTATTACCTGACAACGTTTAAAAAATCATATGCAGATTTTACTTAGCATAATCGATTATCAGATTGTGTATAATCGATTATCTTTCAGAGTTTAAAAATACTTTGGCAACGGTCATTTGCATAATCGATTATGCTATAGGGATAATCGATTATCTTTTATATTTTGAAAACTTCGGACTGCACTGTCTTAACATAATCGATTATCATAAAGTACATAATCGATTATTTTACAGTCTTGTAAAATTTGATAGACACTGCCTCAACATAATCGATTATCATAATGTGCATAATCGATTATTTTATAGCTTTGAAAAATCTGATGGACACTGCCTCAACATAATCGATTATCATAAGGTACATAATCGATTATCTTGTAGCTTTGAAAAATCTAATGTACACAGCCTTAACATAATCGATTATCATAAGGTACATAATCGATTATTGTTCAGCTTTGTAAATCTGGTGTACATTGTTTTAACATAATCGATTATCATAAAGTACATAATCGATTATCTTTGTCCAGATTTGAGAGGCATGTTTAAAAATCATTTTGGCTAAAATAAAATGTTTGAAAATCATTTTGCTTTAAATTAAATATGCATGATTTGATAAAAATGATTTTACGAGAGAAGCCAAGTCTTGAGTTAATTGTCGGATCAAGATCACAATTAAAGAACGACTCATGTATAACTTTATTTCTTTGCTTGATCATGATATTTGTTCGTCTTGTGCTTGAACCTCGTTATGTGTCTATTGCGCGTTTGTGCTTGGACCTCGTCATATGTCAATTGCGCGTCGTTTGTCATTTATCAAAACCTACAAATATGAACACACATTTAGTTTAGTACCTTGAGAACGTGTTTCAACAAACTTCTGAACCCGACGACCCAATATAGCTACTGGCTCCACATTATAGGTAAATCATCATCCAACTGAATCGTGCTGAAATCCAGAACATGAGATGGATCCCTAATATACTTCTGGACGATAGAAACATGGAATACCAAGATGCACACTCGAAAAGCTGTGGCAACAAGCTCATAAGCCACATCCCTAATCCCCCTAAACACCTCAAAAGGCCTAATGAACCGCATAATCAACATCCCTTTCTTCCTAAATCTCATAACACCCTTCATGAGCGAAACCTTCAATAGGACGTACCTCTCGAACCTTCCTATCAACATAACTTTATTGCCTCAACTTTGCTGTATGGAGCCTCTCCTGAATCACTTTCACCTTGTCCAAAACAGTTTGCACCAAATCGTTCCCAATAGCCTGCCTTCACCTGGAGATCTACACCACCTCCCATACAAAGCCTCTTATGGAACCATCTGGATACTCGAATGGTAGTTGTTATTAGAAGCAAACTCTCGAAGCGGTAGAAATTGATCCCATGACTCTCGAAGTGGTAGAAATTGATCCCATAACCCTCCGAAATAGATGACGCAAGCCCGCAACATGTCCTCCAATATCTGAATAGTGCGCTCAGGCTATCCGTCCGCCTGAGGATGAAACGTTGTGCTCAACTCCACCCGAGTACCCAACTCTCCCTGCACAGACCTCCAAAACTACAAGTAAAATGAGTTCCCCTATCTGAAATGATGGAAACTGGGACACCATGCAAATGAACAATCTCCCAGATATATATCTCTTCCAACCGCTCTGAAGAATAGGTAGTATACATAGGAATGAAGTTCGTGGACTTGGTCAGCCAATTCACAATGAACCAAATGGCATTGAACTTTATCAAAGCCTATGTAAGCCCAAAAACAAAGTCCATAGTAATCCTCTACCACTTCCACTCTGGCATATCCATCTGAGGAAGCAAGCATCCCGGTCTCTGATGCTCATATTTCACCTGTTGATAGTTGAGACACCAAGGTACAAATCCCACAATATATTTCTTCATTCTTCTCCACCAATAATGCTTCCTCAAATCCTGATACATCTTCGCGGCACTTGGATATATGGAATACCGCGAGCTATGGGCCTTCTCCGAAATCAACTCCTGAAGCCCATCCACATTGGGCATACAAATCTGGTCATGCATCCTCAACATCCCATCATCACCAATGGTCATATCTCTGGCATCATCATGTTGAACAATATCCATAAGGATGAGTAAATATGGATCATCATACTGGCGCTCTATGATGCAATCATATAAAGAAAACCGAGAAACCAGACAAGCCAAATACTCGACTAGGCTCCGAAATATCTAACCTCACGAACTGATTGGCCAAGGCCTGAACATCAACTACAAGAGGTCTCTCCCCAACTGGATATATGCCAAACTCCCCATACTAACTGATGTTCGACTTAAAGCATCGGCCACCACATTAGCCTTTCCCAGATAGTACAATATAGTGATATCTTAATCCTTATGTAACTCCAACCATCTCTACTACCTCAAATTAAGATCCATTTTCTTGAATAAATGTTGAAGGGTGTGATGATCAATGAACACCTCACAAGATACGTCATACAAGTAATGCCTCCAAATTTTCAATTGTGAACTATGGCAGCCAAATCCAAATCATGAACGGGGTAGTTCTTCTCATGGGGCTTCTATTGACGGGAAGAATAGAAATAACTCTACCCTCCTGCATACACACAACCACTCCTAACTCTTAAAGCATCACAATACACAGTTTATGAACCAGATGTTGTTGGCAAAACCAACATAGGAGTTTTGGTCAAGGCTGTCTTAAGCTTCTAAGAGCTCTCCTCACACTCGTTCGACCATACAAATGAACCACCTTTCTGAGTTAAATTGGTCAAGGGAGATTCAATAGATAAGCATCCCTGAACAAATCAAGGATAATAACCCGTCAAACCAAGAAGCTGTGGATCTCTGTAGTTGAGGACAGTCTGGGCCAACTCTTAACCACCTCTATCTTCTTTGGATCAAACTGAATACCCTCACTGGACACCACGTGTCCCAAGAATGCCACTGAACCGAGCTAAAACTCACACTTGGAGAACTTTGCAAAAAGTTTCCCCTCTCTCAATCTCTCCAATAGAATCCTAAAATGCTCTGCATGCTCCTCCTAATTATGCGAATATTCTAGAATATCATCAATTAAGACTATGACAAACGAGTCAAAATATGGCCGTAACATTCTGTTCATCAAATGCATGAACGCTACTGGGGCATTGGTCATCCTAAAAGACATAACCAGGAACTCATAATGACCATATCTGGTCCTAAAGGTCGTCTTAAGAATATCCGAACCGCTAATCTTCAGTTGGTGATAACCTGAACGGAGATCAATCTTGAATAACACTCTCGCTCCCTGAAGCTGGTCAAATAAATCATCAATGCGAGGTAATGGATACTTGTTCTTAATGGTTACCTTTTTAAATTTCCAATAGTAAATGCATATTCTCATAGTTCCATTCTTCTTCTTCAATAACAGAACCGGGGCGCCCTAAGGTGGCACAGTAGGCCGAATGAATCCCTTATCAAGGAGTTCTTAAAGTTGATCCTTTAACACCTTTAACTCCACTGGTGTACAATATTCTCGAGTAAAAATTGGCTGAGTTCCCGACACCTAGTCAATATCGAAATCAATATCCCTATCAAGTGGCATGCCCGGTAGGTTTGCAACAAATACATCAGGGAAATGCCTCAAAACTGGAACATAGTCAATATCGGGAGTCTCAGCTCTAACATCCCTCACAAAGGCGAGATATGAAAGACAACCCTTCCTAACCATACGTTGGGCCTTCAAGAAAGAGATCACTCTACAAGGAACTTAATCAGTCACACCTTGCCACTCGATTCGTGGCACACCCGGACGATATAGCTATTTTAAATTGTCTTAGCATGAAAATCCAGAATAGCACGACACGAAGATAACCAATCCATGCCTATAATGACATCAAAATCCACCTTGCTCAATAATAATAGGTCAACTCGGGTCTCCAGACCCCAATAGTAACAACACACGACCAGTACACATAGTCTATACTAGTAGTATCGCCCACCGAGGTAGATACATGAATAGGTAAAGCGAAAAACACATAGGGCGTACCTAAATAACGAGCCAAGTATGATGACGCATAAGAAAAAATTGGAACTGGGATCAAATAATACAGAGGCATTTCTGTGGCAGACTTAAGTAATACCTGTAATAATAACATTTTAGGCAATAACACCGGGTCTGCCTGGAAGGCCATCAGAACGAGCCTGACTGCTACCTGATCGACCTTCCCCTTTAGGGCGGCCCTAGCTAACTAACCTTCGCCCATCGGTGGCTGGGCGGGTGGTGGTGGAGCAACTGGCACCGAGGCCGATGTTTGACCCCTCTGCTGGGATGAACTAGCAAAACAACCAGGGCAATGCCTTCACTTGTGGCCCATACCTTTACACTCATAACAACTCCCAGATGCTGGAGAAGGGGACAGAAGGGAACTCCTCGCACTAGATTTACTAGCAGAAGCACTCGGCATAGAAGAGCCCTGAATTGATGGAGCACGTGATGAAATCTAAGCTGTAAGGGCACTAAGTAATGACTGGCCCTGATGAGAATTGTGAACACCCTGACCTGACGATTCCCCACGTTAGTCTGGGCGTGCTGGCTGAGCAGGCCTAAATGGAGAACCTCTGCCATGCTGAAGCTAACCCCTCGAAGGAGTACCATTGTAACTACAAAATCCTCGAGGCCTCTTGGCCTCCCTATCCTCTTGCTCCTGGCAATAAACATACTCAATCTCATGGGAAATATCCACAACCTCCTTGAAAGAATACCAGTCACCCTCTCCTCTGTCATAAGAATACAGTGCTTGATAAATGAAACCATCAACTAACTTCCTGATCCTCTCTCTATTTATAGGAACCAACCAGATAGCATGACGATCTAACACAGAGAACCTCAAATCATACTATGACACGGTTATCTCCCCCTCATGCAACTACTCAAACTACCTTCGCAGCTCCTCTCTGCGAGATTGAGGCACATACTTCTCCAGAAAGAGAATGGAGAATTGCTGCCCGGTAAGGGGTGATGCACTAACAGTCTTACGCCTCTCAAAATCCTCCCACCAAGTGAAAGTAGCTCCTGAAAACTGATAAGTAGTGAAAATGACCTCGATTGTCTCCAGAATGCCCGTTGTATGAAGCCTCCTCTAACACTTGTCCAAAAAGCCCTGAGTATCCTCGCCCTCTACACTACTAAAGGTCAGAGTCTGAAGTCTACCAAACCTCTCTAGCCTATGCTACTTGTCCTCTAGTATGGCAGGAACTACATTATCCTGAGCAGCTACAACAGGCTGGGTTGGATGTTCCCCCGACTTCTGAAGTCCCTGCACGACCTGCTCAAGTGTGTGAGCGGTGGGAGTCTGAGTGCCTCCCCCAGCCTGAGAAGTAGTTGCGGTTGTAGTGGCTGAAGCCGCTTGAGCTAGGCTAGAGCTGTCATGGCCCAAAATCGAGGGACACGACTGACACTCGACCGGGTAGCCAAAGTCAAGCAGACCTGGGTGCCTTTTTTATCCCATGTGTTACCCCGTGATTTCAATACTCGTTATTCAAGTGAAATAGCCATTTTTGATTAACCACATTATTACGAGACATAATAACAGACATGCTTACTTTACGTGATCTACTAGTTACACTGCCGGAATACATAAGTACATAACCCACGTTTCTTGTCTGCGGAGCCTCTAGGGATACAAATGAGTGTTATAATACTTGCCGGTAACAAGGCTCCGACTATTCCTTACACAAATATCAAAATAAGATTTCGGGAAGAAAAGCGTCATGAGCCACGCAGGGACTCGAGAGGAAATGGGCTCACTAGTATTGCTGACGGAAAGTAGAGGAGGTGCTATTATCAGTGGTCTAGAGTACCTGCTATAGAACCACCAACAATCATAACAAGAATGTAGAGTCCCCGGAAAAATGGATGTGAGTATATTTGAATTGTACATGTATGTATGAACAAACTCTATCCCAAGTAAGACCAATCAATACACAGATAACGAACAGTAATAGAATCAACAATCAATGCCTATGAAAGGAACAACCAAGGCCAAAAAAGTTTCACAATCTCTTATTCACCCCTTTCAACATCACTTCATCATATCAATAATTTCACAAACTTCTATTTTGATAGTGATAACTATAACATTCCATCCTTATTACCTTTGCCACCCTTATTACATCGTCCACCCTTATTACCTCATCTACCATTATTACCTCGGCCACCCTTATCACCCCAACCTACAATTTATCATTTTGTGTTGCGGCGTGCAGCCCGATCCCAGCGGACAATCATATTCACACAATAACAATAATTCACAGTTCAATCACATAGCTTCAGGCCATGCAGAATATCATTTCACAACGACAATAATAATTCACGGAGAGTTTTCATTAACATCAGTACCATTTCCACTGTATCCAATAGACCGTATACAATTAAAGTCACAATGATAACTGCCCACGACAAGCCATACATGATATTACCATAGTTGTTTCAATTTCATTGATTACGACTTCTTTCCATCATTTATTATTCAGCTCTTACCAAATAAACACATTCACACGCGTACTTGGTTTGTTTCCATTTATTCACACCATCATATTTAACCAACAATGTTCAAGGCATATTAATCACAAGAATTCATGAAATAGGCCATCTTGCCATAACACCCGTGAAACAACCAAAATTCACAAACAGTCCACATAAGTAACACATACGAATTACTATACACCAAACAGGGTGACTTTACAAAAGTTAAAGGTAGCCGTACATACTTGGAGTCGAATTTCATTTTTAAGTCCTACTCCCAATTCACCAAACCGCCTAGTACCATAAATCTAGTTCACAAGTTACTACATATATCTTAGAATTGAAATTCACAAATACAACCCGAACTAACTTAGATTATCAACCCCTCTTTTTTGCAGATCTTTACTCCTACCCAATTCCACTTACTAGGTTTTAGGTATTAAAGAACATGCATTTATGTTCAATTTAAATTTTCAAGAATATATTCATGAGAATCCCCTTATTGTTTAAATCTGAAAACCAATGAAAAAGGGTTGAAAATTTTACCTGCAAGAATGAAGATGAAGATAATTACTTGAAATTTTCAGTCCTATGTAACTTTGAAAATCAAATTGATAGAGAAAATACTTTCTCTCTCAAGAATCCTCTCTTCCCTCTCTCTAGTTTTGCTCAGAAAATGGGTTAGTTGAAGGGTTGAGGTGTTTTATTGAAGAAGGTGTCGGGTTGAAAAAATAGAAAAATAGGAGCCCCATTCCTGACATGCGGTCCGCAGAATGGCCCTAATAGATGGGCTAAATTTAAAACACATTGTGCAGGTATGCAACCATTATGCGGCCCGCATACTCGTTATATGATCGCATAGTGCGTCACATAACCTCTATCACCAAAAGTCAATGGGAAAGAAAGCGATAACTATGCAATCCACATAACCAGAATGGGATCGCATTTTGGACCGCATAGTTGTCCTCCAATTGGGTAGTGACCTACCTAGGTATGCGACCATTATGCGGTCCGCATACACGTTATGCGATTGCATAGTGCATCGCATAACGCCCAAATTCTGGAAAATTTTATCTATCAAATTCTGGGATACCTCACTCAAAATATCTGACCCGTGATATTATTTAAGGCAAGAAATTTTACGGGGTCTTACATCCTCCCCCACCAAAAATCATTCGTCCTCGAATGAGGATTTTGGAAAACAGCTGGTTTTGAAAACGTGATATGCAAACTCTCAATTTTGCACTAACTCCCATATTTTTAGAAAATTTTTCTAGAGTTTCCTTTGTAATTAGACTTATCTACCTAAGAGACCCCAAAACATATTCCCAAGCACCATTACACAATTCCTGTTGTCCCTACAACTAGTATACAATTCATTTCCTCAACACTTGCACAGATTCAATCACTTGTCACATTCTTGCACATAATTTTGTCACTTCAATGAGTCCCATACAGTTCAACCACTTCAATACACTATGCGCATTTCAATTAATCATTACCAATCTACTCTACCATTAATCATCACTTATCATATGAGCTTTTACAAAACTTTCATTTACCAAAAGGGGTGGCACATGACTCAAATAATCATAATACATATAATTCTTGCACAACTTGAGGAGTTACAATAGTAAAGCATTTAGGGGAAAATATGGTGTCTTAGAACCAAATTGAACACAACATCAGTTTTCTTAGAGATAATATTTCGCACGATCACTACTAGACTTGTTCAAACAAGTGGGGATATTTTTCTTTCATTTCATTTTCTGCTTCCCACGTGGCTTCCTCGACTCGTTGACTTTGCCATAACACTTTAACTGAAACAATTTCCTTGTATCTCAATTTACGGACTTGCCTATCAAGAATAGAAACCAAAATTTATTCATATGATAACTTTTCATTAACCTCGATATCCTTAACTGGCACGATGGTGGATGGATCTCCAACCACTTTCTTTAACATAGACATATGGAATACCATGTGTATTAATGACATTTCAGGGGGCAATTCCAGCCTATAAGCCACTTGCGCTACCCTTTGAGCGAACCAATACAACCCGACATATCTAGGACTCAAATTCCCTTTCTTCCCA
Source organism: Nicotiana benthamiana (assembly GCA_034376525.1). Lineage (NCBI taxonomy): Eukaryota > Viridiplantae > Streptophyta > Magnoliopsida > Solanales > Solanaceae > Nicotiana > Nicotiana benthamiana. Next base: position 144,129,672 of record CM067337.1, on the reverse strand, counting down.
AATCGCATGACTTCCTTCATAGGAGATACCCTCAAGAACTCCCAATCATATACTTGGAATTCCAATTCTCTTTGATGTATGTCCGCATAGGATTTATTGAGGCTCTGAGTAGTTTTCATCCTCTCCTAATGACTTTAACCTTTTCCATAGTCTGGTGCACGATATCTGGCCCTATCATTTCCGCTTCATCCACTTCGAACCATCTAGTCATAGACCTACACCTCCTTCCGTACAATGTCTCAAATGGGGCCATCTGAATACTAGCATGAAAGCTGTTTATTGTAGGAAAATTCTATAAGGCAAGTAATCATCCCAATTTCCTTTGAAATCCAAGACACAAGCCCGCAACATATCCTCAAGCTTCTGAATACTTCACTCCGCTTGACAATCAGTCTGTGGATGGAAAGTCGTGCTGAGATTCATGTGAGTACCCAAACCTTGCTGAAATTTCTTCTAAAAATTAGTTGTGTATTGGGCCCTTCGATTTGAGATAATAGAAATTGGAGTGCCATGAGGCCTTACTATTTTCTTGATATACAACTAAGCATATTTTTCTGCAGTATCGGTGGACTTGACTAGCAAGAGGTGAGCTTATTTCGTGAGTCGATCCACTATTACCCTAATTGAGTCGAACTTGCGTTGAGTGCGAGATAACACTACCACGAAATCCGTGTTGATCATCTCCCATTTCCACATTGGTATTTCTATAAGCTGAGTTAACCCACCGGGTCGCTCATGCTCAGCTAAGTTCTTCAGCAAAAGTCAAGGTATAGGAGTCAATTCCAAATGAATAAGCTAAGTTCTTCAACAAAAGTCAACTTAAACAGTTAACCTCGGCCCACGCCTCAGAATCCAAAAAAAGTTACAAAATCTTTATCCATTCAACCATAAGCCTAACCATACCAATATTACCAAATTCAAACACCAAATCTTCACTCAAATTGCCAAATCATACTCTCCAACGCCTCTCAAAAAATTCCACCTTAAAATACATAAAATAGGTGGGAAATTCTATGGATATTTAATATCAATGAATAAAAATGATCAAAAGTGACTTACCCCTTGAAATCTAGTGAAATCCCCTTCAATAATTTCCTTAATTCGAGCTACCAAAGTCCAAAAATGAATAGAATCTCGGAACCCTTCGACTATATACACTGCCCAAGCTTTTTGCACCTACGAACCTGCTTTTGCGGAGAAAACGTCGCTTCTGTGAAGAACACTAAGCACCCAACCTTGCGCACATGTGGTCCCCACTTCATTGCTTTTGAGAGCCAAGCCACACTGACCAGCTCATCTATTGCAAAACAGTTTGCACATGAGTGCCTTCACTTCTGTGGATATTCCTCCGCACGTACACTTCTAAGTAGCCTTCTCCATTTTCCACCTGTGTACTCCTAGCCACTTCTGCGGCTCCGCACCTACGGTCAATCCTTCCACAGGTGTGATGACACCAGACTTGAAGCACTTAAGTATATCACCTAAGCCAAATTCGTTCCGTTAACCATACGAAATCTATCTTAGGTCCCCGGGATCTCAACCTAACATACCAACATGTCCCTAAACATGATACAAACTTATTTGAGACCTCAAATCACATCAAACAACATCAAAAACATGAATTGCACCACTAATTCAAGCATAATGAAACTAATAAACTCCGATTGACCTCAAATTTTGCACACAAGTCATAAATGACATAACGGACCTATTCCAGTTTCCAATTTAAAATCTGAGTCTGGTAACCAAAAAGTCAACTTTCGGTCGAACTTCTCAAATCTCCAAACTTCTTTTTTTCATTTTTAGCCAATCCAAGCAAAAATCATCTACGGACATCCAGATCAATATCCGGTCACACTCCTAAGTCCAAAATGGTCCTACGGAGCAATTCAAACCATTAAAATGCTGTTGTTGATTTATTTACTAATAAGTCTATATTTGGTCAACTCTTTCAACTCAGCTTTCCAACCTTGGGACTAAGTTTCCCAACTCATTTCCAAACATCCCAGGAACCAAATAGACCAACCTACAAAGTCTCATGATAATAAGTGAGAACAAAAGAAGCAATAAATAAGGAATATAGCGAAAATACTCAAAATGACTGGCCTATTCGTGACATTCTCCCCCTCTTAAACAAATATTCATTCTCGAGCGCTTCTAGTACCATACCTAGTGTATCAAGTAGGTATGGATATCTGCTCCACATCTCCTTCTCAATCTCCTAAGTTTCTTCCTTGACTGGCAGACCTCTACACTGCACATTCACTAAAGCTATGTTCTTTGAACTAAACTTTCACAATTGTCATTCCAAAATAGCCCCCAACTCCACATCATAAGTCAGATCCCCATCTCACTAAACGGTGCCAAAGTCCAAAATATGAGATAGATAAATACTTACGAAGCACAGAAACATGAAAGCTAGGTGAGCACTCGATAGATTACGCAGCAATGCAAGCTTGTAATCCACCTCGCTGATCTCTCAAACACCTTAAAAAGCCCAATATACAGATGGCTTAACTTGGCAACTTCACGAACCTCATAACACCATTCATAGGCGAAATACTAAGCAGTACATTCTCCCCTACTATGTGGGTAAAATCACGAAACTTCCACCAGGCATAGTGCTTCTGTCTAGACTGCACCGTGCGAAGTCGATCCTAAATCCACTTTATCCTTATACAAAGCATCCTAAACCAAGTCAGTACTCAATAACCTAGCATTACCCTACTCAAACTAACCTATCAAAGATAGACATCATCTTTCACACAAAGCCTCATATGGAGACTTTTGAATACTCGATTGGTAGATGTTGTTGTAGGCAAACTCTACAAGCTGCAGAAATCGATCCCAAGAGCCCTCAAATCCATTGCAGAAGCACATTGCGTATCCTCTAATATCTGAATAGTACGCTTAGACTGCCCGTCCGTCTAAGGATGGAATGTTGTACTCAACTCAGCCTGTGTGCCTAACTCTAATTACACTGCTATGAAGAACTGGGACGTGAACTACGTGCCCCGATCATAAATGATAGACACTGACATATCGTTAAGGAAAAAAACTCACGAATAAAGATCTCATCAACCAGTCCAAAGAATAAGTAGTCCCAACTGGAATGAAATACATGGACTTGGTCAACCGATCCACAATCACCCAAATAGCATCAAACTTCCTCGAAGTCCGTGGGAGTCAAAGTACAAAGTCCATGGTTATATGCTCCCATTTCCACTACAGGATTGCAAGCCTCTAAAGCAAACCGTCTAGTCTTTGATTCTCGTACTTTACCTGCTGATAATTTAGGCACCGAGCTATAAATCCCACTATAGTTTTCTTCATTTTTCTCTACCAATAGTGTTGCCTTAAGTCCTGATACATCTTTGCGGCAGCAGAATGAATAGAATACCGCAAATTGTGGGCCTCTTCAAGAATCAACTTACGTAGCCCATCCACATTGGGAACAAAAATCTGACACTGCATCCACGACACCCCGTCCATCCCTAGTGGTAACCTCCCTAGCACCACCATGGTGAACCATGTCCTTATGTACAAGCAAATGGGGGTTATCATACTGACACTCTCTGATGCAATCATATAAAGAAGATTGAGTAAACCACTCAAGAAAGAACCCGACTGGGCTTCGAAATACTAACCTCAAGAACTTATGTTGCACCCCCATTTTTCCCTCTTTACATCGGGAGAATCAGGTTTATGCCATTTTGGGTATAGGCTAACTCATTCTCTTTTCGGAACTGGATTTTCCATTTGAAGAGTCATCACCTACTGGTTTATGGTGCATTAGGACACCTACAAGGTTCACTTCTAAGTTTTCTTGATAATCAGAGATAGGGTAAGGGCTTGAAATTATCCTAAGGGGAAGGTGTTAGGCATCATTCAGGATCCACTAGTGTGGTTCCCGACCAGATAGTCCGTTATGAATTTGGTGCAATTAACATGTCAATAAATAAGGCTCAAATAAAAGGGGGATTTTAGTACGCAAATGTTTGAAAGTAAAACAAAGTTTGAAAAAACAATCCTCAAAAGGTCGATTTTTGACAAAAAGGTTATAAGGATTTAAAGGAGAAGGAAAGAGAGGGAGTGGTCCTAGGTTTATTCATAGTATGGATCACATCAATGCATTACCCAGTAATTACTCTTTAAAAGAGGGGCTACACATGGTATTAGCGCACCGGCCATCATATCCATATTTACCCTTCCCACACTGTTTAAGGTACTAAAGCGCGGATTGGTTTGGACCACTATTGCATGCTATTACATGTCCCGTTCCTATCAGTCCCGGAGGCACATAGGATTACTGTTCCTACAAGGAGGGGATATTAGGCTGACTTTGAAGTGTCAAAGGTGAAAAGCTAGGGCAACATACAAAACACACAGGACACTACAATAAAAGGGGAAAGCATAAAAACACTGAAGGCTCATATATACCTCCTCAAACAAAGCAATCAAATAGCATGAGTCAAACAACAATCAATGTTTAAATCTAAAATACTAAGGGAAGGGGGCTATTAAGCTGTTCAAACAGACCAATTCATTATGTAGCTCAGACAAGAGGTCCAAATCATTCATGCCTACTGGTCGTAGCAATTACTAGTTAACTGAAACGGGCTCAGCTTTATTACCTAAGGCTTGCCTAAGTGTTTGGGTGAGCTCTTATGAATATGGTATCTAATATTGATTCAGAGCAAAGCAGTAACAAATTTAAAAGAGAACCGATTTATATCCTACAAGAATGATTGCTAATCGTGTCAAATAAGGAGATTAGGTTATTAAAACTGGTTCAGAATAAAACAAGTTTTAAATTAGACTAGCTTCAGATTCTGCAGATGATGGTATCCATTATTTGCTAATTTTAATCCCTATACGCATGACATTCAATTGAATGATTTTAACACTTATATGCATGATCTCTAAGTTGTGACAAACGTGCAGAATTTTAAATAAAGTCCTATAGACAGTTATCTAGATGAGAAGTTGAACATGCAGAATTTAAAATAAATCCTATAGGCATGGTGTCTAAATGCATAATTGAATCATTCTGAACACAAACCCTATACGCATGCTTTCTAAAATGAAGAATTAATATGAAGAAATTGGTCCTACATGCATGTCATCTAAGAGTGGTAATAAACATGTAGAGATTTAAACAAGTTCTATAGGCATGTGTTCTAAAATGCAGAATCGAATCATGCAGAACATAAACCTATAAACAAATATTCTACCCTTGAGCATGCATAATTACCCATCCCTATTCCAAGAGACATCCAAAGTGTTTATTATAAAGTATTACAGCCCAAAATAAATGAATTACATCAGAATAAATATAAAAGAAGAAGCTACAACCAAAGGAAGCCTAATTTTTAACTTCCTCTATGAGTTGGGGAATAAACTACCTTAAATGCCATTGATTCAAAGCCTTTCTTAGACCTGGGTGTCAGAGTTTTCTACGGGTCTCAAAGGATCCCAGGCAGTGCTTATACCAATATTCACATAACCATATAGAGATGGGTGCAGTATGGAAGGGCCAACCCCAATGTGTCCAAGTTCAGAGGGAGCTCTCGGGTCCGAAGGCAAGGCTCACACAAGAAGGGCAGAACTTAAGTCTAAGAGTATGGTAGAAGTGCGGGAATAGAGATTTAACAATTGAAAGGGAGAAAGGAGAGGGGTAAAGAGTTATGGGAAAATGGTAATAGTAAGGCACAAAGTTAAAATTTTTATACAAAGGGGGTCAGGGGTTAGGGAATACATTGCAAAAATTATATATCCTTAGGCGGGGATCAGATTTTGGGCATGATAGATGGTGCTGGCATGTCCATAAAACAATCAGAACACACAACATATAGAGAGGATATATGGAGGTTATGATCATATGAGATATTAGGTTTGGGTCATGCATAGCAATGGTTAGTGCTGTCATACCCCCAAACCAACAAGAGATATCAAAAACATAGGGGATATGGGGTTTTAAGACTCATATAATAAGTGAACGACAGAATTCATGAGAAAGCATTGATACAGAATAGAAAAATGGGAGATTATAACATGCCTAATAATGGAACTCGATTAAATACAAATAGGAAACAAACAAAGGTGAAGAAAATAGTAAAAAGACATATTTTTGTTGATGCTAACATTTAGTTAGAACATACCAATAAAGATATAAATGTAGAGGAAAAGCAAGCAAGCTTCCCACAGTCTAGCCTTGGCTTTCAGCCAGCTACATAAGGCAACAATACAAGTAGCAATAGAGAAAAGAGAGAGATTTTAATGGAGTGTGTGTCTGAACTCTGTCACACCTCCTTTTTACACGGCTACCGCGAAGGATAAAACGTATAAGGGAGTTTTTCCTATTAAAGATACATTATTCGAAATAGGATTATATATTTATTTAGAGTCGCCACTCGGAATAGGCTTGGCTTTCAGTGTCCCAAGTCACCAGTTTATTTAGGATCCCAAATCGAGGAAATTTTTCGACTGTCCGAATGAAGTCTCCGAACCAGAAATTCTGATTAAGGAATTCTGTTGACCCGAGGGAAGGTGTTAGGCACCCTCGGATCCCGTGGTTCTACCACGATCGCTTAAACTATTACAATTGGTTAAGAATCTTATTTCATACATGTTAATCCTATGGTGCAATTTTAGATTATTTTACCACTTTTAATATTTTTTTAAAAAAAATAAAATATAAAATTGCATTGTCGTTAATACATGCCGCGAACCACGTCACATAAATGCACCCGCGGTTTAAAATGTTTCAACTTCATTGAGATTTGGATTTGGGTCACATAAATGTGCACTCGCACTTAGGAAGGTAATTTTAAAATAGCGCGCCAAAAGCAACTACGCGTTGTTAACTTTGCGAGGGCCGTGGAAATTCGCTAAATAGCTCGCCCAGGTTCTGCCATTTAGGTCTAGGTCTTTTTATAGGTCTAAATCTAGGTATTAATTGGAAGAGTATGAGTTTTAGGCAAATGTATTTAAATGTATTTGGGCTAGGTAGAAAATTTTGAGGCCTCATTTGGGTACAAGAACTAGCTCAATATCCAATTAAATCTTTTCTTCAAATTCTTTTTCTTATCTTTTCTTTTTCTTTTTTCTTTAATCAAAAATTCTAAAATTAAAATCTTAAATTATCTAGAAATATAAAGTTAAACTAATTACCTAATTATAAAAATTATAAAAAACACTTAATCCTAAATTAAAAGAGAAAAAATCAATAAAAGGAAAAGGTGTAAAAAATAAAGCATTTTTTGTGATTTTTAACTTTTGTAAAACAAGTAACTATCAATTAATCCTAAAAATATAAAAGTAAAGCCTAAATGTTGGGACTGATATATTTTGTATTTTTAATTATTAAATAAAAATTAAACAAGCAAGAATAATGTAAACAATTAAAAAATCTACAAAATTCCTAAAAATGACAAATAAGTAAGAAAAATCTATTTTCTTGGTATTTTGTAGGAATAATTCATATAGGGCAAAAATCACGTGCTCACAGCTGCCCCTCTTTGCTCGAAAATATGAATAGTTTTCGGATAAAAATAAAGTGAGAAACATGAGGGATTTTTGCCCATTTGAAACTCCATGAGAAGCTTTTTTTGAAAGAATCTGACCGAACCTCGCTTCAAAGGTTGCCTACATATCCTTGGTTATAAAGGAATCAGGTCAGTGTAGTGCTTGAAATTCTGGTTGATGGGACAACCGGGAGGCTGTGATTTCACTATTGTTGATGCTGTTTCTGCTGGCTGAGCTCCTTATTACACCAAAGGAAAATCAAAAACTAAGCTAGCTAGGCCTATCAACTACGAGTTGCAAGATTCCTATATATAAATCTCTTGAAGCTTGGTCTTGAGTCTTAGCTTATTTCATTGTAGACCTCGATCTGAATCTTGACACTCGCAAGCTGTAGGTGCTAGTTCTTTTTTCAGCATTGGATTGGAGCTTGACATACGGGGCTTGTGACTTAAATCAAACTTTGAGTAGTCCGCATCCTTGCCTGTCTCAGCATTTTGAATTCACTTTTTTTTTCTTCGTTTTTTCTTTTCCTTTATTCTGGATTGAGACTCATGCTTTCGTTCATCCCGAATCTTGTGCATTGAGTTAAATGCTACTCGGACACGAAAACAAACAAACGAACGAAATTTTCTGCCCCAGTTTTCACTGGGAAAATTTCGTGAGTTATTTGCAACACAAATCTAAGCTATTTATTTTTTGAAAACAATAAAAGTTAGGGTTGTGTATCCTTTGGAAATATTGCCAGGTTATACTGGGAAGGAGAAAGGGTCCCTGCTGGGGGTAAGAGGAGGATCCACGAGTTATGCCGGGATGAGAATGAAGGGTCCCTGCCTGGGATGAAAGGAAAAAGCCACGGGTTATGCCAGGATGAAATGAAAAAAGATTCTTGGGTTATGCCATGAAGATCTGTGGGTTATGCCGGAATGAATGAAAACGGTTCCTGGGTTATGTGAATGGGCCCACGGGTTATGCTGGGAAAAGAAGACTCCTGGGTTACGCCAAGGCGTCCACGGGTTGTTCCGGGAGAAGAAGGCTCCTGGGTTATGCCAGGGGGATCCGCGGGTTAAGCCGGAATAGGAGGAAAAAGGGTCTACTGGGGATACAAAGAAAATGATCATCGGGTTATGCCGAGGAAGAAAAGAAAAAGACCCTCACGTTATGCTGGGGATAAAAGGAAAATGACCCTCGGGTTATGCCGGGGGGAAGGGGGATGAAAAAGACCCTCAGGTTATGCTGGGGAGGAAAAGAAAAGACACTCATGTTTTGTCGGGAAGAAAAAGGAAAGAGGATCCTAGAGTTATGCCGAGAAGGTCCACGGGTTATGCCAGGATAAAAGGGAAAAGGTCCTATGTTACCATGATTTTGGATTTTATTTTCTTTTTTTTTTAATTATCCTAGGAGAAAATTTGTTAGATTAGGTTTTATATCTTAGGCGAAATATTCATCAGACTAAGATTTTGATGCTAGGAGAAAGTTCATCAGACTAGCTCTTCTATTTTAGGAGAAATTTCATTAGACTAAGACTTAGACCCTAGGAGAAAATTCATCAGACTAGGTTTCTTTTTTGGTATCTTAGAGAAAGATTCATCAGACTAAGATTTTGACCCTAGGAGAAAATTCATCAGAATAGGTCCTTTTTTTATAATCGTAGGAGAAAGATTGATCAGACTAAGATTTATATCCTAGGAGAAAATTCATCAGACTAGGTTTTCTATCTTAGGAGAAAGATTTATCCGACTAAGATTTTGATCCTAAGAGAAAGTTCATCAGACTAGGTCTCTTTTTTTGGTATCTTACGAGAATGATTCATCAGACTAAGATTTTTATCCTAGGAGAAAGTTCATCAGACTAGATCTTTTTTTGGTATCTTAGGAGAAAGATCATCAGACTAAGATTTTGATCGTAGGAGAAAATTCATCATACTAGGTTTTCTATCTTAGGAGAAAAAATCATCAGATTAAGATTTTGATCCTACGAGAAAGCTCATCAGACTAGGTCACTTTTTTTTTGTTTTTTTTAATCTTAGGAGAATGATTCATCAGACTAAGTTTTCATCCTAGGAGAAAGTTCATCAGACTAGGTTTTCTATCTTAGGAGAAAAATTCATCAGAAATTTTGATCTTAGGAGAAAGCTCATCAGACTAGGTCATTTTTTGTATCGTAGGAGAAAGATTTGTTAAACTAAGATTTTGATCCTAGGAGAAAGTTCATCAGACTAGGTCTTCTATCTTAGGAGAAAGATTTATCAGACTAAGATTTTGATTGGGAGGAAAATTCATCATACTAGGACTTTTTATCCTTGGAGGAAAATGTGAAAAGCCATGGAGAAATTTTATGCACATGCAGACAAATAAATGCATGATTTTGAGAAACTTCCCTTTGCTGGCTCTTTTTTCATTTCTTCTTCTTCTCTATTTTTTCTGTTTTTTTTTTCTTATGTTTGTTTTTTCTTTTGAACCACTTTCCTTGCATTGCTTTGTTCCTGTTTCAATCAAAGAAAACTTTGTCAGTTTTAAAAGTGGCGGTCGGTTTGTGGCCTTGAGTCTTGAGCAGCTTGACTTTTGCTCGATCAGCCTGAGTGGGTCTCAAGAGGCTTTTGTTCTGCACCAACTTTGATTGTTTTTCACCTAGAACCATTTTTATTTGTGGCTCACTCAGTTTTGTCCCGATTAGAGATGTTGGCTCAGATGATCTTTTTTGATATCTTCAATGACTTTTCTACTTTTTGAGCAATTTGTTTGTCAGAGAGAATCACAAGTTATCTTTGCTTGCGCCAAGCAGAATGACAAGTCTTTTGGGAAAGCCCTTGCATGAATCCCCAAGGCATGCTAACAGTAACATCTGAGTGCGCTGGCCAAATTTACTTTGTGCAACTGAAAAGCTGGTAGGAGATTTTGAAATTTTTTTTTGCTTGTTTTGACGAGGACAGACTCAGAGTGAAGGACTCAATGACACAAAGAAACAAATATTGACAAGAAATGCCCCCTGTCGGAAGGACAAAAGGAAGTTTTTTTAGTAACTAGCCTTAATGATCATGACATTCATTTTGGACTTAACGGCCGGATCTATCCAACTTATCTAATCTTCGTTTTCCCTATTGTTATGACCTTTGAAGTCGAGCTTATTCATGCCAATCCTTTGCATCAGCTTCATGACTCACTTTCGACTAGTGGTTCACCAAGGAGGTTTTCCACCAACAAGTCTCTCTCATTTATTTATCTCTTATCACCATTGCCTTACAGTGCCCGTGAGGGTTTTCACTATTAAAACTCTCTAATTTTTATTTCTATTTTCTTTTTCTTTCATTTTTCTTATGCAAGCATTTTGACAGTGTTCTATGTCACGTGACAACCGTTGCTCATTGCATGCTTCTCTTGGCATTTTTGAAGGCATATCGGGAGGTCTTTATTTAGGGGATCTTGGATATGGTTGGAAAGAATGATCGGCATGAAGGCTCAAAGAAGACTTAAAATTAGGGTTCTAAACTTACAACTCTTGGAATCGACTCTTTCGAAAGTGAAATAAAATCTCTGCCCCAGTTTCAGCTATTGGGGAACTTTTTTTTGGGATTTTTCTGTTGTTTCGTTTATTCTGTTTTTATTGAATTCTTATTTGATTGGACCGAACTGTGAGGCTGCCTACGTATCCCTTTTTTTAAAGGAATCAGGTCTAACATAGTTCAAACATCTGACCTAACTATTTTTCATCTTTCTTTCTGTTTCTCTTTTTTTTCTTTTTTCTTTTTGTTTTTTTTGTTTGCCCCAGCTTTTATTTTTGAGGGCATGGACCTTTGAAAATTTTTGTTCTTTTTTTTTTTCCTTTTAGAACTTTTTAAAAGCTGCCCTAATTTATACTCTTGGGACATGGACTTTCATTCTGTTTTTTCTTTTCTTTTTCATTTGCTATATATTTTTTATTTATTTTTTACTCTTGACTCTAAACTTGATTCCAAAAGAGGATGGTGAAAGAAAATAACACAGACTCAAAGGGTAGCGAGGGATATAAAGTGTTTGGATAGCAGAAAAAGGCCTCCCAGCCTCGGGAATGCCCAATATAGTATCTTCTTGCGATCACATCATTGATGAACATGTATGTCTTCTTGGTGTGTCATGGTCACAAGATACTTTCCATCCCTTACTTTCCAACATACTTCAATTAATTAAACATTCCCAAGACCGATCTTCAAAATAATTGAAGGTGAATTCTACATGACCTTAATTCCCAAGTATTTCAACTCTTTATTCATCCTCAAAAGTATTTCTCTCTTTTTTAGTTATCCAATTTCAGATTAAATCAGTCTTTAAGATCTGGCCAAAATTTTCGCATGCATGTCATGTTATTAGAACTAGCGCGAAAAGAACTAAGAACAGAATGACACAAAAGGAAAATTTGAATTTTATTGAATACGGATGGAAAAATTTGAAGACTAAATAAGCAACCTGACATCCGAGTTACAAACCTAAAATAACCCGGATAACTAAAATAGCAACAAAAGAGACAGACATGACTCATACAAACTGAATAGAAAGATAGAAAGATTTGACTCAATATAACAAATAAAATCTGGATCACAACCCTGAAATAACCCAGATAAAAGAAAAACATCAAAACAAGCTACCAAGATTCCATCCTAAGATAGGAGGGAATGACTTTACGACTGATAAGCCTGAAATTTAACCACGAATTTGTTCATTAGAATCATCATGTCCTTCTCTAATTTCAGATGGCAAGTTCTCGAGAGGATTCTCATACTCCATGTCACCAGGCATCATCCTCACAAAGTATGTGTCATCTTGTGTAGGTAAAGGATTATGCGTGATATTATGTGTGTCACTATATTGAATCATAATCAGGTTTTCCTGGATCATCCTCTCTATTTCTCTTTTCAAATCCCGACAACGTTCAACATCGCGTCCCGGGGCATCAGAGTGATATGCACACCTTTTACAAAGGTCAAAGTTCTTGCACGTGGGTCCACATAATTTGGAGGAATGGGTGCAATCATGCCATAATGCCTTAACTTCTCAAATAAGCTTGCATATGACTCCCTTATTGGTGTAAAGTTATATTTCAACTTTTGTTCCCTTCTATACCCTTGGATTGGATGTGGGTAATAAGGCACTTGAAAATTTTGTGGAGGCTGGTAGAGATTTTGTGATACTCGTGCTCGCCTTCTTGGGTGATTTGGTGGCTGGACAACAAACTGAGGTGGATCAAAAGAGTATGGTGGGTTTTGAGGTGGATAGTAATGCTCAGGGGAGTCATGGAAAAACCTGATGAGGCTGCGCATACCTTCGAGGTGTTCTCGTGGGACCTCTTCTCGACCCTGTTGTCATTATGATTTCTTTATCCTTCTCATTTATGTAACTAAAATTATCAGATTCAACCTGGACAACCTGAGTTGCGGCTTCAAGATCTGCTTGACTTAAAATTTTGCCTGTCTTAAGACCGTTCTCTACCATTTCTCCCATTTTGATTGCTTCCGAAAAGGATTTGCCAACTGCAGACTTCATGTTTTGAAAGTAATCTGGCTCTTGCGCTTGAAGGAAGACGGTGATTAGCTCGTGGTCATCCATGGGTGGCTTAACCCTAGCTGCTTGCTCTCTCTATCTAATGGCATATTCCCTGAAACTTTCACTTGGTCTCTTTTCCATGTTTGAAAGGGAATTGCGGTCTGGGACAATGTCAATGCTGTTGGAAATGTTTGACAAAGGCATGTGCCATGTCATCCCAGACATACCATCGAGAAGTGTCTTGATCCAAAAACCATTCGGATGCTACTCCCGTGTGGCTATCCCCAGAATAAGCCATTAGCAATTCTTCATTTCTTCCCACATATCTTAGCTGATTGCAATACCTTTTCAAGTGGGCTATGGGGTCTCTATGTCCATCATATTTTTCAAATTTGGGAATCTTGATACCAGGCGGCAAGTGGACATCAGGAACATACATAGATCTTTGAAGGCAACACTTTTTTGACCCGCCAACCCTTACATATTTTTAAACCGTTGTTCTAAGCTTTTTTACCATTTGGGTCATTTCTTTCGGTACCATCTTTTGGGCGGGCTTCTCAATCTTTGTAGGAAGATCAAATAGGTACGAGTGGTATTCATGAGAGTCGGATTGCTCTTGCTGTGTAACAAGTTGTGACTCATGACAAGGTTTTCCTTGGCCATTGGCCCATGCTTGACACATTTTGGCTATTTGCTATTTCAGTATTTTATTTTCCTCAGCCACAGTGAACTCTTGTCGAACCCTCTGATCCTGGGTCTCTTAAGCACTTGTAACAGCTTCACTGTCAGTTATCATTTTTCCTCGACTCCTGTGCTGTCTGCTTACCACAACTCGAGCACCTCAAACTTTCTTCACAATTCAAAATAAAAGAAATGTTAGAATGGACTTAGTCAGTCCTTATTATTATTAACATTCTTTCACCTTTTTTTTTCTTCCTTGTTTTTTAATTTTTCTTTTCATTTTTCTCATTTTCCTTTTCCATGGTTGATCGAACCTGATGTGGGTTGCCTAAGTATCATGACGCCGCATGAATCAGATCTTGCGTAGTTCGGGAAGATTAGGAATAGAGGAAATAGACTAAATTTATGTTTTCTATATTTTGAATTTTCTTTTTTTTTTTCAAAAGAAAGACTTATAAAGAAGAAAGAGAATATTTTTGGATTTTGATTTTTCTTCAACATTTTTGCAAAAGAAGAAAGATTTTTTTTTTGAATTTCAACTTTTATTATTTTTATTTTTTTGGAATTTCGAAGAAAAACTTCTAAAGAAGAAAGAAAAATATTTTATTTGCGTTTATCGATTTTTATTCAGAAGTTAGGAAAGAAATATTTCTAAGGAAAAAGAAAGTATCTTTGAATCTTGAATTTTCAATTCAATTCTCGAAAGTAGAAAGAAATATTTTTAAAATTTTAAAGAGGAACTTCTAAAGAAGAAGAAAAATATTTTTGGATTTTGGATTTTTTTTTTTGAATTTTTGAAAGGAATACTTCTAAATAAAAGGGGATATATTTTTGAATTTTCTTATGAATTTTTGAAAGAAGAATAAAAATATTTTACTCTTTTTTTTTGTTTTTTGGGATTTCGAGAAAAATTTAGAAGAAATTATTTTTGGATTTGTGAAAATGGTGTATGAAAGAGAAGCTTTTCTAAAGAATGACTTTTTTTGAATTTTCAAAAAGTGGGGTTCTTAAAAAAAAAATTCTAAAAACATAAAGGAAATTTTTTGGATTTTTTGTTTTGGTTTTGTTGTTTTTTTTGAAATGGAGTAAATATACAAACTCTTTTTATTTTTAAATTTTTGAAGAAAATGCTTTAGAAAAAGAGAGGGAATTTTTATTTTTGATGTTTTTTATTTTGATTTTCGTTTTATTTCTGAAAGAGACACCTTAAAAAAAATTCATTTGCTTTTGATTTGAATTTGGGAATATCTTGTTTGAATTTTCATTCGTTTCCTCTTTTTCTAAATAAGAATGAAATAATATTTTTTGGATTTCAAAAGTCGCCTCTTATGTTCGAAAGAGGAACTTTTAAGAAAATATCTTGAATTTTAAAAAAACGTATATATTTATTTTTCTTACTATTTACAAAAGTAGTTCTAAACAAAAGCATTTTATTATCTATGTTTTTTTTAAAAAAAATTCTAAGAGCTAAAAGAAAATATTTTTGGATTTTTGAAAAATGGAGTTGGAACCGATGAGGTTTTCCTACGTATCTCAGATCCAGTGAGAATCACACCCCCGTAGTTCGGGATTAGACGGAACACGGGAAACATGGCACATAAAACTTTGGCTCATTTTGAAATGTCTTTTTCTTTTTCCGGAATTTCGGTAGAATTTTAGAATTTTCTAAATACCTACTTCTCTTTTTAATTTTCTCTTCTTTTTTTCCCTTCTTTATTCTAGAAGCCGGTAAATATGCAAATTCAAAGCAAATAAATGCGCAAGTAGCAGGTAATATGCATCAGGATGGTCTTTTCATTACGGGTCACCTGTCCTAGACGGATCCGACCCTGTGTTGAGTCCCCTATGTCAAATGCATGATGCAAATAAGCATTCCTACTAGGGATACGGCACGAGGTCAAGTTATTCTAAGTTAAAAATCTTGGCATAGGGTCTAGACTGTGCACCCGAACGGACAACTCGAGTCGAGGAGGGGGCTACGTACCGGAACCAAAACGCCATCCGGCTTAGTAACTTGTCCGACCTCTTTTTATTTTTAGGTATGACACTAACAGAATAGGGAGTCTCAACCAGTAAGCACATCCCCCGGAGGTGAGAAGTGAAGGGCTTCGTAGCAGTTTATATGTACAATTCATCCAATATCAAAGCGGTAAAATATTCAGCACCTATAGCATGGAACATGTAAAAAAATCAGATAAAGCCAAATATAACAGTTATAATAAGCTTAAATTCTTGAACCCTGAACCAGAGATTCTGGGTTCTATCCCCAGTAGAGTCGCCAGAGCTATCACACCTCCTTTTTACAAGGCTACCATGAAGGATAAAATGTACAAGGGTGTTTTTCCTATTAAAGTGACATTATTCGAAATTGGATTATTTATTTATTTAGAGTCGCCACTTGGATAGGCTTGGCTTTCGGTGTCCCAAGTCAGCGGTTTATTTAGGATCTCCAATCGAGGAAATTTTTCGACGGTCCGAATGGAGTCTGCGAACCAGAAATCTGAGTAAGGAATTCTGTTGACCCGAGGGAAGGTGTTAGGCACCCCCGAATCCCGTGGTTCTAGCATGGTCGCTTAAACTATTACAATTGGCTAAGAATCTGATTTTCATACAGTTTTATCCTGTGGTGCAATTTTTAATTATTTTACCACTTATAATATTTTTTAAAAAACAAAAAATTGCAATGTCATTAAAACATGCCGCGAACAACGTCACATAAATGCACCCGCGATTTTAACATATTTCAACTTTATTAAGATTTGGATTTGGGTCACATAAATATGCACTCGCCATGAGTTTTGGGATTTTATTTGGCATCACACGCCTGCTTCTCTCTTTTCCGGAATACAAGGTGCGAATCTTCTACTACTTGATCATAACTTAACCAAATTAAGGCTGTAAAGTGGCCTGGTTCTGGGCCTATTTGTGCCTGACGGGCCGGGTCTCACGGTCCCGATTTTGGCGTGCCGGGTCTGGCGGGTTCTGGCGGGTCTGATCGTCCCGGGTCTGGCGGTTCTCCAGGTTGGGACCGGCCCGTGACGGGTCTAAGCACCATGCGGTCCTGGGTCTGGTGGGCCGGGTCTGGCGGGTCTGACGAGGTTTTTTTTAAGTCAATATCTTGTATAGTAGTCATTAGTATAGTGTAGAATATATTTTATATGGTGTACTAAGTTATTAGTATAGTAAAAATTGTGTTGTAGTAATTAGTATATATTGTATATTATGTATATATTGTGTTGTAGTAATTAGTATATATTGTATGTTATGTATATATGGATATATGTTATGTATATAATGTGTTGTTGTAAATTAATAATTAGCATATATTGTATGTTATGTATAATATTGTGTTGTAGTAGTTAGTATATTTTATATTATGTATATAGTGTGTTGTAGTAAGTAGTATATATTGTATATAATGTATATAAAAAAATGTTGTAATAAGTATATTGTATTGTATGTAATATATTGTATGTTATATAAATATTCAAGGATTGATAAAGTAAAGACAAAGAAATATTGAGAAAAAAGATATTCAATGATATGATAAAGAGCATATTTATTGACCAAAAATGGCATATCTTTCTTAGTCTTCCTTCCTCCAATGGAATGAGCACAGCAAGGTACTAATACCACCATTAAAAGAAAAAAAACTAAAAGAAGACGTGCCAATGTATAAGTTACATAATAATTTATGTTGTATTTATAACAAATCTCATAAATCCGTCAAGGTTGGGAGGAGGTTGTGTTGGCGGTGGTGGAAATGAAGCTTGTTCATCACCACATCCGGGTGAAGTCGCTTCCTCAGCAAGTTCTGCTATCATTTCTTCATATGCCTCATCTATTGCCGGTTGTGATTCTGCTATACCAAAGTTCCTTCTTTCTGCGCGGATCCAATCTCTAAAAAGCACTGATTTTTCCAAGCTCTCCCGCATCGACGCTCTGTGATCACCGATTTGTAGTCTTGCTTGACTGAAAGCGCTTTTCGATGCAACAGTTGACGCTTGAATTGATTGAACATCCCGAGCCATCCTTGCAAGAACGGAAAAATGCTTTTCCCTTGACTTCCACCATTCCAAAAGGTCGAAAGAGCCGTCTGGATTCTCCTTTTCTAGTCCGTGTGACAAGTAAACTTGAAGCTCATTTAGATGGAAAATTTCATCAAATTTATCACCTTGAGAACACCTGAACTCCGTCCACGATTTAAGAAATGTTAAGCCAGCAGCTCTTTTAGACGATTGTGATGTAGACGAAGTCGGGGTTAGAATATTTGACCTAGTATGCTCTAACGCCTGTTTATAAGCATTATAAACAGTTTGAGCATTAATTTTAATTGATGCTTTCGCATCAGCTAGTGTAGCAATTTCGTCTTCTGAAAGATCTAAAGCTCTATAAATATTAGAATACCAAAAGTGAGAACCTCCTAATTTCATTGTTGGAGTTAACATAGCAGCTACACCAAAAATAGGAGGGATTGGAAAAAAATTATATTTATTAAATTTTTATTCCAAGCGGCTACTTTTTGCAAAGAGCCGTTACTGAATTTTTTAAAAAAAAAAAAATTTTTGTTTAAAAACATAGCCGTTGGAACCGCCAAAACCGGTCCGGACCGCCAGAACCGATCCAGGCCCGCCAGTAGGTCCCGGGTCTGGCGGTTCTGGTCCTAACGGTTCGGGAGAGGGAACCATCCCGTCACGGGTATTTAGAACCGGTAGAACCGGAACCGTCAGAACCGGCCCAGCAGAACCGATAGAACCGCCAGGGACGCGGTCCCGATCTGATTCCGGTTTGGAACCGGGACACAAAACAGCATTAACCCAACTAACAACAATTATGGCACATGAAAGTGTAGATAAATGTCAAATTTTGCAACAGAAGTCTTCAGCAAATTCATCTCAACAAACCCAATTGGAATAATAATCACTTCAATAGCAAAACAAAAGAAAGAAAGAAACGAGAAAGTTGATAAATGCTAAAAAAATATTATTTCTTTCCCTTGAACTAGATCCGAAAAGCAAACAAAAGATTAAAGGATTAGAATTCAACAAATTCGTCCTTGATTACTTTAAGAAGACAGCGAATTGGACACACGAGATGAAATTTCAGTTTTTCCAATCACACATATAGTAGGCATGATAAATTAAATTTAAAAAGAGCTAAGCATCACGTTACATGTATATATTACAGAGAAAAAACAACAATCACAAAAAAAAAACCACCATTTATCTCATTAATCTAGGCATTCTAATGAAAGAAGTGAGTTACAAGTTGATAATTGTGTACCTAATTCTGCAAAGGTGAAAACAGGACTGCAACAAGCCTAATAAAGGCTGAGAAAAGCATAGCCATAGGTTGAGCTCAGCTACTAGATGAACCACACAGCAACAAACAGTGATATCCAGCAAACCCCATATCTTGATTTTGTCGCTGGGTTTTTTATAACAATTTGTGGCCATTTGTTTTCCGGACGTTCAAGGCAGAAAATAAGCTGTCATGGCTTCTTTGTTTCGAGTCCCTAAGAAACAACGAAGTTTTTATTTTTTATTTTTGGTTCTTTCATTAAGAAGATGTTGAAGCTGGGCTGGGGAAGGTTGAAGTAGATGGAATTTTTTGGGGGTCCAATTCTATTGGTCGAAAATGGCTGATCGAAAATGAAGTATGACGGAGGGTCCTTTTTTCGTGAAAAGCTACGCTCCTTTTTGAGATGAAACAAATCTGCCAATATTTTAGGTCTAGGTCTTTTTATAAATTTAAATCTAGGTTTTAATTGGAAGAGTATGAATTTTGGGCTAATGGGTTTAAATATATTTGTGCTAGGTAGGAAAATTTCAAGCCTAATTTGGGTACAAGAACTAGCTCAATATTCAATAAAATATTTTCTTCAAATTCTTTTTCTTATCTTTTCATTTTCTTTTTTCTTTAATCAAAAATCCTAAAATTAAAATCTTAAATTATCTAAAAATATAAAGTTAAACTAATTAACTAATTATAAAAATTATGAAAGACACTTAATTTTAAATTACAACAACAACAACAACAACAACTACCGAGTAATGTCCCACAAAGTGGGGTCTGGGGAGGGTAATATGTGGACGAGTCTTACCCCTACCTGAAAGGACAGAGAGGCTGTTTCCACTCGACCCTCGGCTATAAAAACAAAAACAAAAATAAAAGAGCATTAGTAGGTCCAGCAGAAATAGCATAAGTAACTAACTAAACATAAGAACCATAAATAAATAGCATGCAATAATATCATACAGTAACTACCATAAATAACTACCATAAGGAAGACACAATCCAAAACACAAAGCATCTATGGATAGCTCTGTCAAGTCTCACCCAACCCCGGATGAGTAGTACGAAAAACTCTAGGGGCCCCTATCCTACAACCCTGATACTAGACCTCCAGACTTTCCTATCAAGGGCCATGTCCTCGGAAACCTGCATACTAGCCATGTCATGCCTAATCACCTCTCCCCAATACCTCTTAGGCCTCCCTCTGCCTCGCCGAACGCCGACCAACGCCAGCCGTTCACAACTCCTCATTGGGGCATCAGGACTTCTCCTCCGCACATGCCAGAACCACCTCAGCTTCGCTTCTCGCATCTTCTCATCCACCGGGGCCACCCACACTTAATCCTAAATTAAAAGACAAAAAAATCAATAAAAAGAAAAGGTGTAACAAATGAAGCAATTTGTGTGATTTTTAACTTTTATAAAACAAGTAACTATCAATTAATCCTAAAAATATAAAAATAAAGCCTAAATGCTCGGAGTGATATTTTTGGTATTTTTCATGATTTAAATAAAAGTTAAACAAGCAAGAACGATGTAAACAATTAATAAAAATCTACAAAATTCCTAAAACGGCAAATAAATAAGAAAAATATATTTTCTTGGGATTTTATAGAAAGAATTCATATAGGAAAAAGCACGTGACTCACAAACTCAAGTATCTTATCCCTTGTCCGTTCGCTTCTTTGAAAGCAAAGGAGTGCGGAGTATTTATAGTTTTTGAAACCATGTGAGATATAAGGCAATAAGTAAAGTTCAATGCAAATTTGGAAATAATCAATAGTCAGAATCAATCAACTGAGTGTTTCTTCCTTAATTGACGAATCACTTGTTTGAACAGGTTTAGATTAAGGAAATAATAGCAGTTTGTAGGAAGACTGATCATTGCCATAAAAGAAGCAGTAAAACATTCAGTAAGCAATCGAGTCTATGTACTGAGATACACTTATTTTGGGAAAAGATTAAGCAAGGCAAATAAGGAAAGGGATCGATCACTTTAACAGGTGTGTGAAATTAGGGTTCATAAAAAAAGAAGATTTGAAATCAGTCCCAAGATTGAAAATTAATCAATGAATGAACCTCAGCATATAAATAGAGTGCACAAACAATGGACATGCGAGGCCAAACTATTGGCAAAAGGAACAACATGCAATAGTAGCACAAAATTAGTAGATAACAAACACATGTCAAGTCATATTAAGTTGAAGAAAAAATTGAGTATTAGAAGCATGCAAAGGGTCTCATAGTAACAGATGAGAAAACTCCTTTTGAAAAGTTAGGGTGTCAAGCATAGTCCTACTTTAAAGATAGTAAAACCCAGAATCAGATGATTCACAAAAAAAAGTATTGAAAGAAGAAACTTTCAAATAGAGTCGGGCATTCAAGCGAATAGTTTCAAACCCAAAGACATAGGTTTCTTCAATAATAGCAAGCTTTACAGATAAAAACAAATCGAACAAATACTAGGAAACAATTTCAAAAACTCGAATGAACCCAAATAAATTAGGATTTTCAATATCAATCGAGTTTCAAGATGATAAACAAGTAAATCAAACAAATACTTAGCAAAAAACTTTAGATACTCGAATGAACCCAAAAGGAATTAGGTTTTTCTCATCACCCGAGTTAAAAGATGATAAACAAATAAATCAAACAAATACATAGCAAACAACTTCAGAAACTCGAATGAACCCATATAAAATTAGGGTTTTCAACATGCCAAACTTTGAAATGAGAACAACATGAACAAATATAATAGAATCACAGACACATAAAAATCAGAGAAAAGATTTTGAAAAGAGGAACTTGAAGGAAAACCGTAATCGGAAAAGATGATGAGTCTTTTTTTGAAACAAAGTTAAAGAAAATTTGAGAAGATGCTTAAAAACTCATGGAAAGCATTGATCTAAGGCAGATTTGAAAGAAGTCAAAAAGGTCTTAGAGATTATGTTTTAGAAGAACCCAAATACAAGGTGAAGGCCTTGAAAGTTATTGATCTAAATACGAGAGTCAAAGGTCTGACTTGAATGGCCATTGCTGGCCGGAGAAAGGTCATCGAGCAAGGACTGGACCAAATACCTTCAAAGTCTGGTCATGAGACCACAGAACCAAACGCATAGAACCCATGGAAGGTTGGTACAGGGCTAGATGATCATGGAAAGCCATGGATTAGGGTAGATTAAGGTGGTGGTGGCTAGGGTTTGAGGGTGTTGCGGAGAATGTTTGAGAGAGGAGGGATTCAGAGGCGGCATATGGTGAGAAATGATATGGTTTAGGGGGTCCTTTAGAATTAATTTAGGCGAGGATGATTGTTGGCCGTTGATCTGAATGATCAACACCCTGGATTAAAACAAGCAAATGGATGTGTTATAAAGATGACTTTGGGCCGGTTTTATTATGCAATTGGGTCGGGGTCAAATTGTGCTATAATAAAAATGAAATAGGGCTAATATTTAAATAGCCAATTTTCCTATTTAAATTATAAAACTAATAAAATGATTTTTGGAAATAAAATAAAGGTAATTAAATGATTATAACTCATAATTAGCTATTTAAAAATGCCAAACTTAATTTTTATAAATATAAATGCAATTAAATCCTAAAAAAATAATATTGCAATTACATGAAATTTAGCTTTAAAAATACAAAATAAATTTATACAAATATGAAAAAATCCGTTTGATATATTGTAGCATAAATATAAAAGCTCAACAATTGAATCACCAAAAATGATAGTTTTAGAAATAATTATAGGATATTTATGAATGTAAATAGGGGAATAAATTGATTTAAAAATCTTTAAAAATAAGAAAAAAATAACGAAACACTTGGATAACTTATGTATGTATACATATGCCAATTTGAAGGTATTCTGCATACAAAATATATATAGGAATTGGGTATCAACAGTTGTCCCTCTTTACCTGAGAAGGATGAAATATTTGTCGGGTAAAGATATGACGGTCAAATTTTGACCGATCGAAACAGTTTGAAGAGGATAAACCATTCCCTTTCTTCTAAGCTCCCTATGTATCCTTGGTCTTATAGGAATCAGGCCATATCTAGTTCAGGATCCGTTGGCGAAGTATGCCGACAGGTATTTTCCAAGAATGGATGAAATTCTTTAGTCAGGGTGAATGAAAGGCTTACGGGAGTAGTTAGGTATGATGTGGCTGGAGCGTGAATGCTCCTGCCGAGATGTCTAGTTTACTTGCAAATAAGTAGTACAAGCATATATTTCGCATAAATTTAGACATAATGCAAATTCCCATCGGACCATGGATGTCATATTCGAACGGCTAGGATGACGTCTTTAGACCATGATGTCCTGGGCCATGAAGCATATAATAGAGGATTCGCATGCTATGAATGTTGCTCTCGGGCTATGAAAATTTTGCCTCCAAACCATGATGCCTTTGAATAATGATATGTAAAAGATGGAAAGGGATCCTCAGGCCATGGTGCGGTATTCTCGAGCTATGAGGATGGGACCTCCGAACGATGATGCCTTTGGATAAGTTGGAAATATTTCAACCCATGAAAGATGCAGTAGTATGAGGCAATCTTTTAGCCGTGCAATGTGGTGATCTTTCAGCCATGCAATGTGGCGATCTTTCAGCAGTGCAATGTAGCAATATTTCAGCTATATAATGTGGCGACATTTCAGCCATGCAATGTGGCGATCTTTTAGCCATGCAATGATACGATCTTTCACCTGTGCGATATGGAAATATTTCAGCCATGCGATGTGGTGATCTTTTTGTCATGCAATTTGGCAATTTTTTAGCCGTGCAATGTGGCGATCTTTTAATTGTGCAATGTGACGATATTTTAACCGTGTAATGTGGCGATCTTTTAGTCGTGCAATGTCGTAATGTTTCAGCCATGCAATGTGGCGATCTTTCAGCCGTGCAATGTGGCAATATTTCAGCCATACAATGTGGAAATATTTTAGACGTGTAATGTGGTGTTCTTGCAGCCACGAAATATAGCGATCTTTTAGCAGGGTAATATGGCGATCTTTCAGCCATCAATATAGCTATCTTTCAGCCGTGCAATGCAGATGGAGACAGAGGTAAAGCTTAACCTCGAAAGGTAGAAAAGAATCCTTATGAAAGTTGGAAGGCAAAATGGTAGCCTCATGCAATGCAAATGCAGGTAGAGGTGGAGCTTCACCTTGGAAGGCAAAATAGTAGCCTTATGCAAGTTGGAAGGCAAAATGGTAGCCTTATGCAATGCAGATGCAGATAGAAGTAGGGCTTAACCTCGAAAAGCAGAATAGTTGCCTTATGTAAGAGGTAGAATTGTAGCCTTTTGCAAGTTGGAAGGCAGAATGTTAGCCTTATGCAAGTTGGAAGGCAGAATGGTAGCCTTACGCAATACAAATGCAGATAGAGGTAGAACTTAGCATTGAAAGGTAGAATAGTAGCCTTATGCAATTTGGAAGGCAAAATGGTAGCCTTATGCAATGCAAATGCAGATATGCGAAGAGCTTATCCTCGGAAGGCAGAATAGTAGTTTTATGCAAGTTAGAAGACATAATGGTAGCCTTATGCAAGAAATAAAATAACAAATGGTAGTAGAGTTTCTTAGCTAATAGCATGGGTGCATGCTGATAGCAGATGTCAGTAGGTGCAATGGTTCGGAGAATCGTGTTCTGGAGTGAAGTTTGTTATATGGGAGAATATTGTGTCCAATTATTTAGTAACCCTTGTGCCCGCATCCAAAGAAAAATTGTGAGTTCTGTGAAACGGAGGGTTAGTTTGCATTCCCCTGGCTCTGCTTGATCTGCTCGTCTTTGATATGGTGATACCGTCTGTATCATTGGGGTAGCGTTGCTAAACAAGGTAATTTTGATGATAAACATGCATAATATTTGTCAAAGTATAACATAAATACATAATAAAAATAGTTTTTATATGAACCAACGACTTTGATGCGGTTCGAGACATTGCAACCTCCCATGCTATGGAATTTTGAGGGTCCTCCTCAAGACTTTTGCCCCATTTTGATATGTAGACGTTTCTGACTGTTGCTCGTACGACAATCGGCTGAATCTAATTCGGAATTTTGATAGTCCTCAAAATTCTACCCCAGTTTCTAATTTCAGGGGGAAATAAAAAGTTTATTGAATTTTGACCAAACCCATAGGGCTGTCTACGTATACCTTCTGAAACGGGAATCAAATCAGGCTTATTTCAATTCATCAAATAGGAAAAACATACAGATTACACGTAGTAACACTTGACTACTGTTGAATTAATCGGCTTTGGCCAAAACTCTCCGTCCATTTCTGCAAGTATGAGGTCTTCTCCTGTCAAAATCCGATGAACCATGTATGGGCCCTGCCAGTTGCGAGAGAACTTCCCTTTGGTTTCATCCTTAATGTAGAGAAATTTTCTTTAATACTAGCTACCCTAGTGTGAATTGTATCGGCTCGACTCTCTTATTGAAGCCTCTAGACATTCTGTTATGATAAAGTTGACCATGACACTCTGCGTTTATTCGTTTCCCATATATAAGAGCTAGCTGCTCGTAAGAACTTTTCACCCATTCTACACCATCGAGCTCAACTTCTTGTATGATTCATAAGGAAGGAATTTGTACTTCAGTGGGAATGACAACTTTTGTACCATAAACCAGCATATAGGGGGTTGCCCCAGTTAATGTGCGAATTGTTATGCGATACCCAAACATAGCAAATAATAACTTCTCATGCCTCGATTTCTGCTTCTCTATCATTTTCCTCAATATCTTCTTGAAATTCTTGTTAGCGGCTTCTACTGCTCCATTCATTTGAGTCCTGTAGGCTATATAATTCATATATATGATATTTTCATACATGGTTTTCATCAAGTCGATATTGATATTGGAACCATTATCGTTAATGATTGACTGTGGAATACTGACTATACAAATAATGCGGTCTTAGACAAAGTCTATCATGACTTTTTTATCGCTACATTGTAAGACGCTGCTTCGACCCACTTGGTCAAGTAGTCAGTTGACACTAGGATAAACTGTGTCGGTTGGAAGCGACATGCTCAATTAGTCCAATGACGTCCATTCCTAGGCGATGAATGGGCATGGTGAGCTTGTTGTGTTGAGTTCAGTTAGAGGTACCTTTATCATGTCTGCATGTACCTAACAACGATGGCATTTTTGGACATACTCGATGCAGTCTGTTTCCCTAGTCATCCAAAAGTAACTAGCCCGGAGTATTTTCTTTGCTACGACGAAACTGTTCATATGTGCACCACAGGTCTCCGCATGAATTTCCACTAGTAGCCTGGATGCTTTCTTTTATTCGACACACCTTAGTTGTCCCAAGTCAGGATTTCTCCTATACAGGATTTCTCCGCTGTGGAAGAAATTGTTGGACAATCTTCGAAGTGTGCATTTTTGAGTATGATTGGCAAGCTCTGGGTATTCCCCCTTTGCCAAATATTCCATGATATCATAAAACCAAGGATTTCCGTCTGCCTCTTGTTCAACCTGGGCATAATAAGCTGGGTAATCATGGATATTTAGGGGAACGGGATCAATGAAACTCTTGTCTGAATGCTGGATCATAGATGACAGGGTAGCCAATGCATCAGCAAATTCATTCAGGATTCTGGGAACATGCTGGAATTCCGCCATCATGAAGCTCTTTCTTAATTCCTATACATGATGCAAATACGAGAGTATATTAGAGTTCTTAGTTTCCATTCTTCACGCACTTGATGTATGAGTAGGTCTAAATCTCTAATCACTAATTACTCTTTAACGTTCATGTCAATGGCCATATTGATCCCTAAGATGGAGGCTTCGTACTCGGCCATATTGTTGGTGTAGGGGAACTTGAGTTTGGCAGACACCGGATAAAGCTGACCTTTTTGACACCATGACTACTCCTATGCCAACTCTTTTGAAGTTTTCTACTCCATCAAAGAACACTCTTATACCATCATAGGATTCTGCAATGTCTTCTTAAAGGTTCATATTCCCAATCCATGGGGTTTTCAGCAAGGTGCTCTGCCAATGCTTTTCCCTTGATTGCCTTCTGAGTTATGTAAATAATGTCAAATTCACTCAGCAGGATTTGCCACTTGGCTAGCTTGCCAGTGGGCATGGGCTTCTAAAAGATCTACTTTAAAGGATCTATCCCTGATATGAGATACAAGGTATAGGCACAAAAGTAATGTCTCGCTTCTGAGCTACCCAATTCATAGCACAATAGATGTGCTCTAAAAGAGAATATCGGGCTTTATTCGAAGTGAACTTCTTACTGAGATAGTAAATGGCTTGTTCTTTTCTCCCCGTTTTATCATGTTTTCCCAAAATACAATCGCAAGCTCCATCTAATACTGCGATGTACTAAGGGTCTAACTTGCTCAGTCGGGACTAAGACTGATGGTGTTGACATGTATTCTTTGATTCTATCGAAGGCCTTTTGGCAGTCATCAGTCCATTTGGTTGCCGTGTCCTTCTTCATCATTTTAAAGATTGGTTCGTCTATAACCGTGGACTGTGCTATGAACTGGCTGATATTGTTAAGTCTTTCCAAGAAACTCATCATGTCCTTCTTGTTCATTTGCAGTGGGAATTCTTGAAAGTCTTTGACCTTTGATGGATCGATGGGCTTCTTGGAATTGATGATAACATCATCAACATATACCTCAATTTCATTGTGTATCATATCATGAATAATGGTAATCATAGCCCCCATGTAGGTGGCCCTTACATGATTCAGGCCGAAAGACATCATTTTGGAGCAATACTGTCCCCACAATGCAATGAAAGCCGTTTTCTCAGCATCTTTCTTATTTATCTAGATATGATGATAACCAATGAAGCAATCTACTAATGATTGTAGTTCGTGCTCGACGCAATTATCAATCAGGATATGTAAATTTTGTAACGGGAATTCGTCTTTTGGCTTGGTCCGGTTGAGATCTCGGTAGTCGACACAGACTCTTACCTTCCTATCCTTCTTTGGTACTGGTATAATGGTTGCTAACCAAGTTGGATGTTTTACTACCTTGATAACCTTAGCTTTGACTTGTATGGTGAATTCTTCCTTGATTTTTAAACTCATATCTGGCTTGAATTTCCTGAGCTTCTATTTTAACGGTGGACATATAGGCTAAGTTGGCAGTTTATGGGACACAATTTATGTACTTAGACCGGTTATGTCATTATATGACCATGCCAATATGTCCTCATATTCATTTAGAAATTTCGTGCATTCCTTCTTGTCTGACGGTGACAAGTGAACAATGATTCGTGTTTTGTTTGGATTTTCTGCATCTCCCAGGTTAAAAATTTCTATCTCATCCATGTTGGACTTAGGTCTATTCTCAAAGTTCTCAACTTCTTTGACGATCTCCTCTGGTATGTCATCCTCTTATGAATCAATGTTCATTTGTTTTGTTGTCTCATTGCATGTCACAGTCATTGGTTCATCAAGATATGTAATGAAAATGCTGTGTAAGTAAAGTAATTAGAGATAAATAATACTGAGTGTTGATTCATTAGAAAAAGCGAAATGCTTTGATGAATTCCATAACTATTTTGAACATTGAAGGTCTTATTGCGAAAATAAAAATGCGAAAAGAAAAATGATATAATAAAAATAAAAACAGTGCATGATGCTTATTTTAGCCTTGCTACCCCGAGTCTCGCCGGGCTTTGGTGGTCATGATGGTCCAATTGTTGATGTATGCTCCTCTACTCATATCTTGTGTGGAAGGACCTTCCTCCCCTGCACCTCGAAAACAACACAACCCATATCATTGTCTTCTAGGAACAAGTTCTTCACTACAGTAAGTGCTTCTTGTTCGTCTGTCCCATAAACTATGTCAGCCTGTTTGAAAATCTGCTCCGAAGGCGGTATTGGCTGTTCCAATGGATAGTAAGGACCGCGCCATGGTGAAGATCAGTTGTTAAATTCTTCCCAAGAATACTCGTATCCCAAACCAAAAGTAGTGCCATGCTTTTTGAGCATTATGGGTCTAGCAATCCCCTAGAGGTTCTTACTGATCCCCTTGCCGGGTTCATATCCACCATCGATCTGGATCCTAGTGATGAAGTAGTCTTCGCATCACTCAATAATATGCAAGGATTTGTTGTGACGCAACCCTTCTGGTGGCTGTTTGTCCTCATAGAAGGTGATTTTATGGCTTTCTAATACTTGTCCCACCATATTGGCCATTTTTCCGTTAGTGATGTTACTCGACACGTATGCCTTGCTAAACGCCTTCAACAAAGAATTTTTGTGTGTCTAGGAATTCTGCAGCAATATGAGGATATATATCTGCACTGGTATTTTGACTAGTTGGTCCATGACCGAGTACTCCTTGGCCTGTATCTTCCCCCAAAGGTCATGTGGACCTATTTTAGTGATGAATGGTTGATTGGAGGCTTGCTCGACTTAGCTAAGTGTTCCAGCTATATACTCTTCCAGTCCTTGTCATACCCTCTACCGTAATAGTCTCTTCGAACATGGCTTTGCCTATCCTCCTAGCCTCGACCATATAATCCCATGGAATACTTTTTGTGTGAATGACAGTATGGTGGTCATCGCTACCGTAATCAGTACGTATACCTTCACTTAAAATAGGACATGTTCCTTGGGTGGTAAAACTGTAACCTCAAACGGTGCCGATGTTTCTGTTTATGGCGCTGCCTCAAATTCAAAAGGAATATACACATCTACCCTACTGACCTTGGATGGTAGAATCAGGACTACTATGGGGGTTGAGAGTAAGTGCTTGCTTCTTAGGATCATCGCCTTCCGCGATCAACTCGTTGGATCCCTCGGGATCCAAATCATCCTCTACTTCAATCATGTGAACATCCCCACCTTTGTGGTTTGGTAAGGTATTGTTGCGAACAATCAAAGTGAATTCCTTCAGTACAATGACCTTGTTATCTTGTCTTTTAAAGAGCGGTATTCGTCGATAGTGTGTCCCTTCATACCAAAATGGTATGCACAATATTTGTTTGGGTTAACTCACTAAGAAGGGTTCTTAGGGGTCGAAGGAGATATGGGAGAGACATAACTTACCATTTTGAGTCTATCATACTGCTGATGAATTGTTTTGGCAATGCCTACATATTGTTTTTGAAGCCTCCGATCAAAATTAGGTCAGGGCCTAGGAAGATTTTGACGTACGGGGGTGATTGGTAATGAGATAGTTGGTCATTGTTGGGTTGGTAGATATGTGCGGGTTGGGAATATTTGGGCAAGTTAGGCTGATATGTGGGGGTAGAGGGACTAATAAGTTGGTGTTGGGACATGGTAGGAGGCCGCTTGGTAGTTTGGAGCATAGTGATATGTGAGTAAAGGTATATGGTAGGTTTTGTAATTGAGGGGAGATTTGGTCCATTTTGCAACCATTATGGTCCCCACATATCTCTTCTTAGACACATCACCAGATTGCAAGTCCTTATTTGTGGATTCCAAGGCCTAAAAGTTTGTAACTCTGCCGCTTTTGATACCTTCTTCAATTCGTTCCACCAGCTTGATGATGTCGAAAAACTTATATTTTCAATCAACATTAGCTGTTCATAATACTGTGGTTCTTGAGCCAGGATAAAGAATTTGATCATCTGATCCTCCTCTAACATAGGTCTGGCCATAGCAGCTTCCGACATCCAGCGAGTAGCATACTTGTGAAACATTTTTGTAGGCTTCTTCTTCAGGTTCTGAATGTAGAATACATCCGGCGCATTTTTTGTGTTAAATCTGAACTTGTCTATGAAATCAAAGGCCATATCTACCCAAATTTACCATTTCATATGATCCTGGCTGATGTATTAGGATAGTGTATCTCCTTTTAGACTCCTCGTGAATAGTTTCATGCAGATCCTTTCATCCTTTCCTACCCCCACCAGCTTGTCGCAGTATGTTCTCTAATGGACTCTTCGATCCCTATACCATCTAACTTCTTGAACTTAGGAGGTTTGTACCGCTCAGGTAGTTCGACATCTGGTTGTATGTAGAGATATTCATAGTTCAACCCTTCGATACCTTTACTTCCTTCGACGACTTGGATTCAGCTAGTTAGTTTCTTAAGCTCTTCAACCAAGTTTTTGATGTGCAGATCCTTTCCCTTGGACTCAGGGTTGCATGATATTTGTTGGGGGAAGAGTTGCACGGTCTCCACGTAAATAGATTGTTGTGGTAGTCAGGTGTGTGAGTGTGGAAATGGTCATTTGCAAAGTTTTGTGGTTCGAGGAAAGTAATGGATTGTTGTTTGGAATGTGACAAGTGTTGCATTGGTTCTTTGTTTTAATAGTGGGATGATTTGGTTGCTTTTGTGGAGGCATGGGATTTTTCCACTGGGGTTGCTAAGGAAGAAGGATAGGTTGGCGAGGTTCCAAACCTGATCAAGCTCTTCTTGAAATTTAACAATTTCTGCTCGAGTTGTGACACATTTACATTAGGAACTCTAATACCATGGTCATCAATGGGCTCTGCTGTTATGTTCTCCTTTGTGATGTTCAAATCTTCCATTTTCGCCCTGTTCTTGTTCTTAACAGGACTTAGAAGAGGTGTGGGTGGAGGGACCTTGGATCTTGTAGAATAAGATGTTGTTGCCAGAGTGCACGAACTAACCTTTGGGGATGTGAATAACAAAAACAAAAAATAAAAAAGGTAACCAATTTAGTAAGGATCATAAAAATGTTGCAATATTTGAAAACATAGTGCAGGAATTTAAAGCGTTTCCTAATTTGGGAACCTTGTTTTGCTAAGGTAGCCCAAGCA
Organism: Nicotiana benthamiana; assembly: GCA_034376525.1. Lineage (NCBI taxonomy): Eukaryota > Viridiplantae > Streptophyta > Magnoliopsida > Solanales > Solanaceae > Nicotiana > Nicotiana benthamiana. Next base: position 144,097,902 of record CM067337.1, on the reverse strand, counting down.
ACAAATTGATTCGGAGAACATAGAATGCTAAATACCTCATTTTATTGACAAAAAATATTTGAATCCCAATTTGACCCTAAATAAACTGGAAATGAAAATCACTAATGGCATCGTCCTTATTACATTTTATAAAGAGGAAAGAAAAACTCCTATCTACTTGGTCCCAGAAGGACTTTCCCCAGATTTGGCATCCCTGGCTCTGTTGATCAACTTTCCTAACTCGCGAAGTCCTAGCAATAGGTAGGCCCCGGCTAGGTGTCTGCCTTCGATTCCTTCAGCATTTTGGCAATCTTCAACCCTCTTGTGAAACTTTCTCTCCAACTCTACTATGCTCGCTCTAAGTACCCCAATCGCTTGTTGGCACTAACAGCCATGACCTATCAGCTTCTGGTTGGACTCTTGTATTTTGTGCTGATCATTTTTGTACTCCCGGATCTTTTTGCATAGTTGGTTATATTTAACTTGTGTCTCGGCCCTTTCATCTATGATTCTGTGACCTCGGGCACACCCTGGCTGGCCAAGACCATCATGATTGCCTTCCAACCAGCCTGAGAAAAGAGAAGCGCAACTAGAATGATACTTGAATGGTTCGATGATATCTCTCCCCATTGTGATCTTGTAATGCCACACATGCTAAGCTTGGCATTTGTAAGGACTACCATCATCCCGGAAGTCATATAGGAAATGACTCATCTGTTCGACCGTGGGTACAACATGCTTTCTACCGACTTGTCTCATAGCTCGGAGAGTGATGTAAGGATATGATCCTCTCAAACCGATCAATATCAGAAAAGGTGCATTTCTGCATCGGGTAACAAATTCCTCGATCGGAAAACACTCGAACATCTATTGGACTTGTTCTTTGTTAAGGTTATCAAACAGCTCTATGCATCCTTTGGCCTCTTCTGCATGAGCAAACATATTGGTCATGTAGTTCATTCACTTTGGATGATGAAAAGGGATATGATCATCCTAATCCATTAACAGAATATTTTGTCGGTATTCACCTTTTTGGAGGTTCTCCATAAGCTAGTGATGAAGTAATAAATTGCAGCATTCGAAGTGTTTTGCTCCTTGTTACACTTCTCCAAGGCTCGGTATGCATCTGTGACTATGATGGGCATGATGCTAAATAGTTTCCCACCAATTCTTTCCATAAGGGTTTTAGATACCATGTCTAGCCTGGTGTGTACATTTGCTTTCTTCATTGGAAACACGATCGGCCCCACGAAACAAAACATAAATATGAAGACCCTTCAATGAATGTGCCTCAAGGATGTGATGGCAAACTCTTCAGGGTATGTACAACAGGATTTGTTATGACCGTACCTTTCATATAAATAGTAGAAAGGGATGTAGGATTCTTTCAAACATGTCAAATCTGGATTCTTCTTTAAATCCATCATTTTGAGGAAACCCTTGACTTTACGGTTCTCAAGCATCAACAGACCTGGAGATTCCCATACTAGACTATCTAATCCTCATATCTTGTCTAGCAGGGGTGTCCTTTCAATGTCCCAAAAGCGTAATATAGCCCTTTCAAAATCCCAGAACTGTGTAGCACCTTCTATGATCTTGTTGTTAGGTTGGATCTCCAGAAAGGATAGCAGATTTCCTAGATATTTTCAGATGAGAGATTGATCACTAGAGTGAAGATCTTGCCACAAGCTTCGCAATCTTGGATGTATGTTGGTGACCATGCCGAATCTAGGGTCTTCGTGGCTCATATTTCTGCAAGACAAATAATGTTTAGGCCCTTACCCCCCACAGACTCGACTATTTAATACCAACAATTAGCACGATGCATTTTAGTACTCCAAATAAATGTACAGAATATGGTGATTTTCATTTAGGTTTAGGGAAACCCAGTGGACTTTGGACAAGCTTACCTTAAAGGATCATTATGTGGACAACATAACTGACCCTGCTAAGTTTGACCATGTTACATGCACAGTTTGAATGGAGTAAGTGTTCTATGGGGTTTTAGACTAGTACCCTGGAGTAGACAACTCAAGGGGGAAGGCACGAAATCATCGACTACACCATTGATCAACTAGATTTACCGAAAATTTACCTTTCCGAATTTTGGGGGTAATAATATAGGAAGAGCGCAACCACTAAATATAAGCGTTGCTATGGTGTTTGTTTGGCATGAGTGGAGTATGATGTTGAGCATGATTATGCAACAATTAAAAACATGTTGTCACATATTTGCATGTTAAGAAAACAGTCTTAAATGGTAAAAGCTAAATATCTCCAGTAGAGTCGCCATCTTGTTGCACCCCCTTTTTTTCCCTCTTTACATTGGGAGAATCAGGTTTATGACATTTTGGGTACAGCGAAACTCATTCCCTTTTTGTCACTGGGTTTTGCATTTTAAGACTCGCCACCTAATGATTTATGGTGTATTAGGACACATACAAGGTTCAGTTCTAAGTTTTCTTGATAACAAGAGAAAGGGTAAGGGCTTGAAATTATCCTAACGGGAAGGTGATAGGCACCCCTCAGGATGCACTAGTATGGTTCCCGACCGTACAATTATTTTTGAATTTGGTCTATTAACATGTAAATAGATAAGGCTCAAATAAGAGGGGATTTTAGTGTACAAATGTTTTAAAGTACAACAAAGTTTGAAAGAGCAATCATCAAAAGGCCGATTCTTGAAAGTTATAAGGCTTTAAAGGAGAAGGAAAGAGAGGGAGGTGTCCTAGATTTATTTACAATATGGATCATATCAATGAAATAGTCGGTAATCACTCATCAAAATAGGGGCTACACGTGGTAGTAGCGCACCGGTCATCATATCCATATCTACCATTCCTAAAAGGTGGATTGGTCTCGACCACTATTGCATGCTATTACCCGTCCCGTTCCTATCAGTCCCAGAGGCACTGAGGACTATTATTCCTACAAGGGAGGGATATTAGGCTGACTTTGAAGTTTCAAAGGTGAAAAAGCTAGGGCAACATGCAAAACATATAGGAAAGTACAATAAATGCGGAAAGCACATATAACACTGAAGGCTCACATATACCTCCTCAAACAAAGCAATCAAAATAGCATGACTCAAACAAAAATCAAGGTCTGAATCTAAAATACTAGAAAAAGGGGGTTATTGAGGTTGAAGCAGACCAATTGATTACGTAGACAAGAAGTCTAAATGAAGCCCGCCTGCTGGTTGTAGCAATTTTTAGTTAAAAGAAACGGGCTCAATTTTATTACCTAAGGGTTGCCTAAGTGTTTGGGTAAGCTCTTATGAACATGAGATTTATTATTGATTTAAAAGCGAACGGTTTGAGATCCTACAGGAAGACTTGCTAATCGTGTCAAATAAGGAGATAAGGTTAATAACGTTTGTTCAGAATAAAACTGATTTTAAATTAGTCTAGTTTCAAATTCCGTAGATGATGGTATCCACTATTTACTGATTTTAATCCCTATAGACATGATATCTAATTGAATGATTGTAACCTCCGTAGGAATGACATCTAATTGAATGATTTTAACCCTTATAGGCATGATATCTAAGTTGTGACAAACATGCAGAATTTTAAATAAAGTCCTATAGGTAGGTTGTCTAGATTTGAAGTTGATGCAGAAATTAAAATAAATTCTATAAGAATGTTTTCTAAAATGTAGAATTAACATGCAGAAACTGGTCCTATGGGTATATCATCAAAGAATGTCAATATTTATTTTTTTTTCAAAAATTTAATGTGTGAATAAATATTTTTTTCAAAAATTTAAACAAGTCCTATAGGCATGTCTGGTCCCGCCGGAACCAGGAAGGCCGTTGATCCTGTATCTGACAGTGTTGGACAATTCATTCGGATGTGTGCTGGGTCAGCACGATATCACCAAGAGTAAATAACAAGCTATATACTACCTCAGCAAGACTTTTAATGCTTAGCAGGTTAAGTATACTCATCTTGAAAGGACGTGCTGTGCCCTAACTTGGGTAGCCCAGAAGTTGAAACATTACTTGTCATCATATACAACTTATCTCATTTCACGCTTGGACCCGTTGAAATACATCTTTCAGAAGCCTATGCCTAGGAGAATGCTTGAAAAATGGAAAATCATTCTCACCAAGTTCGACATTGTCTACGTAACCAGGACTGCAATGAAAGCACAGGCATTGGCTTATCATTTGGCCAAGAATTCGGTAGATGAAGAATATGAACCTTTAAAGACATTCTTACACGACGAGGAGATAATGCATATTGAGGAAATGGAACAGGGCGAGAAGCCGGGATGAAAATTATTCTTCGATGGGGCCGCAAACATGAAAGGAGTCGAGATATGAGCGATACTCATTTCTGAAATGGGACACCATTACCCCGTTACAGCTCAGTGCTGCTTTTATTGCACCGACAACATGACAGAGAATGAGGCATGTATTTTGGGTCTGAGGTTAGCTGCAGACATAGGTGTCCAAGAAGTCTTGGTCTTGGGAGACTCGGATTTTCTAGTACACCAGATTAAAGTGGAGTGGGAAATGTGAGATTTGAAGCTCATACCGTATCGGTAATGCTTGCACGACATTTTTTAATGATTTCGGTTAGTAGAGTTCAGGCATATTCAGAGAATTCACAATGAGTTTGCTGATGCTTTGTCCACCTTGGCGTCAATGTTACATCATCGAGATAAGGCTAATGTTGATCCATTGTATATCTAAGTCCATGACCAACATGATTACTGAATGTAGTAGAGGAAGAGCTTGATTGTGAGCCTTGGTTCCATGACAACAAAGAATATATAAGGATAGGTGTGTACCCGATATAGGCCACAAGTGACTAGAAAAGAACAATCCATACTCTATCAAGCGGGTTTTTCCTCAGTGGAGGGGTACTATATCAAAGAACATCGGATATTTGGTTGCTAAGGTGCATAGATGCTGGGTAGGCCACGACCATCATGAATGAGGTGCATTATGAAGTCTTCAAACGGCATATGAGCGGATATATTTTGGCAAAGAAGATTCGCTGGGCAGGGTATTATTGGCTTACCATGGAGTGAGATTGTATAATTTTCGTGCGCAAATGTCATCAATGTCGGGTGTATGGAGACTTGATTCATTCACCGCCATCTGAATTGCATATCATGTACGCACCAAAGCCTTTCGTTGCCTGGAGAATGGACGTCATCAGGCCTATCAAGCAGCAGCTTCCAATGGATACTGGTTCACCCTGGTTGCTATTAATTATTTTACGAAGTGGGTCGAAGCTAAAACTTTCAAGGTGGAGACAAAGAAAGTCGTGGTCGACTTTGTGCCTTCAAATATCATTTGCTAGTTCGGAATCGCAAAGACACTCATCACTGATAATGGAGAGAATCTCAATAGTCATTTGAATAAAGAAGTATGTCAGAAGTTTAAGATTACACATCGCAATTCCACCCCATACCGTCCCAACGTGAATGGAGCAACTGATGTAGCAAATAAGAATATAAAGAAGATACATCGAAAAATAGTGGAATGGTCCAGGAAATGGCATGAGAAGTTACATTTCACAATGTTAGGCTACTTCACTACTGTTCGCACATCAGTGGGGACAACTCTATATAGGAACAAATGTAGTACTCCAGGCTGAAATTTAAATTTCGTCCCTTCGGATTTTTGTCGAGGTAGAAATGGATGATGAAGAATAGACAAAGACCGTCTGGAGCGATTGAGTTTGATTGATGAAAAAAGATTGGCAATGGTATATCATGGCCAGTTGTATCAACAGAGGATGGCCAGATCTTACAACAAGACAGTGCATCCAAGAAGGTTTAAAGTTGGTCAGTTGGTATTGAAATGCGTCCTCCGTCACCAGGCAGAGGCAAAGGGCAAGTTCGCCCCAAATTGGCAAAGGTCGTTTGTCCTATCAAGAGTGTTGTCCAACGGGGAGTTGAATCTAACAAGTGTGGATGGTAAGTTTGTTCAAATGGCAATCAATGCTGATGCAATTAAGAGCTACTATGTATGATTTTCTTCTTTCAAATCATTATGTATACCCGGTATGTTTCTTTGTACTTGGCTTGTTTTAGAGATTGAAATGATGAAGGCACTTTATTCGGCTATCTAAACACTTTATCCTTTACTAACCCATTTGAGTAATTATTTTCTTTCAATACCCCTATTGCAGAATCAGTAACTAAAGTAAAAAATGCACGTGTAAAAGCCAGTAGAAGGAAAAGACCAGGGAAGACTGAAAAGAAAGAAAGGGAAAAAGGAGGAAGAAGAAGAAAAAGAGAAAACAAAGAAAATAAAAGAAAGAAAAAGAAAGGAAAAAGAGAAAAAAAGAAAAGAGAGAGAAGGAAAAACACACAAAATAGCAAAACAACAAAAGAAAAATGAAGAAACAGAATAAGGAAAAGAGGAAAAGAGAAGACCCAAATAATAAGGAATCGGCATGAACTATATTTGACTTGATTTCTTTTAAGGATATGTAGGTAGCCTCACGGCTCGTCATATTCAAATAAAAATTCAAAGGTCTCCAAGCAAGAAACAGAGACATAAGTTGTGGTTGTTGGAAGAAATTTGATTTCGAAAGTTGTAATACTTTTGAACCCACTTGAATTATTTTGAGCCTTTAACACCCCTTTCTTTCTAACCTTATCCAAAAGCCTGCATTACGGTCCAAAGAAAGACCTACTGATCAGTATTTAAAAAATACAGAGTCAAGCAAGAAAAGATGATTTATACCCAGGGACAAAACTCTAGTTCAAGCAGGAAAATAATAACAATGAGAGAGTCGTATTGGTGAAAACTCTCAGTGGCACCATAAGGCGAAGGCAAGGCAAGAAATAAGTAATTGGAAAAGGGTTGTTGTGGAAATCTATCTAAGACACCATAAGTTAAGCCAGGTGAGATTTTGGCTAAAGGGTTTGGGTTTGAAGAAGGTCACGACAACAAAGCATATAGCAGAAGGTCAATCATTTGGGGTAGACTGGGTCGACCAAGCCGAAGTGCATGTCATGATCATGGAAACTAGTTGTTCCTCCACCGATAATTTTCTTTTCTTTTCCCCTCAATAGTCACCAAATTTGGAATTATTTTATTCTAAAACAAAATAATTCATAGTCATTGCATTTCATTTTCTTTCGAGTCTCCATCTTTGTAATATAACCTCGAAGTTATTTTGTTTAAGCAAGTAGGAGAGAAATTTCAAAGCTCACTACAAGCTCCGAAGTGGCAAAGCAGATGCCTGTCAAAACATAACAAAGATAGCAAAAGTCGAAATGACAAGGGAAAGGATCAATGAAGGTTTCGTTAGTAAACTGACTCGGTAACTTCATGAAGGAGGTAAGGATTTTGGAAAAAAAGATCAGGAGTGTAACACGATGATGAGGGGACAGAGTAAAGACATAGGGTTTAGGGGTCAGCCGAGCAAATCAGGTGATTTATGGTCAGCATGGAAATGGAACGCAATAGTGGGGAGCCCACCTTCAGCAAGAATACTGCAAGCTATCTGCCACTTTTCAAACTAACAAGATTTTCTTTGATGGAAACAGGGGCATAAAATTCTGGAAACTCCCGAGGAAGTCCTGAATGGGGGAAGGAAAGCACATGGCAGGTATGACAATGAACCTCAGGACCCTCTTGGAAAATGGGACGTGGTTGAAAAATTCAACAGGGAACATAATCTGGTACAAACATCTTCCAGTAAGAATTGTCAGGACCCTCCTAATCAAGAGACGAAATTTTAACTAGCAATCCCCAGCAAAAACAACCGAAAGTTAGAATTGGCATTTAATCTGGAACACTCAGGACCCTCCTAAAAAATGGTATTTTCCTAAAGGAAAGAGATAATCATGAATAGAAAAGAACATAAGTGACTTGCATGTTGAATCATGATTCAGTTAAGAGTTTTCAAGATCCTCCTAGAAAATGGGACTTAGCTTAATTTTCATGCAGTAGGGTGGCATGGTCAGGCATTAATATATGTCCAACAAGAACCATCAGGACACTCATGGATAATGAGTTATAATTGTGAGAGTTGTCAGGGCCCTCCTAGACAATGGGGTGTAGCTCTGAATACTTACGGGATTCAACTGTGTCTATGGATAAAATTCATGTTTTGCTCGTTTTTATACTATATCACAGATCTATGATGAATTATCTTTGGCTAGGATTTACCTCAAATTTACCGATTCATCTAGTTTGTAAAATAACTTAACATTTTTTAGTCAAACACTTTTGTCCAATTTTTTTTCAAATTTTAATTCCACTAATTATCCGGTTGAAAAGCTTAATCAACAGAAAATACACATAAACAAGGGGTGATCGATGCCCCGTGGGAATACTCGGCGAAAATAACTTGTGAATTGATGTAAAATTAGCTGAAGTTTAATTATTTTTATACATCAGTTGACCTCTTTCAGGAATTGATTCAACAGAAAAAAATCATGAAGAAATATCAAGTAATCACCGAGTATTGTCGCCGAAGGACACACACCTCGAAGAAGAAAATCTAAGGCCTAGCACGATTTACATCGAGGGCAGCAGAATCTCGAAGACGCTAAAAAAAGAGCGGGAATTTCTCAAGGACATGTGGATCAGGGAATAAAATAAAGGATAAGAGTTGTAAGAAATAGGACATGTCCGTACTATGTTATTATACACATGTACAATAGAATTCTTTACTAGAATCAGGAATGAACTATATTAGGGTTCTCGTCGTATATAAATGAGACCCCAATCATTTGTAAAGGTCATGTCACATTATTCAATGCAATAGAATATTCTACTATGATTTTCTTATTTACCGTGCTCAATAATTGTTCTTCGGCTTTTTTCTTTTTACTTTATTTTTCATGCTTTATTGCTCTTAGCTGACCTCGAGGCCCCCAAAAGAATCGAGCTCGAGGTCCTTGTTGACCTAGCAACACTAGTTTGGTTCATCAATTTCTCTTGCTTAAACTTAATATTGTCTGTATATTCACTAGTATTGGAATAAATCACATACCTTTAAAACCATAACTTATATTTTATTCTTACACACATTTTTCGAGGTAAAAAGTTTGGCACCTATTGTGGGGCTAAAGATAATAGTGGTTATTTTAGTGCTAGTTTTGTTATAACACACGTTACTCTTCAGACTTTTTCTTGTCAAAGATTCTTTGATTTCAGGTTAAGATATGTCTATTAATTAAAACGCACATGCTCATGATAGTGAAGGACTCAGAGAAAAAATCGGTATAGGGATCAATGTTGCCCATCAACTTTGGGGAAGTGCCAAATATGGAACCAGTTGATATTAATTCAAACAACCTTCTAAACACGGATGTAGGCATAGACCCCATAAGGAATGCATACAGAGAAGCCCGTGATGGAGGCTAGGAAACTCGAGGAATGGAAGAAGGAGTCAGCCTCCATGTGATATCGAGATGCTTCAAGCTCAGCAAGTCATCATCGCTCAACTTTAGAGCCAGAATAGATAGTATAACACTACCAAACATATGAATGATTGGCACGAACTAGCGCTAGAAAGGCCCGATGAAAGTAGCTCGGGGACTAACCTCGCAATCATGAAAATACTCGAGGAATTGACTAAAAGGATCGGGTCAGGAGAAAAGAAGATAGAAGACAATGATAGAAAATGTGGAAAATTATAAATCCCGGGTAGACCAGATATCGGGAGCACCTCCAGTTTTGAAAGGTCTAGATGCCAAAAAATTCATACAAAAACCTTTTTCCCCAAGTGCGGCTCTGAAGCCCATTCCCAAGAAATTTCATTTGCCCGATATACTGAAATATATAGAAACAACTGACCTTAACAAACATAATACTTCATACACTTGTGGAATCAAAGGAAATAACTTGAATGGCGATGAAATCGAGTCAGTATTATTGAAAATATTTAGAGAAAACTATCAACTGGAGCTATGATCTGGTATCAAAACTTAGCTCCCATTCATTTGCTATATTCCCGGACGCCTTCGTGAAAGCACATATCGGGTCCATCAAGGTGGCCATAAGATAATCGAATGTCTTTAGAATAGAACAAAGGGATGATGAGATGCTTGTTTACAGAAAAATCGGAGGGTCCAAAAGTGTGTGACTAGAGATGACATAGCCTACTAGACTAGTCCAAACCCATATCGTAGCATTAAATGGATGTACTAGCCCGATATCTTTTTAATAAGTGCATTTATACTATGTTAGGATTCCCTCTGATATATAAAGGGGACCCTTGTCATTTTGTAAAGCCCCTGAAAATCTATATTGAATATACAAGAACATTCTCTCTACTCTCTAACTTAACATATTTTCTTGATCTCATTACTTACATTTATTACTTATATCCATTGAGTTATATTTATTATTCTTCATTTAATTGCTGATTATTGGTCATAAAAGGCTTCCATCAAAGCTATTTTAACTATTAATCCTCCATCGACTACCCTTGACCAGGCATCCGATTCGACTCTGAGGCCCCATGTACGCAAGCTTGAGTCATCGATCTCTAGTCATCCAGTTTGATTATTAGACTATCTATACGATGTTATCTTGTTTTCTAATCTCTAACTTAGAATCTATTGCCTAAAAACTAGCATAAAAATAGACAATATAGTTTTAGAACCACAAAATCAAATCTAATTGTAATTATTATTTTCAAGGTAAATAGCTTGGTGTCCACCGTGGGGCTAAAAATAAGAGTGATTATTTTCTTGCTGGTTCACTCCATAACACAAGTTACCTTTCACACTTTTTCTTGTCCAAGATATTTGATTTCATGTCAAAAGGTCTAACTCAGTAAATAAACGTGAAAACAACAATCTTGAGGACTATGGAGAGACTAGTGTGGATGTTCCAAGTGTAGTGTACCACCACGAAACCCTGAGAATGAACAAGAACCAATCCCCGTGTATGTGGTCTCACGCAATGCTCTACACGTCGATATAAGCTCCCACACTAACAAGAGCATACACCAAATATATCAACATGAAGCTTAGAAAACCCTAGCTAGGGATGAAAAAGAAGTTAGACTTCATGTTATTTTTGAAATGTTACATGCACGACAGCTGGCAATTGCTCTGCTACAAAGTCACCAGAAAACTCCCAATATGGTAGCACCAGAAATGGCTCCCCGAGCAAATAGGTACCAGAAAAATCAAGCAACATCGGGTTGGGAGCCGAACCCACCATCATAAATATGCTGACGGACCTCAAAAATAGGATCAAGTTCGGCAAAAAGAAGATAAAAGCCAACAAAAAGAAGATAGACACCTATAAATCTAGAGACGAACAAATACCGCGAGCATCCCTAATCCTAGAAGGTGTAGATTTGAAGAAGTCTGTACAAAAACCATTCCTGTAGGAAGCATCTCCGAATCCCATTCCAATGAAGTTCAAAATGCTCGATTATCCGAAGTATAACGGAACCTCGGACCCTAACAAGCACGTCACTATTTATACTTGTGCAATGAAGGACAAAGACCTGAGGGACGATGAGATCGAATCCATCCTGCTGAAGAAGTTCGGAGAAACACTCTCAAAATGGGCCATGATGTGGTACCACAACCTAACTACTAATTCAATAGATTCATATGTTGGTAGATTCTTTAATAAAGGCACATGTTGCTACCATCAAAGTAGATACAAGGAAATCAGACGTCTTAAAAATCAAGCAAAGGGACAAAGAGATGATACGAGAGTTCGTATCTCTATTTCAAATAGAACAAATGGACCTCATCTTCAAAATCTCATATTCTAGTCTTGTTATCATATCCATTTTGACCAATCTGTTCTCACAATCTAAGCAGAGTTGGACCTCAAAGGCGAAAGCTTTATCCAAAGCACCTTTCTCTGTTGTAGCCTGAATGCCAGCTCAAGCCTTTAACTTATCATGCTCACTCTTGGCTTGGCCAACTTCACTCTTAAGGCGCTCCAAGTCCTCCATCTTCTTCTGCAACTAATACAAATGAAGAGTCAGCTTCAGGGCAAAAAAGAACATGTGCCCTCTAGAACAAAATTTCTTGTTCCTCGAGGTAACTTTCGTAGTTCAGGCTTCGACTCGCCTCATATCGCAAGCGCACCAAATCGTCTTCTTTCTCATCACAATGAAGCCTAAGGGACTTCTCCCCATCCATGGGTTTATACAGCATGGCCGCATGATGAAGCAGCTCAAACTTGAGCTTATCAAAATCCTTCAAAGGAGAAACTCGATAGGAAAGCAAAAGATGTAAAAGCTAAAGAGCCAATACGATCGGCCAAAACTTACCATAAATTAGAGCCACTGAGCATCCTCAAAATTCAAGCACACATCTACACGTTTGGCTCTGTCAAACCCAAAAAAACTACTGCCGGGTGGGCCACAGTCACTCGATATATGCGGCCCCTATCCTTGAGCATCCCTCAAAGTACCTTCGATGGGAGAACTAGTCAGTGACAGAGAACCCTCGCTTCTTAAGGTACCTCTAACGAGAAAAAAAGATGGCAGTGGAGGAGGGATTATTTCCTAAGACCAGAGATCTCGGGCACTGCAGGCTCGGCTGGTGCATCCTCTCTGAGCCTCTAGGCTAGACTCATCCTGCTATGTGCATCGTCACCCAATGAAGGCTTTTTTATTATTTTTATTCTGCCCCAAAGCATATGATTATCCTCCTTCTCCGGGAAGGCACGATCTCACCTCAAAGAACCCCACAATGCTTACAAAAATGGAATCAATATGCTTAAACGGAGAATGCTTTCCAAAAAAAAAAGCAAAATTGCATAGCACGTACCATGGTGGCTTGCCTCCCATCTGCCTTTAGACAGATTTCGCCACTTACATACATCATGATTCGAATGGATTGCCAACTTCTGAGCCCAATCTGTCATGTCAGGGACCTCGTTCGGCGTCCATGAAATTGCTACATAAATGGAAAGAAACACGCATTTACGGATCCCACCTCCACCGTAAGCAAAACAAGCGAAACAAAAAAGGCATAAGTGTACCACTTATATTTAAAATTCCATTCCTCGGGGAATGGCAGAAAATCAGCAGGGATGATGTCAGCTTTTCGTACATGGACAAATCGGCTAATCTATCCCTTATCCCCATATTCTTTATCATTGACAATGAAGGGCCTGCTGGATCAGCATTGAAGGGTTAGCAGGCCTTGATGGGTAAAAGGCTAGTAAACCCCGATGAGATGGCTAAGGGTAAAATCGAGCTCTGATTCCTCCAAATAAATCTCATGAACAACACTATCCTAAAAAATGACGAATGAAACTGTGTCAAGCTAATCCAATACTTTCAACAGAAGTCAAGTACAACCTTATCAAGGAGAACCAACGTTAAGGGTAACATGTACATGTTCAAAAACCCCTCGGCGTGATCTGTGGTGCTCTCTTATAGGGAAGGTATCTGCAATAGTACATTTCCCCCCATCGACAATCTTTCCTCACTAAATCAATGTGTCCTTCTCCTATTAAAGAAATAAACTTCAAGCCATACTCTCGATGACCATGAATATCAGGAAGCTTTTGTTGCAAGAAGTTCCCCCTTAAAATAAAATGTCTCGAGTTTGGCTCACCTGGCATCTCCAGCGCTCTACCAACTAAGCAAGAACCAGAGTGATATTTCCTCCTCCTTGCCAAACGGATCCTGGCTTAACATCCATAACTATGGTAAAATAAGTGAATTTAAGCAAGGGCTTCAAAGTTAAAATGGTGAAGGACCTAATGCCGGAAAGAAGAACTTTGTGAAAGAGAATAGCTACTCAGAATAGTGGGATCCTCAAAATAGGGAAGACAAACCATTATATATAGAGAAAGCGGTGATTCTCTGCCTACCTCAAAGGTCAATTAAAAATAGTGACTAAGCCATTATCACTTTAGGAAGTTGTACCTGTGTAATTGCCTCGGTCGTTTCATAACCATGTCAAACAGTCAGTGCTGCCATACAACATTACGGGGATCAAAAACTCCCACATCAACAAGCCTCAAGATGGTACTCGATCTCAAGGACCTCTGTCAAAAAGAAGATAGGCTCTAATAAGCCAATGGTATTAATGAGCCTCGAGATGTTATCAAATCTCGAGGACCTCTGTCAAAAAGAAGATAGGCTCTTAGGAGCCATTGATATCATTACACGCCTCGAGATGGTACCCAATCTTGAGGACTTCTGTCAAGAAGAAGATAGGGACTAATGCGCCATTCATATCATTACAAGCCTCGAGATTGTACCTGATCTCGAGGACCTCTGCCAAGAAGAAGATGGGCTCTAAGGATCAATTGATATCATTATGATCCTCGAGATGCTACTCGATCTCGATGACCTCTACCATAAGCTCTAAGGAGCCATTTATGTCATTACACGCTTTGAGATGGTACTCGATCTCGAGGACCTCTGTCGAAAAGAAGATAAGCTCAAAAAACCTGGTCATATGGGCTTGACGTCAAGGTGATACCCTACCTCGAGGATTTCTTCTATTGCATGTGTGGGTCATTTAACCAATCCTCCAGCCCTTGAGCTAGCTAAGCCCGAGCCAACTTCCACTAAAAAACTACAAGTAAAGCATTAGGGATATTTTTTGCCTTCGAATCAAGTTAAAAGTTATCTCGATTACTTTAACATGGGGTGTATCCGAGTCAAGGGGTACCCTCATCCGGGGTCTATCTATAATGTCTTGAGCTAATCTTAACTCTATGTTCAAAGCAAGTTTTCAGGTCACCCATGCTCGAATAAGCTCTCACCCGGGGACTATCTGCCAAAGCCTAAAGGCTATTTTTATTCTCAAAAACCCAAGCGAATATTCTCTCACGAATCATTAGTGGGGCCTAAAAGGACAAGGTTTTAAAATTCAAGGCCTCACCCTCACTCAATTCTAAGTCATTGGTCCCAATGACCCAAGTTTGTAGCAGGTCAATTCAAGCTTGGTATTTGGACCTATTGGTAGAGTCATGAATTCAGATTTTTTCATTAACGCAATTAAAAGGAAATTCCACCATAAATCAAAGACAAATTGATGAAACTTCATTAAATTAATAAAAAATGATTACAAAAAGCCCATAAGGGGACCCCTACACATGATTATAAAATATCATGAAGGGTCATCGCATAGAAACAAAGAAGCAAAAGTAACAGTTGAAAGTCTAATCTGCTCTCGGGGGTACATCCCCGAGAGAAATGCCTTCAAGAATAATTTCTCTAGAGCCTTATTCCCCCCACATCCCACAACGGCTCCTTAAATAATAAGAAAAGAGCAGAGAATGATGCAAATGAAGCATAAAAGATTAAGAAAAAGCCTTAGCTGGCCAAAGACCAAAAGATTTTACCAGGCTAAAGAATATACAGCCTGATAGAAGATTTGGTGAGCGTAGGCCTTATCTACATGACTACTATGAGTCCACTTATTGGGACATTGTTGTGTGCAAGTTAGTAGCCGCTATTGCCGCTTTACCCAATAGAATGCAAAAAGGATGATGTGCCACACCAGGCCGAATTCGAGAAGTGAGCAGCGGTGTAAAGTTCGAACGAACTCTTAAGCAGATGTATAAATTTTGAATACCTTCCTGAGAAGGAAAAAACCGGCACCCTATCTCATCATCTCGAGCCAACAACAACAACACCAAGCTGGTGTAATCCCACTCCAAGGAAAAGAGTATTGAGAAAGAACCATGGCAAAACCGGTAAGAGCGCTGTCGTTTGACCTTATGGCCATAGACATTAAACATAAGAAATAAAATTGGATGAGGACGGTAAGAACAAAAGAGTTGGAAAATGGTGAAGAATGATAGAGCGAACGTAACCGACAGGCGTAATCAATACTATTTGGAAAACGTATTAACGATCGCAATCAATACTTTTAGGAGATAGATAGGCGGTAGTGTTATTACTTTAAAAAAAATAAACTGATAGTGTAATCAATGTCCCTAGGAAAGATGCCTCGATGGGACGTCTCGGCTATCACAAAAGCAGATGTCATATGAATGGCATCATTACATGAGGCTCTAAGAGATCGGTGGCAGAGGCGTTATCATTTTTATCTAAGAAACACATGGACTATCTGTACACGTTAAAATTAGAGGGTCTAATTATCAATCATTACGATGCCTCAAAAGCACATTTCAAAAATGTTGAGGCTAAGTTTGAGATTCACATCTCAGGGGTTATCGATGTTTAACCTTAGGTCATTCAGATCGATAGTCATGGTAAAAAAGTGGGAAGTTCCCAAAGTGCGTGAATAGAGCTGATAGAGTCTAGTAGGCTAGCCCAAACCCATATCATAGCATTAAAGTGTTGTACCAGCCGCATATCTTTATAATAAATGCATTTGTACTATGTTAGGATTTCCCTTCATATATAAAGGGGACCCTTGTCATTTTGTAAATCATGTACTCAATATTGAATATACAAGAACATTCTCTCAACTCTCTGACTTAACATATTTTCTTGATCTCATTACTTATATTTATTATTTATATTTGTGTTTTATTTATTGTTCATTTATTGCTTATTATTGGTCATAAATGCTTCCATCAAAGCTATTTTAACTATTAATCATCCATCGACTACCCTCGACCAGGCGTCCAATTCAAATCCGAGGCACGATGTACACAAGCTCGAGGCCTCAATCTACAGTCATCCAGTTTGATTATTATACTATTTATAGGTTGCTATCCCATTTTCTAATCTCTAACTTAGCATCTATTTCCTAACAACGAGCATAAAAATGATCACATAATTTTAGAACCACAAAATCAAATCAAGTTGTAATTACCATTTTCAAGATAAACAATGCTAAGGGAGTTCATGTCCCCATTTTAGATGGAAAGAATGGAATTACCACCGGTCTTCGATGACTCGGAGGTTTGGGACTTTATGCAAGATATCAATGAAAGAAGCTCAATTGCATCTCAATAGCTAAAGCTGAACTTGATCAAATATCTAGATATGATATGGTCAGATGTGCACAATCGTTATTAGTCAAAAATCATGGTAAATGAAAACCAATTGGGAGCCCCCTTAGGCTCAGTTTATCTGAACAGATTCGCAGCCAATTCCCTGAGGAACACATATCCAGGGATCAAGATTCAAGAAAGAACAGTATCAACCATATGTCTATCAAAGGAACACAACGACCAGAGCCACAACACCTCTCAGAGCGATCAAAGAAGTGATTGAGGACAAGTTTCACAGAGGCTCTTGAGCAAGAACGGGTTCGATAAGCACGCCAACCCCGCCGAGATCCCCCGATTATCATAATACAACTTCAGCATAGATGCATTCAGGATTGTCTCAGCTATTGGGAGAATCAAATATATTAAGTATCTCAGGCCAATACAGACCGATCCATCCCAAAGGAACCCAAACTTCATGTGCAAGTATCATGGAACGCATGGTCATAGAATGGAGGATTGCAGGCAGCTAAGGGAAGAAGTGGCTAGGTTATTCAATTAGGGCCACCTTCAAGAATTCCTGAGTGATCGGGCTATGAATCACTTTAGGGAGAGAGATACAGGTAGAAAGAACGAACCTGAAAAAACTCAGCATGTCATTCACATAATCATCAATGGAGTTGATGTCACGCGGGGACCTATACTTAGAGATACCAAAGTATCAATGACAAAGGAGAAATGAACCTGGGATTGCATACTCGAGGACACCGCTAAATTCAGCGAGAAAGACATCGAGGCTTTATCTCAATCTCACAATAATACGCTGGTAATTTCTATCTTTTTACATAAAATTCAAATTAAACGTGTTCTTGTGGATCCAAGTAGTTCGGGAAATATAATCAGGTCAAGGGCCGTGGAGTAGCTTGGGCTAATGGATCAAATCATACTGACATCTCTCCTCTTGAATGGCTTTAAAATGGCAAGTGAAATAACGGAGGGAGAAATCATCCTCCCAATAAATATGGCTAGAACCATATCACGATGCCAAATTTCATGTAATCGAATGTGACATGAGATATAATGGTTTGCTTCGAAGGCCTTGGATCTATAGCATAAAGGTAGTGCCATCGACCCTTAATCAGATGATGAAGTTCCCAATAAAGGATGGCGTGAAATACAATATAGGAGAGCACCGTGCAGCTAAGAAGATATTTGCAGTGCACGACTTGGCACCAGTATCGGCACAATCCACATCGAAAAAGCTGAAGGACGAATAGGTGGCCAAATAGCAATCACAGCACGTGCCCTCGATTAAGCCCAAGGGACATGTGTTTGATGAATAGGAGGCTGAGGATAAAGAATAAGATTTCCTCATTTCCCGAACCGCGTTGCCCCAGAGGAGTCGAATGCGACAAAGTCCATGGTAGAGGAACTCGAGAAGGCCATATTGATCGAGCATTTTCCAGAACGAAATATATACCTGGGGATGGGGCTAACACTCGAACTCAAGAAACAACTCATGCAGTTTCTCATTGATAATATTCATTGCTTCGCTTGGTCCCACTAAGATATGGTAGGAGACCTCAGTTTGAGGTAAGGAATGCATTCATCAAAGAAGAAGTAACCAAGCTTCTCAAAATAGGATCCATCAAGGAAGTAAATATCTCAAATGGCTAGTTAACGTAGTGGTAGTACCTAAAAAGGCGAATAAATTTAGAATATATCTAGATTACATAGATTTAACCAATCATAAATATTCTTTTCCATTGTCCAACATCGATCGTTTATTCGATGCTACGGCCAACCATAAGATCCTTACCTTTCTCGATGACTACTTTGGGTACAACAAAATTCAAGTGAACCCGAATGACTGGGGAAAAAAACTTCATTCATTGCGAAGAGTACGTATTGTTATATTGTAATACCCTTCCGGCTAAAAAATACATGAGCTACCTATAAAGCCTAGTTAATAAGACGTTCGAACATCAAATAGGCAAATTCATGGAAATTTATATTGATGACAAGCTAGTTAGGTCCCTACGTGCATAGGACCATTTGACCCATTTGTATATGACAGTCGACATCCTAAGAAAGTACAACCTAAAGCTCAACCCCGAGAAATGCGCTTTTGGAGTCAGCTCAGGCAAGCTGTTGGGCTTTATAGTATCGAATAGAGGCATCAAGATCAACCCCGATAAAATCAAAGCCATTGAGAAAATCACCATGGTGAACAATGTGAAAGTCGTACAACGAATGATGGGATGTATTACTGCCCTACGTAGGTTTATCTCGAGGTCATCAGATCGGAACCATCACTTCTTTTCCCTACTCAAAAAGAAGAACAACTTCTAATGGACTTTAGAGTTCCAACAAGCCTTGGAATAACTAAAATGGTATCTCTTGATCCCACTCCTTCTCCATACTCCAAAAGAGGAAGAAACACTCTACTTGTATCTCTCTGTGTCCGAGGTAGCAGTAAATGGTGGGTTTGTTTGAGATGATCAAGGTACATAAATTCCTGTCTATTACATTAGTCGGACCCCAGAAGATGTTGAAACAAGGTACCCACATTTGGAAAAAATAGTTCTTGCATTAATAAGAACATTTAAGAAATTAAAATAATATTTTCAATGTCACCCTATATGTGTGTTGATTATACACCCGCTTCAAAATGTCTTGCATAAGCTTGAATTATCGGTAAGATTGGCTAAATAGGTCGCCAAACTTGGAGGCTATGATATCAAATATTAGCCTCGAATAGTTATCAAGTCTCAAATTTAGGCAGACTTCGTGGCTGACTTCACATCTGCCCTCATACTCAAAGTAGAAAACGAACTCTTGCTAAAAATGGGTACGTCATCGAGGGTTTAGTACCTCTTCACAGATGATGCATCGAATATGAAAAGATCTGGTCTTGGCATTATTTTAAATCCTTATATGGGTAATATCATTATGCAATCTATTAAAACTTCTAAATTGACTAACAATGAGGCTGAGTATAAGGCCGTGATTGCAGGTCTTGAACTAGCCAAGGGCCTTGGAGCAGAGGTCATTGAAGCTTCGAGGTTCGAGATGATCGAATGCAAAGGTACTTGGACAAACTTGAAATGACGTTGCATCACTTCAAGGAATGGACACTTGACCATGTGCCTCAAGAACGGAATAGCGAGGCAAATGCACTTGCAAACTTGGGATCATCGGTCGAAGAAGAGTATATCATCTTGAGGACTATTGTTCAACTGTCGAGGTCGGTAGTCAAAGAAGACAATGCAGATATTAGTTCAACAAGTTTGACATGGGACTTGAGGAATAATTATGTCGACTAGTTGAACATGGAAATCTCCCCGCAGACCCAAAAGAGTCAAAACTTTGAGCCAAAACAGCTCGATTCTCACTTGATGAAAATGGAACGTTATACAGAAGAACCTTCGATGGACCACTAGCAGTGCGCTTGGGACCCGGCGATACCGATTGTGTATCCGAGAAAATCCATGAGGGCACCTCTGGGAACCATTTTGTTGGGTTCTCTGGTTTGCAAGGTGATTAGAGGTGGGCTATTATTTGGATAGCATGGAAAAACATGCCAATAAGTTAATTTGAAAAAGTGATAAATTCCAAAGATTTTCTCTATGAGCATGGAGCCTCCTTCATTCCCCACTTATACCTACCCCCAGCCGCCTCAGTTTGAGTTCACTCCAGGATAAGAAAAGAGTCCCAAAATGCTTGAGCAAGAAGAGATCACAAGAAAGATTAGGAGCATAGAACAAAGCCTCAAGAACATCTAAGGTTTGAGCAGGCAGAAAAGTGAGTCTTATGCTGATCTATGCATGTTCCTCCATATGCACTTGCCCTTAGGATTCAAGACTCCAAAATTTGAGAAGAAAAATGTGCACGGTAATCCTATTGCTCATCTCAAGAAATACTACAATCAGTTGCGAGGGGCTGGAGGAAGGGAAGAATTACTCATGGACTATTTTAGAGAAAGTCTGGTTGGAATTACATCCGAGTTGTACATGGATCAAGACATGTATCGTTGGCACATTTGGGATGACCTTGCTAGAGACTTTGTCAGACAATTCCAGTACAATATAAAAATTGCTCCAGACATAAACTCGTTGGCAAACTTGAAAAAAAAGTCCGCGGAGAGCTTTTGGGAATACGCAATCAAATGGCGTGAGCAGGCATCTAGAGTAAATACTCCGATGGATGAGGTCAAAATGGTCACAGTTTTTCTTCAACCAAAACAAGCCAACTACTTCCAAAATATGATGTAAGCTATTTGTAAACCATTCGCAGAAGCTATCAAAATAGGCAAAATGGTAGAAAATCGATTAAAAACAGGTAGAATTCTAAGTAAATCTGCTATCAGAGCAACCTCCCAAGCCATTCAGGGCAGGTCTGGAGGAGTAGAAAGGGGCACGAAAAAAGAAGAAATGTCCATGGCAACATCAGGTGTGAGAAGAAACCGTACTCCCAAATCTATGTTCCCAGAGAGAACCACTCAGCATTATTAACCTCTCCAAACATGGCATATGCTCCTCACCATATGCGATCATGAATGCTCAACCTTATTTCCGGCTGCAGCAACAAGCCAACAAGAACCAAGCTCTATTCCCAAGAAACCAGCCTCCTAACAAATACCACTATAACCCCCGCCCTCCGCAAAATAACTTCCGCCCTCGTGAACCACCTAGAAGGATAAATATTACACCAATCAGGAAATCCTACTCTAGTTAGTTTCCGAAGCTTCTCCAAATCACTTTGCTGCAACCCGTACCTCCAAACAGGTAAAACCCAGAATCACCCTCCTACCAGCGGGGCACCCGATGTGCCTATCATTCAGGAGCTGAGGGACATGATACAGAAAATTGTTGGACCTTGAAACGAGTTGTGGAGGATCTAATAGAACAAAGGAAGATCGTGTTAAGGGACGAGGACATCCCCAACGTGACCAACAACCCACTCCCAGCCCAAAACAACGGGCCGGTAATTAGAATAATCTATGAAGATAAGGAACCATTGAAGGAAATAAATTACATTGTTGATGCGGAGAGAAAGCCAAAAAATTTCCCCAAGAAAGATTAAGGGGAGAAAAAGAACAAAGCCACAAAGCCATACCCCAAATCAAAAAAGAAAATTGAGGCACAAACTGGGGCAACGCCCACCAAAGACGATGTTCTCTATGTCCTACGGGGCTGCAAGGAAAAGGAGTCGACTATGAGTCCTCCCAAGAAATTTGAACTTAACCAGATCACCCAGATGTATGTGCCCAAGGGAGCTTTTGTAGTGTGGGGGCCAACTAATCCACCAAGGCTGAGTGAGCCTGTCGTTATTGGCTGCGCACTACAGAGGCCCATAATAGATCCTTCTGTGGTGCCTTGGAATTACCATAAAATAGTTGTGACATATAAAGGGAAAGAATTCTCTGAAGAAGAAAAATACCATGCGGAAAAGTACTCTGAATTGGAAGAAGTGAACAGTGCCACCAGGAAGCATTTCCCAGCTAAAAAACTAGTGAGTGCCGAAGAGGAGGAAGCTTTCTTTCAAAAAATGAAATAGTGGATTATGAAGTGGTTGACCAGTTCCGAAAGTTTCCTAAACAAGTCTCCTTCATATCTTTGTTGATGAAATCCCCTGACCAGCAGAATGTACTCAAGACCCTCAACGAGGCATACGTACCAGTTTAGACTTCTGTGGAGCAATTAGAAAGAATGGCGGAAAGCTTTTTCGCTATCAACCAGATTTCATTTAGCAAAAATGACTTGCCTCCGGAAGGGGATGCATATAATAAAGCCCTTCACTTAATGGTGAAACGTGAAGAGTATTACGTGAAAAGGGTTATGGTAGACGGAGGTTCTAGGGTGGATATCTGCCCACTCGTAACACTACAGCGCATGGAAATTGGGAATGAAAATTCGTCCCAACAATGTCTGCGTACGAGCCTTTTATGGTATCAAAAGGGATACGATTGGAGAGATTGATATAATTCTGACCATCGGTCTAGTAGACTTTGAGGTAACTTTCCAAGTTCTTGACATGGACACGTCCTATAACCTTCTTTTTGGGAGACCATGGATCCACGCAGCATGGGCTGTGCCTTCCACTCTCCATCAGATGGTAAAGTTTGAGCATGAGGATCAAGAAATTGGGTCAATGTGGAGGATGAACAATCAATTTATCGAGATCCCTCTGTTCCATGCCTTGAAGTGAGAGAAGGCGGCGAGCACATAGTTTTTCAGGCCTTTGAAGTTGTGGTGGAAGACCAGTACAAAGAGGGAATCCCCTGCCCCCACCCCTTCCTTTCCAATGCATCAATTATGGTGGTTAAAGAAATTATACGACATGGCTTCAAAGTAGGGAAGGGACTTGGGAAATCCTTGCAAGGAATAGATGAACTAGTTACTCTTCCAGCCATTGAGAAGTTCTTTGGGGTAGGCTTTCAACCTACTCCAGATGACATAAAATAGGCAATTGACAGAAAACATGATGGATAGGTCCTGCCTTAACAACTGCCATCAACATGATGGATAGGTCCTACCTTAACAACTGCCACATCTGTACGAGACATTTGTAAGGAGAAAATACAATGAAGAAGAAGAGATGAGGCCTTTACGGCCAAAGAGATTGAGGAAATATGTGGGGCAATGAGGAAGATCCTATATGAAACCCACATGGTTAAGCCAGGAGAGGGCTCAGGCACCTCTAAGGTGTTGTACATGGGACCCGAGGCCAAATTGCATAATTGAAAGGCTACGCCATTCCCCATCGGATAGGTGTCCTCGATGACTAGTCCTGCCATTTTTGCTACATCGCGAGTTATTCTAAGGTGTAACTTAGATGTTTTCTTTAGCTTCTTGTCTTTTAATTTTCTGAATGTTAACCCTGTTATCTTCAAATTCAAATAAATGAAATCAATATTTCATCGTTCATTTTCCTTTACTCTTTCTAATTTTTGCTATTTTTCTCTTTTATTGCTTCTTTTAGTTCCAATAATGCGGCTTTAAATAACATGACATGCTTGTGGACTTCATGCTCAGATCCCAAAATGCTACCAGACTTCGAAATAATGAATCAAGAGTCAAAATGCAAACAAGATAAGTTTGAGTAAATAAAACAAAGAGTTTGAACAACTGAAGGAAAGTTGTTTCTAGAATTTGAAAGGTACATACATTACAGCAAGAGTACTGCTAACAGAGTGCAATGTTCTTGAAGCAACTAGCAATACAGACGCAGTCAAAAGGTACTATGTCTAGGCTTTCTACAGCAATGACTTTGCTCAATTGAGATAACGAAGGCTTCATTCTTACTATTAATACATTATCAACCCCTTTCAAACCCTTTGAGCCGGTTACTCTTCTTTGATTACCCTCTTTGGAACCTGAAAGTGTTATTGAAAAATGAAATAAACAAAAAGAAAAAATACAAAAATAAAAGAAAAGATAAGAAAATGGAAAAGATGAAAAAAAAAAAGAAAAAGAAGAAAGAAAACAACACAAAATAGAAGAAAAACAAAAGAAAACCAAAAATAAAGTTTTCCCTAAACTATGTCTGACTTGATTCAGAAAGGATACGCAGGAAGCCTCTCTCTGGGGTTCAGTCATACCAAAACAAAAATCCCAAGTCCCCCAATAAAGTGAAACTGGGAGAGATGATATAATGGCTCGGCAAGGAGCCCAACCAAAATGGTTCCAAAGTTGTAATTTCATCCAGATTCCTTTAACCCAAATCATGTTGAAGTCCTTTTGTTCAAATGGCAAAGTCATCGAAATCAAAAAACACCATTGTTGCAATTTGATACAACAAAACCGAGAGAAATAAAATGAGAGCGTCTTATCAGTGAAAACTTATGGGCACCATAAGGCGGCGGTGAGTAGAGAAAATGAAAATGAGAGAGCCCGTTTAGTGAAAACTCGTAAAGGGCACTATTTGGCAACGATAAGAAGAGAAGTGAGAGAGATTGATTAGCGAAAACCCGCAAAGAGCGTCGTCGATTGAAAATAAAACATTTCTCACCATTGATAGAGTCTCGTCAATACTCCCTAGTTTGGAACACGGGTCAATGAGTAATGAGAAGACGGGAAAGTTTGTGCGGGTCAGGAACCCAGTCCAAGAAGCATGTCATGTCTATTCAAAGCCTTCCATGCACCCCAGATAAGTCCTTGTTTTCTTCCTGAAATGGAGACTTCTCCTTAAATTCATTTTTTTGCCTGTTTGGTTACTTTTTCTTTTAATCCCTTTCAATCTAACGCTGTTCCCGAAACTAAGAAAAGGTGGCAAGACTAGCATTAAGGTCTTTGGCCTGACAAAATCTAAAGAAAGATACCTAGCCTTAGCGGGTGCATCAAGCGATCTCAGCTGGCCATGACGGCTGATGTTTTGAAATTGAAAGATTCCTGAAAGGAAAGGAAGTCAAAGTCAAAAATCCCAGAAAGGCAAAATAAAGTTCCTCAGTTTTAGGAGAGAGATCAACCTCAAGAAAATCCAGCAATCAACGGAGGCTCTCACCAAAAGTTGGGCCATAATCCAGTGATCAAACAATCAAGGCCATAAACCCAACCACCGTTTCGAACTAACAATCGTTTTATTTGAAATTTTGAAATAGGTGTAACCCAAAGCAGTCGTGCGAGAAGCGGGTGCAACCAAAAAGACAAATGTGCATGAGCTAGGAACATATTCGCGGTAATAATCAACCCACAAGGGAAGTTACTCCAAATTCTTTCCTGTATTTTGTAAAAAAAACAGAAGAAAAGAAAAATCCCAAAATCATGGTAGCATAGGGACTCCAATCTCTAGTTGCATCCTTTCTAACCTAGGGCCACATTCCCTAGTTTTACCTGGCATAACTCGAGGATCATTTTTCGTTTATCCCCAGCATAACCTGAGGATCCTTTTCCTTTTTCTCCCCCGGCATAACCCAAGGATCATTTTCCCTCTTATCCCCAGCATAACCTAAGGATTCTTTTCTGTCTCCGGAATAACCCGAGGATCATTTTCCTACTATACCCAGCATAACCAAAGGATCCTTTTCCTTTTCTTCCTCCTACATAACCTGAGGATCATTTTCCCTCTTATTCCAAGCATAACATGAGGATTCTTTTCTGTTCCCCGCATAATCGAATGATCATTTTCCTTTTTCTCCCCAGCATAAATTGAGGATCCTTTTCCTTTGTCCTCGGTATAACCTGAGGATCATTTTTCTTTTTTGTCCCCAGCATAACCTGAGGATCCCTCTCCTTTTCTCCCCGGCATAACTCGAGGATCATTATCCTTTTTATCCTAGCATAACCCGCGGATCATCCCTAGTATAACCCAAGGATCTTTTTCTTTTATCCAGGCATAACCTGTAGATCATCCTTAGCATAACCCAAGCACCCCTATTCCTTTTATCTCGGCATAACCCGTGGACTTCACTTTTATCCCCAGCAACACCTTTTTTCTTTTATCACAGCATAATCCGTGGATATCCTGGCATAACCCAAGGACCTTTTTCTTTTATCCTGGCGTAACCCGCGGACATCCCTGCGTAACCCTAGGAACCTTTTTCTTTCTTACCCAGGCATAACCAGCAGATCTCCCTGGCATAACCCAAGGACCTTTTTCTTTATCCCGACAGAACCCGCGGATCTCCCTAGCATAACTCAAGGAAACTTTTTCTTTCTTATCCCAGCATAACCCGCGGATCTCCCTGGCATTACCCAAGGACCTTTTTCTTTTATCCCTGCATAACCCGTGGATCTCCCTGGCATAACCCAAGGAATCTTTTTCTTTCTTATCCTAGAATAACCCGCGGATCTCCCTGGCATAATAGAAGGACATTTTTCTTTATCCATGCATAAGCCATGGACATCCCTGGCAAAACCCAAGGACCTTTTTCCTTATATCCCGGCATAACCCGTGGATCTCTCTGGCATAATCCAAGGATATTTTTCTTTCATCCCGGCATAAGCCGTTGTCATCCCTGGCATAACCCAAGGATCTTTTTCTTTCATCCCGGCATAACCAGTGGACATCCCTGGCATAACCCAAGGACCTCATTTCTTTTATCCCTGCATAACCCGTAGACTTCCCTTTTATCCCCAACAGGAAACCTTTTTTTTATCCTGGCATAACACGTGGATCTCCTTGGCATTACCCAACGATCTGTTTTCCCATCCTGGCATGACCCGTAGATTTAAGGCTTCATTCCCAAGGATACTTAATCTTGATTTTTATTGTTCTCAATGAAGAGTAGATTAGATTTTGTGTTGCAAATAACTCACAAAATTTTCCTACTGAAAACTGGGGCAGAAAAATTTTGTTCGTTTGTTTGTTTTGGTGTACGAATAGGTTTTACCTCAAGACACACGATTCGAGATGAACTTAAAGAGTGAGTCTCAATTTAAAATAAAGAAAAGAAGAAAAGAACAAAACAAAAGCGAACTCAAAGAAAAGAACAAAACAGAAGTGAACTCAAAGTGTTTGAAGTAGAGAAGGATGCGGACTGCTCAAATTTGATCGAAGTCACAAGCTTCGCATGTCCCGCCCCAATCCAATGTTGAAAAAGAATCAGCACCTAAAGTTTGCGAGCATCAATATTCAGATCGGGGTCCACAGCAAAATCAACTAAGACTCAAGATCAAGCTTCAAGTGATTTATTGATAGGAATCTTGTGACTCGTAGTTGATAGGCATGGCTAACTTAGCTTTGATTTTCCTTTTGGTGCAATAAAGAGGTCAGCAAGCAGTAGCAGCAGTAGTAGTAGTAAAACCACAACTTCCGATAGTCCCAGCTACCAAAACTTCTAGAACTACACTAACGTGATTCCTTTACAGACAAGGATATGTAGGTAACCTGTCAAGCAAGGTTTGGTCAGACATTTTCAAAAAAATGCTTCTCATAGAGTACCAAGCAGGCAAAAATCCCTCATAGTTGCTCAATTATCTTTTCCCTAAAATCCTTCGTATCTCTGAGAAAAGAGGGGCAGCTCTGAGCATGTGATTTTTGCCTTGCGTAAAATACACCTACAAAATTCTTAGATTTAGGAGTTCTCCTTTTAATTATTTGATTTTTTTCGGATTAATTGCATAATTTTCGTGTTTTTTTGCATTTTTGTGTGAATTGTTTTAGTAAATTCATCACAAAATACAAAATATTGCATTTGTATTTAGGATTTTGATTTTACATAAATTAAAATTAATTGGTAATTAGGATTTTACAAAAACACAAAAAAATCAAAATTTTGATTTATCTTTGCTTTGTTTGATTTGAATGTTGCTAGGTTCTTTAAATTGATTAATTGTGTTAATTATCAATTAGTGCTTCATACAACTAGGGGATTAAGTTAATTTTAGGATTTAATTCAGCTTTATTTTTTAATTAAAATTTTAATTTCAAATTTTGGAAAGAAAAGAAAAGAAATCAAAATTTTTTTAAGTCCCTTAAATAAAATACCAAATTGGGCCAAAACTTACCAAAGCCCAATAAAAACACATCCAATTACCCCTAAACTGGACAGAACTCCGTCCCCTAACCCAGTCCAGTCACCAAGTTCCAAAAAACGTCATATGCTCTCAGTTAATCTCGACTGTCTAGGTTGAGTGATCTAACGGACGATAAGTCCGTGCCACTAACTATATAAATGTCCAAGCGGACCCTACCCCCCTTAGAAACCCCTACCCCTCTCATCTCCTCTTTCATATCCCAACCCTAGAGGCCACCACTAATTCCGCCGTCCACCACCTCCGTCGCCGTCCGGAAATCGCCTATGGCGGCGCGTCTCCGATGGCCACCAAATTAACACCCTATATTACTTTCCTTCCCTTCATTCCGAATCTCCAGAGCCCATCACTTGAATCTTGCCCCAACTTCTCAAATATGACTCAGAAACTCTGACTCTCCTTTGTGACCGGCGGCGCTACCACCCAAACACTACTATATAAATACCACATGCTCCCATCCCCACCTCATCATCAAATTCTGTATAGCTTCCATCGAACCTTACCCAAACTTCTTAAATTTTAAATAAAAATTGGAAACCTTCAAATTTCTAAAAAAAAGGTCTGAATCAATGGAATTTTTAATTTCTGAGTTTGGAATCGAGTTCAACTGTGTGTTCTCACCTGGGAACACATGATTGAAGTTTATTCAGTCCTCAAATTCATAGATTCATCGAAGGTCAAATTTCAAAGAAGGTGACTATAGTTTTAACAGAGGTATAACTGGTATTCTTTTTTATTTTTTCTCCTTTTATTTTTGCTTCTGCTTCTTCCTTTCTTCTCTTTCTTTTGGTCCTTGAAAAAAACTTTGCATACATTTATTTAGGTCAGACCCATTTTCTTTAGTTTTAGTTAGTTAATATTCAGAGAACTCATTGCAAAATTCAAAATGTTGTGGTCAATTATTTGTGTGTATCTGTTCATGCATGATTTATTTCAGTAACTCTAGTCCTTTAACTTGGTCCATTATATTAAGTCTGATGAATAGGTCGAATAGTTTAGGATTTAATTGTCAAAATGATTGCACTCCGGTTAAGTTGGCTTAGAATCTTAATTGGGTTGTTTGTGTGCATCTTGAAATCTTTATTGGCCCATTTAGGAAAAGAAGGGCCAGCCCAATAGTGTAAAACCCAGGTCTGATTATCCTTGGGTCAATTGGACCCAGGTGGGTTCATCAAAATAATTTTCAGAAGTTTCAAGGGTACTTAGGGCAATGCTCTTAGAGAATCTCTACATAACTGAAATAAGAAGCTTCTGGGTTAGGGTGTCAATTTGAAATTTAGAATTTAGATAGTATAACTTGGATAGCAAGTCAGGATACTAAGGAATTTTAAGCAAAAGCTAAAAATAATGAAGGACTAAAAGAGAAAACAAAAATCTGAAGCCTACCCTAATTCATTGCACATAAAGGCATGCATGTTGGAAACACATTCTCAATGCAATATACTAAAACGTGTGTTCTTTTGTACAGGTTTTGATGAATGACAAACGAAGCGAAAATTGATATATGACGAAGTTCAAGAAACAAGCGCACAATTGATATACATCGAGATTCAAGCTCAAGACAAAGTTTTATAGTTTAATTGAGTCATTCTTTATTGTGATCTTGATCCTACAACTTGACTCGTAACATGGCTTCTCACATAAAACTATTTTCCAAAATCATGCATATTTAATTCAATGCTAAATGATTTTAAATCATGCATATTTTCTTTAGTCAAAATGATTTTTAAATGCCTCTGAAAACTGGACTAAGATAATCGATTATGTACTAATGATAATCGATTGTTTTAAGCCAAGACTGCATGACAATCGATTGTGAACTAATGACAATCGATTGTGTTAAGGCAGTGAACATCAGGTTTCTTCAAACCTGCATGACAATCGATTGTGAACCTTATGACAATCCATTATGATGAGGCAGTGTCCATCAAAGTTTTTCAAAACTCAGAATAATCGATTGTGAAGCTAATGACAATCGATTGTGAAGAGACAGTGTCCTTCAGATTTTTCAAAGTCACAAAATAATCGATTGTGAACTAATGACAATCGATTGCATTGAGGCAGTGACTTCCAGTGATTTTCAAATTTATTAAATAATCGATTGTGAGTATATAACAATCGATTGTCAAGAGGCAGTGTCTAAAATATTTTTTCAAAAACTGATAAGTAATCGATTGTTGACTTTGTGCAATCGATTGTGAAGCTGACCGTTGTCGAAAAGTTTTCAAATACCGTCAGGTAATCAATTATTGATTCTGTATAATAGATTGTTGTGATTAAACTCTGGAAAAGATTTTTTTGAACGTTATTTGATAATCGATTATTGATTTTGTATAATCGATTGCTTTGATTAAAATCCGGAAAAGATTTTTTGAAGTTGCTGAGTAATCGATTGTTGATTCTGAACAATCGATTGTTTGTGGTAAAATCTGGAAAGGATTTTTTGAACGTTGCCAGTAATCGATTATGGATTGTAAGTAATCGATTGTCAAGCGTATAATCTGGGATTGAATTTTGATCTGACTGGCAGACAATCGATTGTTGGGGTTTGACAATAGATTGTCAGTGAGTAAAATCAGCAACTCTTAATTGGCAATTAGGCAACGGTAATGCCAAGTTTTTCAACTATAAATACAGCTTCATTTCAGTGTTTTAAACACAACAACATACTACAACTGATCATTACATTGCTATAAGCTTGCATACTTTTGTTTATCATTTTATATTCAATTTCATAAAGCTTTTGAGAGCCATATTCTTGTCCAAAGTTGTTGTGATCCAGAGCTTACTTCTTTTACTCATATCTACTCATTAAGGAGTATTTTGTTTGAGTGTTTTAGTGTTGTATACACTTGTAAGAGAATTGTAATTCTCTTGTTGTAAGGAACTTGTGTTTCCTTGGTTGAAGTCTTGGAGTGTTGTAACTCCGAGCAAAGGTGTTGAGGCTTGCGTCCTCAAGTTGTAATGGTTTGTTAAGCACCCGGAAGCTTGACACGTTAGTGGAAAATCTCGAGAGAGTCTCTCGGGGACTGGACTAGCCACACGTTGTGGTGAACCAGGATATATCTGTGTGTAAGTTATTATTTATCGCACTTATTTACTTCCTGCAAATTTTAATTTCCGCAAGTCTACGCTAAATTTTATTATAACGCTATTCACCCCCCCTCTAGCGTTAAGCGTATTATCTAACAATTGGTATCAGAGCCCAACTCTCTGAAAACTTAACAGTTTGAGAGAACCATCCATGGCTTCTACTCGTGATTCTTCTGCAGGAATTGAAGAAGGACAGTGCTCCACACGACCACCTCTATTCAACGGTACAAATTACACGTACTGGAAGGAAAGGATGAAGATCTTCATTCAGTCCAACAGCTTTCACCTTTGGAAGGTGATAATGAAAGGAAACCAAATTCCAACAAAGAAGGTGGAAAACGAATGGGTTCCCAAGTCCGAGGATGAGTATGACGCGGATGACATCCGAAAGGTTCAAAATAATGCTAAAGCAATAAATTTATTATATTGTGCTGTTAATGCTGACGATTACAAGAAAATATCGTGTTGTACAACGGCAAAGGAGATGTGGGACAAGCTAGAAGTCACGTACGAAGGTACGGACCAGGTAAGGGAAGCAAAAATTGATTTCCTAACCCATTCTTATGAATTATTTCACATGAAGGAAAGTGAAAAGGTGGACGAAATGTTTGAGCGATTTTCAATAATCGTAAATGACTTACATGCTCTCAAGAAAACATTCACGGATAGAGAGCTCGTTCGAAAAATTCTTAGAAGTCTCACACCGGCATGGAGATCAAAGGCCGATGCAATTCAAGAATCCATTGGCGTTTCAAACGTCACCATCGACGCACTAAGAGGTAACCTTAAAACCTATGAATCTACTATTCTTAGCCCTTTTGTTGATGATCAAAGGAGGCAAAGAATAGCTCAAAAGGCGAGCACAAACCAACCGCAAATTGATGAGGAAGGAGACAACGAGTTTGGACTCGTTATCAAAAGATTTCAAAAGTTCATGCGCAAGGAGTATGAACGCAAGGGCAAAAAGCAAGGCGAACAAATCAAGTGCTATGAATGTGGTGAAACTGGGCACATCAAATCAAATTGCCCAAACATCAAAAAGGAGAAGAAACCTTTTAAAAAGCAACGTGCATACATTTCTTTGGGAGGCGACTCCGGAGATGAGTCAAGCGAAGGAGAAGAAGACGAAGCAGCAAATCTTTGCCTTATGGCACAAGAAGACAACAAAGATGAGGTATGTCAAATTTCGTCTAAAAACTTCTTTACTCTTGAAGAAATGCGAACTGCTTTTGATGAATTATATGCTGAGTTTATTAAGGCTTCAAAAACGGTTAAGGGCATAAAAGAAAATGCTTCATTAAAAGAAAAGGATTTTCAAAAACAGCTTTCTTTGAAAGAAAAGGATTTAGAAAAATTGGTTTTAGAAAATGAGAAGCTGAAAGAGGAAAACAAGTTTTTTGGAAAAAGAAGTTCCGATAAGCCCGAAAGCTCTACTAGAAATTGCACTTCTTGTTTGCTTCTTAAGAATGAAGTAAGTAGGCTTAAAGGTACATTAGATAAGTTTAATTCTTTGCACAAAAACTTGAATGATGTTCTTGTTAACTTGAAATCAACCAAGCATGGAATAGGCTTTAAGAATGAAGAAAAGGTTGCAGCTAAACCCCAACAACCTAAAGCTCAACCTAGGATTAACAATAGAAATGCTTATCCTAGAAACAACAACTCTAGAGCCAATATGCATGCTAGACAAAATGCTGAACGTTTTAGAAGACCTAGGAATGACTTACCACCTAGAAATAGTCACCCTAGAAATGATGCATATTTTAGGCAAATTTTTGAACCCCTTAGAAGACCTAGCAATGGCCCTCAACCGAGAAACAATCACTCTAGAAATGCTGCCCATCCTAGAGCTCATAGTAGGAGAAATATTCTCATGAAATGCGAAATAGTCATAGTGGTCAAAATAGAGTAAGCAATTTTCATCCGTCTAGTTACTATGAACCTAGAAGGATGCATAACCCAAATGTGACTTGTCATTATTGTAGACGTATTGGTCATATTGCTCCTGCATGTTTTACACATCATAGACATGTTACTCAATCGCATCATTATAATATGCCTAACCCCCAAGGACCCAAGATGGCATGGGTACCTAAAGAACATTAATTTGTTTTGTAGGTGTGCTCGAAGGGATCAAGTGTACTATGGTACCTTGATAGTGGATGCTCCAAGCATATGACGGGAGATGAATCCAAATTCGTTCAATTAGAGCACAAAGAAGGAGGAACTGTTATCTTCGGTGATAACAATAAAGGAAAGATCATCGGCATCGGCTCGGTCGGTAAGGATGAAAAATCCTCTATTAAGCATATATTACTTGTGAAAGGTTTGAAGCATAATCTCTTGAGCATAAGCCAATTATGTGACAAGGGAAATCTTGCTCTATTTGATTCGGATGAATGCCTAGTATTTAGACGTAGTGATTTCAAAATCATACTTCGTGGTTTTAGAGTTGATAATATTTATATGGTTGATCTTGCTAATTCCTCACCCGAATATATTGATTGTCTAATGAGTAAAGAGGATGATACTTGGCTATGGCATCGTAGAGTAGCACATATCAATATGCATCTTTTGAACAAATTGATTTCTCAAAACTTAGTTGTTGGTCTTCCCTTTTTAAAATTTGAAAATGACTCTATTTGTGACTCGTGTCAAAAGGGGAAGCAAACAAAAGCATCTTTCAAATCTAAAAACATTGTTTCAACTTCTAGACCATTGCAATTGCTTCATATGGATTTATTTGGTCCCTCTCGCATTGAAAGTCTAGGAAGAAATAAATATGCTTTTGTGATTGTTGATGATTACTCGAGATTTACTTGGACATTATTTCTTGCCAATAAAAGTGATGCTTTTCAAAATTTTAAATTTTTTCTTAAGCGTGTTCAAAATGAGAAAGAAACAACCGTCACTTCAATTAGAAGTGATCATGGGGAAGAGTTTGATCACAATCTCTTTGCGGACTTTTGTGACGAACTCGGAATCGAGCATACCTTTTCCGCTCCACGTACACCACAACAAAATGGGGTGGTGGAAAGGAAAGATAGGTGTCTCGAAGAGATGGCTAGAACCATGCTCGACGAAGCTAAGATACCCAAACATTTTTGGGCGGACGCCGTGAGTACCGCTTGCTACGTTCTAAATAGAGTAGTAATTCGGCCGATACTCATGAAAACCCCCTATGAACTTTATAAGGGAAGAAAACCAAATATTTCCCATTTTTGAGTTTTTGGATGCAAATGTTTTGTTCATAACAATGGCAAAGTCCAATTGGGCAAATTTGATGCTAAGTCGGATGAAGGTATTTTTATTGGATATTCCTCACGTAGTAAAGCATATAGGGTCTTTAATAAAAGAACCCAAATTGTGGAGGAATACCCTCATGTTGTATTTTCCGAAAATAATGCTCGCTTGGCGAGAAAGGATTCCGGTTTTGATCTTGCAGGTATCTTAGATAGCTTGAAAGACAAAATACAAGAGGAACCACCCAAGGAAAATAAAGATGAAACTGAGGAACAACCAACGGAAGAAGCGCCACAATTGGAAAAAGAAACACAAGTGCCAAATGAGTGGAGGACGATCAAAGATCACCCTCTTGAACAGGTAATTGGAGACGTCGGAGGAAAGGTAAGTACCTAAAACTCTCTTATGAACACTTTAGGACACACTTCTTAAGAGCTCACGTTCTCACTTGGCAACACTAGTTTAAGTTATTACTTCTTTACAAATTACTGACTTGAGCGTCGGAGACGTTTAATTCTATTTTGCAGGTATCGTCCTAAAAGATAGGGGGAATTATAAAGTTTTGTCACAGAACAATCGATTGTTCAAGCAAATAATCGACTATCTTACTGTGCTAAAAATCGATTAGCAGTATCACTAATCGACTGTTTATAGTTTATGTTTATTATGCAGTTTTGTTTAATAATCGATTCATTAAACTGCAAAATCGATTTCCGTCTCAATCATTCAGCAAAGCTTTTCCAAAACAATCGATTGTTTCAAAATATAGTCGATTATCTTCAAAATCAGAAAATTTCTGTGCTCACTGTAACATAACAATCGATTACCATACTTTGACAATCGATTATTTCATGTCAGTAATTCAAAATTTGTTACCGTTTGGCTCTGCAATCGATTTGTGTCAGTTCCAAGTCAGGTCATAACTCCTCAATAATCGATTATTGCATCTCAACAATCGATTGTCTAACGGTCAGTGAATTTATTTTACCGTTTTTGACTGATTTGGCTTTAAATTCTCAGCAGATTTCTTCCATAAATGACAAGCCACTCTCACCTCTATAAATAGGCTTCATATATGTTCATATTCATTCACTCAAGCATCATTTTTAGCCCTCAAAATATCAAATTCTCTCTAATCCTTGGCAAATTCCAGCAGCTTTCATTAAAAATGTCGGGCCGTCACTCAAAACGTTCCCGCTCTGCTAGGCACGGCGCATCCACCTCTGCTGCCCCTCCTCGTCCGAACTATCCCTATCAAGATGGTTCCGTCCTATATTTCAATTCCGACATCGAGCTTACTCGATTCTTAACCAAATTCGAAAAGCGCGACATTCTTCCACCCCGCTTTTCAACCCTCAAGTATCTTGAATCATTTTGGCCTGCTGCAAATATGCTCAAAAATTCTCAATTTCTTGAATTTTTACTCCTTACCCATCCTTACATAAATACTACATTGGTTCAAGCCTTTTATTCCAACCTCCATGAGGATGATGATGGTGAGCTTGTCACCAACATTAATGGTGTTCAAATTCTCCTTTCCGATGAAAATCTTCATACCATTGCCCGTCTTCCTCATAATGGTGAAGATATTTTTCGGTACACCGGAGAGGCCAGAGCCCTTTTTGATGAAACAACCCTCTTACACCAAATCGGTCTTACTTCTTATGATCCAAATCTGTCCTTCCGTCGTCCTACAATTACGGGAATGGATCCTAATTATCGGTTGATTTTCTATTTCATCACCCGAGTCCTCAAGCCTCGTAAGCATAACCATACTACCATTTCTCAAGAGGATACTAAGCTCATGCATGCCATAATAACCGGAGCTAACATCAATTGGTGTCGGCTTATCAAAATTCACATGCGTGACGCTATCGGAGATGATAGGCCTCTTCCTTATGCTCTCCTCATCATGAACTTTCTTGAAGCCACCGGATTCGTCACTGGAAATGGTCCTCTCAAAAAGAGTACCAAAAAGTGGGAAATTTCGGAATCCTCCTTTCATCATGACGGTGATCATATAGCGCCTGCTCCTCCTCCATCCCGTCGTGCTCCCCCGCCTCAAGAGCCTACCCTCCGATCGATTTCCGACCAAATTGCTTCATTGACCTCTTCTCTTGGTCAACTAAATCATGAGATCCATGGATATTTTGACTATGTTCATTATCCTTATGCGGGTCTTGTTCCATATAAAGCAGCGCCGGATGATGAGGCGGGAGATGATGGAAATGAATAATTTCTTTGTTTGTTATTTTTGTTTTTATATGTCGCATTGTTTTTCCTATTGCTGTATTTTTTTTTTCAATAAATAAACAAGGTTTATTTCATCTTTGGCATCTTATTATTATTTTTTGCTAATGGCAAAAGGGGGAAGATAACGGGTATGCACTCTCAATATCTATAAGCTTAAATTAAGGGGGAATTCATATATTGAGGGGGAACAAATTGCATACTTGTTGCATGTATACACTTGTCTTGAATCGTCAATATAAATTGCTTGCATTGCATATCCCGCTTAATGTTTTCCATTATCAAAAAGGGGGAAATTGTTGGAAACACGTTCTCAATGCAATATACTAAAACGTGTGTTCTTTTGTATAGGTTTTGATGAATGACAAACGAAGCGAAAATTGATATATGACGAAGTTCAAGAAACAAGCGCACAATTGATATACATCGAGATTCAAGCTCAAGATAAAGTTTTATAGTTTAATTGAGTCATTCTTAATTGTGATCTTGATCCTACAACTTGACTCGTAACATGGCTTCTCTCATAAAACTATTTTCCAAAATCATGCATATTTAATTCAATGCTAAATGATTTTAAATCATGCATATTTTCATTAGTCAAAATGATTTTTAAATGCCTCTGAAAACTGGACTAAGATAATCGATTATGTACTAATGATAATCGATTGTTTTAAGCCAAGACTGCATGACAATCGATTGTGAACTAATGACAATCGATTGTGTTAAGGCAGTGAACATCAGGTTTCTTCAAACCTGCATGACAATCGATTGTGAACCTTATGACAATCGATTATGATGAGGCAGTGTCCATCAAAGTTTTTCAAAACTCATAATAATCGATTGTGAAGCTAATGACAATCGATTGTGAAGAGACAGTGTCCTTCAGATTTTTCAAAGTCACAAAATAATCGATTGTGAACTAATGACAATCGATTGTGTTGAGGCAGTGACTTCCAGTGATTTTCAAATTTATTAAATAATCGATTGTGAGTATATAACAATCGATTGTCAAGAGGCAGTGTCACAAATGTTTTTTCAAAAACTGATAAGTAATCGATTGTTGACTTTGTGCAATCGATTGTGAAGCTGACCGTTGTCGTAAAGTTTTCAAATACCGTCAGGTAATCGATTATTGATTCTGTATAATCGATTGTTGTGATTAAAATCCGGAAAAGATTTTTTTGAACGTTATTTGATAATCGATTA
Source organism: Nicotiana benthamiana (assembly GCA_034376525.1). Lineage (NCBI taxonomy): Eukaryota > Viridiplantae > Streptophyta > Magnoliopsida > Solanales > Solanaceae > Nicotiana > Nicotiana benthamiana. Next base: position 144,059,820 of record CM067337.1, on the reverse strand, counting down.
TTGATTTTGTATAATCGATTGTTTTGATTAAAATCCGAAAAAGATTTTTTTAACGTTGCTGAGTAATCGATTGTTGATTTTGAACAATCGATTGTTTGTGGTAAAATCTGGAAAGGATTTTTTGAACGTTGCCAGTAATCGATTATGGATTGTAAGTAATCGATTGTCAAGCGTATAATCTGGGATTGAATTTTGATCTGAGTGGCAGACAATCGATTGTTGGGGTTTGACAATCGATTGTCAGTGAGTAAAATCAGTAACTCTTAATTGGCAATTAGGCAACGGTAATGCCAAGTTTTTCAACTATAAATACAGCTTCATTTCAGTGTTTTAAACACAACAACATACTACAACTGATCATTACATTGCTATAAGCTTGCATACTTTTGTATATCATTTTATATTCAATTTCATAAAGCTTTTGAGAGCCATATTCTTGTCCAAAGTTGTTGTGATCCAGAGCTTACTTCCTTTACTCATATCTACTCATTAAGGAGTATTTTGTTTGAGTGTTTTAGTGTTGTATACACTTGTAAAAGAATTGTAATTCTCTTGTTGTAAGGAACTTGTGTTTCCTTGGTTGAAGTCTTGGAGTGTTGTAACTCCGAGCAAAGGTGTTGAGGCTTGCGTCCTCAAGTTGTAAAGGTTTGTTAAGCACCTGAAAGCTTGACACGTTAGTGGAAAATCTCGAGAGAGTCTCTCGAGGACTGGACTAGCCACACGTTGTGGTGAACCAGGATATATCTGTGTGTAAGTTATTATTTATCGCACTTATTTACTTCCTGCAAATTTTAATTTCCGCAAGTTTACGCTAAATTTTATTATAACGCTATTCACCCCCCCTCTAGCGTTAAGCGTATTATCTAACAATGCAATTATTACTCTGCAAAAAAGATGGGGAGAGCCTAAAAATTTAGAAAGTTTGCAGATTTCTTAAGAGTTTTTAGAGAACCTGAAATTTGATAGTGTAGATTAGAGAGAGATTTTCAGAAATTTGAGAGATTTTTCTTCAAAAAATATTGTTCCATTGATCCTTACTGTTCATTTCTGAAGTTGAAAACAGCATTTGGGTAGCTGATAGCAGTAACAAATCGAAATCAAGTTTATTTTGGTTTTCTGGTTCATAACTGATTCAAAACTGTGGATTACTGCTCTTTTAGTTGTTGATTCTGCATACTACTGCTGCTCAAACTACCCTCATATTTCGTTTACTTTGTTTCTCCCATATCCAGGTATCAATCTTAGCTTCTTCATGATGTAGCTCTCAATTTGGAAGAAAATAAAGGTCATGTTGATTTGTTTTTTATTTATTTGTGTGTTCATTCATTTGGGTTCAGTGTAATTCAGTTTGTTCTTTTAGCTAAATCTTCACATTGTAACTAACTATGAACCGTTGAACTATATTATAGCTCATTCGCTTAATTTTTCTTTAGTAGTATAGAATAGTTTTCCTTTATTTTCTGCACTCCCAGTTAGCTCAAATGTAGAAATGATTGCTAAAATTCACTTTAGATTATTGCGAGAACCTAAAACCGATTGCAGAACTGCTATGTATGCTTATATTAGCTCCAATTATTCCTGGTTTGATAGATATTGGAAATGGTTCCCAAATTTAGTATTTAATCTCCATAGCTAATGATTAATACATACTTGCCCATCAAATTGTTGAACCTCGTTGTTTAGTTACCATAGGTGCTAAATTTTCATCGATGTAGTATCTCTTAGCTAGAGGCAAGTATAATAGCTCAGGACTGTTAGGACTTTAAAAATGGATTGTCTGATTAGTTCAGTACAGGGTCGAGTAATGTATAGAAATACAACTTTACTCATAAACATGTTATGTGATTTTAATACTGATTTGTCCATACAAAATTCCTAGGGGTTCAGCTTTGCTATCATAGGCATATGCAGGCTTATTGGGTTTTATTCGAAAGCCCAGTTTGAAAATCCATGCTGGTTTAGAAACATTAACATGCCAAATACTTATAGTGCTTAATAAGTCAAAATTCTTAAATGATCAAGAAGGACCATAATTAGATAACAAGTAGTCCATGGCCCACCAGGATTTATATAGGATATCCCTAACAATAAAATTAAGGTGCGCCGCGCCAAATAAAATCACAAATATATGGCCTTCGTTTAAATTGGATTCTTACAACACTTAGAATTCGGGATATACCATTTAGCAAATTTTCATGGTCTCCCACAAAGCTAACAACGCGTTTAGTTGCTTTAGGCGTGTTATTTATTAATTGTACATTCCTAAACTCAAGTGTGCATTTCATGCAACCAAAATCCAAATCCCAAAATATTGGATAAGACGTGCTCTGGATAGCGGGTGTATTTAATGTGGCGTGATCCAAAAACATGTTTTAAACGACGTTCAATTTCCTAAAAATAACTAAAAACGGTAAATAATTTAAAAATTGAACTATAAGTTTGAAAAATATATTAAAATCAGATAATGGGCCAATTATGATAGATTAAGCGACCGTGCTAGAACCACAGAATCCGAGGGTGCCTAACACCTTCCCTCGGGTTAACAGAACTCCTTATCTAGAATTTCTGGTTCGCAGACCTCACTTGGAAAGTCGACAACTTCCTCGATTTGTGATTTAAAATAAACCGGTGACTTGGGATACCAAAAACAAACCTATCCCAAGTGGCGACTCTAAAATTAAATAAATATTCTCGTTTTGAATAAGGTCTCTTAAATTAGAAAAACTCCCTTATACATTATCCTTTGGGGGTGGTATGTAAAAAAGGTGGTGTGACACTGGCAAAAGGTAAACATCACATTTGCGATGAATTCCTCGTATTTGCAAGGTTGATTAGCCCGGTCTATGTTAGCATTTGCGTCACAGACTTTCCATTTGCAAACTTGCAATTGAGAGCCAAGCTTCGCAAATGCGAAGCCTCCAGACCTACAATAGAACAGCTGAAACCTGCAATTTTTCCAAGTTCAACTCTACTCCGTGGCCTATCTTATACTCACCCGAGCCTGCGGGTCTCCAAACCAAACATGTAGATAAACCTAATAACATCATACGGACTCGCTTCTGCATTCAAATTACCAAAATAACATCGACAAATATGAGTTTAGCATCAAAATCATGAAATCTCCTAGGAACATCAAATTTCCAACTTTTCTCAAATAAGGTCTGATTCACGTCATTTCAAGATCGTTTCTTACCAAATTTCACAGACTCCTCCTAAATCAAATGTAAGAACTATACCGGGCTCCGAAACTAAAATTTTGAAATCATGCTAAAAATGTTAAGGATTGAAGAAAACTAGTTGAAAATGACTTATAAATGATTTAGAGAAGAAGTTACCTTTGCAAAATCGCCTAGGGTGCTTATGTTTTGAGAAGATATGAAAATGGGTTAAAAATTTATCTATGTCTCTGATATCACAATTGCGCCAAGGGTTCACAATTGCGAACCACTCTAACTACAATTTTAGCAAAAGCAAAAAATGTGTCGCATTTGCGACCAGGCCAAAAATCCTGTGGCTTTGGCATTTGCTATCAAGCTAGTGTCCAGGTCCTCTTCGCATTTGTGATAGACCTATCGCAAATGCAAAGTCGCATTTGCAATTCAGAAGTCGCATTTGCGACAACTGGCCAAAAGGTAAACATCGCATTTGCGATGAATTCCTTGCATTTGCGAGGTTGGCTAGCTTAGTCTGTGTTGGCATTTAAACACAACCTTCACATTTGCAAACATGTAATTGAGATCCAGGCTTCACAAATGCGAAGCCTGAAGGCCTACAATAGAATAGCTGAAACCTGCAATTTTCCCAAGTCAGATTCAACTCCGTAGCCTATCCAAAAATCTTTGAGCCCTTCGGGCTCCAAACCAAACATGCACATCAACCGAAAAACATCATATGAACTCGCTTTGTCACTCAAATCACCAAAATAACATCAACTATGAGTTTCGCATCAAAATCATTAAATCTCCTAAGAACATAAAATTTCCAGTTTTTCTCAAATAATGTCCGATTCACGTCATTTCAAGTCCGTTTCTTACCAAATCTCACAGACTCATCTTAAATCATATATATGACTTATACCAGGTTCCGGAACCAAGATATGGGCATGTACCATTAAATTTAAAACACACTTCATTTTCAAAAACTCATATATTTTTCAGAAAATAATTTCTTTAAAAATTTATATCTCGGACTAGGGACCTTGGAATGTGATTCCGGAAATATCCCAAGTGCCATATTTTATTACGGACCTCCAGGGATTGTTGGAATATGGATCCGGGTCTTCTTACTCAAATTGTTGGCCGCAGTAAACTTAAATTTATTTTAAAGGCAAAATTCATTATTTTTCATAGATTTTCATATAATGGCTTTCTGGATACGCGCCAGGCTTGTGCACGTAAATCTATGTAGGGTACAAAGGATTTTTTAGGCCTCAAAATACTTATTTATTTCTAAATCAAGTGATGACTTTTTGGGTCATCACATCCTCCACCTCTAAAACAACTGTTCGCCCTCGAACGGACATAAGAAGGAAATACCTGAGTAGAGAAAACGATCAGGATAACGGCTTCGCATATCAGACTGGAACTCCTAGGTTTATGCCTTAGCAGGTTGACCTCTCCATTGCATACGAACAAAAGGAAAACTCTTTGACCTCAACTGACGAACTTGCCAGTCTAGAATAGTTACCAGCTTGTCAGAACACAGATTTCCCACCCTCGGGAGTCATGATGGCGCCTACAAATGGGAGCTAGGCAAGCCAAACCTTTATAACTTTTTCATTATAATATACTCATTTTTATTAATTATCTGAAATAGCATGAAATAACAAAATAAATAAACAAATAAGTTAAAATGCGAAAATCCAACATAATCCTCTACCCAAGACTGGTGTCACAATACTCACAAACTACTAAGAGTTCGAAATACAATCGTCTAAAAGAAAATATAACTGGTCATCTCAAATACAATGAGATAACAAACTAAAATAAAGAATAGACGAGACGTCGGGCCTGCGGGCGCCTGCAGGGCTACCTAGGTGTCTTGCTGGACTGAAGGCTGGCTCCCCCACTACAGTTGCTGCTGTCCAAGACCTAGATCTTCGCAAAAGGGAATAGGGTGTAGCATCAATACAACCGGGCCCATGAGTTGGTAAGTTTTTGGCCTAACCCCGACGAAGTAATGACGAGACAAGGACCAGACTCCAGATAAACCTGTGCAGATATATATACAAATATACAGAGAAACAATAGAAATAGAAAACTAAACTGGGGAAGGGAACATGTTTTAGCAGCAACAGATAGAAACAATATTTCAGAGATAATGAGATAAATATCTACAGTTAAGCTTCTAACATGGAATAAGGAAAAAAAGGCATCTTTCATACTCAGCTCATCTTGTTGCAGGTGTGCAACTTGATCCAATTTTAATATCTTGTGGTAGGTGTACCACTCACTCCCATTTTAATATCATGTGGTAGGCACACCACCCGCTCCCCTTTCAATATTTTGTGGTAGGCATACCACCCGCTCCCATTTCAATTTCTTGTGGTAGACGTACCACCCGGTCCCATTTTAATAACTTGTGGTAGGCGTACCACCCGCTCCAATTTCATTATCATGTGGTAGGACTACCACCCGCTCCCATATATATTTTTGTTGCGGCGTGCAACCTGATCCATATATAATATTGTTTCGGCATGCTACCCGATCCATATATAGTATTTTTGCGCCGTGCAACCCGATCCATATAAAATATTGTTGTGGCGTGCAACCTGATCCATATATAATATTGTTGCGACGTGCAACCCTATCCATATATAATATTGTTGCGGCGTGAGACCTGATCCATATATACATCTTACATTGATCATGACAACAGTCCCCCGCTAGGGATTAACCATAGATTATCCTATCCCGGCATGGGAACTCAACAGTACAAGCATATATGTCCCGGCAAGGGAGAATCAGCTATAACCAGGCTTGTTCCAACACCTAACTACCACAAGTATAACAAACTTGCTCAAACATCTAACTACCTTAACTATAATCAAATTCGTTCCGACACCTAAGACGATAATTAAACTTGTTACTACACCTAACTACTTCAGTTATAACCAATCTCATTTCAACATCTACCTACTTTAGCTATAACTAAACTTATTACAACACCTAAACAAGGAACCATCTACCTAACAACAGATCGGCAAGAGGGTAATATAATGTTCTTATCTCTTTCTCCCTTTTACTTTACAATTAACTCCGCAACTCGAGCAAATACTCTAGAGTTTAAATTACCACCACAATTTATTATACAATTGGAGCCAATGCTCTATAAGGTTTATAGGTCGCAATTCCTTCCAGAACTTTATATAACCATGGAATCTTCACCAAGGCATGAATAATACCACGAAACCATGAAAATCACAATATAAGACTTACGGTCATGCTTGACACCAACGTAAAGATACTCTTCACCATGCCTATATGTCGTACTCAACAAGAAGCAAATATGAAATAGGACACGACTCCTAATCCCTCAAGTTAAGGTTAGACAGAACACTTACCTCAATGCCTTGAATTCAACTCCAGCCTCAATTATAGCTTCAACCCTCGATTCCACAACAAAACCGCTTGAATCTAGTCACAAATTACTTAAATACATCAACAAATGTTAAATGAATCAATTTAAATGCATAAAAATGAATTTCCCAAATTTTTGCGCCAAAAGTCCTAAAATGCCCCGGGCCCACGTGGTCAAAACCTCAAGTGCGAACCAAAACCTGAGTACTCATTCCCCCACGAACCCAAATATATAATTTGTTTGGAAATCGAACCTCAAATTGAGGTCCAAATCCCCAATTTTAGAAAAAACTAGGTTCTACAGAAAACCCCCAATTTCTCCCATGAAAAGCCTTGATTTTAAGGTGAAAACATGTTAAATGATGATTGAAAGAAATGAGTAAAAATCAACTTACAATTGATTTAAAAGAATGTTTGTTCTTGAAAAATCGCCCAAGGGAATTGTTTTTTGAAAATGGGGTGAAAAATGTCTTAAAACCGACCAAGTAGGAAAAATGCAGGTTGCAGAAATGGGAAACACGAATTGGGGTTCGCAGTTGCGAACCCCGACCTGTAATGGGAATTGCAAAGTCATGTTCGCATTTGCAAACACTGGGTAAAGGGAGGGACTTCACATTTGCGAGCATAAATGTCGCATTTGTGATTGGCTCAACATCGCATTTGCAAGCAAGATGGTCGCATTTTCGACCCAATGCAGGATTCCCCCCTTTCTCGCATTTGCGAGACCTTCATCGCAGAAGATTGCAGAACTGAAATTCTATATTTTTCTCAAGTTTAAAAATACACTCACGGCCAATCCAAAATTCACCCGAGCCCTTGGGACTCCAAACCAAACATACACACAACCTCAAAAATATCCTACGGACTTACTCGCGCGATCGGATCACCAAGATAACATCATACGCATCAAATTAAGCCTCAAAACTCATGAATTCTTCAAAATTTTCATAAAACATCAAATTTCCATTTTAACTCTGAAATGCGTCAAACGACGTCCGTCTTCAACCCACTTTGCAAAAAGTGCTTAAATCATATATAAAACTTGTGACGGGCGCCAGAACCAAAATACGGGTCTGATACCATAGTCTTCTGATCAAATTTCTCCATATAATTTCCAGAAAATTATTTTACTCAAAAATTCATTTCTCGGGCTTGGAACCTCGAAATTCAATTCTGGGTGTACGCTCAAGTCCCATATTTTCCTACGGATCCTTAGGGACTGTCAAATTACGGGTTCGGGTCCATTTACCCAATACGTTGACCGAATCCAAATTTAATAATTTTAATAACAAAATTTAGCATTTTTCTCATAGAATTCATATTTAAACTTTCCAGCTAAGCGCTAGGACTACGCACGCAAATCAAGGCAATCATAAATAAGGTTTTCAAGGCCTCAGAGACACAAAATGAATAAAGAAACAGGTGATGACCCTTTGGGTCGTCACAAAATGAATAAAGAAACAGGTGATGTCCCTCTACACGTTATGCCACCAATAATGTTGTTGTAATTCCTGATACAATCTTCGTGGCGCCCGGGTGAATAGATTACCGGGAACTATGGGCCTCTTCAAGAATCACCTCTCGAAGTCCATCCACGTTAGGCACACAAACTCGCCCCTGCAATCTCAAGACTCCCTCAGCATCTAATGTAACCTGTTGGGCACCTACATGCTACACAATGTCTCTAAGGACACATAAATGGGGATAATCAAACTACCGATCACAGATATGCTCCAATAATGAAGAATGAGAGACTGTGCAAGCAAACACACCCCTAGGCTCAAAAACATCCAATCTCACGAACTGATTGGCTGAAGCCTGAACATTCAAAGCAAGCGGCCTCTGGCTGACCAGAACATAAGCAAGACTGCCCATACTGGCTAACTTCCTACTCAAAGCTTCGGCCACCACATTGGCCTTCCCCGAGTGATATAAAATGGTAACATCACAATCATTCAACAACTCCAACCACCTTCTCTGCCTAAAATTCAACTTCATTTTCTTGAAAAAGTACCGAAGGCCCTTGTGATCAATGTACACCTCACACGTCACGCTGTACAGATAATGTCTTCAAATTTCAATGCATAAACATTGGCTGCCAACTCTAGATCATAAACCAGACAATTCTTCTCGTAAATCTTTAACTTCCTTGAAGCATAAGCAATGAATCTGCCATCATACATCAATACTGCACCAAGCCCAATACGGGAAGCATCACAATAAACTGTGTAACGCCCTGATCCTATGGGCAAAACCAATACCAGTGTCGTAGTCGGAGCTATCTTAAGCTTCCGAAATCTCGGCTTACACGCGTCCGGCAATCTAAATTGGGAACCCTTATGGGTCAATCTAGTCATCGGGGTTGTAAAAGATGAAAAGCCCTCCACGAACCGTTGATAGTAGCCTGCTAACCGGAAGAAACTCCGAATCTCTGTAGCTGATGCTAGTCTAGGCCATCTCTTGACTCCCTCAATCTTATGTGGGTCCACCTGAATACCCTCTGCTGATACGACATGACCCAAAAATGCAATTACGCTCAACCAAAATTCACTCTTCAAGAACTTAGCATATAACTGACTATCCTTCGGAAGAACCACTCTGAGGTGTTGCTCGTGCTCCTCCTGGCTACGGTAATATATCAATATCATCAATGAACATTATCACAAATGAGTCTAAATAAGGCCTGAACACTCGGTTCATCAAGTCCATGAAAGTTGTTGAGGCATTTGTCAACTCGAATGATGTAACTAAGAACTCATAATGCCCATACGGAGTGTGGAAGTCTGCTTGAGGACATCGGATGCCCTAATTCTCACTGATGGTAGCCAAATCTCAAGTCTATCTTTGAAAAAACCTTGGCACCATAAAGCATATAAAATAATTCTCCAATCCTCGGCATTGGATACTTATTCTTGATTGTTACCTTGTTCAATTGTCGATAATAAGTACACGTTCTCATTGACCCATCCTTCTCTTTGACAAATAACACTGGTGGGTCCATATGATATGGCGAGATAGAAATGGGTTGAGTGCCCGGAACCAGATAATGCAGAAATCAATATCCCAATCAGGTGGCATACCCGGCAGGTCTGAAGGAAAACATGAGGGAGCTTACAACAACGAGCATAAAATCGAAAGAAGGAACATCGGCACTGGAATCCCGAACATGAACCAAATAAGCCAAACACCTCTTCTTGGCCATACGCTGAGCCTTCACATACGATATAACACTGCGGGTAGAATGACATGGAGTTGCTCTCCACTCTAAACGAGGCATACCCATTAATTCTAGGGTCACAATCTCAGTATGACAGTCCAAGATAGCGTGATAGGGTGATAACCAGTCCATCCCTAATATGACATTGAAATCAACCATATGCAGAAGAAGTAATTCTATACGACTCTCAAGACCTCCAATAACAACTGTACCTAAACAATGGACACGATCCACCCTAATGGAATCACCCACCAACGTAGACACATGAATATGGGCACCTAATTAATCACTAGGCATAACCATATACAGCGCAAAATAAAACCGAAGCTCATCTACCACAAACCAAAAAAGTACCTGCATCTCCACCTCTAATACCTTCACTACCACCTCAAAAATCTCTACTTCCACCTCTAATACCTTTCTTTGAGTGATATGGAGAAACTCTTCCTGAAATAACTGCATGAACTAAGCTCAAGTCAAAGCTGGGGACCTACTGACCCTAACGACCTAAATTTCCACCCTAAAAACTCTAGAGTGGTAGTGTACTGTTAGGAGCTATTGGTTTATTGTAGGACTGTTGATCGGAATACTACATGTGAGAACCACGTCCACCTGAAGCACCATGAGAAACCCGAAGTACTAACTGAAAATTCCTAGGATGATGGCCTCTACCATATGAATCCATGCCTCCAGATAAGGCACCACTGAATCTACATGAATGATGAGGCCTCTTGTCAGACCCCTGACCACCTCCCTGTGGCAAAACCATCTCAACTCTCTGGCCACATTGGCCGCCTCCTGAAAAGAAACCTCACTCCTCGTATCCTTAGCCATCTAAAGTCAAATTGGCTAGACAAGTCCCTCATTTAAATCTCTCTCTCTCTCTCTTTCTCCCTCTCTCTCTCTCTCTCAGTGGAAAGTATAAGTAGAGCATCACGAGCCAACTCGATAAACCTGGTCTCGTACTAAGTGATAGTAATGGAACCCTGGTAGAGACTCTCAAACTGCCTCCGACAGATCTCCCTATGAGTAATAGGAAGAAACTTCTCCAAAAACAACTGAGTGAACTGCTCCCAGGTCAAAGCTGGTGATCCGGCTGGTTTAGCCAAACAGTAATCTCTCCACCAAGTCTTGGCGGATCTAGATAAGAGAAAAATAGCAAAATCGACCCCGTTGGTCTCCACTATCCCCATGTTCATGAGAATCTCGTGATAGCTTTCTAGATAATCCAGGGGATTATCAGAAGATGCACCACTGAAAGTGGCAGTGAGGAGCTTGGTAAACCTATCCAATCTCCACAAGCCATCGGCAGTAATAGCTACTCCGTCATCGGTCAGGGATACCACACCCGGCTGGACTGCTCCAACTGGCAGAGCTGTTGGAGTATGAAACATGGGAGCAACGTACTTCGAAGTTTGAGTAGCAGGAGTCTAGGCTCCTCCTCCATCCTGAGAGGCGGATGCTGCTATAGAAAGAAATCCTGCCTGGGGGACACTCTCCGTGAGGCCCACTAGATTGGTCAGGGCATCCTAAAGTACTGGGATAGCAATGAACCCCTCTGGGACCTGGCTAATAAAAGTTGTGATAGCGCCTCCTAATGAAAGCTAGGTAATCCAATTAACATAATTATTTGCTTTGTTTCCATTACTAAAATTCGTTAATAGTTATAAGCCAACAATTTATAATCAATAAAAATTAACAAGCGGAAGGATTAATTGCAAACTCAATAATACTGCTGATACAATCCCATAACAAGACTACCCAATAATTGATGTCACAACTCTATAGACTTTCTAAGAGTACTACAAAATAAAGGTCTGAAAGAAATAACAATTAATGTCTCTAGGATTACATATAAGAAACAGAAAACAGATAGAGAGAGATGCCAAGGCCTGTGGACGCCTACAAGGCTACCTCGGGTCACCTGATGAACAAGAAATAGCAAATCCTACTGCGGTCTGAAGTCTATGGCACTGAGATATGCACAAAAGAGTACAGAGTGTAGTATCAGCACAATCGACACTATGTGTCGGTAAGTGCGTAGCCTAACCACGGCGAAGTAGTAATGAGGCTAGGAACAGATTACAAAATAAACCTATGCAAATAAATAATATATAACAGAAACTATAAGCAGGAATATACAATCAAGGCTGGGAGGGGAAAACATGCTGCGGGAAAATATCATATAGCAACGGGAGGACAGCAGTTAAATATCTAGAACACCACAATTCAATTATCAACAAGAATCGAAAACCAAATAAGTGCACGGCATCACCCTTTCGTTCTTTTACTCTCATCCTCACCATAAAATCTATATAAACTGCACGACATCACCCTTCGTGATTTTACTCTAATTCTCACTATAAAATTAATATAATAAGCACGGAATGGTACATCGTACGGCACGACATCACCCTTCGTGCTTTACACTCTTTCTCAAAAAATAATACACGGCATAAACCTTCGTGATTTAATACTCTCTCACAAAAATGATTCACGGCATCACCCTTCATGCATTACACTCATCCTCGCCCAAACAATAAACACAACAATAAGGGCAAGGAATAAATGAATCATAATAAATATCCCATCGAGGGAACAATATCAAGACCAAAAACATCCCGAAAAGGGTATAACATTAAAAGAATCAACGTCCCGACAAGGGATCAATACCATAAACCTTTTTTCATTTTCATATTTATTTCACAACTTGCTTCATAATTTGAGCCAATGCTCTATAAGACCAATTGTCAATTATACTTTCGCCAATCAATGCGCAACTTGACTCGATGCTATTCAATATATACAAATACCAATATTCTTTCCACAAACCTTGATCAACAATAGCAATCACCATATTAAACATGAACAATACAATGGAGTCACCTAAATCCAACATAAGACTCACGGGCACGCTTGACACTAACGTATTGATACTCGTTATCATGCCTATATGTTGTACTCAACTAATAACACATAGTATATAATACCAAACTCCTATTCCCTCAAGCTAAGGTTAGACCAAACACTTACCTCGATGCCACGAACATCATGCAAGCCTCAAATATTGCTTTACCTCTTGATTCCACTACCAATTCGCTCGTATATAGTCACAAGTTACCTAATTACATCAATGAATGATAAATGAATCAATTCTAATGCATGAAAATAATTTTTCTAAAGTTTTTCTCAAAAAATCAAAAATCGACCCCAGGCCCACGTGGTCAAAACCCGAGGTTCGAATCAAAATTCGACTATCTATTCGCTCACAAACTCAAATATATAACTTATTTTGAAATCAGACCTACTCGAGGTCCAAATCCCAAAAATTTTAAAAAAGAACCTAGGTTCTACCCAAAACATCTCATTTCCCCATGAAAATCATTAATTTTGAGTTGAAATCATGTTAAAAGATGTTAAGGATTGAAGAAAACTAGTTGAAAATAACTTATAATCGATTTGGAGAAGAAGTTGCCTTTGAAAAAATGCCCTAGGATGTTTATGTTTTGAGAAGATATGAAAATGGGTTAAAAATTCATCTAAGTATTGATTTCACAGGTTGCTGATATCGCAATTGCGATAAGGGTTTGCAATTGCAAACCCCTCAGACTGCAGCTTTCGCAAACGCAAAAAATGAGTTGCATTCGCGACCTGGCCAAAAATCCTGTGGCTTTCGCATTTGCGATCAAGCCACTGATCAAGTCATCTTCACATTTGCGATAGACCTGTCGCATTCACGATGGAGGAGTCGCATTTGCAACAACAGGAAAAAAGGGAAACATCGCATTTGCAATGATTTCCTCGCATTTGCAAGGATGGCTGGCTTGGGCTATGTTCGCATTTGCGATACAGCCTTCACATTTACGAACTCGGAATTGCGAGCCAGGCTTCGCAAATGTGAAGCCTTCAAGCCTGCAATAGAACAGCTGAAACTTGCAATTTTCCCAAGTCCAATTCTACTCTGTAGCATATCCAAAAGTCACCCGAGCCCTCGGGGCTCCAAACCAAATATGCACATCAATCTAAAAATATTATATGGACTCGCTCGTGCATTCAAATCACCGAAATAACATCAACAACTATGAGTTTAGCATCAAAATTGTGAAACCTAAGAACATCAAATTTCTAATTTTTCTCAAATAAGGTATGATTCACGTTCTTTCAAGTACATTTCTTACTAAATTTTACAGACTCATCTTAAATCACATATAAGACCTGTACCAGTCTCCGAAACCAAGATACAGACCCGGTACCATCAAATTTCAAACAGACTTCATTTCAAAAACTCATATATTTTTCAAAAAATAATTTTCTTTAAAAATTTATATCTCGGGCCAGGGACCCTGGAATTCGGTTACGGACATACACCCTAGTCTCACATTTTCTTACGGACCTCTCGGGATCATCGGAATATGGATCCGGTTCCATTTACTCAAAATATCTTAAATTCATTTTAAAGGAAAAATTCATCAATTTCACATATTTTCATATAATGGCTTTCTGGATACGCGCCTGGACTACACACACAAATTTATATGAGGTAAAAAGGAGGTTTTTAGGCCTCGAAATATTGAATTTATTTTTAAAACAAGTGATGACTTTTTGAGTCATCACAATTTCCTACCTAGTTCAAATAGAAAATAATTTAGTAATAAAAGTTTTAGTCGATTTCAAACTATTAAATATTAGGAGCATAATTAAATGCCTATATAGTTTAGTGTGACCTCTATTTTAAAAGGGCTAAAAAGGTGAACGGCATTTTGCTAAAGGCCTTTCGTGCTTTAAATATAGCATAGATAAAAAAAATACATGTACATTTCTTTTTCTAGTAAAAAAATTCATGTATGAAAGATATACATTGTGTTATGGAATGAAATAGTTTCCAACAAAAAATAGGAAAATATATTACAATTTAAATATGGTAGGGATTGGTTTTAAGAGAAAATATAGGAAAAAATATTAAAGGGTACTAGGAATGTTTTTATTAAGGAAATAAAAGTATTAGGTGCGTGATTATAGGTACATGATTTAAAAATGGCTGGTAGGAATATAATTATTTAATTGCATATGTGTAAAATAGCTAATGTTGATATGTTTATGGAAATTTTCGTCAAATTTTGCCTATTGATGTTTTTTTCCTCACTTATTTCATACAATTCTTGAGTTCATGCTAAAGCTTAACGAGTCAAAATGATACACATATGGACATTAAAGATTAAAACATTCAAAACAGCCAAGGAAAGGGTATACCAAACAGCAAAGCTGAGCATTACAAAGTCCTAAATTAATTAATCTCTCTTTGGCATAATTAGATCATTTTCGAATTACTTGGCTTCGACCAGATATCCACAAATAAAAAAGATGTATCTGTCGAAGTATTTATGTTATATATACATGCAGATTAAAGATTTCATTTTCTATTGTCATTGCAATTTGAGAACTATAGCAGATTAAGCTTGTTATGAATAGGGCCGGACCTAGAGCATCTAATACAGGTTCCTAAGAAATCAGTAATTTTTGTATAGATTCTATATTTATATTAAAAAATTTATTAAATATTTATAAATATTTAATTGTGAACCCAGATATTATTACATACTAATTTAAAATTACGGCAGAAACTCATAAGACTCAATTCTAAATCCGCCTCTGAATATGAAGAACTACATATAGGTTAAGTTAATCTAACAATTAAAATATTTTACACTATCAATGCACAAAATTCAATCTTGACACTGTTGAAACTAATTTTCCTATTTAAAAGTCATGAAAAATGACACGTATGATGCTTATAATAGGTATACACACCAACCTAAAATGAATTTATTCACTCTTAGCCACACTTAAAATTCAAAAAAGAAATGTGTAGTTTCCTTTCTTGACAAAAGTCCAGCCCATCAAATTATACAGCCTCCTTCACATATAACACAAAGTCATGTTAGCTTTGAGATAATTCTTACCCTACAAGCACAGTTTTCAATTTGTATCAAACAACAACATTTGTTTTGTTTCTATTCCTCCTCTTTGAATACTTCTTTAAGTGCCCACACCAATTCTTCCATTTTTGTCAAAGCAAAGGGACCATTTCCCAGTTCACATCCACACATTATACACATAGGTTTTTAAAGCTAAAAAGTAGATCTGTTTCACAACTAAGAGACATGCAGACATGCAATTATTTAATCAAAGTGACAAAAAGAAATTGTTTTAAAAAGTAGTGGCTAAGGGGGAGATGTTATTTTTGACTCATTTTTTACAAGTAGATAACAATCATAAATCTAATCATAAATGATATCATTATCTTTAAATAGCTTGCCTTTTGTTCTGATGTCAATGAATTGGACAGAAAGTGTGCAATCATATACTATTTGTTTGATAAAATATGGGGCCCTTTTTTAAAATCATGCAGATTGCAGAAATAAAACTGGATTGGATGTGATCTTCAATCTTCATCTAGGTGTAGAATCTTCAAATGTTTATTTGTTTAAGAAAAATTCCAAATACTACAACAACAGCAAATTCAGTGGAATTTCACAAATGAGATCTGATAAAGATAGTGTGTACGCAAATTTTACCCCTTTTAATTTAAATATATCAATTTTCTTTTTTGATTATGAGACTATTAAAAAAGGAATGACAATCGGCTTCTTCTTATGAATACAAGTCAAAATATCATAAATTGTAACTAGTGATTGCAACGAAAAATGAAAAATTTATATGTAAAAATTTGTTAAAATTGTAAAAGTAGTAGATATAAACCCGTAACATTAAGAAAATAATAAGCTCGATGCTAAAAACTTTAAAACGGTGCTTAGTTATATATTTAGGAAAGTTGATTCTGAATGTCCCAAATTTTATTTTTTACTTTTCATATATGGCATGTGTTTAGCTATTAGTTTACTTTTATTCATTCTTTATGAATCTTTGATGCAACGCGTTAGTGTATTTTTTACACATATTATTTCAGAACTACTTAACTCAAATATAATTAGCAGAAAAATTCTTTTACTGGACTGGCCGAAAGAATACCCTGATTTTTAAATTTGCATGCATGCATGTATCTTGGAATTATGAAGTTTATTAAATTGGGAATAAAACTTTGGTTATTCTAGCAAAAGAATCTACCTATCGTCTTTTCTTGTTTGGATGTGCTTCCGTCGCCAGTCACCAACAGAGTATCAAAATCAGATCAACTACAAATTCTTCAGCGATTTTGTTGATTAATTAAATATATCAACAACAACAACTACCCAGTAAAATCTCACAAAGTGGGGTCTGGAGAGGATAATGTGTACGCAGACCTTACCCCTGCCCCGATAGGGCAGAGAGGCTGTTTCCGATATACCCTCGGCTCAAAACGACTGAAATAGAGGAAAACTAGAAAAGAAAAGAAAAGTGAATTCATTATTCTAGTAAAACCATTAAAGTAACAGAAGCATAAAAAAGTATAAAATAAAAACCAAAAGATGAATGACATGCAATAATGGTAACCAGAGTCTAAGGCATCTATGATAAACAATCAGAATAATGTGGGTTCGACATAAACTGCAGGGCATCTAAGATCAACCCTAATCCAACCCGCCTCACCCCCGGTATGCAGGAAGGGAAGCACCACTGCCCGTATCCTACAACTCTAATGCTTGTCTTGTATGCCTTCCTATCGAGGGCCATGTCCTCGGAAATCTGCAGACGGACCATGTCTTGCGTGATCACCTCTCCCCAATACTTCTTAGGTCTCCCTCTACCTCTCCTCATACCCACCACGGCCAACCGCTCGCACCTCCTAACCAGAGCATCGATGCTTCTCCTCTGCACGTGCCCAAACCATTTGAGCCTCGCTTCCATCATCTTGTCATCCACAGGGGCGACGCCCACCTTCCTCCGAATATCTTCATTTCTGATCTTGTCTATCCTAGTATGTCCGCACATCCACCTCAGCATCCGCATCTCAGCTACTTTCAACCTCTGGATATGGGAGTTCTTAACCAGCCAACACTCTGCCCCATACAACATAGCCAATCTAACAACAGCTCTATACAATATACCTTTAAGTATCGGTGGCACTTTCTTATCGTACAAGACTCCATATGCGAACCTCCATTTTATCCATCCCGCCCCTATGCGGTGAGTGACGTCTTCGTCGATCTCTCTCTTCCCTGAATTATCATCTTTGCTTATTTCATTTTTCTCCTGGCTATAGCTATAGGAATAACCTCCAATCAACTAATAGCAGTATGGGTTGTTTTCTTTATTGTATTTTCCATTACTCTTTTATGGTGTTGGTGGGGTTCTTGGGGATGTGCTCAATTTTTTTTTTCTTTTTTTCTTTTTGTATACAGTAATTAAGATACCACACTTAGCTTTTGTGATCTAGGTCTCACACTTCTTTGGGATCAATATATCATCATAAGATTAGCATAATATTAGCTAATAATGGTGCTAAATCTAGTACTGAAGCAAGATATAGATTTCTTTATGTTGTCACTCCTCATGAAACTACGTACTAGATTAATTAGAATATATTGTCATCGCAATCTTAGTGTGTGTGTTAGATATCTCGTCTAATATTCTTGGCCAAATTTAACAATAAGTATTATTATTATGACTCCGCATTTTGCTGAAAATCTTATTTTTCTCCCCTTTTTGTAAAACAATTTGCTTCATTATTATATATCATCATTTTCTGGATAACTTAATCACCTCTTATGTTTATATAATATTAGCTATGTGCGTTGAATGTTGATGTTACGAGTCTATCAATAAAAATTTATGGGAGTATACAATAAAAACAAATGATGTATAGCAGCAACTGATGTGCAAATAAATGCAATATTCATTTAAATGAAAAAATAAAGTTACTATACTAACGCAGTAGTTGAATATAAAATTTTGGATATCTTTTGAACATGCAAAGTTGAGCAAGTATATATAATAATAGAGTAATTTATTGCATCAGATAACAATGTATTATGTCATTATATTTCATCTAGGAAAAAACTTATCTACATCGGGTGTTTACATCAAATTATATTAACTTATCATGATTAATAAATTTAATTAGATGAGAATACATATAATTTACCATGGGGAAATAATTGGAGTTCATATGCAAGACACATATTCTGTATTTATTGATTTGGTATAAGCACCCGGTGCGAATAAATTTTTTCATTTCATCTAATATCTCTAATAGATGATGTTCTTGATGTATACTTTTTTTTATTGATTCGATTGCTCTATCATGATCAAAAAATTTATTCTTAACATTAATACTAATCTTTTGAAATATATTATATAGTTTTTATGTGAAAATATATATGTAACAAGAAGGATAGTTTAACGATAGGAATTACTTAACCTATACTTTATTTATTGTCGTGGAAATACATATGCGCACTTCAAATTATGTTTTTGATGGATTTAATTTTTATTTTTCTGCAAGCAAAAGTTGAATTATAGGGAAAGACAAGTTTGAAAGCACTTTGGCCATCATTATTTCTGCATGTGTATTATTGTAAAAATCTATACATAATATATGTTGTCTTTGGATATCCATTCACATCGGCCTTGCCTTTATTTTCTCTTTTTGCATAACAGTTGGAAATTTAATCGTCAGTTTTTATTGCTATTTGCTAATCATTTACATGGTTACTAGAAAAAAGAGAATTAGGTCCGTTTGGACATAGATTTCTAAATATTTTTTGAAAAAGTTGATATGGGCAAAGTTAAATTTGAAATTAAAAATATCTTTGGATATAAATTTTGTGACAAGTTTTAACATGTTAAAAGGTTATAAAGTCCCAAATGATCATGATTCAACCTAATAAAAAAGTCTTAAACTATATTTGAGTTTTGGTATTCAAAATCTCCCAAAAACTAGATTTATAATCAAACACATATTTATTTTTTTATTTTTTATTTTTTATTTTTGAAAAAAGATCTTTCACAAGTTATGGCCAAACGCCTACTTAGTGTGAAACTCCTCCTTCAATTTGTATCCCTAACAAAGCAGGTTAAGAAAAGGAAAAAAGAAATATTAGGGGAATAAGTAGGAAGTTTTTTACTTAATATCTCTATTAAAGAGAAGTCAGGTTCAAAAGGAAAAAATAATAATAGAATAACTAAATACAAATAAAGTTGTTTTTTTCTTGAGAAGCACTAAAATTGTCATATGACAGAAAAGGAAAAAATAAAGAGAACTATGTTATGAAATAATATAAAGACAAGAACAATAACTCAAGAACAAGAGCAAATAGAAAGAGAATAGGGAGAGAGAGAAGTATTCTTATTAATACTTGGGGTCATTTATAATGGTAGAGAGCACCTCTATTTATAGGGAGGAGGATGATTTATCGACCAAGAATAGAACTCTAGAATCTCTCTAATTAAAGACATTCACCTTAAATAGAAGTGTATTTATAACACTCCCCCTTGAATGTCTATTCAATGATGTGCCTCGTTAAAACCTTAAAACCAAAACCCAATGGGAAAAATTAAAGTAAGGAAAAAGAGTACACATGTTTGAATATGCGCCTATTGGTTGCCTCGTTAAAAACCTCGCAAGGAAAACCCGGTGGGACAAAACCTTGTAAGGGAAAAAGAGTGCAACGCGCCTTAACTCCCCCTGATAAGAACATCAATTTATGTCCTTAAGTCTTCGCATCCCGATCTTGTGAACTAGCTTCTTGAAGGTTGACTTTGGTAGAGATTTTGTAAACAAATCAGCCATATTTTCGCTTGAACGAATCTGTTGAACATTGATATCACCATTCTTTTGAAGATCATGTGTGAAGAATAACTTTGGTGAAATATGCTTCGTTCTATCTCCTTTTATGAATCCTCCCTTCAATTGAGCTATACATGCTGCATTGTCTTCATACAAAGTTGTGGGTAGTTTATCACACTTCAAACCACATTTGTCTTGGATATGATGTATTATCGACCTTAACCACATACACTCCCGACTTGCTTCATGAATAGCAATTATCTCGGCATGATTAGATGAAGTAGCCACAATTGATTGCTTAGTCGATCGCCAAGATATGGCGGTTTCTCCACAGGTAAACACATAACCCGTTTGAGATCGAGCCTTGTGTGGGTCGGACAAATATCCAGCATCAGCATAACCAACAAGATCCGGGCTGCAATTCTTACCATAAAATAAGCCCATATCGGTAGTTCCCTTAGGTACCGCAATATGTGTTTGATCCCATTCCAATGTCTCCTCGTAGGAGCCGAGCTAAATCTTGCTAAGACATTAACTGAAAAGGATATGTCAGGCCTTGTAGTATTTGCAAGATACATTAGTGCGCCAATTGCGCTAAGATATGGTACTTCAGGACCAAGTAGCTCTTCATTCCTTTCTTGTGGTCGGAATGGATCTTTGTTCACATCAAGTGATCGAACAACCATCGGTGTACTTAAAGGATGCGCTTCATCCATGTAAAACCGTTTCAGTACCTTTTCTGTATAGGTAGATTGATGAACAAAAATTCCGTTTGCCAAATATTCAATTTGCAAACCAAGACATAGTTTAGTCTTTCCGAGATCTTTCATCTCGAATTCATCCTTTAGATAATCAATTGCCTTTTGGAGTTCTATAGGGGTTCCAATAAGGTTTATGTCATCGACATATATGGCAAGTACAACAAATTCCGATGTTGTTTTCTTTATAAAAACACACGGGCAAATGGCGTTATTTATATAGCCTTCTTTTAACAAGTACTCACTAAGACGATTATACCACATTCGCCCAGATTGCTTTAGACCATACAAGGATCTTTGCAATTTAATTGAGAACATTTCCCGAGATTTTGAGTTGTGCGCGTTTGGCACCTTGAGTCCATCGGGAATTTTCATGTATATCTCATTATCAAGTGAGCCATAAAGATAGGCAGTAACTACATCCATTAAGTGCATGTCCAGCTTTTCATGGACAGCAAAACTTATGAGATAACGAAAGGTTATCGCATCCATTACAGGCGAATATGTCTCTTCATAATCGACACCAGGCCTTTGAGAAAAACCTTGTGCAACAAGGCGTGCTTTATATCTTTGTACCTCGTTTTTCTCATTTCTCTTGCGTACAAAGACCCATTTATAGCCCGACAGGCTTAACACCATTAGGTGTTTCAACTATAGGGCCAAAAACTTCACGTTTTGCCAGCGAATTCAATTCTGATTGAATTGCTTCTTGCCACTTTGGCCAATCCTGTCTTTTTCGACATTCTTCAACAGATTGAGGTTCGAGATCCTCACATTCTTGCATAATGCTAGATGCTACATTATAAGCAAAGGCATTATCCACCACAATATCCACTCGATTAATATTTGCCTCAATATTAATTGGATTTATGGATAGTTCCGTATTTTCCAGAGTCTCGGGCTCAATGGATTCTTCATGAATCTCAGAATTTGTTAAATCATGAGATTCTTTCGTGGTGTCATTTTGATCGTTCTTTTTCCTCTTTCTAGGATTTCGATCTTTGGAACCTAATGGTCTGCCACGCTTCAGGCGTGCATTCGACTCATTGGATATGACACTAGATGATTGTCCAATAGGGACATCAATACGGATTGGAATATTTTCCGCGGGAATGTGGGATTTCGTTATCCTTTTCAAGTCCGTAAATGCGTCAGGCATTTGATTTGCTATTCTTTGCAAATGGATAATCTTTTGTACCTCTCTTTCACAAATAGAGGTATGTGGATCAAGATGAGATAATGATGCATTTTTCCACAAAATTTCCCGTTTGGTTTCACCAACTTCTCCCCTTAATTTTGGGAAAAGTGACTCATCAAATCGACAGTCTGCAAATCGTGCAGTAAACAAGTCGCCTGTCAATGTTTCGAGGTAGCGAATGATGGAGGGCGATTCAAACCCAACATATATTCCTAACCTTCTTTGCGGACCCATTTTGGTGCGGGATGGCGGTGCAATAGGCACATATACTGCGCATCCAAAAATCCTTAAATGGGATATATTGGGTTCATGACCCAAAACCAATTGCAACGGGGAATACTTGTGGTAATTCGTCGGTCTGAGACGAATTAGCATTGCTGCATGTAAGATGGCGTGACCCCATACCGAAGTGGGCAGCCTCGTTCTCATAAGTAATGGCCTTGTATTCAACTGCAGGCGTTTAATTAACGATTCTGCAAGACCGTTTTGAGTGTGAACATGAGCTACAGAATGTTCAAATTTTATCCCGATTGATAAGCAATAATCATTAAATGCTTGGGATGTAAACTCAGCAGCATTATCCAGTCTAATGGACTTGATTGGATTATCTGGAAATTGTGCTCGTAGTCGAATTATTTGTGCCATTAATTTCGCAAACGCAAGGTTGCGTGATGACAACAGGCACACATGAGACCATCTACAGGATGCGTCTATCAAGACCATGAAATACCTAAACGACCCACTAGGTGGGTGAATAGGTCCACAAATGTCCCCTTGTATACGTTCCAGAAACGTGGGTGACTCAGTCCCTACCTTTGTTGGTGATGGCCTGATAATCAACTTGCCTTGATAACACGAAGTGCAAGGATATTCATTATTCGAAAGAATTTTGAAATTCTTTAACGGATGCCCATAGGAGCTTTCTATAATCCGTCTCATCATGACCGATCCTGGATGTCCCAATCGATCATGCCAAAGTACAAAGGTATTGGAATCAGTAACCCTTTGGTTTACTGTTGAATGTGCCTCAATTGCACTAATTCTTGTCCAATACAGGCCACAAGATAAAGACGGGAATTTCTCAATAACCCTCTTTTGGCCGGAGACATTCTTTGTGATGACGAGATATTCAAGATTATCTTCATCCATTGTCTCAATATGATAGCCATTCCGGCGTACATCTTTAAAACTCAACAAGTTTCTCTTAGACTTGGAGGAGAACATTGCATTCTCTATGATTAACGTCGTGCCTTTGGGCAGAGTTACAATTGCTCTTCCGGAGCCTTCAATCAATTTACTACTTCCAGAGATTGTAGTAACGTTTGCCTTACACATATTTAGTTGAGAGAAATACTTCCTTTCTTTGAGTATTGTATGTGTAGTACATGAATCAATTAGGCAAATACTTTTACAATTGGATGTTGATCCAAGTTCGCTTTGTGAGATATCCATATTTGCTATCCCATAGTTTGACATACAAAAGAGATACAAGAACATAAGAATAAACAAGTTCAATTCTTTTGTGTCACATAATATTTTCAAAATCTGCTGCTAACAGTTGACTAACAAAATCAGATATGTTATCCATTACTTTGCAGTTTGAAAATTTCAGTTTAAATGTTTTCTTCAAACAATCGATTGTTACTTACAAAAAATCGATTGTTGAACATTGACAATCGATTGTTAAACACACACAATCGATTATTTGCTATTTTGGAAAAACTTCAGATCACACTGTCTTAAGACAATCGATTGTTATGCATGGACAATCGATTGTTGGCTATTTTTGAAAAATTCCAGACCTCACTGTTTCAAGACAATCGATTGTTAGACAAAGACAATCGATTGTGGATGATTTTTGAAAAATTCCAGATTAGTCTTAATGACAATCGATTGTTAGTCAACGACAATCGATTGTTGATCAATTGTTTTTCAACTTTAATGCGAAAATAGTTGATAATCGACTAGTTTTTCAGGCTAGTCGATTACCCCCACTAGAAAATAAAAGTTTTATTGATATTTGAGCATATTGAAGATATTCTAAAGAACTACTGCTAACATTGCATCATGAACTAACTAATACGAGCTAATACTAATGACTATTAGTTTATTCACTAACTAATACAAATAAGTAGAACAAAATCAAATAACTCCATCTTCTTTCATCACGGACCCATCGCCGATTAGGTGGTCTATTTTCCCATCGGGTTGCTCAAAGAAGTCTGCCACATCCAGGTGGGTGATGTCCTCATTGTCGTCATAGACAAAATTTGTTTCAGGGCCTTTTCTCTTTCGAGATGCTTGATAAAGGTCAACCAAGTGTCTTGGTATACGGCAAGTCTTTGACCAGTGCCCTTTCCCACCGCAACGATAACATATCGTTTCTGAGCCATTTGCCTTAGGATCTTCATGACCCCGTTTCTGCTTTCGGCGGTTATCTCTCTTCGGGGGTTGACGGACTTCATTGGAATTTCTTCCTTGTCTACGTCCCTGGCTATGACCCCGTTTACGACCATGACCATGGTCCTTTTCATGTTTGGCATAATGAGAGTGCACCTTATCTGCTTCAGGCAGTGGTGTAGACCCAGTGGGTCGATTTTCATGATTTCTCATGAGCAGGTCATTATTTCGCTCAGCCACTAGTAGAAGAGAAATCAGTTCAGAGTACTTTGTAAAGCCTTTCTCTCTGTACTGTTGTTGCAGTACTATATTGGAGGCATGAAACGTTGTAAACGTTTTCTCAAGCATATCATAATCGGAGATATTATCCCCGCATAGCTTCAATTTGGAAGTAATTCTGAACATAGCAGAATTATATTCAGAAACGGACTTAAAGTCCTGGAGCCTCAGATGAGCCCAATCATATCGTGCTTGTGGCAGAGTGACCAACTTCAGGTTGTCATATCTCTCCTTTAAGCCGTTCCACAAGACGAGTGGATCCTTGACGGTGAGATATTCAATCTTCAAACCTTCATCAAGGTGGTGGCGCAAGAAAATCAAGGCCTTCGCACATTCTTGGGTGGATGCTTTTTCTCTATCTTTGATGGTGTCTCCGAGACCCATAGCATCTAAGTGGATTTCAGCATCCAACACCCATGTCATATAGTTCTTGCCCGAAATTTCAAGGGCAACGAACTTTCTTTTCGTAATGTCAGACATAATCGAAAATTAAATTAGGAAGAGGGAAATACCTTAGATTTTTCGAGAATGGTTCTTGAGATGGTAGAGTCTCGTGCTGATAACGTGTTATGAAATAATATAAAGACAAGAACAATAACTCAAGAACAAGAGCAAATAGAGAGAGAATAGGGAGAGAGAGAAGTATTCTTATTAATACTTGGGGTCATTTACAATGGTAGAGAGCACCTCTATTTATAGGGAGGAGGATGATTTATCTACCAAGAATAGAACTCTAGAATCTCTCTAATTAAAGACATTCACCTTAAATAGAAGTGTATTTATAACAAACTAGTCAATTCCTCCATCGATTGATATTCCTACAAAGGCGATTGTCCTGGGTTAAGGAAAGAAAAAAGACTTACTAGGGGAATAAACAGAAAATTTATTATTTTATACCCCGGTTAGAGAACTCAAAATTTTTGTAGGCAAAATTAGTTCAAAGGGAAAAAGAATAAGAGAATAACTAAACTTTTTTTTGGTTGAGAAACAACAAAATTGACATATGATAGATAAGGAAAAAGATGAGAGAATTAGTGTGAAACTCCTCCTTCAATTGATGCTAGTATAAGCATTCGCGAGGATGTACGGACACTTATTATGTTAAATATTTACGTTATTTGAATTGTATGAAAATAATCTTAAAATTTATACTTACTCAATAAATATAGATAATCACTGGATATTAACTATATAAAAAGAATTAACCATTTCTTTTATTTTTCTTTTTTTATATCATTCTTGCCGACGTCATTAGATCCTAAAAATAGTCAGAAAGCAAAATAATAACTCATATTTACGAAAGAATAATCAAATATTGAGATAATGAATGACTATTTGGATAAGACTAACTCATTCACTACTACTTGAACTCTTATTTAGTATCTTGATATCTCTTTAAAATATTTCTTTCTTAAAATTTCAGTTTCTAAAATATTATTTTTTAATAATTATTATTTGTATCATAATGTAATTAAAAATATTACTCTTAATTCAAAAATCATTTTAGTTGGCTATCTACTAATAAAAAAAAAATCTTTAGCTAGTGAATTGTTTTTACTCTATTTTAATATTTAACATCAACCATGTTAAATATATAAGCTATTTGAATTATATGTTAATAACCTTAATATTAGAACCTTTTAAATAATTATAGATAATCGTCAAATATTAATTAAGAAACACTACATGAAAAAAGACTAACATTTTTTTTAATTCTCGTAGTGATAATTTTATTTTTGCACTATTCTCATAGGAGCCTGTAGGCATATAAATTTTACTAAAATTAAATCCATAAGATAATTTGGATTATATTTTAAATTCAAGAAAATATTGGTCTAAATAAACGTTATGGGATAATATAATTAAATTAATTATATAAGTCCAATATATATAGATTAAATAAAAAAGTCTTAATTCATTGGGCTAGCCCATTTAATTGGGCGAAAGTGATGAGCCACTTCACTAACCCCAAGATGTCATCTTCCTAGAGGCCCAGTTTGGTGCCACATGTCAAATGACGTGGCGCGCCAAGTCAAACGGAAGAGCCAATAGGATCATGCCACATTTTAAACTGACAAGGCATGCCCAGTCACACTGGAGGGCCAATGAAATCGCGCCATGTGTCCAAGTGACATGTTCTGGCTAATCAAATACAGCCATGTCACACTTTAATTTGATTGGTCGGAAAGAGTTTGTTCTTATCACAACTCCTCCCTTCCAAAACTATAAATAGGGTCTTCATAACCCAGAAAAGACACCAGAAGTCATAACAAGAAGCAAGAGAGAGCTCGTGGATCAAACACTACAAAATCCTCCATAAGTTTCAAGCTTCAAGAAGTCAAGTTCAAATTCAAAAAATAAAGTTCAAGCTCAAGAATGAAGAACGAATCAAGATCAAGTTCAAGCAATCCAGCTCAAGAACAAGATCATCGTTTGTGAAAACAAATATAGATTCAAGACAAACTCCAAGGCCCTTGAATTTATACTAGAAAAGTAGAATCAGAGGAATTGTACACTCAAATATTCAAAATTAAATACTACGATTGTTGCAATATTTTCGATCTTGATTTTATCTTCTCGATGCAAATTTATTGTCTACAAATTCTGGCATGCCCAGTGGGACAATATCTACCTCTCATCTCAACTTTTCATTTCCCAAATACCAAGAACATTGAAATGGCTTAAAAGAAAATCAACTCCGTTTCAACTTCCACCAAGGCTGCTAACTCCAGGTTCTATGTTGATGTGCAAAGCATCCTCGATATCACCTTTGGGAGCTTCAGACCAGTTGCGAGGAGCAAAGCAAGCTTTTCAGGAAGATAGCACCCCAAGTGTCGTCCGCATCAACCCTTGTTTTCAAATCTTCATCCTCAAAAAGAGAAAGATTTTCCACAAACGCATCTGAAGGAGGAAGCAATGTTGCTGAAAAGTTCAAGAAAACACTGGCTCTGCTTGACCTCTCCGGCTCCAAGCACTCTGCTATGAAGGAAGATAATGATGCTTCAAGTGATGGATCATCTCCACTTACACCACATAGTGTGAGCCAATCAAGGATCAATCAGTGTGAACATCTGCTCCGTCATCCATGACAATCATGCAAGCCATGGTGACAAACACTTCATCCATGGAGGAGCAGTTGGCAAACTTGACGGACGCAATCGCTGGCATGACTAAATGCATGCAAAATCAAAAGGCTAGAATTGACAAGCTAACAGACAGGTTGGGAATCTTGATGGAGGAAGAATATACCCATGCACCCGGCAATCTCCCAGAAGTTCTAGAGAGTGACTCTACCAAGACAAGAAGCATTCACAAAGGCTATCCCTGTCTCATCTAAGGGGATGATTCCAATCGATCAACTGAAGCAGTTCAACGAAGGAACCATTAAGAACAAATATGAAGTTGCTACCAAATCTTCCCTTACATACGTAAAGCCGTACACTGCAAGGGTCGATATGTTGAAGATGCCTGCTGGCTATCAACCTCTGAAGTTTAAACAGTTTGATGGTAAAGGTAACCTGAAGCAACATGTTGCGCACTTCGTGGAGACATGCAACAATGCTGGGACTTATGGAGATTACCTCATCAAGCAGTTTGTCCGCTCGTTAAAAGGAAATGCTTTTGACTGGTACACGGACCTCAAGGCTGGATCTATCGACAGCTTTGATCAACTAGAGCAAGAATTCCTCAATCACTTTAATAGCACAAGACGCACAGTGGGTATGATAGAGCTTACAAATACTCGTCAATGAAAGTGGGAACCAATTATCGACTTTATCAATCGTTGGAGGAATGCAAGCCTCAACTGCAAAGAAAGGCTTAGTGAAGCTTCAGGCATAGAGATGTGCATCTAAGGCATGCATTGGGGATTGTGCTACATCTTGCAAGGTATCAAGCCTATCCCATTTGAAAAACTTACAACTCATGCCATGACATGGAATTGAGCATGGCCTCCGCTGGAAATGAAAGGCTTCCGTTCTATGAACCTCGCAAAGCGAATGGCAAGCAAGAAGTTAGGAAGTGGGGCAAGTTCGTACCTAAGTCTAAAAGCAAAGAAGCTATGAATGTCAATACGTCACCTATGAAGTTCACGACGAAGGTGAGTAAGAAGCAGAGTGTGAAATCCATTTCTTTTCAAGACAAGCCAAGTGGAAAGTTAACTTTAAAAGAGATGCAGGAGAAAGAATACCCATTCCTGTATTTTGATGTGCCAGCCATTTTCGAAGAACTCCTCGAGTTAAATCTCATTGAGCTCCCGTAGATGAAGCGACCAAATGAAGCTGGGAAAACAAATGACCAGAATTACTGCAAATATCACCGACTTGTAAGCCACCATCTAGAGAAGTGCTTTGTCTTCAAGGATAAAGTCATGGACTTGGCTCGCGAAAAGAAGATTGTGCTTGAAGATGAGACAACAGCGCAAACCAAGTCTCTATCACCTTTGGCTGATTCAGTCCGGATGAATTATGTGGTTTTAAAGAAAGTAAAGATGAAGAATTACTGGAGAGCGACAATTTAACCAACCTGATGATGATGAAGGTTGGACGTTGGTGACTCATCGTAGGTGCCACAAAAGGAGCCCACGAAATGAACCAGTGAGACAACCAACAAGGAAGATGATGGTAAAAAATACCAATAAAAAAGAATCCAATTAGGAATTTGAAGAAAGCAAAAGTGGAGATGCACCACCCTCAAAAGACACGAAATCAAGTGACTTTGGAGGAGTTTTTACCAATTTAGTTCCGCACGAAGATTTCCCATGAGGGCATTGATGCCTCTTGTCACCATGCTAACAAATGGGAAGAAAGGAGTGATAACCTACCGTTGGCACTATCTTTGGAAAGCCCATCGAGTCCACTCCTCGAGAAGTTAATGCTTGTGAGGAGAAGGTTACGTTCACAAATGATGATCTCTTGCTAGGTAACACTCCTCATAACCACCCATTGTACCTGGTTGGCTATATGCACGATGAAAGGGTAAACTGGATTTTGGTTAATGGAGGATCCTCAGTGAACATTGTGCCAATACATACTGTGAAAGAACTTGGTATTCCCATGAACGAACTCTCAGAAAGTCGTGTGATGATCCAAGGATTCAACCAAGGGGGAAAGAGCCATAGGCGTGATCAGGATGGGAATCACTATTGAAGCTATGCAATCAAGTGCATGGCTGTATGTGATCGGCGCGAAGAATTCGTACAATGTTTTGCTTGGGAGGCCTTGGATACATGAGAATAAAGTATCCATCTACCTACCATCAGTGTTCAAAATACTATGAAGATAAAGTCAAGAAGATGATAGTTGCTTTTAATAGCCGCTGCATCAGCTGCTTCTAATAAGCCTTCTGTCTTTGATCGACTTGGAAAATCACCCGTGAGGGCCTTCATGTTTGAAAGATTGGGTCCATTAAAGAAGGGGAACAAGTTCCGGAGAAATTATTAAAGCATGAGAACACTCTCTTTACCTAAAATCCAGGAGATCTCCAAGGATTTCCAAAGTTTAATTCCTTCTAGAATGAGGCGACAAATATAACTTATGGTTTCATGTAAAGAGGTACTGAAGGTAAGCCATATACTGTGGTCTATACTAAGGAACGTGATGAAGACGAAGAAAGTGTGGGTTCTTCGT
Source organism: Nicotiana benthamiana (assembly GCA_034376525.1). NCBI lineage: Eukaryota > Viridiplantae > Streptophyta > Magnoliopsida > Solanales > Solanaceae > Nicotiana > Nicotiana benthamiana. The sequence continues at coordinate 144,029,037 of CM067337.1, read as the reverse complement.
ATCATGTTATTGTACAAGTCGAGAATGTCATTCCATATTCAATGGAAGATAATGCGGAATTGGAGCATGTTTCACCGTTTTATCACATATCCTTCTATGATGGTTACCCTCAAGAAGATGAAGATGCAAAAGATGCTTCACATGAACTTGAAGAAGGAGTGGAGACGATAGTTGATGCCATAAAAGAAGTCAATCTTGGAACCGATGAAGAACCAAGACCCACATACCTAAGTGATTTACTTGAAGCTGATGAGGAGAGCGCTTATATTAAGTTACTCAAAGAGTTCAGGGATGTCTTCTCTTGGAGTTACAAAGAGATTCCTGGCTTGAACCCGAAAGTAGCAGTCTATCACATTGTAGTCAAAAATGGTGCTCGCCCTGCTAAGCAAGCTCAAAGGCGCTTTAGGCCAGACTTGGTTCCCCTAATTGAAGCTGAAGTTACTCATTGAAGCTAGATTTATTCGAAAAGTTAAATACCCAACATGGGTTTCAAGTATTGTCCCTGTAAGGAAGAAGAATGGCCAGATTCGGATATGCGTTGACTTTAGGGACCTCAATAATGTGTGTCCCAAAGATGAACTCCCGCTTCCTATTCTAGAGCTGATGATCGATGCTACTACTGGTTACGAGGCAACGTCTTTCATGGACGGTTCGTTGGGCTATAACCAAATTTGCATGGCACCAAAAGATGAAGAGCTTATTGCGTTCTGTATTCCCAAGGGTATCTATTAATATTAAGGTAATGCCTTTTGGCTTGAAGAATACTGGTGCTACTTACCAATGGACTATGCAGAATATTTTGACGATCTTCTCAACAAGAATGTCGAATGCTATGTTGATGACTTGGTGGTGAAATCAAGAGAGAAGGGCGATCACAGGAAAGACATGAGGATGGTATTTGAATTACTCTGAAGGTACCAACTTAGGATGAATCCGTTGAAATGTGCCTTTGGAGTTACTTCTGGAAATTTCTTTGGCTTCATTATCCGGCATCGAGGGATCAAAATCGATCAAGCCAAAATGGATGCCATTTTGAAAATGCCTGAGCCTCGGGATACCCACGAATTGAAAAGCGTGTAAGGAAAGCTAGTATACCTTTAGAAGATTCATATTAAACCTGGCTGGGAGGTGCCAACCATTTAGTCGTCTCATGAAGAAAGGCGTTCCTTTAGAGTAGGACCAAGCTTGTAACAATGCCTTCAAAAGTATCAAGACCTACAAAATGAAGCCTCTAGTCTTAGCAGCTCATATACATGGGAAACCATTGATACTACACATTGTGACGCATGGAAAGTCCATTGGAACATTATTGGCCCAAGAAAATAGTGAGGGGAAAGAAAGCTCTCTTTACTACTTGATCAGGATGATAACACCTAACGAGTTAAACTATTCGCCAATTGAAAAGTTGTATTTGGTTCTAGTCTTCTCAGTTCAAAAGTTGAAGCACTACTTTAAAGATTATGTTTTCCGTCTTGTTTCTAATGCAAATCCCATCATGTTTGTGATGTCAAAACCCGTTCTTTGTGATCGACTAGTGAGATGGTACCTCCAATTTCAACAATTTGAGATTTTGTACATCTGTTAAAAGGCTATAAAGGGAAAAGCATTGGCAGAATTCTTGGCAGATCGTCCGATACCTGATGACTGTGAGCTAACTGATGAAATACCTAATGAGGACGCAATGGTCATTGAAGTTCAACCTCCATGGAAGATGTACTTTGATGGTGCTGCTCATCGTGGGGGAACCAGGCTGGCGTTGCATTTGTCACTCCCCAAAGAGAAGTCTTTCCCTACTCCTTCACCTTGACACAACTCTATTCTAACAATGTTGCTGAGTATCAAGCCTTAATGCTTGTGCTTGAAATAGCCGTTGATATAAAGAAATTGCAATTGCAAGTCTTCGATGACTCCCAATTAGTGGTCAATCAGCTTTTGGGTAGTTACGAGTTAAGAAGCCTAAACTATGGCCATATCATGATTATGCTAAAAAGTTGATGAGATGGCTCGGTGATGTGACTATTAAGCATGTGCTAAGGAAAGAAAATAAGAAGATTGATGCTTTATCTTCTCTAGCTTCATCATTAGTCGTGCCTGACCAAGCGCAAGTTACGGTCTGCCAAAAATGGGTAGTACCACCGCCAAATGAGGTTTAAGGTGAAGAAACCGAACTCAAGCATCTCGTTTATGTTTCTGAAGTTGAGAAAGAAGAAAGACGACAACCCATCATCAACTACTTATACTATGGGATACTTCCAGAAAATCTGAGGAGAAGGACTGAAATCCTTCGTTGTGCACCTCACTTCCTTTACTACAAAGATACTCTATACAGAAGATCATTCGAGGGAGTACTCTTGCAATGCTTAGGGGAAGATGAAGCACTCCAAGCTTTGCAAGAAGAGCATTCTTGGGTATGTGGGTCACACCAGTCTGGACCAAAGCTGCACTTCCATATAAAAATGATGGGATATTATTGGCCAACGATGGTAAAAGATTGCTTGGACTACGCTCGAAGATGCAACGCTTGTCTATTCCATGCGAATTTTATTCGTCAACCTCCTGACGTGTTGCACCCCACTGTTACATCCTATCCATTTGACGCTTGGGGATTAGATTTTGTTGGACCACTACCAAAGTCCTCAAATGGACACCTATGCATCTTGGCTACATCACTACTTCTCAAAATGGGCTCAAGCTATTTCTCTTAAGGCAGTAAAGAAGGAAAATGTTGCAAATTCCATCCGAGTAAAACTTATTTATCTCTTTGTCATTCCTCGTTACATAATAACGATGGAAAGACATTCGACAATAGGTTGATGAACAATATTTGTGATATTTTTGGCTTCAAGCAACGTAACTCTTTGATGTACAATGCTGCCACCAATGGTCTAGCTGAGGCATTTAACAAGACTCTATGCAACTTGCTAAAGAAAGTCCTCTCCAAATCCAAAAAAGATTGGAATGACCGTATGGAAGAAGCTCTATCGGCATATAGGACGACTCACCGTACGCCAACACAGGCAACTCCTTATTCACTCATTTGTGGAGTCGAAGCCGTCTTGCCACTTGAGCATCAAATACCTTCGTTACGACTAGCTATTCAAGAAGGGATCAGTGATGAAGAAAATGCCCGACTTCGGTTAGCAAAGTTGGAATTTCTTGATGAAAAGAGATTGGAAGCTCAGCAGAGTCTTGAATGTTATCAAGCTAGATTATCTTGCACCTTCAATAAAAGAGTTCGCCCGATATACTTTCAAGTAGGAGATCAAGTCCTTGTCGTACGAAGACCCATAATTACTTCCCATAAACCTGTGGGGAAGTTCACTTCAAAATGGGGTGGACCATACGTTGTACAAGAAGCTTACTCGAGTGGGTCTTACAAGCTGGTTGATGCAGATGGTATGAGGATCGGACCTATTAATGGCAAGTTCTTGAAGAAGTATTACCCTTGAAGTGTCATGCTCCTTGATGGATGAGTCTAAACTGCATGTTTCTATACTCCTGTCCCGCATGAGTCTAAACTGTGTATGGCCCCTACAAAATACAGAGAGTCTGCTAGGTTGAATATCTCGAAAGAGGCTGCCTAGGAAAAAATTAGGACACGAAAAGAAAAGAGTCCGCTAGGTTGAAAATCTCAAAAGAGGCGGCCATGGAAAAAGTTAGGACGTAAAAAAAATTCTACCCATTTTGAACTATGGTATGACTTGATCCTCTTCACCGAGGTATGTAGGCAGCTTAGAGTTTCATTCTAAGTTCAGTCGCACAAGTTTAAAAGACACATGTTAGCCCGATTGTTTTTCGAATGAAGTGTGAAGGAATGTAAGATCAAGCTAAAATTTTATCCTCCTGTTGAACTTTGATCTCACTTGATTTAAAGGGGGCAACCCTCCATGGTAAATTGATATATTCAATGGGTCAATGTTAGAAGGATGTCAAGCATTTGCATTGAAGTCCAGGGATTCTCTATGTCTTCGGGTTCACCAAACCTTCAAGTTTGTTGGTCTCCAAGTCCGCTGTCTACCTTAAAAAAAAGGCGGGAAGAGAAACGAGGCGTCAAATGGAAACACAAGTATAAGGGAATGATTGCTTGGCAAAACGTTTCAATCTTCAGTGAGATTTAAACCCCAAGATATTTGTAAGAATATGGATCTTACATTTCGATTTATGGCAAGTAAGACGTCTTCCAATCTCGAGGCTTCCATATCAAGATACAAAACTTTTGGTAAAGTCGCACACATATGAAGTTTTCAACGTGGTGGAACCTAATGTTGATTTTAAAATATTATCTGGGATGATTCCAAAGTTGTTTGATTAATAATTTTGGATATATTTTATATATTTAAGTCTAGTTTTCAATAAATCAAACGGTTTTCATTTTTGACGTTCCTACACTAAGATATGAGTCTTTTGGCGAGACTACGCAAATCTGGAATTGATAGTGTGGTGCAATTTAAAGTTAATTTCAAAATATTATCTAGGATGATTCGGAGGTTGTTTGATCGAGAATTATGTATATGTTCTAGATCTTGAAGTCTAATATTCAAGAAATCAAACAGTTTGTAATTTCGATATTTTTACACTAAGATATGATTTTTTGGTGAGACTACACAAATCTGAAATCTTTTACCTGGTGGAATCTACAGTTCGTTTTAAAATATTACCTGGGTCGATTCTGAAAGTGTTTGATTCTATGCTTTGGATATATTTTAGATATTGAAGTCTAATTTTCGAGAATCAAACGGTTCGTTATTTGGATTCTTCCACAACAAGATATGAATCTTTCATTACGAGCGCGTAAAGCGGAAAATTGTGCAACTAAGATAAATATCGGGCAATGTAAAAAAAAAGACAAGAAATCTTATTTAAGATGTAATAAATATCCACTAGGTCAACCTAATATAAAGATAAAGGGGGAGATAATGGTAATAGCCTAATATAAACAAAACTTGCAGTTGATCAATTCTTGACAGCTAGCCTCCTGGTTCTTCTTCTTCTCCTCCAAGTTGGTCGAATCATCAACAGTCAATAAATGTACATTGTCATATGAAGAGACCTCAGTCTCGGCAATGGAAATTTTGCCTGAATCTCTTCAATCTCTTTTTGAGTCTCTTCTATAACACATTCGAGGTTCTCCCTCTCTTGTTGTAATGTCTGCAACTTCTTCACAACTCTCTTCAGTTTCTTTTCACTAGAGGAAACTTTCTTGACTTTCTCACTTGCTTCAAGTTTGAACGACTCAAGATGCTCTTTAGCTTTGGAAATTAGCTCTAGCTTCTCATCTTCACTCGTCTTATCATCCATTTTGGATCGCTCTTGGTCATATGATGTGAAAAGTTCATAAAGAGAACTTAATAAACCCTCTAATGGAGAAAGATCCAAAATATTCGTCTTCTTCATATCCTCAAAAATCTCAATGCTTTGCTCCCTATAAGATGAGAGCAATTCCAGACGAGTTTTGGAGAGCCTACTGCAAATCTCCTCCAAAAGTCCCAAGATGAATTACGATTAAAAACAATGATCTTTCCTTCAAATATAGATACCGTCGTATTTGTCATTGGTGGAATGTGAGTTATCTCATTTGGAGTTTGTCTTTTTAGGGATTCTTCATGAGGGAAAGATGACGCCTTTGAAGATGACTTCACTTTAAACGTAGGCCCTCCAATAGATTCATCATTCACTTGTGGCTTGTCGTAAGGGGATATCATCAGACTCCCATTCGCGTTTAATTGCATAAAGAAAAAGCAAAGAATATAAGTAATTTATAATGAAGCTACTCATAAAAAATATCAAAATAAGAAGGGAAAAGGCAATGTGATTTTGTTTTACCTCTTCGTCATAAGCTGTATGTATTCTCAAGGGACTATCAACACTTTGAACTTGTACAACCTCTACTGTGATAGGTCGTTTCCTTCTCCAATTTTGAACTTCATTGGTACGCTGGCTTGTATCTTGAGGAACTCACGTGTTAACTGGAAGAACTGGAGGGTGTTTCTCTATATCTGTTGAAGTGCGCACCACTTCTTTCAAAGATGCCTATGAGGATTTAAGCTTCCATTTTCTTACGTTGTATAACTATTTTTGGGATTGGAGTTGGTGGTTCTTTTACTTTTGAGAGCGCCTTTCCAACACCTTGATCTTCACCTTCTAAAGGTGTAGTAAATTTTAGCCAAACATTATCTACTAGAGCTTGTAAATTATTCTCGATAAACTCTCCATGCCCTTTCTCCCACCAAGATATATAATTGGCAGAGAAAGGCTTTTCCACAGGATTATCCGTTGGGGGAAAAACCGCACATGACATAGACTGATACAGTGAAAATCCTCTAAAATCTGATTCCTTCATCTAGAGTGGCACTATAGATATCATTCTAAATAAAATGGAAACGTTCTGCTAAAACCCAAATTGACGATCAAATCGATACGGGCTATATGGCTCGATGATGCATGAGTTATCATGCCTCAAAGGGAGGTTATTAAAACGTAAGTTCATGAAGTAATTTGACTCCAATTCTTGAGGGGCATCATTATCACGTAATAATAAGGACGAGAATGGGATAACATTGTTGGTGTCCGAACTATATCCTCCCCATTGTGGATGCGTTTTCTTGCATCCTTCTCATCAAAGTACCTCGCAGCTCCCTCTCCAGAGTATGCCACCATCAAAGGGACAGAGGACCCTATCAAGTGGATAAGGAGTTTTAAGGTAATGTGAAAGCCAGCCGTAAACATAATGGATGGAAAAACAAACTTCGACCTGACCAAGTTATGAAGAACACGAAATCTTATTCAAACCATGATAAATACTTGCCAAAACTGGGATCACAAGGCTAATCTTTTGTCCGCTTGCCATCATGCTTGCCATCTTAAAAATCTCGGGACGAATGAAGTTCTCCGCCTTATTGGGAAATACAAAAGCACATAGCCAAATTGATAAGAAAGCTGCTATATATGTTTCATCTTTCTTGTCAAACTTCACCCTAAGATTGAGGAATATAACTTCTTGATCACTCGACCACCTAGTTTTCTCGGGAATAACACCGTTAGGATTCTGCGTTGATTTTAGTTGTGCGGATTTCTTGTCATTTCGCAGTGGGGAAGGTTTATATATTAAAAAATTTTATACCAAAAATTTATCCACTTGCTCAAGGAGACCTTTTGGTTAACACCTGTACCTTCCTTACGGTTATGGAAAACAGCAAATAAATACTTGCAAGATTGAGGAATGAATCTCATATGTTTTTCATCTAAACCGATAAGTTCTCTTGTCTCAGGTACCACTTTCGTACGGAGAACCCGCGATAGGAAGACCTCCAAGGATATGTAGGTCCCAAAGAGAGATAGATAGTTCCCTAGCTGATGTAAGAAGTGTGTTCGCCTTGGGACACCAAGGCTCACAAAATGCTTGTAAAATGTTCGAGTTTCGATCATAAGTGAAAAGTGAGGCATAGATAGCATCATAAATCTTTGTTGTACTTAGGGTTTGTTGGATTCCCACCAAGTACATCTTCAGCCCATTCCCAATATCCTGGAATATGATGATACTCACCCTTGAATGTTGTTGTGTTTCCCCAACATACTTCGCCTTGAATTATGCGACGCCCTAAGTTTGGAAGGGTGCTAGCAATGTTTATGTGGCGATGGTTTGGCGCTTGGAGAGACCACATCTTGGACAATGGATTAGAAGTAGACTTGTGCTCCAAGGTCCAGTTTTCTACATAGAGAGAGTTCCTCAAAAAAGGCCATGGGGCTGGATACCGACCAGTTTGTGGGGTGTGAACCAAGAGCTTGGTTTGTTTTATGCCATCTTCAGTCTCGATTAGTAGATATCTAAGTTTAGAGAAGGGTGAGGTATAATCTCTGAAATTTGCCATATCTTTGGGCTGCAAAAGAGGTAAAAAAAACGAATATTAGAATGGGCACAAAGGTCTGAATGGATGAAATGACCGCTAATATTCGATCCACATTGAGAGTAATCTCTCTGATAGTCGGGCCGTTTTGGGAGTAGTCTCTATGATAGTCAAGCAACATTCTGTGGCCGTTTTGAGAGTACTCTCTCCGATAGTTAAGCCACATGTTGTAGCCATTTTGAAAGTAATCTCTCTGATAGTCGAGATACATTCTGTGACCGTTTTAAGAGTATTCTCTCCGATAGTCAAGCCATATTCTGTAGCCGTTTCGAGAGTAATCTCTCCGATAGTCAAGCCACATTCTGTGGTCGTTTTGAGAATAATCTCTCCGATAGTCTGTGGACATATAAATCTTCTAATCTTAAGGTGGATATACGAGTCCCTTTGCACCTTAAGTTGGCCTTACCAATAGTTTGGGCCACATTGAGAATAATCTCTCAAAGAATCGGTTCATGAAAGTAACCCCTGCGATAGTTGGGCAGGGATGAGAACCCATCCCCTCACACCCTAAGAGCGCCTATTTCGTTTGTCTATATCTCTTTATAGACAAACTACAAGAGATATGCATAGGCTGTTGATTGATGCTCGAAGTACATGAAATTATGGGTTTATATAGATCTCAAAAGGACGGCTGAAATGTGTGAATTAACGATGTGGGAACTATGAAAATTCGTATTAGACGCAAATTCGTACTGGTTAAAAAGTTCATTCGAAGCAAATTTGGACTCCTTATCCAATTAGGGCGATGTGAGCCAGATTTTGCTTCCGACTAATTGTTACAATTGATTTTCTACTAGGAATTGGCTTAGTGGTGGGCGGTAGAACTTTTCCAGAGGCAAAGAGTTTGCCTTAAGTTAAAGGAAAATCCTACATGGCATATGAATGGGAGTTTCTTCCTCAATTAAATAAAAGTAAATTTGTGACAATGCTAGAGCTAAAATCAAAACATGTGCAATAATAAGATGCATGACACATACTCAAGTTCAATTATTGCAATTGGAAAGAAATATTGTTCTAATAGAACAAAAAGAAGAAATTTTTGGCAAAGTTCAAAATCTCCTGCCAAGGTGACGTCGATCATCCATATTTGTAATCAAATGTGTTTTGGTACAAAAGTATGGCAAACGAACATTTCAAGTACTAATTTGAAGTCTTTATGATACTTCAAGCTTAGTTGTATTGATTTAATACCCCGTCAAGTCTTGAAATAGGGGATATTTGTAGGCATATAAATTTTATTAATTTTCAATCCATAAGATAATTTGGTTTATATTTTAAATTCAAGAAAATATTGGTCCAAATAAATGTTATGAGCTATTAATTATGTAAGTCCAATATATGTAGATTAAATAAATAAGTCTTAACCCATTGGGCTAGCCCATTTAATTAGGCTAAAGTGATGAGCCCACTTCACTAAGCCAAGATGTCATCTTTCTAGAGGCCCAGTTTGACGTCATGTGTCAAATGACGTGGCGCGCCAAGTCAAACGAAAGAGACAATAGGATCATGCCACATATCAAACTGACAAGGCATGCCCAGTAACTCTTAAAGGCCAATAAAATCACGCCATGTGTGCAAGTGACATGTTCTGGCCAATCAAAGGCGGTCATGTCACACTTCAATTTAATTGGCCGAAAAGAATTTGTTCTTATCATAACTCATCCCTTTCACAACTATAAATAGGGGTTTTCATAACCCAGAAAAGATACCAGAAGTCATAACAAGAAGCAAGAGAAAGCTCGTGGATCAAACACCACAAATTCCTCCACAAGTTTCAAGTTTCAAGCAATCAATTTCAAGTTCAAGAAATAAAGTTCAAGCTCAAGAATGAAGAACGAATCAAGATCAAGTTCAAGCAATCAAGCTCAAGCTGAAGCTCAAGAACAAGATCATGGTTCATGGAAACAAATATAGGTTCAAGATCAAGCTCCAAGGCCCTTGAATTTATACTAGAAAAGTATAATTAGAGGAAACATAGACATTGTTCACTCAAATATTCAAAATCAAATTCTACAATTGTTGTAATATTTTCGGTCTTGATTTTATCTTCTCGACACTAATTTATTATCTACAGTGTCATTGGAACTAAAAATAGCTACAAATTGAAATAATACTCATATTTATGGCAAAGCACAAATGTTTCCACGATATAAATAATTTTTTAATGACTATGTGATTCTTACACTGCGACTTGAACTCTTATTTGGTATGATTTTATCTTACAAAAAATATTTCTACTTTATAATTTTATTTTCTAAATCTTCATATAAATTAAAATAACGATTATCTTTATAGTGATGCAAGTGAAGATATTATACTTATTTTAAAATTCACTTTAATCGGCTATCTAAAAATTTAAATAATTTTTTTGGTCGGATTTATTTCAATATGACTCCACTTAAGTTTATCGATATCTCTGGCCACATAATTTGAAATTGTAATACCCTATATATACAAATATTGTGTTCTTTGAATCATTATATATTAAATTAGTTAATTAATATTGCAAAATATTGCATATATTGCCTTAAAATTGTCAACTAGTTTATTGTTCGACACCATAATTGGCTTAACCTCAATATAAACTACTCAAATGGCATACCGATTCTAATTCAAATATAATATTAGTTGTTAGTAAAAGTTACTTTTTAAAAACGACACATAATGTAAATTAAAAAAAATATTAGAAGATATCCTTATTTTTAAACTCTATGTATTTGAGTTGAAAAAAATATATTTTAAATCGATGAGATTAACTTTCGAATTTTTTATCCTCAACAAAGATGAAACATAAGAATAAATTTGTTGTCATCTTTTATTTCTCGTTTTTAGATCTTTCTAACACTTTTTTCAATATTTATTTTCTTTTATCTTATTTTTTATGTCATTATTTCAGTTGTACAAAAAATTAATTTATTTCACTACAAAAGGGTGAGTTTTAATAACTACACAACAACAACAACAACTACCCAGTATACTCCCACCAGGTGGGGTCTGGGGAGGGTAATATGTAGACGAGCCTTACCCCTGCCCGAAAGGACAGAGAGGCTGTTTCCAGTCGACCCTCGGCGAATAGGATAACAATGGGAAAGCTGCATTAAGAAACAGAGGTAAAATTAGAAACACGAGCAAGACAGAACCAAATAATAAAGCATAGGTGCTCCCACAAAAGTAACGTAAATAATTATGAAAATATAAGCAACATAAATACAGTCGCATGCAATAATAACAAGCAGTACTACCATACTAAAACACTAATCACCTAAGAGCCCCTAACCTACAATCCTGATTCTAGACCTCTAGACTCCCCTATCAAGGGCATGTCCTCGGTAACTTGCATTCTGGCCATGTCCTGCCTAATCACCTCTCCCCAATGCTTCTTAGGCCTCCCTCTCCCTCGCCGACCACCAACAATCTCCAACCGCTCGCAGCTCCTCACCGGAGCATCGGGGCCCCTCCTCCGAACATGCCCGAAATCATCCTAAATAGGTGCTCGTCTGATCACATTAATTAAAGAAATTAGATTATGTGTAATTTATATATAATCAATATATAATATGTGCATAATCATGTGTTATCGATATATCATCTATTTATATTTTCTATAAAAAGTAAACAATAAATACGACCGGATATTATGTAAAACCATCAGATTACGATTTTTTGAATGTTTTTAAAACTCTCTACTAATATTCAAAAATATCTTATCTTTTTATTGTCTTTGAATTAAAAAAAGGAAAGAGATTTTTTGAAATATTTTTTTAACATTTAAAAAAATATTTCTCGCCATACCAATTTTTTTTCTTTATATATATTGTTTGATGCACTTAAAAGCCGCTATATAAACTATCATTTAGAAATTTATCGCTTGTTGAGTTTGAAAAAAATCTTTCACATGTTCTTATGATTCAAAACTAATATTCTTCAACCAAAAAAATAACATACCCTTGCAATATTGGCTTGACTACAACTAAATGAAGGGGTTTCAGCTTATACCCTTCAATTCTTTGAATGTGCAAAACTGAAATTAGTGATAGCAATTGTATAGCCAAAGTTTTGTTATTTATTTGATGTTTATTTATGCAAATTAACTCTTCAAACAAATATTCTTCAAGAATAAAAAAGAAACAACTTTTTTTCTTTTCATATTGACTAATTTTGTGATGTTTATTTCTCCAATACATATGTCTACTTTATTATATATGTAAGTAGACTTTTATTTAGTTGTGTATACTCTTTTTTGCTATTTAGATAAACATAAGTGTGTATCCTATATATTATATTTATTTTAAAAGAATTTCATTTTATTCAAATCTAGCTACAGTGTTTCAAAGAACTTTACTTTTAGAATTTTGAATGTGAACACGTTTTATAGTTATATGGAGTAGGTTTTTTTGGTTGCTAGAGACGAAGTAGTCTTTAAATAATTATAAAAAATAATAAAATTTTCTAACATTATTGCATATGATCATTAACCAAATTAAGTATGATAACATAATAAAAAAAGATAAATTTTATTTTTAATTTAAATTCGAATTTTATATATGAATATATATATATATATATATTTGTGTGTGTGTGTATATATATGTATAGATATATGAGTGATTGTCGAAGGTTAAGGAAAGGAAAAAAAATTATTAGGAGAATAAACAGAAAATTTATTATGTAATATACCGATTAAAGAGAAGTCAAAATTTCTGTAGGTTCAAAAGGAAAAATAGTAAGAGAATAACTAAACACAATTTTACTTCTTTTTTTAGAAACAACAAAATTTCCATATGATAGATAAGGAAAAAGATGCAGAGATTAGTGTGAAACTCCTTCAAATGATATCCCTAGCAAAAAGTGATTGTCGTAGGTTAAGAAAAAAAAAGAATTATTATGAGAATAAGCAGGAAATTATTATTTAATATCCCTATTAAAGAGAAATCAAAATAGCTGTAGGTTCAAAAGGAGAAAAAGAATAAGAGAACAAATGGGAGTCATATTAGTGTATTAGTGGAAAATAAGGCATGACACAAGGTGACAAGTGAAAAAATCAATTAAGTAAATTAAAAGAATTGAAAAGGCATGATTGCAATACCCTCAGTGTTCCGCCAGAAAAGGTGCAGGTCCTGATAGCTAGGAAAAAAGAAACAGGTACAAGATGAAAAAAGACTATAAAAGGAGAAGGTTCATGAATCTATTATAAATAAGGTAGGGAAATTGACATTGATCGTGATTATTGGGAATCCTCAGTCATCAATATCACCATTACAATTATATATAATAACGAGCATTCAAGACAATTAATGTCATTAACAAGCTAGAATTAAGCAGGAAAACTGTTATAATTATGTATCCCTATATAAGGACCTGATCCTCATTTGTAAAGACATATGAATTTTAATCAATATATGCAATCAGTTTTATACTTTACTAAATGTGTTCAACCTGCAATTCCGAGAGTGATTAGTGATCTACTTTGAGCTTTCTTTCCTTAACTATTATAGGACAAGATGTGTTGTTCTGATGGTAAGCAACCTCCCTTTTAACCAAGAGGTTGTGAGTTCGAGTATCCCCAAGAGTAAGGTAGGAAGTTCTTGGAGGGAAGGATGCAGATGATCTATTTGGAAACAACCTCTCTACTCCAAGGTAGGGGTAAGGTCTGCATACACACTACCTTCTCCAGACCCCACTAAGTGGGATTATAATGGGTTGTTGTTGTTGTTTTTTCCTTAACTATTATTTCTTATGATTCTTTTTATTCTTCGAATTACCAAGAAAGTGAAGTAATTTTGTTTATTAGTAACCTGAGTTCTTTTTTATATTAACTTTAATCGAGAGATTTATTTTTGGGTTAAATAAATTAGTCCCACTACCGAAAATCTAATATTTTGTTCACTTTTCAAATTTTATTTTTAACAACAAAATATGTGTACTGCTAACGAGGGCAACTAATATAAATCAACAAGGTGAAACCCCACCACATAACACGCCCACAGCTACTCCTCAGCACTCAAGAAAAAATTCACCTGAAAGGTCTACTTCGCGCACTGATGGACAACAAGAGATGATCAAACCATCAAGTAGGATGCTTTGAAGCAGTTGACTGCATAACATGTAAATGAAACACTATGAGTTTTTGCTAGTGGATTACCCAGTGGAGCGCAAACTCCACCACCTGTGGAGAAATGCCAAATGAATCTTGCGATAGAGGATCAAGTACACCAAATAATTTCAGTTTGCAAAATTTAGTATTAACTATGCAGAAACAGTTGAAGGGGTAAAATGAGCATATACAACAAATTCCTGGCGTGCCTAGTGTGATCAAAAGTGTGGATATTGATAATTATTCACAATATCTTTGGAAGCCAAGTGTAGCACCTTTGTTAATTCCAAAGAAGTTTAAAATGCATTACATTCCTAAATATGACGGGACATTCGGCCCACGGGATCACATTAGCCTTCGCAATAGGCGTGAAAGGAAATGATTTTACCAAGCACGATATTGAATCGATTTTGATTAAGAAATTTTGCAACACTCTCACAAAAGTGGCATTAACATGGTATTTACTCTTACCTAAAAATTCCATTGATTTTTTTACTAAACTTAAAAATTCATCTATAAAGGCGTATTTAGGGGCTCAGAAGGTTGATAAAGGATGGAGGGTATTTTCAAATTTAAATAGGGGAGTACAGAATTGCTCAGAGAATTCGTAGATAGGTTCCAACACGAGAGAATGATGTTGCTGCGAGTACCTGATAATTGGGCGGGTATGGCATTTATAAGCAATTTGAACAAGAAAAGTTCAAAAGCCATGGCGAGGTTGAAAGAAAGTTTGCGGGAGTTTCCTGCAACAACTTGGACGATGTGTACAATCGATACGACACAAAGCTACAGATATAAGAAGATATAGTTACATAGCCAAAGGTACATGAAAGACCAATTCAAGACGCTCCGAATCATAGTTAAGGTCTAGTAAAAATAGGTACAAGACTTACACGAGACCTGCAGGGTGAGATTCCTGACCTAAATAAGAGAATATACGATTTGATTCAAGATCAAGGCAAAAATAGGCGAGATCCTCTTCCCGATTAAAAATGGAGCGAGATGTCCATAAAAATGATTCTTATACTCAAGAAAAAATAGGAGATATAGCCTTAACATCATCACTTCTGAATTGGTAGTTGTTCTAAGAGGAATGTGATATCATGTGCGATGTCAAAAAGAGATGAGATCAGATTCAAATAAAAGGAAGCTAAATTTCTGGTGCAAGTTTAACAATGACCATGGCCATAGAACAACAGGATGCATGCTTTTGCAATGGGAAGCTAAATATTTGCTAAAGCAAGGTTATTTTATGATATATTCATTGAGAAAGGAAAACAAATATACATGGAAACAGAGAAGAAATCCCAAAGGCTCAATCACCAAAAAGAGAACGGTAAATGTTATAACAGGAGGAGATGATGTCAATAGGGTAATGTACATGACTGCAAAAAAGACATCAAAGGACACTGTCACTCACGAGAAGCTAGTTCCCCATGTCTTATAGGGTGACAGTATAATGTTTGATGACGAAGACACAAATGGCTTGATGATTCTTCAAAATGATCAACTGGTAATATCTTTACTTGTACATGATACTAATGTTAGGTGAGTTTTGATTGACCCGAGTAGCTTAGTAAGTGTCATTTTTTTGAGAGTGGTAAATAAAATTCAAGCTAATGATAAAGATCATACCAAAATCATGGTCATTATCTGGATTTAAAAATTCACTTGTCGTTACGAAAGGAGAAGCTATGCTAGCTACGTTTGCAGAAGGAGTCATCAAAGGCACAAAGTTCAAAGTAATAGACAGGGACATTGCCTATTATATAATCTTGGATAGGGTATTGATTCATGATATGAATGTTTTCTCATGCACGTTGCATAAAGTTATCATATTTCCATCATAAAGGGGGATCAGAAAAATCCTGGGAGATTAACAGGCCTCACGGAGTATCAATTCAGTGGTGATTGAAAATACAACAGCCAATGATATAGACACGAAATAATAATTAAATAATTCAGTTGGGGAAACTTCTATCCATACCTCATCTGAAAACACACACGGTCAGATTGATGTGGATTTAAGACTTGATGTTATTTAAGAGCTAAAGGAAAATGAAAACATCAAATTAACCTTGAAGGAGCTCAAAGCTGTGATATTTTTTGTCCACTGACAAGATAGAAAAGTTTACATGGGAGCAAATTTGATCTAGAAATGAATGGTAAGTTAGTTGAATTTTAACATGCTAACAGAGATTGTTTTGCTTGATCGCATTCAGATATGACAGGCATACCATCGGAGGTGATGAATTATAAGCTGCATGAGGATCCATTACACCCACTTGTCAAGCAGAAGAAAAAGAATCAATGGGCCTTTAGAATCATGTGATCCAGGATAAGGTATAAAATCGTCTGAAAGTCTATTCAATACGAGAGGTAAAGTACCATGACTGGCTAGCTGATACTGTTGTGGTTCCAAAAAAGAATGAAAAATGCTGAGTCTATGTAGATTATACCCATTAAATAAGGATTGTCCTAAAGATTCATTTCCTTTACAATACATAGACCAATTAATTATTTGTACTGCAGGTCATGAGCTTTTACGTTTTTAGATGCTTATTCTGGTTATTATCGAATAAAAATGAACCCTTTTGATGAGGGAAAACCTTATTTAGCACATATAAGGGACTTATTGTTATAAAGTCAAGCTATTTGGCTTGAAAAATACTGGAGCCATATATCAAATATTGGTGACCAAAATATTTCAACAACACTTGGGAAAACTATGGAGGTCCACAGAGAAGATATGTTGGTAAAGTAAAATAGGAAGGGGATCATTTCCAACATTTACCCGAGACCTTGAAATTCTCCGCAAGTACAACACGTGAATCAGATAAAGTGCACTTCTAGCGTGGCTTCAGGTAAAATTTTAGGTTTTCTTATTTCTAATAGGGGTATTGAAGTAAATCCTATAAAAATCAAAATTATTAAAGAAATACCAGATTTACTTGTGAGCACGTGATTTTTGTCCTACATGAATTACTCCCATAAATTCAAAACAAAATACTGTTTTTCCCGTTGTTTGCAATTTCATGGATTTTTGTGATATTTTCTATTATTGTTTACATATTGTCTGTGCATGTTTATTTTATTTAATTAATTAAAATAAAAATTATGTTGCATTTGCATTTAGGATTTGACTTTGTATTTTTTAGAATTAATTAGTAATTATTTGTTTTATAAAAAGGAAAAATCACAAAAATAGTTTATTTTGCATATTTAAATTTTGAATTTTGAATTTTGGTAGTTTTTCCTTTAAATCTGATTTTTTATATAATCGTGATTTTATTGTTCATCATTTGAACTTGTAGGATAATTTGACTAGGAATTAGCTTAGGTTTATTTTTTATATTAATTTTGAAAAAAAAGAAAAGAAAAGAAAAAGAAGAAAATCAGTTTGGGGTAATATAATTCTACTCCCAGCCCAATTAAAATTTCCTCAAACCTGCCCCAATTGGCCCAAAACCCACTCTCAAATTACCCGATCCCTCCCCCCCCCCCCCCCCCACTTATCCATACGACCCCATTTCAACAAGCAGGTGATCTGAGCCGTTAAACTCGCTTAATATAACAGTTCGGAAGTGGGGGTTACTTGGTATAAAATTTTCGGAATCCCTAAGCCCCCTCTCAATCGTCTCCCTCACTTCCCCCCATCTCAGAGACAACCTTTGGAAAACCCTAGAGTCGCCCCTAATTCCTCATCATTTCGGGTGGAGGCGCCACCACCAAACACTGCCAAATTAACACCCTGAGACCCCCCATGCCTCCCTCATGTTGAATCCACAAATATTTTTCCCTCGAATGCCTTTTGAACTTCTCGAATCTTAAATCAAGCTTAACCCTAAAATTCCAGATTTTTCCAATTCGAGTTTTCGTCTAAGTATTAGGCTCATCCTGATGTTATTCATGTGTTTTTTATGTAAAAAAATGATTATTCTCATATTGAGCCGAGAATCTGAGCATTCGAAGAGTTATTACCATCTTTTATGGTCTGAGGCACTTATTAGGTATTTCCCTTTTCTCTTAATTTAGTTTTTTTTTCCATTTGTCATCCTAACTTCTGTTTCTTCTTCTAGACTCTTTTTCTGTTTTTTTTTTTAGTTTCTTAAGGGTTTTCTATTATGCATGTTAATTTAAAACCTCTTAGTACATTTAATCTGTTAATTTGGTTAGTTTTGATTTGTTAATTTTGTTAATTCTAGTTCATTAATTTGATTTTTTGTAATTGTTCAATTGCTTATGGTTTTTGTTTTTCTTCAGTTAATTTGGTTCTGATTGTATTTGGGCCTGGGTGATAAGTTAAGATTTTAACATGTTTTATGCCCCTACATGTCTATGCTTTGATCATATATTTGTACAAAATAGTCCCAAAAGGCTCACATGTTATGCTTGTTTGCAGGAGTGAAACCTGCTCAAGTATCAAAGACCAAGAAATCTAAGGGAAGAAAGCCTAGAGCGGACCACGCAAAGTGGAATGGGACCGCACTAGGTGGTTCAGAGAGTTGGTAAAATCAGGCTAGGGGCAACGCGGTCGCAGTACATATCTGGTGGTCCGCGGTTAGGTCTTTCTGGCCCCACTACTCTTTTGTGCGAACCGCGGTCAAGAGATTCAGAAAACTACAATTTTGCCAAGACAATGCCATGTGGTCCGCGGTCGTTATTGTGCGGACCGCGCTAGCTACTCAGTGGTTGCTGTCCATTTTGCACTGTCCGCGAAGCCTAACTTCAAAGAGCTAAATTTTGAATTTTAAGAGCCTTGTGCGGCTGCGGTCTATTTTATGTGGCTCGCACTGACCCCGCATGGACATTTTTGTCCAATTTTTCCAGCTTAGTATAAATAGAATATTGTCATCTGTTATCTTTAGAATTGGGCTGCGCTCGTGAGAACTCATTTGTAGCCATTTTTGGCATCTTAGCTTCTAATTAATGATAGATTAGTGTAGTTATTATGTCTTGTTCTTCATCTATTTATTCATTTTCTCCTTCAAGCATGAGTTGCTTAACCCATTAGATAGGGTTGTGGCTCAACCTATTGTGGGTAATTGATGGGTGTTTTCATCTAGGGTTAGATTGATTATGGGTGTTTGCCATTTGGGTTGATTTTATGTTTTAATCTAAGAATTGGTGGTTGCAAACACTGATTCAAGTTTTGTGGACTTGATTTTTCTTGAGAAAGAGAGTCTATGTCTCCAAAATTGACCCAACAAGGAATTGGGATGGACTCATGAGAAATGATAGTCCTAATTAACGAGTTAAACCTCGAGAGAGTAATCACCCTACTTGAACCCTAGTTGCTTGATCTAATTTGCTTACTCGTTTGATCTGAAGAGAGTCAATTTGGAAAAATCACTTTTTCTACCGAGAGGTGTGAATGTGGGTAAAATTGTGCAACGGTTATAGTATAAGCCCATATCATGTCAATCAAGCCTTAGTATCATCTATTCGTCAATTAGCCACCTAGGTGATGTCACGACCCTAGTGCCCTTCTTCCCATTAGATATAACTCAACAATTATCTCGTCGAATAATTTAGTTTCAATCAATAGCTAGACAATAGTACTTATAATTTGAAAACCCAAAATATGTTTGTAGTGATATTTGAGGCAAACACACATATCTAAGATAGACAGTTATTCCAACTCCATTACCAGCTCCCTGAGGAAATCAATCCCGACCCTGAAATCGGGTAAAAGCTATTGCAACCCGGTCTTCCTACCTTGGTGTGGTTTCGAGTTGGAAGCGATCACTTTTCGGCGCCATTGCCGGAGAGCTTTTGGTGTTGACTATCTATTTAGTTAGCTTTGTATTTTGTTTCTCTTTCTATCTTGTTTGCTAATTTTGTTTGTGTCGATTACTCAGGTACTAATGGCTCTAAACGCTAATGAACCTCTTTGCAATGTCATGGAGGGGAGGACGCAGAAGATATTGATCAAGATGAGGTTCCCTTACCTCAAGCTCCATGTAGAGGCCGTCAGGACAATGACAACAACCCTATCCCAGACCCTCCTCCGCCACCGCCAAGAGTGGCCCCAAGAGTTCTCCCAAATCAAGGGTATGCGAGTTCCATTGTTCCTCCCCGAATCCGGGCAGAGAACTTTCAAATCACAAATGTTATATTGATCTTGCTCGAGCAAAGAGGATACTTTACGGGTGCCTCCGATCAAAATGCCTACAAGCACTTGAAGGGGTTCGTAGATATATGTTGGGGTAGCAAGCAGACAAACATATTCGAGGATGCGTTAAGATTGAGGCTTTTCACGTTCTCTCTTCGGGGTAAAGCATTGGATTGGTTAGAAAGGCTCCCCAATCATTCCGTCACAATTGAGATGAGTTGGCAGATAAATTCACTGGCAAGGTTTTCTCACTAAGTCATATGGCGGCACTTAGGGATGAAATATTAACTTTCAAGCAAGATCCAACAGATTCTTTGCATGAAATTTGGGATAGATATAGAATGATAATGAAGGAATGCCCCAACAATGACATGATGGAGAATATGTTGCAACGAACTTTCTACCGGGGCATCAATACTACTAATCATTGCATAGGGAATCAATTGGCAGGGGGTAATTTTATGACGAAGCTTGTTCTGTTCTTGGTGAGACTGCGGAAACATCCTTCTCATGGCAAAGTAGAGCTAACTTTCTTCAGGTGACCTGGTTATTCATTTACATACGGAGTTACATAACCATGGGCAAGCTATTGCATAGTTGACGACCACTATGAACCAATTGACAAAGGCGTAATTGCAACAAGTCCAAAATCCGCACCAAGTCAATGCCATGGAAGGAGTTTCTATGCTAAAAAGGAGGCAACGAGGGCAACAACCTAAAGGAAATTGTGAACAATATGACAACAGTGATGGTGGTGGTTTTTTCAAATGAGTGTTATGATGATTAAAGTGAGGAGGTCCAATATGTTAACAATTAACAAGGGAATAGAGGCAACTTTTCGAATCAACAGTAGCGTCCCCAAGGTAATTGGGTTAATCAACAATAAGGCGGAGGTAACTGGAATAATAACAACCAACAACAATGTGGAGGAAATTGGAACAACAACAATCAAAACAACAATTGGGGCAATCAAGGTAATTGGAATGAGAACAACAATAATTGGAGCAACAAAAACAATCAAGGTAATTGTAATGAGAACTACAATAATTGAAGAAACAACAACAATCAAGGAGGGTGAGAAAATAGTGGGAACCAAGGCAACTGGGGGAAACGATTTCAAAGGCCCTCCATGTACTAACAACAAAAAAAATCCACCCCCTTTTCCTTCTCAAGGTCCAAGTTCTTCCGAGAGGGATATGGGGAGAATTAAGAATATGTTCGAGCAAATGATGAAAAGGAACCAAGATTCTGATGCGCAATTGGCTTCTAATAATACCTCTATTCGGAATTTGGAGGTGAAAATAAGCCAACTCTCTCAAGCTTTGAATACTCACCTCAAGGGTGCTCTACCAAGTGATACGGTGGTGAACCCAAAGGGTGGGAAAACAAATTAAGTGATAGTGGTTACAACAAGAAGCGGGAGAGGCAGTGATCTGCATGCCTCAAGAGAAAAACAAGTTGTGGTTGATGATGATGAGTTGCAAGATAATAATGTATCTCTGATTGTTGAAGACGTGGTTGACAAAGTGAACAATGATGTGCGGATTGATATAGATGATGAGGCCGAGGTAGAAACTCAAAATTCTGTAGACCCATCTAGGGAACACGTGATTGACATGCTTGAGCCGGTTGTACCAAAAGCCAAGGCTCCCTTGCCTAGGCCACCTCCACCTTATCTTCAACGGTTAGCAAAGCACAAGAGTGACCACAAGTTCAAAAGGTTCATAGATATGATGAAGAGGCTTACACTTAATGTTTCTTTGGTGGAGGCACTTAAAGCAAATGCCGAGCTATGCAAAATTCATGAATGACTTTGTTTCAAAGAAGCGGTATATGGATTGTGAAACTATAAAGATGACTCACTAAGTGAGTGATATAGTGCATTCAATGGCCCCGAAGTTAGAGGACCTCGATGCTTTTACTATCCCTTTTACTATTGGAAGGAGGACTTTGCCAAAGCTTTATGTGATTTGGGGGCAAGCATAAATTTGATGCCTTATTCAATTTTCAAGACTTTGGGAATTGGACAACCTTCACCAACCTCAATGAGACTTCAAATGGCGGACCGATCGATGAAGCGCCCTTTGGGCATAATTGATAATGTACTTGTCCGGGTGGATAAGTTTATATTGCCGACTGACTTTGTCATGTTGGATTATATTGGGTAGACCTTTCCTTGCAACGTGGAAGGCATTGGTTGATGTTGAAGTGGGTGAGTGGAATTTCTGTGTGGGGGATGAAAATGTTGTTTTCCCTGTTTGCAAATCCATGAGGCAACCTAATGGCACCGAGTTGTGCTCTTTTGTGGACATTGTCACAGCTGTGATATTGGATGATACAAGTTCTATGATTAATGTTGAAAATCCTTGTTGCCGATCCTCTAAATCAGGATGTCAATGATGATGCAAGTAGAGTGACGTGCAAAGATTCTATACATTTTATGGAATCTTGTGAGCCCACATATTGTCTTTGGATCTTGAAAACCGACAAATTCCACTAACAAACCAAATAATTGAGGAGTCACCAGGGTTGGAATTGACTCCACTTTCTCCACACCACAGTCAACACGCTTCGTATATCTAAAACTATTTTGGATAATGATGTGAAAGCTTTCTTGGAGCGTGAAGGAAGATTAGATGAGGCGATAGAAGAAGTGGGGGTCTACCTTGTTTCTAACAAATCTTGGATTTCTTCGGTTCACTGCGTATCGATGAAGGGTGGCATGACCGCAGTGACAAATTCTCAGAATGAGTGGATTCCTGCAAGAACAGCCACAGGTTGGCAGGGTTTCATGGACTATAAAAAACTGAACAACATGCCCCATAAGGATTATTATCCCTTGCCATTCATTGATCGGATGCTCAACCAACTTGTTGGGTGTGATTTTTATTGCTTCTTGTATAGATTGATGAATTCCATGTGGTGGCGCTTCTTGATGTAAAGTAATATGATGGTAACGTACGTCGTGCCACGACGTTAAATCAGAACTTCTGAGGAGGCAACCCATGTGTTTTTCTTTTTGTTCTCTTTGATTTTCTAGGTAGTTAGGATTGATTTTTGAGCAAGTTAGTTGTGAGATGTTGTAGGGATTGCGTTGATGCAGTGCTGGACGTAATTGCATAAGTACTAAGTCTTCGAAGTTTTCCAGTGCGGACGCACGTCCATTTTGTGTGGTCGGCACTAGTATGAGCAGGAAATGATAACTCTTTGAAGTTTGCCACCCCAATTGTATGGCATTTTGTGTAGACCACTGTGGACCTCCGCGACGACTGTCTCTATTGTGCGGACCGTGGAGGTTGCCTTCTAAAACTTCTTTTGCATAAACCCAGCACGATCTGCGGCCCGCTTTGTACAATTGCGCTGGTAGGTAAGGATGGGGCCCACATCTTTTTCTATAAATAGAGCCCAAGGGGCATCATTTACCCTTTTCGAATATTCAACACTCAAACCCCTTAAAAATATTGTTCATCGTATCATTGACCGTAATATTTGCTTTCATTGAATACTTGCATTCCATCTTTAATTTGGTAACATTTCATCCATCTTCTCATTAATTTCTTCTGCTTTATTTAGTTGTTAACTTTGGGTAGTTTAAAGGCTGGGTGTTTCTGTGCTGAATATGCATAAATATTGGGCTAATGAGTAAGGACAAGCTAGGTGAACAAAATTGAACAAAAAAATAGAAAAAACATGAAATCCTAGCCCCATTCTTGTGCAATATACTCTCCGCCTCCCGCGGTTGCCTTTGTGGGGTCCGCGGTGCCCTAAGTAACTGAAAGTTAACCTATGCCCAGCGTGGCCGTATTGCACTTTGTGCGGTCCGTACCGGCCCACCGCGTCCGTGATCCCACTTTGTGCAGACCCCGGTGGGGAGATTCAGAGAGTTATCTTTTGGGACTTTGACACAATGCAAATCGCGGTCATTTTTGCGCGGTTCGAGGTGCCTCCAATGCGACCGCATTCCTATTTGTGCAGGCTGCAGTGCTATGTTCTGCAATAATTCATCTACTCTCTGCAATTCATTTCATTCACCTATTTCACTACATGTGCTTAGACTAACCATGTTAGATATTTTTGCTTGTGGATAATGGTCAAACATCGAGGCAAAGGTTCCAAACAACGTGGCAGAGGTGATTCCTCCCAGGGAGGCAAAGGAAAAAGAGTGGTAAAACTCACTTCCTAAGTCCGGGAAAACATAAAAGACCCAAAAGTTGATAAAAGCTGCCGATAGAGCTGCTTTTGATTCCCCGGGGAGTGAGTATATGCCATCTCAGGACATCTCCTCCGACTCAATAAAAACTCACTTCGTCTCCAGCTTTCAACTGATTGATACGCTTCTAATATCACCCACTGTCAAGAGGCCGGTGAATGTAGTTTCAGATTTATCTGAAGAGTCCGCAGCCGGTAGTGAAGACTACTCCACCTCCCCCACAACTTCATTATCTGGGGAGAGTGCAGGCGAAGATGAGGAGAGGTACAAGGTAGTGAAGGTGCTGAACCTCAGGTTTGAGGAATTGACCGAACTAGGAAGGCTGAAGTGTGGGAGGATAGATTTGTGAGCCAAGTGGCCTACATAAGTATAGGGAGTGGTGGCCACAGATGCATTTAATATCAGAGATGAGCTTTGTTATCAAAGAGTTGCTATCCCACAACCCTGACATGCTGAGACAATTTAAAATGAGACCAGGCCGGGAAATATTTCTGGAAGAGTGTGTTGATGCAAATAGGCATATGGTTCCGAAATTCTATTGTAATGTGGCTCACATTGTCAAAGGATTCAAGGTGACCAAGGTCCGGAACAAAAAGGTGTTGTTCGATGGGCAAGCCTTGAATGAATATTTGGGCTTCAATGAAGAGGGGGTCCATCCATGGTTATCCTAGTACTTGGCGATCCCAGGTACAGTTCTTGAGTGGTTGACTGCGGGGGTTAAAATTTTGAGAGGGACCTTGAACTTCGAAGCTAAGGGTTGGGAGACTTTCTTTTGCAGTAGGCTAGACCCTACCACACATGACTAGACTCTTCCTATCTCCCGGACTATGTTGGTTGCCTCAATCATAGCGGGTTACCCCATCAACGTGAGAAATTTGATGTTCCGCATCATCTCTCTTGTGGGTGCGGAAGCTAACCGGAACTACTCTTTTCCCAACACCCTCTCTATGTATTTCCCTGAGTTGAGGTGGAGAACAAGAGGTATGATGTCAAAGCCAAACTAGTGGCTCCTTTCTCATAGTACAGTTTGAAGGGGCTAGACAACCCCAAGGACAAGCACTACAAGCCTCCTGCTTCTGCCCCAACTGGCCAGTCTAAAGAGCCAGTTGAGGTAGAGGCCTCTATTGAGCGTGGCTCCACAGTTGCTGCCATGCCTCCAAGTCCTTCCACTTCAGCTGGCCTGAAGATTCCTTCTTCCCAGGCCCATCCTATCACGGACCACCGACTGAGCCAGACACTTCAGAGCCTTAACAACTTGATGTACACTGCATCATCCAAGTACTCCACCTTGACCTCCACCATTGCAGCTCAGTCGTCTCCTCAACGAGTTCAGGTCCTACAATCTATAGAGGATGCTTTGAAGGAGTTACTTGACAACCAGGAGAAGATCCTCAACACCCAGTCCGAGTTGGTAAAGGCAGTTGCTTTACATGGCAAGGCTCTAAAAGAGCTTTCCAAAGAGCACAAGAATTTGTATAAGACACGGGCCTCCAGGGAATCTGTAAAGGAGTTTAGAGCAGATGTGGATAAACTGAAGGCAAACCAACTGCCTTTAGACTTATTATTTAAGGACCTAGCCCTAGCAGTAGTTCCAGTAGCAGCCCGAGATATAGAGTTAGTGCAGAGGCCTCCAAAGAAGAGGAGAAAGATCCTTAGTGCAGATGATGCTATCATCCAATTGGCAGACCCACCAGAGGCTTCCTCTAGTCAGCCACAAGAGGTACCAGATCCACAGCAAGTCCAGAGCTAGTCCTAGGTCCCAGTAGCTGAGCAATAGGATACCAAGAACCAGTTTGACGTTCCCGTACATATAGAGGACCTGGGGACCACTGATGATTCCATGCAGACAGACAAGACTTAGGGAGTCTCCTATATCCTTTCATCTTGACTTTTGATGCTTATTTGTTTAGTTTCCATTGGGGACAATGCAGCTTTTATTTGTGGGGGTGCGCGCTACTTTTTATCTGGATGATTGTATATATTAGTTGACTTAGTTTATGTTTATGTTGATTTTCTGTTTGGTCTATATATAACTTTACATTTAGTTACTCTTATGGTACTTTTTATATTCTCTTAGGTATGTATATATAGTTACATTTTTGTATATGTTCATCCCTCATTGTATATTCTAATCTAGTATTGT
Source organism: Nicotiana benthamiana (assembly GCA_034376525.1). Lineage (NCBI taxonomy): Eukaryota > Viridiplantae > Streptophyta > Magnoliopsida > Solanales > Solanaceae > Nicotiana > Nicotiana benthamiana. Next base: position 144,002,571 of record CM067337.1, on the reverse strand, counting down.
AATATTCATTCTATTTTCTATTTTCGTAAGAAAAATTTATTTTTTGCTTTGTAGAAAGGCTCGCAACCTTTTTGTTTCATTTTTGGCGCTTTTAATAAGCCCTACGTTTTCTTAATGCCACGGTTCTTTCCAAGAGTGGAGTATTTTGTGAACCGGATAGCTCTTCCGGATGATGGATGGCGTGACAATCTTCTTAAGGTTTTGAGTCTTTTTTTTGGTAGTTTATTGTTAAGGGTAGCTCAAGCAAAGCTTCACTTGGGCCTAACACATTTGCTTTTGATCCCATGTTCAAAGACAAGTGGTTGTGTTTATGATGGTGAAAGTAGTGACCTTGAGACTCTTGTGTTGACCAAACAATCATCATGTGGTCTTTCGGTACTATTGTGTGCTCAATCATGTCAAAGGTTGGTGTAGGCCCCCGACTCTATGTCTTTAGCGATCCTTGAGTGTGTGTGGTGAGAAATTGAATTTTGAGTCCAAGTCCTAAGCCAATGGTCTAGAACTAGCCCTAAATATTTGTTGAGGCAAAATTTTGAGTGAAATTCGACTTGAGAAAAGATTGTAGGCTCTCATTCATCCAAATGACAATTGAACAATTTCATAGCCTACCAATGATATAATCCCTAGCTAACCCTTTTGACCTTTAAACCTTTTTCTTTCAAACTAATGCTATCCATTCGAAATTATACTCTCTCTTGGCACCCAAATATTCCCTTGAGTAATGACAAAAGTCTAAGTTTGGGGGGGGGGGAGACAAGAAAGGAAATCAAAGTGGTAAAAAGTATGAAATAAAAAAAAGGCAATGAATAAGAAAGGAACACGAAAGACAAAAAGAATGCTCAATGTGAAAAAAATGAATAAAAAAGGATTCAAGAAAAGCAATGAATGAAAGGCGTGGAAAGTTGAAAAAGGAGAAATATTTTGAATTGCATAAGAAAGAGTGACAATGTGTCTCTCTAACCCCTTGAAAGGAAGTGAAATACTCAAAAGAGTCAAGAGAATTGTGCCAAAATGAATCAAAAGAAGTGTTTTAGGGAATAAGGAACCCATATAGACCAATAAATTTTCCTACCCTCAACCAAAAGCCTTCACATTGACTCCACAAAAGCCCTATATGATCTTGAGTTGGATGGTGCTCGCACTAGTGGATACTTAAATAAGGGTCAGGCATATGGTACTTAGAGCCGGACTTGTGACCTTTCCTTGAGAGAGACGAGTGAACTCCTATTAACCTATGTTTGTGTGCTTATACTCTAAAAGGTGAGGTTTGATTGGGGAGAGTTGAGATGTATGAGTTTGGGTTCCAATACAATCAAAGTAATTGAGACAGTTCTTTGATGTAATGAGTCAATTGTTGATGCTCTTGTGTCACTTTTGATCCCTAGTTTAAAATTTGTTAATGATCCATTTGTATTAAGGGAAATTATTAGTCCCAATTGATGCTTGTTGAGGTTACTTTACTGTAGCTGGAATTACTTGAATTTTCTTTTAAGGGGTTGGTCTTATTTTGTTTGCTTGAGGGCAAGCAAAGGTTTAAGCTTTGGGGAGTTGATAAGTTAGGATTTTAACATGTTTTATGCCCCTACTTGCCTATTCTTTGATCATATATTTGTACAAAATAGTCCCAAAAGGCTCACAAGTTGTGCTTGTTTGCAGGTTTAATCGACAAAGTGACGAAATGTCAAAGATCAGCTCAAAAAGGAGTGAAACCTGCTCAAGTATAAAAGACCAAGAAATATAAGGAAAGAAGGCCTAGTGTGGACCGCGCAAAGTGGAATGCGGCCGTACTAGGTGGTTCAGAGAGTTGGTAAAATCAGGCTAGAGCCAATGCGGCCGTGGTACATATCTTGCGGTCCGCAGTTAGGTCTTCGCGACTGCACAGCCTCACTACTTTTTTGTGCGGTCCACAGTCAAGAGATTCAGCGAACTACAATTTTTCCAAGACAATGCCATGTGGTCCGCGATCTTTATTGTGCGTCTCGCGCTAGCTACCTTCGAGACTGAGGTGCATTCTACGCGGTCCGCGGAGCCCAACTTCAGAGAGCTAAATTTTGAATTTTAAGAGCCTTGTTCGGCCGCTGTCCATTTTGTGCGGCCCGCACTGACCCCGCATGGGTATTTTGGTCTAGTTTTTCTAGCTTAGAATAATTAGAATATTTTACCTTTTTAGGTCATCCGTTATCTTTAGAACGATGTTGCACTCGTGAGAACTCACTTTGTAGCCATTTTTGGAATCTTAGCTTCAAATTAACGATAGACTTGTGTAATTTAATTTAGCATTTAGTTATTTTGTCTTAATCTTCATCTATTTCTTTATTTTCTTCTTCAAGCATGAGTAGCTAAACCCATTAGCTAGGGTCGTGGCTCAATGCTAGCGTGGGTAATTGATCGGTGTTGCCATCTAGGGTTAGATTAGTTATGGGTGTTTGCTATTTGGGTTGATTTTATATTTTAATCTAAGAACTGGTGGTTCCAAACACCGATTCAAGTTTTGTGGACTTGATTTTTCTTGAGAAACAGAGTCTATGTCTCCAAAATTAACCCAACAAGGAATTGAGATGGACTCATGAGAAATGATAGTCCCAATTAATGGGTTAAACCTCGAGAGAGTAATCACCCTACTTGAGCCCTAGTTGCTTGATCTAATTTGCCTACCCGTTTGGTCTCGAGAGAGTCAATTGGGCAGAATCACTCTTTCTACCGAGAGATGTGAGAGTGGGTAAAATTTTGCAATGGTGATAGCATAAACCCCAATCATTTCAATCGAACCTTAGTATCATCTACTCGTAAATTAGCCACCTAGGTGATGTCACGACCCTAGTGACCTTCTTCCTATTAGATATAACTCAACAATCATCTCGTAGTATAATTTAGATACAATCAATAGTTAGACAATAATAGTTATAATTTGAAAACCCAAAATATGTTTGAGTGATATTTTAGGCGAACGCACATCTCTAAGCTAAACAGACATTCCAACTCTATTACTAGCTCCTTGAGGAAATCGATCCCGGCCTCAAATCGGGTAAACGATTTTGCGACCTGCTCTTCCCACCTTGGTGTAGTGTTGAGTTGGCAGCGATCACTGGGGTTCATGCCTTTAGGTTCAGGCTCATGGTTTGGGTTGGGTTTTGAGTTAATTCAACCCAGGGTCAACTTGACCAATACCCGTTTGGTCTATCTGGTTAATGAACATTGTTTAGGGGTAATTTTTGTAGTATTGGTAGGGGAATCTTATGTAACAACCTTAGGAAGCATCCAGGAAAGGGGTTTCGGGACTGGTTTTGAAATTCTGAAATTTGCATTAAGGGTATAGGAGCTAAAACCAAAATTGGGAAAGGGTTAAAAGGCAATTTTAATTTCTTTTAGGCTGCCCTAATGGATTGCCTATAAATGCATTTTTACTTAAGGTTTAAGTCAACTTGGAAGAGAAGAAAAAATCTGAGAAATAAAAATGGCTGAATACTCTTAAATTTTTGGCATGTTCTAGTTAAAAATTACTGAATTCAGGCTTAGTTTTGGTCTTGGGTTCTTTTCAATATTTGAGAACTGTTGAACTCAGAATTGTGCATCTGATGGTTTGAGTATTGGTTTGGAACTATTTGGATTTCTTCTGCTGTTTCTTTGGTTTTAGTCAAGCTGATTTCACTATTTCACTGACCAATTCTAGGCTGATTTCTGCTATTTGCTACTGCTGATTCCTCATTTCTTATTTCCTTTTATTTCTAGGTAAATGTACTTGAATCTCATCTCAATTTGAAGTCCAAATGAGAAACATAATGTTGAAGCATGATCTTAAGTTCATTTTCTTTATGTTCGCTATTGTTTTGATTTACTTCTAATGCATATGGTAATGGCTGCTGACAGTTTCCTCTAGGAGTTATATTCTATTTACATTTGGCATAGAATGTAGTATTCTATTAAATTTTGTAGCTGGGGGATTTCCATTATTGAACTCTTATTGTTAATTTTGTATCTTTAAATGGTTAAGAGAGTTTCAAGGATAACATGTGATCACATCAGTAGTAAATCATAGATTTCATTCCTTATGTTATCATAATATATTTGGTTAGTTGAATGCTTCTTGACTTTAGATTGTGCCAAATCATGTTAGGACAAGGGGAAATGGTTTAAGTTGTTTTGAATAGGTAACTACATGCATGGATTCTCTTGTGTAAGGCATGGAGCTTATTTCAAATTGGTACTGGCATCCCCAGTCAGTCGATTTAACGTTTAAATTATTTGAAATGCAAAGTAATTATGCTAATACCATGTAAGGTTCTGCATAGTCTGATCAAATTTTCAATTTTGTCTGGTTTTGTGTAATTAATTGAATCTGAAAGTTTGCGCTTAAGGTTTGCCCAGCTAAGGATGGTTCAGAGTTTGCTTCTTTGGACCTTCATTCTTCACTAATAATAAATTTTGGGCTCATTTAGGCCCAAGCTTGAATCTGATGTTGATAATCAATTGCCTTACTTGTTAGTTGAAACGATATTTGTATTTAGCTATGTTCGATGTTGTCCTTCTTCTTACTCATTGCTGATATTAAAATACATGCCAAGAGATTCTAACTCGAGTCTCATTCTTGTTTTCTCCTGATTCTCAATTAGTTTGGGCCATGAGACCGTGCAAAACATAGATGCAAGCCTCTCATGTTGGGCCTGCCCATTTAAGATTTTGATCTTATTGATTATGGCCCTAACCTTTTGTTTTATTTTCCAAATCAAACGCGTTCCCTTTCTTCAAATGCAAATTTGCTTTTGTAAAGATGGACTGAACGTTGGACCTAAAACAAGAAGGATAGAATCCTATGTCACCTAGTGTTGTTAGATGAGCATTGTTAATAATCGAGATTGAGCCATAGTAAGCAACACGGTTAACCTATGGCCCCAATACTCTCGAATAAGCTGAAGTGAGAAGATTTGGGGCGTGCCATACTAGATAACATAAATAGCATATGGCCCTCAAACATTTAACTTGAATAACCTTTTGAAATGAAATCGAGGTATGTTGAGCCAAATAAAATCTCAAAATAGGTGGTCCTCAATTAATTGTTTCTTTTAAATCCTTAGAATTCGAAGCATGCAATTTAGCAAATTTCTCATGGCGCCCCGCAAAGTTAAAAATGCGTAGTTGCTTTAGGCACGTAATTTAAAATTACCTTCCTAAACTTGGGTGTGCATTTCATGTGACCCAAATTCAAAATACAACAACGTTGAATAAAAGGCGTTTCGGATTGCGGGTGCATTTCATGTGGCGCGGTCCACAGACATATTTTAGACGACGTTTAAATCTTCCTTAAAATAAATAAAAGCGATTTAAAGTTTGAATGCGCATAGGTTCAAAATATTTTAAAATCAGATAAATAGGCCAATAATCATAGTTGAACGACCGTGCTAGAACCACAGAACTCGGGGAATACCTAGCACCTTCTCCCGGGTTAATAGAATTCCTTACTCGGATTTCTGATTCGCAGACTGTAATGCAGAGTCAATCTTTTCCTCCATTCGGAATTTGAACCGATGACTTGGGAAACCAAAAAACTATCGCAAGTGGCGACTCCGAATTCTTTAAATAAATTAATCCCGTTTCGATTGTCACTTAAATTGGAAAAAAGTCCCTTATTCCATTCAAGTGTAGAAAAAAGGGAGGTGTGACAGTACTTACTAGCAAGTAAGAAGTACAGAGATTAACAGATAGGATAACTTCTCCACGAAGGTTTATATCTAAGTCATCAGAAAAATACTTTAAGTTTTTTTCAGTATTGAAAAATCAATATCAGTTGCATGGTCTGGCAAATGTCAGCAAGCTCTGAAGGACTTAAATGTGTTTATGTCAAATCCATCTATGTTAGAAAAACCAAAAGATAGAGAGAGATTGTTCATATACCTTGTTGTGTTTGAAGTGGCGGTAAATGCGGTATCGGCATATGGAGATAAAGGTAAACAATCTCCGATTTATTATGTTAAGTCTTTATTAGATGCTGAGAAATGATATCCTCACCTAGAAAAACTTTCTTTAGCTTGAATTAAGGCATCAAGGAAGTTAAGACCTTACTTTCAATGTCATCCTATTTCTGTTATAACTTCTTTCCCATTAAGGAATATATTGCATAAACAAGAATTATCAGGAAGGTTAACTAAATGGGCTATAGTGCTTAGTAAATATGATATTATATATCAGCCTAGAACTAGTATAAAATCTCACGTGTTAGCTGAATTTAGTTAAATCCTAGTTCATGAAATAGAACAAGAGCAACAAATATTTATTGGACATGATTTGAGGATTTGGACCTTGTTTACTGATGGTTCCTCAAATGTTAAAGGAGAAGGTTTGGGGATTATTTTAATTCCACGTTTAGGAGAAATTATAAGATAGGCGATAAAATGCTACCCAATAACTAACAATGAGGCAGAGTACGAAAGTGTGATTACTAGCTTGGAGTTTGTACGAGAGCTTGGTATTGAGAAAATCCTGGTCAAAAATGACTCGCAACTAGTAGTCAATCAAATCTATGGGACTTACATGGCAAGAAAGACATGAATACAACAGTACCTTGAAAAAATACGAGAATTTCATAGGCAGTCCCAAACATGGAAAGCGGCACAAATACCTAGGGAGAATAATGCAGAAGCATGCATATTGGTAAATCTCGCGTATGCCACTAATGCGATAAATGCAGAAAATGTTGTTATGGTATATTTATTTCATTTAGCCCTCGACCAAACCAAGAGTGAGGTAAATTTTAACTATTTTACTTGGGATTGGAGAAATGTATTTGTGAACTTTTTGCTGTATATCATTTTTTCTGAGGATAAAAAGAATCTCGGTTACTAAGGCTGAGGGCTACTCAGTGTTGCTTAATTCATGGGAATTTATATAGCGAAATATTTTGTGGACCTTTAGCAAATTTCCTTGGACCTTCACATAAATACGTAATGAGAGAAGTACACAAGAGGAATAGTAGCAATCATGGCAGGGGGAGATCGTTGGTGAAGACACTAATAAGAGCGATATACTATCGACAAAAAATAGAAGAGGAAGTAGAAAACTTTGTAAGCAAGGTGCGATAAATACTGACGATACACTAATAATATGCGTTGACCAGCAGAACTGTTTCATTCAGTTATATTATCGTGACCCTTCATGAAATGAGTGATAGTCATCATTGGACCATTGCCTCAAGCTAAGGGAAATATACTGTTTTTGTTAATTCTAACGAAATATTTCTTAAAATGGGTAGAAGAAAGTGCGAGAAAAGGATGTTATGGATTTTATTTGGAGAAATATAATATGTCGATTTGGAGTTCCAAAGGGGATCCTTCGTGATAATGGGCCACAATTCATATGTGTGAAAGTTACTGATCTTTTCAAAAGCTGGCAGATTAAACGGATTACATCTGCGCCTTACAACCCAACGACTAACAGGCAAGCTAAGTCAAAAAATAAGGTATCGTTAATAACTTAAAAAAGCAATTGGAAAATTTAATATGCAAATGGACATAAATACTACTAGGTATGTTATGGGCTTACTGAACAACAACAAAAACTAGCACGGAAGAAACCCATTTTCACTTGTATATGGAATGAAAGCTCTGATTCCAATTGAGATAGGCAAACCACGCACGAGGTACACACATACAAATGAAGCAACAAATGAAGAAGAGCTACGAGTAAATTTGGATTTGACAGAAGAAAGATGAGAAGTAACATTAATTCGAATGACAACTCAAAAGCAGATGATTGAATGATACTATAACAGGAAGGAAAACTTGAGATATTTCAAGATTGGTGACTTTGGCCTAAAAAAGATATTTCGATCAACAAAAGCAGCTAACGCAGGAAAGTTGAGTCCAAATTGGGAAGACCCATATAGAGTTAAAGGCATTATTGGAAAATGAGTGTACGAATTGCAAAACATAGATGGCAATGTGTTACTATCGAATTGGAATGCAGTCCATTTGAAGAAGTATTACTTCTAAAAGAGGTTAATACCCATGGTCATGTATCATGAAAGTTCAATTTTATTTTGTTTACTTATGTTTTGCTAACTATTTTAAATGATAGGTACAAAGCTGGCCCGTAAAAAATGATGATATTAGACCCGAAATATATAGGGAATACTTAATTATTCCCATTCTAGGATACAATATTTCTGATGGCAAAGGGTTATGCAGTTATCGTCTAAAAAGATTATCTCCGAGTCTCGTATTTATTTCCATTTTTAGGAAAAGAACCAATAGCAATAGCTTGAACCAGTGTTCGAGATCTCATGTTTTAATGCTCTAACTCAGGAAGAACTACGCATATAGAAGGATGCATAGGGAAAGAAGATGTACAACACAAAAACATAATTTAGCTAGAGTTAAAACCTTAAAGAAACCCTTGAGGAAGATATCAAGATTTTAAAGGCATTCAAGCTCGCAGAAAAAATGGATAGTAAAGAGTTAAAGAACCTACAAAATACTACCACGAGCACTTAGGTTAAGGCTATTGATTTAAACACAGGAAATGTACCCATATTTGCAAACTTTCTACAAATAAACAGTTATGACAATGTTGTATAAGATTATTTATTTGAAAGTTCAAAAAATAAAAAATATCTCAAATTAATTCATGTTTCATATATTTCCATCAATATGAAAAGGAGAAATCGTCCTCATCAATATTGTTATCATAAAATAGCCTTCTTTTATGAAAACACTTCCATATTAAAAGACGTGATCTACTAAAGCATTTTAATGCAAGTATAAGTTCAAATACATAAAGAGAAAAAAAAACATAATATGCAGTAATGATATATTTATATCATTACCCCATAGATAGGGGAGGAAAAATCTTCCAAAAACAACAAAAAAAGAGTTTCAACAAAAGCCAGAACAAGGGCAAATCACTTTTACAAAAGCCAATGGAGAAATTAAGGAGCATCATCTACAGGTGAATAGGGATCAACTTGAGAAGAAGAAGGTTGAACGTCAGCTTCACCAATAATAAGTTCATCTCCATCACCTTTAGAACCTTCAAACTCAGGTGTTGAGAAGCTTTGATGTTGCCGAGTTTGATCAATCGCTTGTTAAGCCTTTGCAATTTCACCATTAAGGTCAAACCGTCCTAGCTAACTTTGGTTAGAGCCTCGAAGCGGGTCATTAGGAAAACCCAACTAACATAAACTGTCAACTTGTTTTCTAGGGCATCATAATCCTCCTACTACAGCTCAATTTCAGCATTCAATTCTTCTTTCTCTGGTTCTGAAGCTTCATAAAATGTCTTTAAAGGAGTAGGAGAACTCAAGGAACTAAATCTTGTCCGACGAGGCACGTAGGTCTTCTTGAGCCTAGGTGAGAATATTTTACAAATCACCTGCCTATACCTCTTTCTGGTTAAGGAGCTTTTTCAATCTTCTAATTTCTCCAGTTTCCTTGGAGCGCTGCTCAGCGAAGGAGGATTCTAATCTGTTCTTGTCTTTTTCAACTTAATTAGAAAAGCTTTTAAAATCGCTAATTTGGTGATGATTATCCTCAGTTGTTCTTTTATAGCTCATTTCTCCTCAAAAGAACGTTTTTCTCCATTTGAAGGCCTTTGAGTTGCTCTTTCTAATTATAAGCTCAATCCCCTGCTGAACTGCCCTAAAAATCCTTCTCATATGCTCTATACCTGTCAAATTGATCTATAAAAAGGCAAAGAAAAGGGGATTAAAAACATGAAAGACAGGAGAGGAAAGTATAAAGAGTATTGATATCTCTTGAGGGAGGAATATATGATATCATTTATCAGAGTCAAGGAACCGTGAGAATCAACCTTTTTTCCTTTCCACGGGACCGGGCAATGGTTTTAGCCACACAAATGCCTGCCCATATTTCTTTAGTAGATTTTTACCATCGGTGACTTCAATTAAAACTTTATTTATACCCATCTACCCGCTAGAAGGCTCAGCTTCTTCATGAGAAACATCATTAGGGGCAACAACTGGCGTGGCTGTTGGATGAGAAGTAGGAGAATTAATAGTGGGTCAACTGATGTCATCGAGAGAGAGACAAGCGGTGGATCTTCTAAGACAAGACCAAATTCTTCTTCACCCTGAAAACCTTGGGCAAAGACTCTGTTAATGGGACTTGGGGTGGGGGGAGGGGGGTTATAAAAATTACCAGCATATTCATTAGAGATATCAAAATTGACATTCTCTAGCTCATCAACGAGGCTAAAAGGAATTGAACAAGGAGGGGGATCTTGAAAAACATGGGTTTCAACATCTGAAACCATGCACCTTATGACTTGTGGTTTCCTCACTAAGGAACCTTCTTCGATATTCTCTTCATCTTCAGATCCACGAGTTTCAACATTCTTTCTCTTGGAGGAAGACATTCTTAAAATATGTTCTTGTGCGGAGCTTACAGAAAGCCTCGCAGAAGGAACACAAGTGGAGCTGATGCCATAAATAGCAAATCCTAAAAAAGGGAAAAGTATATGTATTAAAAGAAAGGAATGACAAAATAGAAGGAGAATCGTGTGGATAAATACCGTGCACTTTCCATCCAAATTTTTGTGAAAGAAACTTTTAGGATCTCTTATCTATGGGAGCAACGATAAGTATTTTTCTACCCAATTACGGAAGTCAGAAATTTCTTTGAAGGCTTCCACGAATGCTGAAAAATAAAACACACTCATGTGACGGAAATTAAAACGTCAAAGAAAGCAAGAAATTAGAGAAAAAAATACTTATGTGCAAAGTTTCATTTTTAGGGAAGGGCATGTTCTCATCACCCATTAACCCATAAAAGGGGGCGACAAGAAGTCGAGCATACCAGCCACAGTCACATTCATCCTCGGGGCTGACTAAAGCCCTTTTATATCTAGCCATGAGAGAAAAGACACATTCACAGAAGAGTTTCAAAGAATATTTGTGGAGAAAGTGACGAAAGGTAAAATGAGTGAGAACTAAACCTGACAAGTAGCAAAGGCAAGCAACTGCCTTTCACACGATGGGACCTATTTGATCGAGACAAACGTTAAAATAGTGGCAGAACTCAATAATCACGGGATCAATGGGAGGAGTAAACCCTAAAGTAAAAAGATAGGTATAAACAACGAAATAACCTTCATGGATAGAGGCGGTTCTTTGATTAGCACTAGAAGTCATCACTAGAAAATTAGGTCTCTAATGACATTCACGTCGTCGAACAAAGGAAAGAACGTCTAGCTAATCAAGCTAGGGTAATGATCAACATAGTTAAGAGATACAATGGAAGAAACCTATTTTTCCATAGCTTCACGATCTGATACTAAAGAGAAATCTTGTGGGACAATCTCAAAATACTAGGTTCTCACACGGGTTCCTTCTGATCCTTTCCTCTAGAGGAAGAGCTAGTTGTTAAAGGAGTTCTAGCCCTAGAAGAAAATATCTTAGCAATACTACTTTGAGGGGTTGAACTACGAGTGGACAGCGATCTACCACCTCTCCTACTCCTGGTAGGGGCCATAGAGGGAGGAAATTCATTACCGATCACCAGTTTATGTGGCTCTGAAGAATTACAAGAGAAGTTAGGGAGATGAATGCAAGGAAGAAGAAAGGGATTTTTGAAATTGGGTGTGATGAGGTATTTATAGGAGAAATCAACTGTCATCAAAGTTGGTGATTATGAACTATCATCATGGAACTGTTCACTTTGTGACCAATGCAGCCACAGAAAAATCCTCCAAAGGCGCTGAAAAATCCAGAGTCAATTACAATGAGACACGTTTCTTGAACATTAAACGGACATGATGTATGTCTCATTAATTCTGAAGAAGGCATTATGATAATCAAGAAAAGGAGGCAATATATTCTCGCAATAAATACTTACCACTTTCCGAATATTTGGTTGAGAATATTCAGAAAGTGGGAGGACTATCTGTATTGGTAAATAAAAAAGGCATGACACATGAATTATTAGCAAGGTGACAAGTGGCAAAATCAGTTTAAATAAATTAAAAGAGTTGAAAAGGCACGAGCGAAATACCTCTGGTGTTCCGCCAGAAAAGGTGTCAGTCCTGATAGCTAGAAAAGAAGAAAGAGGTATGAGATGAATGAAGGCCATAAAAGGGGAATGTTCATGAATCTGTAATAAATAAGAAGGGAATTAATGCCACCGTTCTAATTATATATAGTAACGAGAAATCAAGGTAATTAATTCCATTATCAAGCAATAATTAGGTAGGGAAACTGTTATAATTTTGTACCCTTATATAAAGACCTTATTCTTATTTATAAAGGCATTTGAATTTTGATCAACATATGCAATCATATTTTTACTTCATTTAAAAATGTTCAAAGCACAATTCTGGGAGAGATTAGGAATCTATTTTAACCTTTCTTTCCTTATATATTATTTTGATTATTCAAATTACCATGAAAGTGAAGTAATTTTTGTTATCAATAATCCGATTTCTTCTTGATATTAACTTTAATCAATAAATCTATTTTTGGATTGAACAACCACCAACCATAAGAAGAGATATCAAAATTTTAAGAAAATATATCTATTCAGGTAACCATGTAAATGATTAACAAATAGCAATAAAAACTAGCGATTAGATTTCCAAATGTTATGTAAAAAGAGAAAATAAAGGCAAGGCCTTATTTTGATTATTCAAATTATCATGAAAGTGATGTAATTTAGGTTATCAATAATCCAATTTCTTCTTGATATTAACTTTAATCGATAAATCTATATTTGGATTAAACAACCACCAACCATAAGAAGAAATATCAAAATTTTAAGAAAAAATATCTATTCTGGTAACCATATTAATGGATCAAGATGATTAGTCAATTGATCAATCTCCTTGTCAATCTCAGAAGGCATCAAGTGTATCTCCCTCTCCACTGAGGATACAACACATATCTATGAGCCATGGAAGCACTCTATCATCATCAAACTAGTGGGAAAACGCATGCTACATCACTACCTAAAGTAAAAAATTCAGGAACTATGGAAACAAATGGAGGATTTCAAATTAATTGATCTAGGAATGGACTACTACATCATTAAGTTAAAAAAAAAAAGAGAATATGGACAAAGCAATGCAACAAGGTCATTGGTTCATAAACGGACACTTTCTCTCCATCATTCAGTGAAAACAAAATTTTGTTGCAACTCAAGAGAAGGTCACTAAATCAGCTGTTTGGATTAGACTTCCTCACTTGCCCACCGAGTTTTATGATGGAAAAAATTGGTAATGCAATTGGTCGACTACTTAAAATTGACGTATGCACATCAAGAACCCTCTCTGGTCGTTATATAAAATTATGTGTGGAACTACCCCTTGACATGCCAGTTCAACCTTTCATCTATGTTGGCCATCACAAACAAATAATTCATTATGAAGGGGAGAACTTCCTTTGTACTAAATGCGGCAGATAGGGACATATAGCACAAAAATATCATTTCGTACTTCAAATTAATAAGGACAGTCAAAACGAAGTCACATGCAATGATTTACCATCCTAAAAAGCAGGTGATCAAGAAGTATGGACAACAATATCTTTTTTTTAAAAAAGAATCATGCTATGAAAACCACCCCAAAGCACCCCAATTTGGATAAACATGGCACGGTCCAGGCATTTCGGTTAAGCTTTTCAATGCTAACACTGGTAAGTATTCGGATACTAAATTTGTTCAATACAAAACAAAAGATGTTAATTATTCAATGCCTCCTTCTCATTCTGTGCTTAGGGACCAAACTATTTTGCTACTAAAAACAACTGTTCTATTCTAGATGACCAGCTAATGGTTTTGGATAAACCACCAATTCTAATAATCAAATTTCCTCTAAAATTAATACAAATCTTCCTAATGAACAAATTTCCATTCTTAACTACTAATACTGCCTTGGAGATGACAAACGTGTCAAACACCTTTAATCCAACGCAACAAATGGCCAAGGTGGCCATGCAAGATAAATTAGGAAAGGACAATACTAACCTTCTACTAATCAAAAGACTTCTACTAACACTACCCTTCCTAGTGGATATTTTAGTAATCATTCATTTGTTAACCACAACCCAAGAAAAATCCTTCAATCAAATCCGATTATCATCAACCACCAAAGCATGTTAGCCAAATGGCTATTGACATAGAAACCTCTTCCCAAATGGCCATTAACCCTCCACACGCAAAAGAATCGGAAGGCCAGCCTATAAACACTTCCCTTGGGGACACAAAAAACCTACAAAAGTTTTTCCCAATCATTATCCCTCTAACCAATCCTCAACAATTACCCAAGAGTCACCTCCACGCCTGACTTAGGTTTAATTAATAGTTCAGTCTCTACCCAAAATGCCATCCCTTGCTTCAACCAGCAGGAGAAGAGAAAGATTTCTCCAAATCTTTTGCCAAACCAGATTAACCATGGAAAACCTACCACTACCTCACACTCAACCAGTAGATCCCCAGATCATCTATGTCCAGCCATCTTAAGCACAAAACTATCAACCAGTATCATGGATGGAGATGGGTCTCATGGCCCATGCATGCTCCTTCAACAGCCAGGTAAATGGCCAGGACACTATGATCATCCTCCAAGACACTCAGTACCTAGCTCATCTAGTGACAGAAGGGATGAGGTCAGCCATGAAAAACTTCTTGAACCAAGCCTGTCTAAACAACATACTTCAACCCCTAGCCCCGTCTGTGAACCCACAATTTGTCAATGCAATAAGGAATCAATGGAATCTTTCCCCCTACCCCAATCCATTATATCCCCAGAATACCCTAATGGATATGCCTTTCTTCATACCGGAGAACATCTCCCAATTAAACCCCATTATCCTACCATGGGAGCAGCCACCTCCAACACCACCACTCCCCCCTCTCCATCGCACAATCCAGTAAATGCTCAAGAGCCAATGGAAGATGCAATGGTAGAAGAGGAAGATCCACTGGACCTCCTCTTAGAACGAGTCCTAGAAATCTCAAGGCTAGATGTGGTAAAAGTGTTTCTCTTTTTGGAGGGGCAAGAGAAGAGGCATGTTCTCAGTTGCCCATTAACATTTTACAAAAACTCGATGGACATACGACCCCCTCAGGATCCAACCGTAGGAAATCGAGCAATGATCCTTGTACCATCTCTTCGAAGGAATCCTGTGATAGGGAGGTAAGGGAGAATGAACCCAGCCAACCAAAACCTTAACTCATCCATGAATAGACCAACCAATATTATCATTTGGAACATTAGAGAAGGTAACAATGATTCCTTTTGAGGGAATTTTAGGGACATGGTGGACACTCACACGCCATGTTTGGTAGCTTTGCTAGACACTAGGATGAGTAATCACTTTGAACTATTGGATATTTTGGGTTTACTGAATTTTTTGAAGTTCTAGCAGAGGGTCAAGCTGGAGGGATTGTTGTGCTATACAACCATGAAGTAGTCACAATGCAAAACTTCATACGTAGTGATCAAGAGATTCATGCAACTATTGAGGTAAACCATATACACAAAAAATGGCTTCTTAGTATTGTTTATGCTAGCACTAACTTTTTAAATCCTAATAAAATGTGGGGCAATATTCAAAGTATTAGTGATATTTTTAAGGGACCTTGGCTCTTGGGAGGAGACTTTAATGACATTTTTAGTTCAAATGAAAAATATAGACGTAATCCTATTAGAGATAGTAGAACAAACATCCTTTGGTCAAATATTAATTATTGCAATTTAATTGATTTAGGTTACAAAGGGTCCAAATATACTTGGTCCAATCTTAGACACAAAACTAGAGGTTTGATTATGGAAAGATTGGACAAGGTATTTGGTAATGAGGATTGGATCAACTTATTTCCTAAAAGCTCCATTATTCATCTACCTAAATCTCACTCGGACCATAACCCTATATTAATTGAATTAATCCCCAAAATAAATACCTTTCATAAACCTCCTTTTCGGCTGGAAACCTATTGGTTCAAGCATCCCTTCTTCAAAACACTAGTTCAAAACAACCGCTCCACAAATGACTATAGTAGGAATAGTAGTTCCTTTAAAGATAATGTCATTCAATGCAAACACCTTACTTTTGGTTATACCATGGGTAAAAAGGGAAAATTTTAGCCTGGATTCAAGGGATAGAAAATTCTAAGCACTACCCTCATAGTATTTTTTTACAAGAACTTCTCTCGAGCCTCAAAAAAGAATTCAATGATTTATTGCATATAGAGGAAGACTACTGGAATTAAGGTCGACAATTCTTTGGCTGAATGAGGGAGATGCCAATGCTAAGTTTTATCACATAATGGCCACTAATAGAAAAATAAGAAATAAAATACACTTCTTCAAAAATAATGAAGGAAAGTGGATAAACGACCCTAATCTAGTGACCTCCCATGTTTGCAATTACTTTTCTAAAATTTTCACAACCTCTCATGGTAACTCTAGTAGAATTAGCCCCCTAACAAATGCCACCCAACATGCCCTTTCTCTGCAAAACCTTGATAAGACTCTATTAGATCTGGAGGTCAAGAAGGCTATTTTCTCTTTCAAGCATATTAAGGCACAGAGACCATATGGCCTACACCCATTCTTTTATTAAAAGTACTGGGGCTTAGTAGGTCATTTTGTCACAAATATGTGCCATGACATATTTGATTCCCAAGAGATTCCCCATGAACTTAACAAGACCTATCTTTGCCTAATCCCAAAAATTCCTAATGCAAATCATTTAAACAACTTTAGACCAATTGGCTATGCAATATGTCATATAAGGTCATTACCAAAATCTTGGTAAATCGACTTAAGCCTTTTCTTGACCATCTTATTTGCCCTTATCAAGCCAACTTTATTAAGAATAGGAGAGCTATGCCATAATTATTCAAGAAAAAATTATGTCCAAAATTCACAAACAAAAAGAGAAACAAAGTCACATGATCCTCAAAATTGACCTTGCAAAAGCCTTTGATCGGTTAGAATGGTCTTTTGTTCACCATACGCTAAATTACTTCAATCTTCCTCCGAAATTTAAGAAACTCTTATTAAGTTGCATTTCTACAAGCTCAATATCTATTTTGGTAAATCACTCTACTACCAATTTCTTTCAACCTAGTCCGGGAATTAGGTAAGGTGATTCTATCTCTCCTTATAGCTTCATTATATGTCTTGAAATGCTATCAAGATTTATAAATAACCAGGTGGACACCAGGAACTGGGACCCTATTACTTTAGGTAGAAAAGGCCCTTCTTTTTCTCACCAACTCTTTGCAGACAGCCTAAACCTTACTAATTCCAACCTTAAATCAAGCATACTATTAAAAAAGGGTTAGAACTGTTTTGTATTCTCTGGGGGTAATCTATTAATAAATAAAAAATCCAAAGTCATCTTCTCGCATAATTGCCAATTGCCTCTCACAAAGGATATTATCAACATTCTTGCTATAAAGAGGCAGACTCCTTTGGGATATACCTGAGATTTCGCATCCTAAATAAACAACCTACCCCTAAGGACTACCAATTTATAATTGACAAAATGAGAGCCAAACTTGCTTCCTGGAACGCTAAATTCCTAAGTATAGCTGGACGGACTACTCTCTCTCACTCCTGCTTAAATACCATCCCAAATCACTTTATGCAATATGCGCTATCACCTATGAGTATTCTCAAAAAAATGATAAGGTGCATAGAGACTTTATATGGGGTAGTACTAGTGAGAGACGGAAACTCCACTATATTAATTGGTCTACAGTGTTCCAACCTAGAGATAAAGGAGGCTTGGGGCTTCATAATGCAAAATATAAGAAAGTGTTTACTTTAGCAAATCTAGCTTGGAGGGGAATTACCAACTCTACTACTCTGTGGGCTAACCTTATCATTTATACTTATTCTAACCCTCAATATACTAAGAAAAATTCTTTTATATGGAAGGGTATTTTAAAAGGGTAGGAAGTTTGCTCCAAGGGTATTGTTTGGCATTTACATTATCTTTCCAAACAAAACATTTGGGAATCCAATTGGATCCCCAACCTAGACAGCCTTAGAAACAAAATACAAGACCCTCTTTCTAGGAATGATCACAATCTTACTATTGCTAATATCT
Source organism: Nicotiana benthamiana (assembly GCA_034376525.1). Classification (NCBI taxonomy): domain Eukaryota; kingdom Viridiplantae; phylum Streptophyta; class Magnoliopsida; order Solanales; family Solanaceae; genus Nicotiana; species Nicotiana benthamiana. The sequence continues at coordinate 143,984,513 of CM067337.1, read as the reverse complement.
TTAATGGCAAGGACTGGCACATTGATAGAATATCGCTCAACCTACCTGATAATATTAAGGATACCATTTTTAAATTAAAATACGTGTCAAGCCTCCTATTAGAGACACCCCTATATGGTCCCTTAACACTATTATTACAACAGATTCTTGCTACACTCTCATACATAATAATAATGAGAGTAACTTAGACTTTCAATGGACTTGGAGCCTACCTTGCCCTAATAAGATAAAAAATTTCTTTGGCAATGTCTTCATAATAAAATTCCCAGTAGACAATACTTGACAAAAATTGGCCTCAACATAGATCATCATTGCCCCGTTTGTAGAAACCAAGTAGAGAAATCTATCCCTCATATCTTTCTTGAAGGCCATGCTACTAACCATCTTTGGGATACCTTTGGTTGGAACAAATTCTATAAGGATAATGGTGAACACTGGCTAATCCAACTAAAAACTTTTAGCAAAAATTTCACAAACCCTTTGTTAAGCTGGAACCTCTTCTTTCCCTCTGCAATTTGGTATATTTGGAAAAATAGAAATAATAACAATCATAACAATACCAATTTATCCATAAATTTCAACCACATCACTAGTAAAGCTATGGAATTCAATCTTCTAACGAATACTAATATCCTACACGCATCAAAGCTGCATATTAGGGTTAAATGGTATAAACCCTCTATGGGTTGGTACAAACTAAACGTTGATGCAGGATTTTCTAGAGATAAATAAAAATATGATCTAGGTAGAGTCTCAGGAATGACAAAAGAGACTGGATCATAGGATATATTAAATGTGCCAATTCATATGGCTCCCTTCAAGCAGAAATAAAGGACCTACTAGAAGGACTACGAACAGCTCATGAATGAGATTTGTTTCCACTTCGGATCGAAACGGACTCCATGGAAGTGATTCAATCAATACAACAAGGGAACTACCTATTCATTAACATCTTATTAAAATGCAGGTTGTTAATGCACCAAGGGAAGCAGGTAATCCTCATGCACGAATTCCAACAAAGGAATAGGGCTGCACACAAACTTGCATGCATGGGATTAGATAGTACAAGGAAGAAAAAGAAAGTTTTTGCTGCCCCAGCTGAAGAAGTGATAACCCTACTAGATAAGGATGTATTAGATAAGCCTGTTGTTGAAAAACTTTCGGCGTGTGATACTTGCAACTTATTAGCAAGCCTAGGTAATTATAGTGTTCTATGCGATACTAACTACAACTCCTATGTTATGGATGTTCCTTAACTTTTAACACATTTACTTCCTGTTTGCTCAAAAAAAAATTATTTTGATTATTCAAATTACCATGAAAGTGAAGTAATTTTGGTTATCAATAATCCAGAATTTTTCTTGATATTAACTTTAATCGATATTTTGGATTAAACAATCCCAATAATAAGAAGAAATATCAAAATTTTAAGAAAAAATATCGAGAATTACTCGATAAATAGAAGATCATGCTACCGTTTTGGGCCAACAAGGTCAAAATCTTCGTCAACGATCTTTCTTCCTTTTTCTGCCATACGGCAATTTTATTTTTTCTCAAGAAAACAAAAAACTTTATTTTTATTTAGCTATTCTCTTATTCTTTTTCGTTTTGAACCTACAGAAGTTTTGACTTCTCTTCAATAGGGATATTAAATAATAAGTGTCCTACAAATAATTCTCCTATTAATTCTTTTTACTATAATAATCACTTTTGCTATGGATATTAATTGAAGGAGAAGTATCCCACTTATTCTTTTCTTCTTTTCCTTTTTGACAATTTTATTTTTATATAAAAATTTCATTTGTATTTACAATTTTATCCAACAAAAAATACATTTACTAAAGGTTAAAAAGGCGACAAAATTTGCTAGTGAGTTTCATATTTTTAATATAATATAGATAAATATAAATATAAATATAAATACGCAGTTTTTATGGGGTGATAGGATGAGTACATTTTTTATATATATTATTAGTTAAATAAAATACAAGTGCACATTATTTGTGTAGTACTACATCCATGTCAACAATATTAATTTGATAAATCCAACAACCAGTACTGGGCGATCACGTTAAGGTCCTCTTCGAGATTATTGTTACATCTCATCGCCATACAGCAATATTTTTCAGGTCTACATCGCCATGATCAATAGACAAGAGGGGTTGCTCTGATGGTAAGCAACTCCACTCCTAATCGAGAGGTTGTGTGTTCGAGTCTCCCCAAGAGCAAGGTGGGAAGTTCTTGGAGGGAAGGATGCCGGGGGTCTATTTGGAAACAGCCTCTCTACCCAAGGGTAGGGGTAAGGTCTGCGTACATACTACCCTCCCCAGACCTCACTAAATAGGATTATACTGGGTTGTTGTTGTTGTGCATCGCCATGGATCAAAGTTCCACTAAAGAATTCTTGTGTTAACAGTGACAATGAATAACATAATTCCATTATCTAACCACAGCTGGCTAATTTATTAGAACATGGAACTTGAAAATGATATCTAACAATTGCAAGGAAATAGGACATTTTACCTACTTCCTAAAATACGTTAAATAATTCAAAGCAAATATATAGTTTAAATTGTACTGTAGTTTTCTTATGGTAACTTTAATTGAATGTGTAGGATTTATAGAGACGATGACACATAACGACCAATCCTAAAAAAACTACTCTTTCCCCGAAGGTTGCCTAACTGCCAAATCAATCATTCAAGGGAGATCGAGTTTACAATCCCCAATTAATATTAAGAGTCCGTAATATTTTGTTATATTTTACCGCGGTTATAGAATAGAGTAAAAGTAAAGTTGTCTTCGTATAATTTATATATTATTTTCGAGTAATAAAAGTATTTATTAATACTTGTATTAAAGTATATTGTCTGTATCACATCTTTAGGAGCGCGGACATTCTCCGAACCCTGTATAAACATAAAACATCTTATGCATTGGGCTTCCTTTTTTTCCTTCAAATGTTATACTGGAGTAAAAGATTCTACTCGAGCTCTAGTTATGTGGCGTGATGGCAGGACCGCTAAGGGAATGGCTTTGGGTATAGATAGGGCTGAATCTATCACATTTCCAATAACTGACATCTGAAAAATGAAAAATAATGAAAAATAAAATAAATAAAAGGAAGGGTTCTTTTTATAATGAAAAAACTCCAAATAAAATCCCAGTTGGTCACAGGTAGAAGTGGCAAAATGGTTAAAAGAAAATAGTTATTCGCTCATATTATTCATTAAAAATGGGTTGAGTAATGAATGTTTTAAAAACGAATCGAATATGGGTAAGAACCATATTATTCACTTAGGGGGTTTACATAGAACCGAGGTAAAGTGGTTTATGATTGAATCTTAGAGGCAAATGGTTATCCAAATGGATAAACAATGAATAACTAATGTGTTTAACTTTTACATTTGTAATGCCTCAAATTGGGAGTTCCTCGAGTTTGGAAGACTAGGAATTCTCCCATAAGTGATCATATTCAAGAAGCCATTGATAATATGGATATCTATATTATCCGCCGGATAATCCGTTTTTTATCTATCTCAAATACGGATCAAGTCAGATAATTTATCCATTTTAAATTACCCATTTGACTCGTTCACATCCGACATGTCAAGCAAATTCGCAAAAGAAAATAGTGTCTCAAGAATTGGTATAAATAATAGTACTAACTAGCCCTCTTTTGTGTAGTTGTACAAAGAAAACCAGAAAAGGGAAAGATGGAATCCCCCACAACAGTTACAACCTTAAAATACAAATCCTCTCAGAACCCTGCTAATCTTGAACATCCTCTGCAGTACAGATCCTTTGTCCAAAACCATATCCTAAAAGATGCATCTTTCTCCTCTTATCTCAAACCAGAAGAACATATCCCCCAAGATTCCGAAATTAACGTGTTTGAAGCAAAAAAATATTTCAGTGAAAGCAATGATTCCTCTCCAGAAACCCAAAAGAACTTGGCAGATCAATCCGAATTTGCTTCAGTTCCTCGAGTTTCGTCAGTTTCTTCCGTAGATAATGGCTACGGAAGAAACTTTCGTGCCAATTCTTTTCGTGCTACTCCAACTGCTTCATCTGAAGCTAGTTGGAATAGCCAAACTGGCTTAATATCAAATCCTCCAGGAGCTATTGCAGTTTCATTGAGAAGTACTCGTAATGAGAAAAAAAGAGGTTCTTTTAGTACTCGTAAATGGTTTTTTTGCCGAAAATGTCCTTGCTCAGGGAAGAAATCGGTTCAAGTTGAGGAAACTAGCTCGGAGCCTAAAACAGAAACTGGGACGGAAAGTTTTGCTACCAAACACAATCATAGAATAGTTGAAAAAGCTACCAACATATCTCAGAAAAATTCTACTGAAATACAACAGAGAGCAGCAATTCTAAACTCAAACGGACATCTTCAGATGCCGCAGCCATCACATGCTCATGTCGCCCCTTTAGAGTCAATAAATAAAATTGGAACGATACAGAGAAAATCATCATCAGAGTCAGAGACTCATGTAACGGCTAGCACAATTGCATGTCAACAGCGCGTGTTGGCATCGTCAGTTAGGCCGTTTACTGAATCTGCAGGGGGATTTTCATTTCCAATCTTAAATCAATCAGCGCATGCTAAACTCGGAATCAAACCTCCACCAACAAGGTCCATTTCTCCAATACTGGAAGATCCGGCCCGAGATTCAATAGAAGTTTTTCAACCATCTTCAAGAAAATCAACAGAATGTAATTTCCCGTTCCCAGGGAGCCCGATTTCGCGTGTGACAGCAACAGACGATGACGTTGCAAGTGACGCAAGCTCCGATTTGTTTGAAATTGAGAGCTTTTCTACTTCGATCGCAACTTCTTGTCCTTTGTACCGCCAACGAAATTCACTAGACGAGCCAACTACCCCGAGCGTTGCAGCTACAGAGTGTTACGCACCTAGCGAAGTCAGTATCGATTGGAGTGTCACAACAGCTGAAGGTTTCGACCGTGCTAGTATTACTAATTATTCCTCTATCTCTGAAATTGTTAACGTGGCAAACGTGAGACTTTTCAGAGGCGGCAGTGGTGGTGGCAGCGGCGGCGACGGAGGGAAGTGGAAGGGGAGTGGATTGTTGAGTTGTCGGCATGAGAAGGCGGTAAATGTCGGACCAAAACCGGTGAAATTCGAGGGTCCACCATTGCCATTAATATCTGCGGCAGGACATGTGAGTAGTAGGGCAGTGGCCAGAGCTAATAATAAGCCACCCATTGCTAGCTCTCATTCTGCACGCTTGTCTCTTGCCTTTGCAGCATGACAAACAAGTTCCTTGACACTCCCATGTTTTTATGTTTTACTTATTCCATTCATCTTGTGAAATTTTTATTGGAGAGTTAAAATAAATTTATTTTCTAAAAATATTTTAAATTATTAATATTTGTGACTTATAGTAGTAAATTTATGTTGCTTCACAAAGTATAAAGTTTATTGCGGATTTTTTTTAGTTGATCAAATATACAATATTAAATTATCTCACTTCCTATGGTGTGTAGGTACATAGTGCAAGACTGCAATGAATGTGAAGTTGAGTTATTAAACTCTTAATTTAATAATCCATAGCCTTTTGTAGGTGGTGTATTGTGCTGCAGAATACATCTGATAGATGGACCTATGGATAGTTTCTATGAAATTTATGGCAAAATAATTCTAGAGCACTCATGAAAATCAAACGCGCGCATAGCCTATTAGCGCAAAACTACGACAAATAACAAAGTGTGTGTGAGTATAATATGATAGATAAGACACTAAACTTACAAAAGAATTCTTGTTTCGTAGAAGCTTTAAAGTTCACCAATTTTTCCGTAAGTTTATTCTTATTTTATCTAGGTCTGGTTCATAGTCCAAATGATACCAAATTCGAAGCATTATGCTCATTTGTGCAAATCCAACGAAACTTTTTATTTTACTCCATTACTTAATATTCTTTTGAGTTATGTCGGGGTTTGTTAGAAAATAATTTTTATAACTCAAAAAGAAATATTTAAATTGATGTCGAAGTTTATTCCTTTAATATTATGTTAATGGGTCTTCATTAACTAATTAACTTGAATAGAATTCGAATACATTTTCAAATATAATAATAATTTTGTAACTGAAATTTGTTACTCTTGAATAGCCTTAATGGCTAAATATTCATGGCTAATTATTCATAGTTTCTAATGTTAGCTTTTCACAATTGAATCAGACTTTTTAATGGATTCAAAATAGCTTTTATAAACTACAAAAGCTGACATTTATAACTTCTATCAACTTGTCCTATAGATACACCTATTTCCACGTTGAAGAAAAGGAGGGAAAATAACAGAGAAATAAGAGTGAATATTTTTTTTCTTTTTTCTTTTGTGTTGGATTTTCTTTTATTTCATTTTTATTGTTTCGGTTCGTTGTTTATATTATTTGTTGAATTCTGAGGGATCCACGTAATTATATTCTATCACAATGTGGATAAAATATCCTTAAGGATAGTATCTCTGACATACCTTAAATAAATTTTTTTATTTTCATAATTATTAAATTCTTCCAACATCTTTATCAGTAATAATAAATTTATATCAAATATTACGGTGACCGCCTTCAGTAAATCATGGTTCACCTCTGAATTTTGCCAGCAAATTTGAGTAAATGCCCGAACATGATCTAGTTGGGGTCACCTAAACAGTAGGTAGGCCGAAATGTGTGACGTTTCTAATTGTTGTTCATGCACCTATCTATGGCCAATGGAAGAATTTACCTTGTCACTGTGTTAAATTCAGTGTATAATTTTGCTATATGATCATCAGGTTAACGTATTATAAGACATTACATTTATAAACTATTATTGAAGGTCGAATATGGTAACTGAAAGATAATGTAATAAATATTGTTAAAGAATAAAATGCACTAATAAAATTCTTAGTCAAGTATGTCGCTGGGAGCCTCAAAGGCTATTGGGTTATGTAAGGAGATTCCAAACTCTTCCTCTCTACCGTCAAGGGGTATGATGCCATTGTTGGGATTCCTCCATACTTAATAAAGCATTCGGATTTTGATAGGTAATACTTAACCCTACACATTGAATCTTATTTGTGGAAATTGGACTAATACATTTAGAATATCAAATGCTTATATAACTTGTAGAGAGTTTTGAAGAAGTGAGTTTCTTGTATTGCTCACCAAAGTATATATAGAGTACAGAGAAATCAAAACTTTACCAACTATAGGATTGTACAATAATGAAGGAAAATCAAAACCTACCAACAATAGGATTGTACAATTAATGAGAGAATATTCTACCAATAATAAAAAGATACACAAAAGATATTTACAATATTTCCTAATACGCCCCCTCAAGATGGAGGGCCGGAGGACACGCCAATCTTGGACATCAGCAGGAGAAGCCGAGGACCAGATAAGTGCTTGGTGAAAGCATCAGCAAGCTAATCAGCAGAGGATACGTGAGCAACACGAAGGAACCCATTCTGGACCAATTGACGAACAAAGTGATAATCAATGGAGATGTGTTTCATGCGAGAATGAAACACAGGGTTGGCACAGAGATAAGTGGCGCCAATGTTGTCACTGTAAATGACAGGAGCAGCCGGAAGAGGGACATGAAGCTCGCGCAGTAGGGAATGAAGCCAACGTACTTCAGCGCCAGCAGAAGCAATGGCACGATACTCAGCCTCAGTAGATGATCGTGCAACGGAACGCTGCTTTTTGGAGCTCCATGAAATAGGATTTAGCCCTAGAAAAACAACATAGGCACTAGTTGAGGAGCGGTCATCAGAGTTTTCACCCCAATCAACATCAGAGAAACAATGCAGAGGTATAGCAGATGAAGGACGCAGCCAGACGCCAAAGTCACGCGTCCCATTCAGATACCGGAATAGGCGCTTAACTGCACCCCAATGAGTGACAGTAGGAGCATGCATGAACTGTGGGAGTTTATTCATAGCAAAGGAGATATCAGGACGAGTGAAGGAGAGATACTGGAGGCCCCCAAGAGCCTGTCGATAGGCGGATGCGTCGGCAGGGGCCGAGCCGTCGGCCAGATGAAGGCGAGTTGACGCCGCTGTTGGCGTCTGAACAGGATTTGACTCCATCATACTATGATGAGTCAAAAGATCCACAACATATTTACGCTGAGAAAGAAAACGCCCCTTGGAGCTGTGCAGAACTTCAACACCAAGAAAGTAGCTTAGATCACCCATGTCTTTAAGAGAAAACTGAGACCAAGAGAGTCAATCACACGTTTCAAGAAAGCAGAATCATTACCAGTCAATATGAGATCATCAACATACACCAAAAAATAGGCCGTAATACCAGAGTGCTGAAAGACGAAGAGCGAAGTATCAGAGGTAGTGTTGACGAAACCCATGGTCAGAAGTCATTGGCGGAGCGCACTGTACCATGCCCGGGGTGCCTGTTTGAGACCATAAATAGCTTTCTGTAACTTACAGACATAAGATGGATAGGCTTTGTCAACAAAGCCCGGTGGTTGTGCCATATAAACATCCTCTGTAAGCCTCTCGTGGAGAAAGGCATTGTTCACATCCATTTGACGAAGAGGCCAGCCCTTGGATGCAGCTATACTGAGAACCAAACGCACAGTTGCCGACTTAACAACCGGACTGAAAGTCTCCTGGAAATCCACACCTGGATGCTAATGAAAGCCCTTTGCAACAAGCCGGGCTTTGAACTTATCCACAGTGCCGTCAGGCTTGCATTTGATGCGATAAACCCACTTGCAACCCACAACATTCTGCGAGGAATCAGGCTGGACAAGATCCCAAGTGCCATTCCGTAGCAGAGCATCAAACTCTGATGACATAGCAGCCCGCCAGCGCTCATCAGACATAGCACTGGACAGGGTCTGAGGTTCAGTAACAGCAGGAGAGGTGACAGCAAACATACCAAACTTCTTGTTAGGCATAAAGATGTTATTTTTGCTGCGTGTCCGCATATGATGACCACCCTGAGAGGATGCAGGTGGCGGCATAATGAGTGTAGCGGCGCTAGGGGCCGCTGGCGGTGCCGGAAGGGGCGCTGGTGGCGTGGGCGGTGGCGCCGGGAGTGCGTCCGGTGAAGGATCACTGGTGGGAGCAACGGCAGGTACTGGTGGTGGCAGCGGAAGGACTTCTAGGGAGACCGGAATAGGTACAGGGAGACTCGGGGTTAGACATTTTGGAGAACGAAAAGACATCTTCATGGAAGGTGACATGACGCGAGACGAAGATTTTAGACGTTGAGGGATCAAAGCAGAGATAGGGCTTTGAGTAGTAGAGTAGCCGAAAAGGACACAGGCACGAGATCTGGGTTCCATTTTGTGTGAGGTGTAGGGCCGAAGCCAAGGGAAGCATTGACAGCCGAAGACACGTAATTTGGCAAGGTTGGGGCGTTTCTGGAAGAGAGACTCAAAGGAGGAGCATATCGAGAGATTTGTCTTGGGAAGACGATTAATGAGGTAGACTGCTGTAGCAAAGGCATAAGGCCAGTAAATGAGAGGTATAGAGGCATGATGAAGGAGATGAGACCAGTATCGACAATATGACGGTGATGGCGTTGAGCATAGCCATTGTGCTGAGGAGTATGAGGAGGTGACGTAAGATGGGAGATGCCATGAGAGGCAAGAAAAGAGCGTAAAGCGAGAAATTCACCCCCATTGTCAGTATACAGAGTAATGATTTTAGCAGAGAAATATTTCTATACAATGGATTTAAAAATAGGGAAGGTTTTGTGAGACATCAGATTTACGGCGTAAAGGAAAAAACCAAACATACTTAGAGAAATGATAAACAAATATGACATAATATTTAAACCCTTCATTAGAAATAATCGGAGAGGTCCATACATCGGAGAAAATAAGCTCCATGGGAGCAGTAGAAGACAGACTTGACTCAGAAAAAGGTAACTTATGACACTTATGAAGTTTGCAAGATACACAGGCAAGATCAGACACATTACTGGACGCTATACTGCTAGACGATACTAAATGACGCAGGGTTTTAGCTGACGGGTGACCAAACCGAGAATGCCACAATGACGTAGAGAGCTTTTGTGCCGTGAGGGCAGATGGGAGACTGGGAGCCGCCGGCCAGTAGTAGGTGTTGCCCCTAAGTGGGCCGCGAACGAGCTTTGCCCACGTGCGACGATCCTTCACCTGAAAATCAGTATCAGAAAGAACAACGTTAACATTATTGTGAGGACATAATTGGGCAACAGAGATCAAATTTATACGCATATGTGGAACACAGAGAGCCCCAGGTAATAAAAGAGGGGAATGACTGTTAAGTTGTCCAGTATTAGTAATTGTCAAACCTTTACCGTTATCAATAACCACATTGTTGAAACTAGTGTAAGGACTGTGAAGAGATATGTTGGCAAGATCAGAGGTTATGTGATGAGAGGCACCAGAGTCCAGGATCCAATCGGATGCACAGGGAATCGTCGGAGAGTGATGGGCTGTGTGAGCAGCTGGATAGGGCGGCGAAGCATAAGCTGGCCGCGGCAATGGTCCACCGTAAGGGGGCTGGTTGGCGCCGGAGACGGGATAGGATGGGAAGCAGCGCGCAGAGTGGCCAAATTCACTGCAGAGTTGGCACTTCCCATTGTACCCGCGAGATTGACCATTGCTGGAGTAACCACCGCGACCGGAGACTGACCCGCCGCTGATGCGGCCGCGCTCGCGGCTACCGAATCGGTGACGGACTGGCTGCTGTCCGGCGACGAAGGCAGCCGGCGGAGCCGAGTCGGATGTGACGGAGGTGGCCGGCACACGAGCAGTAATCTAAGCCTCCATGCTTAACAGATTGTCATGTAATTCAGCAAAAGAGATGGGAGACTCACAGGCTTGGATGGCATGAGAGAGTTCCATATACGGGTCATCAAGACCATTTAGAACCTTTATGACAAGATCCTCAGAATCAACGGTAACACCCAGGAGAGATAATTCATCCACAATCACGCGAATACCGTGCATAAAGTCAGTAATAGATTTAGAATCTTTTACCGGATTGTGGAGCTGCTGTTTGAGAGCCATGATACGACCACGAGAAGCGGTGCCGTATGTGCGCGCGAGGATGTTCCAGGCCTCTTTAGAGGTTTCCGCAGCGGCAATGAAGGAGATGATCGTCGGTGTGATCGACGAGATGATGGCATTGAGAATAAGGTTGTCCTGGCGAATCCAGTAAGGATATGCTGGATTGGGTGAAGTCACATTGTTGTCGACAATAGTGGCCGGTGGGCATGGCTTCGACCCGTCCAAGAAGCCGAGGAGATCGTAACCCGTAAGGAGGGTTCGAAATTGAAATTTCCACGCCAGGTAATTAGTGGAGTCCAATTTGAGTGGGATTTGAGCCGATGCATTTATGGCAATCCGCTGGAGAGGTGCGGTTGACATCGTGGCGGCCATGAGTGCGAGGCAAGGAGAGGAGGCGCTGAACGACGTCGAGAAAAAGAGGGCTGCCGATTAGTGCAGCGGCGGCGGCGACGAGCTCCTATGAGAGGAGCTACAGCGGCGGCGGGTAGTATGTATTTAGGGTTTGTTTGGCGATAAGCCACTGGCGTATGATACCATATAGAGAGTTTTGGAGAAGTGAATTTCTTGTATTGCTCACCAAAGTATATATAGGGTACAGAGAAATCAAAACCTACCAACTATAGGATTGTACAATTAATGAGAATATTCTACCAATAATAAAAAGATACACAAAAGATATTTACAATATTTCCTAATATAACTGTCAGAGTCATTATATAAATTTTTTCTGCAAAGGAAATATTTGAGTGTAAAGTCTCAAAATGTTTTAGTAGTTGAAAAAGATTGTTTTAGTAGTTGAGATTACTCTAATAATTGAGAAAGATTATTTTAGTAGTTGAGAAAGATTACTTTAATAGTTGTTGCATAAGTAATGCAAAAAATTTCCAAGTTCATTGTTGACGGCTTAGTTATTGTGAGGGATGCCTTTTGTGAGTCTCCACCACCCCTCCTTGTAGGAAGATTTTTGTACAAATAGTTCAACTATTGAACATCAATAGGGTCGTTATTGTAAATTTCTTGTAGTTGCAGTTAGAAGTTCTAGTGAAAGTTTTAAATTAGCGGTCAAAAATTCTCATCTGGACTTGTATTACAATAAATCTGTTAATAAAACAATCAAACAAAGGATTTCATAAATGCCAGGAAAAATATATACGTACCTTTTATTTATAGTTAGATTTTTAATTATACATAAATGCCAACTAATATTTTTTCTGTTTTGCTAATTATATTCCAGTTTCTTTCTTTTTCGTTCCTATAGCTTCTTCACGGCCAACTCCTTCTCCACTGCAAATGCATATCCCGAAAATTTTCTTCACCCTAAAGACATGCCACCACCGAAAGCATGCCTTCAATCTCTTTTTTTCCCACCTTTCCTTTTCTTTTTCTTTCCTATTTGAAGGATTATATGTTCGTATCATTCAGCAAAAGAGAATAATAATCTTAGGCAGATTTTTTTGTGCTTAAAAACTTATTTATATGTCAAAGATCGAATCTTAGATGTTTTTGTTTCTAAATTTCTTCGATAGTGCGAAGACTCTATGCGTATCCATACCGAAAACAGATCCTTGCTATCAACTCTTTGATCAACGAAACCCGCGAATAAATTGAACGAAAAATATTGTATTAAAATTTTTCTCAAAAATCTCAACTTAATGTTAGAAGAGCAAGAAACACTTTTCTTATAATTGTATTTTCTCTCTTGGCTTGTATTGTTCTCTTACTTTCACAAAGTATTTTTCTTTTCAAGAAGAATTAGTAAATTTTCTCTCATCACCCTTTATATAACATCACTTATAAACCCTTATCCTATTGGTTGATGTAATAATTTACTTAGGATAAAAATTTAATTCAAAAATAAATTTTACGGAAGAAATCGAATCAGGTTCCTAAGGGTGACTGAAGATATTTTATGCCAAGTCCAATTGGACTTTCACGTTTCCGCCAGCTTGTCCTTTAGGACGTTCCAATTCAATTCCAAATTGGATTAGATTGTGAAAATTAACTAATATTTTATATTAAAAATATCAATCCCATTCTTAATGAGTTTGAGCTAATATCACGTTCACTTCTGGACTTTGTTATCCATTTCAATTCTAAACTGGATTCCCAAATATTTTTTTATTAATATATTATATGCATACTTTGTACAAATAAATATTAATTATATATATTATACATATATTTCAATTAAGAGATATAATTAATTTTTTATTTTAATTAGAAAATTTTAATTCGTTCACAATATTAACTATAATTTCTACGCTAGCAAAGAGTATAATAATATTTCATTTGGACTAACAACTTTATTTATTTAGCTAATTAAATTTTAATTCAATTATCAAATAATAAGTTAATTAATCCTTTAATAAAGATCAGAACACTCGTTAGTGTGCGACCCATTAGGTTCAATACTAAATTGGTAGTAAATTGATCACATCAATATACTAATCAAGGATGGCGTCTAGCAACACTCCTTAACGACCGGATAAAATGAAGTATACAATTTACTCCCACGAACTAGTAGAAGAATAATGTAGTAATTCCTTCTGTCCTTATAGCTCTAGATTACCCTAGGATATGGTTCGACTATTAAATCATAACAGGCAACCAACTATGAGTTTATGTCAAATATAATCGGCCATTGAATGACCTAAGAAACTCTTTTCTTCTTTTATTCAATTTCCCTGGCCAAGGTCTTAATTTGGCCGTTTATAATTCATGACAACATGGAGCTTAAACTCATTACCAATAGTTGACATATTCCATCTTGATCAATCACTAATTCTATAAGTATTCAATCGTACCCAATATCCTTTCAACTATCGTCCTAGGGCAATAGGTGTCTAGTACTAAAGCACAACAAATAACTTGTTAATTACTATGACGATCTTAGGTCAAAGGAAACTCTTACATCACATTTCTCAAGAAAATATCCTATTGACACTTTATGGTAATTCAAACAATTAGAAATTATCCAATGAGTCGGTTCAATGATCATATCTCTATATGCATCATCTATCTATGTGATTTAGTTAATGAAATCAACTAATATTTATCCAATAAAGACGATCACATATATATTGATCTAACCGTATTACTAATGGCTAAATTAATAATACCAATCAAGAACGAATTTAGATTAAATTATATGAGATTTTGTTCTCATTATCATAATCTCTATCACGATGATAAATCTCAAAATTTAATCAAGGACTATTTAAAATTAATCAAAAATTAATAATAACTATGATAAAAGAATATTAAATACCATATATTTTTATATCAAATAATATTTACAAAAATATGTTCAAATCATCAAATATCAAATTGGATCTACGGAACATATACTATATCGCTAATACTATTAACCGGAACAATGGAGAGAATAGTCTTCAACGACAAATGTAAGTTTGATTATATCCAAAATGTACATTGGTTTCATAAAACCCAATTGCGTTTTTTGGTGTAGTTCAAATAGTTTTTTTTAAAACAAAGCTACTTAATTTTAGGGTAAAAATGAAACCTGAATATCAAGATTGCAAAATAGAGATAGAGTTCGAACACCAACTTGTGTAAATTTATTATGGAGAATAAAAGAATCAGTAAAATAGAGATGGAGTTTGAAGACCACCTTGTGTAATATGAGATTGGATCTAGCGCATATCTACTATATTCCTAACAATTTCTCACTTGCACTAGAGCCGATTGCTCTTGTACTTCATTCCCAATTTTCACTTGTACTTGGCAAACTCCTTTGCTCCAAGTGCTTTAGTGAATGGATTTGCAACATTTTCCTTTCCATCTACCTTTTGATTGTCGACGTCTCCACGTTCAATAATTTCTTTTATCAAGTATACCTTCACAGAACACGTTTGAATTTTGGTGTGATTTTGGTTCTTTTGCTTGAGCAATGGCTTCATTGTTGTCACATAATAGTGGAACTGCATCTTCTATTGAAGGAACCACATCAAGTTCAGTTAAGAACCTTTTTCATTCATACAGCTCCCTTAGAAGCTTCACTAGCTACTATATATTCTGCTTCAGTCATTGAATCAGCTACTACAACTTGTTTAGAACTTTTCCAACTCACTGCACCTCTATTTAAGGTGAATACATAACCAAAAATAGATTTGCTATCATCTCTATCTGAAGAGAAACTTGCATCAGTATACCCTTCAAGTTTCAACTCAGAATCTCCATATGAGAAAATGGTCTTTAGTCATTCGTAAGTACTTAAGAGTGGTCTACACCACAGTCCATTGTGTTGGAAACACGTTCTCAATGCAATATACTAAAACGTGTGTTCTCTTGTATAGGTTTTGATGAATGACAAACGAAGCGAAAATTGATATATGACGAAATTCAAGAAACAAGCGCACAATTGATATACAACGAGATTCAAGCTCAAGACAAAATTTTATAGTTTAATTGAGTCATTCTTAATTGTGATCTTGATCCTACAACTTGACTCGTAACATGGCTTCTCTCATAAAACTATTTTCCAAAATCATGCATATTTAATTTAATGTCAAATGATTTTAAATCATGCATATTTACAGTAGTCAACATAATTTTTAGACATGCCTTAAAAATCTGGACTAAGATAATCGATTATGTACTTATGATAATCGATTGTTTTCAGCCAAGACTGCATGGCAATCGATTGTGAACTAATGACAATCGATTGTGAGTAAGACAGTGAGCATCAGGTTTTTCAAACCTGCATGACAATCAATTGTGAACTAATGACAATCGATTGTAACTGAGGCAGTGTCCATCAAAGTTTTTCAAAACTCAGAATAATCGATTATGAACTAATGGTAATCGATTATGTTGAGACAGTGTCTTCAAGTGATTTTCAAATTTATTAAATAATCGATTGTTACATTGGACAATCGATTGTCAAAGAGACAGTGTCTAAAATGTTTTTCAAAAACTGATAAGTAATCGATTGTTGACTTTGTGCAATCGATTGTGAAGCTGACCGTTGTCGTAAAGTTTTCAAATACCGTCAGGTAATCGATTATTGATTCTGTATAATCGATTGTTTTGATTAAAATCCGGAAAAGATTTTTTGAACGTTATTGGGTAATCGATTATTGAATTTGTATAATCGATTGTTTTGATTAAAATCCGGAAAAGATTTTTTGAACATTGCTGAGTAATCGATTGTTGATTCTGGACAATCGATTGTTTGCGGTAAAATCTGGAAAGGATTTTTTGAACGTTGCCAGTAATCGATTATGGATTGTAAGTAATCGATTATCAAGCGTAAAATCTGGGATTAAATATTGATCTGACTGGCAGACAATCGATTGTTGGGGTTTGACAATCGATTGTCAGTGAGTAAAATCAGCAACTCTTAATTGGCAATTAGGCAACGGTAATGCCAAGTTTTTCAACTATAAATACAGCTTCATTTCAGTGTTTTAAACACAACAACATACTACAACTGATCATTACATTGCTATAAGCTTGCATACTTTTGTTTATCATTTTATATTCAATTTCATAAAGCTTTTGAGAGCCATATTCTTGTCCAAAGTTGTTGTGATCTAGAGCTTACTTCTTTTACTCATATCTACTCATTAAGGAGTATTTTGTTTGATTGTTTAGTGTTTTATACACTTGTAAGAGAATTGTAATTCTCTTATTGTAAGGAACTTGTGTTTCCTTGGTTGAAGTCTTGGAGTGTTGTATCTCCGAGCAAAGGTGTTAAGGCTTGTGTCCTTAAGTTGTAAAGGTTTGTTGAGCACCCGTATGCTTAACAAGTTAGTGGAAAATCTCGAGAGAGTCTCTCGGGGACTGGACTAGCCACGTGTTGTGGTGAACCAGAATATATCGGTGCGTTCTTTCCTTTTTATTTATTTAACGCACTTATTTATTTCCTGCAAATTTTAATTTCCGCAAGTTTACGCTAAATTTTATTATAACGCTATTCACCCCCCCCCCCTCTAGCGTTAAGCGCTTTATCTAACAATTGGTATCAGAGCTCAACTCTCTGAAAACTTAACAGTTTGAGAGAACCATCCATGGCTTCTACTCGTGATTCTTTTGCAGGAATTGATGAAGGACAGTGCTCCACACGACCACCTCTATTCAACGGTACAAATTACACGTACTGGAAGGAGAGGATGAAGATCTTCGTTCAGTCCAACAGCTTTCACTTTTGGAAGGTGATAATGAAGGGAAACCAAATTCCAACAAAGAAGGTGGAAAACGAATGGGTTCCCAAGTCCGAGGATGAGTATGACGCGGATGACATCCGAAAGGTTATAAATAATGCTAAAGCAATTAATTTATTATATTGTGCTATTAATGCTGACGATTACAGGAAAATATCGTGTTGCACAACGGTAAAGGAGATGTAGATAAGCTAGAAGTTACGTACGAAGGTACGGACCAGGTAAGGGAAGCAAAAATTGATTTCCTAACCCATTCTTATGAATTATTTCACATGAAGGAAGGTGAAAAGGTGGACGAAATGTTTGAGCGATTTTCAATAATCGTAAATGACCTACATGCTCTCAAGAAAACATTCACGGAAAGAGAGCTCGTGCGAAAAATTCTTAGAAGTCTCACACCGGCATGGAGATCAAAGGCCGATGCAATTCAAGAATCCATTGGCGTTTCAAACGTCACCATCGACGCACTAAGAGGTAACCTTAAGACCTATGAATCTACTATTCTTAACCCTTTTGTTGATAATCAAAGGAGGCAAAGAATAGCTCTAAAGGCGAGCACAAGCCAACCGCAAATTGATGAGGAAGGAGACAACGAGTTTGGACTCGTTATCAAAAGATTTCAAAAGTTCATGCGCAAGGAGTATGAACGCAAGGGCAAAAAGCAAGGCGAACAAATCAAGTGCTATGAATGTGGTGAAACCGGGCACATCAAATCAAATTGCCCAAACATCAAAAAGGAGAAGAAACCTTTTAAAAAGCAACGTGCATACATTTCTTGGGGAGGCGACTCCGGAGATGAGTCAAGCGAAGGAGAAGAAGACGAAGCAGCAAATCCTTGCCTTATGTCACAAGAAGACAACAAAGATGAGGTATGTCAAATTTCGTCTAAAAACTTCTTTACTCTTGAAGAAATGCGAACTGCTTTTGATGAATTATATGCTGAGTTTATTAAGGGTTCAAAAACTGTTAAGGGCATAAAAGAAAATGCTTCTCTAAAAGAAAAAGATTTTCAAAAATAGCTTTCTTTAAAAGAAAAGGATTTAGAAAAACTGGTTTTAGAAAATGAGAAGCTGAAAGAGGAAAACAAGTTTTTTGGAAAAAGAATTTCCGATAAGCCCGAAAGCTCTACTAGAAATTGCACTTCTTGTTTGCATCTTAAGAATGAAGTAAGTAGGCTTAAAGGAACATTAGATAAGTTTAATTCTTCGCACAAAAACTTGAATGATGTTCTTGTTAACTTGAAATCAACCAAGCATGGAATAGGCTTTAAGAATGAAGAAAAGGTTGAAGCTAAACCCCAACAACCTAAAGCTCAACCTAGGATTAACAATAGAAATGCTTATCCTAGAAACAACAACTCTAGAGCCAATATGCATGCTAGACAAAATGCTGAACATTTTAGAAGACCTAGCAATGGCCCTCAACCGAGAAACAATCACTCTAGAAATGCTGCCCATCCTAGAGCTCATAGTAGGAGAAATAATTCTCATGAAATGCAAAATAGTCATAGTGTTCAAAATAGAGTAAGAAATTTTCATCCGTCTAGTTACTATGAACCTAGAAGGATGCATAACCCAAAGGTGACTTGTCATTATTGTAGACGTATTGGTCATATTGCTCCTGCATGCTTTACACGTCATAGACATATTACTCAATCGCATCATTATAATATGCCTAACCCCCAAGGACCCAAGATGGCATGGGTACCTAAAGAACATTAATTTGTTTTGTAGGTGTGCTTGAAGGGATCAAGTGTACTATGGTACCTTGATAGTGGATGCTCCAAGCATATGACGGGAGATGAATCCAAATTCCTTCAATTAGAGCACAAAGAAGGAGGAAGTGTTATCTTCGGTGATAACAATAAAGGAAAGATCATCGGCATCGGCTCGGTCGGTAAGGATGAAAAATCCTCTATTAAGCATATATTACTTGTTAAAGGATTAAAGCATAATCTCTTGAGCATAAGCCAATTGTGTGACAAGGGAAATCTTGCTTTCTTTGATTCGGATGAATGCTTAGTGTTCAGACGTAGTGATTTCAAAATTATCCTCCGTGGTTTTAGAGTGGATAATATTTATATGGTTGATCTTGCTAATTCCTCACCCGATTATGTTCATTGTCTAATGAGTAAAGAGGATGATACTTGGCTATGGCATCGTAGAGTAGCACATATCAATATGCATCTTTTGAACAAATTGATTTCTCAAAACTTAGTTTTTGGTCTTCCCAATTTAAAATTTGAAAATGACTCTATTTGTGACTCGTGTCAAAAGGGGAAGCAAACAAAAGCATCTTTCAAATCTAAAAACATTGTTTCAACTTCTAGACCATTGCAATTGCTTCATATGGATTTATTTGGTCCCTCTCGCATTGAAAGTCTAGGAAGAAATAGATATGCTTTTGTGATTGTTGATGATTACTCGAGATTTACTTGGACATTATTTCTTGCCAATAAAAGTGATGCTTTTCAAAATTTTAAATATTTTCTTAAGCGTGTTCAAAATGAGAAAGAAACAACCGTCACTTCAATTAGAAGTGATCATGGGGGAGAGTTTGATCACAATCTCTTTGCGGACTTTTGTGACGAACTCGGAATCGAGCATACCTTT
Organism: Nicotiana benthamiana; assembly: GCA_034376525.1. Classification (NCBI taxonomy): domain Eukaryota; kingdom Viridiplantae; phylum Streptophyta; class Magnoliopsida; order Solanales; family Solanaceae; genus Nicotiana; species Nicotiana benthamiana. Next base: position 143,964,683 of record CM067337.1, on the reverse strand, counting down.
TCTGCTCCACGTACACCACAACAAAATGGGGTGGTGGAAAGGAAAAATAGGTGTCTCGAAGAGATGGCTAGAACCATGCTCGACGAAGCTAAGATACCCAAACATTTTTGGCGGACGCCGTGAGTACCGCTTGCTATGTTCTAAATAGAGTAGTAATTCGGCCGATACTCATGAAAACCCCCTATGAACTTTATAAGGGTAGAAAACCAAATATTTCCCATTTTAGAGTTTTTGGTTGCAAATGTTTTGTTCGTAACAATGGCAAAGACCAATTGGGTAAATTTGATGCTAAGTCGGATGAAGGTATTTTCATTGGATATTCCTCACGTAGTAAAGCATATAGGGTCTTTAATAAAAGAACCCAAATTGTGGAGGAATCCCCTCATGTTGTATTTTCCGAAAATAATGCTCGCTTGGCGAGAAAGGATTCCGGTTTTGATCTTGCAGGTATCTTAGATAGCTTGAAAGACAAAATACAAGAGGAACCACCCAAGGAAAATAAATATGAAACTGAGGAACAACCAACGGAAGAAGCGCCACAATTGAAAAAAGAAATGAATATGCCTAACGAGTGGAGGACAATCAAAGATCACCCTCTCGAACAGGTAATTGGCAATGTTGGAGACAAGGTAAGTACCCGAAACTCTCTCAAAAATACCTTAGAACATACTGCTTTTGTTTCTAAAATTGAACCCAAAACCATTTGAGAAGCAATTGGGGATGAATTTTGGACCTTGGCAATGCAAGAGGAGCTTAACCAATTCGAACGCAATGACGTTTGGGATTTGGTGACAAGACCCGAAGGTCATACCATAATTGGTACGAAATGGGTTTTTCGCAATAAACTAGATGAAAATGGTATAATCACTAGAAACAAAACTACGCTTGTAGCAAAAGGCTATAATCAAGAAGAAGGTATTGACTATGAGGAAACATATGCTCCCGTAGCTAGATTAGAAGCTATTCGCTTATTGCTTGCATTTGCCTCTTCTATGAATTTCAATTTATATTAAATGGATGTGAAAAGTGCTTTTCTAAACGGTTTTATTCAAGAAGAAGTTTATGTTGAACAACCCCCCGGTTTTGAAAACTTTAAATCTCCCGATCATGTTTTCAAGCTCAAAAAGGCTCTTTATGGTTTAAAACAAGCTCCTCGAGCTTGGATGAAAGATTAAGTAAGTTTCTTTTGGAAAACGATTTCATTAGGGGAAAAGTTGACACAACTCTCTTTGTTAAGCATAAAAACAATGATATTTGGTTAGTTCAAATATATGTAGATGATATTATATTTGGTGCTACTAACAATGTTTTATGCAAGGAATTTTCCGATTTAATGACAAGCGAATTTGAGATGTCTATGATGGGTGAGTTAACATTCTTTTTGGGATTACAAGTAAAGCAAATGAAAGAAGGTACATTCATTTGTCAAGCCAAATATTGCAAAGAATTGCTGAAACGATTTGAGATGAACAATGCAAAAGAAATGGCTACTCCCATGAGCACATCCGATCATCTAGACAAAGATGAGAAAGGTAAGGAAGTCGACACCAAAAAGTATCGAGGTATGATTGGCTCTCTTCTTTATCTTACTGCTAGTCGTCCGGACATCATGTTTAGCGTGTGCTTATGCACTCGTTATCAATCGTGTCCGAAGGAGTCTCACCTTACTGTGGTAAAACGGATTTTAAGGTATCTTGTTGGTACTACAAATGTGGGTCTATGGTACCCCAAAGGCTCTTCATGCCAACTTGTTGGCTACTCCGATTCCGATTTTGCTGTATGCAAATTGGACCGGGAGAGCACTAGTGGCACTTGCCATTTGCTCGGTAGCTCTCTCGTTTCTTGGTTTAGCAAGAAACAAGTAAGTGTTGCGTTGTCCACAACCGAGGCTGAATATGTAGCCGCGGGGAGTTGTTGCGCTCAAATCCTATGGATGAAACAACAACTCTTGGACTATGGCCTAAGTCTGGATCATATGCCTCTTAGATGTGATAATACTAGTGCCATATGCTTGACGAAGAACCCCGTTCTTCATTCGCGAACGAAACACATTGAAATTAGACATCATTTTATTAGAGATCACGTTATCAAAGGCGATGTCGAAATTGAATTCGTTGAAACCAAAAACCAATTCGCAGACATCTTTACAAAGCCTTTAGAGAAAGATGCCTTCTTCCGAATTCGCAGTGAACTCGGGATCCTTGACTCCACGTTGATCTAAGTCATGCATTGCATTTTTTTTGTTACATGATTTCTAACTTGAGCGTCGGAGACGTCTAACGATTTTTGCAGGTATCGCCCCAAAGGAAAGGGGAATTATAAAGCTTGACGTACAACAATCGGTTTCCGTCATCTAAAAATCGATTATTTCGTATCAATAATCGATTATGTTGCTATTTTTCGGGTTGATGTTGCTGTAATTTCATCTTTGGCATCTTATTATTATGTTATTTTTGCTAATGGCAAAAGGGGGAAGATAACGGGTATGATGCACTCTCAAATTATAAGCTTAAATTGAGGGGGAATTCTCAAATTGAGGGGGAACAAATTGCATACTTGTTGCATGTATATACTTGTCTTGAATCGTCAATATAAATTGCTTGTCTTGCATATCCCGCTTAATGTTTGCCATTATCAAAAAGGGGGAAATTGTTGGAAACACTTTCTCAATGCAATATACTAAAACGTGTGTTCTCTTGTATAGGTTTTGATGAATGACAAACGAAGCGAAAATTGATATATGACGAAGTTCAAGAAACAAGCGCACAATTGATATACAACGAGATTCAAGCTCAAGACAAAATTTTATAGTTTAATTGAGTCATTCTTAATTGTGATCTTGATCCTACAACTTGACTCGTAACATGGCTTCTCTCATTAAACTATTTTCCAAAATCATGCATATTTAATTTAATGTCAAATGATTTTAAATCATGCATATTTACAGTAGTCAACATAATTTTTAGACATGTCTTAAAAATCTGGACTAAGATAATCGATTATGTACTTACGATAATCGATTGTTTTCAGCCAAGACCGCATGGCAATCGATTGTGAACTAATGACAATCGATTGTGAGTAAGACAGTGAGCATCAGGTTTTTCAAACCTGCATGACAATCGATTGTGAACTAATGACAATCGATTGTAACTGAGGCAGTGTCCATCAAAGTTTTTCAAAACTCAGAATAATCGATTATGAACTAATGGTAATCGATTATGTTGAGACAGTGTCTTCCAGTGATTTTCAAATTTATTAAATAATCGATTGTTACATTGGACAATCGATTGTCAAAGAGACAGTGTCTTAAATGTTTTTCAAAAACTGATAAGTAATCGATTGTTGACTTTGTGCAATCGATTGTGAAGCTGACCGTTGTCGTAAAGTTTTCAAATACCGTCAGGTAATCGATTATTGATTCTGTATAATCGATTGTTTTGATTAAAATCCGGAAAAGATTTTTTGAACGTTATTGGGTAATCGATTATTGATTTTGTATAATCGATTGTTTTGATTAAAATCCGGAAAAGATTTTTTGAACGTTGCTGAGTAATCGATTGTTGATTCTGGACAATCGATTGTTTGTGGTAAAATCTGGAAAGGATATTTTGAATGTTGCCAGTAATCGATTATGGATTGTAAGTAATCGATTATCAAGCGTAAAATCTGGGATTGAATTTTGATCTGACTGGCAGACAATCGATTGTTGGGGTTTGACAATCGATTGTCAGTGAGTAAAATCAGCAACTCTTAATTGGCAATTAGGCAACGGTAATGCCAAGTTTTTCAACTATAAATACAACTTCATTTCAGTGTTTTAAACACAACAACATACTACAACTGATCATTACATTGCTATAAGCTTGCATACTTTTGTTTATCATTTTATATTCAATTTCATAAAGCTTTTGAGAGCCATATTCTTGTCCAAAGTTGTTGTGATCTAGAGCTTACTTCTTTTACTCATATCTACTCATTAAGGAGTATTTTGTTTGAGTGTTTAGTGTTTTATATACTTGTAAGAGAATTGTAATTCTCTTATTGTAAGGAACTTGTGTTTCCTTGGTTGAAGTCTTGGAGTGTTGTATCTCCGAGCAAAGGTGTTAAGGCTTGTGTCCTTAAGTTGTAAAGGTTTGTTGAGCACCCGTAAGCTTAACAAGTTAGTGGAAAATCTCGAGAGAGTCTCTCTGGGACTGGACTAGCCACGTGTTGTGGTGAACCAGAATGTATCGGTGCGTTCTTTCCTTTTTGTTTATTTAACGCACTTATTTATTTCCTGCAAATTTTAATTTCCGCAAGTTTACGCTAAATTTTATTATAACGCTATTCACCCCCCTCTAGCGTTAAGCGCTTTATCTAACACATTGTTCCTCACCAGGATTTTCCTGATACCGGCTGGTCACTCCAAGTGCATAAGCCACATCAGGACATGTACATGTCATAGTATGCATGACAGCTCCCACTGCACTAACGCATGGAGTCCTACTCATACGTTCTCTCTCTTCAGGTGTTTTAAGACAATCCTCCCTATTGAGAGTAATTCCAGTGTATATCGGTAGATAGCCCCTTTTAGAATTATCCATATTATACCTCTTTAAGATGGTATTAATGTACAAAGACTGGAAAAGTCCAAGCAACTTCCTAGATCTATGTCTGTTGATCTTTATTCCTAATATATAAGCTACTTCTTCCAAGTCTTTAATGGAAAACTATTCAAATAGTCAAATCATGGTATTTTACAATGCGGGTATGTCATTCCCTCTGAATAATATATCATTAACATACAACACTAAAAAAATAAATGTGCTCCCATTAACCTTTGGTACACACATGGTTCTTCTTCACAACTAGCTGTGAGCATGTGATTTTGCCCTATACGAATTATTCTCATGAATTCAAAATAAAATAATTTCGTTTGTTTATTTGAAGTTTTTGATTTTTTATTTTGTGCAACAAAAATACAAAAATACATGAGGCATGTGCATTTAGGAATAATTTTACATTGTTAAAAAATTAATTAGCAATTAAGAAAGGAAATTCGAAAATGGCTTACTTTGCACTTAAGATCGATTTTAAGTAATTCTTTTTTTGTTATGTGATAATAATTATTGCATGACTAATTAGGTTTTTTTAGGTTAATTAAGACTTTTTAGGTTTTAAAATAATTTAAAAAAAAAAAAGAGGAGAGAAAATCTAGAGCTAAATAAAAAGGACTTAATTGGGCCATATATACGTTAAACTAGCCCAAACCCATTTTTTCCTTCTAAAATCTGTCAGACCCACACCCAAGTACCCGACCCGACCTTGTCTCTATACCCACTTCAACACAACCCAAAACTCACAGAATCCCTAAAAAACTAACGCGACTGTTCTTCCCTCTGAAGAACATGCGAATCTAGCCCCAAATTCCATTCAAATCCAAGCGAGTGAAGCCCAAATCCTTAATTCACGCGTCCTTCATTCTCTCATCTCACCATTTCTAACATTTTTTGGCATTAAAAATGCTCCCTCCCTTCACTCCCTTAGGTCAGAGATTTAGCACGCGATTCGAAGGTCTTAGAGACGAATCGTTAGATGAGGATGAGTAGTTGGATTGACTTCGTTCAATCCAAGCCCCGTTTTTATCAGGGGTTCGTCTCTATAAAGGATAGGATCGAATTTTTAGATACGAATTTTTTTTTTGAGAGGAGAGGACCTGATGGCAAATAGAAGAGGAGTAAAAATTCTATAGCTTAGTGTTCTTCACATTTATTTTGCTTTTTTTTCAATCGCAGTGTTGATTCTAAAAAAACATATACAGAAAATGTTTGAAGTCATGTGACTCTTTGTTGTTTGATTCACTGTCCACCCGCTTTGAAATACATAAATCCCGTCCTCAAAGTTATTGGAATTCGTTGTTGATCAAAGCATCGATTTGTGGCTGCTGTTGCATTGCATCGATTTCAAGTGCTGAGATTCCTTGATATTTTTTTCAGGTTTATCTCTACTCGTTCTGTTATTTCTATTATGAAATGAGTCCTGGATGGACCTGGAAGGATTGTTAAAATGAATTCAGTCGTGATAATAGACGAGGCTCGTATGGTTACCCTCGACTTCATTTATTGTTATGCTTTGAATGTTCTCCATGAATTCATATGTAGTGAATCAGCTTCTGAATAGACGAGGAGTAAAATTTGTGTGGTTTTAACATCGTATTCGTGTTTGTATTGACTTCGAAGATTGTTTTAGTGTTATCCTTCAGCTCATACCTTCTTCGAATTTGATCCCCTGCTGATGTTGCAGATTTGGTGATTGTAGCTTTATATAGTGTCAAGATTATTTCCTGTTACATCTGTTCGAAAAATAAGCATTGACGAGCATTCATCGTTGTTGTTTGATTCCTGAATGAGTGTCTAGGTCGTCTTTGAAATGCTGAGAATTGAACATCATTTATAACCCCTATTCTAACTGTCACCACCTCATCTCCTGTTTCCTCATTGTTAATTTTGGTTTTCAGTCAAGATAGGCTGCTAATTTGACCAAATATCAGTGGTTTCTTGCTAGATGATGATCACTCCGTAATAATTTGGGTCTCAATAAACTGATAAACTGTATCATTCCGTAACACTTTATTAAATAGGTGATGATTAGTGATTTCATTCCGTAATATTTGGCTGCATGTGTATATGAAGTTTTTTTTTTGTGTTGGAAATCATTTGAATCATTAGCTATTCGATCTATCATCGTCTTAACTTCGTGACACTGCTGTTAAGCTTGGTATTTATAAAGCTGTCAGCTATTTGTATTCTCTGAGTTGCTTCCTCTTCAGTCTTAATAAAGTTGTCTCGTGGCATTACTTGTTCGCCTGCTGATGTAGCTGGTGATTTATTCATCAACTAACAGCCCTCTCCATCCTTCTGCCATAGAATACATACATTGCAACTCTCCTTCTATTAGTAAAGCCCCATCATCACCATCTTCCTTCATTTTCCCAACTTAAATTCATGAATGGGTTATCGATCAAACTGGATCGAATTGTATCTCCAAATCATAGATCTTACTATACTAATAAGGTTTGATTTCACCTTTCAAACATACCATTGTGTTGTGGTGTTCCTGCAGGTGTTCACTGTGAGAGAATCTCATTCTCTTTGAGATATCTAGTAAAATCTTCATTAAGATATTCTCCCTTGATACTTTTGCCAGTCTATTTCTCAACTTCACTGCGGAACCTTTTGGACATTTCAAAAGATTTAGTCTTGTGTTTCATAAGATACACAAATTCATATCTTGAAATATCATCATTGAAGGTGATGAAGTAAGAATATCCACCTCTAGCTTGAATTTTTATGGGCCCACAGACATCTGTGTGAATTAGTCTCAATAATTCAGAAGCTCTTTCTCCACTTCCAGTAAATGGAGATTTAGTCATTTTTCCTTTGAGATATGATTCACAAGTTGGATATGATTTAAAATTATACTTGCCAAGGTACACTTCCTTGTACAACTTATTAATTCTTTTCTCTCTAATATGATCAAGCCTACAGTGCCAAAGATATATCTATGATTTACTTGATCATCTCTTTTCCTGTTAAGATTTGAAACATGCATAATTGAATTAGTATTCATATTAGGTAAGTCATAAATATCTTGTTGGAGATAGCCACCATGATAAATAGAGTAAATATCATTGCATGTTAATGCTAAAACCACGTTTGTCTAACATAGAGGCTGAAATTATATTCGAAAAAAATTAGAAACGTAATAACAATCATCTAACATAAGTACTTTGCCTGTAGGCACTATTAAAGAAATTGATCCTACAGCTACGACTTCAACTTTTGTGCCATTTTCAACTTGTAGATTGACTTCGCGTTTCTACAGTTTCCTACTTATCTTGAACCCTTGCAACATATTGCAGATGTTACAACCACTGCCAATATCTAATACCCACAGTGAAGAATTAGTATTATCTAAAGAAATCTTGAAAATATTTTTCGTTAATTTCTCACTTTGTTTCTTGTCCTTTAGAGTTACAAGATATTCTTTGCAGTTTCTCTTCCAATGCCTTTCTTCTTACAGTGAAAACATTCAGCATCATATACTGACTGCATAATCAAATCTTCATAAAACTCTTTACCAAGCTTGTACCCCAACTTCTCATGTCCTTCGGTAAGAACAATCACATAATTGACAAGGGGTCCAACTAGAGAATACTCAATGTCCAATTGTGTATCAACCATCTTCTTAAGATATCCAACAATTGCAATTGGATCCATATTCTGATGTTTCCTCTGGAGTTCAGAACTCATAGAAGCGAAAATCATGCGTTTAATAGCAAGGCATTCTTCCAAGTATTTCTGATAAAACTTGGTGCCTTGAACATCATTTTCTGGTGTATTATCTGTGCAGGCTTACCGATCACATCAATGAGCTTTTCATGTATGAGAACAATTCTCAAATTTCTATACTAGTCATCAAAGTTTGGTTCTACCAATTTGTTGGTCTCAAGTATTTCACACAGTGATATAACAGATATATTGAAAAATCTAAAATATAGAAAAAAAAGAAGCAATAATATAAGAACATATTTACATATATAATAAAGACATGGACTTTTATCTAAATGATATTCCACTAATTATTTTAAACTATTTACCCTTATTATAGTTTACAAAATCTTTATTTCTGTTAGTGGAGTAAAGGAATCCTTTAACAATATGTATGAGCCCCTTGGAAGTCAAGTCGTTTCTCATATATATTGTAAAGGTAGGTATTCTTACCAGTTGTATCCTCATACAATTTTCTTAAATTGCTCTATGTCAAATAGTCTTCTGGTAGTTAGGTCGATCCAATTGGCATAGTTGAGTCCAGCCATCATGATAGCAAAGAACTTATTAAATTTTATACTTTCGGGTAATCCAGGCGTCTAGTGTAAAATTGAATAATTCTTTCAACTAATGCATCTAATGCAATAAATAATTTTAACATATTCTCGAACTATAAGTCTCCTGGTTTTCAGGCCGCTCCTTATAAACATGAAATAAATAAAATTATTTACTTTGATTGATAGCTTTACAATAAAATATTTTATATTTTATTATTTAAGAACTCAAATTTTAGTAATAGGGAATAGTTATTAAAACAACTTTTAATAATATGACAATCAAATCTTTTATAGCACATGAATTTAGGTCAAGTTGTCTACATGCTTAGTCTTAAATTAAGTTACATCACATGTAATAAATAATTCAAATTTATGTAATAAACAAGCATGTGATATAAAAACGAAACTCAATATCTTCTAATATGTATATCTTATACTAGTCTTAGGATACATGCATTGCGCGTGAACCTAGACTCAAAAAACACGATATTTCAAAAGAATCACATAACATTATTTAAAATTTATATTTGAGGTATATAGTAAAAGTTAATGAAAACACTATAAAACTATGAAGTTGATGAATGCTGATTTTATTTAACTAACTCAACGAAGGAAAATACTCTATCCTGTTGAAGTCATCAAAATCGTAAGTTTTTGTTATGACTTAAATTAATTATTAATTATAATTATAATTTATCAGACATGAAAAACATTTATGTAGGGTAAGAAAATCTATCAACATTTTGTATTATAATTTGTGCTTTTATAATAGAATGTATATATACGTATATTGACAAATAGATATATTATACCGGTTTATGAAAAAAATTTAATGCAAATATAACCCCTTAAATCAGATTTTTCTAAAATTATAATAACACTTAATTAGTCGAATTTAAAATTTGAAATATGAGATGAAATTTACATTTTAATATAACTGGTTAACATAGTTTAATTTATTGAAAGAATAATTAGTTTTCTAAAGAGTATCGAAACTTTTAACTCTGTGGTAATAATTGACTTCATATAAATTACCCCATAAATTTTTAGGCTATTAAGTACCTTAAATATTTTTCTTATTTTTTTAGTGTTACATTAGAACTTGAAGGGTTATTTTATACTGTCACAATATTCAATAATATATAATAAATATTTATTTTAATCATTTAAACAGATATTGCATTTAATTAAATATCAATTGCTATTTTCACTGATTATTCTCATTTACGTCTGATATTGCTTGACATGATGTGCTAATGTGACACGTAAAAATATTGCAGGATTGTTTGGATTTTTAAGTTTTAATTAAATAGCTTGTGTCTTAGAAAACGTATGATCATATTTATAAAGAAAATAAGTATATGTAATGCTACGTGAGAGAGTTAACTTTTTAGGAAGAAACATACTTACAATGACAAGTCAATAATTGTTTTACCCAAATTCAAATAAGGAATATATTTATATAAGTTAAATTTTACTTGACTTTACATATTAGGATATTTTTATACCCGAATAAGGAAAAATTTAGTAGTCAAATTTTATTTAGTTTCAAACTCCTAAATATTAGGAAAATAGGTAAATGCCGATTTTGTTTAATATAAGTTCTATTTTAAAAGGGCAAAAAAGGAGAACTGTTATGAAATAGAAGATTCTTACACTTCTATTTAAGGTGAATGTCTTTAATGTATCTAATTAGAGAGATTTTAGAGTTCTATTAGTGGTAGCTAAATCTTCCTCTCCCCTATAAATAGAGGTGCCCCCTACCATTGTAAATCATCCCTTGAGACCCCTCTCAACTCAATAAGAAGAACTCTATCTACTCTTCTCTCTATTGCTATTGTTCTTGTTCTATTGTTCTTGTCTTTTGCTTTAGTTTATAACACGTTATCAGCACGAGACTCTACCGTCTCAAGTATCATTCTCGAAAATCCAAGGTATTTCCCTCTTCCTAATTTAATTTTCGATTGTCTTAACTTTTACTTGTGTAGGGTTTTTCTTCAAAGAAAGAATGAAGAAAGAAAAAGAAGAAAAAAAAAAAGGAGGAGGCAGAAAGAAACGAAAAGTTGAAAAGAAAAAGGAAAGAAAGAAAGGAAAGAAAGAAAGGAAAGGAAGAAAGGAAGAAAATATTAAAAATATATTTGGTATACCTTAAAGGTAAGTAATTTACTTTTTCTTTTCAAATTCTTGGAATTCTATAAATTTTATATACAAAGTTTGATTATAACTCTAATGGAGTTTGTGAGAAATTATAACCACACGAAGTGGTAAAACCTCTATGTCCTGCCATGATTAAATTCATGTATGATTGTGGACGTGACAAAGAATTCCGTCCAATTGAATTTGCTCCATTCCCTTTAGAGAATGTGGTAGCAGCTTGTGTAAAGCACATGATTTTGATCCATTCCCTGAAGTGAATGTGATAATTGTAATAGAGCCCGTAAGTATGAACACGCTCTTGATGTAATTGTGTCATATGAAAAGAAAGTTCGTTGCCCTCGAAATTTCGGGCAAGAACTATGGTGTTGGATGATGAAATCCACTTTGATGCTATGGGTCTCGAAGACGCCATTAAAAACCAGAAATAGTGCATCCACCCAAAACTATACTAAGGCCTTGATTCTCTTGCGCCATCACCTTGATGAAGGTTTGAACCTATGCTAAGGCCTTGATTTTCTTGCGCCATTACCTTATGGAAGGTTTGAAACTGTATGAAGGCCTTGATTTTCTTGCGCCATCACCTTGATGAAAGTTTGAAGATTGAATATCTCAACATCAAGGATTCACCCATCTTGTGGAAAGGCTTAAAGAAGATGACAACCTGAAGTTGGTCACTCTGCCACAAGCACGATACGATAAGAATCCAAAAGCAAATAGTTTATAAACTATATATTATCGTTGCGGTGAAAACGGGCACTGGTCTAAGTCTTGCCGTATACCATAAAATTTGGTTGACCTTTATCAAGCATCTCGAAAGAGAAAAGGCCCTGAAACAAACTTTGTCTATGACGACAATGAGGACATCACCCACCTGGATGTAGCAGACTTCTTTCAGCAACCCGATGGAAAAATAGACCACCTAATCGGCGATGGATCCGTGATGAAAGAAGATGGAGTTATTTGATTTTGTTCTACTTATTTGTATTAGTTAGTGAATAATCTAATAGTCATTAGTATTAGCTCGTATTAGCTAGTTCATGATGCAATGTTAGCAGTAGTTCTTTAGAATATCTTCAATATGCTCAAATATCAATAAAACTTTTATTTTCCAGTGGGGGTAATCGACTAGCCTGAAAAACTAGTCGATTATCAACTATTTTCGCATTAAAGTTGAAAAACAATTGATCAACAATCGATTGTCGTTGACTAACAATCGATTGTCTTAAAACAGTGGTCTGGAAATTTTCAAAAATCATCCACAATCGATTGTCTTTGTCTAACAATCGATTGTCTTGAAACAGTGAGGTCTGGAATTTTTCAAAAATAACCAACAATCGATTGTCTATGTCTAACAATCGATTGTCTTAAGACAGTGTGATCCGAAGTTTTTCAAAAATAACAAATAATCGATTGTGTGTGTTTAACAATCGATTGTCTATGTTCCAACAATCGATTGTGTGGGTTTAATAATCGATTGTCTTATGAAAAACGCTGAAATTTTCAAACTGCAAAGTAATTGATTATGGACAACATATCTGATTTTGTTAGTCAACTGTTAGTAGCAGATCTTGAAAATATTATGTGACACAAAAGAATTGAACTTGTTTATTCTTATGTTCATGTATTCCTTTTGTATGTCATACTATGGGAAGTAAATTGATTGAAAGGCTCCGGAAGAGCAAATGTAACTCTGCCCAAAGGCATGACGTTTATCTTAGAGAATGCAATGTTCTCCTCCAAGTCTATGAGAAACTTGTTGAGTTTTAAAGATGTACGCCGGAATGGCTACAATATTGAGACAATGGATGAAGATAATCTCGAATATCTCGTCCTCACTTCAAAGAATGTCTCCGGCCAAAAGAGGGTTATTGAGAAATTCCCGTCTTTATCTTGTGGCCTGTATTGGACAAGAATTAGTGCAATTGAGGCACATTCAACAGTAAATCTAAAGAATACTGAGTCCAATACATTTGTACTTTGGCATGATCGACTGGGTCACCCAGGATCAACCATGATGAGACGGATTATAGAAAGCTCATATGGGCATCCGTTAAAGAATTTCAAAATTCTTTCAAGTAATGAATATCCTTGCACTTCGTGTTATCAAGGCAAGCTGATTATCAGATCATCCCTAACAAAGGTTGGGACTGAGTCACCCCAGTTTCTGGAACGTATACAAGGGGACATTTGTGGACCTATTCACCCACCTAGTGGGTAGTTTAGGTATTTCATGGTCTTGATAGACGCATCCTGTAGATGGTCTAATGTGTGCTTGTTGCCATCACGCAACCTTGCGTTTGCAAAGTTAATGGATAATAGATGAGAATAATCTTGAACTCTTCATGAAAACGAGGCTGCCCATTTCGGTTTGGGTTCACGCCATTTTGCATGCAACAATACTAGTTTGTCGGCTGCCCACTTCGGTTTGGGGTCACGCCATTTTGCATGAAGCAATGCTAGTTCGTCGGCTGCCCACTTCGGTTTGGGGTCACGCCGCGTTGCATGCAGCAATGCTAGTTCGTCTCTGACTGACGAATTGACACAAATATTCCCCATTGCAATTGGTTTTGGGTCATGAACCCAATATATCCCATTTAAGAAGCTTTGAATGCGCAGTATAGGTGCCTGTAGCACCGCCATCCCGCACCAAAATGGGTTTGCAAAGAAGGTTAGGAATATATGTTGAGTATGAATCGTCCTCCATTATTCGCTACCTCGAAACATTGACAGGAGATTTGTTCACTGCACTATTTGCAGACTGTCAATTTGATGAGACACTTTTCCCAAAATTAGGGGGAGAAGTCGGTGAAACCAAATGGGAAATTTTGTGGAAAAATGTATCATTATCTCATCTTGATCCACATACCTCTATTTGAAAGAAAGAGGTACAAAAGACTATCCATTTGCAAAGAATAGCAAATCAAAAGCCTGACGCATTTACGAAATTGAAGAGGATAACGAAATCCCACATTCACGCGGAAAATGTTCCGATCCGTATTGAAGTCCCTATTGGACAAATATCTAGTGTCATATCCAATGAGTCAAATGCACGCCAGAAGCGTGGCAGACCATTAGGTTCCAAAGATCGAAATCCTAGAAAGAGGAAAAAGAACGATCTAAATAACACTATGAAAGAATCACATGAGGACGCTCATGATTTGATTAATTCCGAGATTCACGAAGAATCTATTGAGCCTGAGACTCTTGAAAATACGGAATGCAAGAATGTGAGGATCTCGAACCTCAGTCTGTGGTAGTACAAAATTAATTGAGAGCTCTCGAAGAGCCAATTATTACTATGTTGGAGAAACACAATTGAGTATTGTGCTGTAGTAAGTCTCAAAGAAACTTATTCAGTTTCAAAAAGTACACGCGAAGGCGATTGATGATATTGAGACTATAAATAAAGGAAGGCTTTGATTCTCCTATTACTACAACTTGTAGCGGGGTAATTTGTATATGAAAAGCTACCCGCTTTGTTCTCCAGTTTGTACTACACAAACGAAAGAATGCCACAATAAAGTGGATATCTATTGGTATAAAACCCATGTCATAATAAACCCGAAGTTTATTGATAAGTGCACATGTCATGGTGTAAATTTGAAGTTTACCAATATTGATAATTTATTCAGTTGACATTCGTGTTAGCCATCTCATTTGAAGTATGATGTGCAAATTCACATAGGTGAATATCAAAGAACTAGAAGTTCTTGTTCTCAGTAATGAACTGACCAACTAAAGAGTTCGGGTTGAAGCCCCTAAATTCTGGAAATATCAAAGGTGAATATGGGCCCATTCACCTGCCATGTAAACCACATATGATGCATCTATGATATGGTTACATGCGCCATTGTTATTAACCCGCAGCCTGGCAGTGCTTGCGAGGTAAATCGCTCAGTAATCTAACTTCGAGCATAGTTTCCAGATTCTCTACTCAAGACAGTTCATCTTGATAAGTTGGTTTATATCAAAGTTGGTTTAGCAAGATAATTATTGAGTGCTTCCACTTAATAGCTAAACTGTTCCTTATGAGAACGAAGTTATATATATCAGTTTGATATAAGTTGTATACGAGAGTATATTCTCCCCTCACAAGTGGTTCAAGGTCAGGAACCAAATAATTTCATCTTATTACTAAGGTGCTGTGTATATTGACATAATGCATAAAGATGATTTCCCAAAGTTGAGGAAACATGTTAGCTTTACTAACATGAGGGGGAGACATGATAAACATTTGAGAAAGTGTTACATGGGATGAATTTTCATTTGTATATGTATATCCCCGAATATCATGATATGAACCTGTAGTTCATAAAAAGGAAATGCAATTGCAACATATTGCAAAGCATGCTATACGCATTTGCTGACTCAAAGAAAGCAACTAAATGGAAGAGATACAATTCAAGAAGAATTGATTCCATATGAAAGACATGTAGTTTTGAACCTATAGTTCAAATGCTTGAAAGATAAAAGTCAAAGGTATGTATAGTCAGTTTTCGATATCTTATTTGTTTAGTATCACTAATGAAAGCTTGATATGCAGATAAAGTTTATTATGTGACTTACATGACTTAACTTGAAAGATTTAAGTTGCTTGAAGCATATGCAATTCTTGGTCCTGAAGTACCACATCCTAAGTACAATTTGTGTACATATGTATCTTGCTATAACTATAAGCATGATGGCATTGAGAATGCATCTATGGAGATATTGAAGAGCTATTCCACGACATTATATGAAGATGTTCATATCTATCAAGAATGATGATTTCAAGATGATGCACAAGGTTGGAATGCAAATGCTCAAGGATATAAATTGATGTACTCATTAGGGGGAGTCAATGCGCGTTGCACTCTTTTTCCCTTACAAGGTTTTTTCCCACTGGGTTTTCCTTGCAAGGTTTTTAACGAGGCAACCAATAGGCGCATATTCAAACATGTGTACTCTTTTTCCTTACTTTAATTTTTCCCATTGGGTTTTGGTTTTAAGGTTTTATGAGGCACATCATTGAATAGACATTCAAGGGGGAGTGTTATGAAATAGAAGATTCTTACACTTCTATTTAAGGTGAATGTCTTTAATGTATCTAATTAGAGAGATTTTAGAGTTCTATTAGTGGTAGCTAAATCTTCCTCTCCCCTATAAATAGAGGTGCCCCCTACCATTGTAAATCATCCCTTGAGACCCCTCTCAACTCAATAAGAAGAACTCTATCTACTCTTCTCTCTATTGCTATTGTTCTTGTTCTATTGTTCTTGTCTTTTGCTTTAGTTTATAACAAGAACGACATTTTACTAGGGGACCTTCGTACTTTTAATATAGTATATAGATATCACATAAATAATTCATGTTAGAACATTATTATTAATTAACATCTCATGAACTAATACAACTAAAATAACAGTAGAATCCAATAACCTATTATAGATTACAGTTGTATCTAATACAAAAACTTCAAAATCATGTTACGAACTATCTCAATGGTTTAACTTATATGTATATGTATTTTATTCATAATAAAAGTTATATCAATTCATATGCATTCAAACAATTTGACTATTGCACAAGGCATACGTATTATGATTTGAACCCTTCAAATATAATCTTAAAATATTTCGTAAATAAATTTTAGACACAATAAATCACGGTTCCGATACCACTGAAGGATTGCATATAGGTGTTCGTAACACGCAATGGAAGTCAATAACAATCCTCGGCAGATCTTTTGTGTTTAAAAATTTATTTACATGCCAAAGATTGGATCTTAGACGTACCTGGTAAAGAGAGTCTCGTTTCAAAAAAATTTCGATAGTACGAAGACTCTATCGTATCCACACCGAGACAGATCCTTGCTATCAACTCTTTGATCAAAAGTTTCGATAGTGCGAAAAATATTTTGTTGAAATTTTTCTCAAAAAACTCAACTCAATGTTGGAAGAACAAGAAACACTTTTCTTATAATTGTATTTTTCCTCTTGGCTTGTATTGTTCTCTCATTTTCACAAAGTGTTTTTCTTCTCAAGAAGTATTAGCAAATTTTCTTCCATCACCATTTATATAACATCACCTACAAGCTTTTTTTCTATTTGATTAAGATAATAATTTACTTAGGATAAAAATTTAATTCAAAAATAAATTTTAATCAAATTACCTTCCCAAAGGTAACGTGACTGAAGATATTTTATGCCAAGTCCAATTGGGCTTTCACGCCTCCGTCAGCTTGTTCTTTAAGGACGTCCTAATTCAATTCCAAATTGGATTGGATTTTGAAAATTAACTAATATTTTATATTAAAAAATATCAATCTCATTCTTAGTGGGTTTGAGCTAATCTCACGTCCACTTTTGGACTTTGTTACACATTTCAATTCTAAATTGGATTTCCAAATAATTTTTTATTAATATATTATATGCACACTTTGTGCAAATAAATAATAATTATATATATATATATATATATATATATATATATATATATATATATATATATATATATATATATATATATATATATATATATCAATCAACAGATATAATTTAGTTTTCTATTCCAAATAGAAAACTTTAATTCGTTTACAATATTAATTATAATCTCTATGCTAGTAAAGAGTATAATAATATTTTATTTGGACTAATAATTTTATTATTTGACTAATTAAATTCTTTAATGTAAGAAAGAATTGCAAGAAAATACACATGACTTCACACTATAACAAAAAAATAACCCATGTTTTTAAATTTTACCCACCTAACCCATATTATATATATTTTGAAAGCACTTGCAAATTGAAAATATGTGTTTTTAGAACCATTGCTTCTAAAAGCTATGGAGTTAATTCTTTGTTCTCACAACTATTGCTTTCACTCTCTCTTCTTTTCACATCTTTTACATATGCTTCAAAGAGCCGTGTATTTCAGTTTCTCCTGTTGTGTCACCTGCTTGCAATGAAAAAAAATTGAAGAGTAGAAGTCCACTATTGAAGACCATTCAAAGAGTTGCTTTTGAAAATGGATTTTTTAATTTTTTAGTTGCTTGGATCAGGTATTGTTCCAATTGATTGAAAATATCAAAAGAAGTTCAAAATTTAAATTTGAAGTGATTTGAAGTAGATTTGAATAAGATTTGAGTTAAATTTCAGAAAAGACGCAATGAAGAAGACGAAATTAGTTTTTTGTATAATTATGTATAATATTGTATATATGAGTGTAAAAACACACCTTATGCACTATGATACACTTTTATACACCTTTATACAAGCATCTGTAGACGAACTTCTTCCACGATTTTCAGTTGTAATTCTTGTTCAAAACCAATCTAGATCTCCATTAAATGACTTCAAATATTATATGCAACCTCCTTATACTATTTCTAATAAGTATAAATAACACTTACTTCAAATTTCACACAAAATCAAATTCGAAATTTAAACTCACATATTTAAGCTTGTTAAAAATCTAATTTCACCCCCAAATGTATTTAGTTTGTTGAATTAATATTTGAGTCACAATTACTTATTCGAAAATTAATTTAAAACCTTGAGGAATCTTTTTAAAAAAATTAAATAGTACTTTGAGAACCTATTAGAGTTGGATGTTGAATTTTAGCCTATTATTTATGGGCTAGTTTGTTGTAATTTAAAATATGGGCTATAAAATTGAAAAGTATGGAGCCTAATTGTTCAAATGTGAATTTTTGCTTAATTTAATTATAAAATAATAAGTTAATTAATCTTTTAGCAAAGATCAGAAACTTATTAGTGTGTGACCCATTAGGTCCAATACTAAACCTGTAGTAAATTGATCACATCAATATACTAATAAAGGGTGTCGTCCAGCAACACTCCTCAACAACCGAATAGAATGAAGTATAAAATTTACTCTCACGAACCAATAAAAGAATAATGTAGTAATTCCTTTTGTCTTTATAGCTCTGGATTACCCTAGGATATGGTTCGACTATCACATCCTAATAGGCGACCAACTATGTGTTTATGTCAAATATAATCGGCCATTGAACGGCCTAAGAAACTCTTTTCTTCTTTTATTCAATTGCCATGGCAAAGGTCTTAATTTGACCGTTTATAATTTATGACAATATGGAGCTTAAACTCATTACCAAGAGTTGACAGATTCCATCTTGATCAATCACTAATTCTATAAGTATTCAATCGTACCCAATATCCTTTCAACTATTGCCCTAGGGCAATAGATGTCTAGTATTAAAGCACAACAAATAACTTGTCAATTACTATGACGATCTTAGGTCAAAAGAAACTCTTATATCACATTCCTCAAGAGAATATCATATTGACAGTTTATGGTAATTCTAACCATTACGAATTATCAAGTGAGTCGGTTCAATGATAATATCTCTATATGCATCGTCTATCTTTGTGATTTAGTTAATGAAATGAACTAATCTTTATCCAATAGAGACGATCACATGATCTAATCGGATTACTAATGTTCAAATTAATAATCCTATGATTAAGAATAAATTTAAATTAAATTATAAGAAACTTTGCTCTCATTATCATGATCTCTATCACGATAACAAATTTTAAAAATTTAATCAAGCACCTTATCAAATTAATTAAAAATTAATAATAACTATGATAAAAATATCAAATACTATATATTTTTATATCAAATAATATTCATAAAAATATATTCAAATCATCAAATATGAAATTGGATCTAAGATATAGGTATTATATCGGTAACACCATTAGCCGGAACAATGGAGAGAATCGAGGTCTTCAACGACAAATGTAAGTTTGATTATATCCAAAATGTACATTGGTTTCATAACCCCACTTGCGTTTTTTGGTGTAATTCAAATAGTTCTTTTTTTAAACAAAGCTACTTAATTGTAGGGTAAGAATGAAACCTGAACCAAAAGGAGTTAAAATTATGATCAATATTGCAAAATAGAGATGGAACTCGAAGACCAACTTCTGTAAATTCATAAGGGGGTATTAGTGTTAGTTCAATTTTTGGGGAGAATTCTGGAAATTGGGTTTGGAGAAGAGATGAAATGGAAAGATTCAAGGTAAAGATTGAGCCTTCACCTAAAATATAGACCTTACAAATTGTTCTACATTCTAAGGTGTAGTCAGATTTCTCTATAATAGTATCACGATATAACAAGCATTCATCATAACCCTTAAATTTATTTTGAAGCCGATTCTTATATGTTATAATATATGTCTTCTGTCAAAAAATATCAGAACAAAGGCTCAAATAAAACATTCATGATAACTTTTTCAAATGTGACATTGTAATTATAATATTATATAGTTACTAGGTTATATAATTACTATCCTAATAATTATATTACCTAATAGCTTTTCAAAGAGACCCTAAAAATTAAAAGTAACTCCAAGGTTTGGGTTGGGAAGAAATTGAAGCTGCCCGTACATTCATGGTTTGTTTCCGCTTGATTCTGTCGACATCAATAGGTCAGCTAATAACACAATGTTAGTGGGTTAAGACACATCTTAGAATTTGTCCCCTATAATGCTTTTTTCTTCTTTCCTTTTTGGCAGTGAAAACTACTGCACTATATTGTGGGCTAGATTTGTTTTTTTGTGAATATAAGCAAATTGCAATCTCAACGTGTTCCATATCAACAATCTATATAATCTTAGAGGGTCATCGAAAGAAGCTACCCTAGACTCTAGAGATTCTTCTTTTTTTGGTTATGGAGAGTGTCCTTAAAAATATAAAAGTAAAAAAAATAATATTATTCCCTCTAATTTTATGCGACACTTATTAACTCGACACGAAATTTAAAAAATAAAGAAAACTTTAAAATATACGGTTTAAAAAGAGTTATAGGTATATGTGTAGCAATAAATTATTGAGAAAAATTTCATATTAGAACAACTGGGCTCCTTACTTTTCAATTTTATAACCCATATTTTAATTTGCAACTAACGAGCTCAAAAATAATAGGCTAAGATTCAACATCCAACTCCAATAGATTCTCAAAATTACTATTTACTTTTTAAAAGAGATTCTTCAAGCTTTTAAATTTATTTTCGAATCAGTAACTGTGACTCAAATATTAATTCAACAAATCGAATTCATTTGGGTGGTGAAAACTAAATTTTTAACAAGCTTAAATATGTAGGTTTAAATTCTGAATTTGATTTTGTGAGAAATTTGGAGTGAGTATTATTTAGACTTGTTAGAAATAGTATAAGAAGGTTGTATATAAAATTTGAAGTCATTTAATGGAGATTTGGACTAGTTTTGAACAAGAATTGCAACTGAAAATCGTGAAAGAAGTTCGTCCGCAGACGCTTGTATAAAGGTGCATAGAAGTGTATGATAGTGTATAAGGTGTGTTTCTACACTCATATACACTATTATACAAGATTATACATAATTATACAAAAAACTGACTTCGCCTTCTTCCTTGTGTCTTTTCTGAAATTTAACTCAAATCTTGATCATCTACTCCAAATCACTTCAAATTTAAATTTTGAACTCCTTTGATATTTTCAATCAATTGGAACAGCACCCAATTCAAACAAGTAACAAATTCAAAAAGACCTATTTTCAAAAGTAAAACTTTGAATAGTCTTTAATGGTGGACTTTTACTATTCAATTTTCTTACATCACAAGTAGGTGACACAAGAAGAAAAACAGAAAATTTGAAGTCTCTTGAAGCATATGTAGAATGTGAGAAGAAGAGAGAGTGAAAGCAATGATTATAAGATTATAGATTTAACTTCATAATTTTTAAAAGCAATTATGGTAAGAACACAAATTTTAAATTTGTTAGTATTTTCAAAAGCAAAATATTTCCAACGAAAATTAATAAAAATAGGACGAAGGGAGTAATAACAGTTGACACACTAATTTTAAGCAATTGTAATTGAACTAGATTATCTTTGCCCGTGCTTACGCACGGGCCCAATAATATAAATTTATCAAAATTCATTTTTTTCCCACTCATTACTTTCTGATTTATTATAATTACTTGTGTATTTCAAATTTAACTAACAGATATCGAAGTTTTTTCTTTTTAGTCTTAGAGTAATAAAAGTAGTCATGAAGCAAATATGTATTTTTAAATTGTCAACTTGTTAGAATACTAGATAAAATTAAGAAAAAATAAGATGCACAAGATTGAGAAAATAAACACAAAGCTCTTTAAAGGGCCTCCAATTTTTTAATTTTTTAAATAATATTTTCTAAAAATGCTTGAATGAATTTTGGGCCCCCCCCCCCCCCCCCCCCCAAAAAAAAAAAAACTCATTCTTAGTTCTATCTTTCTTTATTTTATATATCTATAATTTAATTATAATATTTTAAATAAGTTTTATTATTTCAATTTGACGCTCGATGGATATTTAAAAAAGTTAACCTTGCAAATATGCAAGGATCATTCTCATTTCTTTGCTTACTTGAGCGTAGTTACAAGTAATGGACTCTTAATACCCTTCGTGTGATTCATTTATCTCATTTACGTTTGAGTTATTTACAAAGTAGGCTTGGTTAATATATACACGTTAGTAATTGTAAAGTAAACATTGGCTCTTTAATTACTTTCACCCTTCTTTATTCTGCAGACCTTTAGAACTTTTAGAGAAAATTTTAAATAAACACAAAGACCTTCAAATAAAATTTAACTTCGTAATAGAAAATTAAACAAAAGATACGACCATGAGGTAAAATATGTCTTTTTGCAAATTTATTATTATTCAAGCTGAACAAATGAAGACTAACAATGGCGGGGACGTTTTAAGTGCCCGTTTGGACATAAAATTTGATGGAAGATTTTTCTTTTTTAAAATACATTTTTGTCAAAATCAGTATTTATTCATGAAATATTTAATTTCACTTGAAGATGCATTTTCGAAATTTTTGAAAATTTGAAAAACTGTAAAAAAATTATTTTTCAAATTTTCACCCAAATCACTTACAAAACTTCAAAAACAACCAAAACTAAAATTTATATCCAAATACAACTCTAAATTTCAAATATCATTTTACTTAAAAAATATTTTCACCACTTTTTCGAATTTTACATTTCTTATGTCCAAACGCCTACTAAGTTTTGATATGATAGATAGGAGTAATTGGTTGAATGAATTAAAAATGAAAACTTTGTATGTTCAAAAACATAAATTAACGGGCAAGTCATATACAAAAAGTTATCTATGGAAATGGAACTGTCAGCATGTGACGATCCAAAGGGGTCATCAATTATTTTTTTATTAATTCTGTACTTTCGAGGCCTTAAATGCCTTATCTGAGATTGCCTTGATCTGCCCGCGCTGTCCATGCGCTTATTCGGAAAGCTTAGATATGAATTCTATAAGAAAAATGCTAAATTTTGGTATTAAATTGAATAAATTTGACTTTAGCCAGCGTTTTGGGTAAACGGACCCCGACCCGTGATTTGACGGTCCTGGAGGGTCCGCAGGAAAATATGGGACTTGAGCTATGACCGGAATCGAATTCCGATGTCCCAAGCCCGAGAAATGAATTTTTGTGTGAAATTGTTTTCTGGAAATATTTAAGGAAATTGGAAATAAAATTTCATTAAAAAACAATAGTATCGGGCCTGTATTTTGGCTTCGGCCCTCGATACAACTCTTATATATGGTTTAAGCACTTTCTGTAAAGTTTTGTTGAAAACGGACGTTGTTTGATGTGTTTCGGACTTTAAATGGAAATTTGATGTTCTATGAAAATTTGGAGGAAATTATGAGTTTTGAGGCCTAATTTGATGTATATGATGTTATTTTGTCGATTCCATCACGCGAGTAAGTCCGTAGGATATTTTTTAGGTTATCTCCATATTTGGTTTGGAGCCCCGAGGGTTCGGGTGAATTTTTGATAGGTGTCGAATTGTATTTTCGAATTTTGAAAAATTTGGTATGAACAGGCCTGCAGGCTTCGCATAGCCGAAGCATGGTTCACAAATGCGAAGACTGGATCGCAAACGCGAAACCAGCCAGACCTGCCTTGGATTGCAAATACGATGAAACCCTTCGTAATGCGAAGGTTGGAGTTCGCAAATGCGATACATTTGTCGCAAATCCGAAGTCCTCCAGTTGGTTCTAAGTTCGCAAATGCAAACAAAAGTTTGCAATTTTCATAATTGGTCTGCGAACCCCGACTCACATTTTCTATATCGGCAACCTGCATTTTTCATACTTAGTCGAATTTTAGAAAATTTTCACCCCATTTTCAAAACACAACTCGTTTGAGCGATTTTCAAGAGCAACCCTTCTTCCAAATCATGTGTAAGTTAATTTTTACTCATTTCTTTCAATCTTTAACATTATTTAACGTATTTTTAACTTAAAATCAAGGATTTTCATAGGTGAAATTGGGTGTTTTGGGTAGAACTAATTTTTTTAAAAATTGGGGATTTGGACCTCAATTTGAGGTCCGATATCAAAACAAATCATATATTTGGGTTCGTGGGGGGAATGAATAACCCAATTTTGGTTCGAACCTCAGATTTTGACCATTGACCTGAGGGGCATTTTGGTCATTTTATCTGAATCTGCGTCTTAGCTTTAAATTAAATAGTGGAATCAGTTGTTTGAGATGTTATTTAAGAGATGTAATTGAAATGAATAGATTTTAAGCCAATTAGAGCAGGATACTCATGGCAAAAGTGTGGTTTCAAGTTGAATTTGGAGCCGGTTCGAGGTAAGTGGTTTGTCTAGCCTTGTGTGTGGGACTTCTTCCCCTTAGAACTTGATGTTTGGTATTTGAATGCCTCGTACATGAGGTGACGAGTGCGTACTTGAGCAAATTGTTGGAAATCCGTTTTTACTTGAAGCATTTAAATTGAGTTTTCTTGCTTACCTGTTTATTTAAATTGAAGGTTTATTCTATGCTAATTTAGAGAAGCATGTTTATTTGACTTACTTGCCTAAGTGCATAAATTGTCTTGTTTGTGCTCCGTGTAGTATGTTTGGCTAAGATTTTTCTATTTCTTGTCTTGTGTTTAGTATCTATCCTAATATTTGGGTTGCTATTGTGTGTTTTTAAATTGGGACTACGGGTTGGCCTCCCGGGAGATCCCCCTGCACTTTATATGTTCTAGACTGAGGTGAGGGATTTCAAAAGATCCTGGCTCATGAAATTGGGAGATTTGAGGATACCAAGAGATCCTCTGGATACCAAGAGATCCCTGGCACATGAAATTGTAAGATTTGAGGATACCAAGAGATTCTCGGGATACCAAGAGATCCCTCGCACATGAAATTGTAAGATTTGAGGATACAAAGAGATCATATGGATACCAAGAGATCCCTGACACATGAAATTGTAAGATTTGAGGATACCAAGAGATCCTTAGCATATGATATTGTAAGATTTGAGGATGCCAAGATATCCTCGGGATACCAAGAGATCCCTCGTGTATGTGGTGAGGATATCGAGAGATCCTTGGGATACCAAGAGATCCCCGGTTGTGGTTCCTGTTGCGAGTTGTATTTACTAGTATTGTACCGTTTTTCTACTTTCTATTACGTTTTCCATATTTATCTTTTTAGATTCTCGCAGTACACTTTATCAATTCTGTTATATCTCATCTTATTATTTATTATGTTATATCTTAGTAGGGCCCGGACCTTTCCTCGTCACTACCCAACCGAGGTTAGGCTTGACACTTACTGAGTACCGTTGTGGAGTACTCACGCCCCTCCTGCACATGTTTTTCATGTGCAGATCCAGATACCTCCACTCAGACGCACTATCCTTGAGGCAGGGACAGCTACGGAGACTTTGAGGTATATCTGCTGCGTCCGTAGACCGAAGAGTTTCCTTCTTTACTCTATATGTAGTATTTAGACTTTGTAGACATTTCTGGAGATTAAAGCATTTTACAGTACTTCTTTTAGCTTGTGTTCCCGTGAGTTTTCGGGTTTTGGGATGATATTATAGACTTCTGCATTTTGAGTTGTATATGTCGAGCTTCCTTCATAAACAGTTCTTTTAGTTGTTCAGTTTGTAATTAATTATTCTGCAAGCTATGCTGATTTTCGCATAGTTAGGCTTACCTAGTTATAGGAACTAGGTGCCATCACGACATGTTCACGGAGGGCGAACTAGGGTCATGACAAGCTAGTATCAGAGCTCTAGGTTCATAGGAGTCTTGAGACACAAGACGATTTATTAGAGTCTCGCTGATCGGTACAGAGACGTCTGTACTTATCTACGAGAGGCTATGTAACTATTAGGAAAAACCACTTCATTTGATTTCCTTGTCGTACGATATTTTGACATCACAAAATTCTAAACTTTGCCTTCCATTCTCTCACAGATGGTAAGGACACGCACTACTCGGGATGATCAGGCA
Organism: Nicotiana benthamiana; assembly: GCA_034376525.1. NCBI lineage: Eukaryota > Viridiplantae > Streptophyta > Magnoliopsida > Solanales > Solanaceae > Nicotiana > Nicotiana benthamiana. Next base: position 143,938,323 of record CM067337.1, on the reverse strand, counting down.
CCCGCGCTCCCTACTACAGCCATCAGAAGCCGGGGCTGGGGCAGAGGTCGAGGCCGCGCATGCGGTGCAGCCATAGCACATGCGCGAGCTGCCGCCGAGGAACCACCAGCAGATCCAGTCGGAGCCTGTTGAAACACGTTCTCAAGTCGCTAAAACTAAACGTGTGTTCATTTCTGTAGGTTTTGATAAATGACAAACCAACGCGCATGGAACATCGACATATGCCAAAGTCCAAGAACATGAGAAACAAAGAGCAAGATCAAGAATATCAAACAAAGTTATAAATGAGTCACTTTATAGTGTGATCTTGATCCGACAACTTATTCAAGTCTTGGCTTCTCTCGTAAAATCATTTTCATGCATCATTGAGTTAAACCAAAATGATTTTCAAACATTTTCATTTTAGCCAAAATGATTTTCAAACATGTTTTTCAAAACTGGACATAAATAATCGATTATGTATTTCTAATAATCGATTATGTTAAGGCAGTGTATAACCGGATTTTCAAAGCAACGAAATAATCGATTATGTCTCTTCTAATAATCGATTATGTTGAGGCAGTGTATAACCGGATTTTCAAAGCAACGAAATAATCGATTATGTCTCTTCTAATAATCGATTATGTTGAGGCAGTGTATAACCGGATTTTTCAATACAGCAAAATAATCGATTATGTCTTTTAGGTAATCGATTATGTTAAGACTGTTGCCAAAGTATTTTTAAAACGCTGAAATATAATCGATTATACACAAGGCTATAATCGATTATGCTTGCACAGAATCTGTTTCCGATTTTTTAACGTTAACTGATAATCGATTATGTAACTTGAATAATCGATTATTATGCTTAAAATCCGCATATGATTTTTGAACGATCTGCAGATAATCGATTATGCAGATCATATAATCGATTATGCAAGCACAAAATCAGCAACTAGTGATTTGCAATTAAGCAACGGTCTTGGTGACTTTGAGCACTATAAATACACCTCAAAATCACTCTTTTAAGTACAACAACTGATTACATTCTTGCTAAAGCTTACATACTCTCATATCAATCATTTTATATTCATTCCATAGCCTTTTGAGAGCCAAACTCTTGACTATGTTGTTGTGTTCTTGAGCGTATTGTTTTTACTCATATCTACTCTATAAAGAGAGTCTTGTCTTGAGTGCTAAGTGTTTGTACACACTTGAAGGGATATTCTAATCCCTTGTTGTAAAATGGAAAAGTAGTTCCTTGGTTTGAAGTCTTGAGGTGCGGTATCCTCGAGCAGGTTGAAGTCTTGTAGAGTGGATATCTACGAGCAAGTGTAACGGTTTGGTAGGCACCCGTAAGGTTAACGAAGTTAGTGTAAAACTCGAGAGAGTCTCTCGGGGACTGGACTAACCACACGTTGTGGTGAACCAGGATAAAATTCGGTGTGTTCTCTCCTTATCCTTTTAATTACTGCACTTACGTTATTCCTGCAATTTTTAATTCCGCAAATTTACATTATTTTTTATTATAACGCTATTCACCCCCCCTCTAGCGTTAAGCGTATATTCTAACAATTGGTTTCAGAGCCTAACTCTCTGAAAGACTTAACAGTTTGAGAGAAACAATCCATGGCTTCTACTCGTAACATTAATGCAGGACTAGGTGAAGGACAATGCTTCACAAGGCCACCACTCTTTGATGGCACAAATTATACCCACTGGAAGGAGAGGATGAGGATTTTTATTCAATCAAACAACTTCAAATTGTGGAAAATCATAAAGAATGGAGAACAACTTCCAACCTAAAAGGTTGGAGATGAACTCGTCCCGAAGTCGAAAGACGAATACGATATGGACGATATCAGAAAGGTGGAATATAATGCAAAGGCCATCAACATGCTATTTTGTGCTGTAAATCCCGATGACTATCGGAAAATCTCATGTTGCACCACGGCTAAGCAAATGTGGGATAAATTGGAGATCACCTACGAAGGTACGGACCAGGTAAGAGAAGCTAAAATAGATTTTCTAACCCATGAATATGAACTTTTTCATATGAAGGAAAGCGAGAAGATAGACGATATGTTCGAACGATTTTCAAAAATCGTTAATGATCTTCATGCTCTCAAGAAGACTTTCACGGATAGGGAGCTTGTCCGTAAAATTCTTCGAAGTCTCACTCCGGAATGGCGCTCCAAAGCCGACGCTATTCAAGAGTCAATCGGCATCACAAATGTCACAATCGACGGGCTTAGAGGTAATCTCAAAACCTATGAATCTACTATTCTTAACCCTCCTTTGGATGATCAAAGGAAGCGAAGAATCGCCCTCAAGGCAAGCACGGCTCAACCTCAAAATGATGAGGATTCAAGCGACCAAGATAACGAGTTCGGACTTGTTATTAGGAAATTTCACAAGTTCATGCGAAAGGAGTTTGAACGAAAAGGTAAGCGACAAGGAGACCAATTAAAGTGCTATGGATGCGGAGAAATCGGGCACATAAAATCAAATTGTCCAAATACCAAAAAGGAGAAGAAACCCGTCAAGAAACAAGAGCATACATCTCTTGGGGAGGCGACTCCGGAGACGAATCAAGTGATGGAGAAGGAAACGAGACCGCAAACTTGTGTCTTATGGCACACGAAGAAACTCAAAATGAGGTATGTACTACTTCTAAGAACTATTTCACTTTAGAAGAAATGCAAGATGCATTTGATGAGTTGTATAAAGAGTTTATTAGCGCTTCTAAATCTATAAAAGATTTAAGAAAACAATTTTCTTCAAAAGAAAAGGATTTTGAAAAACTTACTATTGAAAATGAGAAATTAAAAGAGGAAAACAAGTTTTATGGCAAAAGAAGCGCCGATAAACCCGAAAGCTCAAATAAGGATTGTACTTCTTGCAAATCTCTAAAGGAAGAAGTAGAAAGTCTTAGAAGCACTTTGCACAAATTCAATTCTTCACAAAAAATTCTCAATGAAGTGCTTGTAAATTTGAAATCCACTAAGCACGGTATAGGCTTTAAACACGAGCCAAAAGAAAAAGTTGAGTCCATTCCTAAACCACCTACGACTCAACTTAGGCAAAACAAAATAAATGTCAACACTCAACCTAGAAATTTTAATCCTAGAATTGCAACTCATCCTAGAACAAATGCTAGGAGAAATATTGGAATGTATAGACCACCTAGACAAGATTTTCAAAAACCACATCAAAACTATTTTCCTAAAAATAGAGTGAATGCTAGAAGAAATGTTGGCATGTATAGACCACCTAGACAAGATTTTCGAAAACTACATCAAAACTATGTTCCTAAAAATAGAGTGAATAAATTTAGACCCCCAAATTATTATCATCCTAGAAGAATGCACAATCCAAATGTCATTTGTCATTATTGCAATAAAACTGGACATATTGCTCCCGCATGCTTCACTAGACATAGACATTTCACTGCAGGACAATCACACCAATATTTTGCACCTAACACACAAGGACCCAAAATGGCTTGGGTACCAAAATCTCATTAATTTGTTTTGTAGGTGTGTTTGAAGGGATCAAGTGTACTTTGGTACCTTGATAGTGGATGGTCCAAACATATGATTGGGGATGCATCAAAATTCCTTCAACTAAAACCCACGGAAGGAGGAAATGTTATTTTTGGGGACAATAACAAAGGAAAGATTATCGGCATTGGATCGGTCGGTAAGGACGAATCCTCCTCCATTAAGCATATTTTGCTAGTTAAAGGTCTTAAACATAATCTCTTGAGCATAAGTCAATTATGTGACAAGGGAAATCTTGTATTGTTTGACTCCGAAGAATGCTTAGTTATCCGTCGTAGTGATTTCAAAATCATTCTTCGTGGTATTAGAATGGATAATATCTATATGGTCGATCTTGAAAATTCTTCATCAAGTTTTGTAAATTGCCTTATGAGTAAAGAAGACGACCTGTGGTTATGGCATCGTAGAGTAGCTCATGTAAATATGAATCTTTTAAACAAACTAGTTTCACAAGATTTAGTAATTGGTCTTCCAAACATGAAGTTTGAAAAAGATTCTATTTGTGATTCATGCCAAAAAGGGAAACAAACAAAGGCTTCTTTTAAATCCAAAAATGTTGTTTCAACCACTAGACCTTTACAACTTCTACATATGGACCATTTCGGACCTTCTAGAATTAAAAGTCATGGTGGTAATCTTTATGCTTTTGTTATTGTTGATGACTATTCTAGATTTACATGGACGTTATTTCTTGCTCATAAAAGTAATGCCTTTCAAGCTTTTAAAAGTTTTCTTAAACGTGTTCAAAATGAAAAGAACACAATCGTCACTTCTATAAGAAGTGATCATGGGGGAGAGTTCGATCATAATATCTTCGCGGATTTTTGTGACGAACTCGGTATTGAACATACCTTTTCGGCTCCACGTACACCACAAAAAAATGGAGTGGTAGAACGTAAAATCGATGTATCGAAGAGATGGCTAGAACCATGCTCGATGAGGCCGAAATTCCCAAATATTTTTGGGCGGATGCCGTGAGTACCGCAAGCTATGTTTTAAACAGAGCTATCATTAGACCGATACTCATGAAAACTCCCTATGAACTCTATAAGGGAAGGAAACCAAATCTTTCCCATCTTAGAGTCTTCAGTTGTAAATGCTTTATTCACAACAACGGAAAAGATAACTTGGGAAAATTTGACGCGAAATCTGATGAAGGAATTTTTCTTGGTTACTCATCACGTAGCAAAGCATATTGAGTTTTTATTAATCGAACCAAAACTGTTGAGGAATCTCCTCATGTAGTATTTTGTGAAAATGATGCTCGCTTGGCGAGAAAGGATTCTTGTGTTGATCTTGCAGATGCTTTAAAGAAAATCAATCTTCAAGACGAGGTACAAAAGGAGGATCCAAAGGAAGTTCAAGATGAAGTCATAGAACAACCTTCGGAAGAAGTACCACCACAAGAAGAAGAATCGATGATGCCTAAGGCTTGGAGGACGTCTAAAGACCATCCTCTTGACAAGGTAATTGGCAACATCGAGAAAGGGGTAAGTACACGAAACCTTCTTAAAGATACTGTAGGACATATGGCTTTTGTTTCACAAATAGAACCTAAAACCATTTCTGAAGCAATTGGGATGAGCATTGGACCTTGGCAATGCAAGAGGAGCTTAACCAATTCAAACGTAATGATGTTTGGGAATTGGTGCCAAGACCCGATAATCACACCATAATTGGCACGAAATGGGTTTTTCGAAATAAACTAGATGAAAATGGTATAATCACTAGAAACAAAGCTAGGCTAGTTGCTAAGGGATATAATCAAGAAGAAGGCATTGATTATGAAGAAACCTATGCACCCGTTGCACGCCTAGAAGCCATTCGTTTATTACTTTCTTTTTCATCATCTATGAATTTCAAATTATTTCAAATGGATGTCAAAAGTGCCTTCCTCAATGGGTTTATTCAAGAGGAAGTGTATGTTGAAAAACCCCCGGGTTTGAAGATTTTACATCTCCCGACCATGTCTTCAAGCTTAAGAAAGCTTTATAGGGTCTTAAACAAGCTCCTCGAGCTTGGTATGAACGTCTAAGTAAATTTCTCTTAGACAATGAGTTTGAAAGGGGGAAAGTTGACACCACACTTTTTATCAAAAATAAAAACAATGACATTCTATTAGTTCAAATTTATGTCGATGATATTATTTTTGGTGCTACTAATGATTTTTTATGCGAGGAATTTTCTAAGTTAATGACTAGCGAATTCGAAATGTCAATGATGGGTGAGTTAAACTTCTTCTTGGGGCTGCAAGTAAAACAAATGAAAGAGAGAACTTTCATTTGCCAATCCAAATATTGCAAGGAGTTGCTAAATCGTTTTGAAATGAGCAACGCCAAAGCAATGGCCAGCCCAATGAGTACATCCGACCATCTTGACAAAGATGAGAAAGGTAAGGAAGTAGACACCAAGAAGTATCGAGGTATGATCGGATCTCTTCTCTATCTTACTACTAGTAGACCGGACATCATGTTTAGCGTGTGTTTATGCGCTCGATATCAATCATGTCCGAAGGAGTCACACTTAACTGCGGTAAAACGGATTATGAAGTATCTTGTTGGAACAATAAATGTGGGACTATGGTATCCCAAAGATTCTTCATGCCAACTTGTTGGCTATTCCGATTCCGATTTTGCGGGTTGCAAATTGGACCGCAAGAGCACTAGTGGCACTTGCCATTTGCTCGGTAGCTCCTTAGTTTCTTGGTTTAGCAAGAAACAAGTTAGTGTTGCGTTATCCACAACCGAGGCTGAATATATAGCCGCGGGGAGTTGTTGTGCTCAAATCCTTTGGATGAAGCAACAACTCTCGGATTATGGTCTTAGTATTGATCATGTTCCTCTTCGATGTGACAATACTAGCGCCATAAGCTTGACGAAGAATCCTATTCTTCACTCAAGAACGAAACGCATAGAAATTAGACATCACTTTATAAGAGATCACGTTCTCAAGAGCGATGTCGAAATTGAATTTGTTGAAACCAAAAATCAATTGGCCGAATCTTCACAAAGCCTTTAGAGAAAGAGTCCTTTTTCCGCATTCGTAGTGAACTTGGAATTCTTGACTCCAAGTTTGTTTTAAATAATTACTAACTTGAGCGTCGGAGGCGCCTAATTCTTTTTTGCAGGTATCGCCCCAAAGACAGGGGAAATTTTCAGGCACTGGTAACATATAATCGATTATTGACTAAGAACAATCGATTATTTCTAACATCTCGGTTTGCAGGAATTTGGCAATAATCGATTATCATATATTACTAATCGATTAAGTTGAGATTCAGTATTACATGTTTTATAATAATCGATTATTTAGTACTGCATATTCGATTATCTTTTATCGTCTCGGCTTTTCGTCACTTCACTGGACTGAAATAATCGATTATCATATTAACCAATATCGATTATTCCCCGAGCCCGGATCCTCATAATACTTACTGTCTTCAAATAATCGATTATCTCCTATCGCATAATCGATTTCTTCACTGACTATAATTCAAATAATCGATTATTCAGCGTCCATAATCGATTACCAACGGTCAGTATTCAAATTGTTTTACCGTTCATGACCGTTTGGCTTCATAAATCTGAAGCTTTTTGCTCCATAAATGCCTCACTTCTTCAATTCTATAAATAGATGTTTTCATCCTTCAAATTTCTCACTTCATACTTCACTCTTAGCTTCAAACAATCTTCCAAAGCCTTCAAACTTTTGAAACATCCCCTATTTCTTCATACTTATGGCAAGCAAGCACTCTAAACGCTCTCGTTCGGGCAATTATCGTTCGGGCAAACAAATTGCCTCCTCTTCTGCCGCTCCTCCACCCATTTTCAACTATAAAGACGGCTCTTATTTGCGTTTTGATGCTCAACCCGAACTTCTTCGATTCATTGAAAAATTTGAGAATCGAGAAATCCTTCCGCCTCGTTTCTCAACTACTCGATATCTTCGAAATAGCACACCCCCATCAACAGAAAATATTCTTATACAAAGCCAACTCATTGACCTTCTATATCTTCAAACTCCTCACATTCACCCTGCTCTAATCCGTGCTTTCTATTCAAATCTTCAGCAGGACGAAGATGGTGACCTTGTCTCTAACATCAATGGAGTTCCAATTTTTGTAAGTGAGGAAAACCTGCAACTCCTCACTAACCTTCCACGGAATGGTGAAGACATTTCTCTCTACACTAGAGAAGCAGACGCTTTATTTGATGAACAACTTCTTTTCCACCAAATTGGTATTGGCGACTGTCCGGAGAATCATCGCCCAACTATTACTCACATGCGCCCAGAATATCGTCTAATATTTTATTTCATCACCCGAGTTCTAAAATCCCGAAAATTCAATCATACAACTCTCTCTCATGAGGATTCAAAACTCTTACATGCAATTATCACCGGGGCTCGCACAATTGGTGCAAGTTCGTCATGACTCATATGTATGATGCAATTGGGGACGATAAGCCACTCCCATATGCCTTTCTCATAATGGCTATTTTTGAAGCCTCCGGTATCGACACCTCTGTCGGTCCACACAAAAAGGCAACAAAGCATTGGGAAATTCAAGAATCTTCATTTCGCAATATTGGTGAAAATCCTCCTCCTCCTCCTACTCAAATACGTCGTCCTCAAGCTCCTAATCTTCAAACCATTTCGGACCAACTTGCTTCTTTGTCAACCTCAGTGGCTCGTATTGATCAAAACGTCACTCGTTTGACTTATGAGCTTCATGGGTACTTTGATCATATCAACTATTCATATGCCCAAATTGTTATTCCGGATGGAGTGCCGGATGCCGAGCCGGATATTAATGATGACAATGAATAAAATTTTTTTGTATCGCTTGAATTATATTCTGTCTATTTCTTGCTTTCTCATGTATGTTTAATATATTTTGATGAAAGTTCATTATTTTTGCTAATGTCAAAAGGGGGAAGAATAAGGGCTATGCACACTAATACATAATTGTCATAAATTGAGGGGGAACTTATACTTATATTATGCATATCCCGATATTGGTTTGCCATTATCAAAAAGGGGGAAATTATTGAAACATGTTCTCAAGTCACCAAAACTAAACGTGTGTTCATTTCTGTAGGTTTTGATAAATGACAAACCAACGCGCATGGAACATCGACATATGCCAAAGTCCAAGAACATGAGAAACAAAGAGCAAGATCAAGAATATCAAACAAAGTTATAAATGAGTCACTTTATATTGTGATCTTGATCCGACAACTTATTCAAGTCTTGGCTTCTCTCGTAAAATCATTTTCATGCATCATTGAGTTAAACCAAAATGATTTTCAAATATTTTCATTTTAGCCAAAATGATTTTCAAACATGTTTTTCAAAACTGGACATAAATAATCGATTATGTATTTCTAATAATCGATTATGTTAAGGCAGTGTATAACCGGATTTTCAAAGCAACGAAATAATCGATTATGTCTCTTCTAATAATCGATTATGTTGAGGCAGTGTATAACCGGATTTTCAAAGCAACGAAATAATCGATTATGTCTCTTCTAATAATCGATTATGTTGAGGCAGTGTATAACCAGATTTTTCAATACAGCAAAATAATCGATTATGTATTTTAGGTAATCGATTATGTTAAGACCGTTGCCAAAGTATTTTTAAAACGCTGAAATATAATCGATTATACACAATGCTATTGCACAGAATCTGTTTCCGATTTTTTAACGTTAACTGATAATCGATTATGTAACTTGAATAATCGATTATTATGCTTAAAATCCGCATATGATTTTTGAACGATCTGCAGATAATCGATTATACAGATCATATAATCGATTATGCAAGCACAAAATCAGCAATTAGTGATTGGCAATTAAGCAACGGTCTTGGTGACATTGAGCACTATAAATACACCTCAAAATCACTCTTTTAAGTACAAAAACTGATTACATTCTTGCTAAAGCTTACATACTCTCATATCAATCATTTTATATTCATTTCATAGCCTTTTGAGAGCCAAACTCTTGACTATGTTGTTGTGTCCTTGAGCGTATTGTTTTTACTCATATCTACTCTATAAAGAGAGTCTTGTCTTGAGTGCTAAGTGTTTGTACACACTTGAAGGGATATTCTAATCCCTTGTTGTAAAATGGAAAAGTAGTTCCTTGGTTTGAAGTCTTGAGGTGCGGTATCCTCGAGCAGGTTGAAGTCTTGTAGAGTGTATATCTACGAGCAAGTGTAACGGTTTGTTAGGCACCCGTAAGGTTAACGAAGTTAGTGTAAAACTCGAGAGAGTCTCTCGGGGACTGGACTAACCACACGTTGTGGTGAACCAGGATAAAATTCGGTGTGTTCTCTCCTTATCATTTTAATTACTGTACTTACGTTATTCCTGCAATTTTTAATTCCGCAAATTTACATTGTTTTTTATTATAACGCTATTCACCCCCCCTCTAGCGTTAAGCGTATATTCTAACAGAGCCCAGGCACCTGGTACGCCTACTATTTCCACTACTACTCCAGCTCTCCAGGAGACTTTGGCTCAGTTCATGAGTATGTATACCACCTTGGCTCAAGCAGGGTTGCTTCCCCTTGCTGCAACCACATCCTAGGCCAGGGGAGGAGCACAGACTCCCGCCGTCCGCACTCCTGAGTGGCGAGTGTAGGTTGAGCAGGCTCCCAAGATGATTCATGCACCGCCTGCACTGCTAGTTCAGTGCGAGGATGGGTCAACTGGTTCAGAGGACGAGCAGCGGAGACTTGAGAAGTTCAAGAAATATGATCCCCCAGTGTTCAGTGGATTAGCATCAGATGATGCCTTGGGATTTCTAGAGGAATGTTAACGTATTCTTCGCACTATGGGAATAGATGATTCTAGCAGGGTTTCCTTTACTGCTTTTCAGCTTCGTGGATCCGCCTATGATTGGTGGCGCACTTATGAGATATACAGTCCAGTCGAGGCTGCTTCACTAACTTGGATCCAGTTCTCCGATATGTTTATGAGAGAGTTTGTCCCTTAGAGTCTTAGGGACGCATGGCGCGAAGATTTTGAGCATTTGTGCCAAGGTGCTATGACCATTTCAGAGTATGCTATCTGTTATACCAGATTGGCCAACATGCAACGGCCTTGGTTGCTACAGTCTGCGAGAGAGTTTGAATGTTCATCGAGGGTCTTATCCAACCCATCAGATCTAGCATGGCTAAAGAGTTGGAGATGGACATTCCTTATCAGTAGGTAGTGAGCATTACTAGGAGGATTGAGAGTATGCTCGCCAGGGAGCGAGTAGAGAGAGAGGCCAAGAAGTCTCGAGAGTTGGGCCACTACTCTAGTGCCTGTACCCCGGCAACATGTCTACATGGTAGGGTTTTTGTGGGTCGCCACATTCATTAAGCTCTTCCAACAGCCAACAGTGCTCCAGCTCAGCCTATACCTCAGGATCCTTACTATGCACCTCCAGTTTCTAGCACGCCTCCTGCGCGGGGTGTTTCTAGAGGCCAGTCTAGAAGACCTAGCCCTAGTCAGTCACAACCACCGCGCCCTCCCAGTGATTTTTTTTATTGTGGCGAAACCCACCATGTGGTGAGGGATTGCCCTAGACTTGGGAGGAGTGCAAACCCACAGACTTCTCAGTCACAGCGTGCTCAGCAGAGTTCTCAAGCAATGATCACAACTCCAGTTGCCGCCCCACCTGCTCAACCAGCTAGAGGTGGAGGCCAGGCCAGATATTATGCCCTTCCCCCTCGTGCCGAGGCTGTTGCCTCTGATTATGTTATCACAGGTATTATATTGGTTTGCCATAGAGAGGCATCTATTCTATTCGATACAGGCTCTACTTATTCTTATGTGTCTTCTTACTTTCTTACTTTGCTCTGCATTTGGGTGTGCCTCAGGAGTCTTTGAGTACCCCCGTTTATGTTTCTACTCTTGTGGTAGATTCTCTCGTTGTGGACCTCATTTATCGGTCCTTTTTGGTTACTATTCGTGGTTTTGAGACTAGAGCGGATTTCTTGTTACTTGGTATGGTTGATTTTGACATTATTTTAGGCATGGACTGGTTGTCGCCCCATTTTGCTATTCTTCAATATCACGCCAAGACCGTGACGCTGGCTATGCCAGGTATTCCGCGCATTGAGTGGAGTGGTACTTTAGATCACACTCCCAGTAGAGTTATATCTTTTCTTAAAGCTCAGCGTATGGTTGAGAAGGGGTGTGCTGCGTATTTAGCTTATGTGAGAGATGTTAGTGTTGATACCCCTTTTGTTGATTCATTTCCAGTGGTACGGGATTATCTCGATGTGTTCCCATCTGATCAAGCATGCCTCCCGATAGAGACATTGATTTTGGCATTGACCTGTTGCTGGGCAATCAACCCATTTCCATTCCTCTGTATTGTATGGCTCTTCCTGAGTTGAAGGAATTGAAGGACCAGATGCAGGAATTGCTTGATAAGGGTTTTATTCGACCCAGTATTTCACCGTGGGGTGCTCCTATTTTGTTTGTAAAGAAGAAGGATGGTTCTATGCGTATGTGCATTGATTATCGCCAGTTGAACAAGGTTACAATAAAGAACTGTTATCCTTTGCCTCGTATTGATGATCTGTTTGACCAGCTTCAGGGTGTACATGTGTTTTATAAGATTGACTTGCGCTCAGGTTACCATCAGTTGAAGGTTTGGGAGCCAGATATCTTGAAGAATGCCTTCAGGACTCGGTATGGTCATTACGAGTTCCTTGTTAGGTCCTTTGCGCTGACCAATGCCACAACAGCTTTTATGAATTTGATTCACGGTATGTTCAGGCCATATCTCGACTCGTTTATTATTGTTTTTATTGATGATATTCTGGTGTATTCCCGGAGTTGGGAAGATCATAAGCACCACCTGAGGATCGTGCTTCAGATTCTGAAAATGTGAGTTGTTTGGATTCAGTGGCATTCTTAGGTCACATGATTTCGAGCGAGGGCATTCGGGTAGATCCGAGGAAGATAGAGGCTGTGCAAAGTTGGCCCAGGCCGTCCTCAGCTACATATATTCGCAGTTCCCTTGGTTTGGTGGGTTACAACCGTCATTTTATGGAGGGGTTTTCATCGATTGCGGCCCCTATGACTAGATTGACCCAGAAGGGTGCCCCATTTTAGTGGACAGAGGAGTGTAAGGCGAGCTTTCGGAAGCTCAGGACAACTTTGACTAGAGCCCCAATTTTGATATTGCCTACTAGTTCGGGGTCTTATACTGTCTATTGTGATGCCTCGAGAGTTGGCCTTGGAGCGGTGTTGATATAGGACGGTAGGGTGATTACCTCCACGTCCAGTAGTTGAAGATACATGAGAAGAACTAACCTGTCCACGATCTTGAGTTAGTTGCTTTTGTTTATTCCTTGAAGATCTGGTGTCATTATTTGTACGATGTGCCTTGTGAGATTTATACTAACCACCTGAGTTTACAGCATTTGTTCAAGCAAAACGATCTAAATTTGCACCAGATGAGGTGGTTACAGTTGCTGAAAGATTGTGATGCTACTATTCTGTATCACCCGAGCAAGGCCAATGTGGTAACGGATGCCTTGAGTCACCGGGCAAAGAGTTTGGGGAGTTTGTCATATTTACTTGCTTCGAAGAGGCCTATGGTGATGGATGTTCAGGCCTTAGCCAGTCAGTTTGTGATATTGGATCTTTCGGAGCCCAATCGGGTTCTAGCTTGTGTGGTTTCCCGATCTTCCTTATTTGATCGTATTAGGGAGCGGCAGTATGATGACCCCCATTTGCTTGTCCTTAAGGACAAATTTCAACGCGGTGATGCCAGAGATGTGACCATTGGAGATGACGGGGAATTGAGGATGTAGGGAAAGATCTTTTTACCCAATGTTGATGGGCTTCATGAGTTGATTTTAGCAGAGGCCCATAGTTCGCAGTATTCCATCCATCTCGGTGTCGCAAAGATGTATCAGGATTTGAGGTAGCACTATTGGTGGAGGCGGATGAAGAAGGATATAGTTGGATATGTAGCTAGATGCCTCAACTACCACTAGGTGAAGTATGAGCACCAGAGACCAGGTGGGTTTCTTTAGCAGATAAAGATTTCGGAGTGGAAATGGGAGAGGAACACCATGGATTTGTAGTTGGTCTCCCATTGACCTTGAAGACGTTTGATACTATCCAGGTTATTGTGGATTGGCTGACCAAGTCCGCTCATTTCATTCCTATGTGTACCATTATTCTTCGGAGCGGTTGGCAGAGATATATATCCGGGAGATCGTCCGTCTGCATGGTATTCTAGTTTCCATTATTTCAGACAGAGGCACTCATTTTACATCGTGGTTCTAGAGAGCCGTGCAGCAAAAGTTAGGTACATAGGTGGAGTTGAGCACACCTTTTCACCCCCAGAAGGAAGGACAGTCCGAGCGCACTATTCAGATCCTTGAAGATACTCTTCGTGCGTGGTGATTGAGTTTGGAGGGTCTTGGGATCAATTCTTTCCTTTAGCGGAGTTTGCCATATATTGTCCAAAACCTGCTCATATTTGTAACTCTCTGTTTAAACTGTTAGTTAAAGGATTAGTTCATAAATCAACTTCAGTCGGGACCCACCATTATGGACCGTGAGGGGTGCCTAAATCCTTCCCCTCAATGTTATTTCGAGCCCTTACCCTACTTTTTGGTAATGCAAACTAGTTACATGAGTTAATTGCTCTAGGTGCCCGTACACACCATAGTCAGTTAGGTGGGGACTCTTCAAATACCATATTCTCAAAAGGAAACGAGTTGTTCCCCCATGAATGTAGAAACCCGAATTTTCACCACGGAGGATAAATGAGGTATGACAGCATGACGACTCTGTTGGGAATGTTAGACTCTTACACTAACAAACTTATTTTTTATGAATTAGTCCAAGAATGCCTTATCCCGTACCCTTTCCTCTTATTTGAACTTAACTGTCTATTTTATTTTGAGCATTTATGATTCATTATTCCTGAAACTAATTTGTCTCTTTGTTTTCTTTTCCATTACTGTCTTTCACTTATTTAAATACTGCATTTATTTTTCTATGCGCAAATACCTGACTACATGTTATTAATTGCTGCATAAATCATGCCCAACATCATATTCCACTCGTGCGTATCAAATCCTATAGCAACGCTTTATGAGTGGTTGCACTTTTCCTACTTATTACCCTTAAATTCGGAATGTTTTATTTTCGGTAAAACTAGTCGGTCAGTAGTGTAGTCAATAGTTTCGTGCCTTTCCCCCTCAAGTTATCCGCTTGAGGGTACCAGTCTAAAACCCAGAGTAACCTTACTCTGATCAAAATTATGCATGTATCATAGTCAAACCTAGCCAGATTAATATGTTGTCCACATAATAATATTTATAGACGATCCGTATCCAAAAAGTCCATCCGGGTTTCCATAATCCTAACAGAGACAACAACGTTCTGTGCATTAATATGGAGAACTAAATGCCGATATGTTGATCATGAATGTACAAATATTCGAGTCTGGTGGGGGAATGCCAAACCCTTTTTGATTTACAGAAAATGAGGCATGAGGTCCCCAGATTCGAGATGGTTAGCAACATCCCACCATTGCTGCTAGATTGGTGGGAGAACTTTTCCTCAAGTGACAAGAAACATGTAATAAAGTACCTGGGTAACTTGCCTTCCCTACTAGACATTGAGCCAAACAACAAGTTAGTCGAGGCTGCTACTTTGTTCTGGGATAACAAAAGGGCCGTGTTCTGTTTAGGTGACATGGAAATGACACCACTTCTTGAAGAAAATAGAGGGCTTGCTAGATTGACTTGGGATAGCCCCGGGCTATTAGTACCATAAAACCATGAGGGTTCTTAAAGATGATAGGGCTAAAGAAGAATGCCGACCTAGTGTGCCTAAAGGAATCTTACATACCCTTCAAATATCTATATGAGAGGTATGGCCATAACAAGTACTACCATACCAACCATGATGAGCTCTCTCACTGATCTATGAGGTATCCACCGCACAGTGTTCGTGTTCATTGTATGATTCCTAATCCTGATAGTGTTTACAATGAAAAAGGAAAGAATCCACACTAGGTTGCCATGGCCGCCAAGACTTTGATGGAAGGGATTAATTGAAAGACATAAATCATAGCCCCATGATTGTAGCCGACATCTACAAGGCTTTAAAGTGCTGTCAAAGAGGGGTCAAACATTTCGAGGGTTGTAACTTATTGCTGCAATTGTGGTTGTTAGAACATTTCCAGAAGGGTCACTATCTCCAAGACTTTCCGCAAAGGGCTTGGAACAACCGTATTGCTTTCCATCACCCCAAGAGGATGACTAACATTTCAGACATGTTTGCTCAATCGTAAAATGCTAAATAATGGTTAGAGTTCTTCGACAATCTGACTGAGGAACAGGTGCAATGGATGTTTGAATGGTTCCCAACAGACGAGTTCATCATCAGATCCAGGGACGCTCCCCACTTGGTGCTGATCAGGTTGAGAGGGATATACCCCTATGTTCCTATCCGAGTTATGAGGCAAGCAGGAAGGAAATAGGTTGTACCAAGGGTTGCTAAAATGAGTCATTTCAAGGCACACTATCAAAACAACGATGTCTCTTACAAATTCCAAGCTCAGCACATGTGGCACTGCAAGATCATTTGGAAAAGAAAACCATTGAGCCAGACAAGTATCATGATGGGTGCTAATCTCTCCATCCAGCATGGTTAGAGGATAATCTGTAAGGAATGCTAATGCCAGGGGCCAGTTGAGGGAATAGAATCATAGATGAAGAAGGTGAAGCTCAAGTCAAATACAACAAGCTGCGCAAGAGGGTCCATGACTCTAAGAATAAGCATTGGGAAATACATGAGAGGAATGTGAGGTTGATCGAGGAAAGTAAAGAAATGGCAGTCACTTCCAACAGAAAGTTGGAATATCTGGATATAGGAATAGTGGAGCGGGAAGGTAAAGTCATAAAGAGGATCAAGGATTTCCAGAACGCTGAAGGAGCTGAAGGATGACATCTGGCCAGAGCCTACTTGCTACTGGCTCTGTGCAAGCTGGGGGACCTATATGATAGAGTAAGGAAGAACAAATGTGGGGAAGGTTCTTCTGGGACTGAATAGGCTAGATTTATTTGCTTTCCTAAAATGTAATAAGGCCAAGTGCCAGTAGTGACTTATTTTCTATCTTAGTGTCGTTTTGGGATTTGTTTATTTTTATCTTATGAAATGAAGAATTTGATGTCGTCTAAAGTTCTCTAAATCTATTTGTCACTAGGCCTACCTCGGTCACGACGAGGCTCCCCATATTAGGACACGAATTTACATTCCTGTAATATGTGTTTAAATATTACAAACTTTTCAGAATCCTCACTGACTTGTTACCTTTTAGTTTTTCCTTATTTTGGATTATTCCCATCCCCTTAGGTTGGTTCACTCATACTAGCATCATCAATGTATCATACCAGATCTAGAGGCCCTTCACCTCCTCCAAGCAATACAAAAAGAAAGGAAAAGAAAAAATGGACGACATAAATGGTATCCGAAAGGAGAATGTTGAGAACGCATAAACCTCAGTTGGCCGTAGTACACCAGCCCCAAATGATCTAGTCTTGAGACTAGAACAAAAGATACTGGAACTACAAGGAGAACTTGAACAGGTTTGTAACTTAACAAACTTGTCACTCACCCTGAATGTCCCTGACATCAACAAACAGAACATAAAGAATCCAACACCTTCCCAAAGCTTACAAAATCAACATCTACAAAATCCTCTCTCACCAAATTAATACACAACTCCACCCAAAATCCCAATCCATTACCTATGCTAAGTCCACCAAAACATCACCATCAACCAATTCAGTACCCACCAATCATTACTTACCACACTCCCCAAAACACACCACAACCCATTCTCGATCCCCAAAACTCCACCAATGACCATCATTTCACCCAAGTCCTTGACACCTATTAGAGCAAACCCTTTATATGAGGAAATTGTACCTCACTCTATCCAACTAATCTCCTATCTACCAGAATCATCTGAGAAGGACCTACTCATTAAAAATATGGCTGAAGAACTGAAGAAGTTGACGAGCGGAGTTCAGGGTGTTGAAGGTGATAAAAGAATATAATATTTGAACTATGAAGACCTATGCATACAACCAGGTGTAAAACTACCTGAGGGGTACAAATCTCTAATGTTCGAGATGTTCGATGGTACTGGTGATCCCAAGGTTCATTTGAGAACCTATTGTGACAAGCTTGTCACGGTCGGGAAAGACGAAAAGGTCCGGATGAAACTCTTAATGAGGAGTCTTATTGGGGATGCTTTGTCTTGGTATATAAGCCAAGATCCCAAGAAATAGTCCAATTGGGTAAGTATGGTGTCTGATTTCATGGACGGTTCAGGTTCAACATAGAAAATGCACCTTTGGTTTCTATATTTAGAATCTTTAGAAGAAACCTACTGAGACTTTCCGCGAGTATGCTAGTCGTTGAAGGTCAGAAGCAGCCAAGGTCAGGCCATCCTTGGACGAGGAATAGATGAAAAAATTCTTCATCAAAGCGCAAGATCCGTAATATTATGAAAGGAAAATAGTTATAAAAAATTACTAATTCTCTGATATCATCAGACTTTGAGAAAGAATCGAAGAAGGAATCAAGAGCGGGATGGTAAAGAATTTTGAGGCACTGCAAGCCACAAATAAGGCATTACAATCAGGCGACATATAAAAAAGAGAGATGTTGGGGGCAGCAATAGTGGCCTAAAGCTCAAAATCTCCACTTACATATCAAACACTTTCAACCATATTTCACACACCTCCACCCACATACCGAGCACCACCACCCACATATCATCCCTCATCTCCCAGATATTACCAACCAGCCATTATCTATCACACCTATAACTCCCAACCACACCACTTCCAATCACCACCAGATCACAAAAATTATCCAATACAAAGACCAACTTCGACCGCAAGCTACCCAAACAATACACCACTATTGCTGAGCCAGTCGACTGTATACGAAAGGTTGAAAGATGTAGGTTACATCACTCATACTCCCACTATAGCATTAGAAAACCTATCCCAATGGGTCAATCCGAACAAAACTTGTGCTTACCATTCGGTATGAAGGGGCACACCACTGCTAAGTGTCGAACATTGAAGGATAAGATCCAGACACTAATTGACAACAACGTCATACAAGAGAAAGAAACCGCATTTAATGTTTGCAACAACCCCCTCCATGATCATAGAGGTGATGGTGTACATGTGACAGAGATGAATGAAGAATGAGACCCTAAGGGGCCGATTGGGCTTGTTCGATAAGGCAAAAACTTCAAAGTTACAGTCACACTTACTCCTATTGTGGCATAGACTTAGTCACCAATCGAGGTTGATGTAGCTACATCAGTTCCATTTGAGGTAGATGTGACTTCGTTTACGGCCATCCCCATTTCATTTGAAGTAGAAGCGGTCACACCTTTCATAGTAATGGCATAAACCACACCTCCCTCTGATTCAAAATAATTACCCTAGGATTATTTTGCCAAGTCCTAGGGAAAAGGGAAGGCCAAGGTAGAGGAATCTGACGCTACACAATGAATGACTAGGACTTGAAGAATCTATACACCTGAACACTTGGGAGTATTATGCAAGGATGCCACTACTAGGCAGCCCGTCGTTAAGAAAGGGCTAGAGGACCTGTGGAGGAAAGTACAGGAAAAGGAGTATTTCGTTGTTGACTATCTGAACAAAATTCCCTCTCAGATAGCTATCCTGTCACTATTGCAAAACTCAGAGGCACACAAGAATACTTTAATAAAAGTGCTGAGCAAGGCTTATATACCAAATAATATCACTGGCGGAGAAATGGCCAATATAGTGGGGCAAGTTTTGGAAAGTCATAAGATTATTTTCCACGAAGATGAGATACTGCCTGAGAGGTTGAATCACAATCGAGCATTGCATATCAAAGTGAAATTTGAAGACAAATTCATTGTCAGGGTTTTGGTTGATGGAGGTTCAAGCCTCAATATTTGTCCATTGGACACTCTAAAAAAGTTGGACCAAGGTTTCCTTGAAATACGGGTAGGAAGAATGAATATGAAAGCTTTCGATGGATCCCAAAGGGCGACGATCGAGGAAATCAATCTTTGCTTACAGATGGGGCCAACTTGGTTCAACGTCAAATTTTAGGTACTCGAAATACTAGCCTCATATAATCTTCTATTGGGATGACCATGGATCCATGCTGATAGGGCCGTACCTTCCACACTATATCAAGCCGTGAAATTCGAATGGAACCGTAAGGAGGTGATCGTCCACGGAGATGGCAGTAACCCCATATACACCAGTCAAACGACCCCTGTCATTGGACGTAGAAGAAGGTTAGGAGGGGAAAACTATCATCTCATTGAACGGATCAACGCCATCGAGAAGGATAAATGGTGGAGTGGTAAAATAGAAAGCATATGGCCTAGTCTAGATATGAACCATGCAAATGGTTGGGAAAGAACCTCCAAGGTATCACTGAATCGATACAGCTAAAAAACCATGGTACCACCTTTGGGCATGTATACTAGTATACATGGCAAGAGTATGGAAATCGGTCGCTTATGCCGTGGACCATATTACCCTCTTGTCCAGCTAGTGCCACGTTTGGAACAAGCTTTTTACCAAGCTAATACGATATGGAGGACTAGAGAACAGGAAGCACTAGCTGGGTTGAAGAATTTATTTTTGGAGGATGAAGACATGAACTGCAGTGCTTTAATTAAGGAGGAGGAAGAAGGCCTCACTATTCAGACCGTAAATAAGGGAGTTTTTCTCTAAAGCTAGACCTCTACACCATCCCGAGCCCACCAAGTCCCTGGTAGCTTGGCAGACTTTCTTATATAGCCATTCTAGGCATTTAAGATTTTCAGTAATTTTGTTTCAAAGATTTACTTTTTTCAAAATAAATGATCGATTCATCGAGTTAAACTTGTTTGGACGTTTTGCAATTTTAATTAAATGCATTTGCTCTTTATTATTCATTACTAAGTTTTACACTTTTTCTTTCTACAATGTTACTATTACTTTTCCTAATGAACTAGTGACTGTGACATTTGATAAGCCAACGCAATATGAGAATAGTGATTCAGATGAAGAAGATAAGATACCCGAGGAAATTGTTAGGGAGGTTTAAAACTTTGAGAATAAGCCTAAGTCCAATCTGGACGAATCCTAAGTACTAAATTTGGGGAATACTGAGACTGTCAATGAGACTCGAATAAGCATTCACTTGTCACCAACAGAGAAGAAAGAGTACATTCGTTTCCTAAGGGAGTATGAGGATATTTTCGCATGGTCATATGATGACATGACCGGTTTGAGTACATCCATAGTGTCTCACAAGTTGCCTACAAATCCCATGTGTCCGCCAGTAAAATAGAAACTCAGAAAGTTCAAACCAGACATGAGTTTGAAAATCAAGGAGGAGGTTACCAAGAAGATCAAAGCTAAAGTTCTCAGGGTAGTTAAATACCCAACTTGGTTAGCCAACATTATGCCAGTTTAGAAGAAATATGGGAAACTCAAAGTGTATGTTGACTATCGGGATTTAAACAGAGCAAGTCCCAAGGATGACTTTCCACTGCCAAACATACATATTTTTATCGAAAACTGCACCAAGCATGAACTCCAATCCTTTGTGTATTGCTTAGCGGGTCATCACCAGATCTGGATGGATGAAGAAGATGCTAAGAAAATAGCTTTTATCACACTGTAGGGTGTATATTGCTACAGGATAATTTCTTTCGGTCTAAAGAATGGGGTTACTTACATGAGATCCATGACAACCATCTTCTATGACATGATACACAAAGAAATAGAGGTGTATGTGGACGATGTCATTATCAAATTCAAGAGGGCTGTAGATTGCATTGCGGACTTGAGAAAGTTCTTTGACATGATAAGGAGGTACAACTTGAAACTAAACCCAGAAAAGTGTGCATTCGGGTTCCCGCAGGAAAGTTATTGGGATTCTTTGTCAGTCATCATGGGATCAAGTTGGATCCATCTAAATTCAAGGCTATTAAGGAGTTACCACCACCTAAGAGCAAAAAAGACATGATCATCTTCCTAAGACGTCTCAACTACATCAGTTGATTCATAGCACAGTCCACGGTCATATCTGAACCCATCTTTAAGATGCTGAGGAAGGATGCCAAAACAAGCTGGACAGAGGATTGTCAGAAAGCTTTTGACAAGATCAAAGACTGCCTATCCACACTGCCAGTTTTGGTCCCGCCAGAACTAGAACAACTTTTACTATCATATTTGTCTGTATGGGATGTGGCATTCATATGTGTTTTAGGAAAACATAATAGAACAGCAAGGAAGGAGCATGCCATATACTACCGGAGTAAGAAGTTCACCACTTATGAAGCACGATACTCTTTGCGAGAATGAACATGTGTGCTTTGACCATGACAACTCAAAAATTGAGGTACTACTTCTACGCCTACACTACGTACCTCATATCCAGAATGGACCCTCTAAAGTACATATTTTAGAAACCCATGCCGACTGGGAAGTTGGCCTAATGGAAGATACTATTAAGTGAGTTTGATATCGTCTATGTAACTCAAAAGGGCGTCAAGGGACAAGCATTAGTAGATCACCTTGCTGAAAATCTAATAAGAGGAGAATATGAACCTTTGACAACATATTTTCCTGATGAAGAAGTATCGTTCGTAGGGGAAGATATTATCAAAGCATATGATGGTTGGGGATGTTCTTTGAGAAAGCTGCAAATTTCAAAGGGGTGGGCATTGGAGCGGTTTGGTATAAAAAATGCCTCAACATTATCCAGTATATGCTAAACTCATATTTCTCTACACCAACAACATGGTGGAATACAAAGCCTGCATACTAGGGCTTAATATGGCAATCAACATGAACATTCAAGAGTTGCTGGTAACAGGTGATTCAGATTTGCTTGTGCACCAGGTACAAAGAGAGTGGGAAGAATTCCAAGATATTTCCATATATGCACCATGTGCAGGAATTGAGAAAGACGTTCACAAAGATAGAATTTGACATGTGCCCAGAATTCTGAATGAGTTTGCCGATGCATTGGCCAACTTGTCATCTATGATACAACATCCAGATAAGAATTATATTGATCCTATTCTAATGAAAATCCATAATTAGCCAGCATACTGTGCTCATGTTTAAGAAGAAATAGATGGAAAACCTTGGTTCCGTGACATCAAGGAGTATTTTTCGAAGGGAGAATATTCAGAGCATGTAAACTGCACTCAGAAATGCATGCTCCGGAGATTGTCCAATCATTTCTTCCACAGTGGAGAAAATATGTATAGAAGAACTCCCGATTTGGGATTTCTAATATGTGTCGATGCAGGAGAATCTTCTAAACTGCTTGAGGATGTGCATGCTGGAACCTGTGGCCCGCACATGAATGGTTTTTTCTTGGATAAGAAGATACTTAGGCCAGGTACTTTTGGATGACCATGGAGACAGATTGCATTTAGTATGCCTGCAAGTGCTTTCAATGCCAGGTGAATGTCAGTATGATAAAAATGCCACCAAACGAGATCAATGCAACAAACTCACCTTGGCCATTCGTCGCCTGGAGAATGGATGTCATCGGTCTGATTGAGCCTACTGCTTTAAATGGACACATGTTTATTCTGGTAGCCATTGGTTACTTCACTAAATGGGTAGAAACTGCATCTTCCTTTTACAAACCGGTAACCAAGAAAGTTGTTGCAACTTTTGTCAAAGATCATATTATTTGCCGATTCTAAGTTCCTGAGTCCATTATTACTGATAATGCTGCCAATATCAACAGTGATCTGATGAAATCTATGTGTGAAACGTTCAATATCAAAAAAATGAATTCCACAGCCTACAGACCTTAGATGAATGGAGTCATAGAAGCTGCCAACAAAAATATAAAGAAGATACTAAGGACAATAGTAGAGAACCACAAACAATGGGACGAAAAGCTACCTTTTTCTTTATTAGGATACTGCACTACGGTTCGCACATCAATTGGGGCGAGTCCCTACATGCTGGTTTATGGTACTGAGGTTGTCATCCCAGTCGAGGTAGAGAATCCTTCTTTAAGAGTCATACAGGAAGCTGAACTCAGTGATGCAAAGTGGATACGAAATCGCTATGAACAATAGGACCTTATCAATAGAAAGAGGATGAACTCAATATGTCATGGCAAACTTTATCATAATAAAATGTTCATAACATTCAACAAAAGGGTAAAACCAAGACAGTTCGCGCTAGGGTAGATGGTATAGAAGAAGATATTCTCACATAAAGATGAAGCCAAAGGGAAATTCTCTCCCAACTATCAAGGTCTGTGCATGGTTCACAGGATGCTGACAGGAAGAGCACTCACTCGCAGAAATGGATGGAGAAATCTGGCAAAAAACGATCAATTCTGACATAGTCAAGAGATACTATGCTTAGGTTATTTACATTTGCTTATTTGATGTAATTGAACTATACTTGACCTGATTCCCATTTAAGAGGGGATACGTAGACAGCCTTATGGGTTCGGTCATATCATAATAAAATTTTAATTCCCCCCCCCCCCCCGTAAAAGAACTAGGGCAATTTTGAGAAGGACCCTCAAAAGTCTTACATAAGAAAGCTACAGTGTCTCTATAATTTTATATAGTAACTAGTTTATCTAAAAATCCCTCGATACATCAAAAATTTTCTAAAATTATTCGATTTTTATCAACAATTGCATATTTTTTGAAAAACTCTATTTCTATAGCAGTAAGGTGTTATCTAGGAGGACTGGAAAGGGCTTCAAGAATGGAGCAAAGCAAGGGCGATAGATGAAGCACGAACCAACCTCCCTCACAAAACTTATAAGTTTTTTTTAAACACAGGAACATGTGACGTAGTAATAGCATACACAAATATATACATGCAACAACATTGCTATAAATCAGTCCATGGGACACTAAATATATCTCCAGCTAAGAAATATACTAATTTTATTTGCTTCTCTCCACTTACATGAGGCTAATCCTTGCCTCCATATCTTGCATGGGGCTAATTCCTGCCTCCATACCAGTATGAGGCTAATCTTTACCTCCATACCTACATTGGGCTAATCCCTGTCTCCCAATTTGCATGAGGCTAATCGTTTCCTCCATACCTACATGAGGCTAATCCTTGCCTCCACACCTGCATATGGCTAATACATGCCTCCCTATTTGCATGAGGTTAATCTTTACCTCAATACCATCATAAGGCTAATCCCTGCCTCCATATCTGCACGAGGCTACTGTGCCTCCACATTTGCATTAGGCTAATCTTTGCCTCCATATTTATGTGAGGCTAATCCCTGCCTCCATATTTGCATGAGGCTAATCCCTACCTTCATATTTGCATGAGGCTAATCCTTGCTTCCATACATGCATGAGGCCAATCCTTGCCTCTGTACCTGCATGAGGCTAATCCATGCCTTCATAACTGCATGAGGCTAATCGTGGCCTCCATAACTGCATGAGGCTAATCCTTGCCTCCATATTTGCATGAGGCTAATCCTCATCTCCATATCTTCATGAGGCTAATCCTTGCCTCGACATTTGCATGGGACTAAGCACTGTCCCTTTTCGCATAAATATTGCTCTATTCTTGTATTATCTATTTGTTTTTCAATCAAGCTAAGCTCTGACCTTCATTTCACAAGATTAAGCCTAATTTTGGTAACACCATATTATTGTATATCATGGGATTAAATATCACCAATCTATCCAAAGGCATCATCCTCATAGCCGGGAGATACCATGCCATGGCCTGAGGATCCCTCAAATTTGCATATCATTATTCAAAGGGTCATAGTTCGGAGGCATCATCTTCATGGCTCGAGAACAACATTTGATGGCCTGCGAATCCCTTACTAAAAAATTTGTAGCCTAGCAGATTATGGTCTAAGGACGTCATCTTTAACCGTCCAAAGACAACCTTCATGGTCTAAAAGGGAATCTGCATCATTAAATTTCTGCACAAATATATGTATGTAGCATCTATTCATTGGTAGGTGATCAGCAAACAACTGCTATCCTAGCAGGAGTGACCTTGCTCCAGTTCCTTCAACTATCTCAAACCTTAACAGTTACCATGGCCGTCTCCACATCTCGTGTCCGTTCTCGTAATGACTTCATCGGTATATTCCAGCGATAAATTCAGAACTATACATGGCCTGATTCCTGTAAGACCAGAATCCGGCCTCTTTATTTTAAAGCATCCCATCCGGTCAAATTTGGCCATCATTTCTCTACCCAAAAACTATTTCATCCTTTCTGGGTAAAGAGGGGCAGCTGTTGATACCCAATTCTTCCCTATATATTTTAATACTTCCGAAAATATATGCATATATAATCATGCATACGCATTTTTATAATTTTTAAAGGCTTCAAATTGATTTATTTCTCCCCTTTTTGCTCATAAAATTTTCAATAAATATCCTTCAAATTATTTTTTGTGGTGATTTAGTTATCTAAATTCTATATTTATGCCAACATATTGCTTGAATATTTTTAGTGCATTTTTATAGTTGTATTAATATTTTTAAGTCCAATTTGCATATATTTAGCAATATTAGTCTTATTAATGCATAATTACGTTATTAATGCAAAAGGGTATTTATATTTTTAGTATATTAAACAACTATTTTTAATCATTTTTAGAACACAAAATATTTTCTTAAAATCATTTTATCATTTTTACAAATTATATAGTAACGAAAGTGTCTATTTAATACATAGTCTATTATATTTCAATTTCATGCCAATTCCAACCCCTCCCCAATAACTGGCTAGAATTTGGTGACCATACACACGGGTACATCGGCTAAAAACATAGGCAAGAACAGACAAACCTAAAAAAATCAAAGAAAAATGGGTTTTTTTTTTCAATTTCTGATTTTCAGTTGAGTCTAGCTTCATTTTGATTTAAAATGCGAAAACCATAATGAATATTTAGGTTGTTCTTTTATTGTTGCTTTTTGAAATAGATTTGAGTTGAAACGGGTATTCGATTGTTAGATTTGTTCGTCCATGGTGCGGTCCGTTGATTTAGTTCGAGTTGGATTTGCTATTTTGAACTCCATTCATAGCTGTGGTATTTTGTTCGTGAACCGCCAAAACTATATTAATTACAAGATCATTTTTTAAGTCCATCTCTTCTCATCCCTCTTTTTAGTCACTGGATCTTCTTTGTTTCAACAAATTTGAATCTGATTATGTTTAACCTTGATAAGTTTCATTGTTATTTTGTTTAATTTGTTTTCTTTGAACTTGTCTTATAAGATATGTTCAATAAAAATGAAGACATGAAAGAATCAAGTTGCATATATTTTATCCAGGGATTCCCCGTAGACATTTTATATATTTTATCCAAGCATGCCTCAAAGTATTTATATTTGGAGGTCAAAAGTAAAACTCGTAGTATTTTATTTTTATTTTTGTTAGTAGGTGGGGATGACCTTGAGCCTCTTGTATGTTTCTTTTTTTTTTTTTGTATTTATTTTTACCTCAAGTTGAATATCTTGTAAGCCAACTAGATCGAGTACGCAACCGTACTAGTTACGGGATTCAGGAAATGCCTAACACAGTCTCCCCGAGTCAAATGAGTCCCGTAACCCAAATCTTAGGTGAAAACTTTGTTTTGGAATCCAAAATGTTTTAAAAGAAAAAATCATTGTTAGAAAAAACAGTGTCCTGACACACCGAAATAAAATGTTAGGTGGCGACTTTGAGTTAATCCTTTTGAACACAAATTTTTGTCACTTTCTAATTGACAATCATTTTGAGCTTCCCAAATCTTTTATTATTTATAAGAGGGTTAGTGAAGGTAAAAAAAGGTGTGACGTTAGGTCTCAAGAGTCATGAGCAAGTCTAGTAGAGTCTTGCGGATTGGTACAGAGACATTTATACTTATCTTCGAGAGGATACAAGTCTGTTAGAAGCACTTACCTTCTTGATTTCTCATCATGCGATTTGATTCCTTTGAGGCTTATGCCTTTATCTCTTTCCTATTCTGTCTTATGCAACGTGGAATGTTGGTTGTCAATTGGGAATCGAGGAACCATAATGGTACTACAGATGTGGTGCTGGATGTTTCTATCTAAGTAATTGATTGGACTATTATCATTGCCTTGCGAAAGAATGTTCCGTCATTTCAGCTCTGTATCAGTATTGTCTATGGATTTGAGATTTGGCTCTGATTGTTATGACTATCAGTGCGCTGCTATCCCATAGTGTTGGTGTAATGGTAGGGTGCTTATTTATGGATCGCGGTAGTAAACGGCTTGATTAAAGGATTTCTCGGTTCACGGGATTAGAGGTTCAACATTTAGTTCTAGCAGAGGAAAGACAATCGGACTATGAATGCTCATGTTTTTGTTGATGTAGTAACGAGACTTTCTTTGAGCGTGGTGGAATTTCCATCTGCGATGTGGTATCGCCGTCCTTGCTGAATGCATTAAATTCACCGGTATTATGGCCTTCTTCAATTCGCCTTTGGGGCATCGTAGTGTGAAATGGTGGTGGGTAAGCAACCGTCAAAGGTCGCAGTATGCTATGGTTCAAAATCGAATCGGTGTTTCAGATGTTGCTGACTCAAGGAAGATCGGAGAGATTTAAAGGTTGTAACGATCTGTTGGTTGAAGTTTTATAATGTTACACCTATCCGCAACTTCAAAGATGTATTAATTCAAATAATTAAGCTAATTATTAATTGTTGAGAGACCTTGTTTATACCACGAAACTCGGAAGTGCCTTACATCTTTTTTTAGGTTAACAGAATCCTTACATGGTCTTATGTGTTCGGGGACCATAAATAGAGTCAATTTCCTCAATTTGGGATTTTAAATCAAACCGGTGACTTGGGACACCGCAAAATTATTTAAAGTGGCGACTCTAATTAAATAAATAATTTTATTTCGAATAATACCACTTTAAAGGGAAAAACTCCCCTATCTTCTGAAAAAAAGGAGGTGTGATAACCATGTCTTTTACAAAGTTATACTTGATGTCATTATGTTTGGTCTTGTTATTATTTATGCAATAGCCTCTTGACTATCACAATATAGAGTTATGGGACCCTGAGAAGTTTTTGTAATATCAAAATTTTCAAAGAATCTCTTCAACCAAACAACTCCCTGTACCACAGACGCACAAGCCACGAACTCAGCTTCCATTTTCGAATGGGTTGTACAAGATTTTTTCTTACTTTTTCATGAAATAGCAACACCATTAAGTAATAAAGCAAAAACGGATATTAAATTTCTATCATTTGGTCACCAATTTAATCAGCATCTATATATCCTCTCAAAAATAAGTCATTTTCACTATAATATCGTGAATAATTTGCAATTACTTTTAGGTATCTGAAAATTCTCTTCATAACTTTCCAATAATCTCTTCTAGGATTGGATTAATACCTGTTAACCAGACTTACGACATAACAAATATCTGGGCGAGTACACATCCTAGCATACATCAAGCTCCCAACAACACTTGAATATGGAACTCGAGACATATCTTCCTTTTCATTTTCAGTCTTGGGACACATTTCTATGCTTAAAATTTTACCTCTCTCTATAGGAGTATCCATGGATTTGCAACTATTCATGGGAAGATTACTCCAAAATTTTCTTTATATAAGTTTCTTGAGATATACTCAATAACATTTTGGAACATCCACTTTGGATCTTAACTCCAAGGATATAGTCTACCTCACCCATATCTTTCATGTCAAATGACTTTGAAATTCATGGCTCGATAATTTTGAAATACTCCAAATTATTTCGGCAAATAAAATATTGTCTATGTAAAGAGAAAGAATTACAAACATCACATTGGACTTCTTCACATAAATGTAGTGATCTTCATTGATCATGGTGAAAGAATACGAGATCAACTCATTGTGAAATATCAAATACCATTGCCTGGAAGACTGCTTCAAGCCATAAAAAGATCTTTTTAATTTACAAACCTTCTTTTCTTGGCTTTTAATGATGAAGCCTATAGGTTGTTCCATGTAGATTTATTCGTTTAGTTCTTCATTGAGAAAATTTATCTTCACATCCATTTGGTTTAATTCTAAATCTAGACATGCAATATAGCCAAAAGTAAGTGAATTGAGTTAAAATTGATAACTGGTGAAAATGTTTCCTCATAATCAATTCCAGCTTCTCGAGTAAAGCCTTTTGCCACCAATCGTGCCGTGTATTTTTCTATTGACCCATCCACTTTTAACTTTGAGAACAAATTTGTTTCCATTGGAACTATGCCCATGCAAAAGGTCAACTAGATTCTATACTTTATTGATTTTCATGGGCTCTAATTCTTCTTTCATCGCTTTCATTCACTCATCTTTTTTGAGGCTTGATAAAGCCTTCGTCACAGTCTTTAGCTCATCTATTTCGGTGGGAGATATCAAGAAAAAATAATCTTCAATCTCATAAGTATGTTTGTCATTTTATTTCTGGTACTTTTTCATAGCTGAAATTTAGCTTCGTTAGTAAAATTTTGGGATTGAGAACCCCTGCTCCTACTCAGATCAAGAACAAGATCCTGATCAATTTGATCATTGATTGTGTCAGAAATCACTTGTTGGCACCCTGAATTTAACATTTCATAAAAGGGCTCTCCATTATTTACCTCACCTTTCTTTGGAAAATTATTATTCAAAAATGTTAAATCACGTGATTCAACCTCAGTGACATTTCTATCCTTTAATTCAAAAACAAAAACACATACCCTTTGGAGTATTCTGAATATCTTATTAAGATACATTTCTTCCCTTTTGAACTTAATATACCGAACTTGATAAAAGAATTTTCTATATATGCAGCACAACCACAATGTTGTAAATTATTTAAGTTTGATTATGATCAGTCCTTAGCTCATAAGGAGGGGAAAAACTTATTTAAAAGGCACTTTGTTCGGTATGTAGGCTGCAGACAATAGCGTATCTCCCAAAAAAGGAGACAGGTAAATTTTCTTGCACCATCATGGAACTTATCATGTCCAATAGTGTTCTATTTATCCTTTCTAGTACACCATTTTGTTGAGGTATGTAATGATTAGTTAATTGTCTGGTGATGTCCTTTTTATTATGCAATTCTTCAAATTGTATCGATGCCATCTATCGGTTCTTAAAGTCTTAATCCTTTTGTCTAGTTGATTCTCAGATTCATTCAAATATTTCGTAAAGCATTCAAGTGTTTCAGATTTATGAGAAATCAAATATACATAACCAAAATGCATGAAACCATCAATGAACACAATGAAATATAAAGCACTGGACCTAGCCCTCACATTCATTGGACCACAGTTATTAGAACTAATTAATTACAATGAAAAATAATCTCTTTTATCCTTTCCAAATTATTTACGTGTATTCTTTCCGGCAAGACAATTTTCACAAGTTGGCATTTTAATTTTAGAGAAAGAACCCAAATGTCCTTCTTTAACTAATCTATTCGTTTGATCCTGCCCTATGTGACCTAATCTTGCATGCCATTTAATAACATCAACATCATTATTACTAGAATAACAAGTCATAACACAACGGCCAACATAATAGTTATACATAGGAAGATTACAATCTAACACAATAAAATCATCATAACAATATATCGAGCCATAAATAACATTGTCTAGAGTAATTCTAAAACCATTGCAACTAAAGTTCAAATTGAAATCTAAATATAGAAGAACATACACAGACATTAAGTTTCATCTAATCTCTAAAACATGTAGTACGTCATACAACATCAAAGATCAGCCACCATGCATGTCCATTCTGCAAGTGACTATCTTTTTGACTTCATGCTTTGCATTATTTCTCACATATACATGCCTTGATCTAGGTGGAACTCGACAAAACTTGATAAACTCTTCTCTATAATGGATCATATAATCGGTGGCCCCTATGTCTTTTTCGGCTCAATGCACTCACGAGCAAAGTGCCATAGAACTTAGAAATTGTAGCACTTCATCTTGCTCTTGTCTTTCTTCTTGTAGAATCATTTCTCTTTCTTGAAATTTGGCTTGTTTCTTTTCTTGGAGGATCCTTCTACGATATCATTACCCTTTCCATCATTTTCTAGTTTCTTTTTCCCGTGAAGTTTGATCTTATTGTAGCACTTGATTCTACTATAAAGGTATACTAGGTACAAATTTAGTAGCACCAAGCCACTGGTCTTCAAGCTTCACATGATGGGCAATATCAACAAAAGTTTTGATGCTATCATTCTAGGTCAATTTAACCTTCAGATGTTCCTAATTATTAGGAAAAGACCGAATCACTGCCTGAACCTGCTGCTCATCAGAGAGAACATGACCAACACTTTTTAATAGATCAATCATATTTGACATCATCCTAAGATGTTGCTTCACACTGTGATTATGATGCCTTTTGTACGTGTTAAACTTGATTGATAGCTGTCTAAGGCGATTCATTGTTGTGCTGCCATATACCTCTCTTAGATGTGCCCACATGGCTTTAGCAGTAGGATATTGCTCACTTTTGTGGATGGGATCATCAACAACTGAACTTATAATAATTCACGTGCAATGGAATCTTTCTTTTGTAAATATTGAAAATTTTGAGATCCCTCTTTTGTTGGCAGAATTACCCTCTTTTGGGTGAATTATAGCATATTTATTACTTTCAAGAGCATCTTTCTGTTCGAGTACGTACTACATCTTGCGACTCCATTCAGTTTGTCGCCCTTGTTGAAATCAGCAATGATACTTTTCGATGCCACATCAGTTAGTAGAAACAATATTACAAGTTTAACTCATCAATATATACTTCAGTCAATTTATGCATGTGACTAAACACTCAAGCAAATTAATTACAATATTAATTTATTTTTAGTATAGAATAGAAAGGTCACTATGTTTCCATTCATCATCTATATTTAAATATTTTAATTAATATTAAAATTACTTCTTAGCGTGTGCTTTATTTCACGTCTCAATTTATTGCAAATTAAAATAATAAAAAATATATGTAACTTGGTGAAACAAACAACATAATTTAGATTTTATTCAAATAAAACATGTACAACTTTACATGTTTTCTAGGACATACGTGTGCCAATCGAATATTAACTCTTGCATGTATACGCTAAAAGGTGTACTAAGCCAAATATCGTGATAAATATCAGTTAAAAGTTCACCCCTAAGGCTTTCGAAAAGAGTCTGCTAAAAAAGCTAATGCTTCCAAATCAATAATCTCTATGTAATTAGACAGTTCAACTCTTTTTAACTGAAAAATGTGTACATATGAAGAAATGAAAGTATCATGGCCCATTTTAAATGCATTATAAATTTCTTTTTTCCTTCTTTTCGTACAGTTTTGTGATCCTTTAACTCGTTTTTATAGCTCTCGAGACATTCCTGATGACTTCAGGCTTTGAGTAGAATCACTGTCACGACCCAGATTTTTCCACTATCGGGAGTCGTGATGGCGCCTACTGTCGAAGCTAGGCAAGCATACCTTTATAATCATTTTCACAAACTTAAATGTAAACAAGTTAAATACTAAAATAATTAATTAAAACATGGGGAAGTCATGTAACAAGAATAGCAAAAACAAAATGCGGAAACTGACAACATGTCTTTACCCAGTATGTGGTGTCACTACTCACAGACGACTAAAAGAGTACTAAAAGCAACAGTCTAAAAGAAATACATAATATGTCTGTTTGACACAATTAAACAAACTGAAAGAGAAGATAGAGGAGACTCGGGGCCCGCGAATGCCAGCGCACTACCTCAGAGCCTCTGGACTGAAGGATCACTCCAGAACTATAGTTGCGGTCTGTAGACTGGGTCCTGACCTATGCATTAAAAGAACAGAAGCGTAGTATCAATACAACTGACCCCATGTGCTGGTAAGTGCTCGACCTAACCCCGGCGAGGTAGTAACGAGGCTAAATCGGACCTACCACAATCATCCTGTACAGATGTATGTGCAGTAATAGAAAATAACAAATTCTAAACAGATAGTAGGAAGGGGACATGCTGGGGGTGTAGCAGTTCAATTATCTAATCATCAACAACAAGGAAGTGGAAACTGTATAATAAACACCAATACGAGAAAGACCCGTAAAACAAACGTTGCACGACACCACCCATCGTGCTCTTACTCTCGTCCTCACCAAGATAATTCATCACACTGTACGGCATAACCCATCGTAATTTATCACTAATCCTTACCCAATCAATAGTATGGAGTAGCTCAATGATTACACGCATCTATAGTGAACTGCGTGCCACACGCTCCCGTATTCTTTGTGCACAATGTCACCGGCATCTCATGCCAATTATAATAGGTGGACGGCGTGCCACACGATCCCATAATAAATGTCACCGGCATCTCAGGCCAATAACAATAGGTGGACGATGTGCCAAACAATCCCATAATAAGTATCTCGTGGTCAGTGTGCCACACGATCCCAATATGTAATGCAATTGAATAATTCGAACAATCTCTACACAGAAGATCCCGATAGGGAAGCACATCAATATAACAGTGTAACCCGGCAAGGGTACAACTAACAGCCAAAAATATCCCGGCAAGGGGAGAACAACTCACAATAAGTCCCGGTAAGGGAAAACGATTCAACAACAAATCTCGGGAAGGTAAAATATACAAAAATTTCCTTCCTTAGCTCATTTGCTTCTCAACTATCATTTCATGATTCATTTAACAAGTAATTATCACAATTGTTCACTTCTTTTGACAATTTTGTAGCAGTTATGACTCACGGTCATGCTATACTCTGGCGCATAGGTAACCGTCACCGATCTATACACCGACTTCACATAGCACATAGCAAATATTATCCTAATCCTATTTCCTCAAGCCAAAGTTAGATCGAACACTTACCTCGAAAGCTTCCAACTCAACTCACGCCTCTAGAATAGCTTTACCCCTCAAATTCGCCTCAAAACCGTTCGAATCTAACCACTATTTACTTAAATGTATCAACAAATGCTAGTTAAATCAATTTGAATGCATAAGAATGAAATTCCCAAAGTTTTACCCAAAATTTTCCAAAATGCCCCCGGGCCCACGTGGTCAAAACTCGAGGTTCGAACCAAAACCGGGTTACCCTTCCCCACGAGTTCATATATGCAATTTGTTTTGAAATCGGACCCCAAATGGAGGTCTAAATCCCCAATTTTATGAAAACCTAGGTTCTACCCCGAATCCCCATTTTTACCCATTGAAAGCTTTGATTTAAGGATGGAATCATGTTAGAAGATGTTAAAAATTGAAGAAAACCAGTAAAAGTTAACTTACAAGTGGTTTGGGGCCAAATGGGTTCGAGAGAAATCGCCTATGGAGGTTTGGGTTTTGAAAATATGAAATATGAAGTATAAATTCGGTAAAGTATAAGTTGCACAGACCCAGGTGTCGCAAATGCGATTTTGACTTCGCATTTGCGAATTGGGCAGAAATAAGGGTGATCTCGCATTTGCGAGAAATTGTTCGCAAATGCGAACTGGTCAGGGAATAGGGGAAACTCGCATTTACGAGGAAAGGTTCGCAAATGCGAACACATGCTTGGTCTGGGGAAATTCGCATTTGCGAGATTGAATTCGTATTTGCGATATCTCGTTGCAATGAGGGAGGATCGCAATTGTGAGAAGGATGTCGCATTTGCGAAGACTGGCCTAACAAAAGGGAGATCGCAATTGCGAGATGTTTCTCGTATTTGCGAAGAAGCTAGCAAAAAGGGGAAGATCGCATTTGCGAGCATTGCTTCGCAAATGCGAAGAGTGCAGACACCAGCAGTTAAAAATGTTTCAAATAAGCCAAACACTGATCCGAAACTCACCGGAGACCTCGGGGCTCCAAGCCAAACATTCGCCTAACCTCGAAAACATCCCGCGGACTTACTCGTGCGAGCAAATCGCCAAAATAACATTAAAATCAAAGAATAAACCTCCAAAACTCCTGATTTTCATTTCAAAGTTCTAAACTTTCAAACTTTCCACTTTTAGTACGAAACACGTCAAACGACATTCGTTTTCAACCAAACTTTACAGATGGTGCTTAATGCTCATTTAAGACTTGTACTGGGTGTCGGAACAAAAATACGAGCCCGATACCATCACTTTTGATCAAATTTTCATTTTTATTTTTCCTTAAGCATTTTCAAAAATAATTTCACATAAAGGCTCCGTACTCGGGCCTGGGACCTCGGATTTTGATTCCGGGAATATGCTCGGGTCCCAAACGGACCCTCTGGGACTGTCACATCATGGGTTCGGGTCCGTTTACCCAAAATTTTGACCAAAGTCAACTATAGCAATATTATTATCGAAATTCATAGTTTTTAACACATAATTCAAATATTTCCAGATAAATATTTTCCGGCTTTGCACTCGGACTGCGCATGCAAATAGAGGCAACCAATTAAGAGGTTTTCAAGGCCTCAAAAGCGCAAAGAAAGGGAGAATTATGGTGATGACCCTTTGGGTCATCACATCCTCCACCTCTAAAACAATTGTTCGTCCTCAAACGGACAAAAGAAGGAAGTACCTAAGTCGGGGAATAGATGGGGATAACAACTCCGCATATCAGACTCCGACTCCCAGGTTGATGCCTCAGAAGGCTGACCTCTCCACTGAACGCGCACTGAAGGAATATTCTGCGACCTCAACTGTCGAACCTGCCGCTTTAAAATAGCCACCGACTCCTCCTCATATGACAGATCCTTGTCCAATTGGACAATGCTGAAATCTAACACGTAGGTGGGATCAATGTGATACTTCCGAAGCATGGATACATGGAAAACCAGATGCACAGCTGACAAGCTAGGCGGCAATACAAGACTATATGCCACATTCCTCACACACTCCAGAATCCCAAACGGGCCAATATACCTAGGGCTAAGCTTGCCCTTCTTCCCAAACCTCATCACGCCCTTCATAGTCAATACACGGAGGAACACTCACTCACCAACCATGAAAGCAACATCCCTGACCTTACGATCTGCAACACTCTTCTGCCTGGACTGAGCTGACCGAAGTCTGTCCTGAATGATCTTGGCCTTATCCAAGGCCCCCAATACAAAATCTGTACCTAACAGCCGAGCCTCTCGCGGATCAAAACCATCCGACTGGGGACCTACACACCCTACCATACAACGCCTCGTACGTGGCCATCTGAATACAGGACTGGTAGATTTTGTTGTAGGCAAACTCCGCTAACGGCAAGAACTGGTCCTACGAGGCTCCAAAATCAATAACGCAGGCTCTGAGCATATCCTTAAGAATATGAATGGTCCTCTCGGACTGACTGTCCGTCTGGAGGTGAAATGTTGTACTCAACTGGACCTGGGTACCCAACTCATGATGTACCGCTCTCCAGAAATACGAGGTAAATTACGGACCCCGATCCAAATCAATAGATATGGGCACCCCATGAAGTCGAACGATCTCCCTGATATAAATCTCTGCATACCTCTCGAATGAATAGGTGGTGGAAACTGGGATGAAATGCGCTGACTTAGTCAACCTATCAACAATAACCCACATAGCATCAAACTTCTTCCAAGTCATCGGAAGGCCAGTAACAAAATCCATGGTGATTCTCTCCCACTTCCACTCGGGAAGCTCAATCCTCTGAAATAATCCACCTAGCCTCTAATTCTCGTACTTGACCTGCTGACAATTTAGATAATGAGCCACATATGAAAAAATGTATTTCTTCATTCTACGCCACCAATAATGTTGTCTCAAATCCTGATACATCTTTGTGGCGCCCGGATGAATAGAATACCGAGAACTGTGGGCCTCCGCTAAGATCGACTCTCGAATACCATCAACATTGGGCGCAAAAACTCGCCCCTGCAACCTCAATATGCCACCATCTCCCAAAGTCATCTCCTTGGAACCTCCCCTCTGCACCGTGTCTCTCAGCACACACAAATGGGGGTCATCAAACTGCCGCTCCCGGATACGCTCCATCAATGACGAGCGAGCAACTGTGCAAGCTAACACCCTGTTGGGCTCTGAAATATCCAATCTCACCAATCTATTGGCCAAGTCCTGAACATCCAAGGCAAGCGGTCTCTAGCTGACCGGAATATATGCAAGACTACCCATGCTGGCGGACTTTCTACTCAAGGTATCGGCCACCACATTGGCCTTCCCTAGGTGGTATAAAATAGAAACACCATAATCTTTCAACAACTCCAACCACCTCCGCTGTCTCAAATTCAACTCTTTCTGGTTGAACAAGTACTGAAGGCTCTTGTGATCCGCGTACACCTCACACGACAGACCATACAAATAATGCCTCCAGATCTTCAAGGCATGAACAATGGCTGCCAACTCTAAGTCACGAACTGGATAATTCTTCTTGTGGACATTCAACTACCTCAAAGCATATGTTATGACCCTGCTACTCTGCATCGACACTGCGCCAAGCCCAACCCAAAAAGAAACACAATAAACCGTATAAGCTCCTGATTCCGTGGGAAAAAATCAATTCCGATGCGCCCCAAGGCGAAACTTTGGGCCTAACAAAACCCTTATCAAGCAAATCCTGAAACTCTTCCTTGAACTCTCTCTCAACTATGACGGGGCCAAGAGTTCGAAAGAAACGGAAATAGGCTAGGTGCCCTGCACCAGATCAATGCGAAGATCAATATCCCTGTCAGGAGGCGTACCGGAAGGTCTGATGAAAAATTAAACATCGGGGAAGCTCCCGAACAATAGGAACATAACAAACGGAAAGAACCTCTGTGCTGGAGTCGCGATCATACATCATTTGAGCTAAGCACTCCTCTCTTAACCATGCACCGAGCCTTCGCATACAATATCACACTGCACGTCAGAGGATCTAAAATCCCTCTTCATTCTAAATGGGGCAATCCTGGTAAAACCAAGGTCAGGGGGACAACTAATCCATCCTTAATAAACGTCAAAGTCCACCATCTCTAAGAGAAATAAGTTGACACGGGTCTGAAGAACCTCAAACACCAGCACACAAGAACGATACACTCGGTCGACCACTATTGAAATCACCAACTTGCGTGGACACATATATAGGAACACCCAAAGCTTCTCTAGGCATGATCAAATGGGGTGCGAAATAGAACGACAGATAAGAATACATAGATACACGGCCAAATAGTACTGAAACACCTCTAATACAAATCAGAATGGTACCTATGATCACAGCATATGCTGACTCGACCTCTGGCCTGGTCGACAAATCATAGTAATGGGGCTGACCCCCTACTCCCTGAACTATATCTCTAGGATAATCTGCTGTGAGCTGACCTCTGCCTCTGGCGGTCTGAGCTCCACTTCTACGCTCCCTACCTCCACCTCTATGGCCTCTACCCCTGCCTCTAGCTGGCTGGGCGGCCTGTGGATCGTCTGCTGCCTGAACCATGGGATGAGGACCCTGCTGCTGCGAACTGGTGGAAGCTTGAGGGCAATACTTGGCAATGTGCCTCAGGTCGCCGCAAGTGAAGCAAGCCCCCGGCTACTGAGAATATTAAAGCGGCTGCTGGGCGGGATACTGCGACTGAAAACTGCGACCGCCTGGGGTACCATGAGAAGCCTAAAGGGCTGACTGGAAAAGCCTCAGGGGATGGCCTCTGTCTTGTAAATCCCTACCTCCCGATGAGGTACCACTGAATCTACCAGAATGTCGAGGCATCTTATCAGACCTCTGACCATATTCTTGAGAAAGTGCCATCTCTATCCGGCGAGCGCCATCCGTCGCCTTCTGAAAGGTTATCTCACTCCCAACGCTCATGGCCATCTGAACACGGATCGGCTGAACCAACCCATTCACAAACCTCTGCACCCTCTCCCTCTCGGTGGGGAGTATCACTATAACATGATGTGCAAGATCAATAAACCGCGTCTCATACTGCGTAACTGACATAGAGCCATGCTGGAGGCGCTCAAACTGCCTGCGAAGTGCCTCCCGCTGAGTGACGGGGAGAAACCTTTCCAAAAATAACCTCGCAAACTGATCCCATGTCAAAGCTGGAGACCCTGCTGGTCTAGATAGACAATAATCTCTCCACAAAGTCTTGACGGACCACACAAGCCTTAAAGTGCAGAAATCGACCTCATTGGTCTCCACTATCCCCATAGTCCTGAGGATATCAAGACAAATGTATAGAAAGTCATGGGGATCCTCCGATGAAGCACCGCCGAAAGTAGTAGTGAAAAGCTTGGACAACCGATCAAGTCTCCACAAAGCATCCGAAGACATGGCCGTCCCATTTCCGGCCAGATAAATGTCACCGGCATCTCAGGCCAATAACAATAGGTGGACGCCGTGCCATACGATCCCATAATAAATGTCATCGGCATCTCAGGCAAATAATAATAGGCGGACGGTGTGCCACAATATCCTATAATAAATATCTCGTGGTCGGCGTGCCACACGATCCCAATATATAATGCAATTGAATAATTCGAACAATCTCTTCACAGAAGATCCCAATAGGGAAGCACATCAATATAACAGTCTAACCCGGCAAAAGTACATCTAATAGCCCAAAATATCCTGGCAAGAGGAGAACAACTCCACAATAAGTCCGGTAAGGGAAAATGATTCAACAACAAATCCCGGCAAGGAGAAATATACCAAAATTTCCTTCCTTAGCTCATTTGCTTCTCAACTATCATTTCATGATTCATTTTACAAGTAATTATCACAATTGTTCACTTCTTTCGACAATTTAATAGCAGTTATGACTCACGGTCATGCTAGACTCGGGCGCATAGGTAACCGTCACCATACCTATACACCGACTCCACATAACACATAGCAAATATTATCCTAATCCTATTCCCTCAAGCCAAAGTTAGATCGAACACTTACCTCGAAAGCTTCCAACTCAACTTACGCCACTAGAATAGCTTTACCCCTCGAATTCACCTTAAAGCCGGCCGAATCGAACCACAATTCACTCAAATGTATCACCAAATGCTAGTTAAATCAATTTGAATGCATAAGAATGAAATTCCCAAAGTTTTACCCAAAAATTTCCAAAATGCCCCCGGGCCCACGCGGTCAAAACTCGAGGTTCAAACCAAAACCGGGTTACCCACTCCCCCACAAGTTTATTATGCAATTTGTTTTGAAATCGGACCCCAAATTGAGGTCCAAATCCCCAATTTTATGAAAACCTAGGTTCTACCCCAAATCCCCATTTTTACCCATTGAAAGTTTTGATTTAAGGATGGAATCGTGTTAGAAGATGTTAAAAATTGAGGAAAACCAGTAAAAGTTAACTTACAAGTGGTTTGGGGAGGAATGAGTTCGAGAGAAATCACCTATAGAGGATTAGGTTTTGAAAATATGAAATATGAAGTTTAAAATCGGTTAAATATAAGTTGCACAGACGCAGGTGTCGCAAATGCGACATTGACTTCGCATTTGCGAACTGGGCAGAAATAAGGGTGATCTCGCATTTGCGAGAAATTGTTCGCAAATGCGAACTGGGCAGGGAAAAGGGGAAACTCGCATTTGCGAGGAAAAGTTCGCAAATGCGAACACATGCTTGGTCTGGGGAAATTCGCATTTGCGAGATTAAATTCGTATTTGCGATATCTCGTTGCAAAGAGGGAGGATCGCAATTGCAAGAAGGATGTCGCATTTGCGAAAGCTGGCCAAACAAAAGGAAGATCGCAATTGCGAGATTTTCCTTGCATTTGCTAAGAAGCAAGCAAAAAGGGGAAGCTCGCATTTGCGAGCATTGCTTTGCAAATGCGAAGACTGCAGACACCAGCAGTTAAAAATGTTTCAAATGAGCCTAACACATATACGAAACTCACCCGAGCCCTCAAGGCTCCAACCCAAACATGCTCCCAATGTCAAAAACATCCTACGGACTTACTCGTGCGATCAATCGACAAAATAACATCAAAATCAAAGAATCAACCTCCAAAGCTCATGATTTCTTAAAATTTCAAACAATCCACTTTTAGTCTGAAACACGTCAAACGACGTCTGTTTTCAACCAAACATTACACATAGTGTTTAATGCTCATTTAAGACTTGTACCGGGCGTCGGAAACTAAATACGAGCCCGATACCATCACTTTTGATCAAATTTTCATTTTCACTATTCCTTAAGCATTTCCAAAAACAATTTCACAGAAAAGATCCGTACTCGGGCCTGGGACATCGGATTTCGATCTCAGGAGTACGCCCGGGTCCCAAATTTCCTTACGGACCCTCTAGGACCGTCACATCACGGGTCCGGGTCCGTTTACCCAAAATGTTGAACAAAATAGAAATATTATTATCGAAATTCATAGTTTTTAACACATAATCAAACATTTCCACATAAAAAATTTCCGTCTTTGCAC
This sequence comes from Nicotiana benthamiana, assembly GCA_034376525.1. Lineage (NCBI taxonomy): Eukaryota > Viridiplantae > Streptophyta > Magnoliopsida > Solanales > Solanaceae > Nicotiana > Nicotiana benthamiana. The sequence goes on along the minus strand of CM067337.1, from coordinate 143,896,379 downwards.
CTGGACTGCGCATGCAAATCGAGGCAACCAATTTAAGAGGTTTTAAGGCCTCATAAGCGCAAATAAAGGGAGAATTATGGTGATGACCCTTTGGGTCGTCACATCACTCTAGAAATAAGTCTTACGATGACACATTCTTCTACATTGTCCGTTTTCTCAACTTCGAGAACTCCTACCTGGAGTAATTCAAACTAGTCCTATTCAGTCATATCTAAAATACGATCAAGAACCATTCATTGTGACATATATATCGCAATAACTCATAGAAGTATATTAATTTAAGGGATTAGGACTATATGCGGACAAAATCAGAAGAGTTCAACTTTTGAGTTATTATAGCACTCCATGCCCGACCTCGAGGAGCTCGGAGTATAGTTTGACATGTGACCCCGAGGTGCATCTCTCGAGCACCAAAGGTCAATCTCATAGTAGTTCAATACAGTGATCTTCATGGTAAGGCGGGCAGACTCCCAAGAACACAAGGCTCAGAGCTGACTAGGTACGCAAGAATAGTAAAATCTGTATAAGCCATTATACAACTGTATCAATAGTCTTTTTCCATCATTATTAGACATGTACTATGTTGGAATTCCCCCACCCCTCTATATAAAGGGAACCCTTGTCATCTTGTAAGGGATTATGATTGTTACTCAACATATTAACTACAATACAACATTCTCTGCTCATTGTTTAAACAATTGTTCTTCACATTTCTTGCTTATTCTTTCATTATTTATACATACGCCCCACAATATTACCTCGATGATACGCCTTGCAGTACTACATTACAATGATGTTATGCTTTGTAGTATTAAATTACGACGATGTTTCACCCTGTTGTATTGTACGTTGAGTTTTTCATAAGGTAATTGACATTAGTCTAAGGAAAAAAATATTTGGAGATTATAAGAATTATACTATTTCAAACAAATGATGAGAAAATTCGTGAAGGTGCAAGGGAAGTAAGCCAAAGTAAATGAATTTTTTTTTCCAAGTTTGACATGTCGGGGTTACAATTCGGGCCGAGTGTTATTACCTGATAATTGTGGACTAGTACTATACAAGGTACCCATAGACATAATAATAAGATATATGAGATGTGTTAAAAGTGAATGATATTTTAAATAATTTGAGATAATTTTTAATTATATGAGTATTTGGTTCATTATGAATTTTTGGTGAAAGATTAACCATGTAACTAAGGAATAAGTGGATAATTGTTTGGATAAGACCTATATAGAAAAACATGGGAGCATTATAGGTGCAAACCAGTGACTACTAATGTCACATGAAATGTGGCAAAAGTTTGAAGGAAATTGGTGGCCAACTAAGCCATCAAAGTGGGGGCCACTATCTTTAAAAAATGGGACCATCTTCTTACGTTATTAAAGTAAAATAGCAATGTCAAATATGATAAGGTTACAATGTCCAGAAGGTGAGAATATCTGAAAGATTACAATTTCCAAACGGGAAAACCTCTTTGAAATATTACAATGTCCAAATGTGAATTCTTTGAAATGCTAAAAGGTTCAACATGAAATGCTACTAATTCAGTGAAAGCCCGGTACAATATTTCTCAAGAAGATTATATGAATTTTTTTCTATTTTGGTTCGGCATTACGTATTTTCACAAAGGAGAATCGGTTCAGGTATATTAAGGCTATCCCTTCTTTCTTTTGGCATGATCCATACGATGCAAACGAAACTTGCAAATGCACAACTTTCATAAATAAATCTATTCATAAAAATGCTAGATATGCTTATGTCCTTGATTTTCCATTTGTCATATTATTCTATCATCTTTTCATGGGTCTCAGAAAAATATATGTTGAAAAAGTTTACTTCATGATATTATTCAAAGGAATAATGGTCTTATGACACTCCAAGAAATTTTATTAACGTACTTCTCATGCATTGTATGCATGTATATTGGCCCATGACCAGATGACATTATATACACGTATATATTTATATTATATGTATATGCGATATGGAAAAAGGTTACGGCATTATATATGCACCACCACCTGATCAGCTGGTATACGTTGATGATTTGCCTACAATGGCTGAGATGATATGATGGGATGCCCTCAGAGGCTTGATGATATTATGAACTCATATAACCATGCACGATATGTCATTCATATGCATGACATTATAAAAATGAAATGATTTACAGAGCTATGCAAACATACATGTCGAACCGTTTACTCCATGTCTCTTTTATGTCTATTATTTACTGATTTTCATTCCTTACATACTCGGTACATTATTTGTACTGACGTCCTTTTTGCCTGGGGACGTGCATTTCATGCCCCCATGTCCTGATAGACAGGTCGAGAGCCCTCCAAGTAGGCTGTCATCTCATTGGAGATGTTGGTGTACTCCATTTGCTTCAGAGTTACTTGTTTGGTTACTATGATTTAGATGTGTATTCTTATTGGCTTGTAGACAAATATCATGTACGTAAAAATTGTATTGCCTTGTCTGCCTATGTTCAGTATACGACTGGTTATTTGAGCTTTATATCCCCGTATGTCATATGTATATGTTTGGATTACAATTGAATCATCCAATGTTGAGTATTTTTTCATATTTTATTGTACTTATCTCATGACAGCCTCTCTTGCTCATTTACCTTATGATAGTATGAAATGAAAGATACGTTTCGTAGGTACTCGGTTAAATATGGCACCAGGTGCCCGTTGTTGCCCATCAGTTTGGGCCGTGACAAAAGTGGTATCATAGCAGCTCTGTCCTAAGGAGTCTACAAGCCCTGTCTAGTAGAGTCTTATTTATGGGTGTGTCGTGCACCACACTCATAAGCAGGAGGCTATAGGCATTTAAGACTGTGAATCTTTCTTCTTACTCTAGATCGTGTGATAGATCTCAATTATAAGAATTCAATTTCCTAAACTCTATCATTTATAATACGATGATGCCTACAATAGAAAGACGATTCGTACGAGATTGCATGTAGCTGAGGCTTTGTATCATTCTTATGATGAGTAAATGTAGGTCTTCAGTAGATCATGTGTGTACTAAGACGTGTAAGCTTCTCGATAAGGAGCCTTGAGGCAAGAATATCTATCAATCCTATGGAAAAAGGCAATGAGAGATTCAAAAGGAAGATACAAGCTTCAACAAGTAAAAGGAGCAAGATGAGAAGGGTACGAGGTACCTAGTTAATAAAGATTATCAGTATTTACAAATTCAAGAATAAGAATATAAGCCTTTTGAATTACCTTCAACAATAACAGAGGCACGTACAAATGGCCACACCTATCTTAGTTATGTCCTATGGAAGTTAACAGAAGTAGTATATGAGAAGGAAGGGATATCAGGATCAGACTGGGGTAAGAGTAACCCAAAATGGTTAATGAATTATTTTTTTCAGTTGACATTTCTTAAGGATAGTGCAAATATGCTAATAGATCTCCTTGTAAGACACATAGGTGATACACTCTAGAATCTTAGAATTAGATGTGAATACTAGCTAAAAAAACAAAAAACATTCTGAAGATAGGCATTGGAAGCCTAGAAGGGATAAATATTACCGTATTATAACTCTCGTCCCTAGTAGAGCGAGGACGTTGAGCAACCTGAATAGTCGATGCATGAAGCAAGGAGAGATGAAAGGGAAATAATGTCTTGTTGAAATTTTTGCAAGAAAGGGATAGGCAGAAATATTAGCAGAGTAATAAGAAGAGAGATAAGGAAGAATTATGAGTGAGATATGACACATGGGTGAAAACGGTAGAGTGTTACTATCACGCCCCAACCTCAGGAGGCGCGACCGACACTCAATCGAGTGAACCCAACTGAGCAAGCCTTTTTATCACTTTTTACCCAGCTCAATACGATTAAGAAAACCATGGTTTCATTTATCTAGACAATAGCAAAGTCATACGTTCAACATTGTTAATTCATATTCATATCATGAACCTTATGTCGTGGATAAGCTTTCAAGATCTCATACAGTTACAGTTTAGAATAACTAGAGTTTAGAATTTCTATATAGTGCATTATCCCATCCGACATCCGAACATAACCCACACAAACTTCTACGAAGCCTCTAAGGATACAAAAGACAATTACAATAATGTCAACAAAAAAGCTCTGTCTATTCCTCAAAAGTGGAAGTCTACAATAAAGATATACAACATAACCCCTTGGAGGAGTAAAGGGGGCTCATTAAGGCTGTGAGACGTGGATACTCCGTTATGCGCGATCGACATTGTCCGCTATGGAGCCACCTATATTTATTCAAAAATGTAGCGCCCCCGTCAAAAGGGATGTTAGTACCATGGATTGACAAACAAAAAAAATATATGAATAAATGTTAGTATGTTCAAAGAAAAAGGAAAAGAAACGTATTAACTCAATGATAGAGATCCAACCAAAACTTAGATCGAATATATTATTGAATGAGCACCGTTGTAGTCACTGTGGAATTGAACGAAATATTTATACTTGTTCCAATTGCTTATTCTGTGATGATGTTCCAACTGCTTGTTCCAGCTTCAAAACAATTCAATTTGAACTTGCTTCACTAATGCGATACTGATCTTATTAAATTTCTAATATATATTCCTAACTTGAAACTACGAGATTCCGGAAATTTGAGTAGGAATTTCATAGGACCTTATATCCTCCCCCACTTAAGATCATTCGTCCTCGAATGAGGATCATGGTTCACTTATTAAATTTTTTTTTTGTGCTATCTCAGATTTCCACAACATGAAATATATCCATAGCCTCAAATTTGACTAACTCCTTAAATTTCAAAAAATATTTGCCAGAGTTTCTTTTGTAATTAGGCCTATCCACCTGTTAGAGAGCCCTAGAAACATATCCTAACATCATATACATGTTTTATAGATACAACATAACTTGTGCAACACCAACCATGGCCGCATAAGCAACATATAACCAGGACAGAACAATTTTACATAGATCAAATCAAAAGATAAGAGTTCATAGAGACCAAATGCATAAAAAGCTATACATGGCTATACAAACAAATGTAGGTACTTCTTTTTCAATTCTTCCTCGGCTTCCCAAGTAGCTTCTCCAACCTTATGGTTCCGCCATAACACTTTTATGAAGGTAATTTCCTTATTTCTCAATTTTTGGACTTGCCTTTCAAGAATGGCAACTGGAAATTCTTCATATGACAGTTTCTCATTAACCTAAATGGTTTCAACTGGCACAATAGTGGAAGTATCTCCCACTACCTTCTTCAACATAGACACATGGAAGATTGGTACATCATCAACATAGACACATGGAAGATTGGGTGTACCAATGACATCTCGGGTGGCTGCTCGATCTTGTACGCCACCTGACCAATCCTCTGAATAGTTTTGTATGGTCCGACATACCGCGGACTCAATTTTCCTTTCTTTACAAACTGCATGATGCCCTTCATGGGGGAAACCTTCAAAAATACCCAATCATCTTCTTTGAACTCCAAATCTCTGCAACGAATGTCTGAATAAGACTTTGGCGACTTTTAGCAGTTTTCAACTTCTCCTTAATCATTTTGACTTTCTCCAAGGCCTGATGCACAAGGTACGACTCTATCAATTCCGCTTCTCCAACCTCAAACCAGCCAACAGGAGACCTACATCTCCTAATATTCAATGCTTCAAATGGCGCCATCTGGATACTAGCATGGAAGTTGTTGTTATAAGAAAACTCTATGAGTGGCAAGTAATCATCCTAGCTACCCTTGAGATTGAGAACACAAGCATGCAACATGTCCTCAAGTGTCTGAATAGTCCGCTCTGCTTGTCCATTGGTCTGAGGGTGAAAAGTTGTGCTAAGATTTACTTGCGTGCCAAAACCTTGCTGAAATATCTTCCAAAAGTTGGCCGTGAACCTTTGATCTGAAATGATTTAGACTAGAGTACCATGGATCCTGACTATTTCCTGGATATGCAACTAAGAATATTGTTCCGTCGTGTCGGTAGATTTAACTGGAAAGAAGTGTGATGATTCGTGAGTTGGTCCGTGATTGCCCAAATTGAATCATACTTGTGTCACGCCCCTTTTTCTAAGGCAAAATCGGGTTTATGACTTTTTTGGAAGACAACGTGTTACCTTTCGGGAATTGGATTTGTGAATTTTAAGAGTCGCCACCTAATGATTAAGTGCATTAGGACTCTAAGTAGGGTTTGAGCTTGAGGAACCAAAGTTTGGGTAAGGGCTAGATATTATCTCGAGGGGAAGGTGTTAGGCACCCCTCAAGATACACTAGTGTGGTTCCTGGCCATGTTATAATTGTGACTTCACATAATCAAGTAAGCAATTAAGGGATCAAATAGAAAGAGTGTTCATGCAATATTTCAAATAAGTTGAAACTTAAGGAAAGGTAAAGAGGGCAGAAATTTTATGAAAGATTTAGACAATGCTAAAAAATATACGAAAGCAAGTAAAAAGGGAGGGGAGGTCCTAAGTTTATGATTAATATGGATCACGTCAATACAATACTCACTAATCACACCTCATGAGAGGGGCTACATGAGGTATTAGCGCACCAGTCATCATATCAATATCTACCCTTCCCACCCTGCTAAGGTATTAAAGCGCATAATGGTATCGTTACCTATTGCATGCTATTACCCATCCCGATCCTATCAGTCCTGGAGGCGTTAGGACTACAAATCCTAAAGGGGTAGGGAGTTGGGGCCTTTTTAGAGTTTAAAAGGATAAAAGTCTAAGGCAACAAGCAAGAACACATAGCAGTTAAGGGGAAAGGAAATAGCAGTTAAGGCTTAAATAGGCCTTCTCGCTTAAGGAGCAAATTATATAGCATGACTTCAAGCACTAGTTATGGTCTAAATTAACTTTAATTCATATGATAGGATGATTCATCACATATTTCTCAGATGAGGAGTCTGAATTAGCCTTGTCTAGATGTAGTTATCAAAAACTTACACAGTTAACTAACTACCTAATAGTTGGAGTAAATGAGAACTATAGGCATGACATCTGATAAAGTGTACAGATTTTAAGAAAAAAAGGTTGCTGGTTATATAAACAAAAGATCTGCAGATTTTAACGACCTTGTGACTGATTTTAAACTCGTAGATTAAATAGACGAAGTTGGTCCAATTGATTACTCCTATAAATATGATTTCTAAGCGTCATTGATTTTAAATGGTTACATAAATGCAAGAGTCCTATAGGCATGGTATCTAGAACGAAGTTGATTATTATTAAACCTATGATTGTTTGCCTAATGACACGTATATGCAGAACTGCAGAGAACCTAAAATCATGATTTCTATATGCAGAACTTATAGGCATAATTTCTAAAATGCAGAAGTGCAGAAGTGCATAAAACTTATAGGCATAACTTCTAAAATGCAGAAGAGCATAACTTATAGGCATAATTTCTATGATGCAGAAATACATAAGTGTAGAAAACTTATAGGCATAATTTCTAAAATGCAGAAATGCAGAAATTATAAATAAGCTATAGGTAAGTTTTCTACCATTTGCGTGCATTCATACTCATCCCTTTCCTCTAGCCATTCCCAATAGTTATTACAAATTATTACAGACCCAAATGAATCAGAAAAGTAAAATTATATTAGAAGTTCCAGCTATATCCAAACACTCTAATTTAGGCTCAAAGTCCAACTATATGAGATAAACCAACTTCTAGGATCAGATTTCCAAAAGACTTTCTCATATTTAGCATGTGTCAAAGTTTCCAAGTCTCAAAGGGGCTCCGGGTAGTGCTTATACCCCAAAAACATTGAAGAACTAAGATCATAGTGCAGTGTGAAAATGCCAGTCCTCAGATGTCCAAGTTCAGAGGGAACTCAAGGTCCCAAAGCAAGGATCATAAGAGGGAGGCAGAACTTAAGAGTCTAAGAACAAGTGTAAGTGCATAGAGGGGAGTTAGGGAGAGCCATGGCCGGCTAGTGGTAATGCCCAGCAATTGGGATGCTGGCACACCCCTGACCAGCTTGTTAGCTAAACTTAGGAGTTAGGATCCATTGTGGATCAATTTATGGCCTAGGCAGTAGTTAGGACACTGCCAGGCCAAGAACCTTAACTCAAGCACATAGAAGGGAATAGGGGTAGGGATTCACAATGGAAAAGATGCAAGGAAAGAACATAATTGGAATAAATCACTGAACATGAGCAATAAAATAAACAAGAATGCTGAAACTGTAAAGTGAACACATAGGGGTGAGACACAAAATTAAATAAAAGACATACCAGATTCAGGAAAAACAAGTAAGAAATCAGTAGTCTTGCGAAAGCCAAGTTGCAAACAAAGCGATTCCAAGAACCTCAAGCAAAGTAGAGTGTTGAATTCAAAACAATATTGCAAGTACTGAATTAGAAGACTAGTAGTGAAAGTGGTGTAAATATGAAAATTGTAAAGTGTAAGTTTGTAGTTCTAAGGCATTTAGATCTTGAAGTGTGGATGTGAAAGTATTGAACTGGAAGTGTGTTGAAAGTGAAGACGGGCAGTCCCTTTTATAGTGCAAAGAAAACCAGTAAGAAAGGTAAGGAAATATCATTAAAATCAGTCTCCCTTTGGTTAAGGGATTCTGATTCCAATGGGTAAACTAATTAAGGAAAGAAAATTTGATTAAAACCTTTCAGAGCAGCCCAAAAGGGGTAAATACACTAAACTTATTTACGGAAAGCAATCAAAAGTACATGGTTTGTGCCAAATATGGCAAGGGAATCAATCAAACAACCATGAAATCAAATTTACAAGTTCAATTTGAATGAACTATGTTAAGAAAGTAAAGGATGTTCAACCGAAGAAAACAAATTAGTGACAAATCATTAGCCTTATTATAGAATTTCAAAATCAATCATTTAGTAGGTGAAAACTGTTGAAACACGTTCTCAAGTCACTAAACTAAACGTGTGTTCATATTTGTAGGTTTTGGTAAATGACAAACCTACGTGAACGGAACAGTGACATATGCCGAAGCCCAAGCACAAGAGAAACAAAGATCAAGATTTAGTAAAGCAACAAAGTTATACATGAGTCGTTCTATAATTGTGATCTTGATCCGACAATTGATTCAAGACTTGGCTTCTCTCGTAAAATCATTTTTATCAAATCATGCATCTTTAAGTTAAAGCAAAATGATTTTCAAACATTTCATTTTAACCAAAATGAATTTTAAACATGTCTTTCAAATCTGGACAAAGATAATCGATTATGTACCTTATGATAATCGATTATGTTAAGGCAGTGTACACCAGATTTTACAAAGCTGAAAGATAATCGATTATGTACCTTATGATAATCGATTATGTTAAGGCAGTGTTCACCAGATTTTTCAAGGCTACAAGATAGTCGATTATGTACCTTATTAATCGATTATGTTGAGGCAATATTCACCAGATTTTTCAAAGCTAAAGGATAATTGATTATGTGCTTTAGACTAATCGATTATGTTGAGGCAATAAGCATCGGATTTTTTAAAGTAGCAAAATAATCGATTATGGCTTTTCTGGTAATCGATTATATTAAAGACCGTTGCCAAAATATTTTCAAACGCTGAAAAATAATCGATTATGTATAATCAGACAATCGATTATGTTAAGAATAAAATCGGGAATTGATTTCTGAATGTTGTCAGGTAATCGATTATACGATTTGGATAATCGATTATTCTGCTTAAAATCTGGGATTGATTTTTGAACGTTGGCAGATAATCGATTATGCAGAATCAGATAATCGATTATTCTAGCACAAAATCAGCAATTTGTGATTGGCAATTAAGCAACGGTCTTGGGTGTTTTGAGCACTATAAATACAACTCAAAATCACTCTTCTCAGCACAACAACTGATTACATTCTTGCTAAAGCTTACATACTCTCTTTGCAATCATTTTATATTCATTTCATAAGTTTTTGAGAGCCAAACTCTTGACTAAGTTGTTGTGTTCTTGAGCGTATTTATTTACTCATATCTACTCTTCAAGAGAATTCTGTTTAAGTGAGTGCTAAGTGTTTGTACCCACTTGAAGGGATAGTCTAATCCCTTGTTGTAAGAACGAAAAGTAGTTCCTTGGTTTGAAGTCTTGAGGTGCGGTATCCTCGAGCAGGTTGAAGTCTTGTAGAGTGTATATCTACGAGCAAGTGTAACGGTTTGTTAAGCACCCGTAAGCTTAACGAAGTTAGTGTAAAACTCGAGAGAGTCTCTCGGGGACTGGACTAACCACGTGTTGTGGTGAACCAGGATAAAATTCGGTGTGTTCTCTCCTTATCTTATTAATTAATGCACTTACGTTATTCCTGCAATTTTTAGTTCTGCAAATTTACATTGTTTTTTATTATAACGCTATTCACCCCCCTCTAGCGTTAAGCGTATATTCTGACAATTGGTATCCGAGCCATACTCTCTGAAAGACTTAACAGTTTGAGAGAAACTTTCCATGGCTTCTACTCGTAGTGTTTATGCAGGACTAGGTGAAGGACAATGCTTCACAAGGCAACCACTTTTCGATGGCACCAACTACACTTACTGGAAGGAGAGAATGAGGATTTTTGTACAATCAAACAACTTCCAAATGTGGAAAATTATCAAAAATGGAGAATTACAACCTACCAAAAAGGTTGGAGAAGAACTCGTTCCAAAAACGGAAGATGAATACGACGCCGATGATATCAGAAAAATAGAGAACAACGCAAAGGCATTCAACATGATGTATCGTGCAGTGAACCCCGATGACTATCAAAAAATATCATGTTGCACCACTGCCATGCAAATGTGGGACAAATTAGAAATCACCTACGAAGGTACGGACCAGGTAAGGGAAGCTAAAATTGATTTCCTAACCCACGAATATGAACTGTTTCGCATGAAGGAGAACGAGAAGATAGATGACATGTTCGAACGATTTTCAAAAATCGTCAATGACCTACACGCTCTCAAAAAGTCATTCACGGATAAGGATCTTGTCCGGAAAATTCTACGAAGCCTCACTCCGGAGTGGCGTTCCAACGTCGACGCTATCCAAGAATCAGTCGGCATCACAAACGTCACCATCGATGGACTACGAGGTAATCTTAAAACTTATGAATCAACTATTCTTAAATCTCCTTTGGATGATCAAAGGAAAAGAAAGATTGCGCTCAAAGCATCAACTACCCAACCTCAAAACGATGAGGAGTCAAGTGATGAAGATGTCGAGCTTGGACTCGTTATTAAGAAATTTCACAAGTTCATGCAAAATAAGTATGAACGAAAAGGTAAGCAACAAGGCGACCAATTGAAGTGCTATGGATGCGGAGAAATCGGGCATACCAAATCAAATTGCCCAAACATCAAAAAGGAGAAGAAACCATTCAAGAAACAAATAGCATACATCTCTTGGGGAGGTGACTCCGGAGACGAATCAAGTGATGGAGAAGAAAACGAGACCGCAAACTTGTGTCTTATGGCACACGAAGAAAATCAAAATGAGGTATGTACTTCTTCTAAGAACTATTTCACTTCAGAAGAAATGCAAGATGCATTTGATGAGTTGTATAAAGAGTTTATTAGCGCTTCTAAATCTATAAAAGATTTAAGAAAACAATTTTCTTCAAAAGAAAAGGATTTTGAAAAACTCACTCTTGAGAATGAGAAATTAAAAGAGGAAAACAAGTTTTATGGCAAAAGAAGCGCCGATAAACCCAAAAGCTCTATTAAGGATTGTACATCTTGAAAATCTCTAAAGGAAGAAGTAGAAAGTCTTAGAAGAACTTTGCACAAATTCAATTCTTCACACAAAAATCTCAATGAAGTGCTTGTAAATTTGGAATCCACTAAGCACGGTATAGGCTTCAAACACGAGCCAAAAGAAAAAGTTGAGTCCATTCCTAAACCACCTAAGACTCAACTTAGGCCAAACAAAATAAATGTCATCACTCAACCTAGAATTTTTAATCCTAGAATTGCCTCTCATTCTAGAACAAATGCTAGGAGAAATATTGGAATGTATAGACCACCTAGACAAGATTTTCGAAAACCACATCAAAACTATATTTCCAAAAATGTAGTGAACATTAGAAGAAACGTTGGCATGTATAGACCACCTAGACAAGATTTTCGAAAACTACATCAAAACTATGTTCCTAAAAATAGAGTGAATAATTTTAGACCCCCAAATTACTATCATCCTAGAAGAATGCACAATCCGAATGTCATTTGTCATTATTGCAATAAAATTGGACATATTGCTCCCGCATGCTTCACTAGACATAGACATTTCACTGCAGGGCAACCACACCAATATGTTGCACCTAACGCACAAGGACCCAAAATGGCTTGGGTACCAAAATCTCATTAATTTGTTTTGTAGGTGTGTTTTAAGGGATCAAGTGTACTTTGGTACCTTGATAGTGGATGCTCCAAACATATGACCGGGGATGCATCAAAATTCCTTCAACTAAAACCCAAGGAAGGAGGAAATGTTGTTTTTGGAGACAATAACAAAGGAAAAATTATCGGCATTGGATCGGTCGGTAAGGACGAATCCTCCTCCATTAAGCATATTTTGCTTGTTAAAGGTCTTAAACATAATCTCTTGAGCATAAGTCAATTATGTGACAACGGAAATCTTGTATTGTTTGACTCCGAAGAATGCTTAGTTATCCGTCGTAGTGATTTTAAAATTATTCTTCGTGGTTTTAGAATGGATAATATCTATATGGTTGATCTTGAAAATTCTTCATCAAGTTATGTGAATTTTCTTTTGAGTAAAGAAGACGACATGTGGTTATGGCATCGTAGAGTAGCTCATGTAAATATGAATCTTTTAAACAAACTAGTTTCATAAGATTTAGTACTTGGTCTTCCAAACATGAAATTTGAAAAAGACTCTGTTTGTGATTCATGTCAAAAAGGGAAACAAACAAAGGCTTCTTATAAATCCAAAAATGTTATTTCAACCATTAGACCTTTACAACTTCTACACATGGACCTTTTCGGACCTTCTAGAATTAAAAGTCTTGGTGGAAATCTTTATGCTTTTGTAATTGTTGATGACTATTCTAGATTTACATGGACGTTATTTCTTGCTCATAAAAGTAATGCCTTTCATGCTTTTTAAAGTTTTCTTAAACGTGTTCAAAATGAAAAGAACACAACCGTCACTTCCATAAGAAGTGATCATGGGGGAGAGTCCGATCACAATCTCTTCGCGGACTTTTCTGACGAACTCGGTATTGAACATACCTTTTCGGCTCCACGTACACCACAACAAAATGGAGTGGTAGAACGTAAATGTCGATGTCTTGAAGAGATGGCTAGAACCATGCTCGAAGAGGTCGATATTCCCAAATATTTTTGGGCAGATGCCATGAGTACCGCAAGCTATGTTTTAAACAGAGCTATAATTAGACCGATACTCATGAAAACTCCCTATGAACTCTATATGGGAAGGAAACCAAATCTTTCCCACCTTAGAGTCGTCGGTTGTAAATGTTTTATTCACAACAACGGAAAAGATAACTTGGGAAAATTTGATGCGAAATCAGATGAAGGAATTTTTCTTGGTTACTCATCACGTAGCAAAGCATATAGAGTGTTTAACAATCGAACCAAAACTGTTGAGGAATCTCCTCATGTAGTATTTTGTGAAAATGATGCTCGCTTGGCGAGAAAGGATTCTTGTGTTGATCTTGCAGATTCTTTAAAGAAAATCAATCTTCAAGACAAGGTACAAAAGGAGGATCCAAAGGAAGTTCAAGATGAAGTCATGGAACAACCTTCGGAAGAAGTACCACCACAAGAAGAAGAATCGATGATGCCTAAGGCTTGGAGGACGTCTAAAGACCATCCTCTTGACAAGGTAATTGGCAACATCGAGAAAGGGGTAAGTACACGAAACCTTCTTAAAGATACTGTAGGACATATGGCTTTTGTTTCACAAATAGAACCTAAAACCATTTCTGATGCAATTGGGGATGAGCATTGGACCTTGGCAATGCAAGAGGAGCTTAACCAATTCAAACGTAATGCTGTTTGGGAATTGGTGCCAAGACCCGATAATCACACCATAATTGGCACGAAATGGGTTTTTCGGAATAAATTTGATGAAAATGGTATAATCACTAGAAACAAAGCTAGGCTAGTTGCTAAGGGATATAATCAAGAAGAAGGCATTGACTATGAAGAAACCTATGCACCCGTTGCACGCCTAGAAGCCATTCGTTTATTACTTGCTTTTTCATCATCTATGAATTTCAAATTATTTCAAATGGATGTCAAAAGTGCCTTCCTCAATGGATTTATTCAAGAGGAAGTGTATGTTGAACAACCCCCTGGTTTTGAAGATTTTACATCTCCCGACCATGTCTTCAAGCTTAAGAAAGCTTTATATGGTCTTAAACAAGCTCCTCGAGCTTGGTATGAACGTCTAAGTAAATTTCTCTTAGACAATGGGTTTGAAAGGGGGAAAGTTGACACCACACTTTTTATCAAAAATAAAAATAAGGACATTCTATTAGTTCAAATTTATGTCGATGATATTATTTTTGGTGCTACTAATGATTTTCTATGCGAGGAATTCTCTAAGTTAATGACTAGCGAATTTGAAATGTCAATGATGGGTAAGCTAAACTTCTTCTTGGGGCTACAAGTGAAACAAATGAAAGAGGGAACTATAATTTGCCAATCCAAATATTGCAAGGAGTTGCTAAATCGCTTTGAAATGAGCAACGCCAAAGCAATGGCCACCCCAATGAGTACATCCGACCATCTTGACAAAGATGAGAAAGGTAAGGAAGTAGACATCAAAAAGTATCAGGTATGATCGGATCTCTTCTCTATCTTACTGCTAGTAGACCGGACATCATGTTTAGCGTGTGTTTATGCGCTCGATATCAATCATGTCCGAAGGAGTCACACTTAACTGCGGTAAAACGGATTATGAGGTATCTTGTTGGAACAATAAATGTGGGACTATGGTATCCCAAAGATTCTTCATGCCAACTTGTTGGCTATTCCGATTCCAATTTTGCAGGTTGCAAATTGGACCGCAAGAGCACTAGTGGCACTTGCCATTTGCTCGGTAGCTCCTTAGTTTCTTGGTTTAGCAAGAAGCAAGTTAGTGTTGTCTTGTCCACAACCGAGGCTGAATATGTAGCCGCGGGGAGTTGTTGCGCTCAAATCCTTTGGATGAAACAACAACTCTCGGACTATGGCCTTAGTATCGATCATGTTCCTCTTCGATGTGACAATACTAGCGCCATAAGCTTGACGAAGAATCCTATTCTTCACTCAAGAACGAAACACATAGAAATTCGACATCATTTTATAAGAGATCACGTTCTCAAGGGCGATGTCGAAATTGAATTTGTTGAAACCAAAAATCAATTGGCCGACATCTTTACAAAGCCTTTAGAGAAAGAGTCCTTCTTTCAAATTCGCAGTGAACTCGAGATCCTTGACTCCACGTTGATCTAATTCATGCATTGCATTTTTATGTTTTAACGATTACTAACTTGAGCGTCGGAGGTGCCTAATTCTTTTTTTGCAGGTATCGCCCCAAAGACAGGGGGAATTATCAGACACTGGTGCAGAATAATTGATTTCTCTAAAGTCAATAATCGATTATTCCCCATTTACGTTTTATGTTTATTATGCTGAAAAAATTGACATAATCGATTATATAACACTACAATCGATTATCTAACAGTTTTGGCTTTGCAGGATTTTAGCTGTTAAATATAATCGATTATCACATATCCCTAATCGATTATGCTCACATTTATTTTCAGGTGTTAAGTCACTGGATGACAATAATCGATTATTGAAAATAGTGTAATCGATTTTTCTATTACCGTCTCGGATGTCCGTTACTACATTTCCTGAAATAATCGATTATCTCAAAAGCACAATCGATTATTCTCCGAGTTAATGAATAATGTCTTGTCTCTTTGTTTTTCTAGCTTGCATAATATTATGTCTTTTATTTTCATGTATTTGCAATATTGTTTAATCAATAAAGAGTTAGTTATTTTTTTTGCTAATGTCAAAAGGGGGAAGATATGGGCTATGCACATTGGCATAAATTGAGGGGGATCATAACTTGAGGGGGAATTCGTTGCATATCTATATACTTGTCCTGGATCGTCATTATGAATTAATTAATATGCATATCCCGATATTGGTTTTCCATTATCAAAAAGGGGGAAATTGTTGAAACACGTTCTCAAGTCACTAAACTAAACGTGTGTTCATATTTGTAGGTTTTGATAAATGACAAACCGACGTAAACGGAACATTGACATATGCCGAAGCCCAAGCACAAGAGAAACAAAGATCAAGATTTAGTAAAGCAACAAAGTTATACATGAGTCGTTCTATAATTGTGATCTTGATCCGACAATTGATTCAAGACTTGGCTTCTCTCGTAAAATCATTTTTATCAAATCATGCATCTTTAAGTTAAAGCAAAATGATTTTCAAACATTTCATTTTAACCAAAATGAATTTTAAACATGTCTTTCAAATTTGGACAAAGATAATCGATTATGTACCTTATGATAATCGATTATGTTAAAGCAGTGTACACCAGATTTTACAAAGCTGAAAGATAATCGATTATGTACCTTATGATAATCGATTATGTTAAGGCAGTGTTCACCAGATTTTTCAAGGCTACAAGATAATCGATTATGTACCTTATGATAATCGATTATGTTGAGGCAGTGTTCACCAGATTTTTCAGAGCTACAAGATAATCAATTATGTGCTTTAGACTAATCGATTATGTTGAGACAGTAAGCATCAGATTTTTTAAAGTAGCAAAATAATTGATTATGGCTTTTCTGGTAATCGATTATATTAAAGACCGTTGCCAAAATATTTTCAAACGCTGAAAAATAATCGATTATGTATAATCAGACAATCGATTATGTTAACAATAAAATCGGGAATTGATTTTTGAACGTTGTCAGGTAATCGATTATACAATTTGGATAATCGATTATTCTGCTTAAAATCTGGGATTTATTTTTTAACGTTGGCAGATAATCGATTATGCAGAATCAGATAATCGATTATCCTAGCACAAAATCAGCAATTTGTGATTGGCAATTAAACAACGGTCTTGGGTGTTTTGAGCACTATAAATACAACTCAAAATCACTCTTCTAAGCACAACAACTGATTACATTCTTGCTAAAGCTTACATACTCTCTTTGCAATCATTTTATATTCATTTCATAAGTTTTTGAGAGCCAAACTCTTGACTAAGTTGTTGTGTTCTTGAGCGTATTTATTTACTCATATCTACTCTTCAAGAGAGTTCTGTTTTAGTGAGTGCTAAGTGTTTGTACACACTTGAAGGGATAGTCTAATCCCTTGTTGTAAGAAGGAAAAGTAGTTCCTTGGTTTGAAGTCTTGAGGTGCGGTATCTTCGAGCAGGTTGAAGTCTTGTAGTGTGTATATCTATGAGCAAGTGTAACGGTTTGTTAAGCACCCGTAAGCTCAACGAAGTTAGTGTAAAACTCGAGAGAGTTTCTCGGGGACTGGACTAACCATGTGTTGTGGTGAACCAGGATAAAATTCGGTGTGTTCTCTCCTTATCTTTTTAATTACTGCACTTACGTTATTCCTGCAATTTTTAATTCCGCAAATTTACATTGTTTTTTATTATAACGCTATTCACCCCCCCCCCCCTCTAGCGTTAAGCGTATATTCTAACAAAAACCTTTTTGAAAGAGGAATTTTCTCATATATAAAGCACACGAATCAAACAAAAAAAGATGTCGTTAGGTTACTTAGAATAAGAGTTTAACATTGAAAGCCTCAGAGTCACAGGCAAAAGGGGCCACAAGCAAAAGGGATTGCAAGTTCAATTACATACTCATAGAAAGACTAGGGTCCTAAAGTGGAACCCTAGTACCATTTAACCAAAACCCCCAAATACTAGGGTTTCAAACTGAGACAAACAATAGAGGTGAGAAAACAAGTCACCGAAAGAGGCTTAGAAGTCTCTTTCAGAGACAAACATACACAAACAAGTTTAGAAGAAAGAGATGATATGAGTTTTTAAACAACAATAGAGGAAAATATACTTATCAGGAACACGAACAAAGTTTAATAAAGTGAACAAAAATCACAAAATTCAACTATAAACATATATAGCAAAGAGTAAGGAAAACAACACAAATTAATATGCAAATATAAAAATAACAGCAAAAGATGGAAAATTCTTGCATAATAGAAAAGAAACAAGAAAGCAAACTCACGCATAATAAGAGGAAAAAAAACGAGCACAAAATACACGTAAAGAAAGAATAGGAAGAATCAAAAAAATATTTGAAGAAAACTTTTCTAGAACCCTAAAATCGAAATTGGTGAAAACCTTTAAAAAGCCAAGTAAAGCCCAAGCATGGCACAAATCTAAGATGAGAACCTCAGATGGCTTAGAGTTGCAGAGAAAACCCTAGAATGTGAAGGTCTTGAGGAAAGTCGGATCCTGAGTCGAAAAGACTCATATTGCTTGAACATGCCGGAATAATGGCCGGAGAGGCCATAGATCTACAGATCTGAGAAAGATCAAATGATAACCATTGAAGTCGGGCTTTAGAACCTCTAGTAACTTAGGTCTAATAGTGAGCGAGAGTGAGTACAGGCCATCCATGTCCTGGAAATGCCATGGATTCCAGTGCAATTATGGTGGGATGAGGTGGGAATCGATTAGTGTTTCGGAGAGGCTAGAGAGAGTTTGAGAGATGAAGGGGGTTAAAAGGCGTCTGTAATAGAATGAACTAGTTTTAGGTGGTTTAGAAATTTAAAAGGAAAGAAAGAATCATGGCCGTTGATCAAAATGATCAACGGCCAGGATTAAAGGGGAGCCGAATGGGTTTTAAAATCGGGTCGTGGGTTGGGTTAAAATTGGAATTGGGTTGGTATTAATTTGGGGCATAAATGGGGTCAAATTGAGGTTAAAATTGAAAGGAAATGAGGTTGTAATTGAGAATGAAATGAGCTAAATTTTAAATAGCCAATTTTTCACTTTTTATTTTATAAAAAGAATAATAATGATTTTAAAAGTGAATTAAAAGAACTGAGCCAACAAATATTATATAATTATTAATCTAAAAATATTGAAAATAATTTTATAATTCTAAAATGATGTTAATCGTAAAATAGACTATAATTGCAATTATATGCAATTTTGCTTTAAAAATACTAAATAAATTTATAAAAATATACAAAAATCACCTTAATACATTTTATTATAAATATGAGAATAGAAATAAATTATTTACCAAAATAATAATTTTAGAAATAATTATTGGATTTGTACCGCTAAAAATAGACAATAAATTGATTTTAAAATCCTTAATATTAGGAAAAATATCAAAATTCTTGTGCATGCTTATATATGCATGCACATGCTATTTCGAAAATATTTTGCATAAAAAATACATACAGAAAAAATAGGGTATCAACAACTTGCACGTAGTGCGCGGTAACCCCACCATGAAATACATGTTGATCATCTCCCATTTCCACATTGGAATTTCTATGATTTGGGCTAATCCACCAGGCCTTTAATGTTTGACCTTCACTTGCGGACAGATCAGACATTTTTCCACGGAGTCCGACACCTCCCTTTCCAATTTGTTCCACCAATAAACTTCCTTGAGATCATGATACATTTTCGTAGATCCTAAGTTCACCGAGTACCTGGAAGTGTGAGCTTTTTCCGTTATCTTTTCTCGAATACCGTCAATATCTGGAACACATAGATGGCCTTGGTACCATAGGAATCCATCATCCATGCTAAGGGAAAAAGCTATGGTCTTGTGTTTTTGAATCCCCTTTTTAGTTGTGCTAATAATGAATCGTTAAATTGTTTCTCCTTCACCTCCGTTACAAGCGATGATTCAGCCCTATTCTATATAATCACTCCTCTCCCATTAGAGTCTGCAAGACAAACTGCCAATCTAGCCAACTAGTGAACCTCCCTGGCCAACGGCCTCTTATATGCCTCCAAATAAGCCAAACTAACCATAGATTTTCGACTTAAAGGATCCGCCACAACATTACCCTTTCATGGGTGATAGAGAATATCAATGTCATAGTCCATGAGTAACTCTAGACATCCTGTCTGTCTTAGATTCAACTCCTTCTGCTTGAAAATATATTTAAGGCTCTTGTGGTCCGCAAATACATCCATATGGACACCATACAAATAATGTCACCAAATCTTTAGCGTAAACACCAGTGCTGCAAGTTCTAAGTTATGGGTTGGATAGTTCTTTTCATGATTCTTAAGTTGCCTAGAAGCGTACGCTATAACCTTTCTATGTTGCATTAACACACACCCAAGCTTGATCCTTGAGGCATTGCAATGCACCACAAATCCCTCTAAACCCTCTGGCGGGGCTAATACTGGTGTTGTAGCTAATCTTGATTTCAATTCTAAGAAACTCCTTTAACAATCATCAAACCATAGGAATTACACTTCTTTCTGTGTCAATTTAGACAAAGGAGAGGCAAGAGTAGAAAACCCTTCCATAAACCTCATGTAATACCCAGCCAAACCTAAGAAACTACGGATGTCTGTTGGAGTGGTAGGTCTAGGTCAATTTTCACTGCTTTAGTCTTTTGAGGATCAACCATAATTCCTTCCCCGGAGACGACATGACCCAAGAACGCGACAGATTCAATCCAAAATTCACATTTTAAAAACTTTGCATATAGTTGATGTTTCTCAAGAGTCTAAAAAATTGCCCTGAAATGGTCAGCATGGTCCTCTCGACTTGGGGAATACACAAGAATGTTGTCAATGAACACTATCACAAAGGAGTTTATTAAAGGCTTGAAGACTCGATTAATAAGATCCATGAAAGCTGCCAGGGTATTTGTGAGCCCAAAGGACATCACCATAAATTCAAAGTGCCCATACCGAGTCTTGAATACTGTTTTTGGATTATCCTATTTCCCTATATTTAATTGACGATTCGTGGACCACAAGTCAAATTTTGAGAAACACGTAGCACCTTGTAGTAGATCAAACAAGTGATCTATTCTTGGAAGAGGTTATTTATTTTTTATTGTGACTTTGTTGAGTTGTTGGTAGTCAATTCACATAGCGACCCATCTTTCTTCTTTATAAGACAAGACCAGCACGCCCTAGGGTGATACACTTGGCCACATGAAACCCTTTTCTAGAAAATCTTTCAGTTGTTCCTTTAGCTCTTTCAATTCTACTGGTGTCATTCTATAAGGTGGTATAGATATAGGTTGCGTTCCTAACATCATGTCGATCCCAAAATCAATCTCGCTGTCTAATCAAATCCTAGGGAGCTTATCTGGAAAAATATCCTAAAATTTATTCACAACTAGTATGGACTCAAGGCTAGGTGCCTCGGCGTCATTGTACGCAACCCAAAATAAATGATAGATACACCCCTTCTTGATCATCTTTACGGCCTTAAGGAAAGAAATAAACTGACCTTTAGGCACTACATTATCTCCCATCGATTCAACAACGGGTTATTAGGAAACTAAAGCCTCATAGTCCTATTATGACAATCAAGTTTGGAAAAACATGAAGAAAGCCAATCCATTCCCATTATAGCATCAAAATAGACCATCCCTAATTCAATGAGATCGGCCATGGTATCCCTACCACGAACTGTAATAACATAACCTCTATAAACTCGTGCAGTCGTAATAGGCTTACCCACCTGAGTAGATACTAAGAATGGTTCATGAAGTTGTTCTGGTTCTATCCCTAATTACATAGCAACAAAAGGGCTAATATAGGACAAGGTGGAACCGGGGTCAATAAGTGCATACACATCATGAGATTGGACAGTCAAAATAACTATAACAACATCTAGAGAAGCCTCTGCAGTCTGGCAACCACTCATGGCAGAGATACCGCTGGGTCCTCCCAAACTCTGCAAACACCCCTAGTTCCACCTCGCCCCGTGGGTGTTGGGGTACCTCGAGCTGGAGAGGGGGCTAAAGAGGTAGCAAATGCTGGATTGGATGATTGTATTGTGCCCCTACCTCCACCCTAGCGGGATATATGACAATGCCTCTGAGTGTGGCCCCTTATCTCGCATCAATAGCATATACGTAACTCCATGTAGCAAATCCCTGAATGCATCTTCCCACACCTGGGGCACGGGGACCTCTGTTACTGCTGGGATCTCTCTCTTGACTGACTCCGCTAACGAGATCCTCTGTTGCCTTGGGCCTTAAACGACTCCATTACTGCTGCTGGATGGGCTCTGATGGCGGTGCACTGACTGAAGACTGTGCAATAAACTGGGACGGCCCCGATGTCCTTCTCGGAAAGCTGATCTTTCCCCACCTAGTGACTTACCCTTATTGACCGTACACTGGGTGTTTCTGTTACCATCTCTCTCATTCTTTTTCTTCAGTTTACGATTCTTTGTGACCTGAGCAAATGCCACTAGCTTCCCATAATTCATGTTGGAATTCAATACAGCTGTAGAAGCCTCATTAATAGTCAAAGGATTAAGACCTTGAACAAATCAGCGCACTCTAGCCTCCATTGTGGGCGACACACGAATTTTATACTTGAACAGGCGGGCAAACTTCATATGGTACTTCCACGCACTTTTGCTACCCTACCTCAGGTTCTCAAACTCTGCTACTCAGGCTGCCCTTATCTTAGCAGGCAGGAAATGATCTATAAAGGCATTAGCATATTCGCTCCACCTTGTTAGAGGGCTCCCCATCTCACGGGAATCTTCCCACAACTCAAACCACGAATATGCCACCCTTTTCATGCGGTAGGAGGCCAACTCTACTCCCTCCATCTTAGTTACACGCATAACCCTTAGCAAATCCCCTTGCTGGCTAGATGAACTGGGTAGAACATTTGACCTCTAGGCCTGAAAGGCCACTAGCTGAGTCAACATCTGAATAGCTCCCCAAAAATCCCCATTAGATATACCAGAACTAGAAGTTGGGACCGGAGTCGGAACATGAGTATCAATGGGAGGGATAGTAGTACCCTCTGTAGGAGTAGGAGCTAGTGTAGTCTGCTTTAGAATAGGAGAACCAGGCAGGGTGATAGCAGGGCGACTACCCTCAACCGCACTATCGAGCAGTGATTCATCAGCCACTCCTGAGGTGGGATTGGATTCTTGGACAATTCTCCTTTCTTCTTAGGTGCCATTTACTGAAAGATAGAACAATGCACCAGATAGAGGGAAAATAGTTTCATAACAAGCCTGCCGCACGATCCAGAATATCAAAGAGGGGTGTTATTCCTAAATGCCCAAGTAGCCAGCAACTAATAGATGTTGTCGACTACACACCGATAAAAAGGACTCTACTAGATACGGCTCCGAGACATCCTAGGACACTTCAAAACCTTAGGATCTGATACCAAGTTTGTCACACCCCAACCTCGTGAGGCGTGAGCGGCCTCAATCGAGTGAATGCAACTGGAAAAGCATTTTTAACACTGTCTACCAACCTCAATATGATTAAGAAAACCATGCTTTTGTTTATCTAGACAATAGAAAAATCGTGCGTTCAAAATTGTTAATTCATTTTCATATCACAAACCTTAAGTCGTGGATAAGTTTTCAAGATCTTATGCAGTTATAGTTTAGAAGAACTAGAGTTTAGAATTACTATACAATGCATTGTCCCATCTGAACATAACCCACACAAACGTCTACGGAGCCTCTAACGATACAAAAGACAATTATGACAATGCCGGCAACAAGGCCCCGGCTATACCTCAAAAGTGAAAGTCTACAACAAAAGATATACAACATAACCCCTTGGAGGAGAAAAGGGGGGCTCACCAAGACTTTGAGAAGAGGATACTCCGCTTTGAGCGATTACACTGTCTGCTATGGAGCCACCTATGTTCATTCAAAAATGTAGCGCTCCCAGCAAATAGAAGTTAGTATAATGGAATAATACTAGTATGTATAACTAAACACCATCCTGTTAGAAAGAACAAAAATATAAGAGAGAAAAAAAAGGAAATCATAAGGACTACAAAGCCACAAACAAGCACCACGTCAGCAATATGAAAGGTTCACGTAATTTTCACATAGTTTCCAAAATTTTAGGTTGAGGCATTACATATTGTTGCATCATCATCCACAATACCAGTGCTTTCTTAAGCGCAGTCCAATCACGGCCCGATCAGCTAAGCTGTTTTACCAAGACATTGCCTTTATTTCATTCTCACTTTCCATATTCAATTATTAACACATTGCCACCATGTATGTATCTAATCATAACCCGATTGGCGAAGACATCTCACCAAGACGTTTCCCTTTTCCGTTAATCATCTCACTTCAGTCTTTGTTTACATGTATTAGTTCATCGACACTCGGGGCCATAATTACCATATTCCATAACTCACGTTTCACATTATTCCCATTTTCAACGTTAACCTTTCCATCTAAGATCATAGGCACATACAAAAGCAATTAAAGTTATAAGCATAGAGAGGAATTCATCTAGTCCGGTATATTAATCACAATGTAACCTTGACTTGACATTTAGGCATTTAGAACATAGCTCATGTCCTCCGCACATCTTCAATTTACAAAGAATAACGTATTAAGCACATGGAGAAGCACCTTCCACATATATTTTCCTAAAATCAATTAATTTGAGATAACAAAAACTACCTCAACCAAATTTTGGACTTACAACATTTACACGGGGCACTATGGAGGCTCTATTTCTAAGAGGAGGGGGTTTCAGCCATGCATAACTCAATAGAGCTTTCCTTAATTCCTTATAATAAATTCTTAAAGTTCCTAGCAACTTTGATCTATTTTATGAAAATTACAAATTGAACCAAGAATTAGAGACATGATTAAGATTCTAGTTCATTTGAGCATATTAACAAGCACTAAGTGTGCATGATCTTAGGTCCCTTTTTGTCAGAGATTTCATCAATATTATACTCCAATTGCTATCCTTTTTTAGTTCACGACCTACCCATACCCCATTATCTTTTATGCATGCAAGATTATCAGCCCTTACACCCACGAACTCAGTTGCTAATCACTTATTTTAATTGAAATTTCAAAATTACATATTAGGGCAGAAGTTCTTACCTCTTAAGGTGAAGACCTAGTAATTTCACTTGACAATCTTCAAGGATTTGGGGTGAGAATTAAGTTGGTACTTGATGAGGATCACTCCCTCTCTATCAAGAACTTCCTCTCTCATTATATATACAGTAAAAATAAGATAAAGGAGGTCTAATGGGTGTTTCTAGGGTCAGGTTTTAAAAGTTACAAAATAGGAGCCCCGACACAATCATCGATCACATATGAAATCTCATAATGGACATGCGGCCTGCAAAATGGAAGCGAAAATGGTCCCAAAAACTGAGCAAACTGTTTGGGTATGCGACAAAAATGCGGTCCACATACCTGTTCTACATTAGTTCTGCAGTCGCATAATGCACCGTAGAACTGCTTCTCATAAAAATTCGAAGGGGATTATGCAATGACTGTGCAGCCTGCATATTGATTATGCAATCGCATAATTGGCCGCATAGTTGACCTCAAATTAACCATCAAATCGTCTAACTCTATGGTGACTATGCGAGATGCATAGATATTATGTGATCGCATAATGGACTACAGAAATACACTTTTCTGGAAAACATTTTATTCATTAACTTTTTAATGAATGGATCAATCCAAAAGGTCCGAACCGCGGCGAGCAAGCTCGCTGTGAAGAATTTTATAAATTTCTAACACATATTCATAACTTAGCACTATGAGATTTCGGGTTTTTGAATAGGAATGTAACGGGGCCTTACAGTTACAAAATCTATAGTCAAATGAATAAAAGGACTAGAGGTGACATGCCTTGATACAACAAAAGAAACTAGGCTATAATGTCATATCCTCATTTCAAGAAATAAGCTCGTGACTCTAACGCGACTACCAAAAGGAAAAGCTAGACCTCAGAGTAATAGAAATCCATATGGAATGGTGAACAATGTAAACTAAACATGAATTAATGACTAAGTAATTTAATAATGGTTGGCATCATAAGAATTTCAAATTGCGTTCCAACCATAATAGAATGGACAAAAGAAGAAGATTCATAAGAAATTTTGAGAAAAGTCATTCAAGAAGACACTTCCCTAAAGCAAGCAATGTGAGAAAAGTTAATCTTAAGAGACTATATGTGCTAGTGATACTAAGTGTCAACCTTGCTAGTAAGGAATTTTGCTATCCTCGGTACACCCTTGCTAGTAAGGAATTTTGCTATCCTCGGTACAGAAGCATTACTGCAAGGCGAGTAAGGGTCATCGATGATGTGAACAGACGTCAAACATGAAAAGGTAAAATATCTATGTGTAGATCATCATAGCACTAAATCTTAGTATCTCCCCCTAAAGGGGGGAATAAGGAGTGATATAATATTAAGACAGAATTAAGCTGTTCTAGTAACTATGGAATGGTAAAGGATGAGTACGATAAAAATGAGAAAGGGATGAGATTGTTCTTACTCAAACCCTACTGATATTCTATGATTCCAGAACATTATGCAAGCACAACGTATTAATTCAAAAGTAACCCCACAAGCATATGAGCGTGTTGGTAAGTAACTAAGGATAGTTTTAGGCAAGGAAGGAAATTAAAAGGACCGTCAAGTATACAACATAACAAGTTCATAGCTTTATAAGAGTCAGAGAGTCCTCCCTAAGTATTACAATAAATGACTATCTGAGGAAATAACGTAGAAGGCTTCAACCTAAGCACAACAACCTAAAGAAGAAATGATCGTGTAACAACAATCTCATAACATAGTTGTAAGCATTCTAAAGGAAAGAGGCACCTACCGTGGATAATGAACGCGAAGTAAACTAAAAGTAATATTCAAGATAATGTGAGTTGCAAAAAAACTATGGCATGTATGGGCACTAAGATAAGCTAAGTATGGACGTACAGTAGACCAAGAAAAGTAATAGCATACGTTGAAAGAAAGCTAAGATGGAATGAAATAATTTATCTGATCAATTATCTGGAGTTGGTTACGATATCAACGCACTTAAGAGTTCGGAGTATTATCCATGTATCATATATGCTAACAATTATACGCTTGTAGAAGATTCTGGTATAAGTTAAAAGAAAGAATTGAGCCTAGGTCATAGACAAATGAATGAATTGTTAGAAGATTGTATCAGGATATCCATAGCATCCATGAAGGGCTAAATTAATAACTAATACCATGAGCCATATATTAGAAGATAAATTAAGCCGACATAGGCCTATCAAAAGAAGGAGGAAACTAAAGAGTTACATCAGCGAAATAGATTATTGGACCCAAAAGTTATATGAATCATGATTGAGAACATAGCAGAATCACTCTTGTTATTAGAGGTGCAAGAAAGATAGCACAACAAACTATATTCTATAATGGCTCTACGAAAAAGCCATTTAGAAGAATATCAACCTCATAAAAAGTCAATATTGAGCTACCACCAGATCGTGTATGCACCAGAGGTGTAAGTATTATAATAGAGTTCCAAGTTTTGGGTGTGAATTATACTTATGAGGAAGGGAGGTCATAGGAGAGATAGAAGACGTTATACAAGATTATAAGACAAGTAAAGTAACACTGTACGAGATACTCAAATTCAAAAGGTTGTGAATAGTTCAAACTACGGATAAAAGACTAGAAGCATTGGGATTCAATATCTAAGAGTGATAGCAGTGTCGTCAGTAGCATAACTTCCAGCCTACAATTTCTAGGTACTAAGAGGACTATTTAAGAGAACAAAGGAGATTTAGAAACGGTGTGATGTCTTGCTTGATGTTCCAGAAAAACATAAAGAAATCTATAGTGCAAGAAAGTTGAAGGAAGGTGGCGAGCAAGTACGAATAGATATGTGTAGGTCGAAAGTTAAAGTACAGTAGAGCGATAAGGTTTTAGGAAGAAATGAGTAAGGATAAAAATAGGTAAACGAAAATATGACAATAATTGATAAGTCATTGGGATTAAGCTCATGAAAAGAAGAGAGCTGATGAATTCTCTTAGTTATAGAAGGTTTATTATAGCCAGAATAAACTCAAATGTGTCTAAGACTAGTAGCACTTACAAGAGATGGAATGTTGCCTTGGTATTGGAATAAGGGCGTAATTCTGATAGACAAAGGATGACGTATGGGCCTTCGATTGAGTAATGACTTGAAGAGGATTTCATGAACTATAAGGGACTAAAATACCCACACAAGGTGAATCACTTTGGGATGCTGTGAGATACGGTTATGAAGTGTTATATCACCCCCTAGGTGGATGAATCTAACTACTCCAAATGTCCCTGGTGAGATGTGAGCCATAGCGGCAGTATTACATAAAAGATCAAGTTATCTGTGGTAGATAATGAATCAACAGTAAGATGAATCACCAATAGATGGATTAAACTTCAACACTATGAGATGATACTAGATCACCAGTCTTAAGGATAAGCAACGAGTGTAACCTGGAATTGGTTGCAGACCTCAGTAACAATAAATTGAGGTTAGAGTTATGGTATAGTATGACCTACTTAAATGCAGTAAAGTCATACAAATGGAAAACTGGATCTGTGAAATATGATATAACCATATTCGCAAGTTCTACAAAGTATCGAGTGAAGAACTTCAATACACCTATTAATGCCCAGAGAGGCATCCTATTTAAACCTTGTATAAGTTTACAAAGTAAGTTCTAGAGACCGACAAAAAGCTGGAGGAAAAAGAGAGAAAAGTTACATAGGCACACTGACAAGGTAAGTATCGTAGAGACTGCATGATAGAAGGTAGCAACAGTTACAAGATTGTAAGGAATTCGATCACAATTCATGGCGTGGGAAAGAGGCCTAAAAGAAATGGATGCCCCGGACTTTGGATTTATTCATAGTACAACTGCCTAACTGGCTAGGAAAATATTGAGGTATTCAAAAGAGCTATAAGTTATGAAAATGATAAGAGCACAACATTCGAGGATGAATGTTCTAAAGAGGGGAATAGATGTTATACCCGAAATATTACATTATTGTTATGCCTTGTAGTACTACATTACAATAATTTTACGATTCGCAGTATTAAATTATGACGATGTTGCACCCTGTAGTAACGTAAAATTTATCACAAGGTAATTGACATCAGTCTAATTAAAAGATTATTTGGAGATTATGAAGATTATACTATTTCAAACAAATGATGAAAAAATGTGTGAGGTAGAAGGGGAAACAAGTCAAAAAAATGAATTTGCGTCCAAGTTTGGATATGTCGGGGGTACAATTAGGGCCGATCATTAATACCCGATAATTATGAACTAGTACCATATAAGGTACCCCGTGGCCATGATAATAAGATGTATAAGGTGTGTTAATAGTTAATAGTATTTTAAGTAATTTGAGATAATTCTCAATTATGTGAATATTTGGTTAATTGTGGATTTTTGGTGGAAGAACAACCATGTAATTAATGAATAAGTGGATAATTCTTTGGATACGACTTATAAAGACAAACGTCCCAGCATAATAGGTGCAAACTAGTGAATACTAATGTCACATGAAATGTGGAAAAATTTTGAAGGAAATTAGTGGCCAACTAATTTATCAAAGTGGGGGCCACTATCTTTAAAAAAAGGGACCATCTTCCGACTTTATTAAAGTAAAATAACAATGTCCAGAAGGTGAGACTATCTGAAAGGTTACAATGCTCAAACGTGAAAAACTCTTTGAAATATTACAATGTCCAAACGTGAAATTCTTTGAAATGCTACAAGGTCCAACGTGAAATGCTAATTCAAATAAAGAGCGGTACAATCTTGCTCAAGAAGATCATATGAATTTTTTTCTATTTCAATCCGCCATTACGTGTTTTCGCAAAAGAGAATCGATTCAGGTATGTTAAGGCTATTCCTTCTTTCTTTTGACATGATTTATACGATGCAAACGAAACGTGCAAATACACAACTTTCATAAATGACGCTATTCATAGAAATATTAGATATGCTTATGTCCATGATTCTCCATATGTCATATTATTTTATTGTTTGTTCATGGGTCTCAGAAAAATATGTAAGTTGAAAAAGTTTACTTCATGATATTATTCAAATGCATAATGGTCTTATGACAGTCCAAGAGATTTTAGTAACGTACTTATCATGAATTGCATATATGTACATTGACTTGTTACCAGATGGAATAATATATGTGTATAGATGTATATTGTATGTATATGGAATATGGAAAAAGGTTACGACATTCTATACGCACATCACCTAATCAGTTAGTATACGTTAATGATTTGCCCATAGTAATCAAGATGATATGATGCGATGCTTTCAGAGGCTTGATGATGTTATGAACACATATACCCATGCACGATATGATATTTATATGCATATGCATGACATTATAAAAATAAAATGATTTACAGAGCTATGCAAACGTACATATTGAGTCTTTTACTCCATGTCTCTCTCATGTCTATTATTTACTGATTTCCATTCCTTACATACTGGGTAATTATTTGTACTGACGTCTTTTTTGCCTGGGGACGCTGCGTTTCATGCTCGCAGGTTCCGATAAACAGGTCGAGATCCCTCCAAGTAGGATATTAGCTCAGCGGAAGATGTTGGTGTGCTCTATTTGCTTCGAGTTTCTTGTTTGGTTAGTATGATTTAGATGTGTAATCTTAGAGGCTTGTACACAAATATCATGTACGTAAAAGTTGTATGGCCTTGTCGGACTATGTTCAGTATACGAGTGGTTATTTTAGCTTTTTAGGCTCGTATCACATATGTATAAGTTTGGATTACATGTTGGATCGTCCAATGTTGAGTATTTCTCCATATTTTATTGTACTTATCTCGTGACAGTCTCTTTGGCTCATTTACCTATGATAGAATAAAATGAATGATATATTTCATAAGTACTCGGTTAAGTAAGGTACCAGGTTCCCGTTGCGGCCCATCGGTTTGGGTCGTGACAATTCACTCACATTTATTGTTCTTCATTTATTACTCATTATTAACTGCAAAAGTCCATCATTGAGGCCATCATTATCATTGATCCTCTATCGATTGCTCATCACTATCAACCCGTCTAGACCTTGAGGCCCCGCTCTAGCTAGCTCGAGGTCCTGTCATGTGACCCTATTAGTTTGTATTTCTCATTTTCTTTACTCACACTTTGCATCTACTATCTATCAATTAATATCATGATAAATCACATATTTTTAGAACTACGAATCAAATACAATTGTAACCATTTTCCAGGTAAATAATTTGGCACCCACTGGTGGGGCTAAGAATAATATTGATTGTTTTGGTGCTAGTTTTCTTAACACGCGTTAATCTTCACACTTTTTCTTGTCAAAGATTCTTTTATTTCAGGGTTAATAATATCTAGCACACAAAATGCACCTCTTCACAAAAATGAAGAACTTGGAGAAAATAGTGGCATAGGGCAGGGTATACCACCTATAAACCCTAAGGGAGTACCAAACGTGGAGCTAGATGATATCAGCTCCCACAATGTTGTAAATACAAAGGCAGGCATGGACCATGTAAGGAACGGACGCAGGGAAGATCAGGCTGGAGGCTAAGAAGCACAAGGAGTGGAAGAAGCAGTCAGCCTCCAAGTCATTTTTGAAATTTTGGAACCACAACAGATGGTTATTGCTCAGCTACAAAGTCAACAAAAAACCCCTAGCACAGTGGCACCGAAAACGGCTCCTCGAGTCATGGAGGTACGGAAGAGATCGAGCACCAACAAGTCAGCAACAGACCCCGATATTATGAAGATGATCGAGGATCTAACCAAAAGAATTGAATCAGGAGAAAAGAAGATAGAAGATAATGATAAAAGAGTAGAAACTTATAACTCGAGGGTCGATCAGATTCTCGGGAACCCCCGATTCTGAAAGGTATTGATTCCAAAAAGTTCGTGCAAGAGCACGTTCCCAGCAAGTGCGACTCTGAAGTCCATCCCAAAAAAATTCAGAATGCTCGATGTCCTAATGCCCGATGTCCTAACGTATAATGGGACTACGGACACCGATGAGCACGTCACCGCCTAAACTTGTGCGATAAAAGGAAAAGACCTAAAGGATGACGAGATGGAGTCTAACCTGTTGAAGAAATTTGGATAAACATTGTCGAAAGGGGCCATGATGTGGTATCATAACTTGCTACCAAATTCAATAGACTCATTTGCTATGTTGGCAGATTCCTTTGTGAGGGCACACGCTAGTGCAGTCAAGGTAGCCACCAGGAAATCCGATGTCTTTAAAATTAAAAAAGAGAGAACGAGATTCTAAGGGAATTCGTATCTCGCTTTTAGATAAAGCGAATGGAATTACTGCCAGTCTCTAATGATTGGGTAGTATAAGTCTTTACTCAAGGCTTGAATGAGTAGAGCTCGGTAGCCTCAAAGTAGTTAAAACAAAATTTGGTCGAATATCCCACCACGACCTGGGCAGATGTGCACAAAGGTACCAATCGAAGATCAGGGTCAAAGACGACCAATTGGGAGCCCCATCGGGCTCAGTATATCCTAGCAGGATCTTAGCAAAGGAACAAAGGTTTATAAAAAAAGGGTCAAGATCGAACAAGGTAAGATATCAGCCATTTATAGAAAATCGAAGAAACGTACCAAGGCATAATATACCTCGATGTAATTGGAGAATAGATCGAGGTCTTAGTTCCCGGGGACTCATGAGTAAAACCAGTTTCGATAGACACATTGGGTCGGTAGAGACACCCCAACTATCTGAGTATCAATTCAGCGTTGATGTCTCAAATATGGTATCGGCCATAGGTAAAATCAAAGATAACATGTGGCCAAAACCCATACTATCAGACGCTTTACGGAGGAACCCTAACTAGGCATGCAAATATCACGACACTCACGGTCATAGGACCAAAGATTGTAAACAACTTCGAGAAGAGGTAGAATGATTGATCAACTAAGGTCACCTTCAAGAGTTCCTCAGCGACTAGTCAAAAACCAATTTCAGGAAAGAGAGGCAAATAGGAAAAACGAACCAGAGGAACCACAACACGTCATCCATACTATCGTCGGAGGGATCGATGCCCCACAAGGACCCGTTGTCGAGCGAACAAAAATATCTATCGCCAAGGAAAAAAGAACTTGGAGTTACATACCAGAGGACATTCTCGCATTCAACGAGGAAAAAATTGAGACCTTGTCTCAACCTCATAATGACGTAGTGGTAATTTCTTTTCTTTTGAATAAGTTTCAAATTAAACATATGCTTGTCAATCCAGGTAGTTTGTCCAACATAATTAGGCTGAGGATGATGGAGCGACTCGTACCGCTCGACCATATCATGCCCGCCTCTTGAGTCCTTAATAGATTCAACATGACAAGCGAGATAATGAAAGGGAAAATCATCTTCCTGGTTGACGTAGCCGAAAAAATCCAATATACCAAAATTCATGTCATCAAAGTTGACGTGGGATACGAAACCTTACTTGAAAGACCGTGGATACATAGTATAAGGAAAGTACCCTCAACCCTTCATCAAATGATGAAGTTTCCAACCAAGAATGAATTAAAAGGAATGTATGGGGAGCAGCACAGAGCAAGAGAGATGTTCACGGTGCACGACACAACCGGCATCTATGCCCTCTACATCAAAAAAGCCAAAAGGCAAGCAAAGGGATAAATAGCAACCACAGCCTACCTTCTCCCCGATTGAGTAAATAAAGGACAGTGCCACGTTGTCGGAGCAACAAAAAATGGATCGAAGCTCTAACTCTACCAATGCTAAGGTACAACCTTCGACCTTTTCATTTATATTTTGTGCAAGCTTATTTTGCAGATGCCCGATTAAAAGGAATCGTAGCACCCTCCAGCTCGAAGACCTTGGGTTTTAAAGCATGTGTTGCACTCTTTTTCCATTAGACCAGATTTTAACCTAAACGGGTTTTACCGGAAAGTATTTTAATGAGGCAACACCCATATGCTACCTAAGGATAACTCATCAAGTATTCAAGGCTTCCTTTCAATCAACCTCTTATACTAGGGGCATCATCCTGGGACACTTCAAAAAAACAAAACTATGCCTAAGAGAACCTCGGTAGGACAATGTTGTATTGGACCAAAACGCACCGTGTCCATATATAGTAATCGAGCCGATAAAAGCAAAAAATATGTACACATATATCAAGTAATTGAGGAAGCGCCCTTTGCTTATCAAAATATTTTGTGCCTCAAAAATATCCACTACTTTTTCGTAAGACGACTCGAGGGCCAAAGGTGAACACTCGGGGACCGTCAATGATAGTAAGCTCATTGAACCATCAAAAACTCAAATTTGTAAGACCTCGATCAGGCAACTTCGAGCTCGTTAGCCCTCAGCGAGGCAACACCAAATCTATAAGACCTCCACGAGGCATCCTAAAACTCGTAAGACCTTAATAGGGCAGAACCTTGATACTAAGGCCAAGGCTATATATCAAACTTGTAAGACCCCTAAGAAGGCATACCCTCGATATAGACGTTGAGGTTACCTCACCCGGGATTATCGAATACGGTCGTATCAAAAGGCTCCGGCCAAACTAACGCAGCTCGGAGACGTCTGATTGCCTCCATAAAACTGAAAGCCTCCAAATATTTCGAAAAAAATTCAAAAAGAATCGGTTAATCAGGCTAATAAAAAGAGCTTTCGTCATATCAACTCCAATAATGATAAGGCTTCGAGACAATTAGCCTTCAGCAAAAGGCATCGAAAAATCAGCATTCAACAGAACCTCCTGAGATGCTCGATTATTGTCGCATATCAATTCGTAATCGAGGTTCTTATTCAAGCAGCCGCACGCAAACATATAACATTCAAAGTCATAATTAAAACATTAGCCGCAATGGGAAAACTATAGTTATATCAGATGTCGCATCCACCGAATATAAAAAGCGACTAAGGGCCAATGCGTAAGAGCCTAAGGGCCAGCCTTAAGAGCCTAAGAATCAATGTGTAAAAGCCTAAGAGCCAGCCTAAAGAGCCTAAGGGTCAATGGGTAAGAGCAAGCCTAAAGAGCCTAAGGGCCAATATGTTAAAACCCTAAGGGCCAGCGATCCTAAGTCCAAACTTTACTCGAGGACCACAACCTAAACGATAAACTATCATCAATTATTCATAAAAGCACAACCTAAGTTTTCTGCCATAAAAGTCAAGATATCGGACTAATTACCGACAAGCATCAACACTCGAAACATAAACAAATACACAAAAAAGTAGAAATTCATACAAAGGGAAAACCAAAGGTTTCCTTTTTTATTATGAATGACGGTACAAAGTTACATATACACCACTCCTGGAGGGAGACCTATACAAAGAACAAGAAAGAAAATTCTTGTCTACCCTCAGGGACTCAGCCTTTTCCCCCTCGAGGATTATGTCACCATCGGCTCCATCTCAACCTACTCTCTCATTGGACCCCTTCTCGTTGCTTTCATCATAAGAAATGAAGAAATTTGAAATCGAACTCATCCGCCTTGGCCTGTTCTATATCCTCGATAGATGTAAGGCCTTACAGTAAATCTCCTCGAGAGTTTCCCTCCGGGATTATCACCGGGCATAATCATTGCTTCTTCTCTCTCAATCGAAAGCCTCCCTCAACTTCGTATGAGCTTTAGTGGAATCTTTCAGATAGATAGCCACCTTCTTATCGGCCTTTGCTCGACCCTCCTCAGCTTCGGCTCAAGCATCCACGACTTCGCCTTTAGCTTCAAAAGATATATTTCAAGCTTAGCAATACTACTCGT
Source organism: Nicotiana benthamiana (assembly GCA_034376525.1). Classification (NCBI taxonomy): domain Eukaryota; kingdom Viridiplantae; phylum Streptophyta; class Magnoliopsida; order Solanales; family Solanaceae; genus Nicotiana; species Nicotiana benthamiana. Next base: position 143,860,605 of record CM067337.1, on the reverse strand, counting down.
TTGGACTGATTCACCCTCCCAAGTATTACGAAGCTGTATCTTGGTTGTGGAGGCCTTAGCCGAATCATTCCTTTTGGCAGCAACATGAACATCTATCTATGCCCTCAAATCATTGCATTCATAATTGACCTGGCTAACTTCGCCTTGAAGGCGCTCCAGTGTCTCTATTTTTTTCGCAACTGGATACTGAAACATTAGTTTCCAAGAATGGGAAAATAAGCCTATATTCCCTCAAAGTAAAAGTTACCTGTTTCTCGAGGTTGCCTTCATAATCTCGGCTTTGGTCTAACTCCGATCGAAGATGTATCTGCTCTTTTGTCTTCTTATCATAAAAAACCCTCTGAGGTATCTCCCCCTTCAAGGCTTTATGCAACTTAGTGTCACAATGATGAAGCTTGGACTTGAGCTTATCGAAGGCCTATGAGAAAGAAATTTCAATTAAAGAAGAGAAAAGATGAATATTGAAAAAGTTATAATAACCTCAAGACTCACCATAGAGCAGAGCCACTGAGCTTCCTCGAAGGTTGACTTTGCATCTACCGGCTCGGTCTTATCGTCCTCGGTAAAGAAACTCGAGGCGCTTTGACTAGGCGTAGAACACTTACGCTCATTACCCTCGGAGTACTTCCCGACTCCTGAGAACCAGCTGCCAAATCAGGTAATGAAAGACCTCCACCTTTCCTCGATTGAGGGATCTCTCCCTGGAGATTAGGAGCCTCGAGTCCATCAGGGTCAACAACTTCGGAAGGCCTCCTAGTTCGAGCCTCCAATATAGAGTCATCCTCTTCGGGTGTATTGATGTCCACAGAGCTACCGATAAAAATGAAGCCTCCGCCATCGACAACGTCCTCCTCGCACCTCTAGGCGAATCCTGCTTTGTTGTAGGGATCCTTCTTCTCCTAGCACCTTTTTATTTTATTATCTTTTTTTATCTCCGAAATTGGAGGGCCTTGCTTCTCTTGGAAAGGGAACAGTCTCACCTTAGAAAATTCACCAATGCCTATAACTAAGAAATTTGTGCAAAAGAAAGTGAAAGCACCCCTCGAGAAAGGGACTACATAGCCCATACCATGGTTCTTAGCCTCCTATTTTCCCTTCGACAAATCTCGGTGATTGCGCTCATCATAAGTCAAAGAGGCCGCCAGTTTGCGGGCCCAACCTACAAGATCGGGACCTCATTTGGCATCCACGGGACAGCTGTAGAAAGCAAACAAAAATGCCCTTATGGAGTCTGGCTCCACCAAGAACAAAAATTATAGTACATCACATACACTTTAAATTCCATTTCTCGGGAAAAGGAAGGAACTCCGCAGGAATAATATCAATAGTCCCCACTCGAACAAACCGACTCATCCATCCGTGATCCATGTCCTCCTCATCACTAGAGATAAAAGGCCTGGTGGATAGGCTTCTTAGTGGGATAAGACCTCGATAATTTAAAGGTCGATACAATTTGAGAAGATGGCTAAGAGTGAACTCGAGCTCGGTCTTTTCAGCAAAAAATCTTATCATCAGCACAATCTACTAAAAATACGGATGGATATGAGCCAAAGTAACTCCATGTTTTTGACAGAATTTGAGCACGAGTATGTCAAGAGGACTCAACGTAAATGGGTACGTATACACATTCAAAAACCCCTCTACATGGGCCATGATATCCTCTTCCTGGGAGGGCACCTACAGCCTCACCTTTTCTCCCCGTCCGCAGTCTCTCCTGATAGCCTCGAGGTGTCTCTCTTCTATTGATCGAATGAACCTCGATGCATGCTCTCGATGACCCGGAACGTCGAGAGATTCTCCATCATAAATCTCTCTTTGAGACAAAATAGTTCGAAGTTAGATCACCAAACATCGGCAGTGTACCACCAACCGGGCGGGAAGTAAAGGAAGGACTTTCCTCCTCCAAGTGAGTAGATTTGGGCATGGGAGACATATCTCTTTCAACACAAGAAAGGGAAAATGAAAACTCAGCCAAAATCTTTGATTTGATACAGCAGTAGAACCATCACAAAAAAGGAACCCTACATAGAAGGGTAGATACACAAGGCAGTAGAGCTTTCAAAATAGGGGAAGCAAGTATATACAAGAAGAGCAACAACTCTTCATTAACTTTGGTAGCCAATCAGCTCTCATGATACAATTATGACTTATAGGGACATGTACCGACGGGTCTATATTACTTTAATATCATGTCATAGGAATGATGTTGCAGCCCCATGTTCGAGACACCAAAGAGTCAAGTCAAGTCCTTATCCAGCCGCCTAGGGAAGATATGCAATCGAAACTAGAACGACCCGATCTAGAGGGTCTCCATTGCACCGAGACCGAGCTCAAAGAAGTTAAAATTAAATGTGAAGCTTGACTTCGGCATAAACACTAAAAGGAAAAATTTTAATGGCATCAAAATCCTTTGTATTCCAAAAATATATTACAAAGGTGCATTTACAGAACTCCCACCCGGAGTCCATGTGCAAATGAAGAAGAAGAAAAAAAAAAGCAAAGGTGGCTTAGTCTTCGTCTTTGTCACTCCTCGAGCCCTCGTCCGAAAAACGTCAGAGCTACTGACTCCTCTTTCAAAGTCTTTGCTTCTTCGACCTCAGCGGAGAGATAAGAACCCTTGGTGTGCACTTCCTTGAAGGCCTTTCTTTGAGCCTCTAACTGAGAATGTTCAAGGGCGTGAGCCATCTTAAGCTCGGTCTCCTTAGATATCTCTCTGGCTTGAGCATTAGCTACAGCAGCGTCTTTCTGATATGAGGCTAAGAGTGAATCAACTCCAGACTTAGCCATGGATAACGCAGCAGTTGACTCGGCATGGAGCACCTGGAATTTGTGAGCCTCCTCCTTAGAACCTTGAAGAAGACCCTGGGTCGAGGCTAGCACCCCTCAGAGAGTATCCTTTTCCATGATCGTGCTATCCTTGCACCCTCTCAGCTCAAGTATATTGACATCTTTGGTCGCTAACTCTTCCCGAAGTTGCTCTGCAAGGCATCCTTTCGCTCAATCTACAAATACCGAGCAAAGATAGTAAAAACTAAATTATCAAAAGAACAAGTAAGCTCATGAATACAAAACTACATACTCAATTAAGTTAGCCTTCTGTTGGAGCACCTTCTCCAAGATCGCTTGAAGGCTGTTCAGTTTCCCCTCCTTTCAGGCGTATGCAGTTTTAGTTCTTTCGACTCCGTAGAAAGCTTCTCGAACTCCTCCTCACCATGAGTTAGCTCAGTACTAAACTTGGAGATGGCTTGGTCATACATCGTCGTTCCTACAACACAAATGAAATAAATTAGAAAAATCAAAGATCAAAACTCAAGGTACAAGGGTTATGTAATAAATTACCTATTTTTGGAGTTTTGCATCCTCCTCGAGAGTGACTGGAGCATCAAGATCACCACCCTCCTCAAAACCAGCAAACAAATCCCAAAATGCATCATCCTCCCCCCAGGTATGCCCCCGCATTGGAAACCTCCATGTTCTGGGCATCTTGTATTTGCCCGAGGGAAAACGACAGGCCAGATCGAAGACCGCCTATGACATCAACCTCTATCAAGGTTTCTTCTTACCTTCGCGGGGCCTCAAAGCAGGATTCTGTGTATTCATAGACTAGCATTCCTCAGTGTAGGATGTATCTTGTTTAGTGCTCAGCTCGGGAGCTGCATCTGTACCCTCCTCGAAGTACTCCTCAAAGCAAGGTGGGACCACATCGGTCGCCTCTGACTCGGCAGTTTTCTGCCCGAAAACCGTCGAAGCATCAGTGCCTCGTCTTGCCCTATGAACCTATGGGCAGCCATCATCATCTTCGGCATGGAGACTCTCAGCCACTGACGTGGTTAGGACCGTTGCATCGGTCTTGGGCTTTCAAGCCTTAACTGTATTCGGTGTGGGGGACGCTGCCATTTTCCTCTTCTTTCTTCCTTTAGCCTTGACGGGTTTTTAGGTCTCTTCCTCGCTTGAAGAAGGTGATATCATTAAAACAGCTTCCCTAAGTCCTGCACAAGCGTCAAATATTGGAAATACTGCCAAAAAATCCATGCATAAGGAATTTAGAAATGACAATGGTGAAGGCATACCGTGATTTTTAGCCTCCCATCGAGTTTTGGCCAAATCGCGCCAAATGCGCTTGTCATATGATGAGGCGGAGTCTAAAAGTCTAATCCAGGCCGGGAGGTCCTCAACCGCTCTAGGAAACCACACGTTTGCTATGCAACCAAAAAAGAACCAATTCAAGGAGAAGAAATAAAAGGGTAGGTTTAAAATAAGATAAGAGAAAATTCATATGATAAAGCGTGCTCGGAATAATGGCATTTATGTCTCATATTCCATTCCTTAGGGAATGGCATCTTCTCCATAGGTATAAGGTCTGAGGTCCTGACTTGAACGAAGCAGCACATCTACTCCAAGTCTTTATCTTCATCAGTATTAGAAAAGAATGCTTTGGCGATCGATGTTGCAGCTTGACTAAGCTATCCCGATAGAGGCGAGGGCTATACAATCTGATCAGATGATCGAAAATGAAAGACATCCCCTCGATCATGTTCAAAAAATGTCTAATTAAATGATGATTCACCAAAAAGAAGGGTAAATTTGACCAAGTGACTTGATATTCTCGACCTAAAGTAAAAGGGTACGTATATACACCGAGGAAGCCAAGTTTATGTATAGAAACCGGGGAAGACAAGTTTATGTATAGTATATCATCTTCCGAAGAAGGGATCTCTACGGGTTCCGCCTCTCCCCAACATACCAAGAGATAGGCTTGCATCGTCCCGGTGTCGAAGAAGGTTTGTCAAATTTGAGATCGAAGGACCTTGGAACATACTCCTCAACGCAGGGAGGCACTACCCTTTTGCTCCTAGACGAGCAGGACGAAGAAGAGGCTTCCCCTTTTTGGGGTACTGTTTTGGAAGTTCTGGCCATGTTATTAACAAAGTTTCAAAGCAGAAACGGTGAAGAAGTGAATGGAGAAGAAGGGTAAACACAGGGGACTATTAACAAAATTCCTTTTGAAAATTTGAAGATGTTGCAAAAGTTTGAAACATAGGTAATTGGAGTATTTATAAGTAAATTGGAGGAGTTGAAAGGGCACCAATGACGGTTCGTCGGCTTTTCGATAGTCATATTGACATGGCCCTGCACAACTTTTCTATCACCACATTTAATTACCTCACCTAGATGATGTCATAATGAGGATATCGAAGAGGCAAGAACTCAAGGTTGTTTCTTATCATTTCATTCCAAGAAACGCGGGGACTATCTGTATGCGCCAAAATTGGAACAATTCAATTTTAGAGTTATCATAGAACTCGATGCCCGACCTCGAAGAGCTTGGAGTAGAGCTTCAAATGCGACCCCAGGGTGCACCTCTCGAGGATGTACATCGAATGTCAATCTCGGAGTAGTTCAAATCGGTGATCGTCATGGTAAGGTAAAGCTCCCAAGAACGTGTGGCTTAGAGCTAACCAGGTCTGCAAGAATAGTACAAATCCATACCAAGCCATTAGACAGTTGTACCAATAGTCTTTTTCATCATTACTATACATGTACTATGTTGGGACCCGCTCTCCCTCCCCCTCCCCCCACTTTATATAAAGGGAATCCTTGTCATCTTGTAAGGGATTCGGATTATTACACTTAATATTGAATATAATACAACATTCTCTACTCTTTGCTTAAACAATTACTCTTCACATTTATTGCTTAATTTTTTATTATTCAAATATTATTCTTCATTTATTGCCTATTATTAACCGCAAAAGGCCATCTTTGAGGCCCTCATTATCACTGATCCTCCATATTTCGTTCATCGCTATCAGCCATCTAGACCTTGAGGCCCCGCCTCTAGCCAATTTGAGGCCCTGTCTTGTGGCCCAATTGGTTTACATTTATTATTTTCTTTACTCGCACATAATATTTACTGTCTAACAACTAATATCAAGATAAATCATATATTTTTAAAATTACAAATCAAATATAATTATAGTTATTATTTTCCAAGTAAACGAGGACTAACCAAAATTTTCTACTGAAGAAATAAAGAGTTATCCACTGGCAAATTCTGAATATATTCATTAATGATCTTAGTAAAGCTAGAACATTGTTACTATCATACCAAGCATTGTGGCAAAACACGTGCATCACTAACCAGCCGCACATACAAGAAAATTGATATAGCATATATAGATTTGTTATACTCGCAGTTGTTGCCAACACATAAGCACCAAATCAAATAAATAACAACCAACCATTCTTCTAAGAGATATTGAGAATAATTAAATGTTATTGATGATATTAAAAATATTACAATAAAATATGCATGCATCTGACAAATTGGTGATACTATACTAGCACCAGTCACATTAATCCTCATGTTCTTCATAAGAGGATTATATGACCACATTGACTAAGGGATGGAGAATAAACCAAGAAATCAAGAAATTAGATATTAGTTTCAAAGAGAAAGAAACAAAAGTGATTATAGAAAGCTTTCACAATCCTTTTTCTTTTTCTCTTTCCAAATAAAAAAAATAATATAAATTTCATTTAAAGTGATAATGCCTTGTTTGTACCCCATGTGCAACTATTCCTTTCGTTTATACCCATTCAGTGGTGCGATACTTATATGGCCCCTTTTGTTAGGAAATTTTTGGTAATAGCACGGGCCGAGAAGGAATCCGAATTTGAAAAATGATACTTTAAATTCACCGTAAAAATAATAGCCCGAAAATGTATAAAATTTGTCTATTAAATATTAAATACTTTTTCAATTATTAAATATAAATAATTTTTGGTGCAATTTAAAAGCGATAATACCCCGTCTGAATTCACTTTGATATGCATCTAGATTATTTAAAACTTGTCCCCCACAACAAAAATATTTGTCTATATTAGCAGAAGACAATTTAGTTTCATCGGGTTTCCTCTTGATTCCCAATAAAGAGATTTCCTTTGGAACGAGACAAAAAATAAACGTTTCGAAGTGCAATGTCTGTAATGATTACGGTGGGTTATTTTATAGAAAATATGGAACAAAAAATATTCTAATTCTCCATTACTCGATTCTCGTTTTAACAATATACACAAGGAAAACTGATCACCCATAACTGTAACTTTTTTATCTTATGCAAATTCTATTTTTGCAATCTTTAGTTACAAACAACGAATTAATTAAACACAACGCTCTGATACCATTATAGATTAAATAGTAACAGGGACATCTATTTATGTACTTGTTAATAGTATCACAAGTCTTATGGAACAAGCTTTGATCAATTGTTCAAATTCAACTTCGTCTCTCTTGAAAACGAAATAATTCTCATAAACTAGATGTATGTTTCTTTCTTTTGGTGTGTTTCTATTTTTGTAGGGAGAATTGTACAGTCTTTTTCTTTAAAAAAGCATAGCCTTGATTATATAGAGAAGGGATGTTATCAGAAAAAAATTACCAAAAAAATGATCCCACACTCCCACTTTCTTTGTAAAGTATGGTTGTTGCGGCCCCTTTTTCCTCCGCGAAAATCAGATTTTTGACATTTGGAAGGACAACTCGTTCCCTTTTGAAAATTGGATTTAAGAGAATTGAAGAGTCGTCACCTAATGATTTAAGTGCATTAGGACACTAAGAAGGTTTTTTTTTTTTATTAACCAGAGATTGGGTAAGGCTTGAAATCATTCCAAGGGGAAGGTGTTAAGCACCCTCATAATCTACTAGTGTGGTTCCGGCCAAACTATTGTTGTGACTTAAAGTACAAATAACATGCAGGCAAGTAAGACTTCAAATAAGAGGGATTTTTCACATGAAGGCTAGAAATAAACAAAGTCGGAAAGCATTGGAGAGAGTTGATTTAAAAAAAAAAAACGTTTTAAAAGAATTAAAGAAACAATGAGCAAAGAGCAGGGAGTCCTAGGTTTATTAATAATATGGATCACGTCAATGCAATACCTGGTAATCACTCCTCGAAGAGGGGCTACACGTAGTATTAGCGCACCGATCATCATATCTATATCTACCACTTCCCACCCGGCTTGGTATTAAAGCACTGAATAGTCTCATTTATTTATTGCATGCTATTACCTGCCCTAATCCTATTAGTCCTGGAGGTACTTGGCGTTGCTAATCCTAAGAGGCAGGGATATTAAGCTGACTCTTAGGTTTAAAGGTAAAATACTAAAGCGACATACAAAATAAATAGAAGTGCATTTAGTAGGAAAACATATAATCAATTAAAAGGCTCATGTATACCTCTGCAACTAATGCATATAAACGGCATAATTTAGACACTTTTAAATCCTAAAGCATGGCAGAATATTTATAAAAGTAATTTAAATCTTTTAATGACCAGTATATAACTAAGAACACATTACTCATCAAAAGTTTGTAAAGCCAAGTGGGATAAACGTGCTGATAGGAAAAATTAAGTAAATGATATGATTGAATGGCCAAAAATACTTGTAAAATTCATCTCGATTTCTCGTTGGTGTATTAGAACCAAGGCGCTTGTAAAGAAATTTTAGATTTAAAATATAGCAAAATAGTGCTAAAGTGCTTAGAAATGATTTCAGAGCTAGAAATATGTTCCAATTCTTGCGAATAGTTTAAAATAGATTCATGTACTTGCAAAATAGTTTCATCACTAGAATAGAGCCCCAAAATGGACTAAAATAATACTTGTAAATCTAGGCAGCAAACTTCAGAAAAATAAATAGATGCTTTAAAAGGTCTATGTTGCTACTTAGGATTAAAACTTTGACCAATTTTCTTAACATATAGATTAGGGGTGTTCATTGGGCGGATTGGGCGGCTTTTTACTTTAACGGTATGGCTTAACGGTTATCGGTTTTTAAATGTATTCATCCGTTAGCCACCCGATAAGATATCGGGCGGATTGGTATCGGGTTAGCTCTTATCGGGCGGTTAATGGGCGGTTTATCGGTTTAATACTTAAAGGCTCAAATGTATTCTGTCCGCACACTATACTGAAATATCAAGCTCATAGCTTTGACAATTTGTTGATCAGTATATTGATGAACTTCTTAAGAGGTCACCAACTAGGACGCAGCACACCAAATAACTTTTATTTGCTATCTGTATAGACTACAGAGTACAGAAGTGACGGTGGGGGGTTTTGTTTTTCTAATTTATTTGTATTATAGTTTTGTACACTTATACTTATTCATTTTAAGGTTTTTTATTTTTATATTTCATATATATAATTATGTAAGTAAAAATAAATTATATATATTTATATTCTTAATGGCTTAACGGATTACCCGTTAAGAAAATTGAATAATCCGCCCCCAAACCGCTAAGCCGTTAATAAAAAAAATTCAATCCGTTCTCCGTCCGTTAAACCGTTAAGCCGTTACCATTAAGCCATTAAGCTTCGGTTCGGTTTTCGGTTTTGGATCGGTTTTGAACACCCCTAATATAGATAGCACATAGGAAATCTGATTTTTTCTATTAAATTATTCCATATAGACATGTATCTAACAATTTTAAAAGATAACAAGTAAATTATTTAAGCATGCCAAAACATGAGTACGAATAATGAACCAAACAAATAGCAATTAGCACATAACCTTTCTTACTACAAAGTGTTCATACGTATGTAACAGTCATACTATCCTCTCTTTTTTTATGAAAGGCAAATTAATTGATATACTAAAGCATTCTTCTCTGTGTTAATGCATTAACAGTAGTCATCATGAAAACATACGGATATTGTTCATGATTCGTTGGAAAAAAAGTTAAGTACGAAGTATTAATAAATCGGGTGGTATCACTTTCATTGATGCAATCTTTTAATCCCAAATATGATAATTAGATGATTAAAAATTAAACAAATTTAGGCATAGAATCTCCAGTGCATAAAAAGTAACATGTAATTCAAAGAATCACAACACACAAAGAGTTTGAAGGATTTACTTGGGCGCTTCCAACGTGATTGAAAGCTACTATTCTATACTTAACTAATACCACAAAAGGGAACGTAAAAACAGAATGACAAGAAACTAACCCGTTGCAAAGTGTCAAATTAATAAGAAAATCTTGAATCCAAATAAATAGCCCGCAAAAAGAGCTTCGGCAGCAAAAAATAAACCAAGGACGCGAGGAATGAACTGAAAAGAAGGGACAACTCAACCCCAAAAGCAAGTTTATGAGGTGAGGATTGCCCAAGGCATATAAGGAGACCAAGGACTTCAAATCCCTTTGATGTGGGACAACTCAACACCCCCCCTCACGCTCAGATCTCTAGAGCGTGGACAACATAAATGGGGGCCCAATATCGGTAACAATAAATGGGATGGGCCTGGCTCTGATACCATAAAAAGAATGGACCTTGGGCCTAACTCAACCCCAAAAGCTAGCTTATAAGGTGAGGATTGCCCAAACCATATAAGGAGACTAAGAATCCCAAATCCCTCCGAGGTGGGATAACTCAACATGAACTTTGAATAGCAGGAACATGAAAGAATCCAAATATCGAGAGGGATGAAAAGAAATAAACTTTGCCTCGTCTTACGGTCGGCAAAGCAAAAATTTAAGAGCAACTGATGTAATATATCTTAGTAAATAATATGTATAATGTAGTCTTCCCGGCCTATCTTACAGCCTCTACAACAACGGTATTTTTAGTTTGAAAATTGGTCTTAAGCATTGCCACCAGAATGGAAAGAAATTATCCAAAAATAAAGAGAATATTTTGAGAAAGAACCGTTGAGGGCAAAACTAAAAGTAATTACTTTGTAAATCAAATTGGTAGGAAAAGGAACGAGAAAAGATTCCGACTATTAGAAGATCGAAATTATAGCCATTAATAGAAAGTTGAGGGCTTGAGGCTAGGTGTATATTCTCATAAGCTGTCTAAATTCGTCCGAGATAATAACTTGAATTATCAATATTTTCTTTCCATATAAATCATGGTACACTGAACCACAAACTTGACCAAAAATTAGGCGATAATCTCGTCTTTGGATTGAGGAATTTTGCTGGGGCTTGACAGAGGGGAATTAGAAAGACAAAAAATGGAAAAAGGAAAGAAGAGGGGAAGATTTATAAATTTATTAAATGAAAGACTAGAAGGAAGAAGAATGGAGATGTCGGCACCAATGGGGGTTGACGGGAATGTTTCAAGGAAAGGAATTTGGGTCCGCTGGATTTTTAATTGGGTTGGGGTAGTTTGATTTAGGCTATAATTGAAATAAAATTTGACTAGATTTTAAATAGTTATTTTTCTTTATTTATTTTATAAAAATTAATAATTAAATTATAAAAATAATTGAGAGTATTAAAATGATTAATCATATATAATTATTAATTTAAAAATATTGGACTTAATTTTATAAATATAAATGTAATCAAATCATAAAGGAGGCTAATATTGTAATAATATGCAATTTAGCTTAAAAATACTAAATAAATTTATAAAAATATGAAAAAATTATTTGAGCTGTATTTTAGTATAAATATGAAATTTAAAAGTGAATCACCAAAATAATAAATTTAGACATTATTATTAGGTTTTTATGTATAAAAATAGGAAAATAAATTGATTTAAAAGCTTTTAAAAATCAAAGAAGAAATAATAAAATATTTGAACATACTTATATATGCATACATATGCTATTTTGAAAGTATTTTGCACATTCGTAAATATACAGGAAAAAATTGTGTATCAACAGCGATAGTTTTATTTTAGGAGTTACACTTTTCCGAAGCAACTTCTATTAATCACATCTCCTTTAAAATGGGCGGGGTCAGTCCACATGGACGACCCAACCCCAATATCCAACATATAGGAACCTAAACATAAAAGAGAAATTTAACAAGAATATCTTAAAATTTCACTATATGTAAGGAGGTGGCAAAAATGACTATTGTGGCAGCTCAAAAATCATCGGTTATTTTCACGTCTGCGATTTTGGCAACCACAGGAATAACCGCCGCAAATGTATAATATGCGGCAGTATGATACGCTAGTAATAACAAAAATAGTGTTCAATTTGGTCGGCCGAGGAGCAATGGCATAAAATTCGGAATAAGTTATCAACTCTTGCAAATGGTGAGAAATGTTAAAGTTTTGAAGGGATTTTAGAACTTGGATCATTGTAAAGGTCTGAGTGTAAGATAATGGAGGAAAATGTATCAAAATTTGGTTATACTGAGGTGGATGTTACATTTTTTGTACAATATTTCCCTCGACATTATAAAATCGGTGCAGAAGTAACTCTCATTTGTTAATGCCCTTCATCGTGGCCAATGTGAGCACGTGAGTTTTGTTCAATCATCATTTTTACTCGAACCAAACCTTAATTCAATCCAAATTCAAGCGAGTGAATCCCAAATCCTTAACCCACGCTTCTCTCCTTCTCTCATCTTGCCGTTGCTATCAATTTCTGATGCAAGATTCCCCTCCCCTCTCACTCGCTCGAATTCGAGTTTTATCTCACGATTGGAAGGTTTTGGAGACAAGATGTTGGACGAGTGTGAGACGTTGGATTGATTTCACTCGATCCAAGCCCCACATTATCAAGGATTCATTTTCAAAAGAAACATTATCCGATTTTGTGAAGGGGGTCTCTGGTAACAAAATTTGGAGAAAAATTGAAAGGTTTCTTTAACTTCTGGTTTTCTGATTTTATTCTTTGAAGAGTTCTTTATAAGCTTAAGAGTATATATACAACTTTTTTCTTATTTTTTTGAATACGGATTTGAGTTCCAAGGAGATAAATATTGAAGTTCAAGCTTGGTTTTCGACTGTCGCCTTGCTGATTTGCTGCTGAACCTCGCTAGAATTTGAAGTCAAGAAGTGTATTTTCAGGTCTAATAGTTATAAAATAGATTTGCAACTTGAGGTTCAATTTTCCTCTCTTTTATTCTATGTGACTCTGTTTTTGTTTCAGATGTTTTTGAGCTATGAGATTTAGTCTGGAGTGGTCTATTTTGTGTTATTATCGAATTTCTTATTGCCTGAATGTATTCTCAATGGTGTTATGTGTTTGAGTATATATAGTCAGTAAGAGTCAATTTGAGTAGTCGTCTTCCATTTCCTATATGTCGTGACTATTATTCGGGCTCGGAGTGTTTTCTAAGTTAAGATTTCATCGAGTTAAGCTGAACGATATGTGCAGTTTCTTCTGGTGAATTTCCTTTGCAATATGTTCTGATATACATGATGATCTGATTGAGCCTTCCATCCTGATTTCAACATGTTCAACATAATTCACTGAAGAGTTCCCTTTTCTGTAATCTCATGATCATTTTCGCATGTATTGTTAGTCTGAATCTGTTGAAGTTCCCCATTGATAATATTTTCTCTTTGAGGCTCGTTATGTTAGAAGATCAGTAGTTGTTCCTGTTTGTTTTCAGTATGAAAAATCTATCCCTAAACTCTTTAAACAAAATATCCTTTGAAGCTTGTGCAATAGTATGGATTTGTCTCCTATGAGATTATTTTGCATTTTCTAGTCAAGTTATGAACCTTAGTTCATTCGTCCTGCACAAGTTTCCTCTCCTGCAGTAACTGGGTTGTTTTCTTTTGGTTCTGGCCCCTAGTTATTTTAGAATGTTGTTTTTCTGCATCTGAGTACATTTCGGAGTCATGAGTGGTGAATAAGATGTATTTAGTCAAAACTGAAATTTTATCTTCTCCACTTTCAAAGGCTACTGCGATGCAATCTAGTTTAGATGTCATTATAGGATTTTACTGGTGAAAGCGTGCTCAGTTTTTGTACTATGTAGGAAACAAATCTGCACAGTATTAAGCACAAAATTCCGCACTGATGGTTTGCAAAATTGTCGAACTGTTGGATAATCAATTGGTAAATTGAGTTTTCCTTGGTTTTGTGGTTGTTAATAAGTCAAGGAAATCAGCAGGGGTGAGTTTGTTTTGATAAGTTCTTCTATAGACACCTTGAATTGGTTTGTTTGTTAATCAATCAAAGACAATTTTTGTTTGCCATTGCCCTTTCCATGTGTTTGTTTTGCTTTGTTACTGTATATTTGACAAGAAGGTTTGGAATACTTTGTTAGGAATTTGTTTCTTTTTTAGAACTGGGATAACAGTAGCTTGGGTGTAGCTATGACCAAAGTTTTGGTTGTCGGATAAATTTAAATAGCTAATGCACTTTATGACTAATGAGTAATTTTATATTCAAAATTGGATCAAGGTTGGGCCATTGGTTGGTTTTTGAATTATAGTATTTGGACTATTTCTGGGTGTTTCAATGATGATTGCTGCCTGATCCTTATTAAGAAAGGAAGTTGTCCTTCTTCTCTAGCCTATATGTTTCCATCTACTTTTCTTCTTGTCGATTGCCTAGTTTGTTGGTAAAATACTCTGTTAATGATATATTCTCTCTACTGGGGTTGGGAGTACTGATATGTGTTGGTGTGGTTGTCAAAAGGCATGTGGAATCAGATAATATGGGCCATGGCCAGTTCAACTTTGCTGCCATTTTACATAATGGGAAAGAGTCTTGAAGCGATGCAGTGCGCTAGTGGCAGCACATGCACTTGCTTGTGCTGCTTTTGTTTACTATACTGTCGCCTATCTTTAAGACATTCAGCATGTTGAATTTTATTAAATCACCAGAAGCATTGGACAAGTTAAAGGAGGTGTCATTTTCGGGGTGCGTCGTGTCAAACAAAAATGACAATTGCATGGCCTCGCTTGGATAACTTTGTATGAATCCTTAGAAATTGAGGCGTGCCATTTAGCGAATTTTTCATGGCCCTCGCAAAGTTTCAAACGCATAGTTGCTATAGGCGCGTATTTTAATAATATTACCTTCCAAAATTCGAGTGGCCATTTATGTAAACAAAATCCAAGTCTCAACAATGTCAAAATATGTCGAAGCCCGCGGGCGCATTTATGTGACGTGGTTCAAGATACATTTTAACAGTGTTGCAATCTTTTTTAAAATTAATTAAAAGCGATTAATAAGTTAAAAATGCACATAAGGTTCCAAATATTTTTAAATTAGATAATTAAGCCAAATATAACAATTGAGTGACCGTGCTAGAACTACGAAACTCGGGAATGCCTAACACCTTCTCCTGGGTGAACAGAATTCATTACCCAGATTTATGTTTTCGCGGACTGTAATACAGAGTTAACCTTTTCCTCGACTCGGGATTTGAACCAGTGACTTTGGACACCATAAATTATCCCAAGTAGCGACTTTGAATCTTTTAATTATAAATTTCGTTTGGATTGTCTTTTAATTGGAAAAACTCCCTTTCTACGCCATTCGCGGGTGTAGTAAAAAAGAGGTATGACCCTAATATTATCCACATGGCTTGATATTTTTCTGAGGTAGACTGCACATGGCATACCACCTCATTACCACTTCCAATCTCAATTTACTCCATTTTTATCTCAACTCACTATAAATCAAACAGATGTGATGCTAAAACTTTATCATAATCATATCCGGCCTTCAAAGACTTAAACATCAATTCTATATTCTTTTAATATATCTTAACATTCATTTATGAGTAATTGAACTTAAACCTAAAATCCCAAAAGAAAAAAGTAAAATCCTTGACACAAAAATTTTAGAATAAAATTGTGATAAACCTTTGCACATATCATGGCTATCAATACTTTTAAATAACTATTTTGACAAGGATAGATTGAAGTAAGTGTCACGACCCAAAATCTTACACGATCGTGATGGCGCCTATCATGAAACAAGGCCAGCCACTAATTCCAATTTCCTATTTTTACCCAAATTATTAACTTTAGAAAACATCACTTTTTAAATAGAAGTCAAATAATAAAAGATAAAAGTATCAAAACAGCGGAAAAATACAACTGTGGCCTCAAGCGTTACTAGTCATGAGCAATCTAATACAACTGTCTGAAATATAAATCTAGAATAGTGTAAATACATCTAATTTAATAGAGGAATATAGGGAAGGAGAAGGGAGAACTGCGTCACCAAGCAGCTACCTCACAATCTCTGGTGGAAGTCCGCACAAGGAAGATCAAAACTATTACCATGACCAGATACACCTGGATCTGCATACAAGGTGCACGGGGTGACGTAAGTACACCAACTCAGTACGTAACAAGTCCAACATGTGGACTGACAGGTAGTGACGGAAAAAACCTCAATAAGCAATTAGCAATTAATAGAATAGAAATGTAGACATTCTTATAGTTCAAGTAAAATTCAACAGTAATAGATGCAAATGATTAGTAAGACATTCAAAACTCAGAGATTTCCTATATGTACTAGTGCACAACTAGCATGATCAATGTCCCAAAACCTCCACTCACAAGTGCTCAACCATTCGGTACTATATATGACCATCCAGCCCAGAGAAGATCCATCCCATAATATATATCACCGACCGCAGTCATTCAGAACCAAGAACACAAGCCGATCCAGCCTCTCGGAGAAGATCCATCACCTAGTGTAGTACTTCGGACAAGATCCATGTCCAGGGAAGATCCATCCTTCAATATAGTCATCTACAGTGCTCCCTAGGGGTATAAAGACTCTGGAGGTGCTTCTCTAAGCTCAAGCACTATATTAATGCCAGCGAAGTTATGATTAATATCATGCTACGGCATGCAACCCAATCTCATGTTGTCACTCAATAACATGCTCTACGACCCAGTAAGTCATAGCTCACCAGTATCACACATGGCTCCAAAAGTCATTATGCTAGCCCGGAAAATAATAACATATGGAAAATAGTGACAACAGAGATTGAACATAATTTAATATGCATGAAAAGGACTGAGTACAGATGTTCAATAAAATTGTTTACCATGAAAATGGTAATAACAATTAAATTTGTTGATGGGACTCTAAAAATACGTAATTTATTGTTATGTTAGTTGTTAAGCACTTGATACTAGGTGTATGAAATCTAGAGACAAAATGAGAGCTAAAATAGATTATAATTAAACCGATAAACGGATAGGGTCTCAGAGTGATCGATACGGGGCCGCGGAACCAATTCCTAGGCTCGAGCTTGAGCTATTAGGGGTAATTATGGAAGGGCTAACAATTATGAAATAATAGCAAAGGCTCTTTATGGACAATGATAAGCAATAAATGAAGAACTAGTTGAAAATAGTAAATAAGAGCAATGATATCGAGAGAGTATGTTAGACAGAAAAGAGAGAGAGCTTTGGTATATTTCGTGTAGAATAGTTGGATAAACAACAGTTGTTTACAAAATGATACGGATCCCCTTTATATAGATGGGGAATCTCAACATAGTACAAAATACATTAATTGTAAAGACATAGAGATGGGAAATCTAGATATGATACCCTAATTCGGGTCCAGACTTGGCCGGTTAGGCTCTGTCATACTTAGTTGTGTGTCTTGGGAACTCCCCTGTTTTTACCCTTGCCATGGTTGATATTGCCTCTAAGCCGGGCGTAGACGAGCCTAGAGGGAGGGAACTCGATCGCAGCCTCACAACCTCGAGGCCTCTAGATGATCTTCCGAAATGAATTAATGACGAAAAATTGGACCCTCCGATTTTGCTGTATACCGATAGTTTTCGCATTTCCTAGAACAAAGTGATAGGAAACAATTTTGATGACAAACTCTTCGGGCTTCCCGTTATGATGTTATACTGATGTTGCAACCTATAACGTAATCCTTTATGATAACCAGGACATCCCATAGACTTTTCTTTTTGGTGTTATTAAATGCATTGTCGATTCCCGTTCTTCAAAGTGACAGTACCATCGTCGAGTCACTTTCAAGAATTTATTGATTGTGCCTA
Source organism: Nicotiana benthamiana (assembly GCA_034376525.1). NCBI lineage: Eukaryota > Viridiplantae > Streptophyta > Magnoliopsida > Solanales > Solanaceae > Nicotiana > Nicotiana benthamiana. The sequence goes on along the minus strand of CM067337.1, from coordinate 143,842,850 downwards.
CCGATCTATCTTTCAAAGGCATTGATGGCCGCGTTCTCACCTCATATAAATGGGGGGTATTCTGGCACTATCTCTTCATTGAAGTGTCGTTCTCCATTCATTCATTCTTTTCTTCTCACTTTCTTCCTTTATTGTTAACCACCATGTTGGGGGTTCACGGCTTTAAGGTTGTATGGCAGCATTTTCATCAGCTGTATGGTGGCCCTCTACCTGAGCTTCCTCTTGTCGAGCGAGATCACACCGTCTTGTCGTTGTTGTTGTTTTTGTTATGCCTGCTACTGCTGTCGTTATTGGCTCGAGATGATGATACATAGGGGCCAACATCCCTGACTTAGAAAGTTACTAAGAATATACACCACTATTCACGAGGGGGCTCAGATTATACATCACTGCTCACCTTCATACCCTGGTCCGGCGTGGCACTTTGCCCATGGCCAGTAGCTTGCACAACTCAATGTCATAAGAAGTGGATTCTAAGTAGCCGTGAAAGTGAGGCCAACGTTGTCCAGGTTTTTTGCTGGTCCAAGGTTATCTTGGCCGATGAGAGTCCTCGACCTTTGGTAGGCTATGGCATTTTTTTATCCCTTCCTATTTCTCCACTTTCCTCCCCTTCATCTTCTACATTGAAGAATCCATTTTGGAGGGCCAAGACTAGACTTCCGAGGGAACAACGCTTTGGAAGATATTGTCTTGGAGGAAGTATACCCAAAGAGAGGATATACAAAAGTGTTGTTGCAGGTAATTCCCCTGATAAGGGCATCACGGATCCTGCCGATGGATTCTTGAATGTGTACACGTATCCTTTTGCACTAAGCCCCCCTGGTAGGGTTGTGCTCAACTTCTATTTAAAGTATCAAGTTAGCTTTGCGCTGATACACCCGTCATTTTGGCAAATAGTACTGATGAGGAGGTTCTTTGCGGAGAAGGCGAGGCTTGAATTCACACTCAGTCATCTCATTAGGCTGTACCGACCCTTTTACCATCGAGTTCTGATAACCTTGCGGTGTTGATCGACTACACCTTTTGTTATTAATGACGAGAAAGATGGAGATCGGGAATAGATGAGTCAATTTGTTTAGGTATGGACTGTTGACGTTGTCTCCATGGAATTTATTCCATTCCCCGAGGAATGGAAATATACATGTAAGTGGTGTATCCCGTGCCTTCTCAAATTTTCTTATTGCAAAGGCTTGCTTTGTAACCTTATTTGCTCCTTTTCTGTAGTGATATCATGGGTGTCGGGCGAAGTTCCTGATTTTCCTGGTTGGGTCCTGAAGTTGGCGACCCTCTCGACTCATGATGAGTGTAGGTGGCGAGCTATGTCCTGGGGTAGATGGGAAGCAAAGAATCACGGTATGAGTATATACCACCTTTTCCTTTTTCTTTGACTGTTAGGAGAGACGTTTTCCCTTTTTGTTTTAGAATCTTGTTTTCATAGGTATCGGAGAGCCTTCAAAGGCGATGTCGTGATCTTCTAGATATGGGTAGGGGTTGCTCGCTCCCGGGCTAAAGAATAATAGTAATAAGCGGGACATGAATTCGCAAGGTGATGGCGCTCAGAGTAAGGTGAAGCAGGGTCGGGGCTTCGAGACGAAAATATCATTCAAGCCCATTATGCCTGAAGTTTCTGGTTTTTGAAAGATGGCTTGTCCGATTGATCGTGCTTCGACCGGAGTCGATTCTTCCAGGGCGGAGGGGACTAGATCAAAAAATGTGTGCTCGGCCTTTGAGGAAGTCTATCGGCTTCACTTTGCTGAGAGTTTTGACATAGGCCTTCCAGATCCTACGTCTTCCCTTCCTTGTCGAGTTTTTCTTTCCCAGGCTTTTGACAGGCTCAGGTTTTAGCTGCTCCATCATGGAGCCAGACTCCGGAAAGCTCTAGATGAGGATAGATCCCTTAGGCTCTTTTTGAGGAATAGGAGGTCGAGCTTACACACTTGCGATATGAGGCGTATCAGGGATCAAATTACGAGAGCTACATGATGGAGCAGGTAATCTTCTATCTCAAGCCACCATTCGCTCAGTCCTTTAAATTTTTATGTTAACTCTCTATTTATTCTAGTTTCCAAAACATATGGAAGCACTGGAATGTCTTCGAGACGAAGCTGACCGAATCAAGAATGATTATGGCGAGCTTAGAGCTCGGGCGGAGGTTCGGGCTTCTGAGGAAAAAAATGCCTTGGCTAAAATTCCTGCCCTTGAGGTTCAACTTCGTTTAGCTTGTGATAATGCTTCAGTTCGAGCGGATATGGTCACAAAACTCAAATTCGAGCTTTCAAATATCAGGGCTGAGATTGTTGATTCCTGGTCCGGAGCAGTGCTGAGCCAAACTAAGGCCGATCAGGAGATGGCAATTTATTTGAAGGATGCTACCAATGCTCATGCTGAGTTGAAGAGGGTCCTTGATCATGAAGAGAGGATCAAAGAATATGCATGTTTTAAGTCTCGAAGGAAGACTCTCGAGGAGATCCGCGCTAGGGGTTTTGTTCTCTCGAAAGAGTTGGCGCGAGTGAGGGCAGATGAGCGTGGTTCTCGATTACTTATGTTCGATATCGAAAAGAGTGAAGATGAGTCCGGTAGGCTGTAGCTCCTAGGGGTAGGGTGCAGATTTCACCATTCTGTATGTTGCATTTCCAAAGCATGTTTGTAGATGGAGAATGTGTTTATTCGCGTATGTGTAAAAAAGAAAACTTGTGGCTTTACCTGGTCTATACCCTTTTCTATCTTGAATTTGGCAAGGTGAAATGGTCTCAAAGTTAGTGAAAATCCTTAGATTCGTGATATGGTCCTGACGCTTATTAGGTTTGCATGGGGGCTCTTACACACTCGGACGATGCTTTAGTATAAGCTGGTGTTAGAGCTCTTATGCGTTTGCTCAACTATTTTGGGTTTAGTCTCCGAGTCGGGCTTTGACTCGAGCTTATTTGGCCCTCATGATTTTATGTTTGTATGAGTTGGAAAAATGGCTCTTACGGCTTTGAACAAGCGATCTTTTATGTGTGTGGACCTGAGGCTTAGTAGGTTGGCGATAATGGATCTTATGCTTTTCCCCGAGGAATTTGTAGATAACTATTTTAGGTTCTGTCTCCAAATCAGGTCACGACTCGAGCTCATTTGACCCTCAAGTTTTTATGTTTGTGTGAGCTGGCGACAATGACTCTTACGCTTTGGGCCGATGCGGCCTTTTACTATGAGCTGGCGGCAATGACTCTTACTCTTTGGGTCAAAGTGACCTTTTATTAGCTTTAGTTTCCTCTCATTAAGGGCTTTTGAAATTATTTTTCCTGACCCATCGTCTGTTCGGGAAGATCCTTGATTTGAGGTCGTTTGTAGCGATGTTCGAGCACCTCGGGGAGTTTGGCTCGTAGGCTGAGTAGCTCAAAGCCTTATGATTTGGAGCTAACATGGTAGAAGCCCTTTTGCCTATGTTGAGGCTAGCATGTTTTATCGGTTCTTTTTGAAGTAGATTTGAAGTAATGGCCTATGATTTTGTAGTGATGGTCGGGCAACCCCGAGTTATGTTAGTTTGGGTTGTGCAGTCGTATGAACATAGTCATTTGTGCTTAGTCAGAGCCATTTTTGGTCCCCGAGTAGGAGTCTATATCGAAGGTATGCCTTTTCAGGAATCTTACAAATGCAATATATAGCCTAAACTTTAAGATCGAGTTTATGCTTGTAGTAAGGTCTTCAAAATTTTCATGCCTTTAAGGTCTTACAGTTTTTGTTGATACTTGGTAAATGTATGATTCATGCCTTGCTTGAGGTCTTACAGTTTTTGTCGATAATTGGTACAAGAATGATTCATGCCTTTCTTGAGGTCTTACGGTTTTTATCCATACTTGGTACAAGTATGATTCATGCCTTGCTTGAGGTCTTACAGTTTTTGTCGTTGCCTAATATAGGTCTTACGAGACTGAGTCTTCCCACTCGGGGTCTTATGGCCTTGAGTTTTTAATGAATGGCGATTGGCGATAGTCTCTAAGTCATTGAGTTTGTTTTGGCTCGGGATCCGTTACTCGTGAGCTCGGTAATGCCTCATCGAGGGCTTACAATTTTGGAGGTTCCGACCTTGAGGTCATGTTTTTTTTTTGAGTTTTTGATGCCAGACTCCGAGTGTTTGGAGATGCTTCGTGATTTCTATGCTACATTGTTGAGGGCTTATAAGTTCGGAGTTCCTACCCCGAGTTCATGCGGGGGACGAATTTTAAAGCTAGTCTCCGAGTATCCAAGGTATTGTCGATGGAGTCTTTTATTGCAAAATTGAGTTTCCTTTGGAGTATGAGATGCTTTGGTAAAAGATATTCTTTGATTACTTAGCGCAAGTACATGTAGTTTGTTGTTCTGGGCCCGACATGGTTCGTTCGACCGTTTGGACCGATACATCATTTTACTATTGGGACCCTGGGGGGATGCCCTCTAGCATTCGGGGTTGATTGCTTAAGGAAGCGTTGAATATTTGTTGAGTCTTCCTTAGGTAGCACGTGGATGTTACCTTGTTAAAAACCTTGCTAGAAAACCCTCTTCGGGATAAATACTCGGTCAAAGGAAAATATTGCAACGAACGTTTTGAAACCTTAAGGTCTTCGAGCTGGGTCGCATCTCAATTGCTTTGGTCGGAGGCGTGCACAAAGGTTATCGTGAAACATACAGTAAAAAGGTGAGATAATTATACCTTAGCGGCGATGACGCTTTCAGATTTTGGTATTTGTTTGGCAGACGCGATGCGATCCTTTATTTGAATATAGCCGAGGACGTGTCATAAAAGACCATGTGGATGACAATTAGCGGTTCGTAGATTTTGCTCTTTTTGGTTATTTCTCTTTCTCATGACTAATTTTTAGCTCGGTCATTGAATAATTCTCGAAGGTGGTCGTCACTGAGTAGCCAGGACACTTCCTCCCGGAGTTGCCTGCAATCCTCAGTCTTGTGTTTGTACATGTTGTGAAACTCGCATACTAAGTTATAGTGACTTTGTGAAGGATCCGACTGTACAGGCCTGGGCCATTTGATGTCCCTATTTTTGTTGATGGTGAAAACAATATCAGATACGTCAATGTTAAAGTTGTATTCTGACAAGCGAGGTGCCTCATTTGGCCATGCGTTTCTATTGAACCCCGCTCTGTCGATGAGCCCCCGATGATTCTGTCCTTGGTTCATCGATCGATCATTGCAAGGCGGGTTGCATCTCGGGGTGTTCCTCCTATCTTCGGTATATGGCCAATACCTTTCTTTGTTTGGTTTAGCTCCATTACTAAGAGCCTTCTTGGATATACTAAGCCCGAGGGGGCTACTAGCTTGTCGTCCTAAACCCTGATCTTCGAAACGGTATTGATTGTAGGCGTACGACCAGGTCACAGCGGCATATTCGATCAGATTCTCTTTCAATTACGTTGAAGCTGCTAAGCTCCGCTCATTCAGGCCTTGAGTGAAGGCATGTACTACCTAGTCATCATAGACTGGGAGTAGTTCTATTCGTTCCATTTGGAAGAGAGATACAAACTCTCGTAGCATGTCGTTCTCCCTCTATTCGATCTTGAACACGTCGGACTTAATTGCTACTTTGATGGCACCAGCATGTGCATTTATGAATGAGTCTGCCAGTATGGCAAACGAGTCAATGGAGTTGGGAGCTAGATTGTGATACCACATCATGGCATGGCCCCCTTCGAGAGTGTTTCCATGAACTTCTTTAGTAAGAAGAATACAATCTCATCGTCTTTGATGTCATTTCCCTTTACTGAGCACGTGTAGGCAGTCACATGCTCATTAGGGTACGAGGTCTTATTGTACATAGGGAGTTCTGACATTCTAAATTTCTTTGGAATGGGATTCGGGGCCGCTTCCTTTAGGAACAGTCGCTGCACGAACTTGGAATCTACGTCTTTCAGGATCGGGGGTATGCCCGAGATTTGGTCGACCTTTGAGTTGTAAGTCTTAACTTTTTTGTCGTTGGCTACTATCACTTTCTTGCCTGACTCGATCCTTTTGGTGAGGTCCTCGAGCATTTTTTACGATAGTAGGATCAGCTATCGATCCATTATTGCTTGATTTCTCTGGTACCTGTTCGACCGGGGGAGTTGTTCTCGTTGATACTGTGCTAGGAGTTTTTGGGTGGCTTTGTCGCTGAGCGATAGCCAGCTGTTGTTCCTGCAACATTTCAAAAATAACATGAAGGCTAACCTCCCATTCTTCTCAAGCTGGGATTTTTTTAGCTTCATGTTGGTAGCCTTGTTGTATGCTCCTGACGGTGCGTGAGGTTTCATCGACCTGCTGTGCTTCGCGTGGACCCGTATTCGCTGGGATCGGTCCAAGTGAGTTCTCGAGGTTCCGTGGTGGCCCACCAACAATCAAAATAGCCACACCATCTTCTCTATGGTTTTCAAGGTTTATTTTAGAATCTGTTTACTAAGCCAAACATTTTGACCTGAAACCGAAGATCTTGGACAAGAAAAAGTGTGAAAGATAACTTGTGTTGTGTAACAAAAACAGCAAGAGAAAATCACTATTATTTTTAGCCCCACGTTAGGTGCCAAACTGTTAACTATGAAAATGGTAATAACAATTAAATTTGTTGATTGGACTCTAAAAATACGTGATCTATTTTGCTACGTGTATGAAGTTTTGAGACGAGATGGGAGCTAAAAATGAGTTATAATATAATCAAACTGATAAGCTAGACGGGTGGGGTCTCAGACTGACCGATACAGGGGCCTCGAGGCCGATTCCTAGGCTCAGGCTCGAGCTATTAGAGGTAATCGAGGAAGGGCTAACAATTATAAAACAATCAGCGAAGGCTATTTATGGATAATGATAAGCAATAAATGAAGAACAAGTATGAAAATAATAAATAAGAGTAATGATATCGAGAGAGTATTTTAGAGAGAAGAGAGAGAGAGAGAGAGTTCTTATATATTTTGTGTAGAATAGTTGGAGCAACAATAATTGTTTACAAAATTATACGGATCCTCTTTATATAGAAGGGGAATCCCAACACATTACATAATGCATTAATTGTAAAGATATGGAGGATGGACATCTAGATATGACACCCTGATTCGGGTCCAAACTAGGTCGGTTAGACTCTGTCAGACTTAGCCGTGTGTATTGGTAACTCCCCTATTTTTACCTTTTCCATGGTCGATATTGCCTCTAAGTCGGGCGCAGCCGAGCCTCAAGGGAGGGAACTCGATCGCAACCTCGAGGTCTCAAGATGATCTTTCGAAATGAATTAATGATGAGACATCTGACACTTTGATTTCGCCGTATACAAAAATGAATGATATGTCAGCAAGAGAAATAACCTCCTGGGTCTCAATAATATCAGTTTGAAGCTTTAACATGATAATCAACATTATTTACAGCTCAACAGCTCGACTATGTAATCACAACACAGATATTGATAAAAAATAACCACTAAGCGGCGCTTTTGAATGATCCAGGCCACATTTCTCAAGGTGCATGCTCTTACGCCCATCACTTGGCATAGCATCACCTTCGTAATAATCATAGAACACATCGTTCGGGGCCTCGAACCCACAGAACCAAGGTTGGAAGAGTTACTTACCTCAAGCCAATCCCAAACTCTAGCCCGCGACGCCTTTTCGTCTTGAACCGGCCTTCGAATGCCTCGAATCTAACCAAATCAATTTATAACCATCAATATACGCCAAAGGAGTGAAACCTATGCGAAATGATCCAAATTACAATACAAAATCCGAAATTGACTAAACCCGACCCTCGAGCCCACGTCTCGGAATTCGACAAATTTGACATCAATAGAACCCTTATTTCACCATGACTAAATTCATACCAAAAGTACCAAAATCGGACCTCAAATAGTCCATTCAAATTACTACTCAAAGCTCTCCAATTAACCAAGTCCTAACCCCCAATTTACCATTAATTTTCCTTTAAATTTTCATGCTAATTAATAAAAATCATCATAATAATGATCTTAGGAACCAAGGACCTTACCTTAATGAACCCCTCTGAAAATTTCCCTTGAAATTGCTCCCAAAAGCTTCACCCTGAATGAAATATTGAGAAAAATAACCAAAAATCAAGAAGGAAATTTTTATAGTTTCTTACCCAGGATTTTTGCACATGCGGTCTATTTCCGCTTCTACACTATCGATTCTGCGATTTTTCACTTAAGTCCTATTTCCCCACCTACGACCCAGACTCCACATCTGCAGGCCCGCTGGTGTGAGTCACCTCCCGCATCTGCATCTTCTATTTTTTTCGCTTCTGGCCGCATCTGCAGCTCCATATCTGCTTCTGCGAGTCCGCACCAGTGGTCAGCTAGCCGGAGGTGCAGTTATGATAGCAATAGAAAACTTCTCCTGCCAAAACCAACTCAGAATCTCCCATAAACCACCTGAAATCACCCTGAGGCCCCCGGGACCTCAACTAAAAGCACGAACAAGTCATATAACACTAATCAAACTTGTACAAATCTTTAAAACACCTCAAACAACATCGAATCAACCGAATAACATCAGATTCAAGCCTAAGGTTCCAAAAATCTTCCGACTTATGTTTTTGATCAAAAAGTCTATCAAACCACGTCCGAATGACTTGAAATTCGTGCACACATCCCAAATGATACAAAGGGCCTACTGCAACTCCCGCATTTCCATTCCTACCCCTATATCAAAATCTTATCTATCAACCGAAAAATGTCAAAATTCCAATTCCACCAATTAAGCCTAATTTTGCTACGGACCTCCGAAACACATTCTGATTGCACTCCTAAGTCCTAAATCATCTCTTGGATCTATCTGAACCATTGAAATTCACATCCGAGCCCTTCTTCACATAAGGCAATATCTGGTTCACTTTTCCAACCTAAGCTTACTCAAAAGAAACAAGTGTCTCATTACTTTCAAAAATCATTCCGGATTCGAATCGACTAACCCGATACCACATAAAATAAACAAAGCATAAAGAAGTGGAATGGAGAAAATAAAGCAGTAACTCATAAAATGACTGACCGTGTCGTTACAGTAAGTTTTTTACCTAAGTTATCAAATTTCACTGAGGCATATTCAAAAACATTATAAATTGGTGTCTAGTAATTTTTGAGGATTACAACTGATGACGTGTGGGTTTAACACATGATGTTGCGGATGTAATGACGTTGGAGCTTAGGTTGCCCATCTTTCAATTTTACGAGAAGCCCGTTATCACAATTACTTCAAATCAAAATTCGGTTATAATTTTCATCTATATTAGATTATGTATCAATTACTATAAAATCAAGATTCTTTCTGTTAAGTTTAATTTTGAATCTTTTAGTTAGTTTTTTTTTATTGTAATCAATGAATATATTGTCTTTATGACTAGTAGAATCCGATTGATGGGAAGACACAATACTTTTTTGTCAAAAATGGGTGGATATTCTTTATGCATTTGAAAGGATTGCTACAGGTGGAGGAGGGTATAGTGGCTGTTAAGGTTGAGGTAAGGGGGAGATGGTAGTGGAAGAAGAAGTGGGGAAGAAGGTAAAATAGAATTGGATGTGGTAATAAGGTGGCATGTCATGTGATGTCCAACTCCATAAAATGTTAGGTCACATAGATAGTATTGGCCACAATGGAGGGAACTAACGGAGGAGGGATATTTTTGCACCAGTTTTATTGTGTTGATGGTAACACATGTATATCAATATTGAACATGCAAAAACTAGTGGACTTGTTTACAATATGATAACTAGGGGCGGCTCTAGTGTTGTGATACTGAGTTCATATGAACCTCGTATTTTCGACACAAAACATAAATTATACCAAAAAATATATTATTATTGCAACAAATACTAGATATGAATCTATAATTTGGAATATAATATGATCAACACTAAATATCTTAAAGATCATTCTGGTAAAACTTAAATCATGGATCTAGCTATGATGGTAACCTACACGAAATTTGATTTCGTAAAAACTATATTTGCACTGTGAGTCCCTGAGAACATATGGTCTTTCATCGCGGGTTGACACGTTAATTGGGATACAATAACGTTGCTACTGGCTATGTTTTAGACTCGCATAGATCAATCATGAGGGTTGCTTCCATTATAAGATAAATATGTTGTATCATACACTTTTTACATGAACTCTCACATTTCATACCTCCTCTTTCCTTTATAAGTAAGATAAAAGACTAGATATGGTTAGTTAAGAGTATTTGGATTTTGCATTTAGAGTGAGAAACTCCCCCCTCTCTAAATATACCCATATGAATTCAACCAATATATCACCAATCATACCACCAGAACCATCGAATAAGAATAACCAAATGGAAGTGGAAGAAATAACACCACATTCCTATAAGAAAATGCTCTTTGACAAACCACCAATTAGCCAAACACAACACTATGATGAAGATTCAACAATAATAATCAAAGATGATAAAGAAAAAAACATTGAAGGATTAGTCGCCCTTTTCCAAGAAAACAAGAACCGCCTATATCTACCATGGCGCTTCTCTGTTATCATAAAGGTCTTTGGACGTATAATGCTTCACCACTATCTTCATTCTAAACTAATTGACTTATGGAAACCATCTGAATAGTTAATCTTGATTGACCTGGATTGGATTTCTTTAATATCAAATTTCGTCTAGAAGAAAATATGGCTAAAGCACTACATCAAGGGCTAAGGTTTGTCTCTGGAAACTTCTATCAGTACTTAAATGGGAACCAAAATTTGTGCCACAATAAGAAACCCTCTCTACCACGGCTAGAGGTCTTCATTGTTCGGTTTGGATTAGTTTTTTCCTTAAAATAACCAAACCATGTAAGTCGGTTTTTCAAATATTAGAACCAAACCAAATTCAATTAAATCGATTTTTTATCGATTCAGGTTATGTTGGTTTTTTGGTTTTTTCGATTATTTGTCGGATTTTTCTTAAATATAAGATATACACTATCAAATACGTATTCCGGCAACCACATTTTTAATGTAACACTATTAAATCAATTGCCTTTGAGAAATTTATTATTTACCAAGATATAGTAATGACAATTGAATCAAACAGTGATGAATAATTTAAGACTCAATTAAAAATATATTATTTCTAATACAAAATGGATTATTACACTTAAAAAAAGAAAACTACCAATCAAACTAGAAGGTAAAGATAAAGAACTATACTATAAGTGCAAACTATTAATGTTTACCATTGAATTTTTGAAACTTTGTATAAAAATATACATTATATATGTGTAATAATAAATTTGAAATAGCTACTCCTATAGTCAGTTTGGTTCAATTTTTTTGGTTTTTTCTTATTAAAACAAAAACCAAACCAAGTTTGATCGATTTTTAAAATTCAAAACCAAAATCAAAACCAAGCAAAACAAAAAAGTATCAGTTTTGATCGATTTGGTTTGATTTTAGGTTTGGTTTAGTTTTTTGAGTTTTTATGAACACCCCTAATCACAGCCATATGGATTCACCTACCACAACTACCAACAAAATTTTATGACAAAGAAATACTGGAAACAATTGGTAGGAAATTGCAAATTGTTAAGGTGAGTCATGCACCTCCTCTACGTTGAGAGGAAGATCTGCATGAGTTTGTATCCAAGTACCCTTTGAAACTCCAGTGGAAACATTACTAATAATTGTAGACCATAAGTAAGCAGTGATTTACGGCGAAGGCACGTTATGTACAACATGCGGAAGAATTGGCCACACAACTAAAAATTGCAACTTCAAAAAATTTCAACCACCATTGTCACAAGAAGCACCAGAAAACTCAGGGGTAAACATCAAGGAAGGGGGGAGGATGGATGGAAGATAGTAACCTTCCCCAAATAAAAGAAAATAGACAAACAAAAGACAAAGGAAAGAAACAATCGAATTAGAAACAACTAGCACCATGCATCAAAAGCACAAAGATTCCAAAGGAAAATGTTTGATACAAATTTAGGTGAGTTTCTAGAAACTAAAACTATTCAATAAAATTGTAAGTCAAATAATACCCAGTCAAAAATATTACAATAGGCCAGCAGCTCTGTCAATAAACAAAACATGATCCCCACTCCCAGTAACCCAATACATGCGATCCCAACCCAAATACAATGCCAAATTTAAGGCGGGAATAAGGCTTGATGAATACTAACATTTGCATTGGGCCACTTAAGGATGACTACAAGGAGGCCCCTACCCATAGCACATTCCCAAACGCAAACAATGCTAAAGTTGGGGCATTGGGCCACCAGGCGGATACTGAATAAGCAATTGGGGTCTACATCCAATTGGAAACACCCAGCCCAAATAATCACTTCTACCCAAATACCAACGCGTCCCATACCTCTCTCTTATCAGAAATCTCTAATGGGGAAAACTCACCACACTCCAAGAACACTCAAGCCTCACATGAGACCACTCAATCTCATATGACACCCTGCGTCCACTCAAACTGATGCCACATTAATTATGAATCCCTCTCCCTAGATATAACCGATAATCTTTCCATTGACCAAGATTTGATACCAAAGACGCAATTATGAATCAGCTCGTTAACATAAGCCCCCTATTACCCATAGTAGCAAAATAAAAAAGCATAAAAATGGAAAAAAATCAACCACCCACCCACCATTGTGACTTTCTTTCCACTGCCGCTGGACCACTCTCTAGCATCCTTGTTGGAGGTATTGCTACAAGGATAGGTCCTTGATGCCTTTGGCCCATGCATGTGGCAAACGATGACAAGCCACGGCAACATGCAACCAAACTTGGACCCCACACTACCCAATAGACTAATCTCCCAAGCTTTCCAGTCAATTTAATTCTTCCTAAATCTGGGAACGGATGACCCAGTAGCGCCCCAGGTGTTTGTGACCATCGAACCCCAAAAACACCAGGCTCTAGTAGAGACAAACCAGTCACTAACACTGGGAAGCATTATCGCCACTTTTTTCTCTCCTTGTGGAGAGAGATTCGGGTTACGACATTCCATAAGAGTAATGACTCATTTCCTTTTGGGAATTGGGTATTGGAAGGGTTATCACCTAATGAATTATTGTACGTTAGGGCACCTAGAGTAATAAAATCTTGAATTGGTTTCCATTGTTGATACCCAATTTTTCTCTATATATTTTAAATATACATAAAAACTATCAAAATTATATATATATATATATATATATAAGCATGCACAAGGCTTTCATTATTTTTCCATAATTTTAAGATTTGAAGTTAATTTATTGTCCCCCATTTTATCCATAAAAGCCCCAATAATTATTTTCAAAATTATATTTTTGATTATTTATTTATTTGAATTCTATGTTTATACCAAAATACGGCTGGTATAAATTTTATGTATTTTTACAATTACGTTTCGTATTTTTTAAGCTAAATTACATATAATTACAACATTAGACTATTTTAAAATATAATTATATTTTATATACATAAAATTGGCCCCTATATTTAAAATTTTTAATTATATATTTTAAAATATATTGAAACCTTAAATTATTTTCCAGATATTACTTATTATTTTATTAAAATTAAAAGTAAGAAAAAAATGGCTATTTAAAATACAGCCAGATTTGGCTTTCAACTATAACCAAATCAGACCCCCAATGCCAGCCCAATTTATACCTAATACCCCGACCAAGATCCAAATATCCATTACCCAACCTAGTCTATTTTAAATCATGGCCGTGATCAACGGCTCTCATTTTCCCTTTCTTTTTAATTTAAAAATGATCCCTAACCCTACTCACTTTCCAAATCCCCGTTGCCCTCGGATGCTCTCATTTTCTCTTCTCTCAAACCTAACCTTAGACTCTTTCACTCATCTCCTTCTCTGGTCATCTCCGGCGACCATCCTCTCAACCCCAAGCTTCCAATGGTCACTCCACCTCCTTGCTCATCATATCTAAGGCCCTCAAGGGTCCTGGGCCATATTGATTGGGACCTAAGGTTTCTGATTCTGTTGTTTGAGGTTTCTCTGGTGTGATTTTGGGCAAAATCACACCATGTGTCTTACGATTTGTGAAGTTACAACAGGTTCTTTCAATTTCTATTTTGGGTTTCCTTTTTTAAACCCTAGCTCTTTTCTGAATCTCTCAGATCTATGTTATTTTCATGCTTTCAGCTTGTTTCCTTCTACGATATGCTTATCCTCAAACTCACTTCTGAAAGGTCTTCCACTTTTACACCATTTTCACTTTCCTTGAAAACTAAGGCTTTCTTAGAGTTCTTTCTTCACATGTTTTAACCGAGCTCTTCATAATTTAACCTTTTCTCCTTATTTATTTTGATCGATTTTATGTTCCTACAACTTCTTAACTTGACTCTATTAGAAGCCCTAATTTTTTATGATTTTCCTTACTTTGTTTCCTTTTGTGTTAGCATGATTTCTTTACTTTGGTTTATTTGTGTGTTAGCATGATTTTCTCTACTTCGTTTCTATGGGTTAGAATGATTTTCTCTACTTCATTTCTATGGGTTAACATGACTTTCTCCACTTCTTTTTTGTGAACTAGCATGATTCTGTTCACATCGTTTGAGTGGGTCAACATGATTTTCTTTTCATTGTTTCTATGTGCCAGCATGATTTTCTTTGCCATGATTCTCTGCGTCAGCCTATTTACCTGATTCTTAATAATCTCTCGTGGTTACCATACTTCGAATATGTCCTGCTGAATCATTAGCTTGCTCACATCACCTCTGTATGATGGTGTTTGCTCATCTCTTGTTTCTTTTATATAACTGACCTTGTTTCTTTGTTACTCTTGTTCATTCGTCTCTATTTATATGTTGAAATGTATAAAATCATAAATCCCCATAATTTGTTCTGATTGAACTATCTTCTTTTAAAGCCCTAAAGCTTTACCTTGCCTATTTAAATTAACTGATTTCATTACCTTATTTACTATGGTACTTTGTTTACTTAGTCTTTCCTTAATCGGTTTTTCCTGAATTTGGTCCTAATTGACTATTCTATGCCTACTAAACCTTGAATATTTCCTTATTCAATCCTGCATTGATTCTTCTTCCTACTTTATATGGTACTGAATCTCTCCGTTTGATCTTAATTCCCTTAACTTAAGGAAGTGCTTCCTTGATTCGACTGATTCTGAGTTCTTAAATTGGTGTACTACTATATATTTTACCTTATTCCACCACCTACTTTTAACTATTGATACTCTAAGTCATTCACAAACAAGGCACCGATACTTGGCTTTCAAATACTCCTCTCTTATTAAAATCTTTGTTCTCGCTTCTTCTTTGTGTTATTTGCTAGTATTAGCCGGCTGCAAGCCAAGGCTAATCATATGTGCCCTTTGGTTCTTTCATTCTACTTGCTTCTATCATCACTGATATATCCTAGTTTAACATAAGGCCTCAAAAACAACATGTTTCTCTTCTTCTTTCAGCTTCTTTTATTTCTAGCCTGCTTTTACTGGTTTTGTTGTGAAGTTTGTAGTTAGGATGCTAGTACGACTCCCCTCCCTTTTGATTTATATATTCCCTTGTGTGATTCAAACATGTCTGGACAATTGTTTTCCTAACCTGTTGTGTGCTTGCTATTCTTATGAATCCCAAATCTTTATCCATATATGTTCTCCTTAATTGGTTTGTGATTATTCCAGTTTCAACTATTTTTTAGCACGTCCAAATTAGTCCAAATACCCTTGCAAGGGATATGTGTTTGTAGTCAAATTACTGTGTATTCTCAAACCTTTAACCCTTGTGTGACTACTGAGTTCAGTTGGACTTTATGACTATCGAAGTATTTGATTTTGTATATCACTCTAACTTCTTTAAAATAACCTCTATTACCTTATTAATTGCTTTTACAAACAGACTTTTAAGTCCAGTCTTTAATAAATTTCTTTCAACCTATGTCCTGCACTTCCACTTCATTCTTAGTTAATAAGTTCTGCCCCCTCTATTATGTATACTGCCTTGGGATCCTCTTGAGAACTCTCTGAACTCTGGCACAGTGAGGCTGGTCTTCCACACTGCACTGGTTCAATGCTTGGCTACTAAATCTAGGTGTAAGCATTTCTTGGTGTCCGTGAGACCCTTTGGGAACTTAATGCACCTAGAATCTGATTTGTCTATAGAAATGAGGCTTGAAAGACCATTGGAGGCTTTGGGAAATTTAGGGTTAACTGCAGTCTTTCTATAAAATAGCTTATTTATTTTCTCCTTTTACTCATATAATTCATTTATTGGTCTTTAATAATTTGTAAATAGATATTTGTATTTAGTAAAAAAGGAGGGTAGATGTATACTTTGTGGGGTAATATGGATAGAAATCCTGCTCATAGGTTTATACATCCAAATCTACCTACTTCACTCGATATTAAACATGGTCATAGGGTCTTTGTTCTTGTTGAATCTGATTGCTTCTTGCATAATAGAATCATGCATATGGGATTCCACTTCTAATTTTATTTGCACCATAGTAGAAATCATGCCTATAAGGACTTCACTTCCACTGTCATTTGCATCAAATAGAAATCATGTTCTTAACGTTCTGCATTTTTCGCCATGTAGAAATCATGTTCATAGGGTTTTACTCTTGATGAATTTGATTTAATTTGCATAATAGACATCATGCCTATAGGTTTCACTTCAAATTCCATGTAGAAACCATGTTCTTAAGTTTCCGCTTTTTTCGAAATCATGTTCATAGGGTTTCAAGCAACCGTGTCTTAAATCAGTTCGAGTATAAATACCATGTCTATAGGGATTAATTCTGATCCAGTTCTAATAAGTCTTTCATATGTTACTAAAACCAGTAACACGCCAAGAAACCATGCCTATAGGATTTTTATTTGCAATTACATCTAGTAACCTGATTAGCCTAATAAGTCAATTTCATTCTGCCTAGTTTACTTCTTAAAACTGACCTTATTAAGCAATGACATTTTCTGAAATTAGTTCTTTCTAATTTGCCTTAACCTCATTAAATATCCTGCGTACAGGTGTTAAAAGAGTCTATTTTGAAAACTTGTTTGTCTTTGCATTAATATATAGACACAGTACTGTATATAGGCAAGCCTTAGGGCATTTTTCAAAACCTCCATTTCCCTTAAGTTGTTTCCATCGTTCAACATTTCTAATTCTAATAAGCTGTTAAAAGGAGTCACCAGGCAACTATTAGGTTATAACCTCTGAATCTGAAGGTGGTCTATTTCTGCATAATCACTTAGAAATCATGCTTTAGGAATTTGACTAATAAAGACCTTAACTGTGATTGTGTCGTGATGCTTGTATGAGGAGGAAATTGTTAGCCTCTTAATTGCTCCCATTATGTGAAAGTCTTAAATATTTCTGACTATCGCCTTAGATTTTTGCCTTTAAAACCTTAGCGGTACGTCTAAAACCACCTATAGGCAGATGTCCTAACACCCTCAGGGACCGTTAAGAAGGGGCGGGTAGCAGCATGCAGTAGGAATTAGTGACCAAACTCACTTTGCATGACCAATAAGGGGATGAGAAGGGTAGACATGGGATATAATAACTACGTGTTAATGTCACGTGTATCCCTTCATTAAGAAGTGTCTAACGGGAATTGTGTAGGGTGATCCTATAGGTTAAACCACCTAGGACCCTTCCCTACCTCAAATCCTCTTTTTGTTTAAAACTTTGCTTTATAATTTGTTCAATATCCTATTTCACTACTTGAATTGTTCAATGCACTTTACAAACAACTTATTTGATTCAACTATTTGTATAGACTAATTTGTAAATATAAGTTCAGTTGGGACCCGTAGTTGTGGACCAAGAGGGGTGCTTAACACCTTCCCCTCGGGGTTACTTCCAGCCCTTACCCTAATCTCTAGTAATGCGTACCAACCCAAGAGTTAACTACACTGGGTGACCTAACTCACCTTAATTCGTTAGGTGACGACTCTTCAAATACCCAATTTCCGAAAAGGAATAACAAACTTGTCTTTACAAATTAGTCCAAGCATGTTTTATCACGTGCCCTTCTCCCTTATTCGAATTTAACTGTTTATTTTAACCATTTATGATTCCTTTATTGCCTTGAAAACTGACTTGTCTACTTGCTTTTCTTTTTCTGTAACTGTCTTCTCAATTAATATTGTATTCGTTGCTTCCTACATGAAAATACTTGCCTACATGTTATTAACTGCTTCATAAACCATGCTCCATATCATATTCTACTCATGCGAATCAAATCCTATAGCAACGCTTTAATGAGTGATTGCGCTCTTCCTATTTACTTACCTTAAATTTGGAAAGACTTATGTGTGGTAATACCAGTCGATCGAAGGTGCAGTCAACATTCCGTGCCTTCCCCCTCAAGTTTTCTGCTTGAGGGTACCAGTCTAAACCTCATAGAAACCTTACTCCATTTAAATTGTACATGCATCATGGTCAAACCTAGTCGGATCAATTATGTTGTCCACATAATGATCCTGTAAGATAAGCCTTATCCAAAGTCCATCGGGTTATCCATAATCCCAACGGGTGCAATCACGTTCTGTGCATTAATTTGGAGAACTAAATGCTTATATGCTAATCATAAATGTATAAATAGTCGAATCCGGAGGGGGTAAGGCATAATCCTTTGTTTTGCAGAAAATGAGGCATGAGGTCCCCAGATTGAGTATGGTTAGAAATATCCCTCTATTGTTGCTAGATTGGTGGGAAGATCTCTCCTCAAGTGACAAGAAGCATGCGAAAAAGTACCTATGCAACTTGCCATCCCTGCTATATATTGAACCAAATAACAAATTGATCGAGGCTCCTACTCTGTTCTGGGATAATGAAAGAGTGGTGTTCCGTTTCACTGACATAGAAATAAAACCACTTCTATAGGAAATAGGAGGGCTCGTAGGTTTAACTTGGGACAGTCCCGGTTTTTTGGTGCCAGAAAATTGTACAAGCAGGGGACTTTTTAAGATGATAGGCTAAAACAGAATGTCGACCTACTGTGACTAAAGGACTCCCACATATCTTTCGAATATCTTTATGAGAGGTATGGCTGTAGCAAGTCTTTTTGTGCTTACCATGATGAGATCGCCCTCACATCACTGGGTCACATCCGCTACAGAGTGTTCGTGTTCATCGTGTGCTTTCTGGGAATGATAGTATTCTCGATGAAATAAAGGAAGAATCCACACTAGGTTGTCCATGGTCGCCAGAACTCTGATGGAGGGGATTAATGGATAGACCTATACCATAGTCCCCATGATCATAGCTAATATCTACAGGGCCCTAGAATGCTGTCAAAGAGAGGTCAAGTATTTCGAACGTTATAACTTATTGCTGCAGTTATGGTTGTTGGAGCATCTCCAAAAGGGTCGCTATCGCTAAGAATTTCCGCGAAGGGCTTGGAACGACGACATTGATTTACATCACCCTAAGCAGATGACCTATATTTCGGACAGATTTTCTCAGCTGCAAAGTGCCACCAAATGGGTAGAGCTCTTCGACAACCTGGCCGAGGGACAGGAACAGTGGATGGTTGAGTTGTTTCCAATAGACGAGTTCATTATCAGGTCCAGGGATGCCCCGTGTTTGGCATTGATAGGGTTGAGAGGGATATATCCATATGTCTCTATGCGAGTTATGAGGCAAACGTGTATAAAATAGGTTGTACCAAGGGTCATCAAGATGAGTCACTTCAAGGCAGACTTTTAAGACGACGATGTCTCTTACAAGTGTCAAGCACATCACATGTAGCACTGCAAGATCATTATGGAGAAGAATACCATTGAGCCAGACAGATATCATGCAGGGTGCGAGCCTCTCTACCTGGCCTGGCTAGGGGACAACCTGAAAGGAACAGTGACACTAGGGACCGATCGAGGAAACAGAACTATAGACGAGGAAGCTGAAACCCTAGTCAAGTAAAACAGGTTATGCAAAAGGGTTCACGACTCTAAAAATGAGCACCGGAAAATAAATGAGAAGAACGCAAGGTTGATTTAAGAATGGAAAGAAATAGGTCACCTCCAATAGGAAATTAGAATACCTGGAGCAAGGAATCATGGACCTACAAGGCAAAGACATAAAGAGGATCGAAAACTGCCAGAATGTTGAGGGAGGACACCTGGCCAGAGCGTACTTGCTGCTTGGACTACGCGAGCAAGGGGATCTATATGACGGAGTCCGAAAATTCGAATCAAGGGAAGGTTCTTCTAGGACAAAATAGATTAGGATTATTTTCTTTGCTTAAAATGTAATAAGGTCAAGTGCTAGTAGCGACTTGTTTTACTATTATGTTTGTATCATTTTTGGAATCGTCTACTTTTATGTTATGAAATGGGGCATTTATTGGCATTTGAACTTCTCTAAATTTATTTGTCGCTAGGCCTACCTCGGTGGCACAACAAGGCTCCCAAATTAGAATACAAGTTTATATTTCGCAATATGTGTTTAAATTTCAGAATCCCTACTAACTTGTAACCTTTTTGTTTTGTTTATTTTTATTACTATTCCCATCCATATAGGTTGGTTCTCCGTACTGGCATCATCATCATATCATACTAGAGGCCCTCACCTCCTCCTCCAAGAAACAAAAAAGTAGAAAGAAAGCAAATGTGGATGACTTAAGTGGAATACGAAAGGAAAACATTGAGAATACAGAGACCTCCGACGACTGCAGTACTTCGGCCCAAATGACCTGGTTTTGATACTTGAACAAAAATTATTTGAACTAAAAGGAGAACTTGAGCAAGTAAGAAATTTGGAAAACTTGTTATTCACCCTCAAATCCATGAACATAACGTAAAGAACCCAACACCTCCTCAAAACACACAGATTCAACAGCCGCAAAATCATACCATGCCAAATCAATACACCACTCCACCACAAAATATCAATCCATTACTGATACCAACTCCACAACAACAGCATCAACCAATATTGTACCCACCAACCACCATTTACCGCACCCCCCAAAATACGCCACCACTCATTTCTGATCCACAAAACTCCACCAATGACCCACCATACCCAAGTTCCTGGCATCCACCAGAACAAAGCCATATATGTGCAAATCGTGCCATATTCTACCCAATCGCTCTCCTGCGAATTAGAACTTTCCAAAAAGGACCTCTTCATTAAGAACATGGCTGAATAACTCAAGAAGTTAACAAGTTGAGTTCAAGGTGTTAAAGGCGATAGAGTAATTGAAAGTTTGAACTACGAAAATCTGTGCAAACAGCCCGATGTGGAACTACTAGAGGGATACAAGCCTCTCAAGTTTAAAATGTTCGATGGTACGGGTGATCCCACAGTTCACCTAAGAACCTGCTATGACAAGCTTGTCGGGGTTGGAAAAGATGAAAAGATTCGGATGAAGCTCTTTATGAGGAGCCTTACTGGGGATGCTTTATCTTGGTATATCGGCAGAATCCCAAGAAATGGTCAAATTGGGTAAGCATGGCATCAGAGTTCGTGAATCGATTCAGATCCAACATAGAGAATGCACCTGATGTCTTCTGCATTCAGAATCTCTTGAAGAAACCTACCGAGACTTTTCGTGAATATACTACTCATTGGAGGCCGGAAGCCACCAAGGTCAGGCCCGATCTAGATGAAGAACGGATGAACAAATCTTCGTCAGGGAACAGGATCCACAATATTACGAGAGGTTGATGGTTATCAAAAATCACAAATTCTATGATATCATCAAGCTCGGGAAAAGGATCGAGGAAGGAATAAAGAGTGGGATGGTAACAAATTTCGACGCACTACAATCCAAGAATAAGGCACTCCAATTAGGTGTCATATTGAAAAAGAGAGATGTTGTGGTAGTAATAATGGCCCAGCGCCCAAAAGCTCCGCTCACATATCAAGCACCTCCACCCACATACTAGACACCTCCACCTACATATCAAGCATCACCACCTACATACCAAGCATCACCACCACATATCAACCTTTATCTCCACGATATTCCCAACCAGCCTCTATCCATCACATCTATAATTCCCAACCATCCTACTTCCAATCACCACTAACTCGCCAAAATTACCCAAGACCAAGACCCAACTTCGACCGCAAGCCACCTAGGCAATACACCGCCATTGCTGAGCCCATAGAACAATTGTATGAAAGGTTAAAAGATGCATATCACGTCACTCATGTTCCCGATATGGCACTAGAAAATCCATCCCAATAGGTAAATTTGAACATAACCTACGCATACCACTCTGGTATGAAAGGACACACCACTGCTGAATGTCGAACCTTGAAGGATAAGATCGAGATACTCATTGACAACAAGGTCATACAAGCAAAGGAATCCGCACCTAATGTTTGCAACAATCCCCTCCCTGATCATAGAGGTAACGATGTACATGTTGTAGAAACAAATGACGAATGGGACCTTGAGGGGTCAATCAGACTTATCTGAGAAGGTGATGACTCTAAGGTAATTACACTTACTCATATCATGGTTCAGACTCAGGCACCTATTGATGTTGAGATAACTATATCAGTTCCATTCGAGGTGGAAGTAGCTCCTCCGGCAACCACATCCGTTCCATTTAAAGTGGAAGTGGTCATGCCTTTTACTATGACGGTGTCAACAACACCATTATTCAACTTGAAAGCAATACCCTAGGATTATGTTGTCGAGGCTCAGCAAAAAAGGAAGACTAAGATAGAGAAATCTAATGCCGCACGAGGTATGACTAGAATTGGAAGACTCTATACACCTGAACACCTGGGAGGTTCAAGTAAGGATGCTGCTACTAGGTAACCCACCATTGAGATTGGGCATGATGACTAATGGAGGAAAGTACAGGCAAAAGAATACTATGTTATTGATCACTTGAACAAAGTCCTTGCTCAGATATCTATCTTGTCATTATTATAGAATTCAGAAGCACACAAGAATTCTTGATGAAAGTATTGAGCAAGGCTTATGTACCCAATAATATCACTGGTGGAGAAATTGTCAACATGGCTTGCCAGGTGCTGGAAAGCTGTAAAATTATCTTCCACAAAGATGAGCTGCCACTTGAAGGTTTGAATCACAATCGAGCATTGCATATTATGATACAATTTGACGACAAATTCATCACCAAGGTCCTGGTCGATTGGGGCTCTAGTTTGAATATTTGTCCACTGGATACCCAGAAAAGGTTGGACAAAGGTTTCCTGAAATATGGACCGGAAGCATGAATGTGAAGGATTTTGATGGGTCCCGTAGGGACACTATCGGGGAAATAAACCTTTGTTTGCAGATGAGGCCAACTTGGTTCGCGTTGAATTTTAAGTGCTTGACATACCGGCCTCGTACAATCTTTTGCTAGGCTGTCCCTGGATCTATGTTGCTGGAGCCGTACTCTCCACACTACATCAAGCCGTAAAATTCAAATGGAGTCGTTAGGAGGTAATCATTCATGGAGACGGGAGTAACCTCATCTACACTAGTCATACCATCCCGCCCATTGGACATAGAAGGAGGCTAGGAGGGGAGACCTATCATCATATTGAACAGGTCAATGCCGTCGAGAAGGATAACTGGTGGAGTAACAAAATAGAGATCATACTAGCATGGTCCGGTTATGAATCCGGTAGGGTGTTTGCAACAGGGTATCAACAAGCCAATAAGCTGAAAAATCATGGTACCACTTTTGGGCTTGGATACCAGTATACATGGAACGAGTACAGGGAATGGTCGCCTCCATTGCGTGGAACACATTACCCTCTCGAGCAACCGATACACCATTTGGAATAAGCTTTCCATTAGGTGGACACAATATGGGGAACTATTGAAGAAGAATAACTAGCTAGGTTGAAGGATCTATTCTTAGAAGATGAATAGATGGACTATAGTACCATAATTGAGGAGGAGGAGGAGGAAGGCCTCACCATTCAGACTGTGCCAAAGGGAGTCGTTCTCAGAAACTGGACTGCCACCCCGTCCCGATCTCGCCGAGTCCAAGGGTAGCCTAGCAAAATATATAGTTGTTCTAGGCATTTACATTTTTTAAGAAATTTTCTATATGACTTCTCTGTTTTAAATAAATGCTCGATCCACCAAGCCAAGCTTTTGTTTGAACAATTTTCTCATTTTAATCACACGTATCTATGCTTTATCATTATTCATTACTATTTTTTATACTTTTCCCTTCTACAGTGTTATTATTACTTTTCGTGATGAAGACGTGACTCTAATATGTAATGAAGCAACGCAACATGTCCCAAAATCCGAGGAGCGCGACTGCGCTCAACCGAGTAAACCCAACGGAGCAAGCCTGTTAGATTTTGATTCTACCCAACCTAGTCATGAATAAGAAGGGAATGTTATCCCATTTAATCAAAATGCTAAACAATTTTCCACTAGCAACTTTCATTTCATTTTCATTAATGACTTCATTCATAGTTTCAAAATATTACAAGTTACAAGTTTAATAAAAAATCATGCTTGTCAAACTCCCACATTTCATATGCCCCTCAATTGTGGGTAGTGATATACTTATAAAATGATTCTCCTACTCTTCCTTAATCAACACGTTCAACTACTTATAGTATCCTACCCAGAATTGAGTACTAACTCACTCATATTAAACCCTCGGACTAGAATAAGCACTAGACATCATCAATGGCGACAATAAAACTGAATCTAGAAGCCAAAGGGGTAGAAGCCGTTTTCTATGAAAAGCCTAATACATTATCGTCCTCTTCCTCTTTCGCACCATATTTATAACCCGTTACCAGCGCAATTGGTGTACTTGACAAAACAATCCTTGCTATAGCCTCAAAACTACTCTTCCTTCTACCAACAACATCAATAACAACAATTGACTCTCCACCTTGGTGGTGTCCCTTTATGTAGGACTCGATTATTCATAAATACCCCAGAAATTTCCAATTCGACTAACTCCCTAAATTTTTTAGAAATTTCGGCAGCATCTCCTTTGAAATTAGGCCTATCTACCTGCCAGAGAACCACCAAAACATCCTAACAACTCATCCACAAGAGACAAAGCATCACAATGTACATATCAACAATACCAATCTCACAATTACAAGCATCACGTTATCACAATGATACCTGAATGGCTGCACATTTTTTTAAATCACAACATCTATAAGGTATTTTTCAAATTAAAACCAATAGTTATACAATCAAGCAAAAATATTTTCTTTCCACAATGCTTTCGGCCTTCAAGGTGGCCTCTTTCAATTTACAAGCATTGGAAATTACACATTTGTGGAAACAACCCCAACCTCCAAACTTATCTAACAAGGATGACAGCCAGATACCTTGCATATGCTAACTATCCATTGAATTTACCTTCAAAATTATCCATCGAAATGTTATACCAATGATTCCCAATCACTCTCTTAGACATAGATACCTAGAACATCGGAACCATGGAGGGATACAATACGATAAGGGAATATTATACTTCACAACTGGACCCATCTCTTTCAAGGTTCCCAAAATTCTGAAGTGCACTATACCTACTTTACCTTTAGGAACAATTCGCCTAGCGTCTCCCTAGAGGTAACCTTGGGGACAGCTCGCTTACTTTTTTTAATTCTGAATCTTTACAATGGACACCCGGGTTGAACACTTTGCGGCTTCTAACCATTATTCTATGAAGGGCTGGAATAGCTACGAACATAGAGTTCCCACTCAATATGATTAAACATGGAATGATGCTACCCTTTGGACATGCTTGAACCCATGCCCTTAATAGATTACCACAATTAGGAACAACGAGGTTCAAGATTGGACTAGAAGTATTTCAAGAATCCATCAATGTAGATGTATTGAGCGGGGTATTTCATAAGGTTGTATTTTATTTTAGGAAACATAAAACTTATTACGGATTATGATGATACTATTAATCATTGGTTTGACGCAATGAGACATGGAGTTTATATAGCGTATCTAATAGTAATTAAACACTTGTAAGAGTACTATGATTCAAACCGCTCAACCCTCCCCGATAGTTAATCCTATAGGAGAGTATGAAGGTTATAACAACTTTTCTTTCATATTAATATAATATGTGCCAAATCCGAAACATCTAATATGAGGCATTCATGATAGAATCCACATTGCTAGGGCTAATTAAAAATGTGGAGATGGGGGAGGAAATCAGGTGATGGCTGGAGAAGGATTAAACTCTCTTCTATGAGATTGACACGGTTATGTTATCATAAATCTCTGGCAGCGACACTTGTCCACTTCACGGGAGATATTAAGAATAAGGTGAGTTACTTATTGCGGAATTGTTTAAGTGTGCATGAAAGTCATACTACAATGGGTAAAGAAACGATCTTCTTGTGGAGAATTGTGAAAACCTCAAATCTCTTAGAAACTTATCTGAATAAACGATCTATTTCAACTGATATGCACACATATGATTGGAGTTGAGATAGGCTCTCATGTTACCAGGTAGTGAAAATACTTCATGATAATATTGATGGAGGAGCAAAGTGATTGTTAGAACCATAGAAGCCATCTGCACCAAGGAGGTAAGAGTGACTCAAGAAGGATTACAACACCGGCCTGCTTTTTATTGAATTTGGCACCATATAGGCAAATTTTACGACTATTCATGTATAAGCACAGGTGGGTAGATGTTATCCATTTGAATAAAATGACCTGTAAGAAAATTATCTGATATAGTTCCTTAGTGAGGTTCTAGGGAAGCAAGTAGAAATAGTTACCTTTAGATTCTGACTCAATTCAGAAAATCATCAAAGGACTCAATGCCTTAAGAGATTGCAAGTAAGATAGTCGTAATGAAGAGGCTTCACGAATAATACATCTCGTTCAAAGAGTAGATACATAGAATGGATCATAAGATTGTCCTGACTCTATCCCAAACCCTGTAGCAACATAAGGATTGACATATAACAAAGCAAAACCGTAATTAATAAGAGCATACACACCACAAGATTAAAAAGTCAATATACTGATAACCATACCCAGAAAATCCTCTTATCTTTGATGCCTCCTCTTAGCATAGAACCTATTGGGCCCTCCTGAGCTCTGAATACTACCCCCGACTGCTCCACGTCCTGAAGGCGCTATAGATAAAGTAGCTGTAGAACTGGCTGGCTACGCCACACCCATACCCATGATCTGACGAGATAAATGACAATCTCTTTGAATGTGACCTGACATACCACACTTGTAGCATACATTGGTATAATAGTGACATACTCCTGAGTGACCTTTCCCACATTTCACACGACAGGGACAAGGTCCACTAAACGAACTCGTCCCACTAATTTGATACTCACCATTTTTGCATACACTATAAACTTCCCCCATATACTTCCTTCAAGATTCCAATGCGGGAGTACCAATTCTAGTATTGGTTTGCTGCGCGGGCCATTGGAATTGCTCTTATCTACCACCCCAAACACGTTACTAGGCACACTCATGATACGTTGTCAAATGTTCCTTTCCACACACCAGACAGGCTGGGATAGGTGTAACCAACCTAGGGCATTTATTCTTCTTGTTCCCTCTCTTTCCACAATTGTAACATATCTCAAGAGTCATACAACATCTCCTCAAGTGACACTTCTTGCAAACTGAACAATCCAACTCATTAACACCAACAACACTCTTTTGTTTCTTAGATGATCTCACTACACGCTCTGGTGGTGCGACGCGCAAGGACACTTCCCTTAGCAACAAGTTCTTCTAACCCTTCCACGGCTTGGCACATCCTCGCTAAAAACTCGTGCAATTTCCTCTGAATTCACTAGTGGTGTTATTCTTTCCTCGCTGCTTTGGACTCATGGATTACTCATATGAGAAATGGGAAATAACAAGGAAATTAGATCTCTATCTTGAGCTCTATAACACGATCCGGAATATCAAAGAAGGGTGAAATTCTTAAATGTCCAAATGGCCTCCAACTTATAGATGTGGTCGAAAATACACCGATAAGAAGGACTCTATTAGACACGGATCTGAGATATCCTAGGACACATTAAAAACTTAGGTTCTGATACCAAGTTTGTCATGCCCCAAAATTCAAGGAGCACGACCGACGCTGAACCGAGTACACGCGACTGAGAAAGTCTGTTAGATTTCATTCTATCCAACCTAGTTCAAGAATAAAGAGGGAATGTTGTCCCATTTAATCAAAACGCTAAACAATCTTCCACTAGAAACTTTCATTTCATTTCCATTAATGACTTCATTCATAGTTTCAAAACATTACAAGTTACAAGTTCAATGAAAAGCATGCTAGTCAAATATTAACATTTCTAGTCCTGAAGCCCAACATCAGCCACCCACAAATACTGTACGGAACCTCTAAGTATAATAGAAGAGAAATGGGGTAATGCCGGCAATAAGCCTATGGCTATTCCTCAAAACATGATGAGAAAATAAACAAAAGATACATGACATGACCCCGAGATAAAGTGGGGCTCACCAAGTCTGCTGGGGAGGGAATATTGTTGTCACTGCCGATGCCTCTCGCTGTAGACCAACTTGTATCATAAAATGATACAGCGCCTCCGGAAAAAGGGACGTTAGTGTTGTCGAATAGCACTAGTATGTAAAGATAAAAGTATTATTTCAAAATAGAATGTCCCTATAAGTAGAAACAATACATAGGATCAACAAGTTGCAATCCACAATATCCAAACAACTAATTAAAACATAATGATTTTCAAGTAAGAAAATAGTTTTTATATATATATTTGGTTGGGAGATCACTAGCACTGATCTACCACTGTCTTTGTTAGCACGGAGTCCTATCACGCCCGATCGACTAGATCATCTCCCCACAGAACAATGTGGTTTGAGGTTATGGTGCGAAAGAAAGTTGTCACAAGAATAGTACCACTATGTGCGCAACATAGAGTCTGATCTCCACCCAATCAGCTAGGTTGCCTTCCCACATATGCTGTGTGAGTTGGCTTTTTCTTTTCCAAATTCACCTGTATTAGTTTCATCCCACTTCGGGGGAAATAGTCACACTCCACCCCTACACCGGCACATGTAGTTTCAGGTGTGGGCCTTATGACCCACCCTTAATCGGTATTGCTAATGATGCTCCCAAATATATTTTGGTTCGATTTAATATTTCATACAATTGTAGTATAAATACAAGTATACAAATATAGTATAAATTCAACCATGCTTATTCCCATGCCATTCATAACTTATAGCTTTTATTAATGTTCTCAATCTCTCTCGATAACAGTATCACTTTGGCACTTTGAGCCTTTCACAAGGTTTACCTTTCTCATGGCATGAAGGTCGCATATGATTTCTCCTATTTTCATCTCCTTTATTCCCAAGGACCGCCAACTATTGTCAATGTACCTAGTATTCCATAAATTTTGTATATATTCGAGTTTAATAGTAATAGAATCATCAATCATAAAGGATCCTTCCCAATGAGGGACATGTCAACCAACAATTAAAATACACATTGGAATTATAAGCAAGAAATCACCTCAGTTATCCTTAAATTATTCCTTTCTCTTTTTAACATTGTACAATTTCAACCTTGAAATGTATAAGGACTCGCATTGTAATGTATGTACTTTAAAAATGCAAGGTAATATCTAGAACATCCACTTATGGGCTTAGTTCGAGTACTATACCTTTAGGTCTTTCTATTTTGAAGCTAGTTCATAATAGTTGGGTCGAGGGTTATTTCATAATTTGTTTCACATTTTCCCATTCGATTCACTTTCAACCATCTTTGCAATTTATCAGCAAATAGACACACTCAAACAAGGTATTTAATACACATAAGAGCAACTAGAGGAATTAGGCAAATTGAATTCTTCTCAGCCAATTAAGATACTAACTCATATAAAGTGACTCAAGGCTATACCATTTTGGTAGGCAAACCACAATTAAACTAACGAAAACAATGTGGAATCACTTCCGAGAGAGAAAGTTTAGCATACATACCTTGAGTGAGCTTCCCTTAAGTCCTACTATACTCCAAGACTCTTAGCAACATCAATATTTCGGGAACATGGCAAATTGAACCACAAATTAGAGAGGTGATCATAGTTCTAGCTCATTTGAGCATATTCTCAAACACTAAGTGTGCATTATGCTTTAAAAATAATTTTGTGAAAGATCATACCATCCCTCATCCCCTCATTAGCTCAAGACCTAGCCAAATGCTTTTAAGAACTCATTCATGCAAGATATCTACTATCATCCTCATTAATTTACCCTCCTAGTGGTCTACCCTAGTTACTAGTAATCAAGAGCTAGGGTTACAGAAACTTACCTTTTTGGAAGAAGACCTAGGTGCCTTTCTTGAAGATTTTTGGATAAATATTGATGAAGAACCCTTCACCCTCTAGGACCCCCTCTCTCTCTCTAAATGCATCAGAAAATACACCTAAAATGAAAGGTGGTGTGTAATATATTAACATGAGGCCTGGTAAGAAAATTAGAAATTTGGAGCCCCGAAACAGATTTGTGATTGCATAATGGACATGAGGTCCGGAAAATGGACCGCAAAAATGGTCCCAATCAACTGAACTCACTGATTGGGTTTGCGACAAGAATGCGGTCCGCATTCATATTCTGCGGTCGCATAATGCACCGTAGAAGTGCCCTTCACAAAATCCAAAGACAATTATGCGATGACTATGCGGTCCGCATTTCAGTTATGCAATCGCGTAATGGACCGCATTTTGACCTCAATTTTAACTAACCCACTCACTCACTTTGTGGTATAAATTCGGTCCGCATACTTGATTTGCGACTGCATTCTGGACCGCATAATAGCATTTTTCTGGAAAACATAATTTCTTGACTTTTTAATGCATAGCTTAGTCCAAAAAGGATCAGAACCGCGGCAAATTTTAAAAATTATATATTCCTAACTTGGCACTACGAGATCTCGGGTTTTAGAAAAAAATTCACGGGGCCTTACAACATGAGAGTAATAACTTAGAGGAAGAGATACCCAAGGAAATTATCAAGGAAGTTGAGAATTTTGAGAACAAGCCTAAATCCAACATGGATGAAACAGAAGCGGTAAATCTAGGAGACGCTGAGACCGTCAAAGAAACCCACATCAGCATTCATTTCTCACTAACAAAGAAAGAGGAGTACATCTATTTTGTAAGGGAATATGAGGACATTTTTGCATGGTCATATGATGATATGACTCGTTTGAGAACCTCTATAGTAGCTCACAATTTGCCTACCAATCCCATGTGCCCGCCAAGCAGAAAATCAAAAAATTCATACCAGACATGAGGTTGAAAATCAAGGAGGATGTTACCAAGCTGATCAAAGCCAAGGTTCTCAGGGTGGTTGAGTACCCAACATGGTTAGCTAATATTGTACCAGTTCCAAAGAAAGACGGGAACCGAGTATGTGTTGATTATCGGGATTTAAATAGAGCAAGTCCCAAAGAAGACTTCTCGTTGCCAAATATACATATCCTGATCGATAAGTATGCCAAGTGTGAACTTAAATCCTTTGTAGATTTCTTTGCAGGTTATCACCAGATCAGGATGGACGAAGAAGATGCCGAGAAGACCACTTTTATTACGCCTTGGGGTGTATACTGTTACAAGATGATGTCGTTCGGTCAAAAGAACATATGGGCCACTTACATGAGGGCCATGACAACCATCTTTCATGATATGATACACAAAGAGATAGAGGTATATGTGGACGACGTCATTATCAAATCCAAGAGGGTCGCAAATCACATAGCAGACTTGAGAAAATTCTTCGATGGGCTCAAGAGGTACAATTTGAAGTTGAACTCGTAAAGTGTGCATTCGGGGTTCCTACAGGAAAGTTATTGGGATTCATTGTTACTCGTCGAGGCATCAAGCTAGATCCGACTAAAGTCAAAGCTATTTAAGAGCTACCACTACCCAAAAGCAAACAGGACGTGATGAGCTTCCTAGGATGGCTCAACTATATCCTTTGATTCATAGCACAGTCCACAGTAATATGTGAACCCATCTTCAAGATGTTGAGAAAGTACGTCGAGACAAGTTGGACCAAGGATGTTAAAAATCTTTTAACAAGATCAAAGAATACATGTCCACACCTCCTGCTACTTTATCTATCCGTGTTAGATGGAGCCTTCAGAAGTTGGGGCATTATTTCTATGCCTACACTACATACCTTATATCCAAGATGGATCCTTTGAAGTACATATTTCAAAATCTCATGCCTATGGGGAAGTTAGCTAAATAGCAGATACTGCTAAATGAGTTCGACATCATCTACGTGACTCAAAAGAGGGTCAAGGGACAAGCATTGGCAAATCACCATGCTGAAAATCTGGTGAGAGGAGAATACGAACCCTTAAAAATGTATTTTCCTGATGAAGAAGTATCATTCATGGGAGAGGACATTATTGAAGCATATGACAATTGGAGAATGTTCTTTGACGGAGCCAAAAATTTCAAAGGAGTAGGCATTGGAGCAGTTCTGGTATCAAAAATAGGTGAGCGTTATCCAGTATCTGCTAAACTCAGATTTCCTTGTACCAGCAATATGGAAGAATATGAAGCCTACATACTAGGACTCAATATGGCAATCGACATGAACATTCAGAAGTTGTTGGTAATCAACGATTCAGATTTGCTTGTGCACCAGGTGCAAGGAGAATGGGCTACCAAGAATTCCAATATATTGCCATATCTGCACCATGTGCAGGAATTAAAAAGAAGGTTCACGAAGATGGAATTCTGACATGTGCCCAGAATTCTGAATGAGTTCACCGATGCATTAGCCACTTTATTGTCAATGATACAGCATCCAGATAAGAACTATATTGATCTCATTCCAGTAAGGATCCATAATCAGCAGGCATATTGTGCTCATGTCGAAGAAAATGTGGATGGAAAGCCTTGGTTTCATGATGTCAAGGAGTACTAATCAAAAGGAGAATACCCGGATCATGCAAACAACACTCAGAAATGCACGCTCTGAAGATTTTCAAATCACTTCTTCCGCAGCTGAGGGAACTTGTACAGAAGAACTCTAGATTTGGGTTTGCTAAGGAGTGTCGACACAAAGGAAGCTTCCAAGCTACTTGAGGATGTGCATGCTGGGACATATGGTTAGCACATGAATGGTTTCATTCTGGCCAAGAAAATACTCAGGGCAGGTTACTTCTAGATGACCATGGAGACAAATTGTATTATGTCCACAAATTCTTTCAATGTCAAGTGCATGCCGACATGACAGAGGTGCCGTCAAATGAGCTTAATACAACAAGCTCGCCTTGGCCATTCATAGCCTAGGGAATGGATGTTATTGGTCCGATTGATCCCGCTGCTTCAAACGAGCATAGGTTTATTCTAGTAACCGTTGATTACTTTACAAAATGGATAGAAGCTGCATCTTACAAAATTGTAACCAAGAATGTCGTCACGGATTTTGTCAAGGATTGTATTGTCTGCCGTTTCGGAGTTCCCGAGTCTATTATTACTGACAACGCCGCTAACCTCAACAGTGATCTGATGAAAGCTATATATTAAACTTTCAAGATCAAGCACAAGAATTCCACTACCTACAGACCTCAGATGAATGGATCTGTAGAAGCTACCAACAAAAACATTAAGAAGATACTAAGGAAAATGGTAGAGAATCATAAGCAGTGGCATGAGAAGTTACCCTTTGCTCTATTAGGGTACCGCACCATAGTTTGTACGTCAATCGGGGAACCTCCCTAATGGTACCAAAGTTGTCATCCCAGCCAAGGTAGAGATTCCTTCCCTAAGAGTCATACAGGAAGATGAACTTAGCGATGCGGAATGGATAAGGAGCCACTATGAGTAATTGGCCCTTATCGATGGAAAAAGAATGAATGCAGTGTGTCATGGACAACTCTATTAGTACAAAACGACAAAGGCTTTCAACAAAAGGGTCAAACCAAGACAGTTCGCACCCAGATAGTTGGTGCTAAACAAAATCTTCCTGCATCAAGATGAAGCCAAAGGGAAATTCTCTCGCAACTGGCAAGGTACGTACATGGTTCACAGAGTACTAACAGGAGGAGAACTCATACTTGCAGAGATGGATGGAGAGATCTGGCAAAAACCTATCAATTCAGATGCTGTCAAGAGATATTATGCCTAGATTACTTAATATTTCTTTTCTGATGTAATTAAACTATGATTGACTAGATTCCTGCTTAAGAGAAGATACGTAGGCATTCTTATGGGTTCGATGATATCATAATAAAATTTTCATTTCCCTCAAAATCCAAAAATTGGGGAAAACTTTTGAGGAGGGTCTTCAAAATTTCGGAACAACTCCAGCCAACACCAACGCGTGTCAGGAAGCCAGTAATCAGTCAAGAACTAGGGTAGAATTTTGAGAAGGATTCTCAAAAATCCGAAGAAGATTCAGCAAGATCCGCCATCCGAAAACGTTAGAAGTCATCTACCAATTTCGGGTAGAATTTTGAGAAAGACCCTCAATTTCCAACATAACAGAGCTACAATGCCTTTGTAATATGTCACATTCACTAGTTCATCAAAGTCACTTGATATATCAATACACTTACAAAACAATTCTATTTTATAAATGAATGAATATTTTTTGAAAATTCTATTTTTATAATAGCCAGGTGCTACCTAGGGGAACTCAAAAAGGGCTTCTAGAGTGTAGCAAAGTAAGGCCAGAAGACAAAGCAAGAACCAAACACCCCTCATGAAACTTACGATTTTCCTTTAAATGCAGGAACATTTGACGATAACATTCGTACACAAAGAAAATCCATCTGGCCAATAAACGCAAACATGTCCTAGCTGAGATATGTACTCCACTCTTATCTGTTATTTTCTTTTTGCTTGAGTCTAATCGTTGACTCCATATTTGCACGAGTCTAATCCTTGACTCCATATTTGCATGAGTCTAATCCTTGACTTCACATTTGCATGAGCTTGATCCTTGACTCCATATTTGTATGAGTCTAATCTTTGACTCCATATTTACATGAGACTAAGCTCTATCTCCATTTTTGCATGAGTTTAATCCTTGACTCCGTACTTGCATGAGTCTAATCCTTGACTACATATTTGCATGAGATTGATCATTGCCTTCATATTTTCATGAGACTAAGTTTTGTCTCCAATCTTGCATGAGTCTAATCCTTGAATCCATATTTGCATGGGACTAAGCCATATCCCGCATCTTGCATGAGGTTAAGCACTACCTCCACATTCGCCTTCTCTTTGCATGACTCTAATCCTTGACTCCACATTTGCATGAGCCTAAGTCGTGACTCTATATCTGCAAATGGTTGATCCTTGCCTCCATATTTGCATGAGACTAAGCTCTGTCTCCTTAATTGCATGAGTCTAATCATTGATTCCATAATTGCATGAGTCTAAGCTTTGACTCCATACTTACACGAGTCTAATCCTTGACTCAACATTTGCATGAGTCTAACCCTGACTCCATATTTACATGGGACTAAGCTCCGTCCCGCATCTTGTATGAGATTAAGCTCTACCTCCACATTTTCCTTATATTTACATGAGACTAAGCTCTGTCTCCAGTCTTACATGAGTCTAATCATTGACTCCATATTTGCGCGGGACTAAACATTGTCTCTCTTTACACCGATGCTACCCAATCTTATATTATCATCTACTTACTTTTCGACCGGGCTAAACACTGCCTTTTATTTCACAAAACTAAGCCTTGTCATTTTACATCATATTATTGTGTTTCATGGCTGAAATATCGCCAATTTATCCGAAGGCGCCATACTCTAAAAGCCTCATCCTCATAGCCGGTAGACACCATACCATGGGCTGAGGATCTCTCAAATTTTCATATTATTCAAAGGCGTCATGGTTTGGAGGCACCATTTTTATGGCCCGAGAACATAATTTCATAGCCTGTGAATCCTCACTAAACAATTCATGGCGCAGGACATCATGGTCCAAAGACAACATCTTTAACCATCCGAAGACAACCTTAATGGTCCAAGGGAATTTGCATCATGTTTAAATTTTTGCAAAAAATTTAGCATCTTTTATTTGCATGTAATCAGCAAACAACCATTATCCCATCAGGAGTGATCTAGCTCTAGTTCCCTCCAACTTTCCTGAACGTTAACCACTCATCGTAGCTACTTCCACATCTCGTGTCCATTCTTGCAATAATCTCATCGGCATATTCCGCAGGTGAATCCAGAACTATACATGGCTTGATTCTTGTAAAACCAAGGATATGCAAGCAACTCAAAAACTGAAGTTCGGTCTCCTTCTTCTAAAAATATCCCATTCGATCAAATGGCCATCATTTCTTCACCCAAAAACTCTTTCATCCTTCCCAGGTAAAGAGGGGCAACTGTTGATACCTAATTATATATTTTAAATATGCATAAAATACCATCAATATATATATATATATATATTCATGCACAAGGCTTTCGTCATTTTTTCACAATTTTATAAGTTTAAATTGATTTATTTTTTCATATAATTTTATTTTATATGCATAAAATTGGACCCTATATTTTAAAATGTTAATAATGTATTTTAAAGCATTTTTGCACCTTTAATTATTTTCCAGATATTACTTATTATTTATTAAAATTAAAATAGGGAAAACTAGCTATTTAAATAACAGCCAGATTTGGCTTACAATTATAGCCAAATCGGACCCCCGCTCCCAGCCTAATTTTATACCTAATACCCCAACCCAGTTCCAATTACCCATTACTCAACCCATGCTATTTTAAATCATGGTCGTTGATCTTTTAGATCAACAACCCTCATTTCCCCTTTCCTTTTTAATTTACAAATGACCCATAACCCTGCTCACCTTCCAAATCCCCGACAACCTCAGATGCTCTCATATTCTCTTTTCTCTCAAACCTAACCCTAGACTCCTTCACTCACCTCCTTGTCTAGGCATCTTCGGCGACCATCCTCTCAACCCCAAGCTTCCAATGGTCACTCCACCACCTTGCTCATCATCTCTAAGGCCCTCAAGGGTCCTAGGGCATATTTCTTGGGACCTAGGGTTTCAGATTCTATTATTCGAGGTTTCTCTGGTGTGATTTTAGGCAAAATCACACCATGGGTCTTACGATTTGTGAAGTTACAACAGGTTCTTTCGATTTCTATTTTGGGTTTCCTTTTGGAAACCCTAGCTCTCTAGTGAATCTCTCAGATCTATGTTATTTTCATGCTTTAAGCATGTTTCCTTCTATGATTTTCTTATCCTCGAGCTTTCTTCTGAAAGGTCCTCTATTTTTACACCATTTTCACTTTCCTTGAAAACTAGGGTTTTCTCGGAGTTCTTTCTACACATGTTTTAACCGAGTTCTTCATGATTTAACCTTTTCACCTTGTTTATTTTGACCGATTTTATGTTCCTACTACTTCTTAACTTGACTCTGTTAAAAGCCTTAATTTTTTAAGATTTTCTTTACTTTGTTTCTATGTGTGTTAGCATGATTTCTTTACCTCAATTTATATGTGTGTTTGCATGATTTTCTCTACTTCATTTCTATGGGTTAGCATGATTTTCTATACTTTGTTTCTGCGGGTTAACATGATTTCTCCACTTTGTTTCTGTGCGTTAGCATGATTCTCTTCACATTGTTTGTGTGTAAGCATGATTTTCCTTGGCCGGATTCTCAGTGTTAGCTTCTTTACATGATTCTTGTTAATCTCTCGTTGTCACCATGCTTTGAATATGTTCTGTTGAATCTTTAGCTTACTCATATCACCTTTATATGATGATGTTTGCTCATATCTTGTTTCTTTCTGTCTATATAACTAACCTTATTTATTGCTTGTTGAAATGCACAGAATCATGAATCCCCGTGATTAATTTTTCTTAATTGATGGTGATTGAAATATCTTATTTTGAATCCCTAATAACTTTACCTCTCCTGTTTAAATTAATTGATTTCATTACCTTATTTAACATGGTACTTTGTTTACTTAATCTTTCCTTAATTGGGTTTTTTCTGAATTTGGTCTTAATTGACTACTCTATGCCTACTAAACCTTGAATCTTTCCTTATTCAATCATGCACTGATTCTTCTTCCTACTTTATATTGTATTGAATTTCTTCATTTGATCTTAATTCCCTTAACTTAAGAAAGTGCTTCCTTGATTTTCTAACTGATTGACTCTGAGTTCTTAAGTTAGTGTACTACTATGATTTTTAGCTTATTCCACTACCTACTTTCAACTATAAATAATCTAAGTATTTCACAAACAAGGAATTAGCACTTGGCTTTCAAAAACTCTTCTCTTATAAAAATCTCTGTTCTTCCTTCTTCTTTGTGTTATTTGCTAATGTTAGCCGGCTGCAAGCCAAGGGTAATCATCTATGCGCTTTGGTTCTTTCATTCTACTTGCTTCTATCTTCACTGGTATGTCCTAGTTTGACTTAAGGCCTCAACAACAACATATTTCAGTTTCTTTTATTTCTAGCCTGCTCTTACTTGTGGTTTTGTTGTGAAGTTTGCAGTTGGGATGCTAGTATGACTCCCATCCCTTTTGATTCAAGTATTCCCTTGTGTGATTCAAACACGCTTGGACAATTGTTTTCCTTACCTATTGTGTGCTTGCAATTCTAATAAATCCCAAATCCCTATCCCCATATGTTCTCCCTTATTGGTTTGTGATTATGCCAATTTCAACTATTTCTGAGCATATTCAAACCAGTATAAATATCCTTGCTGGGTTTATGTCTTTGCAGTCACATGCTTGTGCATTCCCAAACCCTCGACCCTTGTGTGACTGATGAGTTCAGTTAGACTCTATGACTAACGAAGTACTTGATTTTGTGTATCACTCTAACTTCTTTCCAACAACCCCTATTTACCTTATTAATTGCTTTCACAAATAGACTTTTAAGTCTTGTATTTCATAAATTTCTTTCAACATGTGTCCTGCACTTCCACTTCATTCTTAGTTAATACGTTCTGCCCCCTCTAGTATGTATACTGCCTTGGGATCCTCTTGAGAACCCTCTGAACTCTGGCATACTGAGGCTAGTCTTTCCATGCTGTACTAGTTCAATGCTTGGCTTCTAAGTCTAGGTGTAAGCAATTTCCGGGGTCCATGAGACCCTTAAGGAACTTTGATGCACCTAGACTCTGATTTATCTATGCAAATGAGGCTTGAATGGCCATTTGAGGCTTTGGGTAACTTGGGCATAACTGCAAGATCTCTATAGAATAGCTTCTTGATTTTCTCCTTTTACTCATGTAATTCATTTATTGGCATGTAATAATTTGTAAACACATATTTGGGGTATTTAGTAAAAAGGGTAGGTAGATGTATACTTTGTGGGGTAATATTGGTAGAAATCCAACTTTTAGGGTTTTACTTTCAATCTGTCTGCTTCACTCGATAGAAAACATGTTCATAGGGTTTTTATTCTTGTTGAATCTGATTGCTTTTTCTATAATAGAATCATGTCTATAGGATTCCACTTCTAATTTCATTTGCATCATAATAGAAATTATGCCTATAAGGAATTCACTTCCAGTGTTGTTTGCATAAAATAGAAATCGTGTTCTTAAGGTTCCGCATTTTTTGTCATGTAGAAATCATGTTCATAGGGTTTTACTCTTGATGAATCTGATTTCGCTTACATAATAGACATCATGCCTATAGGTTTACACTTCCAATGCTAAGTAGAAACCATGTTCTTAAGTTTCCGCATTTTTCAAAATCATTTTCATAGGGTTTCAAGCAACCGTGTCTTAAATCAGTTCGAGTGTAGATACCATGTCTACAGAGATTAATTCCAACCCAGTTCTAATAAGTCTTTCATATGTTACTAAAACCAGTAATACGCCCAAATTCCATGCCTATAGGATTAATATATGCAATTGCGTTTGATGATACCTAATTTTTCCCTGTATGTTTTCATATATGCAAAATTCAAAATAACATATATATGCATATATAAGTATTCCCAAGGGTTTTAGTATTTTTTCCATTTTTTAAAAAATATTTAAAATCAATTTTTTGTCCATGTTAGCTATACAAAGTCAATAATTATTCTTAAAATCATTTACTTTGGTGAACAATTAATTTTGTTCCCTCATTTATACTAAAATATAGTTAAGGTGATTTTTCGTATATTTTTTACAAACTCATTTGGCATTTTAAAAGCTAAAGTGCATATAATTATAATTTTAGCCTATTTTAAGATTAATAAAATTTTTATAATTATGAAAATGGTTCCAGTATTTTTAAATTAATGTTTATATATTAGTTGCTGATTCAGTACTATAAAATTAATTTCAAAATCATTTTTATTATTTTTTATATAATAATAGGAAATATTTACTATTTAACATATAGCCCCAATTCATTTAAATTGTAGCCCCATTACATTTCAATTTTAGCCCCCAATTGACCCAACCTTAACCCCCAATTGTACCGGCCCAATTTTAATTTTAACCCAACCCTTTATTCTGCTTATCCAACTCGCCTATGCTCTTTTCATGTAGGTCGTTGATCCTTTTGATCAACGGTCGCGATTGCCCATTTCCTTTTTTTAATTCCCCCAACCCTAACCTAATCCCCTCATTTTAATCGGACAATTGCCTTTGAATGCTCTCCCTCTCCCAAACTCTCTCGAAGGTTCCTCAAAACCCTAGCCTCTCTCATCATCTCCGATCATAACTTCACCGAAATCCATGGCTTCTCAGGCCATGGATGGCATGTACTCACCCTCTCACCCTCCACCATTAAACCCTGGTTGTTCGAAGTTCCAAGGTCTGACGTCGATTGTGTTCTTTCAAGCTTCTCAGATTCATGGCTTTAAGGCCTCTCTGACCTCGCTCCAGCGTATCCAAGCATCAGGATCCTATTTTTTTACCTCTCTGACCCAAGATCGGACTTTTTTCCAAACCTTTCTCATTTCTAGGGTTTCTCTGAAACCCTAGTCTATTTGAGGCTTTTCTCTGATTGTTATCTTAAATCTATGCTATATCGGTGTTATGTTAGAGCTTTAAAATATTTTCCAAAATCTTTTCTTTCAAAATTTGTTTCTCTTCGATTTAGGGTTTCTAAAAAATTTCAAAATGTTTCTTTGACTCTCCTTTTCGTTGTGTGAATCTATCTATGTTATGTTTTATCTTCTCTTTTCTGCCTCGCATGTCCTTCTACTGTGTTCTTAGGTTTGCCTTATTATGCATATTCTTCTATTGTGCTTTGTTCTTCCTTCTACATGTTTCTATATCATGCTTTCACACGTTTATCTTATGTGTTTGTTTACCCCTATGTTTCTTTGTATTTGCTACTAAGCTCTTTGTTATTTATTTTGCCTTCTTCTAAACTTTGTTTGAGTTCTTTATAGACATGTTTCATCTACTGTTTCATTAAGTTTATACTACCTCTTTGTCCTCTGAATTTGTTTAAGTTCCAAGATTTTCTTAAAACAGGTTTTCTATGCTTCAAATTAGCTTTTATACTATCTTTGTTTCAAACCTGCTATTTTACCTATTTGTTTTCTCATGAGTCTCTAAAAGAGACTACCGAGCCTGTTTCAGTTATTTGTCTTCTCATCTCTGCATCTGATTTGAGTTGAAAACCCTAGGATTTGGGGTTTTTTGGCGAGTTTGATCTTGTATTTGGACTAGGGTTGAACCCTGGATTCTCTCAAACTAAGTCTGAGCCAATGTACTAAATCTGAGGCTCTTTGTTTGTGACTCTGAACTTTCCTATACAATATTCTTTCTAATTAGCTTGCCAGTTCTTTCTTGTTTGACATGTCTGTATCCTTTATATATGAGGAATTCTACCTTCAAAAAGGGTTTTGCCAATTTGTGATTGATTCAGAATTTCTTTTAATAAGGTTCGATTGATTGTTACTAATTTTCTTTAATTAAACCTTTCCTCACATTTTCTAGTTAGATTCATTCATACTAAAACTCAATTTCTGATTTTAGTGGGTATTGATTGATTGCCTTCCTTATTTGCACAAACCATGTTGTTGTCAAACTCCTTCCTTAAATAGTTTCTGTGTATTTGCCCTTCTTGTACTACTTTCAAAAGATTTTGATCAAATTCTTTCCTTATTTATTATGCCCGTTTGAAATAAGAATCCCTTAATTAAATGGAGACCTTATGTAATTGATTTCAAAACTCTTTTCTTACTTTTTTCTTACTTGCTTTATGTGCTATAAAGGGCACGACCTTTCAGCACTTTAAGACATCGTGAGTCTAATACTCAAACACTTGTTGAACACTTTGAATTTCAATACTCCTGCACCCTCTCTCTCTCTTCTGAATTCTTCTGGCTGTGTGTTTGCGATTTGGCTTTACTATTGCTCTTCTTCTCTTTGTTTTCCTGAAACTGGTATGTTCTAATTTCATTTTCGGCCCCATCCCTATGTGTTTTCTTTACAGTCCCTACAATCTTGTCTACTTTGCTGCTTATGTTCAGTGTTGAATATGTTGTTCTCCTTTTATATGTTGCTATTATGAACTCCCCATACCCTTATTCCCTTCTATGGTTTTTTATTTAGTTAAAGCTTAGGCTTGGCAGCATCCCAATTGTTGCTCATGTCTGGTCTTGA
This sequence comes from Nicotiana benthamiana, assembly GCA_034376525.1. Lineage (NCBI taxonomy): Eukaryota > Viridiplantae > Streptophyta > Magnoliopsida > Solanales > Solanaceae > Nicotiana > Nicotiana benthamiana. Next base: position 143,800,362 of record CM067337.1, on the reverse strand, counting down.
TGTCATGATCCTTTAATGGATCCTAACTCCCAAACAATGTGTCTAACAGGATGGTTGGGGTGTGCTAGCACTCTTTCTTAGATTCTAGGTTCTGCCCTCCTCCTATGAGCCTTGCTTTGGGACCTTGAGCTCCCTTCTAAACATGGATATTTGAGGTTTGGCCCTTCCACACTGCACCATAAAACATTTTTGCAATATATTTGGGTGTAAGCACTGCCCGGAGTCCACTAGAGACTCTTAGGGAGCTTTGACACATCCCAAATAAGGGAAAGGCTTTTGAATCTAATCTTTAGAGTTGGTTTACTTCATGCTTTAGATAGAAGCCTAAATTAGGCTCTTCTTGGCTGATATTTTAGCTTGCTGATGTATTTTCTTACTTTTCTTTATTCATTCAGGGCTCTAATAATTTGCAATAACTCATGGGGGTGTATAATAAAAAAAGGGGAAGGTTACTTATTGTATGCACAAGGGTAGATATCCTGTCATTAGGTATTACTTTTCTACTTTCATAAAAAATCCTACTTTAAGTCATGCATTTTCACATAGAATTCTTGTTTTAAGCTTTGCACTTCTACACTTTCATATATAGATCCTACTTTAAGTCATGCATTTTCACATAGAAATCCTATCTAAGTTCTGCACTTCTACACTTTCACATAGAAATCTTGTTTTAGGTTCTACACTTCTGTATTTTTTTTATAAAGCCATGTCTATGAACTTTTTCCCTTTTTAAATCTTAGAAATCCTGCCTATAAGTGATGCATTTCATACATAATATATCATATCAGTCGCTTTTGCATTTCTGCATCTCATATAGAGAACCTGTCTATAGGATGTTGTATTCTTGCCTATCATATAGAGAGCATGCCTATAGGACTTCCTGAATTCTGCATACATATCATCACTAGGCAAATGATATACAGGTTTTAATAATAAAAATTAGTATTCTAGCTACCATGCTTATAGGATTTCTGTGTTTCCATAAAGGTTAAAATCAATCTCGACTAGAAAGCATGCCTATAGGAGTAATCAATCAATCTGCAGTGCTTAAACGCTTGCAAACTTATGTTCCTACTATTAATAAATCTGCTTCTAAACTTAGTATCCTCCTCTCGTAATTAGATAACATGCCTATAGGTTTCACCTAGTCAAGCTATAAGGTAAATTAGTCAATAAAATCATACTCTATTAATTCGTCTGATTTCGGTTTCATATCTAAAATGTGTAATAAACCAGTCTCCCCGCCCCCCAACGTATATGTTTAGTTCAGACTATAATCATTACTTGCAAGACATGCTAAACAACATGTACACAAGTGAGGAGGCCTTTCTGAGCATTTTAAGTTGTTATGTGTTTCCCATAATCTGCTTTATGTATTTTTGTTTGTCGCTTTAGAATTTTTTCCTTTTAAATCATACAAAACCCAAATTTCCCTTCCCTTTTGGACTAATAGTTCCAAATGCCTCCGGGACTGATAGGACTGGGGAGGGTATTAGCATGCAATAAGTAACGAAACCATTCTGCGTTTAATACCTCAACTAGGTGGGAAAGGGTAGATATAAATATGATGACCGGTGCGCTGTGTAGCCGCTCTTTTGAGGAGTGACTATCGGGTATCGCATTGACGTGATCCATATTATTTGTGAACCTAGGACCCCCCCCCCCTCCCCCCTTCCGTTTATTTGTTTATCACTTTTTATAATTTCTTAACCATTCCTCAAAATTTCAACTTTCTTTTTTTTCCTTCAAACCTTAACTTATTTACAGCCATTATGTGACAATCCCTCATATTTGAAATCCTTGTTTACCTATTGTTACTTGTACTTGAAGTCACAATTCTAGCATGGCCAGGAACCACACTAGTGGATCTTGAGGGATGCCTAACACCTTCCCCTCGAGATAATTTCTAGCCCTTACCCAAATCTCCGGTTTCTAAATCAAAACCCTTTTAGTGTCCTAATGCACCTAATAATTAGGTGGCGACTCTTCAATTCAAAAACCCAATTCCCAAAAGGGAATGAGTTGTCTTCCTAAATGTCATAAACATAATTTTTGTGAGAAAAGGGGGCATAAATAGCATGGCGACTCTGCTAGGGAAATCTTTAAAGGCTTTTACTATTTCATGTTGTTTGTGACTCTATGCCTCTTTGAATGTCTTTAATGTCTTTATTTATTTCCTTCTTCTACTATGAAACTGACTTAGCTCTTTGTTTCTTTTCTTTAACTACTTTCCTTTAATGTTGTTGTAGTTACGAGCAATTATTATAATTATTATTTTTACGTGCAAATACCTGAAAACTTGTTCAATTATTGTAAATGAATATTCAACATCATCTTCCACTTGTGCCAAACAAAATACCATAGCAACGCATATAATGAGTGGTTGCGCCCTTCCGATATTATTATTACGCATAAATTTGGCAAAGGCGTATTTAAACCAGTCGATCAACCAGGTAATCGACGATTCTGTGCCTTTATCTCTTGAGTTGTCCACTCAAGGGTACCAATCTAATACCTCCATAGAAACCTTACTCTTTTTAAAGGTGGCATCTCTATCAAAACCTAGGTGAGTTAGTTATATTGTCCATATAACGACTCTTTAAGATAGCCTTGTCCAAGTTCACTGATTTCCTTAGAACCCAAACGGACACTACCACGTTCTGTGCATTTATTTGGAGAACTAAATGCTGCTTATGCCAATTATTGATATTTAAATAAGTCGAGTCAGGTGGATGTAAGGGCCTATCACTTTTGTTTTGCAGAAAAGAGGCACGAAGTCCACAGATTCGGCATGGTCACCAGCATCCACCTGAAATTGCTAAATTGGTAGGAAGATCTTCATTTCAGTGATCAGACCCTCGTCTGAAAATACTTGGGGAATTTACCTTCCCTCATGGAAATCCAACCTAACAACAAAATATTGAAGCTGCCACCCTATTCTGGGATTGTGATAGGTCTGCGTTTCGCTTCGGGGAGATTGAGATGACACCTCTATTAGAGGAATAGGAGGACAGGCTGGTATATCGTTGGAAACTCTGGGTCTACTAATGCTAGAGAACCGCAAGGGTTGAGGTTTTCTTAAGATGATGGGTCTAAAGAAGAATCTGGATTTAACTTGTCTGGATGAGTCGTACATTCCCTTTGTGTACTTGTTCGAAAGGTACAGTCACAGCAAATTTTACCGTACTTACCCTGAGGAGTTCGCCCTCACGTCATTGGGGCATATTCATGGGAGGGTCTATGTCTTCGTTCTCTGTTTCTTGGGGATGATAGTATTTCTTACAAAGAAGGCTAGGATCAATACCAGACTAGCCATGGTCACCAAGACTCCAATGGAAGGAATTGGTGGGCAGCCATTCAGCAGAGTGCCCATGATTATTGCAGAAATATACCGAGCCCTAGAAAAGTGTCAAGAGGGAGACAAGTACTTCTAATGTTGCAACTTACTACTCCAACTCTGGCTCATGGAGCACCTCCAAAAGGGTAAGTATTGACAAGAGATCCGACATAAATACTGGGATGATCATATAGCATTCCATCAGCCAAGGAGGATGAACTACATGCCCAACATGTTTGCTCAGCCGGAAGATGCCAAAGGATAGGTAAAGCTGTTTGAAAATCTGAAAAAGGACAAAGTACAATGGATGTTCAAATGGTTCCATACTGAAGAGTTCATTGGCTAATCTCGGGATGCACCATTTCTAATACTTATTGGTTTTAGGGGAACTTACCATTATGTCCCTGTTCGAGTTATGAGACAGGCAGGTAAGAAGCAGGTTATACCAATGGTTGACAAGATGAGCCACATCGGGGCCGACTTTCAGGATGATGATAGCCTTTACAAGTGCCCAGCCCAACACATGTGGCACTGCAAAATCGTCATCGAAAAGGACACTATTGATCCAGACAGGTACTACGTCAGCTATGCTCCATACTATCCCAGCTGCTTAGAAGAAAATCATAATGGTCTAGGTCAACCCAGCTCTGCTCGAGGTCATAGGTTCATCGATGAAAAGGCTGAAGCGCTGGTCCAATACAACTAATTGCGGAAAAGGATTCAAGAATTTGAAAATGAGCACCATGAAATTCAAGAAGCCAACCAAAAGCTGATTGAAGAATGGAAAGACATGGATGTCAGTGCCAACAAGCGTCTGGGGTATCTGGAGCGGAGTTTAGTGGAGCTAGAGAGGAAATTCATCAAAAAGGTCGAAGACTACCAGGATGCTAAAGGAAATGAAGGGGGACACTTGGCCAGAGCCTACTTGCTTCTAGGACTTCGTGAGCTGGTGAAGTTGTTCGATGGAGCCAAAGATGCCGAGTTTGGGGAAGGTCTCTCTAGGACCAAGTAGTTAGGATTCCTTTTTCTTTTGCATTAAATGTAATAAGGTCAATGGCCATTAATGACATTTTATCTTCTACTATATTTAGTGTCATTTTTGGATTCATCTTATTTTTATCAATGAAATTAGGCATTTAGCATTATAAGTTCTCCAAAATCAATTTTTCGCTAGGCCTACCTCCAGCACAACGAGGCTCCCAAATTAGGATGCGATTTACATTCTCGCACTATATGTTTAAATATTGCAACATCTTTTTCTTATAATCCGCAATAACTTGCTACCTTTTTTGTTTTTACTTTTGTTTTACTCCTTTGCCGAAAGTTTAGTTCGTGCACTCTGGCATCATCATCATACTCCAAGAGATCCAAGAGTCCTCCACCCACTCCTCTTCCTAGTCCCGTCAGAAACAGGAACAGGGAAAAATGAAGATTTGAGCAAAACCATCAAGGAGAACTTAGTCGAAAGGGCATAGGTTACTCAAAGCATTCAGGTTTCCAAGAAAAGTGCCTCCCAACTCGAGCAGAAGTTATTGAAATTTCAAGAAGAACTGGACCAAGTTCGGAACTTGGCAAGCTTCTCGTTTTCCCTCACTACCCCAAATATCAACTTTCCTAACACCCAAAACCCCACACCTCCTCAAAACATCCTGAAACCACCAAACCACCCTAATCCTCACCACCACTGCAGCACTTGCCACATATCCAACGATACTTCATTGCTCATCCCGGAACCTGTGAACTCCACAAATAACAATTTTCTTCCTCACCATAACACCCCCATCTATGTGGAAACTGTGCCACACCCTACTCAACCCATTGAAAACACACCCGAGTCAGATGATAAAGACTCATTTATTCGGAATCTGGCAGAATAACTCAAGAGGCTGACTAGCAAAATTCAGGGCGTCAAGGGAAGTAAGGGGATTGAAGGGCTAAATTATGAATACCTCTGAATACAACCAGATGTTGAACTTCCCGAGGGATACAAATGATGATAGGCTATAATTACATATATTAGTCGATTATTACACTTTAATTTACTGCATTTTAGTTGAGTTTTAGCTTTAATCGCTAGTATTTTCCACTAACTGTGTGTTTTATGCCTTGTAGGAGTGATTTCGAGCTATATAGATGTTATGGAATCAATTAAAGTTATTTGGAACTTTGAAGTCTGAGTGAAAGCCAAGGAATTAAGCTGGGATCGTTTCAGGGGTCAACTTTGACAGTTAAGAACAAATAAAGACTCGGGTAAACAGATTGCGCACTATCTAGTAAAATATAGTTAACGTTTTTCACAAAACTCCATTGAGCTCCACAATATATGGTTGAAAATCTAACTCAAAGGACTACAACTTTCATGGTTTACGTTTTATTCAAATTATAAACATAACAGGGTGAAAAGTGCAAGTCAATAGCATGGCCGCGCTCAGGCCATGCTCGTCAGGCAGAATACTAGGCACTAGCACACCCCCTAGCGCGACCACGCTAGTCAAACCCGGGAAAAGTGTCCTTTTTTACATTGGAGAAGGTATAATTATTTTGGCACAACCCTACTTAGTATATATACATGGAAAATGGTATTCTGAAGGGGGGACGTTTTTGAGAGGAAAACACAAGCACAAAGTCGCCGTGGAGGCCGGGTTCTATCTTTCTTCCTACAAACTTAGTCTTTTTTATGTTTCTTTGTATGATTTGTTGTTTTGTTGCCATGTCTATGTGGAGATAAACTTCATGTTCTAGGGTTGTGGTTCTTTCATGACTATTGTTATTGGGATATTGATTTTGATTTCTTAGTTTATCATATTGGTTTATTTATTCAATCATGCACTTAATTATTTGATTGATTAATCACCAATTGAATAGTATCTACGAAGATAAAGTTGAACTCGAAAGTGAGAATTCCATATTACGTATAGGATTGAGTAGAGCAAGTTCTTAAACCTAGCATCGGGGAACAGATTCGTGGTTATGATAGACATATACCTAAGTTCTTTGCTTGGTTGATTTACAGGAAATATAAATGCGTTCTTATTGATTCTAACTCCATAGATATATAGGCATTAGGTTTGCTTGAATATGCGAGTAAGAATCCGACAGGTTCTTATGAGCAATATATTAACTATGTCAACTAACAAACTAGATAATTAGTTAGTCAATTTAATTGAAGAATACAATAGGAATGTTAGATAGCCCATAACCCTAGATTGTTTTCATTACATTGATATCATAAAAATCTGAACCTTCTCTGTTCAAAGTTCATTATTTGTTTTTATCTATTTTAACTAGTTTAGAATCAAATACTTCTAGTTTTAATTCTTGTATAGATAATTAGGATACTTTAATTAACTTAATAGTTAATCACAAGTCCTCGTGGGTTCGACATCCGACTTTTTGTCACTTTATTACTTGACGATCGCGTATACTTGCTTGTGCCTTTGGGAGCAACAACAAACCTCCTATGTTCGAGATGTTTGATGGTACAAGGGATTTGAGATTTCATCTGAGAACATACTGTGACAAGTTGATCAGAGTAGGAAAGGACGAATAGATTCACATGAAACTTTTTATGAGAAGTCCGGAGGGAGATGCTCTGTCTTGGTACATCAGCCAAGACTAGAAGAAGTGGTCAAATTGGGCAAGTATGGCGTCCGATTTCATGGACAGGTTCAGATTCAACCCAGAAAAATCGCCAGATGTGTTCCATATTCAGAATCTAAAAAAGAAACCTATGGAAATATTCCACAAGTATGCTACCCGTTGGAGATCAGAAGCTACTAAGGTAAGACCTACATTAGAAGAAGAAAAAATGAACAAGTTTTTCGTCCGAGCTCAGGACCCACAGTATTATGAAAGGTTGATGTTGATTGAAAGCCAGAAATTTTCCGACATCATCAAGCTAAGGGAGAGGATCAAGGAAGGAATCAAAAATGGTATAGTCACAACCTTTGAAGCTTTGTAGGCTACCAACAAGGTTCTACAATCTGGTGGCACGTCGAATAAAAGGGACGTGAGCACCGTGATGGTTGTACAAAGAACAAAGTCCCCAGTCAAATACCAAACCTATCTAATATCTCCACTTACATATCAACCTACCCTAAACTACCAATCACCTCTACCACCCACATATCAGCCTACTTCACCTAGATGCTCCTAACCTGCAAATGTCTACCAAGCGTACAATATTTAACCCTCTCACTATCAATCACCTCCCACTCACTAAAACTTTCCTAAACCTTGACCAAATTTCAACCACAGACCTCCCAAAAAATATACCACCATTGCCGAACCAATTGACCAGCTGTACGAAAGACTCAAAGCCCCTAAAAACCCCTCCTAATAGGTCAATCCAAATAAAACTTATGCATACAATTCTGGCATGAAAGGGTAGACTATTGATGAATGCCACCCCCTGAAGGATAAGATTCAGGCTTTGACTGATAACAATATCATCATGGCAAAGGAGCCTACTCCAAATGTCCTCAATAACCTACTACCAGACCACAAAGGCGGAGGCATTCATATGATTGAGATAGAGGATGATTGGTACCCCAAAGGATCGATTGAATTAATCACAGAAGATGACGAGCTAAAGAAACCAACACTCATCCTTAACCCGATTATAGTCTAGATCCAGCCTTCTAGGGATGTCGAGGTGAATATGTCCATACCCCTAGAGTTCGAAGCGCCTTCTTCAGCAAAGACGACAACACCGATTAAGGTAGAGTTTGGGTCCCCAAAGGCGCCTACGTCATTTGAGGTTGTTGTGTTACCTTCCAAGGCAAGGGTACCCATCCCAATAGCAATGTTGGACTTAACACCATTCCATATAAAGGCCATCCCTTGGGATTACACAGCCGAGGCAAGGAGGAAAGAAAAGGTCGAGTTCGGGGAAGGCATTGCGGCATAGGGTATGACCAGGACCAGAAGGGTTTATACTCCAGAACACTTGGCTGAGTCAAGTAAGCAGACCTATGGTCGATAAACCATCACCGAAACTGGGCCCGATGATCTCTGGAGAAAGATACAAGTAATGGAATACTTAGTCATTGATTAGCTGAACAAAATTCGACGCAGATTTCTATCCTTGCTTTGCTATAGAGTTTCGATGCACACCATAATGCCTTGTTAAAAATGCTGAGTGAAGCATATGTACCGAGAAACATTACCGGAGGAGAAATGGCAAACATAGTGGGGAAGATATTGGAGAGTCATAAGATCACTTCCATGAAGATGAGTTACCATCGGAGGGATTGTCACAATAAAGCATTGTACATCACTGTGCAGTACGAGGATTATTTATCACCCAGATCCTGGTCGATGGGGGGTCCAGTCTCAACATCTACCCGCTAGTGACACTTAGGAAACTGGGGAAAGGGATGCATGAAATCAAGGATGGGGCCATCAACGTTAAGGCTTTCGACGGGTCTCAGAGGTCTACTATTGGGGAAATTAGCTTATGTCTATGAATGGGGCCTACTTGGTTTGATGTTGATTTTCAAGTGATAGACGTGCCCGCATCTTACAACTTGCTTCTAGGACGACTGTGATTCATGCCACTGGGGATGTAGAACCAACCTTAAACCAGGAAGTGAAGTTTGAATGGAATCACCAAAAGGTGATTATTCACGGCAATGGTAGCAATCCCATATACAGTCGCCAGACCATCCCAGTGATCGAAGGAAGATAGATGGGGAGACCTACCATCACATCGAGAGAGTCAACGCTGTTGATAAGGACAAGTGGTGGGACAACAAAATTGAAAGAATACTGAACTAGAGCAGATATGAGCCTGGCAAGGGACTTGGCAACAACCTCTAAAGAATCACCAAACCCACCCAGCTGAAGAAAAATGGTACGACTTTCGCTCTAGGATATGAGTATACTTGGAAAGAGTTCAGTGAATGGTCACCACCATGGTGCAGATCTTATTACCCATTGGAGCAGCCAATACCTCGCTTGGAGCAAATGTTTCCGCCAGCCGATGTTATATTGGTCGGAAGAAGATGAACCACTAGCAGTGATGAGGAGTTTGTTTTTGGAGAAGGATGACAGAGACTGTTGTGCCATTTTCGAGGAGGAGGGGCAGGAAGGCCCTTCCTAACAGGCTGTGTGCCGAGGAGCGCACCTCAGAAATTGGACCATCAAAACCACCTGAATCCAGAAAGCTTCAGGGTAGCAAGGCTGAACAATGCACCATACATTATCTGTTATTTTTTATCTAGTCGATTTTCTTTTTGCATTTTTAAATTAAAAATAAGAGCTCCAATATTCAAAACCATTATGAAATCTATCAAAGTACTTCAGTTTCTTATAAATCATACTTCTTATTACTTTCTCTCATTTACTTTATTTACACAGCATTACTATTACTTATCTTGATGAACCGATGACCGTGACATACAACAAAACAATTCAACAAACAGATATAGATCCAGAGAAGGATGAAATACCATAAGTGGATGTTAAATAGGTAGAGTATTTTGAGAATAGACCTAAGTCCAACCTGGACGAGACTAAGGTTGTTAACCTAAGAGATGCAGAAAATGTAAAAGAAACACGCATCAGTGTTCATTTGTCTCTGTCAGAAAAGGAGGAGTACACGGAATTTCTAAGGGAATATGAGGATATATTTGCCTGGTTGTATGACGATATGACTGGTTTAAGTACATCTATTGTAGCACACAAACTGCCAATTAATTCGACATGTCCACCAGTAAAGTAGAAGCTCAGAAAGTTCAAGCGTGACATGAGTTTGAAAATCAAAAAAGAAGTCACCAGGCAAGTCAAAGCTAAGGTTCTCAGAGTAGTAGAATATCCGACATGGTTAGCCAACATTGTGCCAGTGCCGAAGAAGGATAGGAAGGTTAGAGTTTGTGCCGACTACCAGGACCTCAACTGGGCCAGTCCCAAAGATGACTTCCTCATGCCAAACATACACATTCTAATTTACAACTACGCCAAGCATGAGCAGCAGCCGTTCGTCGATTATTTTGCTGGGTATCATCAGATATGGATGGATGAGAAATATGGCTTTCATTACACTGTGGGGGATGCATTGTTACAAAAATGATGCCGTTTAGATTAAAGAATGCTGGGTCCACCTACATGAGGGCCATGACAACCATTTTCCATGATATGATACACAAGGAGATCGAAGTATATGTAGACAATGTTATCATCAAGTCCAAGAAAGCCACTAATCACATGGAAGATTTGAAGAAGTTCTTCAATAGACTGATAAGGTACAACTTGAAGGTGAATCCCGCAAAATGTGCATTCATGGTTCCCACCGAAAAACTGATTGGGTTCATTGTATGTCACCGAAGGATATAGTTGTATCCCTTAAAGGTCAAAACTATTCAAGAATTTCCACCGCTAAAGAACAAGAAGGACTTCATGAGTTTCTTGGGGAGACTTAACTACATCAGTCGGTTCAAAACACAATCTACTTTCATCTGTGAGCCAATCTTTAAGATGTTGATGAAGGACGCCGCTACCAAATAGACAGATGATTGTTAGAAAGCCTTCAACAGAACTAAGGAGTACCTATCAACACCACCAATCTTGGACCCGCCCAAGCCAGGTAGATCCCTATTACTATACCTTGCAGTATTGGACGGAGTGTTCGGTTGCGTTCTGGGGCAACATGATAAAATAGGGAGGAAGGAGCAAGCCATCTATTATCTTAGCAAGAAATTCACCCCGTACGAGGCCCGGTATTCTCTGTTAGAGTGCACCTGTTGTGCTCTAACTTGGGTAGCTCAGAAGTTGAGGCACTATTTCTGTTCCTACACTACATATCTCATATTAAGAATGGATCCGCTGAAGTACATCTTTCAAAAGCCCATGCCCACTAGCAAGCTAGCCAAGTGGAAAATCTTGTTAGGTGAATTTGACATTATCTACGCAACCCAAAGGCAATCAAAGGACAGGCATTGGTAGATAATTTTGCTGAACATCCCGTCGACGGAGAATACGAACCCTTAAAGACATATTTTCCTGATGGAGAGGTATCCTTTATAGGAGAAGATATTGCAGAATCCTATGACGGTTGGATGACATTTTCCGATGAGGCAGCAAACTTCAAAGAAGTTGGCATAGGAGAAGTCCTAGTATCAGAACTAGCTAGCATTATCCAGTGTCTGCTAAACTCAAGTTCTCATTCACTAACAATATGACCGAGTATGAGGCATGCATCTTAGGGCTCAAGATGGACATTGACATGAACATTCATGAATTGCTAGTGATTCGGGATTCAAACTTGCTTATACATCATGTCTGAGAAGAGTGGGCGGCCAATTACTCCAAGATGCTCCCTTACCTGCATCACGTACAGGAATTGAGAAAGAGGTTCACAAAGACAGAGTTCTGGTATGTTCCCAAAGCTCAAAATGAATTTGTCGATGCATTTGCCACCCTATCATCCATGATACAGCACCCAAACAAGAATTTCATTGATCTTATTCCTGTAAAGATCTATGATCATCCAGCTTACTATGCTCATGTCGAAGAAGAAGCATATGGAAAACCTTGGTTTCATGATATCAAGGAATACTTGGCAAAAGGAGAATACCCAGAGCTTCAAAATCCCACTCAGAAGCGCACACTTCAGAGGTTATCTAACAATTTCTTTCACGATGGAGGAATCCTGTATAGGAGGACTCCAGATTTGGGATTGCTAAAATATATCGACACAAGGGAGGCATCTAAACTGCTAGAAGAAATTCATGCTGGTACGTGTGGTCCATATATGAACGATTTCGTATTAGCTAAGAAGGCACTCCGGGTAAGTTATTTCTAGATGACTATGGAAACAGACTGCATCCAGTACGTTTGAGAGTGCCATCACTATCAGATACATGCAGACGTGATAAAGGTGCCTCCAAACAAGCTTAATGCAACAAGCTCACCATAGTCGTTCATCGCTTGGGGAATGGATGTTATCGGACAAATCGAGCCCCCATCTTCCAACAGGCACAGGTTTATCTTAGTGACAATTGATCATTTCACCAAATGGGTTGAAGTAGAATCCTACAAGGCAGTGACTAAGAGAGTCGTGGTAGATTTTGTCTGTGACAATATTGTTTATCAATTTGAGATTCCAAAATCAATCATCACGGATAATGACTCCAATCTCAACAGTGACCTGATGAAGACTATGTGTGAAACCTTCAAAATCAAACACAAGAATTCTACAGCTTAGAGATCTCAGATGAGTGGAGCCGTAGAACCCGCCAACAAGAATATCAAGAAGATACTGAGGAAAATGATAAAAAAGCATAAGTAGTGGCATGAGAAGTTAGCATTTGCTTAATTGGGGTACCGTACCATAGTACGCACATCGACTGGGGCAACCCCCTACATGGTGGTTTAAGGTACAGAAGCGGTCATTCCCATCGAGGTAGAAATTCCTTCCTTAAGGGTCGTACAAGAAGCTGAGCTCGATGACACAGAATGGGGAGAAGTCGTTACGAGCAGCTGGCTCTTATAGATTGAAAGAGAATGAATTAAGTTTGCCACGGTCAGCTTTATCGGAACAGAATGGTCAGAGTCATCAATAAAAGAGTCAATCCAAGACGATTCACACCTGGACAACTGGTGTTAAAGAAAATCTTCCTGCTCCAAAATGAAGCAACAGGGAAATTCTCTCCCAATCGGCAGGGTCTGTACATGGTTCACCGGGTTCTAATAAGAGGAGCCCTCATACTCACAGAAATGGACGGAAAAGTTTGGTTAAAGCAGATTAATTCAGACGCAGTCAAGCGATACGATGTATAGCATTTATGATTTCCATATATGATGTAATCTAAACTATGTTTGACCTGATTCCCCATTAAAAGAGGATACATAGACAGCCTTATGGGTTCGGTCGCAATTTAATAAAATTGTCACTTCCCCCTGCTACTGGAAACTGGGGAAGAATTTTAAGGAGGGCCCTCAAAATTTTGAAGCTGATTTCAGCCAGTTATCGCACGCAACCATCAGAAGCAGCGACCCAGTAAACTGGGTCAGAATTTTTAGGAGGACCCTCAAATTTCCAAGGCAAGAGAGATTGCAATGTCTTGAACCGCATCGCACTCGTCGATTCATCTGAAGAAAACTATTTTCGGTTATATATTTATGTCATACTTTTCACTAAATCATACATGACTATTATCGAAATCACTTTGTTTAGAAACGCTACCTCAAAAAAACATGTAATATGACCAAAGCAGAGCCGAGCAAGCCTAGCAAAATCAGCGGGGATACGAAATAACTCTTCCCCTTTACATAACTTATGATTTTTCTTTGGATGCAGGGACCCGAGTAACAAACTACCGAGTACATTTATACACCTATACTTTTCAATAGTACGACTCTCAGAACCGTCACTTATCTACAATCGCAATACATGTGCAATGTCCCAGCAGCCGCAGTATCGCAATCATCTATCAGCTAAGAAATCTTATTCTTACTCGCCTCTCATCTCTTACATTGTATAAGGCTACCATTATGCCTTCTGAGACTAAGCTCTATCACTATCTGCATTTTTTGCATTGCATAAGGCTACCATTCTTGCCTTCCAAGACTAAGCTCTATCTCCATCTACATTTCCTATTGTATGAGGCTACTATTCTGCACTTCGAGCTTAAGCTCTATCTCCATCTACATTTCCTATTGTATGAGGCTACTATTCTACCTTTCGAGCCTAAGCTCTATCTCCATCTACATTTCCTACATCGTACAAGGCTACCATTCTACCTTCCGACACTAAGCTCTATATCCATCTTGCATAGCTAAAATATTGCCACCCTGTATCTTTACGTCCTGCATCAGCTGAAATATCGCAATTATTTGCCTTGCATTCGGCTTAAAGATCGTCACCCTTCTTCACTTGCATTGGCTATAATATCGCTACCTTTATTTACATCTTGCATGGCTGAAATATATCCACTTAATGGCTCGAATATCACCACTTCCTCTTGCACCGATTGAGATATCACCACTTCATCTTGTATCGGCTGAAATATTTCCACTTTATTTACCTCTTGCATCGGTTGAAAGATCGCCAATTCACCTTCTGCATTTCATTAGCTGAAATATCACCACTTTTATTTGCATCTGCATCGGCTGAAATATCGCCCCTTATTTACCTTGCATTGGCTGAAAGATCACTGCTTATTGCATTGCATGGGCTGAAAGATTGCCATCTTGCATCTCATGGGCTGAAAGATCGCCAAATCATCCAAAGGCACTGTTCGGACGCACCATTTTCATAGCCCGAGAACGCCATGCCATGGCCTTAGGACCCCACTTTATATCTTGCATATCATTATTCAAAGACATCATGGTTCGGAGGCATCATTCTCATAGCCCGAGGACATCATTTCATAGCATGCGAATGCTTTATTATACGCTTCATTGCCCAGGACGTCATCCTAACCGTCCAAAGACATCATTCATGGTCCAACGAGAACTTGCATCATGTTTAAATATTGCACCATATAAATTTGTATTATTCATTTGCAGGTAAACTGTCTATCAACGGCCGATTCAGCAGGAGCTATCCCGCTCCAATTCCCGCAGCCTTGATATACCTTGACTATCTTGACCTGAATACCGCGCCCGTTCTTGGAAAGCCTCCATCAGCATATTCCGTCGATGGATCTTGAACTATATATGGCCTGATTCCTATAAGACCAGGAATATGTAGGTAGCTCAGGAACCAAAGCACGGTCAAACTCTTCAAACTATTTCGTTTGGTCAAATTGGCCATCATATCATTACCCGACAACTCTTTCATCCTTCCCGGGTAAAGAGGGACAGTTGTTGTACCCAATTTTTACCTGTATCTTTATATATGCTTCAAATTAAATGTATATGTATATGTATATACATATATATATATATATACATATATATATATGTATATATATATATATGTATATACATATATATATATATGTGTATATATATATATATATATGTATATATATATATATATATATATATATATGTATATATACATATATATATATATATATACACACATATATATATATATATATATATATATATATATATATATATATATATATATATATATATATATATATATATATATATATATATATATATATATATATATATATATATAAAAAAGAAGGCCCAAGGGTTTTAGTATTTTTCCCAATTTTTAAAAGATTTTTAAAATCAATTTTTTATCCATTTTAGCAGTACAAAGTCAATAATTATTTTCAACATCATCCATTTTGGTGAAAAATTTATTTTATTCCCTCATTTATACAAAAATATAGTTAAGGTAATTTTTTGTAAATTTTTTACAAACTCATTTGGCATTTTAAAAGCTAAAGTCCACATAATTGCAATTTTAGCCTATTTTAAGATTAATAGAATTTTTACAATTATGAAATTGATTCCAGTATTTTTAAATTAATTTTTGTATATTACTTACGGATTCAGTACTTTAAATTTAATTTCAAAATTATTTTTATTATTTTTTATAAAATAAAAGGAAAAATTAGTTATTTAATATATAGCCCCAATTCATTTCAATTGTAGCGCCATTACATTTCAATTTTAGCCCCCAGTTGACCCATCCTTAACCCCCAATTAGATCGGACCAATTTTGATTTTAACCCAACCCCTTAACCCGTTTATCCAACCTGCACGTGTTCTTTTGATCCGAGCCGTTGATTTTTTAATCAATGGCCACGATTTCCAATTTCCTTTTCTTAATTCCCCCAACCCTAACCTAATCCCCTCTTTCAATCAGTCAGCCGCCTTTGAATGCTCTCCCTCTCCCAAACTCTCTCAAAGGTTCCTCAAAGACCTAGCCTCTCTCATTCCCTATGACAATAACATGACCAGAATCCATGGCTTCTCAGGCCATGGATGGCATGTACTCACCCCCCCCCCTCCATCATTAAACCTTGGTTGTTCGAAGTTCTTAGGTCTGACATCGATGGTGTTCTTTCAAAGCTTCTCATATGCCTAGCTTTGAGGCCTCTCCGGCCTCGCTCCGGCGTATCCAAGCATTAGGATCCTATTTTTGACCTCTTCGACCCAAGATCGGACTTTCTTCAAAGCCTTTCTCATTTCTAGGGTTTCTCTGAAATCCTAAGCTATTCGAGGTTTTTCTCTGGTTATTTTCTTAAATCTATACTATATTTGTGTTATGCTTGAGTTTTAAAATGTTTTCCGAAATCTTTTCTTTCAAAATTGGTTTCTCTTCAATTTAGGGTTTCTGAAAATTTTTGAAATGTTTCTCCGACTCTTCTTCTCCTTTTCTTTGTGTGAATCTATCTATGCTATATTTTATGTTCTTTTTTCCGCCTCGCATGTCCTTCTCATGTGTTCTTAAGTTTGCCTTATTATGCATATTCTTCTATTGTGCTCCGTTCTTCCTTCTACTGGTTTCTATATCATACTTTCACACATTTATCTTATGTGTTCCTTTACCCCCAGTGTTTCTTTACCGTATTTGCTACTAAGCTCTTAGTTTTTTATTTTGCCTTCTTCTAGAATTTGTTTGAGTTCTTTCTAGACATGTTTCATCTATTGTTTCCTTAAGTTTATACTACCTCTTTGTCCTCTAAATTTGTTTAAGGTCCAAGTTATTTTAAAACATATTCTCTATGCTCAAATCAACTTTTACGTAATGTTTGTTTCGAACCAACTATTTTACCTGTTTGTTTTCTCATGGGTCTGTGAAAGAGACTTCCGAGCATATTTTAGTTATTTTTCTTCTCTTCTCTGCATCTGATTCGAGTTGAAAACCCTATAATTTTGGGTTTTTTGGCGAGTTTGATCTTGTGTTTGGACTAGGGTTCTATTGTGGAACCCTGGATTCTCTCAAACTAAGTCTGAGCCTATGTACTAAATCAGAGCCTCTTTATTTGTGACACTGAGACTCTAAGGCTTCAAGTAAAGCACGTTGGGTGATTCAAGTAAAGATTTTTGAACAAAAGTTTTAAGTAAAGGTTTTAAATAGAAAATAAATTTTGGGTAAATGAGGGGTCCTAGGTTGGTTAGCATATAGGATCACCCCACACAATGTCCGATAAATACTCCTCGATGAGGGGCTACACGTGACATTAGCGCGTAATCATCATATCCGTTATCTACCCTTCCTAACCCCTTTAGTGGTCATGCAAAATGAGTGATTGGTCAGCGATCTCTATTGCATGCTACTACCTGTCCCTTCTTAATGGACTTAGAGGGATTTAAGACCTCTACCTTTAGGTGGTTTTAGACGGACCCCTAAGATTTTAAAAGGTGAAAATTCTAAAGCGACGAGCAAAACACTTAGGACTTTTAGAATATAAGAGGGAGCGATTAGAGGCTCAAAGTTTCCTCCTCAAACAAAGTACATAAAAAACACGACTCAAGTACAATTAAGGGCCTTTCTTAGACAGTATATTAAGGCAAGACGTCTAGGTGAACATGCAGAAGACAAGCATTTTATTTTAACCCATGAGTAGGGATCCTTGCAGTTGCCTATTGTTTCTATAAAACATGTTAGGATCAGAAAACATTAAACAATAAAACAGTTTAAGAGTGGCAGTTTGAACAATGCCCTAAAGGCTTGCCTATACGCAAAGTACTAATTAATATGTTTATATAGTGAAGCAAGCAGGTTTTGAAACTGATTTCTTTAATACCTATAGGCATGATATCTAATGATAGACTGGGACCATTTTGAAGAGTTTGTTTTAGGAAATATAATTCACTTAAACCAATCTAGAAATGACTAAAAGTGGATTAAATAAATTTATTTAGACTAGTTTAGGTTGACAGGCAAAATATCGAGTATATTTCCCTACAGGCATGATATCTAACTTTGATACTGATTCTAAAGGCTTGTAGGCAGGGAAACATACATAAACATTTGTTATAACATAATCTAAGTTAATTTACATTGTATATGCATAGCATCTACTGGTTAAGCTAATTCTAAGACATTGAAGGCCTGATTTTGTTACGAAATTATTTGAAACCTAAAGTCATAGATTCTAGCATAGTAAGATGTAAAGCCTTATGAACATGATTTCTACTCGGTAAAGCAATCAAATTTTAAAAATAAAGTCCTATGAGCATG
The DNA here is from genome assembly GCA_034376525.1 of Nicotiana benthamiana. Lineage (NCBI taxonomy): Eukaryota > Viridiplantae > Streptophyta > Magnoliopsida > Solanales > Solanaceae > Nicotiana > Nicotiana benthamiana. The sequence continues at coordinate 143,781,922 of CM067337.1, read as the reverse complement.
ATTTCCACTTGATAAACCAATCAGATTTTAAACATAAAGTCCTACGAGCATGATTTCTACTTGATAAGGAAAATTAAATTAAATTGTAAAACCCTATAAGCATGATTTCTACTTGACAAACCAATCAGATTTCAAACATAAAGTCCTACGAGCATGATTTCTACTTGATAAGGCAAATCAAATGAAATTGTAAAACCCTATGAGCATGATTTCTACTTGATAAACCAATCAGATGTTAAATATAAAGTCCTACGAGCATAATTTCTATCCGAGTTACTCCCACAAACATGCATCTACACATCCCTTTTTCACTTAAACACCCGAATATTTGTATATAAATTATTATAGACCAACGAATGAATTACATAATAAATAAGAAAAATAAGAAGCAATTCTATATGGAGCCTTCTATTAGGCCCAGATTCTCAAAGCCTCCAAATGGCATTAATGCCTCAATTCCATAGACAATGATATAGTCTAGGTGCATCAAAGTTCCCTAAGGATACCGGGCAGTGCTTACACCTAGACTTGGTAACTAAAGAGTTGAACAAGTGCAATATGGAAGGGCCAGCCTCAGTACTCCAAAGTTCATAGGGTTCTCAAGAGGATCCAAGGCAGTACACATGGTGGAGGGGGCAGAACTTATTGACTTAAGAAAAGAGTGAAAGTGATTGACATAAGTTGAAAGGTTTTAGGGAAAAACTACATTAATACCAAAGTCTATTTGAAAGTAATGTAATGAAAAAATAGAGGCTATTTGAAAAGAGATGGAAAAAATGAATAGAAGTCCAAACACCTTAGGAAAGATGTACATAGCCAGCAGTCACAGAACCAAAGTAAATTCAGTAGTCAAGAACATGGTTTAGAGTTATTTGGGATACATAGAACACTTTATTGTAAACACAAGATCAAACAAAGGTCTAGGGATTGGTATAGACATGATCATAAATAGTTGACCAAGTGCATTCACAAAACCAGACAAAAGGAACAAAATCACATACAGGGGTGATACGAATTTGGGGATTCATATAGAATATGAGGGGAAGTACACAACAAGTAAGAGATAATTGGTATAAACCTACTTGGAAACAGATATGAGGGGGCAATATATTGATTTTCAAGAAATGGAAGACATAACAACATACTCATAATGCAACCATCAACTACAGGTTTCACAAAATAACCACAAATAGAAGCAAACTAGAAATTGGATAAATTGTCCGTACACATACTGGAGGGGGCAGAACTTATTGACTTAAGAGTAGAATGAAAGTGATTGACACAAGTTGAAAGGTTTTAGTGAAAAAATTGTATTAATACTAAAGTCTATTTAAAAGTAATGTAGTAAAACAAATAGAGATTGTTTGAAAAGAGATGGAAGGAATGAACAGAAGTCCAAACACCTTAGGACAGAATCATACATAACCAGCAATCACAGAACCAAAGTAAATTCAGTAGTCACAAACAGTGGTCAAGGGGTTTGGGATACATAGAACACTTTATTGCAAAAACATGATCAAACAAAGGTTCAGGGATTGGTATAAACATAATCAGAAATAGCTGACCAAGAATAGTCACAAAACCAGACATAAGGAATAAAATCACATACATGGGTGATAGGGATTTGGGCATTCATGGAGCATATGAGGTGATGTACACAACAAGTAAGAGATAATTGGTATAGAACTACTCAGAAACACATAGGAGGGGGTAATATATTGATCTCGAGGTAGGGGAAGATATAATAACATGCTCATAATGCAACCATCAACTACAGATTTCACAACAAAACCAAAAATAGAAGCAAACTAGAAACAAAATAAACTAAATCAATAAGAAAATCATATTGTTGTAGGAATTTTGAACTGAAACTAGAACATACCAGTAGAGAGGATAGTAAGCAGAGTGAAAGAAAAAGAGAACACAGTATTTTAGCCTTGGCTTGCAGCCAGCTAACTTAGAGCAATAGCAAGTAGTACAAAAGAAAGCAGAAAGTTTAAGTGTGATAGATAGTTTTTTAACCAAGAGTTTGTGTGTTGTGCTAATGAAAGACTAGGGTATTTATAGTTTGAAAGCATGTAGTAAATAAGGTAAAAATCACAGTCCATTAGTAATTAAAGAACTTGAAATCAATCAGTTAGGAAATCAAGGTAAGTCCCCTTTAATTGAGGAGTTAACTTCAAACAGTAATAGACATATGCCAAATAAGGAAGGAAATCATGTAAGGCTGAACATGCCAATTAAGGAAATATTTTTTACATAATACAAGTACACAATATGTAATTGAAGCCATGTTTAACACACTTAAATCAAGGAAAGACTTGAGCAATCCATCAATAGCATAATTGACCATAGAATAAGGTTGGAGAACATTCTACTAGGTAAAAATTAATAGAATAATCATGCGGAATCAGTGAAAGATCAACCAAAGATTCAAGGATGCAAGAATAGGAGATAACACTAATTTGACACCAATCTATAAGAACAAGCATATGGTAAGAAAAAATCATAACCTTAAAAGGTGGAGTAAGAAAGGAATCACATATGGCATTAGGAATTCATGCAGAGCATAGTCTGAATTAATGGGCTAAGCATGACATAGGAAGGAGAATCAGTTAATTTAAATAGACAAGGTAGAAGTTTAGGATTTAGAAGAAAATCATTCAATCAAACCATAAAATAAGAAAATCAGAATCAATCAAGAGGAAGCTATAATACCATACTCAACATACAAATAGAGTAAGAACGGCTAGACGTACCAAACAGATAGGGTCAATAATATCGACAAACAGAGACAAGTTTTGAACAATCAAGATGAACATTGTCACATAGAGTGGAATAGGCTAGAACTCTGTAAGAACATATTAAGAGCAAGATAATTATAGGAGCTTGACAAGAATCAGGTATCTATGTTAACACACATAACCAAATAAGAAAAAATCTATAAATGTTAGGGATTTCAACATACGTGAGTTGAAAAGGCAGAAAAAGCATAGAATCATTTGACAAATGCAAAGGATAGAACTTAAAACATGAATAACCGATTTAAATGAAGTGTAGAAGAAGCTCTGAAATACTCTAACCTTAAAAGAAAGTAAAACTACTTGAATTGATGATTTTTGCAAAAGAGGATCGAGAATAGTGTAAAACATAGAAGGAACAGACTTAAATCGTTTAAAAAATAGCAAAGATCTAAGAGATACAAACAAAAGTTAGGGTTTCAAAAGAAATCCAAATAGAGATGGAAAAACATGTTTAGAACTTCAAACAAATATAGTGTGATTTAGCTTAAAATCACAAAGGAGTAGCCATGAACAGCCAAAACAGCAACCCTAGATACAAGTCGACATGGCCTAGAGCCCGTGAAGGCCTCAGAGAGGATGAGCAAGGCAATAGAGGAACCATTGGCGGCTTCGGGTTGAAAGGTGATCACCAGAGAAGACCGAAAAAGTGAGATGGTTGAAAAGGGGTTAGGTCGAGAGAAGAAAGGAGATGAAAGGACCTGAAGGTGGTGGGTTTTTGGAAATGATTAGGGTTAGGGGGTATTAGGGATTAAAAAGGGAAGGAAATAATATGGACCGTTGATCTGAAAGATCAGTGGCCATGATCTAACGGGTTCTAGGTTGGGTAATTATGTATTGGTTCTGGGTCGGGTAATTGGGTATGAAATTGGGCTAAGGGTTGGGTCCAATTTAGTCTAAAATTGAAATGCCAATCTGGCTACAATTTAAATAGAGAATTTTCCCCTATTTAATTTATAATAACTAATAAAAAAAAATCTTGAAAATAATTTTATGTACCAAAATAATATAAAAAATATATTTAACATTTTAAAAATATTGGAGTCCAATTTACACATAAAATGTAATTGTAAATTAGATGTGCTAATATTGCAATTATATGCAATTTAGCTTTAAAATATCAAATGCAATTATAAAAACACATAAAACATATACTAACCATATTTTTGCATAAATATAAAAATTAATGACTAAATTACCGTAATAATGATTTGAGAAATAATTATTGGAGATTTATGGATAAAAAGCAAGAAAATCAATCAATTTAAATACCTGAAATTATGGAAAATTATAAAAATCATGTGCATACTTATATATGCATGTATATACTATTTTGAAGTTACTTGTGCATATCTAAAATATATAGGGAAAATTTGGGTATCAACAGCTCCCATCTTTACACGAAAAGGATGAAAGAGTTTTCGGGTAAAAAATGATGGCCAATTTTGGCTGGACGAGATGCTTTGAAAGGTAGAGGCCGACCTCGGGTTTTCGATTTGCCTACATACCTGATTTTACAAGAATTAGGTCATATGTAGTTCTAGATTCACCTACGAAATATGCCAATGAAACTACTGCAAGAAAGGGCACCTGACGCGGAAGCAGCTAAGGTGAGCAGTTAAAGCTCGGAACAGTTGAGGGAACTGGAGCGAGATCGGTCCTGCTAGGATAGCGGTTTCTTATGGGTTATCTGCAGATAAGAGGTGTTACAAATGTATTTGCGAGAACTTAAACATGATGCAGATTCCCTTCGGACCATGAGGGTTGTCTTCAGATGATGAGGATGATGTCCTTAGACCATGACGTCCTGGGCCATGAAGCGTATGATACGGGATTTGCAGGTCATGAAATGTTGTTCTGGGGCCATGAAGATGGTACCTCCGAACCATGATACCTTTGAATAATGATATGAAAATTTGAGAGATCCTCAGGCCATAGCATAGTGTCTTTCAGCTATGAGGATGATACCTTTAGTCTTTGATGACTTTGGATAGGTTGGTGATATTTATGCCTATGATATGAAATAATATGATGTTAACAAGACAATACTTAGTCTTGTGAAATGAAGGAAGATCTTAGACCGATTGAAAAGCAAATAGATAGTATTACCAATGGAACAATATATGTGCAAACAAGGACAGTTCTTAGTCACATACGGATAGGAGGCAAGGATTAGCCTCATGCAAATGTGGAGGAAAGGGTTAGACTTATGCAAATATGGAGGCAGGTATTAGCATAATGGAGCCAAGGATTAGAGTCATGCAAATATGGAGGTAGGTATTAGCCTCACGGAGTCAAGGATTAGACTCGTGCAAATAGGGAGACAAGGATTAGCCTCATACAAGTAGGGAGGCAAGTATTAGCCTTATGCAAATGTAGAGTCAGGATTAGATTCATGCACATAGGGAGGCAAGGATTAGCCTCATGCAAATAGAGAGTCAAGGATTAGATTCATGCAAATATAGGGAGGCAAGGATTATCCTTATGCGAACCTAGAGTCGGGGATTAGACTCATGCAAATATAGGGAGGCAAGGATTATCCTCATGTAATGTATAGATTCAAGGATTAGACTCATGAAAATAGGGAGGCAAGGATTAGCCTCATGCAAACGTAGAGTCAAGGATTAGACTCATGCAAATATAGGGAGGCTAGGATTAGCCTCATGCAAATATGGAGTCAGGTATTAGACTCATGCAAATATAGGGAGGCAAGGATTAGCCTCATACAAATAAGGAGTCAAGGATTAGACTCATGAAAATGTAGGGAGGCAAGGATCAGCCTCATGCAAATAGGGAGTTAGGGATTAGACTCATGCAAATATGGAGTCAAGGATTAGACTCATCCAAATATGGAGTCAGGGATTAGACTCATGTAAATATAGGGAGGCAGGGATTAGCCTTATGAAAATAGGGAGTCAAGGATTAAACTCCTGCAAATACGGGAGTCAAGGATTAGACTCATGCAAATATGGGAGTCAAGTATTAGACTCATGCAAATGTGGATTAAGGGATTATACTCATGAAAATAGGGAGGCAGGGACTATCCTCATGTCGAGTGCAAGTAGTAAGTAAAAGTAGCATGCGTCTTAGGTAGAGATGTACTCGGTGTCTGATGGAATGATTGATACTAATCTTTCTACATGTATATCTTTGTGTATGTTATAGTTACGTCAGATGTCCCTGCATTCAAAGAAAGATTGTAAGTTTTGTAAGGGGAGGTTGGTTCATGTTTTTGTCTGCTGGCTTGCTTTGCACCATTCGGAAGGCTTTTTCGAGTTTCCCTAGTCAACACCTAACTGTCATGGAAATAGGGTTTTCAAAAATATGAAATTATTGATAAAAATAGAGTTGTTTTTGAAACACATCAAATAATTTTGATGAACCAGTCACTGTAACACGTTTCGAAGGCATTGCAACACTCTCATATTGGAATTTTGAGGGTCCTCCTCGAAATTCTTCCCCAGTTTGGTAGATCATTGTTAATTGTTTGTGAATGACATGCCCTACTGAACATTCTCGTGAATTTTGATAATCCTTCTCAAAATGCTGCCCCAGTTCTCGACTGATTACTGACTTCCCGGTATGTTACGGCGTTGGCTGGACTTGCTCCGGAAATTTGAGGATCATCTTCAAAATTCTAACCCGATTTTGATCTTGGGGGAAATGAAAATTTTATTGTCATATGACCAAACCCATAAGGCTGCCTACGTATCCCCTCTCAAAGGGGAATCAGGTCAAGCGTAAATAAGGAAATGCAAGGTATCTAAGCATAGTATCTCTTGACTGCATTTGAATTGATCGATTTTGGCTAGACTTCTCCGTTTATTTCTGCAAGTATGAGGGCTCCTCCTGTTAGTACCCTGTGAACCATGTAAGGGCCTTTCTAGTTGGTAGAGAACTTCTCTTTGGCTTCATCTTGATGTAGGAATATTTTCTTCAATACCACCTATCCTGGTGCGAACTGTCTTTGTTTGACCTTTTTGTTGAAAGCTTTGGAGATTCTGTTTTGATAAAGTTAGTCGTGATATACTGCATTCATCATCTTTACATTGATAGGGGCCAGTTTTTCATAGCAGCTCCTTAACCATTCTGCATCACTAAGTTCAGCTTCTTGTATAATTCTTAGAGAAGGAATTTCCACTTTGATTGGGATGACAGCCTCGGAAACATAAACCAATATGTAGGCAGTTGCCCCGGTTGATGTGCAAATTGCAATGCGATATCCCCATAAAGCAAAAAGTAGCTTCTCATGCCATTGTTTGTGGTCCTCTACCATTTTCCTTAGTATTTTCTTAATATTTTTGTTAGAGGCTTCTACTGCTCCATTCATCTAAGGTATGTAGGCTGTGGAATTCTTGTGCTTGATTTTGAAAGCTTCACATATATATTTCATTAGATCACTATTGATATTGGCGGTTTTGTCAATAATAATGGCCTCAAGAACTCCGAATCGACAGATAAAATGATCCTTGACAAAGTCTGCCACGACCTTCTTGGTTACACCTTTGTAAGATGCAGCTTCTACCCATTTTGTGAAGTAATCAATGGCGACCAGAATAAACCTATGTCCATTTGAAGCAGTGGGCTCGATCGAACCAATAACATCCATCCCCCAGGCGGTGAATGTACAAGGTGAGCCTTTTGTATTGAGCTCATTTGGCAGCACTTTTATTATATCGGGTTGTTCTTGAGACTAATAGCAGTTGCAAATATATTGGATGGAATCCATTTCCATGGTCATCCAGAAGTAACCTTCCCTGAGTATCTTTTAAGCCAAGATGAAACCATTTATGTACAGACCGCAGGCACCAACATGCATATCCTCAAGCAGCTTAGAAGCTTCCTTTGCATCGATACATCTTAGTAAACCCAAATTAGGAGTTCTTCTGTACAAGTTCCCTCCATTGTGAAAGAAGTGATTTGAAAATCTCCGAAGCGTGCATTTCTGAGTGTGATGTGCATGTTTCGGGTATTCTCCTTTTGATAAGTATTCTTTGATGTTATGGAACCAAGGCTTTCCATCTACTTCTTCCTTGATATGAGTACAGTAAGTCGGGTGATCATGGATCCTCACCGGAATTGGATCAATATATTTATTATCTAGATGTTGTATCATGGATGACAAGGTGGCTAATGCATCGGTAAACTCATTCTGGATTCTGGGCACATGTCAGAATTCTATCTTTTTAAATCTCTTCCTCAATTCCTAAACATAGTGTAGATATGGAAATATCTTGGAATTCTTGGTGGCCCACTCTCCTTGTACCTGGTGTACAAGTAAATCTGAATCTCCGATCACCAACAACTCCTGAACGTTCACGTCGACTACCATGTTGATCCCTAGTATGCAGGCTTCATATTCCGTGATATTGCTAGTGCAGGGAAATCGGAGTTTAGCAGATACCGGCTAATGCTGACCCATTTCTGATACTAAAACTACTCCAGTTCCTACTCCTTTGAAATTTGCAGCTCCGTCAAAGAACATCCTCCAACAGTCATATGCTTCAGTAATGTATCCTCCTAGGAATGATACTTCTTCATCAGGAAAATATGTTTTCAAGGGTTCGTATTCTCCTCCCACTGGATTTTTAGCAAGGTGATCTACCAATGCTTGTCCCTTGACCACCTTTTGAGTTACATAGATGATATCGAACTCACTTAGTAGTATTTGCCACTTAGCCAACTTCACAGTAGGCATAGGGTTTCTGAAATATATACTTTAAAGGATCCATCTTGGATATGAGATAGTGGTGTACTCACATAAGTAATGCCTCAATTTATGAGTCGTTTAGGTCAAATCATAGCAAGTGCGTTCAAGCAGAGAATATTTTGCTTTATAAGGCTGGAATTTCTTGCTCAGGTAATATATGGCTTGCTCCTTTCTTCCTATTTCATCATGTTTGCCCAGAACACATCTGAAAGCTCCATCCAATACAGATAGATAAAGTAGCAAAGGCCATCCTAGTTCTGGCATAAACAAAACCATTGGTGTGGACAGGTACTCCTTGATATTGTCAAAATCATTCTAACAATCCTCGGTCCAACTTGTTTCATCACCTTAAAGATAGGTTCACATATGACCGTGGACTGTGCTATGAATCGATTGATGTAATTGAGCCATCCTAGAAAGCCTATCACATCCTTTTTGCTCTTAGGTGGTGGTAACTCCTGAATGGCCTTGACTTTAGATAGATCTAGCTCGATCCCCTGACGACCAACGATGAAACCCATTAACTTCCCTGTGGAAACCCCGAATGCGCACTTTACGGGGTTCAACTTTAAATTGTACCTCCTTATCCATTAAAAGAACTTTCTTAAGTTTGTTGTGTAGTTTATGCCCCGTTTGGATTTGATAATGACATTGTCCACATAGAACTCTATTTTTATGTATCATATCATGGAAGATGGTTATCATGGCTCTCATATAGGTGGCCCCAGCATTTTTTTGACCGAATGGCATTATCTTGTAACAGTACACACCCTATGGTGTGATGAAAACTGTCTTTTCTACATCTTCTTCATCCATCCAGATCTGGTGATAACCTAGGAAGCAATCTATAAAATATTGGAGTTCATTATTGGTGAAATTATCAATGAGAATGTGTACGTTTTGGTAGTGGAAAGTCATCCTTGGGACTAGCTGTGTTTAAATTCAGATAGTCAACACATACTCTGACTTTCCCATCCTTCTTCGATACTGGCACGATGTTGGCTAACCAAGTTGGATACTCAACCACCCTGAGAACCTTGGCTTTGATCTGGTTGGTAATTTCCTCCTAGATTTTCAAGCTCATGTTTGGCTTGAACTTTCTGAGTTTCTGCTTCACTAGTGGACATATGGGATCAGTAAGCAACTTGTGAGCCACTATGAAAGTGCTCAAACCGGTCATGTAGTCATACGACCATGCGAAGATGTCTTCGTACTCCTTTAGGAAATGGATGTATTCCTCTTTCTCTGTTGATGATAAGTGAATACTTAAGCGAGTTTCTTTGATGGTCTCGACGTCTCCCAAATTTACCGCTACGGTCTCGTCCAGATTGGACTTAGGCTTATTCTCAAAATTTTCTACCTCTCTGACAATTCCTCAAGTATCTCATCTTCTTCCTCTAAGTCATTATTCTCATGTTACATCACCTCATTACATGTCACAGTCACTCGTTCATTAGGAAAAGTAATAATAATACAATAGAAGGGAAAAGTATAAAATAGTAATGAATAATGATGAAGAACAAATGCATTTGATTAAAACTTAGGAAATTATTCAGAAAAAGATTCGTTCAATGAATCGAGCATTTATTTTGGAACAAGGAAATCTTAAAACAAAATTACTGGAAATCTTAAATGCCTATAACGGCTATAGAAGTAAATTCTACCAAGCTACCCAGGGACTCTGTGGGCTCAGGATGGTGTGGCGGTCTAGTTTTTGAGAGCCGATCCCTTTGCCGCAGTCTGAATGGTGAGAGCTTCTTCCAGCTCCTCCTCAATTATGGCACTGTAGTACATACCCTCATCTTCTAAGAACAAATCCTTCAGTCCAGCTAGTGTTTCTTCTTCTGTAGTTCCCCATATTGTGTCACCCTGGTGGAAAGCCTATTCCAAGCATGGCACTAGCTACTCAAGAGGTTAGTATGGTCCACGCCATGGAGGCGGCCAATTCCTGTACTCTTTCCATGTATACTAGTATCATAGCACAAAGATGGTGCCATGGTTTTTCAGCTGTATTGGTTTGGTGATACCTTGGAGGTTCTTTCCTAACCCTTTGTCGGGTTCATATCTGTACCATGCTAATATGATTTCTATTTCGTTACTCCACCACTTATCCTTCTCGATGGCGTTGACCCGTTCAATGTGATGATAGGTTTTCCCTCCTAGCCTTCTTCTATGTCCAATGGACAGGATGGTCTGCCAAGTGTAGATAGGGTTACTTCCATCCTTGTGAATGATCACCTCCTGAAGGTTCCATTCGAATTTCATGGCTTGATGTAGTGTAGAAGGTATGGCTCCGGAAACATGGATCCATGGTTGGCCGAACAGAAGATGATATGAGGCTGGTATGTCAAGCACCTGAAACTCGACGTTGAACCAAGTTGGCCCCATCTACAAGCAAAGGTTAATTTCCTCGATTGTGGCTCTTTGGGACCCATCGAAAGCCTTCACATTCATGTTTCCTACTCGTATCTCTTTGAAATATTTGTCCAGCCTCTTCAGAGTATTCAATGGACAAAATAACTAGGCTTAAACCTCCATCAACCAGGACCCTGCAATGAACTTATCTTCGAACTGTTCTGTGATATGCAAATCTCAATTGTGATTCAAACCCTCGGGCGGTAGCTCATCTTCGTGGAAGATAATCTTATGGCTCTCTATTACTTTCCCAACCATGTTGGACATATCTCTGCCAGTGATTTTATTGGGTACATAAGCCTCTCTTAGTACTTTTATCAACGCGTTCTTGTGTGCCTCTGAATTATGCAATAGTGACAGGATAGATATCTGAGCAGGTACTATGTTCAGGTGGTCGATGATAGAATACTCCTTTGCCTTTACTTTCCTTTACAGGTTAACTAGCCCGATCTCAATGACAGTCTACCTAGTAGTGGCCTCATTACTTGATCCTTCAAAATATTCCAGTGTATAGATTCTTCCAGTTTTAGTCATTCTTTCTGTAGCGTCAAGTTCCTTCACCTTGGCCTTTACTTTATGCTGAGCCTCGGCAGCGTAATCCCAGGGTATTGCCTTTGAGTTTAATGAGGGTGTTGTTGACACCGTCACAATAAAAGGTATGGCCACATCTACTTCAAATGGAGAGGAGGTGGCCGATGGCGGAGCCACTTCCACCTCGAATGGCACTGATGCAGTTACCTCAACATCAATAGGTACCTGAATCTGAACCACAATAGGAGTAAGCGTGACTGCAACCTTAAAGTCATCGCCCTCTCGAATAAGCCTTATTGACCCCTCAGGGTCCCATTCTTCATTTTTCTCAATCACATGTACACCATCACATATGTGATCGGGAAGGGGATTGTTGCGGACATTAGGTGTGGACTACTTTGCTTGTATGACCTTATTGTCAATAAGTGTCTGGATCTTATCCTTCAATGTTCGGCACTCAGCAGTGGTGTGCCCTTTTGTGCCTAAATGGTACACACAAGTTTTGTTCAGGTTGACCTATTGGGATGGATTTTCTAGTGCCGCGGCAAGAACAGGAGTGACGTAGCTTGCAGCTTTCAGCCTTTCGTACAGTTGGTCGATGGTTTCGAAAATGGCGGTGTATTGTCTGGGTGGCTTATGGTTGAAGTGGGGTCTTGGTCTTGGGTAATTTTGGCGAGCTTGTGGTGTTTAGAAATGGGATGGTTAGGAGTTGTAGGTGCGATAGATAGAGGTTGGTTGGAAATATCTGGGAGATAAAGGCTGGTATATAGGCGGCGTAATGTGGGCAGAGGTATTTGATATGTAGGCGGTGATGCTTGGTATGTGGGCGGAGGTGTTTGATATGTAAGTGGAGATTTTGGGCCTTGGGCCACCATTATTGCCCCGACATATCTCTTCTTTGATATGCCACCTGATTGGAGTGCTTTATTCGTGGCTTACAATGCTTCAAAGTTTGTTACTATCACGTTCTTTATTCCTTCCTCGATCCTTTTCCGAGTTTGATTATATTAGAGAATTTGTTGTCCTCAATAACCATCAACCTCTCATAATATTGTGGATCATGTGCCCTGACGAAGAATCTATTCATATGTTCTTCAGATAGAGAGGGCCTGCCCTTGGTTGCTTCCTACCTCCAACGATTTGCATACTCGCGGAAAGTTTTAGTTAGTTTTTTCTTGAGATTCTGAATGTAAAAGATATCTGGTGTATTCTTTATGTTAAAACAGAACCGGTCTATGAAATTTAATGCCATGCTTACCCAATTGGCCAATTTCTTGGGATTCTGGCTAATATACTAGGACAAAGCATCCCCAATAAGTCTCCTCATAAAGAGCTTCATCCGGATCTTTTCATCTTTCCCGACCATAACAAGTTTGTCACAGTTGGTCCTTATATGAACCCTGGGATCACCTATACTATCAAACATCTCAAACTTGGGAGGTTTGTACCCCTCAAGAAACTCCACATCTGGCTATACGCACAAATCTTCATATTTTAATCCTTCTATCCCCCTATCGCCTTCAACACCTTAAACTCGACTTGTTAGCTTCTTGAGTTCTTTGGCCATGTTCTTAATGAGAACATCCTTCTCGGAGGGCTCTGGTGCACAGGAGATTGGTTTGGTTGAATGGGGTATAGTTTCCACGTATACAGTATTGTTTTGATGGGTGGATGGTCATTGGTGGAATTTTGGGGATCGGTAATGAGTGGTGGTGTATTATTGGGAATGAGGTAAGTAGTGGTCAGTGGGTACGTAATTAGTTGATGATGTTGCAGTAGAGTTGGTATCGGCGATGGATTGATATTTTGGGGTGGAGTTGCGTATTGATTCGGTACGATAGGATTTTGTGGTTTTGGTTTTATGTGTTTTGGGAAGGTGCTAGGTTCTTTGCATTTTGTTGGTGGACATCAGGGACATTGAGGCAGAGTGACAAGCTTGCCAAATTGCGGACTTGTTCAAGTTCTCCATGCAATTCTAGTATCTTTTGTTCTAGTTTCAAGACCAAGTCTTTTGGGGCCGGAGTACTAGGACCATCGGAAGTCTCTGCATTCTTAACATTTTCCTTTTGGATTCTGCTTAAGTCGTCCATCTTTGCTTTCCCTCTGCTTTTTGTCTTTATTGGAGGAGGAGGTGATGGAGGGCCTCTAAATCTAGTGTGATACACTAATGAGGCCAGTTTGAGTGAACCAACCAAAAGGGATGGGAATAATCAAAAGTAAAGAAAAATAAAAGGTAACAAGTCAATGAGGATCCTGAAATGCTTGTAGTATTTAAAAACATATTGCGGAAATATAAATGTCTATCCTACTTTGGGAACCTCTTTGCACCCCAGGTAGGCCTAGTGACAAATAAATTTGGAGAACTTTTAATGCCAATAAATTTTTCATTTCATACCATAAAATAAACAAATCCTAAAATGACAATAATAAACTGAGTCACTACTGGAACTTAGCCTTATTACATCTAGGAAAAGTGAGTAAATCTAGTCTATTTGGTCCCAGAAGAACCTTTCCCATATTCAATCTTTCGGACCCTATCATATAGATCCCCTAGCTCGCGTAGTCCCAACAGCAAGTAGGCTCTGGCCAAATGTCCTCCTTCAGCTCCTTTAGTGTTCTAGCAGTTTTCAACCCTCTTTATGATTTTTCCCTCCAACTCCAGGTATTCTAATTTCCAATTGGAAGTGACTGCCATCTCCTTCCATTCCGCAATCAACCTCACATTCCTCTCAGATATTTATCTACTGCTCATTTTTCAGAATCGTGGACCCTTTTGCGTAGCCTATTGTACTTGACTTCGGCTTCAGCTTCCTCATCTATGATTCTATACCCTTGACCAGTACCCGGTGTCACCGTCCCTTTCAGATTGTCCTCTAACCATGTTGGGCATAGAGGCTCGCACCCTGCATGATACCTTTCTGGCTCAATGGATTTTTCTCCACAATGATTTTGCAATGCCACATGACATGAGCTGGCACTTGTAAGGGACATCGTCGTCTTGAAAGTCTGCCCGGAAATGACTCATCTTGACAACCCTTAGTACAACCTGTTTTCACTTGCTTGCCTCATAACTCACATAGAGTTTTATGGATATATCCCTCTCAACCCGATCAACACCAAGTGCGGAGCGTCCCAGGATCTAATAATAAACTAGTCCATGGGGAACCATTCAAACATCCATTGCACCTGTTCCTCGGTCAGGTTGTCGAAGAACTCAACCCATTCTTTGGTATTTTTCGACTAAGAAAAATCTATGTGGAATGTAAGTCATATGCTTAATTACGGTAACGATAGCAACCCTTTTGGAAATGCTCTAGCAACCACAACTGCAGCAAAAAATTGCAACCTTCAAAATCCTTGACCCCTCTTTGACAGTGCTCTAAACCCTGTAGATGTCGACTATGATCATGGGTACTATGGTATATGTCTGCCCATTAATCCCTTCCATCAGAGTCTTAGCGACCATGGCCAACCTAGTGTGGATTCTTCCATTTTTCATTGGGAATACTATCAAGCATAGAAAGTATACAATGAATACAAACACTCTGCGGTGGATGTGACCCAGTGAAGTGAGGGAGATCTCATCATGGTAAGTGCGGAAATACTTGCTATGGCCATACCTATCATACAGGTATTTGAAATGTATGTAGGAATCCTTCAAGCACACTAGGTCGACAATCTTCTTCAACCCCATCATCTTACAAAATCCCCTACCTGCACGGTTTTCTAGTACTAATAGCCCAGGATTGTCCCAAATAGTCCTGAAAGTCCTCTTATTTCCTCTAGAAGGGGCATCATTTATATGTCACCGAAGCAAAACACGGCTCTTTCACTATCCCAGACAAGGTGGAAACTTCGATCAATTTGTTTTTTGGCTCAATATCTAGAAAGGAAGACACGTTACCCAGCTACTTTTTCACATGTTTCTTGTCACTTGAGGAAAGGTCCTCTCATCAATCTAGAAACAATGGTGGGATATTGCTAGCCATACCGAATCTGGGGACCTCGTGCTCATTTCTGCAAAACAAAAAGGTTAGACCTTACCCCTACCGGACTGGACTATTTATACATTTATAATCAACATATCGGCATTTAGTTCTCCAAATTAATACATAGAACATGGTTGCGTCCATTGGGGTTATGGAAAACCCGATGGAGTTTGGATAAATATTATTTCAAAGGATCATTACGTGGATAACATAACTGATCCGACTAGGTTTGACCATGATGCATGCACAATTTTAACAAGAATAAGGTTTCTATGGTGTTTTAGACTGGTATCCTCAAGCGAGAAACTCGAGAGGGAAGGCACGGAACCGTCGACTGCACTGCTGATCGACTGGTTTTAGTAGTAAACAGGAAGAGCGTAACCCCTCATTAAAGCGTTGCTATAGGATTTAAGACACACGAGTGCAATATGATGCGGAGCATGATTTATGCAGCAATTAATAACATGTAATCAAGTATTTGTACGTAGGAAGAATGATAAATATATTATTTAAATAATGGAAAGACGGTTACAGGAAGAGAAAACAAATAGGCGAGTCAGTTTCTTGGATAAAGAAACATAAATACTTAAAATATACAGTTAAATTCAAATAAAGGCAGAGGGGTACAGGATAAAGCATGCTTGGACTAATTTGTGAAAGATAAGTTTGTTATGGTAAAAGCCTAAAAATATCCCCAACAGAGTCGCCATGATGTCGCGCTTTTTTCCCTCCGCGCGGAGAGAGGTCCAGGTTTCGACATTTCATGGGGGTAATAACTCATTTCCTTTTGGAAACTGGGTATTTGAAGAGTCGTCACCTAACGAATTATGGTGCATTAGGACAACTAGAGTAATTAACTCTTGAATTGGTTTGCATTACCAGAGATTAGGGTAAGGGCTCGAAGTAACCTCGAGTGGAATATGTTAGGCACCCCTCTTGGTCTACAGCTGTATGTCCCCGTCGAACTTATATTCACAAATTAGTCCATAAATAGTTGATTCAAATAGGCTTCAAGTAAATCACGTTGGGTGATTCAAGTAAAGATTTTTGAACAAAAGTTGTAAGTAAAGTTTTTAAATAAAAAAAGGAATTTTGGGTAAAGGAGGGGTCCTAGGTTGGTTAGCTTATAGGATCATCCCACGCAATGCCCGATAAACACTCATTGATGAGGGTCTACACGTGACATTAGCGCGTAGTCATCATATCCCTTATCTACCCTTCCCAACCCCTTTAGTGGTCATGCAAACCAAATGTTTGGTTATCGATCTCTATTGCGTGCTGCTACCCATCCCATCTTAATGGTCCTGAAGGGATTTAAGACCTCTACCTATAGGTGGTTCTAGACGGACCCCTAAGATTTTAAAAGGTGAAAATTCTAAGGCGACGAGCAAAACACTTAGGACTTTCAGCATATAAGAGGGAGCGATTAAAGGCTCAAAGTTTCCTCCTCAAATAAAGCACATAAACAACAACTCAAGCACAATTAAGGGCTTTTATTAGATAGTATATTAAGGCAGGATGTCTAGGTGAACATGCAGAAGACAAGCATTTTATTTTGACCCGGGAGTAAGGATCCTAGCAGTTTCCTATTATTTCTTTTAAAACCTGTTAGGATCAGAAAACATTAAGCAATAAAACAGTTTCAGAGTTGGAGTTTGGATAATGCCTTAAAGGCTTGCCTATATGCGAAGCACTGATTAATACATTTATATAGTGAAGCAAAGCAGGTTTTGAAATTGATTTCTTTCATATCTATAGGCATTATATCTAATGATAGATTGGGGCAGTTTTTAAGAGCTTGTTTTAGAAAATATGAAACACTTAAACCAATCCAAAAATGACTAAGCGTGGATTAAATCAATTTATTTAGACTAGTTTAGGTTGACATGTGGAATATCGAGTATGGTTCCTTATAGGCATGATATCTAAATTTGATACTGACTTTAAAGGTTTGCATGCAAGGAACATACATAAACACTTGTTACAACAGAATCTAAGTTAAGTTACATCCTATAGGCATTGCATCTATTGGTTAAGATGATTTTAAGACATTGAAGGCCTGATTTTATTACGGAATTATTTGAAACTTATAGGCATGGTTTCTAGCATAGTGAGATAAACATGGTAAGATGTAAAGTCTTATGAACATGATTTCTACTTGGTAAAGCATCACATTTTAAATATAAAGTCCTATGGGCATGATTTCTACTTGATAAGGCAAATCAAATTAAATTGTAAAACCCTAATGATTTCTACCTGATATACCAATCAGATTTCAAAAATATAAAGTCGTACGGGCATCATTTCTATTTGATTAGGCAAATCAATTTAAACAATAAAAACCTATTAGCATGATTTCTACTTGACAAACCAATCAGATTTTAAACATAAAGTCCTATAAGCATGATTTTTACTTGATAAGGCAAATCAAATTAAACTGTAAAACCCTATGAGAATGATTTCTACTTGATAAACCAATCAGATTTAAACATAAAGTCCTACGAGCATGATTTCTACCCGAGTTACTCCCACAAACATGCATCTACCCATCCATTTTTCACTAACACCCCAATACTTATTTCCAAATTTTTACAGACCAACAAACGAATTATATAAATAAATAAGAAAAATAAGGAGCTATTATATAGGGAGCCTTCTATTAGGCCCATATTCCCAAAGCCTCAAAATGGCCTCAAATGCCTCAGTTCCATAGACTATAATATAGTCTAGGTGCATCGAATTCCCTAAGGATCTCAAGGATCTAGGGCAGTGCTTACACCTAGACTTGGTAACCAAAGAATTGAACAAGTGCATTGCGGAAGGTCCAGCCTCAGTATGCTAGAGTTCAGAGGGTTCTCAAGAGGATCTCGCGGCAGTACACATACTGGAGGGAGCAGAACTTATTGACTTAAGAATAGAATGAAAGTGATTGACACAAGTTGAAAGGTTTTAGTGAAAATGTATTAAAACTAAAGTCTATTTGAAAGTAATGTAGTAAAAAAAATAGAGATTGTTTGAAAAAAGATGGAAGAAATGAACAGAAGTCCAAACACCTTAGGACAGAATTGTACATAGCAGCAATCACAGAACCAAATTAATTCAGTAGTCACAAACACTGGTCAAGAGGTTTGGGATACATAGAACACTTTATTGCAAAAACATGATCAACAAAGGTTCAGGGATTGGTATAGACATAATCAGAAACATCTGACCAAGTATTGTCACAAAACCAGACATAAGGAATAAAATCACATACAAGAGTGATAGGGATTTAGGGCATTCATGGAGCATACTAGGGTAAATACAAAACAAGTAAGAGATAATTGGTATAGACCTCCTCATACACACATATGAGGGGGAAATATATTGATCTCGAAGTAGGGGAAGATATAATAACATGCTCATAATGCAACCATCAACTACAGGTTTCACAACAAAACCACAAATAGAAGCAAACTAGAAACAAAATAAACTAAAGCAATAAGAAAATCATATTGTTGTAGGAATTTTGAATTGAAACTAGAACATACCAGTAGAGAGGATAGTAAGCAGAGTGGAAGAACAAGAGAACACAGTAGTTTAGCCTTGGCGTGTAGCCAGCTAACTTAGAGCAGTAGCAAGTAGCACAAAAGATAGCAGAAAGTTTAAGTATGAGAGTTAGTTTTGAACCAAGAGTTCGTGTGTTGTGCTAATGAAAGTCTAGGATATTTATAGTTTAAAAGCAGGTAGTAAATAAGGTAAAAATTATAGTCCATTAGTAATTAAGTAACTTGAGATCAATCAATTAGGAAATCAAGGTAAGTCCCCTTTAATTGAGGAGTTAACTTCGAACAATAATAGACATATGCCAAAGGAAGGAAATCGTGTAAGGCTGAACATGCCAATCAAGGAAATATTTTCTGCATAGTACAAGTACACAATATGTAATAGAAGTCAGGTTCAGCATATTTAAATCAAGGAAGGACTTGAGCAATCAATTAATAGCATAATTGACCATAGAAGTCTAGAAACATTCTACAAGGAAAAAATTCAGTAGAACAATCATGTAGAATCAGTAAAAGATCAATAACAAGGATTCATGGATGCAAGAATAAGAGATAACACCTATTTAGCACCATTCTATAAGAACAAGCATATAGTAAGCAAAAATCAGAACCTTAAGAGGTCGAGTAAGAAAGGAATCACATATGAGATTAGGGATTTATGTAGAGCATAGTCTGAATTAGTGGGCTAAGCATGATACATGTAGGAGAATCAGTTAATTTTAACAGAAGAGGTAGAAGTTTAGGGTTTAAAAGAAATTCTTTCAATCAAACCATAAAATAAGTAAATCGGAATCAATCAAGAGGAGCTATGATTCTAGACTCAACATATAAATAGAGTAAGAACAACTAGACGTAGCAAACAGACAGGGTCAATAATATCGACAGAAAAAGGCAAGTTTTGAACAATCCAGATGAAGATAATCACATAGAACTGGTATAGGCTAGAATTTAGTAATAACATATTTGGAGCAAGGTAACCACAGAAACTTGACAAGAATCGGGTAGCCATGCCAACACACAGAACAAAACAAGAAAGAATCTAGAAATATTAGGGATTTTAACATAGGCAAGTTGAAAAATCAGTAAAAGCATAGAATCATTCGAGATATGCAAAGGATAGAAGTTAAATCATGAGGAACCAATTTAAATAAAGTGCAGAAGAAGCTACCAAAAACCCTAATCTTAAAACAAAGTAAAACCACTTAAAATCGATGATTTTTGCAAAAGAGGTTCGAGAACAGTGTAAAAATAGATGGAACAGACTCGAATCGTTTAAAAATAGCACAGATCTAAGAGATACAAAAAAAAGTTAGGGATTCAAAGGAAACCCAAATAGAGATGAAAGAACCTATTTAGAACTTCAAAGATCGTAACAAATATAGCACGATTTTGCTCTATATAACACCAGTGCCCCCAAGCATCCATGCTCAAAAAATTCAGACTGATAGGGCTCTGTAACACCATCTACAAGTCCATCACTAAGATTATTGTCAACAGCATCAAGCCTATGCTTCCTGATATTACTGGCCCTAGTCAAGCTAGGTTTCTTTCTAATATGATGGATTCTAATAATGCAATTAAATTTTAATAGTATATTACTCATTTTGGAAATGAAGGGGAGACATGCTCATATGATCCTCAAAATTGACCTGGATAAATCTTTCGATAGGCTAGAGCGGTCTTTCATTAGAGACACACTTTATGCCTTCAATTTCCTTCTGGGCTAACTAATTTAATCTTATCTTGTATTATGTTGTCCAACATCTCTATCCTAGTAAATGGGGGGAAAACTTATTCATTTAAGCCCTCCAGGGGCATCACACAAGGGGACCCTATCTCCCCTTACCTGTTCATTCTGTATATGGAGAGGCTCTCCAGGTCAATTGATAAAGCTGTATTGGACAGATAATGGCACCTTATTAGTATCAGTAGATCTAGCCCAAAAATCTATCATCTCTTCTTTGCTGATAACCTTACCCTGTTTGCAAAGGCTAACACTAGGAACTCCACCACAATATTCTATATTGCACGCTTTCAACGAGAATTCTGGCCAAATATTGACCTCACAAAATCGAGGGTCCTTTTCTTTTCTAACACAAGGCATGATACCATGGAATGTCTCACTAATGCATTATCAATCCAAGCTACAACTTCCTTTGGAAAATACCTTGGATTCCCTATGTTCCATAAAAGTCCCAAAAGTACTGATTTTCAGTTCATAATAGACTATATGTAATTAAAGTTGGCTAGCTAAAAAATAAATTATCTCAACATGATTGGAAGGACCATTCTGGCCAAGGAATCTCTAAGTAGTATCCCTAGCCATATCATGCAATACATCAAATTGCCCACCTAAACCACCAAGAAAATTGATAAAACCCAGAGAAACTTTATCTGGATCACAAATCCTAACAAGAAAAAAATGCACCTGGTTAGGTGGGATAAAATCACAAGGCAGAAGGCCTATAGCGGGCTGGGTTTGCAAAAAGCTAAGCTTAAAACTAAAGTTTTCCATGCCAGTCTGGCTTGGAGGATCTACCATAACACCTCCAGCTTATGGGTTAGAGTGTTGATCTCTAAGCACCATAACTGGAACCATACCCCCAGGAAAGGAAACCTAAATCTTCTATTTGGCAATACATCCTAAAAGGTTGGGATACATACAGCAAGGCTAGTAGATGGGTTGTCCACAAAGGTAACCGGGTGACCTTCATAAATGATGTTTAGATCCCTAACTAGTCACCTATTAGAGGAATGATTGAAGGCTTACTAACCCCAAATGACATAACTATTAAAGTAGACACTGTCTACAATTCTGGGAACTGGGACTTCTCTTTTATTTCTATGCACATCTCTAGAAATATCTCTAACACGTTCAAATCTACTTTTATCCCTCCAAACACTAACAAAGAGGATATGCTAATATGGGAGTTGACTCCAAGTGAATTTTTCACCAACAAATCAGCCTATACATTCCTTAGCAGTAATAAAGAGCATTGATGAAATAGGGAGAAAGGTACTTTCACTTGGATATAGAAATTAAAAGCACCTAATAAAATAAAGAACTTCATCTGGTTACTTGCCCAAAATAGGTTACCTACTGGGGCCTTCCTACACATAATTGGGGATAACTGTAACCCCCATTGTTATTTATGCCTAATAAATCATGAAACAAGTGACCACATTTTCTTTGAATGCCTAAATGCTAGTCATTTCTGGTAAGAATTATTATCCAAGGCTTCTACTGCAAGTAGACAGATAAATCCCATCTTCTCTATCCAACTATGGCCATCAACATGGAACAAGCTAAAAAAACACCTATTTCAACAGCATCATTCCTATGGAGATTATTATCCCTTTTGTTTTTGGCACATTTGGCTAACTAGAAATCACAACCTCTTCATAATAAAAAGGATAGCATCAGTACCACTAACATTATCTCCAAAACAACTGAATACTATATGTTGGCAAAAAATGATGCTGTCAAGAAGCCTTTCCAGACCAACTTCAAATGGGAGCCCCCCAGGACAGGTCACTATAAACTCAATACGGATAGTCCTGCAAAGGATAATCCAGGTATTGGGAGAATTGGTGAAGTATTCAGGAATCATAATGGGAATTGGATGGGGTATATGAAAAATATACCACATACCACCAATACCATGGCTGAACTAAAATGGGAATCGGATGGGGTATATGAAAAATATGCCACATACTACCAATACCATGGCTGAACTGAACTCTCGTTTGAAAGGGCTTCAACTAGCAGAGAAAAATAGATGGATCTATCTTGACATCAATACTGACTCGGTTAAAATAATTCAAATGTTGCTCACAAGCAACTTAACTTATGATCCTATGATTTGTGAATGCAGGTTATTAATGCAAAGGAAGGACAAGGTGATGGTGAGGCATACCTATAGGGAGCAGAATAGGATGGCCGGTGTACCGGCGAAAGAGGCAGCAAAGTTCAGCATCATACTAGCAGTTCCTCCAATATTTGCAAATGATGTATTATGGGCACTAACTTAGGAATTGAAGTTGTTAGAAAGTTTTTGGCATGTGATATTGATACTGTTGAACAAAACATAGCAGCATGGGAGGAACTACAGTACCCCGACATATATATATATATATAAAATCACAAGCTTCATTCCACAATACACTAAGGGGTCGTTTGGTATGAGGAATATGAAGGTATAGAGGTGGTATAAAAATTTAATATGATTGGTTACCAAATCAGGTATAAGTTATCCGGTGTTAATATCTTCTTCTTAGAAATTAAGCAATTATCATCTTAATACAATATACCAAACAGTGAATAAACAATAATCCCAGCATAACTTATATTGGCATAACTTATACTGGAATAATTTGTATCCAATCATTGTGTAATCATTGTTTGGTATGTTGTATTAAGAATGACAATTGCATAATTTCTAAAAAAAGATATAAGTTATATCAGTGCTAATTACCTCACCATGTATACGAGGTAAGTTATTTCGATATTAAAATTAATATCGAGATAACTTATACTTAATTTGCTAATTAAATATAGTTTAATATTAAATTTTTATAATACATCTATACCTTTTTATATCTCATACCAAATCACTACCAAACATATTTCATATCACGCTTAATTGTGCGTCGCTATCTCTCAAAGTGGACTATACTATTTTAGTATTGTCAAAACTCAAAAATGACAAAGGTGTGAACAAATAGAGATTCTTTCCATATTAGGTAATGATAAAAGAATCAACTAATCTCTACTGTCAAAAAAAAAAAAAACCTTTTCCAAACAATTTGTAGTGGACCATTAAAATAATTTTCCAAGTTATGAAGTATCAAAATGCCTACTAGCAAACAAGAAAAGTGAAACTGAAAAAGCACCCATTTGCAAATAACCAATTTCATTAAGGTTTTGTTAGAACGGTTATGGGTCAGATTTGCCCTTGTACTATAAAAAATAGGTATTATTTATTTTGTGTTTGAATTTTTTATCAAAAATATCCCAGCTGTTATACTTTTAGGTCAAATTTAACCTTCAACCGTTAAATAGAATTTACAAGTTTATAATTGACACGTGGCAGCATGTCATTGGACCTGATTAAAACAATTTAAAACATTTTTATTAAAAACTAGAAAATAATTATAAAAATAGAAAAAAATGTTTTAATAAAATATTTTCATTATATTTTTTTCAGTTTTTAAAAAATAAAAATATTTTATTAAAACATTTTTTTCTATTTTTATAATTTTTTTCTAGTTTTTAATAAAAATGCTTTAAATTTTTTTAATCAGGTCCAATGACATACTGCCACGTGTCAATTATAAACTTGTAAATTCTATTTAACGGTTGAAAGGTAAATTTGACCCAAAAATATAATAGCAGGAATATTTTTTATAAGAAACTCAAACGAAAGATAAATACGGCATATTTTTTATAGTATGAGGACAAATCTGACCCATAACTGTTGTTAGAATCATAGTCTCAACACCACCTCGAAATATGATGAGACAATTGGGATCCTATTAATAATTTTATGCAACGTGAATCTAAAATAGTCGAATCAGTATATATCAAACAAAGATGGTATATTGAAAAAATACACATCTCAACCAGCTGTGGTCACTGCCAAGTGACATTAGCATGTTACAGTTTTTACTCAATATAATAAGAAGTATGCCTAAAAAGATGAGAAAAGCAGTACAGACCAGGTCTCTAGGGCCTAGGTTTTGTAAAGTTTTAAGGAAGTAAAGAATCAAGTGCCAAATGTGGGAATACTAGGGGCCCCTTTTCTCTTCGAACACTCACCCAATTGTCTTTATTTTTTAAATTAATAACAAAACAAAGTGGGTATATTTTAAACTTTTATTTGTCCTAGGTTGGTTTCTCCACTAAACAAGTCGAATTTGATTTACTTCTGTCTTTTTTAATTGAAATAACAATTTGATCGCAACCTCTCTTTTAACTTGTTCAGTTACTACTTTTCTTTTATTCCCCTTCTTGCTTTCTGGTTAAATTGATTCAGACTTTTTTTTCTGAAAGCTTAAAAGACATACAGAAAAAGAAAAAAATAGTAATTTAATCACTAGCTATACATTATTTATTACTCTCTTTGATCCATTTTAATAAAACAAATATTCGTAGACTCTTTACTTCAAGAGAAATATTAAAAAAAAGAAGTTAATACTTTTGATATCTGAAAAATTAAATATTATGAATCAAAAAAAATCAATTAAACTAGACCGGAGGAAAAAAAAGCCAATTTATAATTTTAAGTAGACTGATTACAGTATATTAAAATATTCACTACTTCCTTGTTATGTGCATACTATTTAATTTAGGATGGTTTGATCACCAAGATTAAAATATTAGTTTTGATGTTTCCGGTGTTTGATTTTTATAGGTATAAGCTATAAATCTACACAAAAATCTTCGTATTATTTATCCATATTAAATGTAGAATTATAATCATATAAATAACTTTGTTTCAAACCGATCCTATAAAAATGATGACATAGGCAAGAGTGAGGTCAAAATTGGACAATTATAAATACTACTTAGCATATTAAACTAAGGGCTAATATTTATTTGATTGTTTAATTATCTATTTGAAAGTTGTCTTGGATGTCTAATTTTATATAGGAGTGCACATTTTTTTTTCTTTTTCTAGAGAGAATAGAATGTGGGTCTGCTTCTATTCTTTCCTGAAGTTAGATTGAGCCTTAGGTTTTTGGCAGCAAAGCAACGTATGGTTTCTGGGTTTTTTGTTCTCTCATGGCTGAATGTTGGACATATGTTGCTGCATGCAAGCTAATTCATTCCCTAAGATTATTTCCCTTTTTGGGTATTTCTTCATTTTCTTGGTAACACTGTTTCTCCTTTTTTTTTTAACCTCAATCCCTAGCATTTTCTTGAATTTGATCTGGGTATTCTGTTTCTTGATTATTATTATTTTTGAAGTCTGTTGATGGGTTTTATGATTCTCATTGGAAGTGATTAATGGGGTTTGATTTCTTGAAATGTCTTTTGATGTGAATCATTGGGCTAAAAGAATATTGAAAGATTAGAACTTTACTTTCCTGGTGTGTTAAAAAAGGAGTCTTTGATTGATTTTTGGAGTGGTTGAATAGTTGGGTATATTCAGGCTGGTTAGTGGATAATTTATTTGATGTTAACCATTGGGCAAAAAAACATAGAAAGATTAGAACTTTAGTTTCTTGGTGTTTAAAAAAGTAGTCTTGAACTGATTTTGCTGGAGTGGAAAATTTATGTGATGGGATCTCAGGGTGGTGGTAGTACTAGTATGGGTGCAACTCAAGCACAAGACCCAAAGCCAAATGCTTTGGCTAGGCAAGGATCGTTATATAGCCTCACACTTGATGAGGTTCAGAATCAATTGGGGGATTTGGGGAAACCACTAAGCAGTATGAATCTTGATGAGCTTCTTAAGACTGTATGGACTGTTGAGGCTAGTCAAGGAATGGGGGGAACGGATTATGGGGCGCTGCAGCATAGCCAGGTTGCTTCAGGTAGCTCTCTGCAACGACAGTCGAGCATTACACTAACCGGCGATCTATGTAAGAAGACTGTTGATCAGGTTTGGCAGGATATTCAGCAGGGGCAGAAAAGGGATAATAGTGATAGGAAAACTCAGGAGAGGCAGCGTACTCTTGGTGAGATGACACTTGAGGATTTTTTGGTTAAGGCTGGAGTGGTTGCTGAGCCGACTCCGGGCAAGAGAAGTAGTTCAGGCTCTGGTTTAGGGGCTGATTCAATGGCATTGCCACAACAGCAAGCTCAGTGGTCACATTATGCAATACCTCAGATACCACCACAGCAACCACAGCAGCAGAATATGCTACCCGTTTTTATGCCTGGACATCCGGTTCAACAGCCTTTGGCTGTTGTTGCCGACCCAATAATGGATGCAGCTTATCCTGAATCTCAGATGACAATGTCTCCAACCGCTCTGTTGGGGACATTATCAGACACACAAACACTTGGAAGAAAGAGAGTTGCACCAGAAGACATGGTTGAGAAAACTGTTGAAAGGAGGCAAAAGAGGATGATTAAGAATAGGGAATCTGCAGCGAGATCACGAGCAAGGAAGCAGGTGACTTTTTGAAATATGTTGCTGAGTCTTGAATATAGTATATCACCTCCATGACTATTGAAATATTATCTTTTGATCAACAGGCTTACACCCATGAACTGGAGAACAAGGTTTCACGCCTCGAAGAGGAGAATGAAAGGCTCAAGAGACGGAAGGTATGTTTTGTGATAGCAAATTTTCTCGTCGGTGAATATGCTTATCCTTCTAGTCGTTATTTGAGGGTGTGCGGTTATTGGTACTTTGTGTCATTTGCATTTACTTTCATTGATGTGGTCGTCGCTAAAAAGTGTCGATGAATACAAATTCTAAAACACATGAGAAACAAATGTGAAAGAACTGAAGAACAATTTCAATGTAACAATTTTTTTATGCCATTTCTGACATATAATGTTGAACCGTTTACTATTGAAACCTATATTTTTCCAGATATGTACGCTTTTCACTGCTCTGCGGAAGAACCTCTCATTCAATCCAGTCTAACAATCGTCTTAATGCTACTGTCTGAAGCTCTAACTCCTGAAAGAATGTTGCTTATATCTCATAGGAGTATTTATTAAGGTTAGAAACAAAATGATGTTGATCATTTAGGCAGTGAAAAGAAACAGTCTCTCATTCTGGGTCTTGTTTAATTTCCTTTACCCCATACGTTAAAGAAAATGAATTTTGAGGGTCTAGTACTGAATCCTTTCTCAACAAAAAAGATCTAGTAATGAATTACTTTTTAATTTTCATAACTTTATATTCGTCCTTGTTTCACTGCATTTCATTTTGTAAAACCTCTATGCTGTTACATTTCCATTTTGCTGGTTGAGTTGCATGAAAGTGCTGTAGCTACTGCCTACTTGGGGGTTAAAGTTCACTGCTTATTCACATTGAGAAGGAAATAGCTTAATAGTTTAAAACCTTCCAGCAATCTTCCGAAATTTTACATTAATTCTCGTGTCCCTTGGTTCATTGAATAGGAGAAGGTGGGGTAAGGAAGAGATAGACAACAATGTATCTATGTAAAAACTCACCGCACTCATTCAAGTTTGTTGACGTGAGAAACTAAAAGAAGAAAGGAGATGACTTAATCATCCGATGAATACAAGACACACATATTAGGTTTCAAACACAGTATACAAATGATATTTGTCCCGATGTGAGATAGTATTCAACTTACGAACATAACTCTTATACTAATATTCTAAACTCAGCATTTGGTGTATGTTCTGTACTTTTTGTTACATTGCTTGTATACCAGAGCTTTTCTCAACATTAATACAAATATTTACCTCATCAATAAGGATATTCTTAACTTTACCATTCTAACACTAATTCTTAACATTCTAACAGTTTATGGCTTACTTAACGTGTTAGGAGCAAAGAGGAATGAGTGTTTCGATAGGATCATTTTCCTTTGCATACAAAAAGGGGATGGTCGTCTGCATGAAAATAAAGGCAGATTGTTAGTCTTCATCCATGTGAATCAAAATCAAAGTAGTAGGCATCTTCTTTCTGTGTTGCAAGTGTACTCTGGTTGGCTCAAGGCTGTGGACTTTGGAGGTAGAGTCAAAGATTAGAGGAATAATTATACGGTCGTTATTGGGAGGATAGGATGAAGATGAAAGAGTCGATGAATGAGTTTTGGAGAAATAGAAAGATGGGAAGGGGTAAGGGATCCAAAGGAAATGGAGTGCAAGGAGGAGGTCAAGTGAGAGATGGCTCGGCGATTACCCTAGACTAGTTGTAGGCAGAGTTTGAGGGCATGGTGGTTAAAGGAGGAGAACGGTAGTACTAAGTTTTTTCTCATGTTAGCGGTAACGAATAGGACGAAGAATTTCTTTGAGTATCATAGGGTTGGCATAAAACCTGAAATACCCAGCCAAATTGAAATTTTCAATTTTGTTTTTTCCGTTTATTGGTTGGTTCAGAGTTAAATTTTTTTAACTTCAGCTCTTCGGTTCGGTAGTGGGTTTCAAGGGTTTGGTTTTTCGCTTTTCTTTTCTTTTCATTTTTGTTTTGTCTATTTAGTTTTGAAAGTAGCGAACTTAGCTATGTGAGAATGCACGGGAGAAAAATCTATTATTAACAATGATACAATGAGCCATATATATATTACATCTTTTACTCCTACTACACATGGGATCAGGACATATTCTACTCCTACTACATATGAGACTAGGACATATTCTATTCCTACTACTTATGGGATTAAGACTATTTACACATAATTATCAAACACTCCCCCTCAAGTCGGTGCATATAAATCATATGTACCGAGCTTGTTATATCGGTAATTAATAAGAGGACCAGTGAGGGACTTGGTGAAAATATGTGCAAGTTGATCATTCGACATACAAGGCCATAGACTCCCTTTAAGCAACAAACTAGGTGGTTGCTGCTAAAAAGAAGTTGGCCAAAAAGGTCGTCGGAAAATTTTGAAAATAGTGAGACTAAGCCGAATCTTACAAAATAGTTTCTAAAACACCACCAGAAAATATAAAACTTTTCTGGAAATTATTGTTCGCGCCAGAAAAAATAAAAGTTATCAGAATTTGATATAATTTATATGGGTAGTCTCGGAATCACTAGACGAGTATGTTGTCCAGGAGAAATTTTGTCAAAAAAGTGACTGGAATAGCTCACATGCGCCGGAAAAGTTATTGTAGCTCGCCAGAACCCTAGTTCTGGTGGCTCGTGGGGGCGCGTGAGGGACTTTCTACCGGAGCGATTGACTGGTTTTGTCGCCTGACTTTTTCGAACAAGATGGTAGTGTTGGTTTTCGCACAGCACTTACCGATGAGGAGAAAACGCAAATCAATCTTGAGTCGTCAACCGGAAAGACGCACGGTGACCGACTTTTTTGTTCCGATAGGACTAGGATTTCTAGGGTTTGGCCGCACAAGGGTCTCAGATCTGATGGTGGTACAGGTATATGAACAGCGCCATTGTGGCACTGATGAACCCTGGAATAAGACGTAACTGCCGAAAAAGTGTACGACAAAGAGATCTTTCTTTTCGGTATCGCTAGAATGATGCACAATGATAATTTTCTCACTGAAGCTCTGGTACTATGTGAGAATGCACGGGAGAAAAATATATTATTAATAATGATACAATGAACCATGTATATATTACATCTCCTACTACATATGGGAGTAGGACATAGTCTACCCCTACTACACATGGGATTAGGACATATTCTACTCCTACTACATATGGGAATAGGACATATTCTACTCCTACTACTTATGCGATTAAGGCTATTTATACATAACTATCTAACAAGCTAAATTTTATTGAACAACTCTTTGTAACTTATGTAGCCGTGTCCAAGCAGATTTATTCCTACATGAAACCAAAACAGAAACGATTAAACCGTAACTAACATGAACAACTCGAACCAAATCAAAATTACTACGTCAGTTATCAGAATGGATAACCCAAATACCAAAAACAGAAACATCGAAGTAAACTTTTGCATAATCGAGTTGAACTGACCGATGCCCACCTCTAGAGTATAAAGTCAATGAGGCAGTGATGAAGGGTGAGGAGGAAGTGAGAGGGGCAATGCCAGATTTTACGAACAGTTGTACATGGAGGAGAAGAGTGTGTGTGTGGGGGGGGGGGGGGGGGGAGGGGGGTTTATTCAAATTAGAGAGGAATAAGGGATTGGTTGGAGAGGCTTATAGGAAAAGAGGAGATGAGGGAGGTGATGTGGAAGACAAAACCCTGGGATCAAATTAATTCATATTGTTTTTTCTTCTCCTGCATTGTTGAGCACTTACTGAGAGAGAGTTGTTGGAGACCGTCGGGAATTTCAAGAAACTATGGAGTTTGAAAGAAGCCTAAACACATCCTTCATACCTAAAGAGGGAGTAATGAGCATCAAGGGTTATAGGGCTATTAGTATGCTTTGAAGCATCTATGACATACGTGCTAGACAAGGCTGTGTCTATTTCTCAAACTCTATTTTTGGAAGAATAACAAATATTGGATGTGGTTTTGGTGGAAAATGAAGTGGTTGGCTCTAGAAGGAAGACCCAAGGATCTTATGCAAGTTGGACCTTAAGAAGGCTTGTGATCATGTGAATTAGAAGTTTGAACTTCATCATACGAGGATGTAATTTGTTGGCAAGTGGAGGAGGTATCTTTTCTTAGTTATGCTTTTGTCCGAACCACTACTAAGCTTTTCGCAAACTTAAGTATATAAAAATCATAAAATTCGCCCCTTTAAGCAATGTCACGGGAAGATTCAGGGACATCATGTTTGGATTTTCTAAAATTTTTTTGTAAAAGTAAAGATGGGTGGGCCCTAATGCTTTGGTCTAGTGGTGAAAGTGCATAGCGTGATGTGTGGCTTAGGTGCACGTCGCAGGTTCGAACCTTGCTATCAACAAAAGCATGTATTTAAGTGGAAAATAGAGGGGCAGGCTCATTATCCACCAAGTTTTAAACCATGCGGCACTAATCCTTGGGGATTTCTCAATTATCAAAAAAAGAAATTCAAAGATGGAGTTAGGATGTATTTATCGAAAAAATAAAAAATATACACCATCTTTTTTAATAGCAGGTTCTGGTGTCCAGCAATAAGTCTTTCAAAAATCAAAAACACCAAATCGTAGGTTTTCACTATACTAACACACTAAACTAACACAGGTTTTCAAAGACATGTTCTCAAAAACTAATTAAACACACTTGTCCCCCAAAGTTATTTTCCCAAAAAGAAACTTTTTACATATACTAGTTTGGAAAAATTAAACCAAATCAAATCTAGACAGCACCTTAAGTCAAATTGAAGGGTGCGAAGGTATCGGCTCTTAAATTTATCTGTTGTTTCTTTCAAGAAATAGGAGGGGAAGCTCGACAAGCAAGCATTTTGTATGAAACTGATAGAGATCACAATCCTTTTCGATTTTGCATGTTCAGGCAATCTTGTTATATTTCAAAGCCATCATGATTTTTGGTCGAGAAAAGTTCAAAACCTCCTATTTTAAGTAATGAGTAATGACTTGCACGAGTAACTTCTCCTATGTAAGCTCATTTATGCATGAGAATCTTGTCTTCCTGTAAACTGCTTATTGCTGACACCTATGCACCAATGAAAGAAAAGAATTCCACGTCTTCATCCACATGGGTTTATCCTTTGGTTTGACTATCAGAGTATAGTGCAATCTGGCAAAGAAGAGAAGTAACTGAAATCATAGTCGTCGTACACTACTTTGAGGGGACCATTAGCTGAGACTCCGGGGTGGTTGCAGAGGAAAGGTCTTTTAGACTGACTGATATCTTGACAAATTGAACCAACCCCATAAAGTTGTGCTACACGCTGCAGAGTTCTGGAACAGAGTACAGTGAGTTTCACTGCCTGGTTACAGGATCTTGGCCATCTCGAAAGCAATTTTCATGATTTCCCTGTTTCCCATGGTCTTCCTTATCTTCTGTCTGAAAGATGTTCCGATTTAATCCTTGAAATGCTTTCTCAGAAGTCAGAAGTCATTTGCTGACTTAATATGGCATATATATTGTTCAAATAGCAAAATAATTGTTACTTAGTTCTTGA
The DNA here is from genome assembly GCA_034376525.1 of Nicotiana benthamiana. Lineage (NCBI taxonomy): Eukaryota > Viridiplantae > Streptophyta > Magnoliopsida > Solanales > Solanaceae > Nicotiana > Nicotiana benthamiana. The sequence goes on along the minus strand of CM067337.1, from coordinate 143,749,263 downwards.
TGGTTTGTTGTCTTTTTAAAGTTAGAAAGTTATTTACTCCTTGTTGCCTCCATTCTCGTTCTTCTCAGCTATCAGTTTCACTGAATATTATGTTAACATGGTTTTACTTGCAGGAAATAGAGAAGGTGTTACCAAGTGTTCCACCTCCAGAACCTAAGTATCAGCTACGTAGAACAAGCTCCGCCCCTTTCTAACATCAGTTTCATGTATGATGAATATGTAGATGCATAGTGTTTGTTATGTCATTGAAATTTATCTTAGCTAGTCATTATCCATCCATCTCCTTGTTCTCGGTTAACAACTTTGTTCAGGAGATTGCCCTTGGCTGTCTCTACTTCTCTAGATAAGTTTACTTGTATGTACATTTTTATAGTTTTAACTTGGAATTATGCAGACGACATAGTTTTGGTAGTTTCCTTTCCGTTACTGTAAGCATTTCCAGTATGAATGATTTCTAGACAAGTTCAAAATGAAGTTATTGTACGTTTCCAGTTGTATTAAAACGAAGGGAGAGGGGTAACCTGAAGTTTACGACTCTCGTATTTGGATTAAGCAGAAGCTTTGATCAGTTGTTATCTAAGTACAATTGGGAGATGTACATGTTCCATGTGGATCAACATCTTTATGTTGGAAGAAGCACTTATTATTGATAGAAATATGTTAGATGCATAACTTGATTATAGTGTAGCTTTGTTAAATGTGAGCTAGTTGAACCTCATCTTTAGTTAACTCTATAGAGAGCACAAAATTCTATTTTCTGTTAGTTGAAAGGTGGTGTGTTTGTAGATGTCTCATCTCTTCATTGATTTGTTGCAACACCAGCTTTGTTAAGGTCAAAAGACTATAGTATAAGACAATTTGTTAACACTAAGGATACCAACCCAAAAATAAAACAAAAGGTAATTTTAAAAGATGTCAAATGGTATAGGTGTACATTTGAACATCTTCCCCAAATTATACTTTTAGGTACGAAAATTGTTTTGAAGTAATGAAAAATACTCTCCGAGGTTAAAAATCTATTTTCCAAGCCCCAAGCCCCAATAAACAAACCCATCTATTTTCCAAGCCCTAATGAAAGGAAAAGGAAAGCAAAGAATTAGAGAAATCCAGTTTGTCCATAACAAAAGTAGAAGAACAATATTGTAGAGAAAGATAGAGAAGGAATTCTTATTGATTTGGGATGAATTACAATAGAATAGAACCCTTTAAAATAAAGGAGATGATGACTTAGCCACCAAGTAATAAATCATATAACCTCTCTAAATATAGACATTCACCATAAATAGAATTCTATTTATAACACTCCTTTTTGAATGTCTATTCAACAGATAATATGCCTCCTTAAAACCTTAGTTAAAACAAAACCCAGTGGAAAAAAATTCTATAAAAGGAAAAAGAGTACACATACCTAACAATACGCCTTTTAGTTGCGTCATTAAAAACCTTGCAAGGAAAACCCAGTGGGACAAAACCTTGTAAGGGAAAAAAAGTGCAACGCGCATTAACTCTTCCTGACGAGAGCATCAATTCACATCTTTAAGTATTTGCATTCCATCTTGTGCACCATCTTCAAAAGTTCTCTTGAACGAATTTGTTTCACCTTGAAATCATCATTCTTAATAGATATATTGTCTTCATATGATCTTGTCGGAATAGTCAGTTCAATATCTTCGCATAGAGGTGAAAACTCTTGCTATCGTATTATCATGCTTATAGTTATAGCAAGATACATTTGTGCACAAATTGCACCGAGGAAGTGGTACTTCAAGATCAAGAATTGTATATGCTTCAAGCGACTTAAATATTTCATAGATTGTCATATAAGCCATATAAATAGACTTTAGATTTGTATCAAGTTTTCATGTCATGCCAGACATATAAGATACATAAAGGTGATAGCACTACCATTGTCTTTATATTTTCAAGTGTTTGAACTGCAGGTCCAAAACTAATTGCCTTTCATATGAAACCAATTCTACTTGAATTATGTCTCTTCCATTTGGCCAATATTTTTTTGTCTATATTCGATAGACTTAAGATCCCCATCTATCTTGGTGTTATGATATATGTCGTCGACAAGCATTTTATATCGTTTTCAATATTTTTTTTCATAAAGACATAACATAGAGATCTTTTCATTCATATATTCATGTACCTGAATCTCTCATGAGATTTTATGAAGTTTTATGTCATGTGATCTTCTAGATCATTTGCCTCCTTATTATGATCATTTTGATCATTTGCTCATCTTTTATATCAAGAAGTTTTATTTGAAATCGATTTGTCTATGCGTGTTAAGTGTACAATAGACTTTGTCCTTCTAGGACTTAATAGGAGCATTTGCAATAAGAATATAGTTACTTTCTTTGAGTCAGTAAATGCGTCCGACATGATATGCAATATAGCAAATGAATTGTCTTTTTATGAATTTCAAGTTCATATTATCTTATTCGAGGATCTAAATGTACAAATAATAATTCATTCCACGTAACTTTTTCTCAACTGCTTATCATGTCTCCCCCTCATGTTAGAAAAACTAACTTGTTTCCTCAACTTTGAGTACCCATCTTTGTGCATTATGGTGTTAGTAAAAATATACATCGCACATCAATAATGTAAGATCCCGTAAAAATTTGTACTCAAAACCTAGTAGCCCGTAGTGCCAAGTTTCGAATATGTGTTAGGAAAATATAAAAATTGTATTGATCTAGCATTAAAAATCAAGAATCAAAGTTTTCTAGAAAAAGTGCTATTATGCGGTCCAGAACGTGGTCGCAAATCAAGTATGCGGACCGTATTTCTGCCGCAAAATGAGTCAGTGGCTTGGTTAAAATTGAGGTCAAAATATGGTCCATTATGCGGCCGCATAACTAATATGTGGACCGCATCGCATAATTTTCTAAGGATTTTGTGAAGGGCAGTTCTGCGGTGCATTATGCGACCCCACAACGTGAATGCGGACCGTATTCTTGCCCAAATCCAACCAATTCGCCAAGTTTTTGGGAGCATTTTTAAGGTCCATTTTGCGGATCGCATTTTCACTTTGCGATCGTAAAGTGCGACCGCAAATCTGAATCGGGCTCTAATTTTTTCTAATTTTTAAACCCGACCCCTTCTTCAATAAAACACCCCAACCCTTCATTTTTTACATATTTTTTGAACAAAACTAGAGAGAGGGAAGAGAGAATTCTTGAGAGAGAAAGTCTTATCTTCATCAATTTTATTTTCAAAGTCACCCAGGCTCGGAAATTGCAAGTATTTATTTTCATCATCATTCTTACAGGTAAAATCCCCAACCCTTTTTCATTAGTTTTCATATTTAAACAAAAAGGGGGATTCTCGTGCATTGATTTTTGAAAATATAAGTTGAAACATACATGTATGTTCTTTAAAACCTAAAATCTAGTAAGAGAAATTGGGTAAAAGTAAATATTTTCAAAAAGAGGAGTTGATAACCTATGTAAGTTCGGGTTGTGTTTGTGAACTTCAATTCTAAGACATATGTGTTAACTTGTGAACTAGATAGACGGTACTAGGTTGTTTGGTGAATTGAAAGTAGAAGTTAAAAAGAAAATTCGACTCCAGGTATGTACAACTAATTTTTACCTTTGTGAAGTCGCTCTGTTTGGTGTACAAGTAATTGATATGTGTTAGTTATGTGGGCTAATTGTGAATTTTGTTTGCTTCACGGGTGTTAAGGAAAGATGGCCTATTTCATGAATTTTGTGATTAATTTGCCATGAATATTGTTGGTTAAACATCCCGATATGATGGTGTAAATAAATGGCAACAAACCAAGTGTGTGTGAAGGTGTTTATGTGGTAAGGCCTGTGTAATAAATGGTGGAAAAGAGTCGTGAATGATGCAATTGAAATAATTATGGTAATATCATGTATGGTTTGTTGTGGGCAAATATCATCGTGACTTGAATCGTATGTGGGTTGTTGTATATGATAGAAACGGTACAGATGTTAATGAAAACTCCGTGTGAATTATTATTGCTGTTGTAAAATGATATTTCTGGATGGCCTTAGCCATGTGATTGAACTGTGAACCATTGTTGTTGTGTGAAATGTGTTGTCTGGTGGGATCGAGTTGCATATCGCAACACAAAATAATAAATTGTGGGTAGGGATGATAAGGGTGGTCGAGGTAATAAGGGTGGACGAGGTAACAAGGGTGGAAAAAGTTATCGAAATCACTATTCAAATGAAAATATATGAAACTCTTGGGTATGAAATGTTGTTGAAAAGGGGAGAAAGGAGAGATTGTGAAACTTGTTGGCCTTGGTTGTTCCTTTCATGTGCATTTGATTGTTGATTCGATTACTGTTTGCTATCTGTGTATTGCTTGATTTTACTTGGGGTAAAGTTTGTTCATACATGCCAGTACAATTCAAATGTACTGACGTCCCTTTGGCCGGGGACGCTACATTCTTGTTATGATTGTAGGTGGTTTTATAGTGGATATCCCAGTCCTCCGACAGTAGCACTCTTCCACTTTCCGTCAGTTGTATTTATGAGCCCCTTTCCTCTTGGGGCCTTGCGTAGCTCATGTCGCTTTTATTCGGGAGTCTTATTTTGGTGTTTGTGGAAGGTTTACACTCTTTTGTATCCTTAGAGGCTCCGTAGACAGGAAATATAGGTTATGTACTTATGTATTTTGTATTTTGGACAGTATAACTTGTAAACTACGTAAAGTAAGCGTGTATGTTATGTATATTTCCTAAGAAGGTGTTTAATCATAAATGGCTATTTCACTTGAATAATGAGTACTGAAATCACTGGGTAACATGTGGGATAGGAAAGACACCCAGGTCTGCTTGACTGGGGCTACCTGGTCAAGCGTCGTTCGCGTCCCTTGATTTTGGGGCGTGACAAATAATAATAATAATAATAATAATAATAATAATAATAATAATAATAATAATAATAATAATAATAATAATAATAATAATAATAATAATAATAATAATAATAATAATAATAATAATAATAATAATAATAATAATGTGGAATTATTTGATTCCTAACCCTGAATCACTTGTGAGGGGAGAATGTAGTATACTTTGGTATATAACCTATATCAAACTGATATAGATAACTTTGTTCTCATAAGTAATAGTTTAGTTATTAAGTGGAGGCACTTAATAAATTATTTTACTAAACCAACTATGATGTAAACCAACTTATCAAGATGAACTATCTTTAATAGAAAATCTGAAAATTATGCTCTAAATCAATTTATTGAGCAAGTTACCTCGCAAATACCATGTTATGGGTTAATAATAATTGCACATGTGACCACCTCATAGATGAATCTTATGTGGTATACATGGAAGGTGAATGAGCCCATATTCACCTTTGATATTTTCAGCATTCATGGGATTCAATCCCAATTTTAGTTGGTCTATTAATTAATGAGAAAAATATAAGAGAATTCGTAAAGAACTTTCTAGTTCTTTAATATTTACCGATATGAACTCTCTTTTATTTGTGTACATCATACTTAATTGGTATGGCTAAAATAGTTATGTCAACTGAATAAATTATCAATATTGATAAAGTTCAGGTTTACACTATGATGTGTGCAATTATCAATAAACTTCAAGTTTATTATGACATGGTTTTTTATACCAATAAACATCCACTTTATTGTGGTATTCTTTTATTTGTGTAGTACAAACTGGAGAATAAACTGGGTAGCTTTTCACATACATATTATCCAGCTACAAGTTGTAGTAATAGAAAATATTAAATCTTTCCTTTATTTATAGTCTCAATATAATCAACCCCTTTCGCGTATACTTTGAAAACTGAATAAGTGTTTTGTATAGACTTACTACAACACAATACCTAATTGGTAATCAATTGTGTTTCTCCAAAATAGTATAATTGGCTCTTGCAGATGTCTCAATTAATTTTTGTAGTACCACATATTCATCAACATCCATATGATGAATATCTCTTTTAAGGAGAAAGTTATACCATTATGGTCATGGTCAAAATTACACGCAGGATATGTTTCTTGCATTATTGTTGTCCTTTAATAATCACATTGCCAAAATATTTTGGCATACAATAGGTACATGACCAATGACCATTCATGCCATAATTATGATATTATTTTGTTATATCATCTCAAACCTTCTTCTAGTGGTGAGTGTGGTATATTTACTATCACTAGCACGTTCATATCCTTCCAAGAATGAATATGTATTCATAAATCAAAAATTGTCACATTCACATCATGAGTGAACCAAATCATCTATATCTGCTTTATAAAATCTCATGTCAAATCAATGACAAATATTACTTTCACATAATGAAGGATTATTTTGAGAATCCTTATTATTCTCATTATCACAATGATGACGATTATAATTTCGTTTATTGCTACGTCCACATCTATTGATACATTCACGGTAATAATTTTGTCTTCTTTCAGACTTATCACATATTACTATCACTTTCTCTTAAGAGAATGAGAATGGAGCCAATTCAATGGGACGAGTTTTCACTTCTTGTGCTCATGATCATGATCATACATGACTTTGGTCATGGCAAAACATAGAAATTTTACTACTTCTAGTGGTTATAATTTCTTCTAACTCCAATAGAGTTATAATCAAAATTTATTTTCTTTGCTTGTATTTAAAATTAAATTATAAAATAAAAGAGAAAAATACGATAAAATACATACCTTAAATTCAGAATTTAATCATGAAGGAAGTTCATGGAATAATTGACAATAATATACTCAATCCCAAAGCTTTGACCCAATTGTTAGAGACTCATGCTAATAACATGTTATGAAACAACAAAAGCAGAAGAACAATATTGTAGAGAAAGAAAGAGAAGGAATTCTTATTAATTTGGGATGAATTACAATGGAATAAAAAAACATCTATTTATAGGGAGATGATAACTTAGCCACCAAGTAATAAACCCTAGAATCTCTCTAAATATAGACATTCACCATAAATATAACTCTATTTATAACAGTTTTTCTTTTTCGATTCTTTTTCAAAAATGTGTCTGTCCATAAAATTTTGCAAGTTATTGAGATTTTTTCGAAAATGAGCTTTTCAAAAAACAAAAAGTCAACCACCTTTCAAAATTTTCAATTTTTTTTTCTCCACTCGCAAAACTAAGATATATTTTTAAGTGAAATACATGTCCAAAGACATTCAAATTTCAAATAACATTTTTCAACTTAATTCCAAAAACACCTTTTTTTTCAAAAACTACAACTTTTATGTCCCAACTTCTACCAAGTAGGAAAGGGTGAAACCAGATAAAGGTCACTGAGGTATATACATTGGCTGAAATCAGTCTTCCAACAGCCTTTATACATCTGAATACTTGAGCAAGAAAGTCATTACATTTTGTTTGCTAAAGACTAAATCCTAAACATATCTGCTGATCAGCCTCTTTCCAAAGTTTTCAGCAGCTAGTTTCAATTTCTTCTAGCCTTTTCCAGGTCCGGAAGATCTGCATTCAAAAGATAAATTAATGTCATACCTGGGAAAACTCCATTTCCTGTTAAATAACTTGCTTCTACTAGCTAAGGAGGTTTGATAGGGGAAGTTAGGACATTGAAACAACTGTATCTAACAAACAAGCGAACATGGAATTTTTATTTGTTTTCACGTAAGTAGATAATTAAGGCACTCTGGAAAATCAATCAGTATATAATGTTCTCAGGGGCGGAGCTAGCAAGAAGCTATGGGTTCGGTCGAACCCAATAATTTTGGTCCAAACTTTGTATCTGTCTAGAAAAATTCATTAAATATGTATAAATTGTTAACTTAGAACCCAGGAGTCCTGTGTGACAAGAAAATTCCATCGTATAGGAGCGGGTGGTCAAAGTGGAGGCTTGCATCAGGAGTCTTGTGTGACAAGAAAATTCCACACAAACTCAAGGGGAAATTCTATAGAGCCGTGGTTAGACCCGCGATGTTGTATGGGGCGGAGTGCTGGCCCGTGAAGAACTCTCATGTTCAGAGAATGAAGGTTGCGAAGATGAGGATGCTTAGGTGGATGTGCGGTCACACCAGGCTAGATAAGATTAAGAATGAAGTTATTCGAGAGAAGGTGGGGGTTGCCCCGGTGGATGAGAAGATGCGAGAAGCGAGGCTGAGGTGGTTCGGGCATGTGCAGAGGAAAAGTCCCGATGCCCCAGTGAGGAGCTGCGAGCTGCTGGAGATTGTTGGCGGTCGGCGAGGCAGAGGGAGGCCTAAGAAGTATTGGGGAGAGCTGATTAGGCAGGACATGACTAGAATGCAGGTTTCCGAGGACATGACCCGTGATAGGAAAGTCTGGAGGTCTAGAATCAGGGTTGTAGGATAGGGGCTCCTAGAGTTTTTCGTACGCCTCATCCGGGGTTGGGTGTGGGTCAGCAGGGTTACTTATAGATGATTTGTGTTTTAGCTTATGTACCCCCTATGGCTGTTAGTTATGGTAGTTACTGTATGATGTTATTGCATGCGACTGTATTTATGTTTCGTATGTTTAGATAATTATTTACGCTTATTTACACTATTTCTGCTGGAGTTACTAATGCTCTATTGTTTTTGTTTTTGTTTTTATTTTTATCTTTGTTTTTGTTTTACTGTTGTTTTTCCTTTTATCCTATGAGCCAGGGGTCGATTGGAAACAGCCTCTCTGCCCTTTCGGGTAGGGGTAAGGCTTGTCTACATATTACCCTCCCCAGACCCCACCTGGTGGGAATATACTGGTAGTTGTTGTTGTTGTTGTTGTTGTTAACTTAGAACCCAGTAACATAAATAAACTAGAATCTCGAACCCACAAGCTTTAAATCCCGACTCCGCCTCTAAATGTTCTTTTGTGAACTTAATGAAAAGAACTACAAGAAAGGATAAAGGAAAGAAGACCCTAAGGCAGAGAAGAAAAGAGAGATAGAGGGACGTTAACTTCCACATTAGGGAAAACCAAGATTAAAAAGAAGCTATTGGGTGTTATGTGATTTTAATACCTTCATCAGATGTTCATTTTGTGCTTACTTCTAAGGTGTCTTACAAAAAGTTCCACTAAGCGAGGTTTTGCAGCAGAATAAACTAAAGGTCCCACTTTCTCATATTCGCCTCCATCCGTTCGATCCTGAAATTTTATCAAAACTGTGAACCTTATACTCCTATCCACGCTCCTTGTTCCTCTCCCTTTCAAACTCTTTAAGTTCCCCGTCTCTTCAATGTCATACGTGCATAAAAAATTGCTCATATAAGCAAAAAAATGAGAAGCAAGAATTTGGTGCTATTCCTCTGTTAAAGGAAATGAGATCTAGACAAGTATCTGAGAGCAGGAGTGTACTGATGAAGTGTAAGAAGAGTTGACTGGAAAACTTAACATTGCATCTGATAGATACGACAAATTTAAAAGCTATCCCTATATTCGTGCAATCAGATAGTAAATAACTCACAGAGCATTCCTCCATCATCGCTGCTCTCATCATCTTCTCCAGTGTACTAAAAGAAGATACATTCAAGTCAAGTTACTATGATCAAAGTCATTGAACATTATGTTGCATGTAATATTAACTAGCTAGGGTAGGTATTACCTCAACATCCTCGTCAGAGTCCGCTGCATGGAACAGAAATCTGGATTAGTCTATGAGTAAATAACACGTATAGTTATACATGAGAAGGTGAGTTAGTGACAACTGCTCAAAAGCTTCAGTTCTTCCCAAAGTAGAAGAGAGAGAAGAATGAAGTAAGTAAGATGGTACTGTTCATCGCTATTGATACACAGCTGTAAAAGACCACAAACTTGAGAGAGTTGATTATCACTATGGACGGAGAAAGGAAGAGGGAGGGAAGTGATGAAATAAAATTTAGTAACAGGATCAATCGGGTAAAATCAAATTATCTTCGGAAGTAGGAAGTGCAAACCTGCATGCCTAATCTCGGAGCACATTATCATACATTAACCAACTATATCAATTGCAAAACAAAAATTCTAGATAAACTAAGCCCCCTGACTTTTGTCCAGTAGTAAGAGCACATCGCATGATGTGTGTGTTAGGCATAAGTTATAGGTTCATACCAGAGGTAAGTGTCTGTTATATATTTGGGGAATGGTGAGAGGTCAACCCAGGATCCTTCGACTTTCAAACCTTGTTCCACTGGCACTCGGGGATTTCTCGATTATCAAAACTTTTTTAGACAAACTAACACTTCGACTCAAAACTAAGGAAGACAAGGAAAAGAAAGTTCAAAAAGTCCCCTTTGCCTAAGTTTCTTTTTTAATCGAGAAATTCCTGAGGGCTGTGACATATGGTTTAAAGGTCGGTGATAGTGGGCCCGCCCCTCTGCCTTCTCGATTAAATACCGAGTTTTTGTCTCCATAAGGTTCAAACCTGTGACATGCGCCTAACCCACACATCACATGATGTGCTCATACCATTAAAATAAGAAAGAAAATATAGAAAGAAGTATATTACTGTCCTTCTGGCATCAGGTTAAATAGTCAAATATAAGGAAATATGGTAGCAAAATTTCCTTGCTTCCCCACTGTCTCAAACCAGACAAAAGAAAGAAAATGGTTTTACTTTCTCATTCACTTATTTCTTCTGATTTTCCATCTCTTCTACTCCTTTCCTTTTTCCAAAAAACCGTTCTCCTTTAATCAGGCATGAAAAGTCTGATTAGAGACAGTCAAGACTGAATACACTCAACCTGCAGTCTAATTACTAAAAGTTGCCCTGGATCAATCAAATGAAACGTCTTGCAGGGGAAGTAGGAAGAAAATCAAATCAAAAGTATTGGTAATATTTCATCTGCCACTTAGCTCCTACTACAAAGCACAAAAAGAAGAAAAAGAGGGAAGGGCGGAGATGGAGTTGAATTACAAATTAAAGGAAGATTCAACAGCAAAACGATAGTAAGATTGATTGAACCAACAGGAGGCTTACCAACATTAGGATTCACTAAATACTTAAGTTTCTGATCTGCTCACTGTCTCAAATTAATGGAAAGATAGCCATAAAATTTATGGAAATTTAAGGAAGCAAGTAATATGCAGCCAACTCACAAGATTCTTCATCGTCTTCATCACACCATTTGTTCCAATCGACTTTGAGGTATGGAGCGGGTTTCTCTTCAGACTTCAATAATCTTGGCCACCAGCCTTTTTGCTCCTTTTGGATTGAGCAAAGGATGTTTCTCAACCCCACATTAGTTTTACACCGCTGCACCAAAATACACTCTAAGATATCAACCATGAGGATTCTCTAACATTGAAACAAATATGAAAAGGAAGAAATATCCAGTTAAACTATAACATTTCTGTAAGAGAATAAACTATTCGCATTTCATCTAAAGGGAGTAAGAAAATATACTATTGTTCAAGCAAAAATTAACAGAAAGATTCTTTTAAGTCACGATAGACATAACACAGCTCAAGCCTCAATGCACATATCAGAATTAGGAAATACAATATCCAACTATGCATAGTGAAGAGCAATCAAACAATGATACCAAGGTGCATACAAGATACTGCTAATAAGGTGCATACACGAGGGTTGCAAATCCTTTTCAACTTTATAACTGCTAATATCATCAGGTATAAAGGAACAGACACTCACGATAAGCGTGCTTTCATACACGGCACTCTAAACTACCATCACGACATATATACAGTTTGAGGACATAATGTAAAATTCAAATTCTTCTTTCACTTTTAATAGATAGAGCATATGTACACTAAGCATTTTTCTAGCTTAATTTTATAAATTCACTTCGAAAAGTCAATCACATATAAATGCAAAACATAACTACATATATGATACCAAACTTTAGAAGAATAAAGAAACAAGCACGACAACTTAAAGTCACAAACATAGGCCAGTAGGTGCACAGTCTGATATGCTCTTCCTAACATTATGATAAATTTTCTATCCATTTACATAGTTCAAGACCAAGATGTGGGTAGATCAACCTTACTCCTCTGCCAAAAAAAAAAAAAAGGTGTTATAACAACTATGATTGAGCGAGCAATGTACTAACCCTGTGAAACCCATTAGAAATCACAGCATAAAACCAAACATCCTGATTCAGAAACTAGAACCCTTTTAGTCAGAAGAACACCTCAGTTGCAAACTAGTTATAGTCGGCTACGTGAATCCTCAATATCTGTCCGACTCCAGTGGTATCCATTCTATTCCATATTCAATACTGTGGGGTTTTCTAACATTTGAAATTCGCCACATTTTATAAGTATCTAGCAAACACTGGTCGTAACGTGAATGTACCAACAACCATGTTCATCAATTCATCAAGTGTATATTGTTTTTAAATACACCATTCATAAGGAATATGAATTTATTAAGAGTTATAACGTAGCCTCTCAATTAGTAGTCAAGCACTCTCTTTTAGTGTTTCACTGTCAATATCGACTTGTTATTACCCATATGAACCTACTTTATGGGATCTCCAATCACATAGGTTGGGTTACCATCTCTATTGGCAACATGTTGGCCTTAACCACATCTATCTTGAGGTTTAAAGAATTAATTTTCTTCCCACAAGTTTAGTTGTCTGACTTCACATAGTCAATGGAAATTATTCCATCTCTCAACAGCTGGTTTATGACGTCATGTCTCAATTTCATGTGTCTACTTTATAATTATAAGATTTATTCTTTGCAATAGCTATTGCTGCTTGACAATCACAATGCATAGACACGGGAGGCAATACATCCTTTATTAAAGAAATATTAGCAAAGAATTTCTAAACCACTCAGCCCCAGAACCTGCTAACTCCAAAACTACAAACTCTGATTCCATAGTCAATCTAGCTATGATCGTCTGTTTAGCTGATTTTCACAATATTGCACCGCCACCAAGGGTGAATACATAACCACTAGTGAATTTTGTCTCATATGAATCGGAGATCCAGTTTGCATCACTCCACTCTTCTAAAATAGAAGAAATCCACTATATAGGATACCATAATTCATGGTTCCTCTCAAATATTTCATTAGTGTAGCTAATACAGACCAACATTCTCTGTTGGGGCTATGAGTATATTTACTCAGTCTACACACAACATAGGCTATATCAGGCCTTGTAAAATTCATTAAGTGTATCAGACTCCCAATAATCTGAGCATATTTAGACTAAGCAACTGAATCACCATTGTATTTTTCCAATTGAGAGTTAGCATCAAAAGGAGTGCTCACAGAAATATTATATTTCACCAGTAATTATGTGAGTTGATTTTATCAGTCTATGTTTGGTTCATAATCCAAAAAACACCAAACCTATTGCATTTGGATCATACAAATCCAGCAAATTTTACTCCTCTTTGTATGAATTTTGAAAATATATGAAGGAACTATTGTGATATTTTCAAAACTGGACAAATGTCCTTCTAAGTGGCAATGAAGAAATGAGTGCGGCAATCTTGCAGGGAAAACTCAAGACAACTTGTCATGTGTCAGACCTCTCTTAAAGCCTATAAATAGGCATTCAAATTGGGCATCAACCATCAGCAACTTTCCTTTGCCTCTTCGTTCTACACCAGCTTCCCTTGTCTATACTTCTCCAAAATTTAGTAGTCTATTTTCTTTTGTTCCCCTATTTATATAACTGAGTTTGTAATTTAATATTTTATTGATTCCTATATCCTCTTAAGTAGAGGTAGGCTTATTTAATCCTGAGGAAATATTTGACATTGTGAAATAGTTTCTTAGAACAATGCCCATCACGACTCAAGTCAATTCGTGCATCCGCTTATAAATAATATTATATAAATGCTATTGTTATTCTTCCCGTATTATTTTACTACGACTACTGCATTCTGTACCCGTTTCATTCAATAATTTAGGGTTTCTCTAATATATGTACAAAAACCTAAACAAACTATTAAAAGAGCTCCTAGCAAACTCAGGATTAACATTAAACGTACCAGCAACTCCTTTCACCAAACTCAACAAAATTAGCCACCCAAAAACAAAAACAAAAAAGACTATGCAGAAAATAGTAAAAAGAATAGGAGGTGAACCTCAGGGGAAATATTCCCATAAAGTTGGAGAGTGAAGATAAAGGAATCGCCTTGGACACCAACAGCAGAGAAATTAAAAACACCATCTTCCTCACATTTCAATATTACGTCTTTAGCATCAGGCAATGATATGGTCAAGTAAATTTTCTCAGATCGTTGAGCCCAAAGAACTTCTGGTTGACGACTACTGCACATTTTTTCAAAATTTTCACATTAAGAAATACAACTCGGAAAGGAAAAAAGATTTGCAAATTATGAATTTTCTCCAAAATGGGTACCTCATTATTTTTTGAGAGAAATTGCAGGTTTGTTTCGACTACTGAATCAGTTGATGTCGACTTTTCCCCTACTTTTCGAGTTTAGAACCAAAGTTTTTCATCTAGCAGTTCTTAGTTCGCACTTACCCTTTTGACTTAAGTCCTCAGGCAATCCAAAATAATCCCTTATTATATTCTGTATTATTATGGTCAAATCTTTAGTTGCTAAGTAATTTTAATAGCTAAATATAATAGGAGTTTATATATATTGATTGCAAAAAAAGACTTATATTAGTTGTATAATTTAATTAATTATATTATTATTTTATATTAATCTACATAAAAAATCACTCATACTAAATCGAATCATCAAACTCAAGCACAATATTCAGAAATTATAACTTATAAAAGTGAAAGTAGAGAATAGTATTCTGGAGTTTACAGTTGATGTAAATAAAACGGGATATTTGCATCTATAGTCGCTTTTTATATTACTTTTTAATTTGTGATAGTTTTGCAAAAAAAAAAATTATAAGTGTACCCGTTTTTTCGTACAACTTCTGCATTATATAACAGAAATAGCAAAGACAATCACACAAAACTTCAACATTTGACGAGCCTGAAGTAGCAAGTGAATTGAACCAAGTGTGCTGAACTTTTTGTTTATAATTGTTGAACTAAAGCATAATAGCTGAAGTTTTGTCCTCTATTTGCTAATTGCTGAAGTTTTTATTTTTTGTAACTGGCGAACTTCACTCTTGAGCTGAAGTTTTTCTTTTGTAACTAGCGTCTAGAGCTGAAATTTTTATTTTTATAATTGGCGAACTTCAGCACTAGAGCTGAAGTTTTTGGTTTTGCATCTGGCGAACTTCAACTTTAGAGCTGAAGTTTTTGATTTTGTAACTGACAAACTTTAGCTCTAGAGCTGAAATTTTTGTTTTTTTAATTGGCAAACTTCAGCTCTAGAGATGAAGTATTTATTTTTGTAACTGGTGAACTTCAGTTCTAAAGCTGAAGTTTTTTTTTAATAGCGGACTTCAGCTCTAGAACTTAAGTTTTTGTTTTGTAGTGTAACTGCTAGAGCTAAAGTTTTTGTTTTGTAAGTGGCGAACTTCAGCTCTAGAACTGAAGTTTTTATTTTATAATGTAACTGTTGAACTTCAGCTCTGGAACTAAAGTTATTTAGTTCATTTATAAAAAACTTCAGCACTATATAAATTGAAGTTTTTGAAAAAACTTTCTAACATATTAAAGAAATAATCAGATTGCCAACGATGTCTAAATCATAAATTTTGGAAACAATAAACGTGAAACGAACATAATTATCATTGTCTACTGACTTATGTACGTGAAAATATTCATAAATTGTCTACTAACTTACGTAATTATTTATAATTTATTTTAAAATAATTTGATAAATATATTTATGGCAATTATCCTATCAACTGAAGTTTCATGGCAGTACCAACAACAACATAAGAAAAGAGAAGAAAAAGAGAAAAAGGGAGGTGGAGGAGTACGAGAAGGAGAATAAATGGGCTTGAAGTTATATAAAAAGTGGGTACAAGACTACAAGTTAAAAAAAAAATTAAAAAATAGGTATATGTTAAATGGGGGCGACGAAATAGGGCGCCCCGTGTATTTTTTATAAATATAACTACGAGAGTGTTTAGCTAAGCTTATAAGCTGGTCACACTGCGTATAAGCACTTTTTGGCTTATCTACACATTTGATAAAATTAAAAGTGCTTATACGCGAAAAATAAGCCAAAATTCATAAGTTGGTATCCCCTAACTTATCAAATTTCGGATTATAAGCATTTTAGATTTAACGTAATGTTTACTATTCTACCCCTAAAACACTTCTTTTTAAAATAAAACTCTTTGTATACCCAGTTCTTCAACTAATTATTATTAATTTCAACACTTTTATTTAAATACGTAACTGCTTATTTTTTTAATCAAATTCAACACTTAAAAGTGTTTTTCAGGCCAAACATGTTCTACTGTCACATTCTCCTAGAATACAAGAATGAGATTTAAACATTATGAATTTATTTCTTGAGTTTGCAACTTTTTGTTGGAGTAAATTTCAAACTCATATATATTGATGGAGGTTTTCAATATTTTTTAAGAGTATTTGTGTTTAAATTTCATTTCCGTATTAAAAGGCGTCTGAAGTTTACTATATCATTTTGAGTGATGGCTAAATGATAGACTAGCGGTCTCAATTTTAAAAAATAAAAAAATTACGCGACACATCAAATATTTAAACTTTATTTATCATTCATAATTATACTTTTTTTTGCAAAATTTATCATTCATAGCTATAATTGATTTTTATAAAAAATTCATAAAATAAGACATTAATTATTTTGTATTGAAACAAGAGAGCAACAAGCTCTCGTAAGTCACTATATTTTAGAGCCTACTAACTACAATTGGCCTAATTATCATATGTATCTCTAAGCTATGAGAGCTTGTTGCCCTGTTATTTCAATCCAAAATAATTAATCTCTTATTTCATGGATTTAGAGCCAACTGAGTTATAGACGCTTGTTGCTCTCTTATTTCAGTTCAAAATAATTAATCTCTTATTTCATGGATCTATAAAATTTAAATATAGCTATGAATGATAAATTTGCTGGAAGATATAGCTACGTAAGATAAATATAGTGTAAATATTTGGATTAGTTACCTCCTATAGCAAAGGTTGATACCTTATTTATTTTAAATAAATATCCTTTTAAAAAATTATATTCCATAGCTACCTTTTATTTTTTTATAGCAAAAAATCTATTTATGGTTACCTCCTACCCTTAAGGCATAAAATAAGCTTTGTATTATTTTTTTCTTTCATTCTTTCATACTTTTCTCCACCTTCTCTCTCAACACCAGCTTTTTCCATGAATACAAACTAATGGCTTCTCTCTCATCAGTTCCTCCGTCTATTATTCTTCTTCCTAAAAAGCTTCTCCGTCACCACCACCATCAGCGGCGAATCTCCGATGAAAATTAGAGAAATTGGGATTGGAGAGAATGTAATTTAGAAGCTTTGATAGCAGAAGCTTGTTGCTCTTCTATTGTTGGAGCTTTGCATGATCTTCCATGCATTTTATTTTCACACACAATTAGTACACAGTACACAGATGAGTTATTAGGGGAAAATTATTGTTTTGAGTTTAAGAAATTATCTGCAAAGCTGCAAATTGGTTGTTGCGTGGTGGTTCTGAATAAAGGTTAGATGTGATATGTAAAGATGTGATTTACAATTTGCAATTCTATCGATTAGTTTGTTCTCGCATAACTTTTATTTCTATTTTCAGAATAGTATCACAGTAATGGGAATAATTACGTTCGAGTCAGAATCACAGCTCTCTCGACGAGATGACATTAGGGTTGTTCTTGTACAAAGACGATGGAGTTTAGGGCTGAGCAACTTGAAAATTATGTTACATTTTCTTAAGTGTATTTTAATGTATCTCGCTATATTTTGTTGTATCCATTGTCTTTTTATTTTATTGTATTTCAGTGTATCATGCTGTATTCCATGTATTTCATTGTATTTATTGTCTCGCTATATTCCATGAATGTGTTCATATATTGTTTTAACTAATATAATTTATGTATTCATGTGTATTATATAATTTCTCTGAAGATTGCTATATTTTTTGGCTTTTTTCGATTGAGAATATTTTTTATAACTAAAAATACAAATTTTGTGTATTATAATTGAGTTTTTTTGAGTTATATTAGGAATCTATTATGTTAGTTGATTTACTTTTCGTTTAAAAATAATGTAATACCCTGTTTTACGCAATAAATACAATTGAATTCAATAATCTGTCCAGCTGTAACGCTATAAATATCGTCGAATACACTTGAATATAAAAAAATTTTCTAGCTGTAATCCCCTGTTTCACGCCTAGAAATATTAATGTATTCATGAATACAATAGCTTAAATACATCGAATACACTTTAAAAAATCTAAAAATATAACTATAGAAAGTAATATAATAAATAATAGGTACAACTAATTAATAATCACTAAAATATTGGAGTTTCCGAAAGTTTCTCTAAATATTTTATATGTCGCGTAATTTTCCTTTTTCTTTCCCTTCTTGATTATGTAAGAGGGTTGGACTTGGGCATCATAACCTTACGTGGGCCAGCCCACATCTAATTGGAGTTTGGCCCATTAAAGTTTTATTAGCCCAATCATCTCCAGCGCAGAGGAGATTAGGAGAAACAAAGGCAGTTTCCCTTCTCTTCCCACTTTCCGGAAAACCTTAAACCCTTGAAAAGCTTCCATGGCGGTAAGTACTCAAGTACCATTCTTCAATAGCTGCTCTTGCTTTTATATTCTCCTTATAGTTCTGTTACTTTGTTCTTCTTTGTTATCTGGTGCTATTAATTAATATTATTATTTTACCTTATGATTACAAAAGTATATATGTTTGTTGTATTATACTTCTCACTGTTTCTATGGATAATAAACCTGCAACATGTGATGCACCATGCTCAGTTTTTTTTTTCTCGAGAGAGTCTAACTAAGCTAACTTAACCAACATTCTAAAAAAACGTATTTTTTGGGTCAATTTGATATGAGAATAGTACTTTTAGTTTTTTTCTTTAAATTTCTTAATTGTAATTTGGGGAAAAATTAATATATCTAGTCTGAATTAGTTTAATCAATTTGTCGAATTGATTCTAGCTAAGCAAAATTACCAAAAAATTGAAACATAGAGGGTAGATCCTAAGTATTGGTGCAGCTTATTTTAGAAGCGTGTTGGTAGCCCTAAGGGCTTAGTTCAAGTGGCAAAGTTTGAGGGGACTTGTGACTTAGGTCGCACGTTCTATCCCTATACCATGTGAACTAAGCCTGGTATTTAAGTGGTGAAGGGTAGAGGGTGGACTTATTATACCTTTGTTTCGAAGGCTGCAGTTGGTCCTAGGATTGGCTCCAGATGAGTTTCTCGGTTGTAAAAAAAATTCAGACCAGGGCTATTGGTACTAAAGTTTGTATCTTTGCTATATTTATCATCATAGTGTTCTCTCATTTAGTCTATGCTGTGAATGGGAATACAAATAGAGTAATGTATTGTATTTAGAAACTTTGGGTTTCTCATACTGAATAGCTTTTAATTTGCGGTCATTGCAGACAGTTCCAGTTAATCCCAAGCCTTTTTTGAACAATTTGACTGGAAAGCCTGTGATGGTAAAGCTGAAGTGGGGAATGGAGTACAAAGGTACTCTGCTGATTGGACTTAGTGGTGCCTAATAGTATGCTCTTCATTAAGGTTTTTTAGATTGAGATGCTGCAAACATTGTTTAACTAACTCCTTCTTTTGTCTTCTCTTTCTAGGGTATCTGGTCTCTGTGGATTCATACATGAACTTGCAGGTAATAATGTTAATTTGAGTTTCTGTCCTTTTCCATTTCAAATTGTCTAAAGAACATTATAATTGGATGTATGTGCATCTATATCTTTATGATATGCTTGATAATATTACTATTACTGCTATCCATCAGGGGCATGAGTGCTGCTAGATAACCACATTTACTACTACTGTATTAAGAATTTAGTTATGCAAGCAAGTTGAAAAGAATTTTTCCTAATATCAAAAAACATTGTTGGTCCAATTCTGTTTTTTTTTTTGTGTGTGTGTGTGTGGGGGGGGGGGGGGGGCAATTCTTGTTAACTTTGCAATAGTGGCCTTTTAGTTTTTTTTTTCCTGTATGTGGATCTGGCTTGGGGATGGACTGTGTTCAGTGAACTCAGTGCTGTGTTGAAGAAAAAATAGCATTAAGTTTTTGCAATAATATAGATTATCGCGGATGCACTAAAATGTCAAAACTAAGAGAAACAATAGCTATTTGGGAGATCTCAGCTTCACATTGAGTAAGGCAGTTGTTTCATCTTGGAAACTTCTGTTATTCTTTCTTTCCATGCAAACCTGAAGATGCAGTAGGCAGCCACCCAATCCGAGTTTTTCATTTGAATTTGCTAACTTATGATGCCTTTCCCATATTTTAGTAATGTACAAATTGCTCAAGGAGTCAACTTTGCAGCAGCGCAAAGACCATTCTCAAAGGTCCTGCACAGTAATGAAGTAGGAGATGATTAGCTAATTTAATTGTCTGCTGCACATAAACATATGGTTCCTAATCTTAGCTGTGTGTTTGGAGATAATCTTGGATAAGGATAGCTTCATGTATCCTGACTACATAAAAACCCTGTCTTTTGGAGGAAAGTCTGTTTACAAATGGGTATACAACTAAAATCAGAAAAATAATGAGCACAACACTACAGATTTTACAGTAAAACCATTTTACATTCATTGTCCGAACAAGTAATTGCAAGCTCCCAGTAACCTGCTTGTTCTATAGAAGTGTGCATGCGTGTGCAATTTTCTGAAATCATGTTATTCTTTTTGCAGCTTGCAAACGCAGAAGAATACATTGATGGACAATGCACTGGTTCTCTTGGAGAGATCCTGATTAGGTACCTTTTATGGCTTCATCTTTTGATCCTGATAACCATATTTGAAATTCATGCCAACAGCTGAACATAATAATCATACTGTCATGGTTATTTTGAAAAAACATAATAATCGTAACAGCTCAAAAGCCACCTCCATTTTCTTCCTCTCCCGTCTGGCTCCCTTTTCTGCCTGCATCAGGTAGCAGGCGTATAAGGCTGAAGAAACATGTGTAGTTGTAAATGGAGCCCATCCTTTTTCTTTCTTGGTTGGCTTATTTTATATAAAAAAAATGGTTCCTAAACTTTGTTGACTTTAAGAGTTGGAATTATGGAGATTTTCTTTGTTTTGCATTTTTTATTAGTTGCATGTCTCGTGTGGTGTGAATGATAAATATTAGACCAGTATGACAAATGTTTGATGTGCTCTATTTGCCCTTCTGCCTTAGATATGAGTGAGTATGCAGACATTCGTAGCTTTCAAAAGTTGTCTCTTATTGCTAACAAATGGTATCCTTACCTATGGACTTGATGTTCCATCTTCCTCACAATACCATTCTCCATTTGGATCAGTTACATCCATTAGCTTTTGTTTCATTTTTTAGATTTTCAGTTCTTGTAAAAAGAGTACTTCAAATATTTATCGATTATTCATTGGTTTATAAGTTCATGATTCAGAATTATCTGTATGGTAGTTTTCTGACACATCACTCTAGGATAGTGTTCCATTTAGCTCTTACAAATTTATTTGTTAATTCGTTTTTCATCAATTGTATCATGGCAAATCATCAATTCACTCTTGACAGTCTTTTCGTATAGTTATATAACTTTATTTATTAAAGCATTTGCGAGTGAAATGGCTGCTCCCTAACGAAAATGTGATTTCTCTTTCTTAAACTTAGTGATTTTGCTTTTGCAGATGTAATAATGTCCTCTATCTTCGTGGTGTACCTGAGGATGAAGAACTGGACGATGCCGACCGCGACTAGAAAATGTTTTGTATTAGTGTGATCGTTCTTTTAGTGAAATCAGATGTCTGGTTCATTGATCATGGTGGAACAACATATTCATCTCCTTGAATGTATTATCAATTATGTGTAAAATTTCCTAGATGCTGACCTTAATGATTACTGGTGCAAAATGAACCAGCTCTATGACTACTGACTAGGAATGCCATATGGTCAAGTTTATTTTTGTGGACTACCACAAGTTTATGATTCGGTTTTATCTACATCGAAATCAAACCACTATATCGGTTTGTTCAATCAAATATCAATCAGGGTTAACTTTTGGTGTAAAGTATATATATCTAAGTTGATAGTTAACTGACTTGATAATCCTAACACTGTCTTGATAATATAAATATTTGCTCTACATTGTTGTAGAGCAAAAAATCTTCGACCGTAGGGGAGAAGAGACAAGACAATGTGAGTAAAATGGTAAAGTAAATGCGAGAACTATAAAGAAACATTAGCATAGATTATAAATTTTTATAATTATAATTAGAATTTACCTTCAACTCACATCTACAAGCTCCCCTCCTGTTTAAATGGCTTTTTATTCGGCACTAACTAGTAGATTCTCTTTGAATGGTAAGTAGTTGGTAAGTCTGAAGTTCTAAAGTGTAATTTTAAGTGATGAAATTAATTTTTTAAATAATTTACATGTTTAGATAGACGTGCTGAAATTGCTAATAAGCAATTAATATGTTTGGTAGAAAAGTTTTGATAAGTTGCTCTTTTATTAAAATAACTAAAATATACTTAAAAACTTTACAAAAATTATAAATTAAAAAGTTTCTTTGTAAATAATAGATCAACAACGAATATGGAATGAAAAGAAAGTTAGAAAATTTATTTTGGGAAAAATATTTTGTGAATTAGAAAATATTATTAAAGATAAACTAGTAAAAGTATTGTCACACTAAAAGTGTTTATAAGCTAAAAAGTCATAAGTTGGGGTGACCAACTTATGATTTATGATTGATTTTAACTTATAAGCACTTTGGGTGTTTACCAAACGCATAAATAAACTAAAAAGTACTTATAAGCCAGTTTGACCATCTTAAGAGCTTAGGCAAACACCCTAATATCTGAATCATATTTCATGAATACTCATCAATGCCACTCTATTTTTTTTAATAAGCGAGAAATCCATTTGGGACCAATCCTTTGGATCAACCACAATCTTCGAAACTCGGTGGATAATAAGGTCGTTCCTTTACCCTTCTCCACTTAAATATCATGCTTTGTTTTACATGGGGTGGGAGCTTGAACCTGTGAACTAAGACACAAATCCACCACCTTTTGCACGCGGAAGAGAAGCTTTTTTCACTATAGAACAAATTGAAGATGGAAACGCCTCCCTCTACGACTTTGTGCCTTTTAGGAGTGTGTTAATGGTCTATTTTGCTTCTCCACGTGGCGGCAACCTGCTATAGTTTGCAATCCCACTGCAAGAGAAGTAAGATTTCTTTCCGACATAGATGTGATCGCTATTGTCACTTTTCATTAGGTTACGAACCAGAAGAAAACATTTATAAACTTCTTTTCACCAGACTCGAAAATACATTTTGAAACATACACAAGAAACTCTACATTGCTTTACATCCATTCAGATATCCTACATTCTTCACGTTCAACTTGATAAGAATTTAGAACAAAAATGATACCCTATAAAAAGGGAAATCTAGCTGTATTCAACAGATAACATTATTTTTCCACAAAAACAATCAACTGATACACAAAAATAACTTCAAATTAGCTATTCTTGAATATATGTAACAACAACCTTTTCATTTTCATGCTACCTGACAAAGCCGACTACATCATGACAAACAGCCACGAGATCAAACTGCTAGAATCAAGCAAGTGAAAGATGACCTCGTCCTCCACAGTCTGAACACATTATGTTACCAGAACCCCCACAACCTATAAGGTCAAAGTCAAAAAGTAAAATATCTCGCCACTTTCAGAACTCAATAAAAATGCTTCTAGAATCATTTAATGAAAAAAGGAACGAGATAAGCAGGAACTGAAATACATGAGTAGTTTCAATAAGAGAAGAAATATTGTTAAGAAAGACCATCCAGGGTTTTTAACGATTTCAGGTTTGGACATTGACGAGTAGCAGCCTCAGAATATCTTTTCAGATCAAATTAGCTCCAGTATTTGCAGAAGACTGGATAGAGACTTTTATGTCAATGTAGGATAATTGTTATACGGAGCCTCTAGTTTTAAAGAAACCCTAATTTGACTTAAAGACAACTCATTTACTATTGGGATGAAATGGGTGCAAACACAACAAAATGTTCACGGAGGACTGACATAAACGCCCTAAATAGTTTAAGATTGAGGCAAAGTTTTTCTTTAGCAATCTTGTAATTAGTTTTATCATTCTAAGTGCGCATTTATTCCTGACTTGCTAAGGTAAGAGAGAGGACGGCTTGAGATCCGGACTAAGTGAGGTGCATAAAAGATGAGAACGGCAAAGTTTTGATGGGGATGATCAGATTAAGAGGAGACGGCAAACCTACTTTCATAAACTTCTAAATGAAGAAGGGGATCAGGATATTGTACTAGGTGAATTGAAGAATGCCGACAGCCCCCGTGAATTCAGTTATTGTAGGGATACTGAGGTCGATGAGGTCATAGAGGCAATGCGTAAGATAAAAAGGGGCAAAGCTACCGGGCCAGACGAAATTCCGGTTGAACTTTGGAGGTGTGTGGGTAGAACATGCTTGGAATGACTTACTGGGTTGTTTAATGTTATATTCAAGACTAGTAGAATGCCTGAAGAGTGGAGGTGGAGTACAATAGTTCCGTTGTATAAGAATAAAGGCGATATCCAGAGCTATAACAACTATAGGGGTATCAAATTAATGAGTCATACCATGAAAGTCTGGGAGAGAGTGGTAGAAATGAAAGTGCGAAGGGTGTCTATTTCAGACAACCAGTTCAGAGGTTCATGCCGGGGCGATCTACCACAGAAGCTATCCACCTTATTAGCAGGATGGTGGAACAATACAGGGATAATAAGAAGGATCTCCACATGGTGCTTATCGATCTAGAGAAAGCGTACGACAGGGTTCCTAGAGAGGTCTTATGGAGCTGCTTAGAGGTTAAAGAGGTCCCGATTGCCTACATTAGGGTGATTAAAAACATGTATGATGGAGCTAAAACTCGGGTTAGGACAGTAGGAGGCAACTCCGAGCATTTTTCGGTTGCTACGGGGTTGCACCAAGGGTCTGCGTTCAGCCCTTTCCTATTTTCCTTGGTTATGAATGCCATAACGCATCATATTAAATGGGAGGTGCCATGGTGCATGCTATTTGTTAATGACATAGTCCTAATTGACGAGACACGACGCAGCGTCAACGAGAGGCTAGAGGTTTGGAGACATGCTCTTGAGTCTAAAGGTTTCAGGTTAAGTAGGACGAAGACGGAATACCTCGAGTGCAAATTTGGGGCCGAGCCGACAGAATCGGGAGTGGAAGTGAGGCTTGACTCTCAAGTCATCCCTAAGAGGGGTAGTTTCAAGTACCTTCGGTCAGTTATTCAGGGGATTGAGGAGATCGACGAGTATGTCACACACCGTATAGAGGTGGGGTGGATGAAGTAGAGGTTAGCGACGAGAGTCCTATGTGACAAGAAAATGCCATCATTACTAAAAGGTAAGTTTTATATCGCAGTTGTTAGGCCTGCCTTGTTGTATGGGACCGAGTGTTGGCCGGTTAAGAACTCACACATCCAGAAGGTGAAAGTAGCAGAAATGAAGATGTTGAGGTGGACGTGCGAGCATACAAGAATGGATAATATTAGGAATGAAGATATTCGAGAGAAGGTGGGCGTGACCCATGGAGGACAAGATGCAGGAAACAAGATTCAGATGGTTCGGGCACATTTAGAGGAGGAGCACTGATGCACCGGTGAGAAGGCGTGAGTGACTGGCTGTGGTGGGCACGAAGAGAGGTAGAGGGAGACCTAAGAAGTATTGGGTAGAGGTGATCAGGCAGTACATGGCGCGACTTAGGATTACTGAGGACACGGTCCTTGGCAGGGAATTGTGAAGGTCGAGCATTAAGGTTGTAGATTAGAGGGACGTTGTGGATATTTCTACAACGCACTAGAGAAAGACTAGCCAGTTAGGATTTAGTCTTAGGATGCTACTGATCAACTACTGATGCAGGGTTTTGTCTGTTGGATATTAGTATACCTTCCATCTTTTTCGTTTTTCGTATTTCCTATATTTCTTATATTGATGTTATTTGGTTATTTTATGTTATGTAATATATTTTATATTATTCTATTATGAGTCTATTAATAGTACTAATATATCGTCTCTTGTTCCTTTCTTGAGTCGAGGGTCCCCTGGAGACAGCCTCTCTGCCCCTCGGGGTAGGGATAAGGTCTGCGTACATATTATCCTCCCCAAACCCCACTTGTGGGATTATACTGTGATGTTGTTGTATTCTAAGTGCGCATTTACAGTAATAGATAGCAAATGGTTCTTGAACCTTATTTAGTGCTTTAGCATAGTGTAATATCAACCACATTTGCTATATGTGGTTAACGAGTTCTCAAAATTCCTACATTTTGCCATGGCCTCCAAGTTCGAGAAATGGTGTGAAAACTCAGCCTGCACTTTCATTTGTTCCCTAGAAGTTCGTGGTCGGTGTGTTATGGTTCTCTGGTCGTAAGGCCCTATAGTTTCTATTCAGGTCATCAGAGCTAGCTAAATGCTGAAGCCTCTTGTCCCAAAGCTATGAGTTTCTACTGATTAGGCTAGCCAAAAGAAATTAAAATGAGAAATGCTCAAGTAATAACTTTCAAGGAGGAATTTGAAAAGCAGTTGAACTGGTCCACTTTTTCTCGTTTCAAAAATTTCTTAAGTGGTTGCTTGTAACAGCAAGATAGCAATATATCATCAATTTCTACCATAGGGAGTTAAATCCCTCAGCCTTAGATAATCCTCAAGTATGGAATATTGCAATATAATGGACCTAAACAATGCATTTATGATATTGAGGATTCACACAGCCGACTCCAACCAACTAGCCTGGGATGGAGGCGTAGCTGTTGTTGGGAGTTAAATCCCTTAATCAGAAAAGAAAAAGTGATTGGCTATGGACCTACACTTAAAGATAAAAGGCAGAAATATACGGGATACAAGTCAAAAATATGTCCAGCAATCACCATTCATTGAAAAAGATTGAAAGAAATCTGAATGTGAAGGGAAAGAGAGAAGAAAAGAACTTACCTAAGCATCTAATTTTCACAATTATCCCCTGACTTTCCATTATAGAATCAACATATAGGCCTGTACCGGAGCAGGTGGTGCAAAGGACAGCACCTTTAGCTTCACACCCGGGACAATGAGGATTATCTCCAATACTTTTCTTGGACAAGGACAATCCAGTTGGCTTCTCAATTCTTTCCTCTGGTACAGACTTATCATAGCAAAACAGAGATTCAAGACTGCTTATTTGTTTGTGAGCATCACCTACACCATTTATTTGCATTGCCTGCAATATTCAGGCACATACTCTTACTCTTATTAGGATAGTAAGAGAAATGTAAAATTTAGGCTTGTGCTAGATTATCTTCAATCACATTTTTCGTTATGATCACGAAAACAAATGAAATATATTTGCTTTGAGAAATTGACGCAAGAGGGTTTTAAATAAATTTTGATATTGGCAGGCCAAGCTGAATCCTTTCCCTCTAAGTTTTTTTTGCTTAGTGTGTTTTCAATGTTACGGTGTAAGCTGCCATCCATTTGGTTATGCTTCTAGTTTTCAATTCAGAGGCGGACGCGCATAGGCTCAATGGGTTCAACTAAACCTAGTATTTTTCACAGAAAGCATAACTACAGATATGAAAAATCACTAAAATTTCAATAAATACTCAATTTTGAACCCATGATCGCAAAAGTAGAATGGATTCAGTGGCGAGAACATAAATATTGAACCCGTCAACCTTAAATCCTGGATCCGCCACTCTCCAAATATAGGCATCTCTCTAAATAAAAGCATGTGGTTATGCCTCATCAAGAGTACAGTTTACTTCTTTGACATATTAGGGTAACACTATGAAAGTAGAAGAATTAACCAAAACAGCGACTCACTCAAGTGGTTAAACTAAAAATAGCGGACGAATGTATAGTATATGTATAATCCATGCATAATATGTGCATAATCATGTATAATCGGCCTATAATCTATGCATAGTGGCTAGAAAACATAAACCGTAAATTTGTGTAAAAATCCTATTAAAGTACATCTTAACACAAAATTGTAATATGGATTCAGAAAATTGAAGACTTGAAAAAATATCGGCATCAAACATATACTATAAAATTGGGAACAAGATAAGCACTAACCCGTGGTGAGGGAGATTGAGAAATAACAGTGTTTGGGGTATTTCTGAAAATGGGTCTTGGAAAGGACAAGCCTGAGCTCTTGTTGAAAATCGAAATTGGCGAAATTTTGGGCAGGCAAACTGAGGAAGATGACATCTTTAACTTACAATCCATTTTCACAGAGTGAATTTAGACACAGTTATAGGCAAGCGTTGTTGAAATTAAGAAGATGAAACAAACACAGCCGAAAGCTTTTCTTCTTTTTTATCCGACAGTAATGTAATTCTCTTTTGTTCATATGTCGATGAAATTCATGGTAGTTTTTATCTCTCGCCTTGTAATTAACGACAATGGATTGGCCCACTTAGTCTTTGGACCTGCGTAAGTGGAAGCTTAGTCGGGGAGAAATTCAAAGGGATTTTTATATTCCTATTCCATATATAAAATCTTTTTACTTTATATATTTAATATTTGAGTAAATTATATTTAGTATATTAAATTATTATTTATGTACCATAATTTAAAAAGAAATATAATTAATAGGGTGTTTTTATGAGGCATAGTTATAAGATTTCTCAGGTTTCTCTTTCTTCAACCCCCTTCCCACATAACTCTCCCCCACATTTTACCTTTATTCTTCACTCCACCATATTTGGCATATGTTTTTTTACAGAACAAAAGCTTTTCACGTTCTTCATTTTTCTTCATTTAAATTCACCAAATATTAAAATTATTATTCTACAAAATTCGTTCCCATTTTTAGTCAAGTTTAAGTTAAACCATTAAGAACATCAAATTTCCCAAAAAAGCACCTAAAAAATCTACAGCAGGTGATATCCCATCTTTCGATTTGGGTGTTTTAACACCAAAATTACCACAAAAACAAGTAAAATCTACAGATGCAATGAAACCTACTACTCACAGTACAACCCAACACAGCCCTAATCGGGGTGTCACAAGTCACGAGCATCTATCTGAACGTATATCCACTACTAGGTCTAAAATATACAAAATCAGAATAATGAACAGAAGAGAGAAAAATGGTGCTACGAACGTTGTCAGTCACCTTCTTAGCTCATACAACTCTGCCTCTAATCGGCCAAAACCCGCTACTGATGATAGATATCTGTATCTGCACACGAGGTGCATGGAGTAAAGTGAGCACTCCAACTCAGTGAGTAATAAGAAAAAATAACAACTGAGCATTAAGAAATCACGTAAATCAAACCACCATGCTATATAGAAGCAGGGTACAATCCTTTGAAAAAGCAATGAAGCTGTGAAATCTTTAAAACTATCTTGGCTCAGTTCAAATATCTTTTGAAAAATGATCTATTCAATAGTTCCAAAATGATTTCAAAACAGTTAGTGCTGATACACAAAAAAAATGCCCCTCGGGCACAAGTACCACAATATAACAGACAAAAAGGCAAATAAATATGCAAGATGAGCACATAAAAGTTCGCCGCTCGGGCAATATCTCAAAAAAGTACCAGCCACTCGAGCTCACTCTCAGAAACACTCCCATCCTCTCGGGCTTTCTCTCTCAGATCACTCTCAGAATAGTATTATATAGTAACCGCTGCGGCGCGCAGCCCGATCCACATCTCGTTGCGGTGTGCAGCTCGATCTATATATCACTGCGACGTGCATCCCGATCCATATATCGTCGATGGCGCTCACTGGGGGCGTACAGACTCCGAGAGAGGCCCCTTACGGCCCAAGCGCAATATCAAGCCATCTCGTGACATCAAATCTAGGCCCTCGGCCACATATCAGTATCAGTATAACACTGCTGCAGCGTGCAGCCCGATCCATATATATATATATATTGTTGCGGTGTGCAGCTCAATCCAAAAATATCCTTACAACACAGTCCCCCGGCCTTACTCAGTCAAAAATCATATAAGCCCCTCGGGCAACTGTAAAACGTGATGCTCAACCCAAAACATTGTTGGAAATCTCATTTCAAGTGTTAAAGCAAAGTAAACTTGGTTAAATTTGAAAAATAGTATTAAATACCAGTACTGAGTTCAATAATACATAAAAATAGTAAGAAACCAATAATTACAATCCTTGAAGGATTCAATCAATTGGCATGAAGCCCAAATATATCAGTCAGCTCAATCATAATAATCATAGGTGATATTTAGTCAAATACGCAGTAAAATTCATCTATTGGGACGGATCGAGTCACAATCCCCAATGGTGCTCTACCCCACGCTCGTCATCCCGCGTGCAAGGCACCTTAATATAGCACTATGATGTGCAATATGGGGTCTTAAACCCTCAGGATATCCTTTACAATCATTACTCAACTCGAACCGGCGATATCTCTAGCTCACGACGCCTTTGCCCCTCGAATCGGTCACCATGCGCGTCGAATCCATCCAAAACCAGAACGAATATGTCAAGATATGCTAAGGGAACAAAGCCCAAGCGAAAACAATCGAAAAGTATCGAAAAAATCCCGAAATTAGCAAAAACTCGGGCCCCGAGCCCACTTCTTAAAACTCAAAATTCTTACATCAACCGGTTCCTTATCACTCCACGAGTCTATGCATATAAAGAACACCAAAATCGGAGTCCAAATGACCCGTCAAATCCCAAATTAAAAATTCCAAATTTCCAAGCCCTAGTTCTTCCATTTTAGGCTTAATTTTCATGAATTTCTAGGTTAATTTCACATAATAATCATGTTTTTAGTTCATAGGACTTACCTCCAAGCAATTCCAGTCGAAACCCTCTTCAATTTCTCCCAAATAGCTCTCAAAATGCTCAAAAAATGGTGGAAAATGACTTAGGTTCGCAGAACAAAATGTTTTATAGCTTCTGCCTAGTTCCAGGTTTTTCTTCTGTGCGATCACAGCCCCAGGCTTGCGATCGCAATGCACAAAAATTCATCGTCCAAATTAACACTATGCCATCACATAAACATTCCCGCGATTGCACTACATGAACTCTCGACTCAATGCGATCACGAACACAACCCTGCGATCGCATTGAACAAATGGCCAGCCCCTAAAACTTCTTCTATGTGATTGCAAAGCTTCTCCTGCGATAGCATAGCGCAAAACTTTGCAGCATTGACCTGCAATTTTCTGCAGCATCCAAAGTCCCAATAACCTTCCGTTGGCCATCCGAAAACACCCTGAGGCCCCCGGGTCTTCAACCAAAAGTATCAACGCATCCTAAAATATCATTCAGACTTGTTCCAATCATCAAAATATCCCAAACAACACCAAAACCATCAAATTACATCAGATTCAAGCCTAAGTTCTTCTAAAACTTCCGAAACACGCATTCGATAAAAAATCCAACCAAATCACCCTTGAATGACCTGAAATTTTAGACACAAATCCCAAATCACTTAACAAAGCTACAACAACATCGGAATTCCATTCCGACCCTCGGATTAAAATATCACCTACCAACCGGAAATCGCCAAAATACTAACTTCGCCAACTCAAGCCTAATTCTACCCCGGACCTCCAAATTCACTTCCTAAGTCACAAATCATCCCCCGAATCTAACTGAATCATCGAAATCCATATCCGAACCCTCTAACACATAGGCCAACATCTGGTTGACGTTTCCAAACTAAGCCTTCTTTTAAGAGACTAAGTGTCTCATTTCCTTCCAAAATCAATCCAAGCCAACTCGATCACACAAGAAACTGATAATGAAACATAAAGAAGTAGAACATGGGGGAAACGAAGCGGTAACTCATGAGACGGCGGATCGGGTCGCCACATCCTCCCCAACTTAAACAAACGCTCGTCCTCGAATATATCCAGGGTTGTTCTAAAAGCCAACCAATAGCTGAATAACTTTACGATGCATATACCCGGGGGTTATCCCACGTCACCCTATCTCATATAGGTCCGAAAACACCTTTTAACTAAAATTACACAATCCAATGTAGTTCATAAACCATAGAACCACATTTTCACTTCTGAAACCATCAATACAATCAAAACCTCACACCTACACTTTGAATAGACCCAAACTAGCTGTAGTAACCCATGCCTGCAAACCCAAGTGCAATAATCCGATGTACCACGTAACTCAACACATGTAACGATAACTTCCATTCACAGTAGCTGCACATAATGCCCGAATACTGGTAGAAACCCCTTATCAACTAAAGTCTTATTCCAACACTTCGATGTACTGCTAATGATAAATGAAACGTGCAATAAATCGTACCTATCTCTCAGGTCAACCATTCATGAAGTCACTTCCCTTTTGTCTAATACCAAAGCAGATTTCCGAGTCGAACCTCGACATTATCCTTCCAACAAGCTGAAATCAAATCCGATCGTATTCATTAATGACCCCAACGATCACCTCGAATCCAACACACCACTCTGGTGGCTTGACACATCAATACAGGCCTAAGCCACAACTTGTATAATTCGCGCACCAATAAGAAATGGTCTGAATATACTCAAATCATGAAAATGACCCCAAACAAAAAAGCTGTACCTCAAGCTCATCAGTACCATCACAACACAATGCTGAGATCCCGTCTCACATCATAGAAATAGAACACATGAATCTACCTCGAAAGGTCATATCTCCATGTAGCCTTGCTACAATGTGCGATCATATCCAAACACTGCTACACTTGGCACACCTTAAGTCACTATGCTCAAAATCGACAACCACGCACCATTTGACGTCTGGAACCAAAGCACATCATCATACCCACGGTGAGACAAATAGCATATATCATGCAACTCGATATGTCATAACCGATACTCTATTCAACGAGAAACACCCAAATACTTTTCCCGCTCGACTGCCACTATCAATCCCCAATGGAACCGCACCATATGTGCCTAGAACCAACAAATCATAATGCTTCGCAACACAGAAAAGCAACTCTTATATCTCCCTAGATCACTAATAAACTCAATAACGATCGAATCGACCTATCCTTCAATAATGCAAATCGGGGCCAATCAAGCCGACTCAAACTAGAACACGCATCCACATTGACCTGCCAACGAACTCATCATCAAGGAAGCCTGAAGATGATCCTTCCACTACTACAGCTCCTGACCGAGCCATATGATACGGTGGCCGGCACCAAATCAATACCGAAATACACAACCTCGCTCAACGACATGCCTGACCATAAGAAATGCATCCGAAAAGTCCTCAACACCAGAACTGAATCAATGGTAGAAACCTTTGGACTGATATCCATCACAAAGGCCCAATTAAGAAAAGCAATCCTTCCCAACCGTCCGTTGGCCTTGAAATGCAAACCACTTTGCTAGAAAATAATTTGACGCACCTTGCCACTCAACCCGTGGCGTTCCGGCATAGCCCATAGCGCAATAGTCCATAATAACCAACACTAAGACAGCCAGTCTATACCCTAATACCATTTCCAAAACTAAACATACCAAGCAAGGAAAGATCCCTTCTGGCCTCCAGATCCCCGATAGTTGCTAAACAGTGCCGACAGACACGATCTACAGCCACATCATAGCCTGTATATGAGAACGTTCGTCTCCACATCCACACGACACATGAATCATCATATCTGATCCCAATTTTGCAGTCCGAACACATTCACACCTTTAATACCCAATCTTTCCACGATAGATACTCTGAAATTTCCCTGTGCCACCAAGCAAACCCGAATGTCAGCAGTCGATCTAACAAGAGAGCACCGCAGTACTACCGAAGTTCTATCACTTAATCACATTGCCCTTTTTCTGAAACATATACCCTCATAAAATCATTATGATTAGCAATGCCATTTTCTTAATCATCTGAAGATCATTCACTCTAATCGCCTGAAGTTCGTTTCTCTAATCACGTATAGCTGCCCGTGCTGCCTAGAATTTTATGACTTCCCATTAGGAACCGAACTGAAACCTTACACATGTAAATCCCAATACTTCACAACATATCGCATATACCACACCATCCTAGGATAACATGAGAACTACATCTCTTTTCCGAGCCACGAACACTAATATACTCAACTAGTCAAGAACTTCCATTGATCCCATCTAGAAGAAAATCATTACACATCTCATGCCTCTCATATTCGTAGAAAATACATCTCTCCAACCATGGTAGAAATCATCAAGGACTCTCCAAATTTCGTTTACACAAATTAAACTGCCAAGACGGAATCCTTCTAACTAGACCAATCTAAGCAAGCCATCAAAACCCAAGAGCATTGCTGCAAAATACTTGTAAGAGCTCATTACCTCGAACACATACAAAGAATCATTTCCTTACCATACCGATTCAGTCTACCATCAAGCTACTCCATCTATCTAAATTTTCTTCTGATTCATCATCAACTTGATATTCCCTCTTGCTGCAGCACCGCAATGCCTCGACTAAGACTTACCACATGGAACCAAGCACAAAGTCCCACCGTCTAAGGCTCATACGTCGCTGAATACTTTCTCAAATATTCCCAAAAATACCACATTCCAGAATACTTTACTCTGAAGAACTTCCTGTGAATCTAAACCCGTTACCTTTACTTTTCTGATATTGATACATATAATCCCGTAATTATCATAGAAGTACTACAAGTCTTGACCTCATCCAATGAAAATACAGTTTCTAACCACATACACACCTTTAAGATACCCGATTGTTTCCTGTAGAATCTTGAACACATTAGAACCATTCTCGAAATTCATTCACTCTTATTCAAACTTACCTAACCTAATGAATAGAAACACATGTGCCTCATTGGCACTCCGATACCGCAGAATGCAATCCTCACCCCAATACAACCAAGCAATTTCCTGCTTTATGCGCCGAGCATTCTTTACCAACAATACTCTAGACATTCCATGATTCTCATACCTTGTGAAGCATAATATAACCTTTTGTCAAAACTTTCCTTTACTCTAGTCATAGCTAATTCACTCGCATGCCCAAACTGGGACCAACCTAGCACCTAACCGTGCAATGCAATGCTCACAGTAGACTCCCCAACTTAGCTCGAAGCCATAGGTCCAAATACACTCAATAACTCATGACACTTTTACTCTATTGATGCCCCAATACCATGGTAAGATTAAACTCAAATAATTTGTAAGCTTGTGAAAATACAGATCATCTAGTACTGTAAATCTTCTGCAAATCTCACATTCATCTCCGCAACAGTGAATCCCACTCACTTAAGTGACCCAAAATTTCTAATTTTGACACGTACTTTTCAATTAAACATGAGATCTCCTAACATACACATATGGATCACACCACTTTAGAACACTCCGCATGAGATAACCCACCTGCTTCGCCTCAATATAACATTTCTGTATGCCTTTCAGCATCATACCCATTACACAGTTACTTAGCCTTCCTGAGTTTGAACAGATACCACAACATAAAAATTACTTCACTCCCAACTGGGAGACATGAAAAGAGTCTTCACGCGCCCATAACTCGGAGCTACACATCCAATCACAATGTAAATCATATACTTAATAATTCTTCTATCATCCGTCAGACGTCCCTCGTCACTTCCAAGTCACATAAATACATTTTGTAGTACTAACATACTCATCACGTAGCTAACCAGCCATCACTCCCACTAATAGGGACAACACCAAACATATAAGTTCAAAACACTTGCTCATACCATCAGCACCCCGGTGCTCAAGCCATAGGCAAAGATTGGCCTTAAGTCCTCCAGAATGGCCCAACATCAAACTCATAGTGATTACTTCTCGCCCCTCGATCAGTGAATCACAAGCCATCAAGGCACATCTGATACTGAGCGCTCATGCGCACATACAAATGCGTGGAAGGAATTTCAAGAGTTTCTTTTCAAGATGAATCAAGGATGCACGATAAGAATTCAAGAATGTGAAGTTTTCCTAAAGGTTCTGCAACCTCTCGAGGATAAATACAGACATCTCCGTACCGATCTGTGAGACTCTACTAAACCTACTCATGACTCGTGAAACCTAGTAACCTAGGGTCTGATACCAACTTGTCACGACCCAAACTCCGCACTGGTCGTGATGGCGCCCATCGTGAGGACGAGGCCAGCCAACTACCTCAACTCGTCTTTTCAAAATAGTTAAACATAAATAAACAGCTACAATATGACTTAATAATATTAATTAGTGGAAATACAACCCAACATAGCCCTAATCGGGGTGTCACAAGTCACGAGCATCTATCAGAACATAAATCCACAACTATGTCTAAAATATACAAAATCGGAATAATGAACAAAAGAGACAAAAATGGTGTTGCGGATGCTGGCAGTCATCTCCTTAGCTCATATAACTCTACCTCTGATCGGCCAAAACCCGCTACCGGTGAATAGATACTTGCATCTACACACGAGGTGCAGGAAGTAAATTGAGTACTCCAACTCAGTGAGTAATAAAAGTAAATAATAACTGAGCAGTAGGAAATCACGTAAAGCAAACCATCATGCTGTATAGAAATAGGGTACAATCCTTTGAAAAAGCAGTGAAGCTGTGAAATCTTTAAAATTATCTTGGCTCAGTTTAAATCTCTTTGAAAAATGATCTATTCAAAGTTTCGGAATGATTTTGAAACAGTTAGTGTCGATAAGCACAAAAAAATCTGCCCCTCGGACATAAGTACCACAGTATAACAGGCAAAAAGGTAAATAAATATGCAAGATGAGCACATAAAAGTTTGCCCCTCGGGCAATATCTAAAAACATTACCTGCCCCTCGGGCTCACTCTTAGAAACACTCTCTGAACACTTTCAGCCCCTCAGGCTCTCTCTCTAAGATCACTCTCAAAATATTATCATATAGTAACCCCTGCAGCGCGCAGTCTGATCCACATCTTGCTGCGGCATAGAGCCCGATCCATATATCGTTGCGGCGTGCAGCCCAATCCATATATCATCGATGGTGTTTATTGGGGGGTGAGCAGCTCCGAGAGAGGCCCCTTACGGCCCAAGAGCAATATCAAGCCATCTCGTGGCATCAAATCTAGGCCCTTGGCCTCATATCAGTATTAGTATAACACTGCTGCGGCGTGCAACCCGATCTATATATATGTGTGTGTGTGTGTGTGTGTGTGTGTGTGTGTGTGTGTGTGTGTGTGTGTGTGTGTGTGTGCTGCGATATGCAACTCGATCCAAAAGTATCCTTACAACACATGCCCCCGGTCTTACTCAGTCAAAAATCACATAAGCCCCTCGGGCAACAGTAAAACGTGATGCTCAACGCAAAACATTGTTGGAAATCTCATTTCAAGTGTTAAAGCAAAGTAAACTTGGTTGAGTTTGAAAAAGAGTATTAAATACCAGGATTGAGGTCAATAATACGTAAAAATGGTAAGAAACCAGTAATAGCAATCCTTGAAGGATTCAATCAATTGGCATGAAGCCCAAATATGTTAGTCAGCTCAATCATAATAATAACAGGTGATATTCAGTCAAATACGCAATAAAATTCATCTATCAGGATGGATCGAGTCACAATCCCCAATGGTGCTCTACCCCACGCTCGCTATCCGGCGAGAAAGCCACGTCAATATAGCACTATGATGTGCAATACAGGGTCTCAAACCCTTAGGATATCATTTACAATCATTACTCACCTCGAACTGGCGATATCTCTAGCTCCCAACTTCTTTGCCCCTCGAATCGGCCACCATGCGCGTAGAATCTATCCAAAACAAGAACGAATATGTCACAATATGCTAAGGGAGTAAAGCCCAAGCGAGAACAATAAAAAATATCAAAAAATGTCGAAATTAGCAAAAATCCGAGCCCTGGGCCCACTTCTTGGAACTCATAAGTTCTTACGTCAATGGATTCCTTATCACTCAACAATTCTATGCATATAAAGAACACCAAAATCGGAGTCCAAATGACCCCTCAAATCCCAAATTACAAATTCCAAATTTCCAAGCCCTAGTTCTTCCATTTTAGGCTTAATTCCATGATTTTCTAGGTTAATTTCACATAATAATCGTGTTTTTAGTTCATATGACTTACCTCCAAGCAATCCCAGTCTAAACCCTCTTCAATTTCTCCCAAATAGCTCTCAAAATGCTCAAAATGGTGGAAAATGACTTAGGTTCATGGAACAAAATATTGTATAGCTTATGCCCAGTTCTAAGTTTTTCTTCTATGCAATCGCATCCCCAGGCTTGCGATCACAATGCATAAAATTTCATCCTCAAAATTAACACTATGCGATCGCATAAACATTCTCGCGATCGCGCTGCATAAACTCTCGACTCTACGCTATCGCGAACACAACCCTACGATCGCATTGAACAACTGACCAGTCCCCAAAATTTCTTCTATGTGATCGCAAATCTTCTCATGCGATTGCATAGAGCAAAACTCTGCAGCACTGACCGGCAATTTTCTACAGCATCCAAAGTCCCAAAAACTTTTCGTTGGCCATCTGAAAATACCCCGAGGCCCCCGGGACTTCAATCAAAAGCATCAATGCATCTAAAATATCATTCAGACTTGCTCCAATCATCAAAACACCTTAAACAACACCAAAACCATCAAATTACATCGGATTCAAGCCTAAGTTCTTCTAAAACTTTCGAAACACTCATTCGATCAAAAACTTAACCAAATCACCGTTGAATGACCTGAAATTTTAC
The DNA here is from genome assembly GCA_034376525.1 of Nicotiana benthamiana. Taxonomy (NCBI): domain Eukaryota; kingdom Viridiplantae; phylum Streptophyta; class Magnoliopsida; order Solanales; family Solanaceae; genus Nicotiana; species Nicotiana benthamiana. Next base: position 143,710,526 of record CM067337.1, on the reverse strand, counting down.
ACACATATCCCAAATCACTTAATGAAGCTACAACAACTCTCAGTATTTTATTCCGACCCTCGGATCAAAATCTCACCTACCAATCGGAAATCGCCAAAATACTAACTTCACCAACTCAAGCCTAATTCTACACCGGACCTCCAGAATCACTTCCAGTCACACTCCTAAGTCACGAATCATCCACCAAAGCTAACTGAATTATCGGAATCTATATCCGAGCCCTCTAACATATAGATTAATATCCGGTTGACTTTTCCAAACTAAGCCTTCTTTTAAGAGACTAACTGACTCATTTCCTTCCAAAATCAATCCAAGCCAACTCGATTACACAGGATACTGATAATGAAGCATAAAGAAGCAGGAAATAGGGGAAATGGATCAGTAACTCGTTAGACGACGGGTCAGGTCGTCACAATTTGATAAACTTGAGATATGATGTGGATGAGGCAAAGGTAAGAGTTGACATATATTTATATACCAAAAAAAATTATGACATATGAACGAATATACTCAAACTAACATATAATCTTCAGTTTGCTGGTAGTTCAACCAAAATCAATGACCGACAACAAGGAGTGAACAACCATCAATTACATTTTAATATTGGTGATCAAGTGCATGCAAATACAAGCAACACAAGTATCTACAAAATACCTGCAAATATAAACACTTAGTATAAAACTTTATAGAGCATAGTTTTATTATTCACATTTTATCTACAACTTCCTACATATATCTACAACTTTCAAGGCATCATTATCTATTATTATTTACCTTTTTTTATTATAAATTGAAGTTGCAGTTTGTCCAGAACATGTTCCAACACATGTTGACTTATATACAGAATTTCAAGCAGCAGCTGAGGTAGAACAAGTAGGTATAATATCATACTGTCATTCAGAATAAATAATTGTTGTTTATACAATTTTACATTCTTGTTAAGTAAGTTATGTATTATTTAATAAATATTGAAGATATCAATGCACAATCCCCAATTCACGGAGTGACTATAGCAGCACAGACAAAAACAAGTTATTGAGAAACAGCTAAATGAAGGTGAAGATGCACAACATGTGTATGAAGTTGTTTTTGAAGGACCAGGCACTGATACGAAGGGTGTGATATTGGATGACTTTGAGTTGCCAGACAACTTAACACAATTAGTTAAGTATGGCGAGCCCATACCAGATGAAGCAGCCCCTATTTATCTGGGGAGAACCAGGCAACCGGGGAAACATGCACGACCACCTTTCACACCTGTATATAGTTTTGGAGGCAGCAACTCTATTGGACCTAAATTTTTCTACCTCAAGCACTCCTTCACAACTCTTATAGGCGAAAATGTAGATTCTGATGTGTTAGATAAGTTCAACAAATGGTTATACCACTACAGTGACAAAATATCTAAGAGTTATGAATGCTTAATTTGACACTTTCATTTCAGCATTTTAAAGTTTAAATATGTAATTCGTTCTTATATTTTTTATTGGACATTTATTTGTTGTTACAGGAGGAAGGCTCTCTTTTCCATAAAGGATAACCAAATCAAGCATTGGTTAGACCTTGGAGTTGAAAAGGTGGATAAGAAGGACTGGTTTTATTCCATTGCTCACCCCGGACAAGTCCTCAATGACTCAGTAAGTATCAAATAATAAATTCACAAGATATTTTTTCTTCTGTTTTGTAGCATAATTGTAGTTATTCTGTAGATATGAAATATATGCGACCATACCTTTTACTATAAATTGTAGATATAATGTAGACATTTCTTATAAATGCTGCTTTTATTATTATAGTGTGATTGCATTTAGGTTGGACCTTATGTATCATATTTGATGATGATTTGTATGTAAAAATTGTATATTTGGTAATTTGGACAGAATTGGTATATATGTATTTCATATGTTTATAGTTAATTTGTAGTTAAATTGTAGAGTAAGTTGAAGACTTATAATATTAAATGTAGTTTGAATATAGATATTACTGAGACCTTATGGTAGTTGCTGTGTTCCAGGTGTTGCTATGTATAGCAGCTAAAGTGTAGCTATTTGTTATATTATTTGAATTCTGGCTTTGTAGTTTAAAGTGTAGCTGCTTTGTTGATAATTGTAGTTACACTGTAGCTTATAGTAAAATTTATTTTATTTTGCAGCCCATTGATGTTATATATGTTACCTGAGAAAAAAAATGCAAATATGGCCCCAACAACAACAACATTAGGTTTACAACAACCAATTGCTTGTTCAAGTCAAAGATTAAACAAATCTATGAGAAGTTCATAAGTTCTTTGCCAGAAAAAAGTATTTGATTGTTAAACCCGATAATGATCTTGCAGAATATATTCTTGGGTATACACTTCTTGCTAATGTTGCCTGGGAGGAAGTTGACTATGTCATCATGCCCGTGAACATTGTAGAGAAATTTCATTAGTTGTTGGTCGTTTTCGATATAGCAGATAGACAACTTTATGTGTATGATTCCATGGTGTCTTCACACTATCATAATGTTGTTGAATCATGTGTTGACAAGTTTTCAATCATTATCCCTCTATATTTGTCTTGCACTTGTGAGCATGTGATTTTTGCGCTGCGTGAATTACTCCTACAAAATTCTTAGATTTAGGATTTTTCTTTTAATTATTTGAGTGTATAGGAATAATTGCGTGATTTCGTGTTTGTTTGTGTTTGTATTTGCATTTTTGATTTAGATAATTCTTAACAAATACAAAAATATGTCGCATGCACATTTAAAAGTAGATTTGATATTTACAAGTATTAATTAGCAATTAATCGTTTTATAAAAGAAAAAACCAAAAATATGTTCAATTTCCTCTTTTAGTTTTAATTTTTGAATTTTAGGTAATTTTTTCTTTTAATTTTGTTTTGATAATAATTATATAGGATTGGTTTGCATTTTATAGGTAAAATTGAGGTTTCTAGTTAATTTAGGAGTTTTAATAATTTTTGAAAAAAGGGAAAAATGAAAAAAATGAAAGAAAAATGAAAAGACATGAAAAATAACAACCCTGAAAATTTGAGGACCAAATCTGGGCCAATTGCATCTAAGACCAGCCCAAATAAACCCACTACCCTATCCATACCCACGCCATAACCCGGTCCAGCACACCCCATAACTAAAACGACGTCATTCCTAGCCGAAGGATCTGAGCCGCCGAGGTCTCATGATCTAACGACGGGGAAGCCCAGGTCTAATAAGTATTTAACCGTCCAAACCCCCTCCCCCCACTCAAAACACACCGTCTCTAAGACATCAGAGACTCAAACCCTAATGCCGCCACCCTCAAATTAAAACCATCTCCTACCCTCAACCTCCTCTTTCCAAATCTGCCATCACCATCCCTCAAACCTTAGCCAAACGTCTCGAATATTTATTTGAAATATCGGCTCCTCCCCCGTGTACGGTGGCGCTGACGCTAACCGGTCCTAAAATCATACCCCATAGCCATCAATCCTCCCCCATCCCAAATCCATCAGTTTCCTCCCTCGAATCTATGCTGAGCGTCTCGAATATCAAATCAAAAACTCGGCCAAAATCGCACCGCCTCCAAACCACTCCAAATTCACCCCGAAGGATTCCCCCATCTTCCTCACGACAAATCCGTACATAGCTTCCTTCAAATGGCATCTAAACGTCTCGAATACCATATTGAAGTTCTGACCTAAATCTCGATGTTGTGCATGAAGATTTTAGTACTTTGATCCGGTAAGTTCGAACCCTATCCTTTTTAGTTTTCGAATTTTTTAATTAGTTTGATTTTCATTTTCTTTTTTTAATTGTTGTTCCTGATTCCTGTTAGTTGGGATTCAGGAATTTGCAAACAATATCAGATTAGGTCTTGTTTAATGCGGTTTATTCAGTCGATTTGTTTAGTTGATAGGTTTCCTTTAATTTATCATCTTCTTCGGGTTTTATATTCTTCTATCTACTGGTAGTTAATGTCGTGTAATAATAGTTTAGCCTTAGTTCATCTGTTTTTGATTTTGTTTGTTTTTTTAAGTTATTATTAAAATTTGTTAATTAGTTTATCATATTTTAAATTAAGTAAACCATGTTTATCTGCTCTATTTTCGTTGTTATTCTAAAAAGGGGGTTGTGATCTTTCTCTTGGGCAAATCTACCTAACCCAACGAGTCCATTTGAGCCTTGAAACCTGAAGGCCCAACAAAGAATCAGCCTGAGTCTATTTGGACTCGTCTGGCTTGGGTCAATTGGCTCGGGTTCTGTTTAGACATGTAAGGGTAAAAACAGGATACTAAAGGGGTAGTTTGGTAAATTATTTAAGGAAGCCTTTTGGTGCTTAATCGAGAAACCCCTAGAAGCTTCTAGGTCAAGGTTTGAATAGCAATTTTTAAATTCTTGATAGCATTCCTTGGGTGGCAAGTCGTGAATTGAGGGACTAATTCGCTAAAAATAGAAAAATAAGAAGGACCGATTGTTAAAAATAAAAGCTGATGTTTGCCCTAGTAACTTGCCTATAAAGACATTGTTACTTTGGGTTCAATTCAGATGGGGGAAGGCATTAAAAACTCTGCAAAAATTTGAGACGACTGAATCTGGAAAGTTCACTGTTTCATCGATACAGTGAAGTTTCACTGGTTTTGTGCCCAACACGCTGGAACCTCTGATTCATTATTGGATTTGATGATTTTGAAATTGAAATTATAGGCTTTGGGCCTTTCAAGTTAGGTGGAAGACTTGAATTAAGGGGTTTTCATTAAGGGAAATATGCTTATTTGAGTTTGGACTTGATCTTGAGGCCCAAATTTTCTTGAAGGCCTTGGTAGTAGTTAATGCATAATGTTGATTAAACTAAGTCTTTAGAAACAATTCATAATAGAGAATAATAGTTCATTCTTAGGACGTCCTTTAAAATAAATTAAGGTGCGCCGCACCAAATAAAATCACAAATTGCGTGGCCCTCTTTAGTTACTTCTTTAAAATACTTAGAATGTTGGGTCAACCATTTAGCTAACTTTCATGGCCTCTCACAAAGATATCAACGCGCAAGTTGCATTAGGCGCGCATTTTAATAAATCTACCTTCCTAAACTCGGGTGTGCATTTTATGTGACCCAAATCCCAATCCTAAAATGTTGAATAAAATGTATTTTCGGATCTGAGTGCATTTCATGTGACGTGATCCAAAAACACGTTTTAAACGTTCAATATTCCTTAAAAATTAATTAAAAGCGGTAAATAGTTTTAAATTGCACTATAAGATAAACACGTATTAAAATCATATATTATGCCAATTATGATAGTTTAAACGGCTGTTCAGGAACCACGGGACGCAGGGGTTCCTAACACCTTCCCTCGGGTCAACAAAATTCCTTAGTCAGAATTTTTGGTTCGCAGACTTCACTTGGAAAGTCGAAAATTTCCTCTATTTGGGATTCAAGATAAACCGGTGGCTTGGGACACCAAAAGCCAACCCTATCCCAAGTGGCGATTATGTTAAATAAATAATCCCAATTCGAATAATGTCACTTAAAATGGAAAAACTCCCTTACACATTATCCTTCGAGGTAGGTGTGTAAAAAAGGAGGCGTGACAGCACTGGTTTCTACGGGAAGCGTAAAGGCATTGACTTCAAGACCACAAAGGCATACATTGGGAAACCAGTTACAGACCCTTTCAACATACATTGGATGGTTGCGGAGATTCCACAGCAAAAGGAAGGATCAGTGTTAAAAACTATTCTCTCTTTCTAGATGTTTTAATTATTTTCTTATAATCATTTGTTAAATAATTAAATTTTTTTGCCTTATGCAGTGATTGTGGTGTATCTGTGGCTGCTTTTGCGAAGTATGTTAGCTTTGGAGATTTGTCAATCCCTTCAGAAGACCTTTCGGATATCGACAAACACCGTAGACGCTATGGAGCTCTCCTATAGGACTATGCTACAAAGAAGCAAGAAGATGGGTCAATCAGTTAAAGTGAGGTTACATGCACGCTAACTAGGAGGAAGGGTGCTCCTGCTAAGAATGAGAAGACTAGAGTCCATAGAAAGAAGATATAATATCCTGTTTTCCTAGTTTAGTTGATGTCAATTTGTAGTTGAAGGAGAATACACTACATATATATAATTTTGAAAACACTCAATGTAGTTATTATATATAATTTTGTAGTTGTATATGTTCATAGATTTTATGAAATACCTTCAAGTTCTACGTAATATCTATATATAAATGTCAGTTGAAGTTAAATTACACAACAAAGAGAAGAAATAAATACTCCAATCATAGAAATATATTATCCACAAATTATCTACAAATCATCTACATATTATTACCACGATTAAAATTTAACTACATTTAAACTATATTTTACCTACAATCTGGAAACACTTTACATTAAAGTTATTATTTTAATATCAGTTGTATTATGCATAATAAATATTAAAATTTAACTACACTATATCAAAGACAAATTTAGATGCCTGACACAATACATAAAAGCATATTAAACACACATAAAAATTTGTAGTCTACTTCATAATGATCTTTAAAAACATAAGCAATTACACAAAAGATCTGCTAACTTTAACTCACTAACAGTTAGTTTGAATAATTATTCTAACTACATAATATTCATTTCTTTTTGGGCTCATTCTTGCAAGATCTTTTGTTATGCCCTTCACCTCCACAATTTCCACATAACACCTTGTACTTCTTTGACTTTATTTCATTATACGTTTTATATCTTTCCTTTTAAGGTCTCCATGGTCTCCTTTTATCTACTATTGGTAAATTTACTACCTCATCCAAAATATGTTGTGGCACATTTCATTTTCTTTCATCAGGAAGAGAATTTACTAGTATTTCATATGTACGCAGAAGGCTCTCCCTTGAGTAATACAGAGAACAATAATTTTCATATGTTTCATAGCCTTAATAATGCCAAAGCATGCGCACATGGAAGTTATTCAAGTTGGAATTGGCCACAACTACATTTCGTATTTTCTAGACATATAATGCAGTGCTTCACACCATCTAACACAGTATGTATATGACCTGTTGAAGCCCTCACCTACAATTGAAGAGCAAACAGAAAAAATATTATCTCAACCATAAAAATATATTATCTACGAATCATCTATAAATATTCTACACCTTATCCACAACCTACAATTATCTACAATTTATATACAATCTGGAAATAGTGTATATTAAAATATTATTATGCTGCACAAAATGAATAGATCTTACCCTAAGTTTCTGAGATGATGTACTGTTTTTCTCTAATTCTTTGTTGAATTTGTACCCACGGTATGTGAAAGTACCATTTGCCTTTAACAATCTCTCTTTCGTCCAACATTAAAGAAGTGTCCTCATATACTTTAATAGGTCAAATATTGGCAGCTCTGTTACATATTTTGAAATAGCGTTCAACGACTCTGCAATATTTGATGGCATAGTCCAAGTTCTATTCACCGTTGCATGCACTCTTGACCATCTATAATAGCCAATATCATAGTGGTATGATTTAACACAAGGGTCTATCTCTTCAATCTTCGACATCCTTTCATTAAATTCATCCATAGTGTATGACTCTGATGTATCAAAGTACAATTCATTTAATTGTAGATAACCCTTCTTGAATTTTGCCCTTAATTTGTCCAAATATTCCACACGCAAGAGTAGTATGACACTCCCGGATAGACAATTGATGTTGCCTTCAGTATACTCTCGTTCCTATCTGAAAAAACACACATTGAAGGTCTTTCACCATATGCCTGCTTGAATTGCTCAAAGAACCACTTCCAAGATGCGTCGTTTTCAGAATCAACCACAATATATGCCAAGAGAAATAATGTACCTACATTATTAATTCATAAAATATTAATTGGCAGCTTTGAAAATGTATATAAAAATATAAATACATAACAACTACAATATATCTTCATAATATAGACAATTTATCTACATTTTCATATAATATCTACAAAATTACTACAATGTATGTACAATTTATAGACTGCCTACAAAATAACTACAAAAGTTTTACACTTTTTACCTGTTGCATCCATGGTGCTTGCTGTCAGCATAATCCCCCTGTAGGCTGACTTTAAGAATGTCCCATCAACCACTACTACTGACCTACAATGTTGCCAACCACCTATTAATGTATAAAGAGCAACAAATGCGTATAAGAAGCATTTATCTGATGTCTTCTTTTTTAACAACCGAATCAGGATAAGTCTCCTCAAGAATATAAAAATATTTGGTTAATTTGCTATAGGAGTCAGCCGGATTCCCTCTTAAAAACTGTAAAGCCTTTTTCTTTGCTCTCCATGCTTGCATGTAACTTAGGTTCACTCCGTGTTCAGATAACATGTCAATATGTATGTCTTTTGGTGTGTAAACAGTCTTAGGATCACAATACTTTAGAATGACCATACTACCAACTACAGCTGCAGTATGTTTGGGCTGTGTGAATGTTTAATCCATTAAGGAGCATGTATCTTTTTGGTTGAAACTCCTTATCTTGAACATTGCAGAATCATTAATTGATGTTGCCTTGAAGTGCCATTTACAGTTTTCACCAATGCGTACAAGCCAGTAGCTATAAAAAAATAATATTTAATACAGATTATAAAAGTAGTTGCAACAAAAGGACTGTATTAACATACAGTAACGTAAACTACAATTTAACTGCAATGTAACTACAATTTATCTACAATGTTTAAAAAACACATATCTTCAGTAAAACACTGCTTTTAATGATCTTTTCTCCACAAATATCTCCATACCTTCTATACCTAGATCTTTTAACTCTAAACTGGAACTTGTGCATCACAGGAAAGTGCTTCATTGCAGCAGCTACAGTTTGTTTGTCCTGATACACTTGTCCTTCTTCAGTAGCAGTTTGCGTAGATTCTGTTATTATTTCACTTTGATATTCCTCTATAGCTGGAGAGAATGTCATATCAAGTAAATTTATGGATCCAGACGAACATGCATCAAAATAAAGATAAACAGTATTATTATAATTTTGTACAATATTTGTAGATAATTTATACATATAGTAAAAATTTTGTAGTCATCCATTTTAGGATGTCAGACATTGTAGTTAAATTGTACTATAACTGTTGCAATTTGTAGAAATTTTTGAAAATAATATTGCTTTGCACATAATTAAACCGATTTGTATTTTATTTGACTATTTTTTTTTCTAGACATATATTGTGGTTTTATTTGAAGACAACAGTTTGAAATCAACAATTTCTAATCATAGATTGTAGTTTATTTTGTCGTATAAATGTAGTAACTTTGTAGATAATTATGAAAACAACATTGATTTATTCTTTTATTAAACAGATTTGTAGTTTAATTGTAGGTAAATGTAGTAATTTTATAGATAATACCATAAAACCATAATTCTATGCAATTTCGAACTATACAAACCTGCACTTGTGTTATCGTTGTTGATTGCCAATTCCATATTAAAATCTTGTGCACTTATACATAACAGATATGAACCTAAGTTTCTATTCTCCTTTTTGGTGTCCATATACACACGAACCCCTATATCATTCCTAATCTCCATTGGGAACAATTGTCGTTTCACCATGTATTTGATTTCATACTTTTTTCTGAAGTATCAATTGATAGTTGTTCTGCAATTGTAGAAATCAGATTACTTTAGCTTGCATTCTCTTCTACCACGATTGTATCAACTTCAAAATATCTAAATCTGCTATAGTTATCCCAATTCCCATTCAATTGTAGCATGATTGCAATTTTGGACATGATTGCGTGTTGTTGCAATTTGACTTGAACTTTTTTATTAGGGATTGAGGATAAAAGTCGACAAACTGAGATTTGCAAAACTGATTTCTACAATTTGAAATTGAGCTTCTGATTTCGATGAACTGATAGTTTGATTGGTAGCGACGAAATGATATTTTGATTTCGACAAACAGAATTTGTTTATAAATTGAAGATGAGCGATTTACGTGATATGATATGATTTTATTTACACAAAATCTGTTCAGAATATTCTGCTCCTAAAATTTAGCTCGCAAAATAGGAAGATACAGCTGCTATTAATTAACTTTTAATGATTGGTACAAAAACTGTAGAAACAATATGGACTGGGCGGGTAATTTAGGAATTATGTACATTTTTTGTAATAAGATTTCATATATGGTATAAGCAATAAAAAAATCCCAAATTCAAAATCGCCAGATTTTGCAAGTGGTCATTCAAAAATAGCCACAGTTTTAAAAGTAATTAATATTTAGCCTCTTTTCATATAAAGATAAATCTGAAAAAAACACTATTCAAAATCTAAAAATACTCCAGCATAAGTATATTAGAACTCCAGCATATTATAATAGAGTTCCAGTATAAGCATACTAGAACTGCAACATAATATACTAAAGTTCCAGTATAATATACTGGTCCAGTATAATATGTTGAATTTTATATATATGTTCTTCAATTTCTAGTATATTATGTTGGACCGATCCTTGTTGCAGTAAAATATTTGCTATTTTTTAATGACTTTGCATACAGTTGGCTATTTTTGAATGGCCAATTTAAAAATTGGCTAGCCCGTGCTATTTTTACCCTTAATTGAGCATTGTATATTTTTAAACGCGCCAAAATATAATGTATATACTAATACAAAAATTGTAGTGATTTTTACCTTCCTATACACTATTGGAAACCTTATCACCCTCTCTACTCAAGTTCCATTCTAATTACATGGTCATATACAATTTACCAATTATATTCAAATAAGTTTTAAAGGAGTATCCCTTTATATAGGAATTGAATAAGGAAGATCAATTATTTCCTTATCCTTTTATACTTGCCCCCCCCCCCCTCTGTCTCTGTCTCTCTCCGTCTCTCTTCGTGTGTTTCTTTCTCTTCGTCTCTTTACTCTCCTTCTCTTTTTTCCCCTAATTTTTTTATTTCATTTGATATCCTCTATTTTTTTTGTTTTCTTGTTGTATAGAGCTTTAATGGATTTCATCAATGGATTTCAATCGTTTTAATTGAGAAATTTTCTTTCATGTTGCACAATTGGTGTTTAAATTGAAATTGTTAATCAATAAACTTTGATGGTGTTTGACTCTTCACCATTGGCAATTGTCAAAAAGCTTTGAAGCTTTAAAGTCAAATTTGGGTTTGTAAAAATTATTATTTATTTGGATTGAGTGTTCTTACAGACAATTGAAAATATTATCTGGAGTTTATATATCAATTTTGAGGATGTTTTGGTGAAGGTTAGACTTGATTTTGGCTTAATATTAGATCGAAACTCGAAGAAGAAGAACACCTGAAATATAATATAGTTACGAAATTGTAGTAAAATTGTACTATAATTATATATATATAAAAAATTTGAATATTGTATGAAAGTTGAAAAATAATTGTATATTGTATGATTCGTTGTATTTAAGTTATCAATGCTATTTTTTTACATAAAGTTATTGATATGTATCAAAATAGTATTAGAGTGTAAGTTCTGATTGAAATTTTAGAGAGGAAGAAGCACACACCACATACAAAATATATACAAACCTAATACAAAATATACAAAAGACATATTATACAAAATTTATATGAAATTTATATTTAAGTTGTATGATATTATAATTATATTTAACTAGGTAGACATAATGTATGAAAGTTATAAATAAGTTGTATAATATATAATTAGTTGTATGAAATTTATTTTTACTATGTATATTGTAGATATTTAAATTTGTATTAAATTTTTACGAAATTTGTTCTTAAGGAATGAATTGCAAATCAACACATGTGCACTAATTCATAATTGTTTGAACCAAAAACACTTGAATATTGATGGGAGGTGCATAATTTGGGTGGAGTGAAGCAAGAAAAAAGGGAGTTAGGTTAGAAGTTCCTGGTGGATGTCGATGCTTGGATGGTAAATCTGACTGCTTATCAGGTACTCTAATTTACTCTAATACATATAAAATAGTCTGAAAGAGGTGATGCTAGAATTTGTGCATCGACAATCCTCACCAAGTATTCCCAGGTATCTGATGTTTGCGATTCAAGTTGGAAAGCCTCATGCGGATATCCAAGGGTTTGGTGTCGAGATCATTAAATACAGAGGTTTTGATGTTCAAAATTGAGACTTATTGCCTGTATTATTTGTAATTTAACATTTCGCGTTCGACAGAAGAAAAAAAGAAAGATGACAGCTTCAATAGTATCTTATGGCTTTGACGAATGTATCACCATACAATTCTCAAACAGAAATCCCTAAATATAAGTTCGATCTAAAGAAGAGGGGAGAGAGAAAAGAAAAAAGGAAAAGTGTGTATTAAATCCCTTGATTGAATGCACTAATAATAAATTAAGAGCCTTTTAAAGTGAAATGTATGTAACTTATAAGTAATCCTTGTTTAGTGCTGGTAATATATAAAGTTAGAATATATAAAATTAGAACAATTTTGGTAAAAAAAAATTCAAATATTGTATAGGAATGAAAAAAAATCCTAAATTATACATATCTTATAGAAGAATTTTCACAAACCACTATTAATTAGTGGCTATTAACTTCCTATAGGTACCATATATATAATTACTTCTTATAGCTACTATTAAGTTGTTACTGTAGTGCTTTCGTTGTACGCTGATGTATTCATAAATACAACAACAAAAAATATCTAAAAATAAGGGTAGTCCAGCTGTACGTGCATGTATTCACATGTATTCGTGCCATATATTCATGAATACATTAGCAAAAAACATTCAAAGTTAGGGCAGTTCAGCCATACTAGTATGTATTTCACATGTATTCACATTGCACATTGTTGTATTCATGAATACATCAATAAAATGCCTATAAAATCAGGGCAGTCCAGCTGTGCACACATGTATTCACATGTATTCGAGCCGTTTATTCATGAATATAACATAAAAAAATACCTAAAATTAGGGTAGTCCAGCTGTACGCGTATGTATTCACATGTATTCGTGCTGTTGTATTCATGAATACATCATTAAAATTACGGCAGTCTAGCTGTATGCGCATGTATTTGCGCCATGTATTCATGAATACAATAACGACAATCACTTAAAAATTAAGAGAGAGGAAAAAGATAAATAACGTATTTCATGCCTTAATGGTAGTATATACTATACATACTTATTTTGCTACAAAATATAAAAGGTAGTTATAGAAAATAATATTTTAAAATAATTTTATAATAAATATGATGTATATTTTTATCATAGGAGGTAAATTTTCCTATCTTAGATAATTTTTAACTAGTGAATCCAATTAATTTGGATCTGACGATCAATTTTGTATTTTGTCCACCTTAATTTTGGGGCCAGGTATCATCTCGGCCTTGCACTTCCCTCGACATAGGAAAAAGGGCTTTTTACCTAGTTATACTATAACGGAAATCTATCTACTACTTTTATTTAGGTTCTTTATTAATTACTTTATATACCTATATTTACTAGTTTATACAAAACTTTTTTAAAAAAGGAAATGAAATATACCTTAAATAATGAGTATCGATTACACAAAATATCCTATATTTAAGATACCCAAAACCAATACTTACCCAAAATTCCATCACCGTAAGAAATCCACCGCATAATCATCACCCTTCTCTTTGCAATTACCACATCCCCTCACCGTAGTAGACCCACCCCAAAATCATCACCTATGTTTGCAATTACCACCTTCGCCGTAAGAGACCAGCTCAAAAATCGTGCTATTGCAAACGATCGAGAATATAACTTGAAGTTTATATCTTAATTATGGGGGAGAATGGTTAAGTTTAGAGCTATTTTTAGGTAAAATTTCATATTGAAACTCGAGAAAAAAAGTATTTGAATTGTGTCATAATTGTATTATAATTGTATCATATTTGTTTCATAATTGTATCAAAGTTGTATTTGATTTGTATCTGATATATCAATACCTAAAGTAATACCTAATACAATTATAATACAATATTGTTTCAGAATTTAAGTTTACAGTTATGATTGAAACTTGATATGACGAAGATGAGGAAGATCAAAATTGTATCATGATTATCATAATTATATTTATATTGTAATTGTTGCGGAAATTATACCACAAATGTATGATAATTATTTATGATAATGAGCAATTATAAGTAATGAGTTATTATCCTATTAAATAGCTGAAGCAAAGTTAGTATCTTCTTATTGAAGACAGTAACTATTGAAGAGAGAGAGGAGGGGAGATCTGCGCATTGAAAAAATTAGGAAGCATAAAATGAGGAGAAGTGTGAAAAAAAAGGAATGGATATAATTGGATCCTGTTATAAAACAACAAAAGAAGAAGAAGTGTATTGCAGAGAAAAGTAGGGAGAGAGAACTCTTATTGATTTTGGGATGATTTACAATGGGGGTAAGACCCCTATATTTATAGGGGGAAAATGACTTAGCCACAAAGTAAATCTCTCTATAAGATAGATATTCACTCTAAATAGACTATTCATAATACTCCCCCTTGAATGTCTACTCAATAAGTAATGTGCCTCAATAAAACCCAATGGGAAAAAAATCTAGAAAAGGAAAAAGAGTACATATCTACTAATACGCCTTTTGGTTGTCTCGTCAAAAACCTCGTAAGGAAAAATCGGTGGGACAAAACCTTGTAGGAAAAAAGAGTGCAACGCGCATTATCTCCCCCTGATGAGAGCATCAATTCACATCTTTGAACCTTTGCATTCGAATCTTGTACACCATCTTCAAAAGATCTCTTGAACAAATTTGTTTCACCTTGAAATCATCATTCTTAATAGGTATATTGTCTTTCATATGATCTTATTGGAATCGTCAATTCAATATCTTCACATAAAGGTGAAAACTCTTGCTATCATATTATCATGTCCATAGTTATAGCACGATATATATTTATGCACAAATTGTACTGAGAAAGTGGTACTTAAGAATCAAGAATTATATATGCTTTAAACAACTTAAATCCTTCATGGATTATCATATAAGTTAAGTCATATAAGCCGTCTAAAGAGACTTTAGATGTATATCAAATTTTCATGTCATGCTAGATATATAAGATATCGAAAATTAATTGCACATACAATTGACTTTATACTTTCAAGTATTTGAACAACATAGATAAAATTATATGTCTTTTATATGAAACCAATTCTATTCGAATTATGTCTCTTCCATTGGCCAATATTTTTGTGTCTATATTCGATAGACTTAAGATCCCCATCTATACTTAGCGCTATGATAGATGTCGTCAACAAACCTTTTATACCGGTTACAACCTCCTTATTTTTCATAAAGACATAACATAGAGATCTCTTCATTCATATATTCAGATACCTGAATCTCTCTTGAGATTTTATGAAGTGTTATGTCATGTGATCTTCTATATCACTTGCCTCCTTTATTATGATCATTGTGATCATTTGCTCATCTTCTTTATTAAGAAGTTTATTTGAAATCGATTGCCTATACGCTTTAAATGTACCATAGACTTTGTCTTTCTAGGATTTAATAGGAGCATTTGCAATGAGAATATAGTTACTTTCTTTGGGTCAAGAAATGCTTCTAGCATGCTTTGCAATATATTGCAAATGAATTATCCTTTTATGAACTTCAAGTTTATATTATCTTATTCGGGGATCTAGATGTACAAATGATAATTTATTCCACGTAACATTTTCTCAACTGTTTGTCATGTCTCCCCCTCATGTTAGAAAAACTAACTTGTTCCTCAATTTTGAAAATCCATCTTTGTGCATTATGGTGTTAATGAAAATATACATCGTACATCAATAAGAATAAGATGAAATTATTTGATTCCTGACCCTGAACCACTTGTAAGGGGAGAAAATAATATACTTTCGTATATAACGTATATCAAACTGATATAGGAACTTTGTTCTCGTAAGCAATTATTTAGCTATTAAGTGGAGACACTCAATAAATTATTTTGCTAATTCAACTGTGATGTAAATCAACTTATCAAGATAAACTATCTTGGACAGAAAATCTGGGAATTATGCTTTAAGTTAAATTATTGAGCAAATTACCTCGCAAACACCAAGTTGCAGGTTAATAATAATCGCACATGTAACCTTCTTGTAGATGGATCTTATGTGGTATACATGGCAGGTGAATGTGCCCATATTCACCCTTGATATTTCCAACATTCATGAGATTCGATCCCAATTTCAGTTGATTTATTAATTAATGAGAACAAGCAATATACGAGAATTCGTTTTCTAGTTCTTTTAATATTTACCCATGTGAATTCTCTGTTATTTTAGCACATCATACTTAAATTGATATGGTTAAACCAATTATGCCAACTGAATAAATTATCAATACTAATAAACTTCAAATTTACACCATGACGTGTGCAATTATCAATAAACTCCAAGTTAATTATGATATGAGTTTTTATATCAATAAACATCCATTTTATTGTGGTATTATTTTATTTGTGTAGTACAATTTGAATAATAAAGCGGGTAACTTTTTACATACATATTATCCCGCTACAAGTTGTAGTAATAAAATATATTAAATCTTTCCTATAATTATAGTCTCAATATAATCAATCGCGTTCGCGTATACTTTGAAAATTGAATAAGTTTCTTTGAGATTTACTACAACATAATACCTTATTGCTAATCAATTGTGTTTCTCCAAAATAGTAATAATTGGCTCTTCGAGAGCTTTCAATTAATTTTGTACTATTACAGATTCATCAAAATCCATGTGGTGAATATCTCGTTTAAAGAGAAAATTATACCATTATGGTTATGGTCAAAATTATATGCAAGATTTGTTTCTTGCATTATTGTTGTCCTTTAATAATCACTTTCCAAAATATTTTGGCATACAATAGGTACGTGACCTATGGCCATTCATGTCATAATTATGACATTATTTTCTTATATCATCTCAAACCTCCTTCTAGAGGTGAATGTGGTATATTTACTACCACTAGCACGTTCACATTCTTCCAAGAATGAATATGTATTCATAAATTAGATGCTGGCACATTTACATCATGAATGGACCATAATCATCTATATGTGATTTATAAAATCTTATGTCAAATCGATGACAAATATTACTTTCACCGAGTGAATGATTATTTTGAGAATTCTTATTATTCTCAATACATAATAATGACGATTATAATTTCATCTATTGTCACGTCCATGTCCATTGATACATTCATAGTAGTAATTTTATCTTCTTCATACTTATCACGTATTGCTATCACATTCTCTAAAGGGAATGAGAATGGAGCAAATTCAATGGGAAGGGTTTTCAATTCTTTGCCCACAATCATATATGAATTTGATCATGGTAATGTATAGAAATTTTACCAATTTGGATGGTTATAATTTCTTTCAAACTCCATTAGAGTTACAATCAAGATTTATTGTCTTTGTTTGTATTTAAAATCAAATTGTAGAATGTCAAGAATTTGAAAGAGAAAAGTAAAATACTTACCTTAAATTCAGAATTTAATCATGAAGGAAGTTCATAGAACAATTGACAATCAATACGCTCAATCTCAAAGTTTCTACTCAATTGGTTAGAGTCTCGTGATGATAACATATTATGAAACAATAAAAAAGAAGAAGAGTATAGCAGAGAAAAGTAGGGAGAGGGAATTCTTATTGATTTTTGGGATGATTTACAATGGGGTAAGACTCTTCTATTTATAGGGGAAATAATGACTTAGCCACAAAGTAAAGCTCTCTACAAGATAAACATTCACTCTAAATAAAATTCTATTCATAACAAATCCCTTAATTAAAGGCATTAACAAAGGGATGAGAGATTTTTAAGGGAGGATTGTATACAATTTGTACGAAAAACCTAAATATTTTTTGAAAACTACAAAATCTAGAGAAAATAAATTAATAAGTTCCTATCTTAGTATACATAGGAAAAACTCCCTAGGAAAAAACAAGAAGAAAGGGCGTGTTTGGTATAAAAGAAATGTTTTTCGTGTTTCGCAAGTAAATAGAAAATATTATTTTAATGTATTCTATTGTAATTTTAGCAAATATTATGTGAATGGGACCAAGGGCAAATGCAGTGTTGAACTAACGGATTCAGTTAAATTTATAATTTTAATACGGAATAAAAATTTATAATAATTATAAAAATAAGATATATAAACCTATAATTTTAATAATATAATAAGTCCAATACTAAAAATCTTCAGAGTTAAAGGGGGAGGGATTGGAATGCGGTGTTGGGAGCTGAGAGAAAACAATCAGCGTGGAATGCCGAGTGCCACTTCGAGAACCTGTTTCCACCAATTCAACTAGGGAAGTTAATTTATTGATTTGTAAGAAAACTTTTTTTTCAAAATATTTTCACAAACCAAAAAAGAAAATTGGATTTTATTTTTTAAATAATTTTTTTCTTCGTATCAAATATATGCAAAATAGAAAAAAGAATTACCCAGGACATAATAATTGTTAGTGCATATGCTATTAATCATGCATTTAGATATAGTATATTCTAATAGTTATTATAGTTAAAAGTCTAATTGAGAGTTCATTGGAATATATACTATTAACCATGAATTTTGGTTTGGATAATTATTGTGAAATAATTATTTATTTAATTTTAATAAAGTTTGAAATAAACCATATATTCGTTTGTGTTCTTTACTTATATAGTAGATGATTTAGTGTATAGAGTTTAGCTTATACATGGAAGATTAAACATCGATTCTTATAAGTATAAAGATCATGTTCACAATGTAATGATGGAATTGTACAAATCATCAGGAATGATTCTAGCACAAGATTAAATATAATTTATCGTGATGATGAGAATGGTTTAGTTCCGACTTCTTATTCTAGTACATTTTGTATGTATTGAACGGACCAAGTAGAGATACGTATTCATACTGACTTAATAAAATAAATTCTCTATCTATTAAATGTACTTATACTCTTAATCTTGATATAATTATTATTAATTGTGTATATTATTTATTGTTTTGATTTATTAAAAGACAAGATTCTTTTGAGGGTCAATATGCCTGGTAAATTGGGTAATGATGATATACATTGGCGAAATAATAATTAGTTGATGGAATCTATGTCTCGGTCTAGATATTGATGATACACCTTTATGAAAGTTTATAAGTTTTCATGTGTAAACCATGCATGTGGATTTTGTATCTCTCACATGAAATAAGTTATACGAAAGTCTAAAGAAAATAATCAATGAATTAAAATGTCAGTATTTAATTTATTCGATTAGTACCTAAATCTTAACATGGGGAGTTAAATAAGTTTTAATGGAAGAAATTTAAAATTGAATTGAGGATTGCAGTTACGAATTGTTAGTGGAATAATTCGTAATTTATTATGATATTATTAATTCGGACATTTTGAATTAAATCCATAATAGGAAGCCTCGTGATATTGTGGTCCATGTTATAACCGAATAATTAGGAATTAAATAGAATTATATTTCTCGGTGGAAAAGGAAGACCCAACAGGTTTAGGAAAATATTTTAAACCCTAAAACATGTGGCTATGTAAAAAAGGTCTTATTCTATAAGGAGGCTAGGTTTTTTATTTTACAGTTTTCCTCGGAGAAATTTGCCCAGACGAATTTTGCTAATTTCGGGCATTATTCGGGTCATACAGCAGAAGACCGTAGAATTAGAGGATGAACTCGTGGATGGTTTTGCTCCTGCTTGAAGGTCTTTTGGCAGTTGAAGTCATGCTTCAAGAGATAAGTATCGATTTTATATTTGATTAAAATCTGTGATTATGTGTTCTCTATATTACATGCAAGTGATCCTGACTATTTGCTTTCGTTGTTCATACCTATTTTTCATCAATAATTACTTTCTCTGTCCCAATTTATGTGTTGGGGCTCAGATTTTGTGAGTCAAATTCTTAATTTTGACCGTAAATTCGATTTTTTTTTTTATATATTTAGACTACGTAAAAAATACTTTAAGTCACCCGAATTAATAATTTAAAATACTTAAAAAACATATAAAAAATTATTAGAAACTAAAAATTCATTTGACTTTGAAAATTCAGACTGTGCTACATAAATTGAGAGAGAGGAAATAGTATAAATCTGATGTGAGTTGAATTGAAGTAGTTTGCAGAAGTAGCAAAACTTAAAATTGCATCATAATCTTATTTCAAACGGTGGAAAAAATATTCAAACCCATGCGTAAATGAAGTTGTGATATTAAACGAATATCAACATGCAAAATTTTTTATTGGTGCTAGAAATTATTTATATTTAGTAATTAAAAAAATATAAAATTATATATATAATATACAAAACATATAAATAAATAAATAAATAATATTTTCAGCTATTATTTTAAAAGCGACGGAGGTATGCCCCTTAAAATAGGAACTGGCCAAAGCCCCAAAACTTTGACCCTAGGAGCTTACGTGTGTACTTTGCAAATTTTTTTTATGGACAAATTTTATCCTTAACTAAAGATATTCTGCAGAATAGATAAGTTTCCGAAAGAGGGCCAAGTTTTGGTTTGCATTTGGCAGTTGTTGTCTGTTTCTGTTGACTTGAATTAGTAATTTAACGATACAATAATATAATACTGGACAGAGTTATAAGATATATGGACTTATATTTACATACATATGAATAATATATGGATAAATTATATGTTATGTGCTATCTTTTGGTTTGGCCTAATTTTGTGGTCTTATGGACATTATGTTAAGGGGACCAATGTATTGTCATATAAAGTGTAGGACTAGTGTGTAGATACCCAAAAGGGTAACCTTAGTTAATGATGGGCTAACTAAGGTTACATATATGTAACCATGGTTACATGCTTGTGACTCTTGAGTTATGTAACTCTTGTGACTCTTGGGTTATGTAACTCTTTTGTTATAAAGTGGGGGTTATGGTTCCCACATTATTGCAAGACATAATTTCTTCTTCCTCCCATTGAATCAAGAGAAACTCCATTGTTGTCTTGCAAATTCTTGTGGAAAACCATTCCCATATTTGGTCTTGTGTGATATTCTTGTGGAAAGCCATACACCAACTTTGGGTATTGTGATATTATTGTTGTTGTGAAATCCATACTTCAAGAAGGATCAAGAAGACAATCTTGAAGGAAGGACTAAGGAACTTGCTAAGGCACACTTCAAACAATCATCAAAGGAGGTTCAAGGATTTCCACATATGGATTCAAGTAAGCTTCCGCTCATGTAGTTGTTGTTCCAAATTGTTCAATATGAAGGTTATTGTATTTTAGTCGGAATCATTATTCTAACAATTGATATCAGAGCCACCTTCATATTTGGATAATTTGGATGTTCATAAGATTCATGTTATATAAAGTTCATGTTCAAGTTAAGTTAGAATTTTGTTTATGAAATTCTAGTGCCATGAAATAGCATGATTTTATGAATGTTATGTTTTTGATGAACTTTGATGTTTTAATATCATGTTATCATTACTTGAATTGAAACATTGAATTTTGCATGTTTTTGGTTGATGAGAAACATGTTTTTTTGTTTATGTTTCTTGTTGAAGACCATATTAAGTTGTTGAAACGTTTTTTAACCTTCAGTGACGACATAAGTCGCCACTAATACATTTAGCGGCGACTTCTATAGTTTTAGTGGCAGAAACAGTCGCCACAAAAGGTTCTGCCAATAAAGACAGAAACTTTTTCAACCTTCAGTGACGGCAACAGTCGCCACAAAAGGTTCTGCCAATAAAGACAGAAACTTTTTTAACCTTCAGTGACGGCAACAGTCGCCACAAAAGGTTCTGCCAAAATAAATAAAAACGTTTTGTTTTGATTGTTTAATAAGGACATAATGTAAGAAACGTTTTTTTAATTAATAAAACGTTTTATGTCTTTTAAGTTTCAGATTTTAATTGAATATTTATAATATGTCAATTAATATTAAGTTTTTAAAATTATTAATGTATTATACATTAATATTTAAGTTTTGAATATTAATTATTTTTTAGTCCATCAATTTTCAGATTTTGGAATTGTCCAACTAAGTCTAATAACAATTAATATTCAGTTGTTGCATGTCAAAACATGTAACATACTAAGTTAAGATTCATAATATGGCTTAAGGAACTAAAGTTTTTAGCATCTAATATTTTAAATTAATCAATTGAAGCATTATGTTGCCAAAGTAACCTCTATTGTGTAGATTGATTGATCTTGAAATATAAGATGACTGTGGATGTTAGTCTTCCATGCGTTTAACACCGGCCCAAAAAAAGGTGTTATTTGGCAGGAATTCGAACATGCTTGTGGTGATAAATATGAGACAATTATTTGGTTTTCCATGTGAATATTAAGTCGGCCCAAAGGAAGGCTTGATATTTGACAGGAGTTTATTGTCTATATTTGATCACCACACCAAGAGTACCACTTACAAGTTGATTTTCTGTCCAAAGACTAAAATCAATCTTGTGCTAGGTATCTTGTAATGGGATTTGCCTATTTTGAATCTATAAAGTAAATTTAAAGTTCAAGTAATTGTAAGCATGTGTTAAGTCATCCTTTTGTTCTATTTTCAGTTAATTCTTCTGCTGCTTCGATATCTGCCAACATCAACAGCATCCCTGTGCTTAACGGCACAAACTTTAAGGAATGGAAAGAGAACATAATGATCGTTCTCGGTTGCATGGATCTTGACCTTGCTCTTCGGATTGAGCAACTTGCTTCTCTTGAGGATACATCCTCTCCTGATGAAAGGAGGGAGATGGAGAAGTGGGAACGCTCGAATCGCATGAGTCTAATGATCATAAAGCGTGCAATTCCAGAATCATTTAGGGGCACTATGAATGATGAAGCTAATGCCAAAGTTTTCCTTGAAAACCTTGAAAAGCGTTTTATGCAAAACGAAAAGGCGGAAACAAGTACACTATTGAGTAAACTTGTTTCCATGAGGTATAAGGGCAAGGGAAACATTAGGGAGTACATTTTGGAAATGTCTCATCTTGCTTCGCAACTTAAGTCACTCAAGCTAGTATTACCTGAGGAATTGCTTGTGTACTTTGTTTTGATATCTCTTCCTGCACACTTTAATCAGTTTAAGGTCAGTTATAACTGCCTGAAGGAGAAATGGACTCTAAATGAGCTCATTTCACATTGTGTGCAAGAAGAGGAAAGGATAAAGCAGGATAAGACTGAAAGTGCTCATTTGGCATCCTCTTCTAAGGAAACTAAGAAGAGGAAAGGTATGGAAGTTGCGGTTGCAAGGCCCAAGATTAAGCAACATAAGGAACATAAGGTTGAAATTACTGAATTAGGTTGCTTTTTCTGTAAGGCGACTAATCATGTGAAGAAAGATTGTACCAAGTACCATGCCTGGCGTGCGAAAAAAGGTACATTTCTTTCTCTTGTTTGTTCTGAAGTTAATTTAATTTCGGTACCTAAAGATACTTGGTGGGTAGATTCTGCTGCTACTACTCACATAAGTATATCTATGCAGGGTTGCCTGAACTGCCGAAAACCAAATGATGGTGAAAGATACATCTATGTGGGTGACGGCAAGAAGGTGCCAGTTGAGCCTATTAGCAAATTTAGGCTGTTGTTTAAGACCGGTTTTCATTTAGATTTGGATGAGACTTTTGTTGTACCGTCTATTAGACGGAATTTAATTTCTGTTCCCAAATTGGACATATCCGGTTATACATGTTCTTTTGGTGATAATAAAGTTAGTCTCTTTCAGAATTCAAATCTTATTGGTACTTGTCTTTTATCAACATTTGATAGCCTATATTTGGTTGATACAATAACCTCAAATAATGAAACCTTGCATACAAGTTTAAGTGGTACCAAAAGAAAATTAACTAATGAGAATTCTATATCACTCTGGCATAAACGTTTGGGTCATATATCCATTCAAAGAATTCAGAAACTCGTGTCAGATGGAATTCTTGATTCTCTTGATTCCTCAAATTCGGATATTTGTGTTGAATGTATCAAGGGAAAACAAACAAACAAGACGAGATTAGGTGCTAAGAGAGCTTCGGACGTCTTAGAATTGATACATACGGATATTTGTGGGCCATTTCCTACTCCTTGTAGGAATGGTCAACAATACTTTATCACATTCATAGACGATTACTCTCGTTATGGGTACCTATATCTTATTCATGAAAAGTCCCAATCCATAGACGTGTTCAAATCATTTAAGGCTGAAGTTGAAAATCAACTAAGCAAAAGAATTAAATCCGTTAGATCTGACCGTGGTGGTGAATACTATGGCAGATATGATGGTTCAGGTGAACAACGTCCAGGGCCATTTGCTAAATTCCTAGATGAGTGTGGGATCGTCCCTCAGTATACTATGCCAGGAAGTCCTACGATGAATGGTGTAGCTGAGAGACGAAATCGGACCCTTAAGGATATGGTAAGAAGTATGATTTGTCGTACTACTTTGCCAGACTCACTCTGGGGAGAAGCATTAAAAACCGCAGCTTATATTCTTAATAGAGTTCCAACTAAAGCTACAATCAAAACCCCATATGAACTTTGGACTGGGCATAAACCCAGTATTAGGCACTTACACATTTGGGGTTGTCCAGCTGAGGCAAGGCCTTATAGGCCGAATGAAAAGAAACTGGATGCTAAGACGGTTAGTAGCTATTTTGTTGGATACTCTGAAAGATCCAGGGGTTTTAAGTCTTATGATCCTACTTCTAGAACTATCTTTGAGACGGATAATGCTAGGTTTTTTGAGGATATTGAGTTTGGGGGGGTGGGGAAATAAAGTTGTTAGAGATTTTGTCTTTGAGGAAGAACATGTGTCTTTCCCTCAAGTTGTTGATCTTGGTCAGGGTGTTCTCATTCCTGACACGGATCACACAACTCCAGTTCAAGACAATCTCGAAAATCTCCCCAATCAGGATCCTGAAATTACTAATGAAAATCAAACTCAACAACCTCAAGAAACTGAAGTGCCATTAAGGAGATCCACTAGAGAGGAGAAATGCAATTCCGGATGATTATATTGTATTTCTCCAAGAACAAGAAAGTGGTATTGGACTTGAGGAAGATGATCCAATCAACTTCCGTCAAGTCATTAAGGGTTCTAACTCTCAAAAGTGGATTGATGCCATGAATGATGAGATGAAGTCTATGAGCGATAATGACGTTTGGGAGCTTGTTACATTGCCCGAAGGTATTAAACCTATTGGTTGTAAATGGATTTTTAAAATCAAAAGGGATTCAGAGGGCAATGTTATTAAGTACAAAGCTCGTCTTGTCGCAAATGGCTACACTCAGAAGGAAGGCATTGATTATAAAGAGACTTTCTCTCCAGTTTCATCGAAAGACTCTTTCAGGACTATAATGGCATTAGTAGCACATTTTGATCTTGAGCTTCATCAGATGGATGTTAAGACAGCGTTTCTCAATGGTGACATTGAGGAAACAATTTATACGGTGCAACCTAAAAACTTTGTTTCGGATGAATCAGAGAAAAAGGTTTGCAAATTAAAGAAATCCATCTATGGGCTCAAGCAAGCTTCTCGTCAATGGTATTATAAGTTTCATGCAGTCATTACATCTTTTGGTTTTGAACCGAATATTGCTGATGACTGTATATACCATAAGTTCAGTAGGAGTAAGTATATTTTTCTGGTTTTATATGTCGATGACATACTGCTTGCCTGTAATGATATAGCATTATTGCATGAAACTAAGAAATTTCTTTCAAAGAAATTTGAAATGAAAGATCTTGGTGAAGCTTCTTTTGTATTAGGAATTCAGATACAACGAGATCGCTCCAAAGGTGTTCTCGGTCTGTCACAAAAGGGCTATACCGATAAGGTTCTTAAAAGATTTGGCATGCAAGATTGTAAACCAGGCAACACCTCTGTTGCTAAGGGAGACAAGTTTAGTCTCAAACAGTTCCCAAATAATAATTATGAAATTTCGGAAATGCATAAGACGCCTTATGCTTCGGCTGTAGGTAGTCTGATGTATGCTCAGGTATGTACACGACCTGATATAGCATACATTGTTGGGATGTTAGGCAGATATCTAAGCAATCCGGGAATGGACCATTGGAAGGCAGCCAAACGGGTCATGAGGTACTTACAGCGAATAAAGGATTACATGCTTACATACCGGAAATCGGACCAGCTTGAGATCATTGGGTATACCGATTCCGATTTTGCTGGATGTCAGGATAGTTTGAAGTCCACTTCAGGCTATATTTACATGCTTGCGGGCAGTGCTATCTCTTGGAGAAGCATCAAGCAAACTCTTACAGCCACTTCCACCATGGAAGCGGAGTTTATGGCATGTTATGAAGCATCCAATGAGGCATTATGGCTGCGGAATTTTGTTGGTGGACTGCGAATTGTTGATAGCATCAAAAGGCCACTTAGGCTATTATGCGATAACAGATCGGCAGTCCTTTATGCTAATAACAACAATAGTTTGACGAAAGCAAAACATATGGACGTCAAATTTCGGGTTGTTAAAGAAAGAGTACAAAATGGACAATTGTGCATTGAGTACATTAGTACAAACTCCATGCTTGCGGACCCGCTCACTAAGGGATTGACACCAAAAGTATTTCATGAGCATATTGCTTGTATGGGTGTCAAATCAGATAAGGATTATGTATTTTAGTGGGAGTTTGTATTGTACATTTATGTATTGTCCATTATATTCAGATATTCAGTAATTCAGTTATATCTGCGCAGATATTCAGTTTTAAAGTTTTTTGTACTCTTACAGTTTATGATTGATCTCAATAAAGAGAACCAGTTGGAAATAGACATTCTATTGACCACACTTTATGTTATTTCCATGCTACATACCTTCACTTGATCCATGTCGTTGGTTATATTGATATACGTTATCTATGCTGGTTCTAGTTACGAATGAGTAACGAAGAGCACTTAGTTCCTATGTTGGTATGATTGATGGACCAGATTGTTCATGACAGTTTTATTGTGATAGCAATTTTGAGCTCCTAAGGTTATTTTGTAACATATAATGCTAAGGTTTGTACATATGTATGTGTATCTCGTCCAAGTGGGAGATTGTAAGATATATGGACTTATATCTACATACATATGAACAATATATGGATAAATTATATGTTATGTGCTATCTTTTGGTTTGGCCTAATTTTGTGGTCTTATGGACATTATGTTAAGGGGGCCAATGTATTGTCATATAAAGTGTAGAACTAATGTGTAGATACCCAAAAGGGTAACCTTAGTTAATGATGGGCTAACTAAGGTTACATATATGTAACCATG
Source organism: Nicotiana benthamiana (assembly GCA_034376525.1). Taxonomy (NCBI): domain Eukaryota; kingdom Viridiplantae; phylum Streptophyta; class Magnoliopsida; order Solanales; family Solanaceae; genus Nicotiana; species Nicotiana benthamiana. The sequence continues at coordinate 143,683,240 of CM067337.1, read as the reverse complement.
GTTACATGCTTGTGACTCTTGAGTTATGTAACTCTTGTGACTCTTGGGTTATGTAACTCTTTTGTTATAAAGTGGGGGTTATGGTTCCCACATTATTGCAAGACATAATCTCTTCTTCCTCCAATTGAATCAAGAGAAACTCCATTGTTGTCTTGCAAATTCTTATGGAAAACCATTCCCTTATTTGGTCTTGTGTGATATTCTTGTGGAAAGCCATACACCAACTTTGGGTATTGTGATATTATTGTTGTTGTGAAATCCATACTTCAAGAAGGATCAAGAAGACAATCTTGAAGGAAGGACTAAGGAACTTGCTAAGGCACACTTCAAACAATCATCAAAGGAGGTTCAAGGATTTCCACATATGGATTCAAGTAAGCTTCCGCTCATGTAGTTGTTGTTCCAAATTGTTCATTATGAAGGTTATTGTATTTTGGTCGGAATCATTATTCTAACAAGAGTTTGATTTATAAGCCTGAATTGTGCTTATCAAAATAAGTGTGCGGAATGTCAACTTTCCTCCTAAGATATCAATAATAATTATGTCTAAATTCCAAATAAATTGTGTTTATATCAATCTTAACTGATCATGAGGAGACCTCGATGAAAACAAAAATTTAATAAAACATTCTCTTGATGACCTACTCGAAAAAGGTATAAAAACTTGGTATATGATCTTAAGCCCGTAATTAGTACATAAAGTTTGATTACGTCAACCTGAATTCTGGGCACGGGATGAGAAATCAACTCGAAACAGGTGTTTTAACAAAATCATTGTTTTGAGAAAGGATAATCAAAGTTCAAAAGAATAAATTTGTACTGTTACGACCCAAAAACCAATGCGGGTCGTGATAACGCCGGACACCACTATCAATCAAGCCAACACCAAAAAGTTAATTAAATTTTTATTTTTTGTATTTTTTGAAATTATTTCTTTTATACATTAAACGATAATAATAAAATCCACAGAATAGATAATGATGTCTTTAACAAATTTAATTTGAATAATTCCATAATCATCCTAAAACCCGATATCACAAGCGATAAAATACAACATGATTATTATCCAGAATACAATTGGACAAAACGAACTACTATACTCTCAAGGAGACTCTATGTCACGACCCTAAATCTCACCCGTCGTGATGGCGCCTATCGTGATACTAGGCAAGCATCAACTTAACATCTCAACACAATAGAACTCTAAAAACAGAGGTGAAAGCAGTTAACATTAAATGAAAACCTTTTACAAAAGAATAAAACTCCGAAAGTACTAAACAATCCATCCCCAAAATCCGGTGTCACTGAATGCATGGGCATATAAATAATAACAACGTCCGACTAATAAAAGACTTATGAAAATATAGAACAGTACAACATGAAAGGAAAGGAGAGTCAAGGCCAGCGAACGCTATGCAACTACCTAAATAGACTCCTGAGTCTGACTCCTCAATCGGGAACCGCCGTGGTCAGAAATTTCTAAATCTATACACGAGGTACATGGGGTAACGCGAGTACATCAATTCACTAAGTAACAGAAATGAATAAGGAATTGAGAAGTAGTGACGAGCTGTGCAGATACAGTTATATCAATAGCTTTCAAATAACATTAGGCATGCTCTCAATTTCAGTAATTTAGGCCCACACAGAAATTTCATATCAAAGTTGACCGAGCAGTAAATAATATCTTTCATGAGTTTTAAAAAACACTGATATATAACTATTGAGATGCAACAATGATGAAGTCAATGTGTTCTCTCGAATAACAGCCACTCTGTTCTCTCGTTCACTCCAACCTCACGATCACTCATTCCTCACAGTTACTCATTCCTCCCAATCGCTCAGTACTCAGCACTTGCACTCAGCACTCAGCACTCACACTCAGTAGGCACATGTGCGCATTGGAGGTGTATACAGACTCCGGAGGCGTTATTTCATCTCAAGCGCTATAGCAAGTCACTTCGTGGCATAAATCAATCAGGCCCTCGGCCTCACTCAACATAAATTAATAACAACATACTGTGGCGTGCAGCCCGATCCCATAAATATCCTCACAAATCAGGTCCTCGGCCTCGCTTAGTCATAAACCTCTTAAGCTTCTCGGGGTATCAGTAAAACAAGATGCTCAGCTCAAAACAACATTTCATATGTTTAAAAAACAAAGTAATAAAGGATGAATTATAAAATCAATGAGTAAATCATGACTGAGAATAGATTTTAAATCAAAACAATAAGGATATAATAAGAAAAAGGCCCCTAAGAATCCCAACAGCTCTGGCACAATGCCCAAATTTGGCATTCACCCCAATTTATAGAAGATCTTTCCAAAACATATAAGTATCATATTGTTTCAGTCAAATATGCAACTTCATAATTGCTATGAGACGAACCAAATCACAATCCCAATCTGTGCACGCCCACATGCCCAACACCTAGCCTGTGCTTACCTCAAAGTGTGTAATTCTTTATTTTGCTATTCCCTTGCCTCACGAATTGGTCTCTAAATGTCTCGAATCTAGTAATAATAATTCAATTTAGTCAATACCAAATATAGGAATTAATTCCATATGAAATTCCACAATATCCATTAAAAATCCGAAATTGCACTCAAATTCGCTCGTGGGGCCCACATCTCGGAACTGGACAAAAATCACAAAATATGAATCCCTATCCAACCACGAGTCCAACCATAAAACTTTTACCAAAATACGAAACCAATTCGGCCTCTAAGTCATTAAATCTACCCGAGAGGTTGTATTCTTCCAACTAAATTCACAGATCTAATGCCCAAACTAGTAATAGATTTGGGTAATCTAACCAAAATTAAGTTAAGAACACTTACCCCATTGTTATCTCTGAAAATCTTCCGAAAATTGCCTCTCCTAGAGCTCAAATTTGGTAAAAATGAAAAATGGGACGAAGTCCCATTTTTAGAACTTAAAACATTCTGTCCAGGGATTTTTGCACCTGCGACCAGCATAACTGCATTTGCTGTCTCGCAAGTGCGAAATTTATTCTCGCTTCTACGGCTGATACCGCATCTGCGGTTAAGGAGTCTGCTTCTGCAGACTCGCCTCTGCGATTCCTGTTGGATCTCCCCTTTTGCGCTTTTGCAATGGCAATCTTGCTTTTGTGAGCTTGCACTTGCAAGCCAAATTCCGCAGGTGCGATTGCACCAGAAGCTAGAAACTTCAGCATTTGGTTTAAGTCCAAATTTGATCTAAAACTCATCTGAGTTCCTCGGGACCTCAACCAAACATACCAAAAAGTCCTAAAATATAATACAGACCTAGTTCTAACCTCAAATCACATCAAACAATACTAAAACAGCGAATCAAACCTTAATTCATGCTTAATGAAACTAAAAACTTCTAACTTCTAAATTCGGTACCGAAACCTATTAAATCAAGTCCGGTCGACCTTAAATTTTGCACACGGCATAAATGACGTGAAAAAGTTATAAAAATTTTCAGAACTAGATTCCGACCCAGATATCAAAAAGTTAACTCCTCGGTCAAACTTCAAAACTCAAATTTCTTATTTTTGCCATTTGAAGCCTAATTTAGCTACGGACCTCGAAATAAATATCCAGACAAACTCCTATGACCAAAATCACCATGGAGATCTATTGGAGTCATCAAAAATCCATTATGGAGTCGTTTACACATTTTTTACTATCCGGTCAATTAATTCAACTTAAACTTTCTTCTTGGAGATTAAGTGTCTCGATTCATTTCAAAATCTCACCGGACCTGAACCAATTACCCTTGGGTGTTACATAAGAATTGTATAGCATGAATTTAGTAGTAAATGGGGGAGAAATGGATTGTACTATTCAAACAACTGGATGGATTGTTACACTCTGCTGGTTGCGGGTCGTCTCGAGAGGTACAACTCACCTAAGTCTCCATATCAACCATGCTGCCGTGTCAAACTAGCCCATTAGATATGCATGTGCATGTTCAATAAAAATGCAAAACAAATGTATAATGAGTATGAAAACAATGTGTACCCATTAAGTATACCATCTAATCTCGAAGAAGAAGAGACGAGAGGTCGACTTCGGCACTTGCTAGTCGTCCAATAATGATATATCAATAATGTAATAAATTGAGCATTTTATAGAAAATGATTGTAACTCAATAGCATGAAGCAAGTAAAGAATTCTTTCACTAATAGGTAATTTTCAAATTCATTTTCATCATTTATACATTTATTTCAGGCCAGGGATGCAATATCATCGTCAACAATTTGCAAGTCAAGCAAATACAAGCATGCACAATTCATGTCGCGGTCGTACGTCCGGATCCAATAATATTTAAACTGTGCACTACCAGAGGGTCTAATGGTGCGAACCAAAATTGCTTCTATTACCCTGCTCATGAATCATGCATGCGACGCGGTCAAATATAAATAAATACAACAAATAGTCAATCAAGAATTCATCAAGGAGCAATTATTCAAGGAAAAGCAATTTCTCGTTTAAAAGGTTAGAAAACGAGGTCTAGCCTTTTAGAAATTTATCTGCAAAGTTCAATATGTTTTAAGTATTTAAATTGAGAACAATGTTGCAAATATTTACAAGTAAAGCATGCTTGGTTCCTAGACTACCCGGTCTTAAGAATAATAGTAGCTACGCACGTACTCTTATCACCTCGTACGTACGTAGTCTCCACAATAGTAGCACATAGTTACTTATTTCATCTTTGGGGATAATTTCCTCTTACAAAGTTAGAAAGGAGACTCACCTCGCTCTGAAGTTCCATAACTGGCTTTCAAGCCCTTCTGATGACCCAAATCGATGCATAATGCTCCAAAACTAGCCAATAATTATGCAAACCCATTAATATATGCTCAAATACTCATTACAATCCAATTTATAATAATTCCTAACCCCAATAAAAAAGTTAATAAAATTGCCCTCGGGCCCACGTTCCGAAATTCTTTGAAGATAAAGTTTACCCACAACCTCACAAACTAAAATATATAATTTTCTCTCAATTTCATTCCCAAATTCGTGGTAACAATCCAAAAATACAAATTCTAGGTCTTCTACCCAAAACCCACAATTTCTACTAATTTTCATGTTAAAATCTATACATAATCAATGTATTTAACTAATAATAAGTGGGGATAACTTACCTTTCCATCGATAATGAAAACCCTCTCTTGTAACTATCCCAGAATCGCCCAAGCCAAGATATTAACAAAAATGGGCCAAATCTTGTCTTAAAACAACTCACTGCCCAGCACTGCCCCTTCTTCACGAACACGGAAATGCCCTCGCGTTTGCGAAGCACAACTTGCTTCAAGCCCATAATTTCTTCTTCGCGTTCGCGGCCCGGTGATCGCGTTCACGAAAGATAGCTACCCAGACTCTACACGTTCGCGTTCCAAGCCTCGCGTTCGCATAAGCCAATGACCTCAGGCCCAGCTCCACTCTTACCTTCTACACATTTACGTTTGCCTATCCGCATTCGTGTAGTCAACTCAGCCCACCCCTTCGAGTCCGTGACCTCCACTTTGCATTCGCGAAGGCCAAATCCAGTAACCTCCTAACTTCCTCTTTGCAAACGCGGAACTCCTTTCGTGTTTGTCACACCTCTTTTTTTCCCCACAACCCTGTTACGAGGTTGGGTTAGAAGAGTTTTTTCAATTAAAGTGACGTTTTGAAAATAGATTATTTATTATTTAGAGTCGCCACTTGGTATTGAGTTATGGTGTTCCAAGTCACCTTTTATTGAATCCCTTATCAAAAGGAAGATTTGACTCCTAATTTATGGTCTACGAAACAAAAGTCTGAGTAAGGAATTCTGTTAACCGAGGGGAAGGTGTAAGGCACCCCTTGAGTCCCGTGGTTCTAGCACAGTCGCTTTTTATTGATTGATGTAAGGCTTAATCCAGTTTTTGGCTATTCCTGTATTTTATTGCATATGACTTATTTATTACCACTTAATTAATTATTATATTTCATTAATTATTTTTGACCTAGATGCGGTATGCATACAAGGCATTTCTTTAAAGTTGAAAAGTAAACCAAGGTACGGAATGTACACATGGTGATAACATAATTATATTAACTCTAAAGATATCGAGGCGCAGAATACGCACATGATACTTTTATTTATTTAAGTATATCTATCCACGGTTCGGTTATGAACACATGGTCTAATATTATATTTTAAATATTTTAATTATTTTGTCTTTTAAATATGAGATATTTATTTGTATATTTTTATTATTTGGTTATATATATATATATATATATATATATATATATATATATATATATATATATATATTTTAGTTAATGTTGCTTTGTTTTCTTTGGTCATGAAAAGAAATAGGACTACTTTGGTTCGGATTAGTATTAGGCTAGTAGGAAATAAATTCATTCGGCCCCAAATTATGTACTTTATCTATAAAGAATTATATTTAACCTTATGTACTATTATTGGTATGAAACAGAATATATAATCTAACTTTCCCTAAAAGAAACATGAAGAGCTTTGATCTAAAATCATCATAGGAAAAGTAAAATATTTAATAATAAATATTTAAAGTTTTAACTAATCTTCTTAATTGTGTGATTTTCATGTATTAACTCTTCCGCAGAAACTAAACCTAAAATTATACATAAAGAGTCAAAGAACTATTAAACTCAAATCGTTCAAAAGAATTAATAGGCTTTCAATAAAAAAACTAAATATATTAAATTCTTAAGAAAAATACTACGGGTACTCTTAAGTTAAAAATACTAAAATAAACGACTTTTAGGAACAAAGAACCTGTAATCCCTTTAATTTAGTAGACCATCGGGTATATACCTAATATAAATTTTTTTTTAAAAAAATATTTCTTTAAAGTAAATCTTCTACCGCCTATCCTAAAGTACTTAAAATAAATAAAACCCAAATTATGCAAATTTTATAACCGAAACTATTTTAACTTACTTAACAAAATACTACTTACTACATTATCATACGAAGAAAAGAAGAATAAAACCCAAATTATGCCAATCGTGCAAAGTGTTTCAAGCTGGACCTACTGGTCTATTTCTCTTTAATATGAAATATGATCTGCTTTTTCCGTTCTTCCTTTTTTTTGGTTAAATGTTCTCGTCCTATATATAGAAATATGTGTATAATGTCGTGTGTGTGCAAGATCGTGTATGAATGTGCGCAACAACGTGAGTGAAATGGGAGAGTGGGGAACTGGGAGGTTTGGTTTGTTTATTCTTTTTTTTATATATTAATTTTTATTTAAAAGTAAAATTCAATAAATATTAGGACAAAAATATTAATTAATTGACTCAAGATTTACTATATATATATATATATAAGAAGGTGAAATATTTACATATAATTTAATGATACTAAAAAATACATATATAGTTACATATTAACACTATATATATATATCTATGTATATATACAAAGAAAAGTGAGTAAATTACATAGCTAAAATATTAGTCAACTACTTTAAGATGTAGATATCATATACATAAGAAAACTAAATATTTACACTATAGTTAAATTATACTAACTAAAATACCATAGCTCACATTTAAAAATTCTACTTAAATGAAATCATATATTATTTTTTTTTGAAATATTTTATTTTTCTCTTTACAAATAAAATATGTTCCCTAGGTATATATATATATATATATCTCAAATTAAACCTATTAAAAGTAAGATAAAAATTTAAAATATTAAGATTAAATCTAAAAAAAATACTTACACCAAAATAATATGCAATTCGGTGTGGTCAAAAATTAATTGTTCACAACATGTCCCTCTTTGCTTGAAAACATGAAGAGTTTTCAAGAAAATACAATTGAACAAGGTGACTGATTTTTTACCTCACCTTTATTTTAAAAAGAAAAAGAAGAGAAAAGAAGAGGTTGCGACCCAGCCTTGGTTTTAGGCAGCCTACATATCCCGGGTGATAGGGGAATCAGGTCACATGGAGTTCAATTAGAAAAAGAGTGATGGAGTATGCTTAGATGGAGAATCGAGTGAAGTTCCGTCGAGGTTCCGATCCGCGGTTCCTACTATTACATCAAATGAAAAGGAAATTACATACTCTTGAAATTTAAGAGTTACAAAATTCCTATCTAAATGCCATCTGGAGTCTTGTCTTGATTCTTGATTTGCTTCTCCCAGTGACTTTGGATTGAAACTTGATGCTCTCGATGCAACAGAGTATGAAATATTCTTTCATGCTTGTTTTCTTGATCCGACGATAGGAAGAAAGATCTTGACCATATGTCTCTGCATGCATTATGCCAAAGCTGGTAATGAGATCAAACGTTCCACTTTCTCTGGAAAGAATTGAAATCTTATTTTTTTGCACATCAAATACGCGCGTTGCTAAAAAACATACAAGGTAACACAACAAACAAAACGAATAAAAATTTTCTGCCCCAGTTTGCACTAGGAAATTTTTGTGAGTTATTGAAAACACATTAAGCTATCATTGCTATTGTAGAATAATGAATTGAAAGGTTTTATTTAATAATAAGGGATGTTATACCCTGTATTAACAGGAAGGAGGCAACCAAGAGATGTAGTACCCTGTGTTGGAAATAAGATGAGGCCCATGGCATCTACTAGGGGATATCATACTCTATGTAGGTAGAAAGTAATGCAACAAAGGGATGTAGTACCATGTGTCGGCAATAAGATGAGGCTCGTGGCACTCTAACATGCAACTAGGGGATGTCGTACCCTATGTAGAAAATAATGCAGCCAGGGGATGTAGTACCCTGTGTTGGAAATAGAATGAGACTTGTGGCACTCAGAAATGCTACTAGGGGATGTCGTACCCTATGTAGAAAGCAATTCACCCATGTGATGTAGTACCCTGTGTTGGCAATAAAATGAGGCACGTGACACTCTGAAATGCTACTAGGGGATGTCATACCCTATGTAGAAAATAATGCAGCCAGGGGATGTAGTGCACTGTGTTGGTAATAAAATGAGGCTCGTGGCACTCTGAAATGCTACTAGGGGATGTTGTACCCTATGTAGAAAATAATGCAACCATGGGATGTAGTACCATGTGTTGGTAATAAAGTGAGGCTCGTGGCACTCTGAAATGCTACTAGGGGATGTCGTACCCTACGTAGAAAAAAAATGCAACTAGAGGATTTAGTATCCTTTGTTGAAGATAGGGTGTCGATCCCCTATAATGAAACTAAAATAACATGCTTATGTGCATATTGGAAGGGAATCATGGATTTGAGAACTTCACTTGGTGATGTTTGTCTTTCCACGAGCTGTTTTACTAAACGGATTTGTTCCTGTTCTAAACAAAGAAAGATTCGTTAGTTTTTTAAAATGGTGGTCAGTTTGTGGCCTTGACTTCTTGGGAGACTTGACCTTGCGTCCATTTCACTTGTTAGGACCCTGTCAATGATCGTACGAATTGCCGGGAGATTCTGACTTTATTTTCTGAAGATTTGTTTTTAACATCAACACCTGGCTATTTTGCGCCTATCACTATTTGTGTCCATGGTGCAAACAACTTTTTTCCCCAAAAAACTTTTGATGAGTAACTTTTTTGTCCTTGAAATATTGCTAAGTCCTTCAATCCTTTTTCTTGACAAAGAATATAAAAGTCGGCTTTATGTCTTTGCCTATACTGTTTATGCCCATAAACTTTTACTTCATATAACGAGGAAACTGTAACCAATTTTGTGGCACTTTTCTTTGCTTTGCTTTGACAAAATTAAACTGAAATGGACTTAAAAAATAATATTACAAAAGAATAAAAGAAAAAAAAAGGTGAACTAATAAGCATTACAACTTAATCGAGAAGTGTCCCTTTCAGGGGAAGAATACGAAGGGACTTATCTGGAGGAATATGCTGACTTCAATGAATATGACATGCACTAAACTGGATGCTAAACCGTCTAATTCTCAAAATCTGTTGTAAACTTCTCTTTGAAACTGAGTTTTTTAACCGTGCTTCTGCCGGGATATAAGAAGACCTAAAGTTGATCAACGATGCCCTTTGTGGGCTTTCACCAATTGAACTCTCTCATTTGCCTTTTTCTCAACTCACCATCACCTCAAAGTGCCCGTGAGGGTTTTCACCAATAAGACTTTCTCGTTTGTTTTTCTCAACCCACCATCGCCTTATAGTGCCCTTGCGAGTTTTCACCGATAAGACTCTCTCATTTGTTTTTCTCTCTTTGCAATGGTTGAAGCGCCACCCGCAGTGTACTGACCTAGCATTCTCAAAAGCTGATCAGAAGGTCTTAAAAAGGAAAGGCAAAAAGAAATACTCAACTGAATTACAACTTTTGGAACCATTTGATAGAACAACCATCAAAAAATAAAATAAAAACATGCCCCAGTTTCTTTGAATATTGGGGAAATGGGGATTTTTGTTTGGTGTGACTGAACCTCAGAGAGAGGCTGACTACGTATCCTTTCGAAATTAAATCGAACATAGTTCAGGAAAATATGAACTTGTTTTGATGATGATTTTTTTAATTTTTATGTCTAAGTACATTGGTTCCAAAAGAGGGTAAACACAAAGAAATATAGACAAGGCTTCAAAGGGATAACTAGGGTTGACCTGTGTTTGGGTAGAGAGAATGATAGCCTTTCATCATCCCAACCTGAGAATGCTAAGTATAAACCAAATGCCCCAAAAGAAGCATGTCAGACATAGTATCTCTTGACCGCATCTGCATTGACGGATATGTCTATCACCTTTCCTTCTATATCTGCCAAGTGTAGAGCTCTTTTCGACAATACTTTCTTGACGAGGTAAGGACCTTGCCAATTCGGGGCGAACTTTCCTTTTGCTTCTTTCTGGTGTGGAAAGATGCGTTTCAAAACAATCTGTCCTACCTCAAATTTTCTTGGGCGCACTTTCTTATTGTAAGCGCGTGCCATTCTTTGTTGCTATAACTGACCAAAACAAACTGTCGCCAAACGATTTTCATCGATCAAACTCAACTGTTCCAATCGTGACTTCACCCATTCAATGTCTTCAATCCCAGCTTCAACAATTATACGGAGAGAGGGAATCTCAACTTCAGCATGTATGACCGCTTTAGTTCCATAAACTAACACGTAGGGTGTTGCACCAACTGATGTACGAACAGTTGTCCGGTATACCAACAGAGCAAAAGGCAATTTCTCATGCCATTGTCTAGATCCTTGGACCATCTTCCTAAGAATCTTCTTGATGTTCTTATTTGCAGCCTCAACAGCTCCATTAGCTTTGGGTCGGTAAGGAGTAGAATGGCGATGCTCAATTTTAAATTGTATACCACCTTCATCAGATGACTATTCAAATTAGCAGCATTATCTGTAATAATGGTTTTTGGAATACTGAAACGACATATGATGTTACGAAGTCTATTACTGCTCTCTTGGTAACTGCTTTCAATGTAATAGCCTCCACCCATTTGGTGAAGTAATCAATTGCAACCAAGATGAAATTGTGCCCATTTGAAGCTTTTGGCTCAATTGGGCCAATGACGTACTTTCCCCAAGAAATAAAAGGCCAAGGAACTAACATAGGATACAACTCTGAAGGAGGCGAGTGAATCAAATCACTGTGAATCTGACACTAGTGGAACTTATGAACAAAACGAAAGCAATCTCGCTCCATGGTAAGCCAATAATATCCTGCCCGAAGGATCTTCCTTTCTAGAACATATCTGTTCATGTGCGGACCACAAACTCCCGAATGCACCTCGTTCATAATTATTTAAGTTTCTTTGGCATCCACGCATCTCAATATATTTAAATCCGAGGTCTTTTATATAGGATTTTCCCACTCAAAAAGAAACCATTAGAGAGTCGCCTAATAGTTCTCTTTTGATCCCTATTAGCATGTTCTGGATATTCTCTTATTTTCAAAAACTGTTTAATTTCACAGTACCACGGTTCACCATCTAGTTCTACTTCAATTGTATTGCAATAACCATGTTGATCCCGAATTTGAATTTCTAATGAGTCAATGTGAGTATTACCCGGGTATGGAAGCATTGAGGCAAATGTGGCCAAGGCATCGGCTAATTCATTGTGAAACCTGGGAATGTATCTGAATTCAATGGACTTGAATCTCTTGCTAAGACCTTCCACACATTGTTTATACGGAATAAGATTGATGTCTCGAGTCTCCCAATCACCTTGAGCCTGCTGAATAAGAAAATCTGAATCACCCATCACCAACAATTGATGCACATTTAGGTTTATTGCCATGTTCAAACCCATGATGCAAGCTTCATATTCTGTCGTGTTGTTTGTACAGAAGAAGCAAAGTCGTGTTGTGGCAGGGTAGTGTTCCCAGCAGGTGATACGATAATTGCCCCAATCCCTACTCCTTTGATGTTGACAACCCTATCAAAGTATAGTTTTCAAACTTGACTGTCCTCTTGGACTTCTTCTTCAACTAAATTAACCTCTTCATCTAGGAAGTATGTGTTCAAAGATTCATACTCATCATCTGTCGGGTTTTCTTCCAGATGATCAGCCAAAGCTTGTGCCTTCATGGCAGTGCGAGTGACATAAAGAATATCAAACTATGTGAGCAAGATTTTCCATTTTGCCAATCTGCCAGTTGGCATCGGCTTCTGAAATATGTACTTCAAGGGATCCATTCGGGATATGAGGTAAGTTGTATAGGCCAAAAGATAATGCCTAAGCTTCTGAGCGACCCAGGTTAAGGCACAACATGTCCTTTCTAAAAGAGTGTATTTGGCCTCATAAGTGGTAAAATTTTTTCTCAAATAATATATTGCTTGTTCCTTTTATCCTGTGGAATCATGTTGACCCAGAACACAACCAAAAGAACTATCTGTTATTGACAGATATAAAAACAGAGGCCTATCGGGTTCTGGAGGGACCAAAACAGGAGGATTTGACAAATATTCCTTGATCTTATCAAAAGCTTCTTGGCACTCATCTGTCCACTTGATAGCAGCGTTCTTTTTCAACAATTTGAAATAGGCTCGCATGTGATTGTAAGCTGTGCAATGAACCTGCTGGTGTAGTTCAACCTCCCGAGCAAACTCATGACTTCCTTTTTATTCTTCGGGGAAGGCAGCTCTCGAATGTCTTTATCTTGGAGGGATCTAACTCAATACCTCTTCGACTAACTATAAAACCCAAAAGCTTCCTAGAAGGAACTCTAAATGCACATTTGGCTGGATTGAGTTTGAGATTGTACCTTCGTAGCCTTTCAAAGGACTTTTTCAAGTCTTACACGTGATCATCTCGTGTTCTAGACTTAATGATCAGATCATCACAAATACCTCAATCTCTTTGTACATCATGTCATGGAATATGGTAGTCATGGCCCTCATGTAAGTTGCTCCTGCATTCTTCAAACCAAATGGCATGACCCGATAACAATAGGTTCCCCATGGAGTGGTGAAGACGGTCTTTTCTGCATCTTCTTCATCCATCAGAATTTGGTGATACCCGGCATAACGACCCACAAAAGATTGGATCTCATGTTTAGCACAATTGTCAATAAGGATATGAATGTTGGGTAAGGGAAAGTTGCCTTTTGGACTTGCTTTGTTTAAATCCCTGTAGTCAACACAAACTCTAGTTTTCCCATCCTTCTTTGGCACTGGCACAACATTTGCTAACCATGTAGTATATCGGACGACCCTGATCACATTTGCACTTAGTTGCTTCGTGAATTCCTCCTTAATGTTATCACTCATATCTGTCTTAAACTTCCTTTATTTTTGTTGGATTTGTGGAAAATTAGGATATGTGGGAAGATTATGGACCACTAAATCAGCACTCAAACCCGGCATGTCATCATACGACCAAGCAAATACATCTATATACTCGAAAAAAACTTGAATTATGGCATCTCTCGTCCTTTGTTCAGTATGGATGCTTATTTTTGTTTCTCTGATTTCTTTAGGACTTCCCGGGTTAATTGCCTCAGTTCCTTTTAAGTTAGGCTTAGGCTTATTCTCATATTGATCCAATTCTATTTTATTTCCTTAAAGGCCTCATCTTCATCATACTCAACTTCTTGATTCATTATTTCGAGAGAGGGTACGGATGATCTCTTACTACATCACTACAAAGTGCTACTGCGAGGATATGACAAGATTTATGTTCTTTGCCACCGCCATGAACTTTGTTCGTCAAGTAATAGAAGAGCTCCATCACCTCCAAGGGGATTTAGTACGCAAGCCTGCGATGAGATCGAATGTTGTCCCCTGGTCCCCAGGGGCATTAGAGACATTAATGTATTCATGATCGTTCAAATCTGTTGGTCCATTTGAGAGTCTGTATTTTCTTTTATTTCAAAGTTCATAATAGGTTGTCGAGTCAGTCATTTTCATTTTTTTCATAATAGGTTGTCGAGTCAGTCATTTTCATTTTAAGTCGGAGTATACTGTTTCCAGTTGAGTCGGAGTCTGTTAATTTCCTTTTAGTAGTTGTAATCAAATGCTTTACTTTATGAAAATTGAAATTTCCAAAAATATTTTCTGTATTTATTTGCCAGAACTATGCTCGATCTAATTAATGCGGGGTCATGATACATAGGAAATATCTACAGAATTCGACCATAACCAAATAAAGAAAAAGAAGAAAAAAGGGAAGAAAATGAGAGAAACATTGGTAAAATAAAGGAGAAAATAAAAAAACGAAAGATGTAGGCAAAACAAATTGAGAGAGGAAAAGGAAAAGAAAAAAAAAACAAGAGTGAAAAGAAAGATGACATAGGATAAGAGTCGGGATGACGCAAGCAATCACGTCTGCGCATCATAGAAACGGATAACATCTTAGGTTCATTCCTCCCCAAACATGGGGCTGCCTATGTGTTGAAACCTAACCACTAACGGTGTTGCCTGTCCTACATCAGACATGTGGTTAGTTCTTGTCGCATTATGGCAACCCACTCCTACAACACTTGGTCCAAGAGCAAGTTGATTATGGCTAATCAAGACATTGATGCCAGTATCATTGATCCCTCGAAAGAGGTAGAGGAATTGGACGCTAATGCAATGAAAGAGGAAATGTACAAACTGAAACAACAAATGGATGAGATGTATCAGGCATGGGTGAGAGGGTAGCCACCGCCAACCTATCCTGCTAATCCGACCTTCATCCCACCACTGGCCCAATCACATGACCATCCCACCACTGATTCACCCTCAAGTTTCCCGTCTACCCGCAATACCAGGGTACGACTTCCCAAGCACCTCCAGCTCCACCAGTTGTTCCTCACCCATTCATCAATTGCTCCCATTTATGTGGCACCCCCTCCCCCACACTCCACAGATCATCAAGTGAGCCTTTGCTTCAAGCTCACGATAATCATTATTACCCACCTGAACCCGCTTACAAAGCCTATGTACCTTACTCTTATGCTCCCCGTTTTGAAATCCCGATGGAGGTTGAAAAACCAGTCAAAAAGCTTGAACAAGAGGAGGTGCTCAGGAAGGTCAGAAGCTTAGAATAATCGTTCCGAGATATGCGAGGGTTAGGTAGCCAGGTGAATGAGGCATTCAAAGACCTTTGTTTATTCCCAGATGTGCAATTGCCTCCAGGTTTTAAGATGCCCAAGTTTGACTTATATGATGGACATGGCGATCCAATCACACATCTAAGGGGTTTTTGTAACAAAGTAAGAGGAGTAGGAGGAAATCATGAACTGCTAATGGCGTACTTCAATCAAATTTTAAGTGGGTAGGCATAGGAATGGTACACCCGGCAGGATCATGATCGACGGTACACTTGGGATGATTTAGCACAAGCATTTGACTCTCATTTTCAATATAATCTTGAAATTGTCCCGGACCGTTCTGTCTTTGATGAAACTGGAGAAGAAACACAATGAGGGCTTCAAAGAATACGGTTTCTGTTGGAGGGAACATGCAACGACGGTCGACGCCCCAATGAAGGAGAGTGAGATGGTAGAATATTTCTTGCAAGCTTTGGAGCCTACATATATTGGTCATCTAGTATCGGCGGTAGGAAAATCCTTCAATGAGGTGGTTATAATGGGAAGTATGGTTGAGGAATGACTCAAATCCAACAAGATCATGAGTTACTCTACAGTTAAAGCAACCACTCAGGCTATCCATAGAGGGACTGGGGGAACATTCGAAAAGAAGAAGAAGGAGGAAGTAGCGATAGCTGGGTCAGGGACTTGGTTCAGGCCTCGGGCTCCATCTCGTTACAGCTAGCCCTATCCTCATCAACAAAAAAACCCACACACTCCATATGGCCCACCACAATACTACTACCCACCTCTGGAACCTCGCTTCTTAGTCCATCATGCACAAATATATACCCAACCTCTCACCTACGCACAATGGCGTGCGCTAGCTCCACAAAATTATTACCTAGCTACCCAAACAACTACCCTCCAAGAGCCTACCAACAACCCCCGAGACCAGCTTTCCAGGCCAACCAAGCTCTTAAAACTGAGAGGGTGCAGAAGAAGAAAACTTTCACGCCATTGGAGAATCATATACCAGCTTATTCCACAGGTTGAGGCAGTTGGATATGTTAAGACCAATCGAAGAAAAATTGCCGAATCCTCCTCCAAGGAATCTGGATTACTCTATCAGTTGTGATAATGTTCTGGTGCCCCGGAACATGATACCAGAAAGTGTTGACATCTGAAGAACGCCATCCAGGAACTTATTGATTCACATCGGGTTAAGGTGCAAGTTCCAGAAGCACCCGACATTAACCAAAACATGTTACCTGCTCATCATGAGACAAATATGATTGAGATAGTGGAAAAATAAGGAGAGCCTAAAAAGCCCTCACAAACTGTA
The DNA here is from genome assembly GCA_034376525.1 of Nicotiana benthamiana. Classification (NCBI taxonomy): domain Eukaryota; kingdom Viridiplantae; phylum Streptophyta; class Magnoliopsida; order Solanales; family Solanaceae; genus Nicotiana; species Nicotiana benthamiana. The sequence goes on along the minus strand of CM067337.1, from coordinate 143,666,445 downwards.
ATTATGATCAAATCCAGTGAAGTTAAGCCAACTGAAAATGTGAGAGGTGAGAAGCCATTGATCAAGATGAAGGAAATAGATAGCAAACCTATTGTGGTGGTTCAGGGGGAGTCATCAAGCATGGTTGCATTGAAACATGAAAAGGCAAAAGTGGTAGTGCACGGGGTAGCTAAGGAATCCGTCATAGTTGTGGAAGGAGCTCACACAGAGCCTGTCATTATAAAGCCGGTAACACAATTGCCAATAGTCAACAACAAAGCCATTCCTTGGAGATATGAACAAGAAATAGTGGTGTACAAAGGGGAGAAAGTTAGAGAAAAAGTTTGTGAAGCCCGAGGTTTGACCCAATCAGGGAGATACTTCACATCTGAGGAGTTAAGAAAAAGCAGGATCCCCATGGATAACCCAGAATCGGTAATGAAAGCTGCATCAGAAGAGGAGGCAAAAAAATTCCTGAAGTAAATGAAAATGCAGGACTACTCAATTATAGAGCAATTGAGGAAAACACCGGCTCAGATCTCTTTTCTCTCCTTGTTAATCCATTCAGATGAGCACCGCCAGGCGTTGATGAAAATTTTGAACGAGGCCCATGTTCCTAACAAGATAGCACTGAAACACTTGGAGAAGATTTCAAACAAGATATTCAAGTTACATCGGGTCACTTTCTCTAACAATGAGCTGCCCATGGAGGGCGCCGAGCATAATAGGGCTCTTTTCATAAATGTGAAGTATGAAGATGATGTGGTCACCCGGGTTCTAGTTGATAACAGGTCTAGCGCGAATATTTGCCTGCTCTCCATATTGAACAAGCTGAAGGTGGATGACAAAATGGTCCTCAAGAATGACATTTGCATTCGAAGGTTCGATGCCGGAGGCAAAGACTCAGTAGGGGATGTAATACTAGAACTGACGATAGGTCCCGTTGAGTTCACCATGGAGTTTCAAGTGCTGGATGTGGTAGTTTCTTATAATCTTTTGTTGGGAAGAACCTGGATTCATGCCGCTATGGCAGTGCCGTCTACTTTGCACCAGATGGTCAAATTTGAATGGGACAGACAGGAGATTGTGGTGTATGGTGAGAATAATCAATGCGCCTTTGGTGATGCCATTGTACCTTTTATTGAAGCTAAAGACAGCAAGGGTCCATGGGTCTATCAGGTCTTCAACATGGTGTCAGTTGAAAATATCCTTGAAGGGGAGCGTGTTCTAACATCAAGGATAGCCGTTACAACAGTCATGGTAGCATTTGAAATGCTAAAGAATGGGTTCGTTCCTGGAAAAGGGTTTGGGGGCCTCACTTCAGGGTATCATACAGCCGGTGTCTCTTCCCACAAACGTAGAGACTTTTGGTTTGGGTTTAAGACCTACAGCTATAGACATAAGGCAAGCCAGAAAGTTAAAGTAGAGGGCATGGGTCCTCCCAAAGCCTATCCCACGGTTGTCCAGATCATTCATCAAACCCAGTGCCAGAAAGTGCCCCGGGTCAACGGTTCCCGTTCCACTGATTGATGCTGATGGAGATTTGGATAAGGGGTTCGAAAGATTGTTCAGTAAGGTAAATATGGTAGAGGCTGGAGAAGGGTCAAGCAAGGAAGATGTGGAGTTTGTGGGACCCCGTGAAAAAATCAACAACAGAGAAGCTACTCCTTTTCCCACTCGGAAGGAGTCTTCCTAGTCGACTTTGAATTTTCTTTCAGTTTAATCTGGATTATCTCTAGGGTTGTAATTCAGATGTTATGTTACGTCCCTTTGGATGTGCAAACCCTGTTATCTTCCCAATTTCAATGAAATGCAATTTCCCTTTTCCTTAGTGCTAATAACTTTCATTTTTCTTTGCTTTTCTTTTCTTTCTTGTACAGTTATTTTTATGCTGGCTCAAATGATCTGACATGTATAAGGACTCTTCGGCCCAGTCTTAATATCGATCTACTTCAGAAGTAATAATTCAAGAAATAGAATATGAGGATGAATTGGAATATGATGAGGAAAGAGCATTAGATGAAATTAGTAAAGAGTTGAGCCATTTTAAGGAAAAGCCCAAGCCAAACCTGAGCGATACAGAAGCAGTAAATTTAGGGGACCTGGATAATATTAGATAAACCAAAATAAGTGTCCATCTGGAGCCACAGCTTAGGGGAGAAATAATTGAAGTGCTGCTTGAATACAAAGATGTTTTTGCACGGTCTTACGATGATATGCCAGGGTTGAGCTCTGACTTGGTGGTTCACAAATTGCCCACCGACCCGGCCTGCCCTCCTGTCAAACAAAAGTTGAGGAAGTTCAATACTGATGTGAGCATGAAAATCAAAGAGGAAGTTACCAAGCAATTTGTGGCCAAGGTTATCCGAGTTACACGATATCCCACGTGGCTAGCCAATGTCGTTCTTGTGCCGAAGAAGATGGGAAAACCAGGGTATGTGTATATTATCATGACCTCAATAAATCAAGTCCAAAGGACAACTTCCCACTGCCAAACATCCATATATTGATTGAAAATTGTGCAAAGCATGAGATTGGGTCCTTCGTAGATTGTTACGCCGGCTACCAACAGATTTTGATGGATGCGGAGAAGACAACATTCATCACTCCATGGGGGATGTATTGCTAGAGAGTCATGCCATTTGGCCTGAAGAATGCTGGGGCAACCTATATGAGGGCGATGAAAACCATCTTTCATGATATGATAAATAAGGAGATTGAGGTCTATGTGGATGATGTAATTGTGAAATTCAGAAAGAAATCCGACCATGTCAGAGATCTGAGGAAATTCTTCCAGAGGCTCCGCAGGTATAATCTCAAAATCAATCCAGCAAAATGCGCATTTGGGGTCCCATCAGGGAAGTTGCTAGGGTTTATAGTCATCTGCCGATGCATTGAACTAGAGTTATCGAAGATCAAAGCTATAAAGGAATTGGAGCCTCCGAGGAACAAAATAGAGGTTATGAGTCTGTTGGGGAGACTAACTACATCAGTCGATTCATTGCTCAGCTCACGACAATCTTCGAGCCCATTTTTAAGTTGTTGAAAAAGGATGTTGCGATTAAATGGATGGGAGAGTGCCAGGAGGCTTTTGAAAAAAATAAAAGAATATTTATCAAACCCACCGGTGTTGGTCCCACCGGAAACAAGAAGGACTTTGATCCTATATCTAACAGTCTTGGACAAATCATTCGGATTTGTGCTAGGTCAGCACGATGTTACTGGGATAAAAGAGCAGGCCATATACTACCTTAGCAAGAAGTTTATGGCCTATGAGATTAAGTATACTCATCTTGAAAGGACGTGATGTGCTCTAACTTGGGTAGCCCAGAAGTTGAAACATTACTTGTCATCGTATACTACTTACCTCATCTCACGTATGGACCCGTTGAAATATATTTTTCAAAAGCCCATGCCCACGGGGAGGCTTGTAAAATGGCAAATCTTGCTCACCAAGTTCGACATTTTCGACATGACTAGGACTGCAATGAAAGCACATGCATTGGCTGGCCATTTGGCCGAGAATACGGTTGACGATGAATATGAACCTTTAAAGACGTACTTCTTAGATGAGGAAATAATGCATATTGATGTGATGGAATAGGGAGAGAAGCCGGGATTGAAATTATTCTTTAATGGGGCCGCCAATATGAAAGTCATCGGGATAGGAGCGGTACTCATTTCTGAAACAGGGCACCATTACCCCGTTATTGCTCAGCTCCACTTTTATTGCACCAATAACATGGCAGAATATGAGGCATGTATTTTGGGTTTGAGGTTAGCTACAGACATGGGTGTCCAGCAAGTTTTGGTCTTGGGAGACTAGGACCTTCTACTACACCAAAGAGTGAGAAACAAGAGATTTAAAGCTCATACCATACCGGCAATGCCTGCATGATCTTTGTCAATGATTCCGGTCAACAGAGTTTAGGCATATCCCCCGAATTCACAACGAGGTTGCTGATGTCTTGCTACTTTGACGTCAATGTTACATCATCCGAATAAGGCTTATGTTGACCCAATACATATCCAAGTAGACGACCAACATGCTTACTGTAATGTGGTGTAGGAAGAGCTTGACGGTGAGCCTTGGTTTCACGATATCAAAGAATATATCAGGATGGGTGTATACCCAGACAGGCCACAAGCGACCAGAAGAGAACAATCCATCGTCTATCAAGCGGGTTTTTCCTTAGTGGAGGGTTGCTATACAAAAGAACGCCTGATCTTGGGTTGCAAAAGTACATAGATACTGGCAAGACACAGCCATTACGAATTAGGTACATTCTGGAGTATGCAGACCGTTTATGAGCGGATATGTTTTGGCGAAAAAGATTCTCCGGGGCAGGGAATTATTGGCTCACCATGGAGTGAGATTGTATAAGTTTTGTGCGCAAATGTCATCAATGTCAGGTGCATGGAGACTTGATTCACTCCCTGCATCTGAATTGCATACAATGTTTGTACCATGGCCCTTCGTTGCCTGGGGCATGGATATAATCGGGCCCATCGAGCCAGCGGCTTCTAACGGACACAGGTTCATTCAGGTGGCTATTGATTATTTTACCAAGTGAATCGAAGCCAAAACTTTCAAGGCAGTGACTAAGAAGGTCGTGGTCGACTTTGTGCATGCAAATATCATTTGTCGGTTAGAATCCAGAAGTCCCTAATCACTGATAATGGAGCAAATCTCAATAGTCATTTGATGAAATAGGTATGTCAGCAGTTCAAGATTATACATCGCAATCCCACCCTATACCGCTCCAAGGCAAATGGAGCAGCCGAGGCAGCCAATACGAACATAGAAAAGATTCTTCGAAAAATGGTGGAAGGGTCCAGGCAATGGCATGAGAAGCTACCCTTTGCATTGCTATGATATTGCACCACTGTTCGCACTTCGGTAAGGGAAACTCCATATTTGTTAGTGTACAGCACCGAAGCAGTAATTCCGGACGAAATTGAAATCCCATTCCTTCGGGTTGTTGCCGAAGCAAAAATTGATGATGAAGAATGGGTCAAAACCCGTATGGAGTAATTGAGTCTGATTGATGAGAAAAAATTGGCAACAATATTTCACGGCCAGTTATATCAACAGAAGATGGCTAGAGCATACAACAAGAAAGTACGTCCAAGAAGGTTTGAAGTGGGTCAGTTGGTATTAAAACGCATCCTCCCTTATCAGGCAGAGGAAAAGGGGAAGTTCGCCCCAAAATCCTCAGGGGCTCTATAAGGCGACAAGAATTGAGAGAAACAAAAACGGGAGAGTCTTATCTGTGAAAAACCTCACGGGCACCGTAAGACGAAAGCAAGGGCAAGAGAGCAAATAAACGGGGAAATCCGTTCAGAAGACCACAAGTCAAGAAACGTTAGGGTTTGGTTTCATAAATTGGGTTAAAAATGATTACAACAACAAAGCATGGCAACCGAAGGCCGATCATCTAGACAGACTGGGTCGACTAAGCCGAAGTGCATGTCATGATCATGAAAACCAGCTGTTCCTTCACAGATAAGTTTCTTTTCTTCTCATCTCAATAGTCGCCAAATTTGGAATTCTTTTATTCTAAGATAATTCAGAGTCATTGCATTTGATTTTCATTCGCGTCTCCAAAGCCATTTTCTTTAAGCAAGCAGGAGAGAAATTTCAAAGCTTAATATCAGTTTCTGAATGGCAAATCACATGCCGGTCAAAAACGTAACAAAGGCAGCAAAAGATGAAACAGAAAAGGGAAGGATCCACAAAAGTTTCATTAGTAAACGGATTCGGTAATCTCAAGGAGGATGCAAGGATTTTGGAAAAAAGGGTCATAAGTACAACACAAATATGGGAGAACAGAGTAAAGCCACAAGGGTTTAGGGGTCAGCCGAGCATAGTACACTGACTCGGTAATCTCAAAAAAGATATAATAATTCTGGTAAAAAGGGTCAGGAGTGTAACAAAATAACGGGGAAGCAAAGTAAGGCCATAAGGGTTCAGGGGGTCAACCGAGCAACTCAGGAAACTCATCATTAGTGCGGGAAACTAAACACAAAGAAACACGACAGTGGGGAGGCCGCTTTCAACAAGAATGTTGCAAGCTACCCACCAGTTTCAAACTAATAAGTTCTTTTTGATTGACACGGGAGCATAAAATTCCAGAAGATCCTAAGGGAAGTCATCTACGGGGAAAGGCAAGCACATTGCAAGTATGATCAAGAATCTCAGGACACTCCTGAAAAATAGGATTCAGTAAAATTCAACAAGGAACATATCCGACAAAAATATTCTCCCCAACAAGAGTTATCATGACCCGCCTGAATAATAGGACGAAACTTTAACTAGTAATCCATAGCAGAAACAACCGAAAGTTAGAATTAACATTTAGTCTGGAACCCACAAGACACTCCTGGAAAATGGAATTAGCCTAAAGGTTGGAAGTAATAATGAATAGCAAAGAGCATAAAGTGACTAGCATGTTGAAATATGATTCAGTTAAGAGTTGTCAGGAGCCTACTGGAAAATGGGACTCAGTTTAAAGCTCAAGCAGTCAGGGGTAACAAGGTCAGGCACAAATATTTCCCCAACAAGAGTCGTCAGGACCCTTCTGGATAATGGGATGTAGATCTAATTACTAATCCCTAGTAGACACACCTTGTCATCTAATTGTCAGGACCCGCCCGGATAATGGGAAGTAGCTTTAATCACCGGTCCTAGTAGATCCCCAACAGATATAACTCAGATAACAAGACATAGTGGAAAATAATACCTTTTGAGAAACATAACCTAATCTTAAAGTTTCCATCAGTTAAGAGTTGTCAGGACCCTTCTCAATAATGGGATTTAGTTTTAGATATATTTGGTAATGGGATTTGATTAACACTCACAGATGCACCTAGCACCAAACTGGGGCGGAAAAATTTCTTATGTTTTATTTGTTTTGTTGTGATAAGGTTTAAAGGCAGAAGTCTCAGGTAATACTTTTCAAATTTCAAGCTTTGGTAATCAGGCGTCCACCTGGAGAACAAGGGAATACTTTTCAAATTGCAAGGTTTGGTAATCAGGCGCCCACCTGGAGGACAAGGGAATATTTTTCAAGTTTCAAGTTTTGGTAATCAGGCGCCCACTTAGAGAACAAGTAAATGTTTTTCAAGTCGCAAGTTTTGGTAATCAGGCGGCCACCTGGAGAACAAAGGAATATTTTTCAAGTTTCAAGTTTCGGTAATCAGGCGCCCACCTAGAGAACAAAGGAATATTTTTCAAGTTTCAAGTTTGGGTAATCAGGCGTCCACCTGGAGAACAAAGGAATATTTTTCAAATTTCAAGCTTTGGTAATCAGGCGCCCACCTAGAGAACAAGGGAATATTTTTCAAATTGCAAGTTTTGGTAACACCTGGAGAACAAGGGAATACTTTTCAAGTTTCAAGTTTTGGTAATCAGGCGCCCACATATATAGCAAGGCAATAACTTTCAAGTTTTACGTTTTGGTAATCAGGCGCCCACCTGGAGAACAAGTAAATACTTTTCAAGTTTCAAGTTTTGGTACTCAGGCGCCCACCTGCAGAACAAGGGAATACAATTCAAGCATCAACATGAAGAAGAAGAAGAAGAAAAATAGCAATAGGGCAACAGGAAATTCCACGGAAGAAAGTACATCAAGACAAGAAGAAGCTTCTCAGGGAGTTACACAAAGCAACAAGGCAACAAAGATCAAGAGCAAGTTTGAAGAAATAGATAGGTTTGTTTTGTAATTCATAGTTCGTAGCTTAGTATAGCTTCTTTTTAGTTTTACGTGGTGTAATAAGGGGGTCTAGCAAGCAGCAACATTAAGGTCACAGCTTCGGTAGTCCCAACTACCAAACACTCCTGAACTACACTGATCTGATTCCTCTGTAGCCGAGGATATGTAGGCAACCTCTGAAGCAGGGTGAGGTCAAGATTTTCAAAAATGCTTCTCACGAAATATTCAAACGGGCAAAACTAGCTCGTGTCCGCTCACTTATCATTGCACAAAAACTATTCGTGTTTCCACGCAAAGAGGGGCAACTGTGAGCATGTGATTTTTTCCCTATATGAATTATTCCCATAAATTCAAACAAAATATTTTTCCTTGTTCATTTGCAATTTTTGATTTTTCGTGGCATTTTCTGTTAATGGTTTGTATTTGTTTGTGCATATTTCTTTTATCTTAATTAAAGGAAAATACGAAATATGTGGCATATGCACTTAGGATTCAATCTTGCATTTTGAGAATTAATTAGTAATTGGTCCATTTTATTAAAAAAGAAATTCAAAAATATTTAATTTGCACTTTAATTATAATTTTGATATTTAGGTGATTTATTTTCTTTTAGTTTTGCTTTAACTAATTATGGTAATTATTATTTAGGATTAATTAGCATCTCTTATAGGTCAATTGTGCATTTATTTTTTTCTAATTTAGGATTTTAATTTAATTTTAAAAAAGAAAGAAAAAAAGAAAGAAAGGAAAATAAAATCTAGAAATTGAGGCCTAAATTGGGCCAAATTCGCCCAAATTAACCTAGACCCAGCCCAAACCCGAGCCCCGACCCAGTCCAGCCCCACCGGCTACAAAACGACATTGTTTATCCTTTGATCAATCCTGGCCGTCAAGGATTTATGATGTAACAGCCAGGAACTCGGATTTCCCTCACATATAATGGTCCGAATGGCCCCTAGCCCTCCAAGTGACGTCTCTAACACCATCTCACAGAAACCCTAACGTCGTCGGCCGGAATTCGCCTCCGCCGGCGGCAGTGTTCTAAACTGTGCCAAATTAACACCAGTTATTCGTCTCATTACCCCCTATTCAACCATCCAACTCTCGCCCTTCGAATCATTCTCAGGCGTGTCGAATATTTTGATTCAGTGACCTCCGGCTCCGCCCTCCGCCGTGTCCGGCAGCGCAACTTCAAAATGGCCTGAAAATCACACCAAACAACCCCCATACCTCCCTCATCCCAAATCCGTGAATCACTTCCTTCAAATAACCCTACGATGGCTCTAATCTTGGTTTGAAGATCTGGACCATGCATGAAGATCGTTTGTCGTAGTTGTACTGGGTCGATTCTGCTTTCTAATAGCAATATTTGTCTGTTGAATCAAGAACAAACAATCAGTGTTATTAGAAGACAAAATCAATTGGTCAAATTTCCCAAACGTCGCATCGATCCAGTAAGTTTGTTTCACCCCTCATTTGTGTTTCTTCCTTCTTTCATATTCATTATCGTCCATCACTAGCTTGTTAGCTTCTCCTTTTGTTTCTTTCATTTCAGAAATTTGCGTATTTTCAATTTGTGTATCCTATTATGCATGTAGACTTAATCTAGATTTTTCATAGGTTCTACTTGTTTAAGCTTTCTCAAAATGGTTTTAATGTTATTTTTAATATTTATTTTCATAATTTAATGTCGTTTGTTTCTTTTTCTGTTTAGCTGATTTTATTTAATTGCCTGGTCCATTTGTTTCCCCTGTTTTAGATATAAGAAAGAATTAGTGTGGTGTTTTAATTGTGTGATTAGAACTTAGGTGTAAATAATACTATTTGAATGCTATCAGAAATCAATTGTGGTTTAATGGCAAGAATATAGGAGTTTTATGCTGTTAGATTCAATTTTCGACTATTAGCTATTAGCTTTTTAGGTTCTGAAATTTGTCTAACACTTCTAGGGTTGTATTTGAATAAATAAAACTTGTGAGACTAAGGGTCAGTCTTGGTTTGGCAAGGTAAATAACTAGTATTAGAGGGATGGCTTAGGAATAGGACATGGGGAATCTTTTCCCAACATCTTTGGAAGCTTCTGGGGGGGGGGGGGGTCTAATAGTAAATTGTACGGTTAACTTGGTCCAAAAGAAAGGGACTATGAAGCAAGATAAAAATCAAATGGTTGCCCTAGTCCTTGCCTACAAAGGCATTATATACTTGCCTTGCAAGTGAGTTTCGAGAAGAATTGAGGAGATAAAAATCAGAAAAAGCTGAAGCGACTAGAGAAAAGTGAAAAGGACATTATTCCATTGAACTCTTGTTCTGAATTTCGAAGTTTTCTTTCACTATTCGAATAATTTCTGATTCATTTTAGGTGAAAAATGGTTTGAATTTGGGTATTGAAAGAGCTGGGTTAATTCTGCTGATTGGTTCACTACTTTATTGAGTTTTCTGGTTGGATTTCACTATTGCATTGCTAGAGTGGTTGGATCTGAGATGACTGCTCTTGCATGTTGTTGACCTTCTCATTTCTCTGTTATTTTGCTCTCTAGGTATCTCTCTGGCCTATGTAGACTGTGTAATTCGATTGAAACTTGGAGGAATACAAGCTGTGTTCAACTTAGACTTTTTCTTTACTTTTCATGTTGTTTTAACATTATGTAGTAACTGTGTAGTGATAAGTGTTACGTGAGTTAACGCTTACATGTCATAAATCAAGTTTATTTACCGCTTGGTAGTGAGAAAGATGTAATTAGCTGGAATTTTATGTGGTACATGTAATCTAACTCAGGCTGAAATACTTAGATGAACAATCTATTATTCTAGATCGAGGCATATGTGTTAGTTTTATTTCATTTCTGAGCTTGGTTTTGTATTATTAAGTCTATCGTTGCTATAGTTTGTAAGTTAATATTTGGCATGCTGTGGTTGAATGTTGGTTATACCTGTGAATTTCATGTTTTGAATGTACATTGTGGGAGTTATGGTGCTAGATGATTCAATTGACCCATGCATGTGTAGATCTGGTTCAGTCAATTTGAAGTAAATGCATGCTTTTAGGATTCATTCATGATTCATGTTTATTGAGATAACCAGTATAGATTAGAGAAACAAAAATTTTAACTAAAAATATATGTTAATAGGTGCTTTGTGTGCTCTAGAAACCATGAAAATTTTGTTTTAAGGGTTGTGTATGACGTTATATGTTAAATAACAAGGTTATAATGAATAGATTGTTACTGGACTGTGTTCTCAGTACAAACATGATTCAAGAGGTTTCAAAAATTAGAACTAAATTCTGATTGTCTTTAAGCATGATATTGGTATTTTGTGATCGTTTATGTGCATTGAACCATGAGGCGGATTTGCCGTATGTATTCCAATTGCTTTAAAGGCATAATTCTGATCGTTGTCACGGGGGTTCGAAGCGAGAGCCCTTTGTGAAGATTGTTTTTGGCATACTTCAGGAGCGCTGGGCTCTTTTGGGCCAAAACGCAGCAAGTCATGAGACCCAAAGCTTCTCACCCCGATGATTGTGTTAAACTAATGGACTTCACACCAAGCCTAGTCTCATTTCTGAAGTAAGGTAGACGATAATAGGGCCCTTTCAGCATCACTTATTTGTTGTTTTCTAGAAATTTGTTCGAAACGTGCCATGAAATAAAATTAGACAATGAATGCCCTTGTGAATATGTTTAGAACTACTTTAATTAGAATAAGTTGAGGTGCGCCACGCCAAATAAAATTACAAATTGTGTGGCCCTCTTTATTATTTCCTTAAAAAATATTTAGAACTCAAGGCGTGCCATTTAGCTTATTTTCATGGCCTAGCAAAGTTAACAACATGTCAGTTGCTTTTAGGCACGTCACTTAATAATTTACCTTCTTAAACTCGGGTGCGCATTTATATGACCCAAATCCAAATCTCAACGATGTGAAAATGTGTCAAAAGCCGCGGGTGCATTTATGTGATGTGATTCCAGGCGTGTTTTAATAACATTGCAATTCTTCTCTAAAAATGAATAAAAGCAATTAAAAGTAAAATTGCACATAGGTTCAAAATGCTTTCAAAATCAGATAATTAAGCCAAATTATGACAGTTGAGCGACCGTGCTAGAACCGTGGAACTCGAGAATTTCTAACACCTTCTCCCGGGTTAACAGAATTCCTTACCCAGATTTTTGGCTCGTAGACTGTATACAGAGTCAAACTTTCCTCGATTCGGGATTTGAACCGATGACTTGGGACACCATTAATTATCCCATGTGGCAACTCTGAGAATCTCATAAATAAATAAACCCCGTTTCGATTGTCCTTTAATTGGAAAAACTTCCTTATTTACACCCTTCACCGGGGTTGTAGTGTTAAAAAAGGAGGTGTGACAATATGAACTTTCCTCAAAAAATGGGAAACAAAACACACAAAAATTAGAATATAGAAAACTGTACTCAACATCGTACTATTGCAGCGTGCAACCTGATCTAAATAGCATGCCCGTGGCGGCGTACCACCCGATCCACATATAAAATTCACATAAGGAGGTACACACCGAGCTAAATTTCTCATTACTACGAAATACCTAATATCGATCACATGCACGGCTAAGTACATAATACCATCCCCGGAGAGACATATAGCGCCATAAGCTAAAAAACTCAAGCACAACTAAAGTGCGATATATGATCTGAATCTCAAGAGCCATCCTGCTCTCATAACACTATCACTACACGGAACCTCAACACATAAGAAATTTACCAAGCCGTCTCACAACTCATACGACACAATATAGTATCACATGAAATAGACGACGACTACATAACATGCAATGCTGAAATGAACACATCTGCCCTAATATAGAGCCCATATTCATATTTAAATCCACCCATCAACCTCGAGCGGAATCTGATCGCACCGTAGTAGGCTAATAACCTTTCAAGGGTTCATAATAACCTTTTTTCTCAAAACTCACAAGAACAACCATCATAACCGGAGTAAACCTCCACAGTCCACAACCCGATAAACCGAGTGTCCTTCGGGCACAAACTCTCAAATTAGCGATATTACCAAAATCTTCATACTTGGATTAAATTCCCAATCAATCAAGGGAATGCATGACACACACATTCAATCTTCTCGTGAGACACTCTCTCACAACCTTCTGCACCAGTTAACACGTCTGTACATTCATACCACCAGCCGCTATAAAGCTATATAGAAAATCAAGAATCCGTAACCAGGATACAAAGCCTCATACACAAACATTGATATCAGGTGACACTGAAAATACTACCGACTTGGTATATATATTCAAATCCCTTTTCCTGCTCATCCGAGCTTGTGACGTCCTTGCCAACAACGAACCGCAACCTCGGTTCCTCACTTTCAATTTTCATACTGCTCACTGCACCTAACATGCCAATATGTGACAAAATATGAATTTCATCATAAATTCTTGAACCACTAATAGGGTAAACACTTCATCATATAGGAACCTTTTGCTCATCTCATTCCAAGAGAGCCATAGAAACACGCGAGTAAATTCTCATAACCGTTGAACATTCAAATCCTAAAGTAGTGGTCTAAACCACCATAACCCTTCTGGGATTTGCCCACACATAACAGGCCATAACACTTGGATACTCCTAAATAAAATCAATTACAGCGGCCATCAAACCTTGCACATATCGTCAAAAATTACCTTCATAACTCAATCACTCTGAAGGAACTGATCACTGCCACCAATACACCAATTCAACAATGGATATCCAATCTAAATTCTTCTAATTTATCCTTAATCATCACAGAAACCATAATAACTCCAATCAACACATAACAAACTCAATCTGCACTCCTCCCGAGTGGGCTTGTATCACGAGACCATGCTGTCTTAAATCCCGTAAATCTTCTCATACCCTCCTTGTGCGCATATTTGCATCTTCATCTGATATAGCCATTCTGAAATTCTCTTTGCGAATTCGTAATCGTTCTCTTTCATTCCTCCAAAATCTATACTACAATTCGAAGATATCATAGAACATTCCTAGCCTCTTTTTATAATCCGCTGCAAAGCTCGATTCTTAACTATACTTATGGACTCGAAATCCTTAGGTGCCATTCCTTAACATTTGAATCCACTAGGACCGTTATTAAGAGCCACCCACTCTGACTTTTCCTGAATATAACCAACTCCAATACTCTTCTAGCACATGAACACCCTATCAACAAAGCACCCGGCTGAGTCACTTTCCTTGCAACCCGCATCTACACAAAGCGTAAATCTTGAACCTTACCCAAGCCTGAACATAATTGATAGGGCCATTTATGGCACACATCTTTTGAACCAGTTTCTCAAATTACCACTTATATTATTTTCCCTTAGCGAAAATAACTCGCTATTATGCCGATAGCCAGAAACCTCACAAGTGGATAACCATGCAACCCAATTGTAGGTGATGGACTCTCCCACTTAGCTTAGGGATACTATTACACAACTCTGGAACCCACCAAGATTCTTTTTCTCTTATTGACATAACCTTGCACAACCAACCATCAAATTCCTAAAAATCCTTCTGTTAGCATTTCATGAACACTCTGAATCTCTAGCAACATTCACATATTCGATTTCTTACTGGATATCCTGTAGGATTCTTCACAGCACGCGACCCTTGATATGCTTATAGGAGGTTACCCTCCAGTCAAAATTACATGCCGACATCTCCCAACAGTGTTGCAATGAACACTTACTACGAATTAGTAACCCATCCTAAGCCCATGCTCATTCACTAGCTGCACAAATCCGTTCACTCCTCATGGACATCAACCAAATATGAGACAATACCATCCAATTCGAGGTCATTTTGTATCCTTCTCCGTATCAAACAACTCCTTTTTGTTACATCCAACCTTCCACTGTATAGTAGGAAATAATACAAATTAAGCCCGTAGACCCAATCACCTTCCATTAAAATTCCCAAATCGCTTTAAACTTTCCTTAAGAGAGGGTGGGGGTAGGGGTGTAATTATCCTGCCATTGAACTCATATGCTACTATGCCATTCTCCCACTTTGGGCAAACTCACTTCTTTAAGAAACTACTCGACTTTGCTTCTTACACCTATCCTTCTTAAGTTTAACTACCACATGTCACTTTCCACATGTCATTCCTCATCCTTTCCTGCTCAGCTAATGCCTTTAATAAAAATCTATCTCAGCAGCTCTTGAACCAATAGACTGCTACTAACTTTATACCTTTCTAAAGACCTTATTTTCTCGAGCCATTAATATTAGAAACATCAAGTCAATCCTAGACCACCGTACCCTGTGATCTTTGACAACCGTGTTTCTAATACTATCTCACCATATCCTGCCCCAAAGGCGAATTGTAGAAGATCATAACACCGATGAACTTAACACATTCAGTCAAGGGAGACGACACCACATCATAAATGAAATTACACCATGCTATAAAATACCAAGTATCATTACTCCATCAACCCAAAACTGAACAATTATAGTTTGATTGCCTTTCCTCCGCGGGGAATGAAATATCAAATATTTGAATCATGTATTGAGAAAACCTCCTTCCAAGTCATGCACTGCTTCCACGCATGGACAAGCATCCCACCATCACATCAATACCATGCGATAACCATTCATGAGAATCATAGCAACTTGTGCATAGCCTCAAAGCTCTCAGAAATACATCTACTGAGTTGAAATGATAGAATATCCTTCCGTAATGCGAAGAAAATAGTCCAATCAACTACGCATGGAGAAATATCCCGCACCACATCTGTAGTACCATTAAAATTCCTCAATTATTGATTTATAGTAAGCGCTTCGCATCTCATAAGAACGAGTAGGAAGGAAGCAAAGGCATAAGCCCCGTAGGAATCAAACCGCATAATAAGGAATCAAGAAAGGAAGTGCTCCAGCAGCTATGTAGCCTCTCGCAGAAAAGCACATACGTTTCCATACTAATCTACAAGACTCTACTAGACTTGCTCATGACTCGTGAGACCTAAAGGGAAGCTAGCACTCTGATACCATGTTGTCACGATCCAAAATCCACTAAGGGTCGTGATGGTGTCGGACACCACTGCCAAGCAAGCCAACACCAAGAAGTTAATTAAATTCTCATTTTTAGTATTTATTGAAATTATTTATTTTATATATTAAACGATAATAATGCAATTCACTGAATAGATAATGATGTCTTTTACAAACATAATGTTGAATAATCCCAGAATGATCCCGAAACCCGATGTCACAAGTGCATGAGAAATTTCAAGGAAATAAAATACAACACGATATCTATCCAGAATACAGTTGAACAGAAAAGAACTACTATACTCTGAAGGAGACTTTTCTGGACGTGGGTCTTCTCGATAGGTGCAGCTCACATAAGCCTCCATATCAACCATATTGTTGCGTCAAACTAGGCCACTAGATATGCATGTGCCTGTGCAACAAAAATGCACAACAAGTGTAGAATGAGTACGAAAATAATGTATACCTAATAAGTATCCCATCAAATCTCGAAGAAGAAGAGACAAGAGATCGACTTCGACACTTTCTAGTCATCCAATAATGATATATTAATAATATAATAAATTTAGCATTTTATAAAAAATGATTGTAACTCAATAGCATGAAGCAAGTAAAGAATTCTTTCACTAATAGGAATTTTCAAATTTATTTTCATCATTTATACATTTATTTCAAGTGAGGGAGGAAATATCATCATCTACAATTTGCAAGTCAAGCAAATACAAACATGCACAATTCATGCCGAGGCCGTATGTGTTGATCCAATAATATTTAAACTGTGCACTATCATAGGGTCGGATGGCGCGAACCAAAAGTGCATCTATTATCCTGTTCACGAATCATACATGAGACGTGGTCAAATATAAATAAACATAACAAATAGTCAATCAAGAATTCATCAAGGAGAAATTATTCAAGGAAAAGCAATTTCTCTTTTGAAAGTTCATAAAACGATGTCTATCCTGTTAGAAATTTATCAACAAAGTTCATATGTTTTAGTATTTAAATTGACAACAAGGTTGCAAATATTTACAAGTAAAGCATGCTTTTGGTTCCTAAACTATCCGGTCTTAAGCATAATGGTAGCTACACACGGACTCTTATCACCTCTTGCATACGTAGCTCCCACAATAGTAGCACATAGTTAATTATTTCACCTTTTGGAACAATTTCCTCTTACAAGGTTAGAAAGGAGACTCACCTCGCTCTAAAGTTCCATAAGTCAAAAAGTTGATAAAATTACCCTCATGACCACGTGCCCGGATTTCAAAATTTTTTGAAGATAAAATATACCCACAACCCCACTAACTCAAATATATAATTTTCTCTCAATTCATCCCAAATTTGTGGTAATAATCCAAAAATATAAATTCTAGGTCTTCTACCCAAAAGCCAAATTTATACTAATTTTTATGTTAAAATTAATGCATGATGAATGTATTTAACTCATAATAAGTGGGGATAACTTACCTTGCCATTTTTTTTATGAAAACCCCCTCTTGAAACCCTCCAATAATCGCCCAAGCTAAGAGAAAATGAAAGAAAATAGGCCAAATCCCGTCTTAAAACAACTCACTTCCCAGCAATGCCTCTTCTTTGAGAACACACAAGTGCCCTCGAATTCGCGAAGTACAACCTGTTTCAGCCTCAAAATTTCTTCTTCGCGTTCGTGGCCCGGTGATCGCGTTCGTGATGGCCAGCTACCCAGACTCTACACGTTCGCATTCCAGGTCTCGCGTTCGCGTAGGCCAACGATCTCGGGCCTGACTCCACTCTTTCCTTCTACACGTTCGCATTTGCCCATCTGTGTTTGTGATGATAGGCTATAACTGTGTATTTTAGTCATTATTACATGCTAATTTGTTGCAATTTAATTGAGTTTGAGCTTTAACCACTAGTATTTTATACTAACTATGTGTTTTATGCCTTGTATGAGTGATTCCGATCTATATAGATGTTATGGAACGAATTCAAGTGATTTGAAGCTATCTGAGTAAAAGTCCAAGGAATTAAGCCAGGATTGTGTCAGGGGTCAAATTTTATATCTAAGAACAAACGAAGACTCGAGTAGGCATATTGAAATAAATTAGACATAACTCTTTTTTCAGAACTCCATTTGGACTATATAGTATATTGTTAGAAATCTAACTCAAAGGAATATAAATTTTATGGTATACGCTCTTTCAAATTCCAAACTTAACAGGGTGAAAAATGCGGTCGAAACTGCAATAGCGGACCTGGTCGCGGACTGAGGTAGTGCACTTATTAATATGCGCGGCCACTAGTGCAGTCACTAGCGCGCTCCAGGCCTGGAAGCTTGTCATTTTTTGCGTAGGAGAAGGTATAATTGTTTAGGCCTGACCCTACTTGGTATATATACATAGAAAAACAATATTTTGAGAAGTTGGACATATTTTTGACACAGATTCGACTTAAGGAGGCAGGGACACAATAGGAGCAAGGCAGGAAATTCTTCTACGAGTTTTTTTTTCCTCTCATATCTTTCATTGTTGGTTATGACTTTTAGTGTTATAGTTTTACATATTATTATTAATAGCTAATTTGTTATCTAAGGTTTTGATGGAACCTTTTATAGGATAAATTCTTGATATGTTTTTATATAATTGAGCCGCAATATTTTCTCTATTTGTTCAACTATATTATTCTTGTGGTTGATTGAAGGACCCTCAATTAGTTGTGCCTATTTAGTATGTATTACTGGGGGAGAGTGCATATTTAGGTAGTTATTGAACAACATCACTCCTGACGTATGTGAGGAATCAATAACCACTAGTTCAAAGGTGAGATTAGGGATAACGAAACCACGGGTGCGATCTAAGTGAGCTGTAACTAAAGCCGGCTAGCGTAACTCGGAGAGTATGTCTAATAAATTATTGTAATTATTCGGCAGAGAATTATAACTCGCAGAGAGATCCTGATCGGTAGAGAATACATAGGCGAAATTATAAAAGACATAGCGGGAAGGATTCCGACAATTAGGAAAATCATAATTCTGGACCTCCTTAATATTTTCTCCAACCTGTAGTATCTTTAGTATTAATTTATTATTTTAATTTGTTAGCTAGGTAGTTAAACACAAGAATCATAATATTTATAATTAGGAATTGTTAAAATTTGTATTCTTGGTTATAGTGAACAACTGCAGCTAAGCCTTAGTTCTTTGTGGGATTCGACTCCGGACTTATAAACCGGATTATATTTGCAACGACCGCTTTGTACCTTTTTTAAGGCATAGTTGGGCGTGATCAGTTTGCATAGTCAACTAACCCCACCCCTTCGCGTTCTGACCTCCACTTTGCGTTCGCCTAGGCCAAATCCAGTAGCCTCCCAACTTCCTCTTCGCGAACGCGGAACTCCTTTCGCGTTAATGAAGAAGGAAACCAAAAACAGAAATCGGCAGCAACAACATAGCCCGAAATGATCCGAAACCAACCTGAAACATACCCTAGGCCCCGGGACCTCGTCCAAATCACACAAACCAGCCCCATAACATTACACGGATCCGTTCGAGGCCTCAAATCACATCAAGCAATACTAAAACCATAAATCGCCCTCCAATTTCAAATAAAATTCTGATAATATTGTTCAATAAAAAATTTGCAATGTATTACAAATACCAAAGTTTTTAAGTTCTTCCCAACAACAATATTCTCGTTATTAAGAATGATAAAAGAAACACGATAAGAGATTTTTATGTTTAGTTGGCATCTTCCATGAAGTGCTCGTGAATCATGTGTCACTAAGATTCCATTTACACGATAAAGTTTAATTTATATACACATGAACGGGGTAAATTTTATAAAGGTTACATAACTACAATTTTTATTCCATCAAAATCATATAA
Organism: Nicotiana benthamiana; assembly: GCA_034376525.1. Classification (NCBI taxonomy): domain Eukaryota; kingdom Viridiplantae; phylum Streptophyta; class Magnoliopsida; order Solanales; family Solanaceae; genus Nicotiana; species Nicotiana benthamiana. The sequence goes on along the minus strand of CM067337.1, from coordinate 143,646,853 downwards.
TTATATTTTTTCAACATAAACATCACAAAACTTTTATCTACTCACCCTAAAGCCACAATTACCGAAAAATCTAATGCAATATTTTTTTTACTCCATATTATTCATTTTTTATTTATTTTTATGCTAATAATATTGACCAAGTTACGAGAGAACCAACCTGAACCGACCCCACCTGACCCCAATTGAATCAACAAATTTGATTTAAATGAAGAATTTTTTATTCCAAAGGAATTTTATATGAAAGAGATTTATAAAATTATGTGAGATGAACCGGATATGGATATGACTTTTCAAAGTAATATTTTTTCTTTCTTTCTTTCTTGGAGTATTATACATGAAATTAGGGGGGGGGGGGGGGGGAGCGAGAAGGGGAATAAGAAGTATGGATGAGGAGATAGATATTCAGAATCGAAGAGATTGGAGGCAATAATCATTATCAATTTGGATGAAAGTCTTGAAAACAGAAAAGAAAAAGAAAAGTATGAATATGAGGATAAATAGCATGTATATCGGGGAAGAGGGTTCACTTATGTTTCTTTAGTATATTTTACTTATGTGTATGAATTTTGGGTCCGGTTGGATAGTGTTGGTCGGTCATGTTTTAGGATTAATATTTATTAAAATAAAAAAGAGATATGGAGTAAAAAAATATGCATCGTGCTAAGAAACTAAATTAAAATAACAATTTGAAATAAGAAAATAGACAAGAATGTAGAGAGCAAGAGATGAGAGCTTCTTATTTCTTTTAACTGTTTCAAGTGTGTACAATGTGATTCACAAAACCTCTATTTATAGGATGACATTGAGGTATACAAAGGGATTCACAAAACCTCTATTTATAGGATGACATTGAGGTATACAAAGGGATATCATAAACATAATATTAACTATTGAGATAATGGAGGAAGATCGTGGGGAGGTAATGAAAATGTGGGAATTACAACAATAATGGTGAGAAGTAGTAAGGATTATTTACATAATGGAGAAAAGCAGTGGGAGTTATATTTGATTAGTGAAGAACCATATCATATGTATTTTATAACATTCCCCTTGGATGTCCATAGATAATATGCCTCGTTAAAACCTTACTATGAAAAAACCTTGTGAGAAAAAATCTTAGTGAAGGAAAAAGAGTACATATATCTTGTAATACACATTATTTGTTATCTCATTAAAAATCTCGCAAGAAAAACCTAGTGGGATGAAATCTTATCTAAGGAAAAAAGAGTACAATGCGTATTTTCCTCCCCTGATGAAAATATCAATTTGTTTCTCCGAGATGACATGTTCCGATCTTGTATATCAACTTCTCAAATGTTGAGGTTGCTCACGCTTCACCGAACAGAACACCAAATTATCAAGCGAATACATTTGTTGAACATTTATTTCACCATACAGTGAAGATTATGTCTGATAAGAACTTTGATGAAATATATGCTTTATTCTGTCTCCTTCATTATATCCTTATTTCAACTAAGATAAACAATCATCATCGTCTTCACTATTATTAGAATCTTCTCTTCAACGAAAAGTCACACATATATTGTGTGTTGAGTCACTTGCTTTATCAATTGCTGGTATATTGAAATGACTTGAATAATTATTAACAATTGTCTTCCTTTTGAAATAATAATATGGAAGTACTATCACGTACAAATACATTGTCTGACGAACAAACTTCAGAAAAAGCCTGTATTTACATAACCAACAAAATATTGACAATATTTGTTAGAATAAATAAATATAACATATATATATATATATATATATATATATATATATATATATATATATATATATATATATATATATATATATATATATATCAAGAATTCCTTTTGCAATATAGTACAAATAGTATTCCAATATCTTCATATAAGAATAAAATTATATCTCGCTAGCATATTATTATACTCAATATACATAGTGCACCATGCAATAAACAAAAAAATAAATCATGTATGCCATGATTTGTCTAATCCACTTAACGGTTTGTTGAAATTTTATTTAATAAATTTCTTGAAATCTTGATATGCTTCAGAACAATTTAAACCCTTCAATGACTTTTATTATACACTTATTAAATATATTGTCAGACCAATACCTGAAATGACTATATCTACCACAAGAGAACATGTCTTTATATAATTAATGGCAGGATATTTACAAATCTTCTTGTGCCACAAGTTGTCTTCATGTCTATCGACTTGATTTTTATTTAACCTTTTGCACAAGAATACATTTATACCTCCGCTGGCTTTATACATTTAGGTTTTAGGACTATTCGTCCAACTTCACATTTTTTATGTGAAGTCAATGTTTATTGCGTACTTTACATTTGGCCAATCATTTATCTATCCAAATTTCATAACAGATTTGAGCTCAAGATCCTCATCAATATTAATAATATGAGCGCCACATTATATCAACAATAATGCCGACGATCATTTTACGTTGGTTCCATCATCAATCAATAAACACATAACTTATCGAGATTTTATTATTTCAGGTACCTGAACCGCTCCCATGAGGTCTTATAAACTGACATGTCATGGTGCTCTTATAAAGCACTTGCCTCCTTACTATGACCATTTTTATTATTTGTTTCCTCATTCTTCAAGGAATTTTATCTTTGGAACCGAATTGTCTATTATGCTTGATGTGTGCCATAGACTATGTCTATCATGAACTTTATTTGATTTGGAGCATTAGCAACTGAAATATGACATTTAGCTTTGGGTCAGCAAATGCGCCTGTCATTATTTTACAAATGAATTATAACTTGAACATCAAGTTCATATTTTCTTGTACGAGGATCTAGGTGTACTCATAATAATTCCATGTATTACTTTTTCAGCTGCATTTTTTCTCCCCCTAATGTTGGGATTACCAATGCATATCCCCAACCTTCTTTGGGGATCCATCTTTGTGTATTGTGGTGAAAAAAATAAATCATATAGGACATCCATATCTCTAGATGGAAATTATTTGGCACCTAACCCCGAATCAATTGTGATAGGGAGAATTTATCATAACTTGTTGGCAAGATGTATAGAAGTGCTACTATATCTTAAATAATACACCTCATACCAAATTTCTATTCGAGGGTTTTGTTCTCATAACTAATGGTTTAGCTTAATTGGAGGCATACAATTTCTACTAACCAACTTAGATTTTAAACCAGCACTATTCAGATAAATTATCATAATTTATATTCTAGAACTTTGTTCTAATACTTTGAGCAAGTAATCTTGCAAAAGCCAAACTGCAAGTTGATAACAAACACACATGTAATTATACAATAGATGCATCGATTAAAATCATATAATAGTAAATGGTCCACATGGCAGGTGATTGGGCCCATACATATATATCAACTTTTATTCCTTCCTGATATCAAGGGATTCAATCCTAATCTTAACTGGTATGTCATGAGAAAAGCAGCACAAGAAAATTCTTGAAGAATCTTCTATTTCTTCAATATATGCCAATGTAAATTCTCAATTAATTTTCGCATCAATAAACTGGGATCGCCAACCGATCATGCCAATTAATATTTATTCCAGTATACCTCTTGTTTACTTGTGGCATGTGATTCCATCATTATGCCTATACATATGTAGGACAAATAGAAGAAAAGTCGGTAAACCTTCATATTTACCTAATATGACTATAGTAATATAAAAATATCCAATCTTCATTTCATTTATAACCTCAATATGCCAACCACGTTGGCTAATACATTTGAAACTCAAAAAGTTTTTCTTGAGACTTATATCAATGTTAAGGATAATTTTATTTATTCGGATAATAATAAATTAGTTCTTCCGGAACTCTTAATTGATTTTGTCTACAAGATATTTTGTTATGATGAATGTCTTCTTTAAGGAGAAAATCATATTATAATCATTGTCGTGGCCAAAATCATCATAAGCAAATTCATTTTTTGCTTTAATTTTGCCTTTAATAACCATTTAAAAGGCATAAATATTTTTGGCATACCACATGTACGCAACTAATGACTTATTCATGTAATCATATTGTGATATCTATTATCTTTATTTCTCTTAAACCTCCCTTAGATGTGGGTTGTGGTATTTATTCAACCATGCATAAGCACATTATTATGCATAATTTATATCTCACACACACACACACACATATATATACATACATACATACATATATATATATATATATATATATATATATATATATATATATATATATATATATATATATATATATATATATATATGTATGTATGTATGTATATATATATATATATATGTATGTATGTATGTATGTATATATATATATGTATGTATGTATGTATGTATATATATATATGTATATATGTATATATATTCACATTTACGTTTATAAATTTATAATACTTATCACAAGTCGGATTCTTTCAAAAAATAGACTATAGTCGTTTGAACGTTCAAATTTACGTTCAAATGTACAAACTATATTGATACACATTTCCTTCACCTATGAAGGATTATTTTGAGAACCCTTATTGCTCTCTTTTTACAATTACCATAATGATGACAATAATTATTTTGATCCTTGGCACACCCACGTTCATTGGTCAACCATTTATCTTTATTTGGACTTATTATGCACCTCTATTACATTCACTTCAAGAATGGAGCAAATCAAATAGGATAAGTTTCATGATTTTATGAAAAATATATTATTTTTCTTTAGTCATCACTATATTTTTGATATGATGCATTGGGACTCACGACAACGTCTTACCCATATAAATGTATGTTAGGCAATACTTAGTTGGCGCACGAATCATCATGGGGCATCAAGACTCGAACCAGATATCTTACCATCAAAAAGGTCTGTTAGGCCATAATGTATTGGAACTCGAACCCAACGCCTTATTATTATGGTGTACTAGAACTTAAACCTGGTGGCTTACTTTCAAGGTGCGATGGGACTTGAACCCACCTATCTTACCAATACGCTAAAGTATAACTGAGATTCACCTTTGAACCATTAAAAATATTACCACTCTTAATACTGATAAAAATAAAGTCATATATGTGTTACATAAGACATAACAATAAGTATCTATTTCCTGGCAACGAAGGAATCAAAGTTCTTCAGATCACTTTGCAAAAGCTGGCGGAGCTCCCAAATTTATGTATACGTAACAATTGGATGCATCATTATATGCTTCCGATTGTCATATAAGATTTAACTTGAACATTAGCCGAAAGAGATTAGACTAAACTTACAATAAATATTAGAAAGTGTGATGACCGAAAAGGTCATCTTTTATTTTAGAATTTGTTTTGCTATTTCAAGGCCTTAAAAATATTTTTTTGTATATTCTTGATTTGTGTGCGCAGTCGGGGCATATATCCAGAAAGCTTTTATGTAAAATTTAAGAAAAATATTAAAATTCGCCTTTAAAATTGATTAAAATTGACTCTGGTCAATGCTTTTTAGTAATGAGACCTGCACCCATGTTTGACAGTCCCGTAGGGTCCGTAGTAAATATGGAACTTGGGCATATGTCCGGAATCGAATTCCGAGTTCCCTAGCCCGAGAAATGAATTTTTGAAGAAAATTTTTTTCTAGAAAATATAAGAATTTTTAGAAATGGAATAGTGTGTGATCTCATTGGTGTCGGGCCCGTATTTTGATTATTGAACCTGGTACATGTCAGTTATGTTAATTAGACCTTATCTATGAAATTTGGTGAAAAATAAAAAAGATTTGATGTAATTCGGACCTTGGTTGAGAAAATAGAAATTTCAAGGGTTCTAAAGAAAATCATGAGTTTTGGTGTTAAATTCGTTGTTTAAGATATTATTTTGGCAATTTGACTGCATGAACAAGTTCATATGATATTTTAGACTTGGGTGCATGTTTGGTTTAGAGGCCCGAGGGTTTAGGTGAGTTTTGGATAGGCCAAGGAGTGAGTTCGGACTTAAAAAAAATTATTGTTGCATCTGGTATTTGTGGCAGGCTCTGATCTCGCAATTTTTTGCATTATGAGCCTCACATGCTTGGCAATTTGAGGGCTTTATTGCAACTATGAAGAATCCCTGGGCCAGCATAGTCCGCATTTGCGAACAAACCTTCGCATTTGCGAAGTCATTAGGGAGGCGTAGCCTTTGCAATTGCGACAATAGCAAGCATGTAGCAGGTTCGCAATTGCGACGACTGTCTCGAATTTGCGAGCTTCACAATTTCGAATCTCTAGTCGTAATTGTGATGTCTGCAACTGTCCAAAATGAAACTTGGATGGGATTTTCACCCATTTTTCACATCTCTTAAATCCTAAAACCCTAGAGGCGATTCTCCCAAGATCCAATCTTCCCCAAACCTTTGGTAAGTGATCCTAATTGACTTTCTTTTACTTTCCTATCACATTCAATGGATTTCCAACCAAAAATCTAAGATTTTTATGGTAAAAATTGAGGGTTGGATAGAATTAGAAACTTTTATAAATTGGGGATTTAGACCTCAATTGAGGTTGAATTCCAAAATCAATTGCATATCCGGGTTCGAGGGTGAATTAGTAATCGGATTTTGGTCCGAATTTCGAGTTTTGATTTTTTGGAGAAAATATTGTAAAACCTAAAATTTAAGCATTGGAATTGATTTCTCTAGAATTTATTGATATTGTTAAGATAATTATGAGTAGAAACACGAGGATTAGAAGTGGAATAAAGTGTTAAAGCGGTAATTGAGGTTTGATTATGGTTGTGGAATCGAGGTAAGTGTTGTACTAACCTTAGCTTAAACAATACCCTATTTTCTACTTGCTAGTTGTTTAGTACGTCGTATAGGTGTGGTGACAAGTATCTATACATCGTTGTCGGTTCATAGCATGCGAGTGACTTCTATACTTGTGACAGTGGTGTCATACGCATATTTCCTGATTTAACATGTTAACAAATTTTACTATGTTGTTCCTGCTTTGGATATTGGATGAGTGTTGACTCAAGTTGAGATTTTTGTTGTGAAATTAAATGATGAAATATAGTTTTTTTTGGATTGTGATGCCCTTTCCAGATTGTTGTTGTTATGGTGAGGAAGAGTGATAAAGCACGAAGGGCAATGTTGTCACAACCCAAGTTCTTCCCCCGTGAACTGTCTGATGACACCTAGTCTCTACGACTAGATAAGCCTAACAATTTCCGGAAAAACAGAATACGAACTAGCAATTTATGGGTAATATAATAGAAAAGTTTATGATGCCACTCAGTATATATAATAACATCACTCTCAATCAATATTAACATTCCCAAAATCCAGAATCTCATGAATCACAAATTAGAGGAAATACATAGTGTCTAACTCCGAAAGTCCAAACAAAAGGTAGTACAGACAATCTATAGCTAAAAGAGAGAATAGAGAAGGACTCCTCGATCTGCGGACACGGAAGATATACGTCGAAGTATTTGAAGATCTTCTCGCCTAACTGATAGTATGGCTGAGCCGAAGAAGCTGGATCTGCACATGAAAAACATATGTAGGAAAGAGCATGAGCACACTATAGTGGTACCAAGTAAGTGCCACGCCTAACCTCGATCGAGTAATATATATATATATATATATATATATATATGTATATATATATATATATATATATATATATATATATGTATATATATATATATGTATACTATAACAGTAAGAAGTATGACAGTATAATTAAAGATACTAACAATTGATAAAAAGTAAATCATAGATAGAATATACTCACACAGAGATAGCAACCGAGGATCTCCCAAGATATCGTCCCGTAATCCCAAACATAAATGTGCAGAGGATCATCCCGGATATCGTCCCATAGTCTGAATCATAAATATACAGGAAAAAATCCTTGAATACTAGTCTGTAGTCCCAAAGTAAATATCCAGTACGGGAAATCTACTGGGTGCTATCCCGTAGTCCCAAATATAATAAGCAGGGGGGTCTACCGGAATACCGATCCGTAGTCCCAAAGTAAACATGTAGGAGGATCTCCCAGGATATCGTACCGTACTCCCAATGTAAATACACAATAATCTTAGAATAATTTATAGTTCTTAGAGAATTAAACTGGAAGTTCTACTCTAACATGCTGCATAGAGTACAAGTAGGCAATTAAAGCAAGAAAGATAATTAAATTACATAAGCATGTTTTTCCTAAACTAAGCAAGAGGCTTCAAGTACAAGCGTTGCTAATTACAAGAAAATATAGATATTTACTTAATGAAAATGGGGTTTTAAACAATTAGCACGTGTACGCACTCGTGACTTCACCTACACGACATTCATATAACAATAATACCAAATCCTAAGGGGAGTTCCCACTCAAGGTTAGGCAAGCCACTTACCTCGAACCAGCTCAATCAACTCGAAATCTCGTTCTTTCCACAAGTACCCAACTCCAAATGGTCCAAATCTATTTAAATTAATTGCATAATGTAAATATTCTAATTTAACTAATTAATTTGAAGCTAACACGCAAAATTAAAAAATTTCCCAAAAGGTTGCCCGAGCCCACGTCTCGGAATTGGATAAAATTTACAAATTCAGAATCCCCGATCACTCACGAACACACTCGAACAAAAAAATTACCAAAATCTAACGTTAAAATCTCACTCAAAACTCGGATATTTCAATTTTGGACCTTTCTCCCATTTTCAAACTTTTAACCCCCAATTTTCTTAATTAGAATATCAAAACAATAATAGATTATAGTTCTAGGATCAAAATCAAGATAGAAATTGTTATTCTATGTTTCTCCTTCAAAACCCCTTAAGAAATCGCCCTCAACCGAGCTCCAAATTATTTTTTCATGTTATGAGTTCAAACCCTTGTTTTCCCTTTTTCTACCCAGTGATTTTTGCACATGCGAAGGCCATATTGCACCTGCCGTCCCGCTTCTGCGGCCTATTATCCGCACCTGCGACTTTTGATTAAACGACCATAAGTTGCACCTGCAACCCTATACTCGTAGATGTGGTCCGCTTCTGCGGTTCTTGGGCCGCATCTGCGACCAACTCGACTTGGGCCTCAAACTGCACATGTGGTCCTCAAATCACTTCTGTGGTGCCGCACCTGTGGTCCTACCCATGCAGGTGCGGTTATGACATGTTCAGCAACTCAGATTTTTGCTTAAGTCCAAATTCCAATCCGTTAGACATCCGAAACTCACCCGAGGCCCCCGGGACCTCAATCAAATATGCCAACCAGTCCTAAAACATCATACGAACTTATTCCAACCCTCGCATCACATCAAAGCTTAAACCACGAATCACCCTCCAATCCAAGCCTTATGAACTAGAAATCTCAAGAACACCCGATGATAAAACCAACCAAACCAAGTCTGATTGGAACCAAAAATTCCACTCAACTCACATTCAACCCCATAGAGCTATTCCAACTTTCGAAATCATATTCTAACCCCGATATAAAAATTTCACTCTCGAACCGGAAACTTAAGAAATTCAACTTTTGGAATTTCAAGCCTAAATAAGATACGGACCTCAAAAAATACAATCTGAACACGTCCCTGAGCCTGAAATCACCCAACAAAGCTAACAGAACCAACATAATTCGATTTCGAAGCCGTTTTCACACTAATCCGACTACGATCCAAATTTTAAATCTTATGCTTTCATTGAGGGACTAAGTGTCCCAAAACACCCCGAAACTCAAAACGATTCCTCCCGGCCACTCACTATAGCAGTAACAAATACGGGAAAAGAAGTTAATAGGGGATTGGGGCGTTAATTCTTAAAATGACTGGCCGTGTCGTTACAGATTTCGTGAACAGTCATACTTATGCATATGGTGAGGAAGAGTGAAAAAGCACGAAGGGTTATGCCATACACATTTATATTTATATTGATGCATATGGTGAGGAGGAGAGATAAAACATGAAATGTAATGCTGTGCACATTTCTATTATTGATTGAATGGTGAGGATTGAGAGTAAAACCACGAAGGGTGATGCCGTACATTTTTTATTTGCTATGATTGTTTGTTGTTATCGGTTCAAGTGCATTAATTGTTTCATTTCGTTATTACTATAGATCTCGGTGATAGACCTTGTCAGTAGAGTTTAGGTGGATGTCTTCAGTCCATTAGAGACCCATGGTAGTCCTGCAGGCGTCCGAGGCCCTGGCTTACCCTTATATCCTATTTCTTTTCTGATTTATCGAGACATATGTATATTTCGTTGTTCAGACCATTTTTTAAGTATTTCTAGGATGTTCGTGAGTTATGACACCAATTTTGGATAGATTTCTATTACGTTTTCGTTATTAGTATTAAGATAATCTGTTAAATTGTGTTCTTCTGCATTGTTCCGCTGATTTACTTTTGTTAACTTGTAAATTGTTAAAAGATAAAGGAAAAATGTGAAATATCTTATAGCGAGCACAATATTAGGCGCCATCACAATCTTGACGGTGAAAAAATTTGGGTCGTAATAGAATGAAAACAAGGAGTAGTAATTAGTTTACGTCTAAGTATTTTCAACTTCATAAAGTAAAACACTTACGGATATGAATAGATTTTAAGAGGAAAATAATTAGTGTAAAAAATTTTCATGATAAATAAAGAACGTCTGAGAAAAATGTACAAGAAAATGAATAAGTTAAAAAAAAGTAAAATTGAAAATGTATCTTAGCATTATTTGCCTTTTCACGATGTACTAGTCTCCTCAACCTTGTTATTCCTTCTATTATATTTCATACAATTCCTTGAAATTGCTAAATAGAAAAGAAAAACTCATCTCTTCCGGAGGAATATTAGGCACAGCTGAAATATGCTTTTTCTGATGTAAGATAATTTTGTAGATGCAGTAATTTAATTGGATAGAGACTCGTACTGATAATATATTAAGAAACTAAATTAAAATAACAATATGAAACAAGAAAATAGACTAAAATATAGATAGCAAGAGATCAGAGCTTCTTACTTCTTTCAAGTGTTTCAAGTGTGTACAATGTGATGCCCAAACTCTTTATTTATAGGATGACACTGAGATATACAAAGGGATATCATAAATATGGTATTAACTATTGAGAACATGGGAGACGATCGTGGGGAGATTATGAAGGTATAGAAGTTACAACTATAATGGTGAGAAGTAGTGAAAATTATCTACATAGTAAAGAATAGTAATGGAAATTATATTTGATTAGTGAACATCCATATTAATATAATATGGATTTCATAACACATCGGATTTTGAGTTTTCAAACAATTGTGGCTTTTGTATGAGTAGATGACAATCTTGTGCTTTTAAATTACTTATTTATAGAAAATATAGTTACGTGACTTTGATAAAAAAATCATAGTTTTATAAGCATTTGTGAAATTTACCTTACGTGAATCAATAAATTTTGTTATATAGTTAAATCATTTACAAAATAATTAGTAACAAAATAAGAATTAATTAATAATCTAATAAAAATAAACTTACAATCACAAGTAAAATTATCCTGATAGTGAAAAGAATCTTCGCACTGATATATATATTTTCCTACGCAAAATTGTTGGTATTGTTAGTCTTTTAGGTTTTCTTCGCTGGTTTACAATTCCAAATTCCTAGTAATAGGTAGATTTCGATCAATATAGTTCAATCAAAGGAATTACAACTTCTCTTCCTTTCTTTTATTATATATTTTGCAATTGCAGAAACCTAGAAATTAAGAAATTCAAAACATTAAATTTCAACTACTTAATTCCTTGTTTTTTCTTCTCTGTCATGGTAGGATGATCCTACCATATTTTGTGGAGTCTATATATGAATAACCATATGTCTATTAATTATAATTGGTGCCAGTTCGTTCAGGAACCTGTCTGAATATTCGTAAATGTCAAAACTATGTGACAAAATTTAATTATAGGCAAGTGGGAAGTCTACTCAAATTTTAAATTATATAATTTGTAATTTTAAGTTATATATTTAATTTGCAGTATCTTGTGGGGTTGGTCGGAGGTGATTTCTTTATCTAATGAGAGGAACTAGAAGTTGACTTTTTGTATTAAATTCTATTTCCTACAATTCTAACTCTATATAACCTTGTCATAAACTGGACAAATCCATATAATCAATCACATTAAACTCAAATCTTCTGAAAACTACCTCATCAAAATGGTGCAAAAAGTTGCTTTCCACCTTCTTATGATGTTCATCTTTGCTACTATCATTTCAACAGCCTCATCATCAAGTAAGTAATCATGTCAAATTATATATCGGTTTCATTTTATGTGATATTATTCCTTTTTGTTTCTGAAAAAATAATATATATATATATATATATATATATATATATATATATATATATATATATATATATATATATATATATATATATATATATATATATGTTCCAACCAAGAATTTGCTCATGATTTTATGTATATGCAATTTACACTAATTAAAACTAATCTAACAAATTGTCCTTTTGATTTTCTGCACTAACAGGAATTCTTATGGCATCCATTGATGAACAATCTCTCAACGACTTACAGTCCCAGGTTCTCGGCCACCCCCCCCCCCCCCCCTCCCCCGGTCCTTCCCCTTTATATATAAAGCTAGCAAATGCATTTCGATCCGTAGTAGTTCACAATCATTTCGTGCACCGGGCATGATTGAACCATCTACAATGGGGTCGCTAGCTACATTTTATGTAAAGAAAAAGTCATTTGAATCTTAATTTTGTCTGTTTATGATTTATTTAAACTAAATTAGTGTAAATGAAAAATGGAAAGAGAACCTTGAAGCGGATCGGGCATATTTAATTAGAAATTTAAATTTTCTGGAGGGATTTAATTTTGGATCGATGTAGAAAAGGAAAAATTAGGAAAATAAATGCATTTTCTGTTAGGAATTAAACTCGATACGAATTAATGAGAGAAATTATTACAATGATTATTCAATTTTCTTACTTTCTTTTTAGTAATCGCAAGATAAGCAAAAATTAAATATTTATGGTATTTTCTAAGATTTGTATAATATTAACTGTTGTCGCGCATGTTATAAGAAGGTTGAATGGTGCACTTGGTTGAATGTTGAGTTATTTAACGAGAAGAAAAGAGAAATTCTCACTAAATGTTTTATTTCGAGTAGTCGGCCATTAATTAATAATATAGTAACTCTTATTTGTTTCAAATTAATAAATCCTTTTATTTCGACATCAACATATATTTCGAGTAGAAGACATTGGATTATATTATACGTACATGTAAAAAAACCTTGAGTAATTGGCTTCTCTCTTGCGCATATAGGATGCGACGGACATAGCAGTGGATGATGCAGACTTCTTTATTGGAGAAGTATCTGTAGAAAGAAGAATGGATTTGGCGTTAGACTATTCTTCTCCACGAGCAAACAACCAGCATCACCCAAAGCCTTGATTTTTTTTATTTTTAATTAATTACCTGTAATTGTTCTCTTTATTTTTATTCATTGTTGGTTTGGTCTCTTTCACGTATGTAATAAAGAATTTATCCAGTGCCCTTTTTGTATCATGTTATTATTCTACCAATTAATGTGAATTTTTTGAATCTTTTTTACAAGTGGTATACTGAAGTTTATATCATAGCGTTCGAGGGTATGCCTAATTATTTCTCTCTAATTTCATTTCAAGACTCTGCCTTATTTCTGTTTATCTTGCTTCTGTTTATGTTACAAAGATTTACTGTTTCGTAATTGTGATGACCTTGGGTCATCACTTGTTTTTAAGTTATATTCTGTATTTTTAATGCCTTGAAAATAGTCACTTCGATTTGCATTCGCAGTTCGAGTACGTAGTCCGAAAGCTTAAATATGAAAATCTGTAAAAAATGATAAAAGTTGGCTATAAATGAGTTAATTTCACTTCGATTAATGTTTTGTGTAAATGGACTCGGACCTGTGATTTGTCGGTCCCGGAGGGTCCGTAGGAAATATGGGACTTGGGCATATGGCTAGAATCGAATTTCGAGATCCTTAGCCCGAGAAATAAATTTTTAAAGAAAACTATTTTCTGAAATTGTTTAAGATATTTTTAAATGAAATTTGATTAGAACATGATGGTATCGAGCCCGTATTTTAGTTTCGGTATTCGGTACGGGTTTTATATATGATTTAAGACGATCCTGTTAAATTTGGTAAAAAACGGATGTCATTTGACGTGTTTCTGACCTAAATTGCGAAAGTTGATGTTTTGTGAAGTTAGAGAAATTTTTTAAATTTTGAGGTTTAATTCGTTGTTATTGAGGTTATTTTGGTGATTTGATCACACTGATAAGTTCATATGCTGCTATTGAGTTAGTACATATGTTTGGTTAGGAGTCTCGAGAGCTCATGTGTGTTTAGGATATATTTCGAAAAGTTTTGAACTTAAAAAATGTTGCAGATTTTGTTGTTCAGTGTATAAGGAATTTGTTCTTCGCGCTCGTGTGGTCCCACTCGCGAACGCGTGAGGCAAAAATCCCAAGCGCTAGTTTTCTTCATCGCAAACGCGAAGCCTGACACCTGAAAGCGAGGCTGAGGGGGGGAGTACCCTTCGCGAACGCGTCCACGTACTCGCGAACGCGTAAGGCAATAGGTCTGGGGGGGGGGGGAGTTCTCAGTTATTCTATGCGAACGTGGCCACTGTCCCGCGAACGCGAGGCTCGAGTGGTTAAAGATCCGCAAACCCGTGCCTAATGTCGCAAACGCGAAGGACTTCAGCCCTAATTCATCGCGAACGCGAAGAACATTTTTTCCCAATTATTTTAAAGTCTCAAAAATAGAACATTTACGGGATTTTCATAAAATTTCATAAGCATCTTATTCTTCAAAGCTCTTACGTGATTTTTGAAGCAATTCTCACCATAATCTCTTGGGTATGTCATTTTTAGCTTGTTATCTTCCATTTTTTATCAACACCCACTAAATTTTTAGGCCTAAAACATGTGATTAAGGGTAGAAAATTAGGGATTTGGGTTGAGTAGGGTTTTTTGATTAATTGTGATTTAGACATCGTTTTGGGGTCGAATTCTAAAAATAATTATATATTGGGCCCGCGGGTGAATGAGGGATCGGATTTTAGTTCGAACCTCGGGCTTTGACCATGTGGGCCCGGGGCAATTTTTGACTTTTTGGGTAAAACTTTGTTAAACTAATGTTCATGTATTGGGGTTGATTTATTTAACGTTTGCTAATGTAATTAAGTAACTTGCGACTATATACGAGCGAATTGGTGATGGAATCAAGGGGTAAAGCTGTAATTGAATCGTGAATTGTATTCGTGGCATCGAGGTAAGTGTTTGGTCTAACCTTAGCTTGAGGGATTAGGAGTTAAATCCTATTTGCTATGTGGTAATTGTTGAGTACGATGTATAGGCATGGCGACGAGTATCTATACGTTGATGTATAGCATGAACGTGAGTCTTTATATGGTGAATATCTTGATTTCGTTTTAACTTTCATTCCTTGGTGATAATTTCTATTTGTTGTGAAAAGTTTGTGGAAGGAATTGTGACCTTTGAACATCGAGGGGGTATTGACTCAAGCTATATTACGAATTGTGAAAGTAACTGAGTTGATTGAACCTTTTGGAGCATTTGCTTAAGTGGTATAGTTAGTTGCGAAGTAAAAGTGAAAAAAAAGAGAATGAATTATTAAATTGTTCCCTTGTCGAGATATTGTTGCTTTATTAGTTATCTCCCACATCAGAATGTTGATATTATTGATGTTGTTCATTTATCGGGATTTAATTGTTGTTCCCTTGCCGGGATTCCTATTATGATCTTGTTTATTCCCTTGCCCCCTTTGTTTATGATTATCGTTTGGGTGAGGACGAGTACTAACGCACGAATGGTGATGCCGTGTATTGCTTGTTCTGGTGAGGAAAGATTGTAAAGCACGAAAGGTGATGCCGTATATTGTTTATGATTGTGAGGAAAGAGTGTAAAGCACGAAGGATGATTCCTTGCCGCACGATGTACCATTCCGTGCCGATTCTATTACTTTTATGGTGAGGAAAGAGAGTAAAAGTATGAAGAGTGATTTCATGCACATTTTTATCATATAATTGCTTTAGTGAGGACGAGAGTAAAAACGCGAAGGGTGATTCAGTGCACTTATTGATTTTGATTCTTTATTGGTATCCGAGTTATGTTGTTTCCTTAGTTACTCAATGTCTTTCTATTTGGACTTGTTATCTCCCCACAACATGCTCCCCCTCCCATATTGACGGGTTATCTCTGTATTTTTTTCTGTTATATGTATATGTGAACTACACAATTTTACTTGGTAGTCCGGTCCTAGCCCCGTCACTACTTTGCCGAGTTTAGGCTAGCACTTACCACTAGATGGGGTCGGTTGTGATGATACTACACTCAGCAATGTATGCAGATCCCGAAGTAACTTTTGGACAGTAGTTGAAGTGCTTCCTTCAGTCCACCCAGAGACCCAAGGTAGACCTACAGGCATCCGCAGGCCCTGGCTTTTCACTCTGTCTCTATTTCCATATTTCATTTCCCTTTTATTTAGAAACAATGTACTATTATTTCTTCAGACTTTGTCTGTAAAAATCTTAGATAGTCTGTGACACTGCGACACTAGATTTTGGGTGGTTGAAAACTGAGTAATTGTAATAGACGTAGAATTCAGATGTTTAATTATTATCTTTCGCTTAATTATTTAAAGTTTGGTTGTTTTCCTGCTATCGCTTTATGACTACTAAAAAGAAGTAATTTCATAATGAAGTAAGCAGTTAAGCATTGGCTTATCTATCTCTCAATAGTAGGCGCCATCACGACTCCCCGGGGTGGAAAATCTGGATCATGACAAGTTAGTATAAGAGCTCTAGGTTACATAGGTCTCACAGTTCACAGACATTCTTAGTAGAGTCTGAGGGATCGGTATGGAGACGTCTGTATTGATCCCTCATAGGCTTAGGAAAACTTCACCTTTATTCTTTCTTGTCGTGCGGTTTGGTTTCTCAATGCTGATTGAATTTCTATTCTATTCTCTCGCAGATGATGAGAGTGTGTGCTTCTTCATCCACTGATCAGTAGCCCAATCCCCCAGTAGCAGCGAGGGGCAGAGGGCGATGGCGAGGGCGAGGCTGTTCTAGAGTTCGAGGTAAGGGC
The DNA here is from genome assembly GCA_034376525.1 of Nicotiana benthamiana. NCBI lineage: Eukaryota > Viridiplantae > Streptophyta > Magnoliopsida > Solanales > Solanaceae > Nicotiana > Nicotiana benthamiana. The sequence goes on along the minus strand of CM067337.1, from coordinate 143,629,747 downwards.
AGAGCCTAGCCACGAGCAGTAGCACCAGTGGTGGATCTTCAGGTTGATTTTGATAAGGAGGTTCCGGCCCCATCAGTTCACGTGGGTCCAGCTCAGGTCCTAGAGAGGTTTATTGCTACCCCAGTTCTTCAGTATGCTCTGATCCGACTACTGGGCCTCATGGAGAATGTCACCCGAGTAGGCTTGCTTCTTGTAGAACCAACCGTCTCTCAGGCTGAAGGAGGAGCCCAAACTCCTGGTACTCGCACTTGAAAGCACGTAGCTCCCCAGTTTCAGACTCTAGCGGCTTAGCCAATTGGAGCAGCCCAGCCGGGAGTGGTAACTCAGACTGATGATGGAGCAGCTATGTCTGCCGATGCTTTGTAAAGGTTGGACAGATTTATCGAACTCTTCACTACTACTTTCTGGCGGTGTATCTATTAAAGATCCCTAGGATTATCTAGACTACTGTCACGAGGTTCTTCGGAACATAGGGATAGTTGAGACCAACAGGGTCGATTTTTCCATGTTTTGCTTGTCTGGGTCCGCCAAGACTTGGTGAAGATATTATTGCTCGGCTAGACCAATCGGATCTCCAACCTTGACTTGGGAGCAGCTTCCATAACTATTTCTAGAGAAGTTTCTCTCCATTACTCAGAGAGAGGCCTATCAGAGGCAGTTTGAGCGTCTCTAGTAGGGTTCTATGACTGTTACCCATTATGAGACTAGATTCATCGATTTGGCTCGCCATGCTCTCATCATATTTCCAATAGAGAGAAAGAGAGAGGGTGAGGAGGTTTATTGACGGTCTTATTTAGCCGATTCGTCTTCAGATGGCTAGGGAGGCTGAGAGTGAGATTACCTTTTAGGAGGTGGCCAATCTGGCCCGGAAAGTTGAGATGATGCTATCATAGAGGGGTGGCCATGGGACAGTCAAGAGACCCCGTCATTCAGGCAGATTCAGTGGTACCTCGTATGGAGGTAAGGATTCATATGGTAGAGGCCATCCTCCCAGGCCTTTTCATTCAGAACTCCAGGTTTCTCACGATGCATCAGGTGGTCGTGGTTCTCAGATGCATTATTCTGATCAACAGTCCTACAGTACACCACTGCTTCAGAGTTTTTGGGGTGGTCAGTCAGGTCGACAGGGTCAGCAGCCGAGGGCTTGTTACACGTGTGGTGATACGGGTTATATTGCTTGGTTTTGCCCTCGAGCACCGAGTAGCTCTCAGCATCAGGGTCCCATGCCGTTGTTCAGGCACCAAGTGTTCCACAGCCTGCCCAGCCAACTAGAGATATGGGTAGAGGTGCTAGAGATGGAGGTAGAGGTCCTATAGGTGGAGCTCAAACTATTAGAGGTGGAGGCCATCCAATAACAGACTGTCCTAGAGATGTAGTCTAGGGTGGTGTGGCCAGCCCCAATGTTATGCTCTCCCAGTCAGGCCCGAGGTTGAGGCTTCAGATGCAGTTATTACAGGTATGGTTCTGGTTTGTTATAGAGATGCTTCAGTGTTATTTGATCCAGAGTCTACATACTCGTATGTGTCATCTTATTTTGTGCTGTATCTAGTCATGCCTAGTGATTCATTGAGTGTCCTTGTTTACGTATCTGCACTGATGGGTGATTATATTGTGATTGATCGAGTCCATAGTTCGTGTATTGTGGTGATTGGGGGCCTTGAGACTCGTGTAGATTTGTTCCTTCTAGACATGGTCGATTTTGATGTTATATTGGGGATGTACTGGTTATCACCTTACCATGCTATCTTGGACTATCATGCCAAGACTGTGACCTTAGACTTACTGGGTTTTCCTCGTTTAGAGTGGAGAGGGACTTTTTGTCATTTTACCCACAGTTTTATCTCATATGTGAAGGCTCGGCGTATGGTCGAGAAGTTGTGTTTGGCCTATTTGGCATATGTTCATGATTCTAGTGCTGAGGTTCTCTCTATTGATTATGTGCCCGTTGTTTATGAGTTCCCTGAGGTATTCCCTTCAGACCTGCCAAGTATGCCTCCCGACAGGGATATTGACTTTTGCATTTATTTGGCTCTGGGCAATCTGCCCATTTCTATCCCGCCATATCGTATGGCCCCGCCTGAATTGAAAGAGATAAAAAAGCAATTGCAAGACTTGCTTGAGAAGGGTTTCATTAGACCTAGTGTTTCGCCGTGGGGCGCACCGGTGTTGTTTGTTAAAAAGAAGGATGGGTCAATGAGAATGTGATATTGATTACCGGTTGTTGAACAAGGTTACAATCAATAATAAGTATCCGCTGCCGAGTATTAATGATTTATTCGATCAGCTTCAAGGTGCTAAGGTATTTTCAAAGATTGACTTGAGATCTGGCTGCCATCAACTGATGATTAGGGCATCTGATGTCCCTAAGACAGCTTTACCGCACTCGCTACGGTAATTATGAGTTCTTGGTTATGTCATTCGGGTTGACAAGTGCCCCATCAACATTTATGAAATTGATGAACCTAGTGTTCAGGCCTTATTTGGACTCATTCGTGATAGACTTCATTGATGATATTTTGATATATTCCCGTAGCCAAGAGTAACATAAACAACATCTCAGAGTGGTTCTTCAAACTCTGAGGGATAGTCAGTTATATGCTAAGTTCTCGAAGTGTGAGTTTTGGTTGAGTTCAGTTGCATTTCTGGGTCATGTTATATCAGCTGATGGTATTCAGGTGGATTCGAAGAAGATTGAGGCAATCAAGAACTGGCCTAGACCAGCATCAGCTATAGAGATTCAGAGTTTATTGGGATTGGTAGGCTACTATCGTCAGTTCGTGAAGAGATTTTCATCTTTTGCAGCCCTGATGACCAGGTTGACCCAGAAGGGTGCCCAGTTCAGATGGTCGGATGAGTGTGAGTCGAGATTCCAGAAGCTTAAGATAGCTCTAACTACGACACCGGTTTTGGTTTTGCCCACAGGTTCAGGGCCTTATACAGTTTATTGTGATGCTTCTCATATTGGACTTAGTGCAGTGTTGATGCAGGGTGGCGAGGTCATTGCCTATGCTTCGTGGTAGTTAAAGATTCATGAGAAGAATTATCAAGTTCATGATTTGGAGTTGGCAACAGTTGTTCACGCATTGAAGATTTGGAGGCACTACATGTATGGTGTGGCATGTGAGGTGTTCACAGATCAACGGAGTCTTCAGTATTAGTTCAAGAAAAAGGATTTGAATTTGAGGCAGAAGAGGTGGTTGGAGTTGTTGAAAGGTTATGATATCACCATTTTATATCATCCGGGAAAGACCAATATGGTGGCCGATGCCTTGAGTAGGAAGCCAGCCAGTATGGGCAGTGTTGCTTATATTCCGATCAGTGAGAGGCTGCTTGCTTTTGATGTTCGAGCTTTGGCCAGTCAGTTCGTCAGGCTGGATGTTTCTAAGCTTAGCTGTGTCTTAGCTTGCACGGTCGCTCGTTTTTCTTTATTGGAGTGTAAGCAGTATGATGATCCCCATTTATGTGTCCTTAGAGACACGATACATCACAGAGGTGCCAAGCAGGTTCCTTATATGATGATCGAGTTTTGTGATTGCAGGGTCTAGTTTGTGTGCCTAATGTAGATGAACTCTGAGAGTTGATTCTATAGGAGGCCCATAGTGCCCGCTACTCTATTCATCCAGGCGCCGTAAATATGCATCAGAATTTACGGCAACATTATTGGTGGGGCAGAATGAAGAAGGATATAGTTGCATATGTGACTCGGTGTTTGAATTGTCAGCAGGTTAAGTGTGAGCATCAAAGGTCTGGTGGTTCATTTTAGAGGATTGAGCGTCCCGAGTGGAAGTTGGAATGCATCACTATGGATTTCATTGTTGGACTTCCACAGACTCGGAAGAAGTTTGACGCAGTATGGGCCATTGTTGATAGGCTGACCAAGTCAGTGCATTTTATTCCTATGGCAGTCTCCTATTCTTCTGAGAGGTTAGCTCAGATCTACATCTGGCAGATTGTTTGCCTTCATGGTTTGCACGTGAATCATTTCGGACCGAGGTACGCAGTTTACCTCGCATTTTTAGAGAGCAGTTCGGCAAGATTTGGGCACACGGGTTTAGTTGAGCACATCATTTTATCCCCAGAAGAACGGGCATTCTGAGCGGACTATTTATATTTTGGAGGATATGCTCCGAGTTTCTGTCATTGACTTTGGAGGCTCGTGGGATTAGTTTTTGCCTTTAGGCGGAGTTTGCCTACAACAACAACTACTAGTCGAGTATCCAGATGGCTCATTATGAGGCTTTATATGTCGGTCTCCAGTTGGATGGTTTGAGCGAGGAGAGGCTCGATTGTTGGGTACGGATCTGCTTCAGGAGGCCTTGGACAAGGTAGGAATCATTCAGGATAGGCTTCGTACAGCTCAGTCCAGGCAAATAAGTTATGCCGACTGCAAGGTTCGCAACTTGGCTTTCATGGTCAATGAGCGGGTATTGCTTCGAGTGTCGCCTATGAAGGGAGTGATGAGATTTGGGAAGAAGAACAAGCTTAGATCTAGCTTCAGTAGTCCGTTTGAGATTCTTGATCGAGTGAGAAAGGTGTCGTATAGACTTGCATTGCCGCCGAGCTTATCTGTCGTGCTTCCAGTCTTTCATATGTCCATGCTTCGGAAATATCACGTAGATCCATCCCACGTGTTATATTTTGGCACAATCCAGTTGGACAAGGACTTGTCCTATGAGGAGGAGTCGGTGGCTATTTTAGGACGGCAAGTTCGTCAATTAAGGTTGAAGAGTTTTTCTTCTGTTCGTGTTCAATGGAGAGGTCCTCCTCTTGAGGCATCGACCTGGGAGTCTGAGTCCGATATGAAGAGTCGTTATCCCCATCTTTTCTCCGATTCAGGTACTTCCTTCTTCTGTCCGTTTGAGGACGAACAATTGTTTTAGAGGTGGATGATGTGATGGCCTAAAAGGTCATCACTTGTTTTTAAATTAAATTTTGTGTTTCTGAGGCCTTGAAATCTCATATAGAACCACCTCGATTTGTGTGCATAGTCGGGGCGTGTAGCCGGAAAGCTTAAAGAGGAAAATCTGTGAAAAATGGTAAAATTTAGCTATAACATGAGTTAATTTGACTTCAGTCAATATTTTGGGTAAATGGACCCAGACCCTTGATTTGACGGTCCCGAAGGATCCGTTGGAAAATATGGGACTTGGTCGTATGCTTAGAATCGAATTCCGAGGTCCAAGCCCGAGAAATAAATTTTTAAAGGAAATTATTTTATAAAATTGTTTAAGGTACTTTGAAATGAATTTTGGTTCCGCTGCTTGGTAATGGTCTTATATATAATTTAAGACGATCATGTGAAATTTGATGAAAAACGGATGTCATTTGACGTGATTCGAACCTAAATTGTGAAAGTTGATGTTTTATGAAGTTTGAAAAACTTCTTTGATTTTGATGTTTAATTCGTTGTTATTGAGGTTATTTTGGCGATTTTATCACATGGATAATTTCATATGATGTTATTGAGTTAGTACGTATGTTTGGTTAGGAGCTCCGAGGGCTCGAGTGTGTTTTGGATGTGTTTCGGAATGTTTTGGACTTAAGAAATGTTGCAGTTTTTGGTTGTTCAGTGCGCATGGAATTTGTTCTTCGTGTTCACGTGGTCTCACTAGCGAACGCGTAAGGCAAAAATCCCAAGTTTCAGTTTTCTTCTTTGCTAATGGGAAGCCTGAGATGCGAGCGCGAGGCTGAGGAGGAGTACCCTTCGCGAACGCGTCCAGTACTCGCGAACGCGTAAAGCAATGGGCCTGGGGAGGGAGTTCTCAGTTATTCTATGCAAACGCGGCCACTGGTCCGGGAACGCGAGGGCTCGAGGGGTTAAAGCTCCACGAACGCGTGCCTAATATCGTGAACGCGAAAAACATTTTTGCTTAGTTATTTTAAAGTCTAAAAAACAGAACACTTACGGGATTTTTATAAAATTTCATAAACCTCTTCTTCTCCAAAGCTCTTAGGCGATTTTTGAAGCATTTTCTCACCATAATCTCATGGGTAAGTAATTTTCAACTTGTTATCTTCCATCTTTTATCAACACCCACTAGATTTCTCGGCCTAAACATGAGATTAAGGGTAGAAAATTAGGGATTTGGGTAGAGTTAGGGCTTTTTGATTAATTGTGATTTAGATCTCGTTTTGGGGTTGAATTCTGGAAATAATTATATATTTGGGCTCGTGGGTGAATGGGGGATTGAATTTTGGTTCGAACCTCGGGTTTTGACCATGTGGGCCCGGGGGAAATTTTTGACTTCTTGGCTAGAACTTTGGAAAACTCATTTTCATGCATTAGGGTTGATTCATTTAGCGTTTATTAATGTAATTTAAGTAACATGCGACTAGATGCGAGCGAATTAGTGGTGGAATCAAGGGATAAAGCTATAATTGAATCGTGAATTGTGTTCGTGGCAACGAGGTAAGTGTTTGGTCTAACCTTAGCTTTAGGGATTAGGAGTTGAGTCCTATTTTCTATATGGTAATTGTTGAGTATGATGTATAAGAATGGTTACGAGTATCTATATGTTGGTGTCTAGCATGACCATGAGTCTTTATATGGTGAATATCTTGATTTCGTTGTAACTTTCATGCATTGGTGATGATTTCTATTTGTTGTGAAAAGTTTGTGGAAGGAATTGTGACATTTGAACATCGAGAGGAGCATTGGATCAAGCTATATTACGAATTGTGAAAGTAAATGAGTTGATTGAACCCTTTGGACCATTGGCTCAAGTGGTAACTTAGTTGCGAGGTAAATGTGAAAGAAAGAGAAAGAGTAATTAAATTGTTCCCTTGTCGGGATATTATTGATTTATTGGTTATCTCCCTCGTTGGGACATTGATATTATTGATATCGTACCCTTGCTGGGATTTAATTGTTTTATTGTTATTCCCTTGCCGGGATCCCTATTATGATCTTGTTTATTCCCTCGCCCCCTTTGTGTGTGATTATTATTTGGGTGAGGACGAGTATTAAAGCATGAAAGGTGATGCCATATATTGCTTGTTTTGGTGAGGAAATAGTGTAAAGCACGAAGAGTGATGCCGTGTATTGTTTATGATTGTGAGGAAATAGTGTAAAGCACGAAGGGTGATGTTGTGGCACACAATGTATCATTCCGTGCCGATTCTATTGATTATATGGTGAGGAAAGAGAGTAAAAGCACGAAGGGTGATGCCGCGCACACTTTTATTATATAATTGCTTTGGTGAGGACGAGAGTAAAAGCACGAAGGGTGATGCCGTGCACTTATTGATTTTGATTCTTTATTGGTATCTGAGTTATGTTGTTTCCTTCGTTACTCAATGTCTTTCTATTTGGACTTTTATCTCCCCACTGCATGCTCCCCCTCCCAATTGAGTGGTTATATCTGTATTTCTTTTCCGTTATATGTATATGTGAACTACACACGTTTACTTGGTAGTCTGGTCCTAGCCTCGTCACTACATCACGGAGGTTAGGCTAGGCACTTACCAGCACATGGGATCGGTTGTGCTGATACTAAACTCTGCATTGTGTGCAGGTCCCGAAGTAGCTTTTGGACAGTAGTTGGAGTGCTTCCTTCAGTCCACCCGGAGACCCAAGGTAGACCTGCAGGCGTCTGCAGGCTCTGGCATCTCCCTCTGTCTCAACTTCCCTATTTCATTTCCCTTTTATTCAAAAATAGTGTACTGTTATTTCTTCAGACTTTGTATATAGTAATCTTAGATAGTCTATGACACCATGATACCGCATTTTGGGTGGTTGAGACTTAAGTAATTATAATAGACGTAGAATTCAGATGTTTAATTTTTGTCTTCCACTTAATTATTTAAAGTTCCATTATTTTCTTGCTATCGCTTTATGATGTTAAAAAGAAGTAATTTGATAATGAAGTAAGCAATTAAGGATTGAGTTGTCTAGCTCTCAATAGTAGGCGTCATCACGACTCCCGTGGGTGGGTAATCAGGGTCCTGACAGTAATATTACATTATAGTAATACATATTAATAATATTATTGAATAGAAAGTAATAAAAATTACATTCAAACTGCTTACCCTAAAAATCGAGTAACAATTAAACTTGTAATATGGTTTTAAAGATGCGTGATTTCACTTAATACCAATTGATTAACTTAGAAATAAATGATGTGAATTGACAAGATTGTAAAACAAACGAATGCTTGATCAACGGCCTCGAGCTAATGAACCCTTGAAAATAGTGAAATAAGAACAGTTAAAGAACAATAAATTGATGAACAATAGAGAAATATTATGTTGCCTTGATTTGTAGGAATGTAAGATATCTACAAATAATGGTGACCCCTCTTTATATACTAGAGGAATCCTAATTATGGTACAATTCTAATAACAGAAGTAAATCCCTTGATTGATACAAATAAGTGCCCTTGATTCGATTCGTTCCGAGATTTCTGTTGCGATCTCCGACCGGTTATTGGGACCTCGATCTCGATAGGTACCTCGATCGGTATCTTGTCTTCGAGCTCAAGCCTGATCCATTATGAGGCTAATCCTTGATGTAGTTCTCTAATCTCGAAATAATTTCCCCTGGTTTCTTGAAGTCTTATAAGAAGAAATGAACCGAGTCTCCGATTTTGCACATCAACCAATTAAGACGTCACCCTTGTGATGTAAGTGACGGAGGCGACTGAAGTGTCGCATCTGCATAATTCCCAAGACCATTAATTAGTGCCAATTAATGGTTGGCCACTAGTGTTTTCAAACCGTCATAGCAGTATTATAAATAGATCCTCTTCATAATTTCCTTAAACTTTAATTTTCAAAACTTTTCTTAGTCTTAAAACTCTCCTTCCTTCAGGTTTCTCAATTTTTCAAACTATTTACATCCCATTAGCCAATACTCTCCTAAAATAACAAACTTCATCCTCTTCTTTTTTCTATACTCACATAAAAATGGCGAAAAAATCTAAAACTGTTCCCCAAAAGGACAGAGCCTCTTCATCACGGTCGGCCGGTGATATAACTTCGGTGGAGCCACGCATCGTAGATTGCATTATTGGGTGCGAACTTACCTCTACTTTCAAAGTTGTAAAATCCTCTTCGGTCCCTGGCGATGTGAGCCCATGTCGAGATATATATACTTGATAATCAAAGGCAATCTCGAGCTGGTGAAAAAAGACTGCCTTTGGAAAACGCAGAGGTGGTGATTGCCAACCCGAAGAGGATATTACCACTCATATGAAAGGGGTTTTAAGTGCTTACACTTACCCTTTCATGTTGGGTCCCTTCGATCCCGTTATTATCGACTTCTACCGCCAATACCACATAACCCTAAGCCAAATCCACCCCTCTTTGTGGCACATTGTTATTTTGCTCTGATTCTTCGTGATTAAGGTCAAAGGGATGTCTTTCACCCTCGATCATCTCATTAGACTATACAACCCCTGTCTTTATCAAGGCAGATTAGTAAGGCTTTAATGCCGCGAAACAAAGCTGTTATTCCCGAGCATTCACGAGGACGAAGATCGACGATGGATGGGCAAGTTTGTCTGAGTGAGGACTTCTGACATAATCCCGGCCGAGAAGATACCATCCCCCGAAAAATGGAGCATGAAGTGTAAGCACCAACCTACCAATAGTTTCTATTGCTTCCTTTAACCTTTCTTGTCAACATTCTTTCTTATGATGCAACGGTCTATTGGGTGCTCAGTGCGATCTCGGACCTTGTAGACTGGGTTTAGAAACTGGCCTCGACTTCTTCGTACACGGAGTGCTCATGGAGCAATTTGGCCGAAGGCCGACGGGAGGCTAAAATCACGGCAAGCTTCTATATCTGTGTTTGATGTCTTACTGTAAAATATTTCTTTTTATTTTTACTTGATTTCCACCCATGCAGATCTTAGAGACAAAGCCGCCATGAGTCCGCCCCCACCCGAGGAAGAGGAGCACCCAAAACCGGATAAGGAGAAGAAGAGATGAAGGGTCTCGCCTTCCGACACCCCAAAACCTAAGAAGAGCAAGGCTCGTAAGTTGAAGATTGACTCTGTCGCTCTATCTGCTGACGTAGCCCAAAAACTACGAGATGAAGAATATGTGAGAGAAGATTCTCACTCTGAGATGGTGGCTCGAAAAAGGGGAAACGTCGAAGCTTCAAAAGCATCTGAGCTAGTGATGGTCGAGTAGGCTCATCTTCGGACTGAGGAGATCTCAGAAGATGGTCCGAGCAAAGTCCCCGAGTCATTGGGGGCTGAAAATGTCCCCTATCGTGACAAATAACCGGTGAGTATGCCTTCCTACTGTGAGGAGTCGGGCATCATGCTGGACTAGAAGACCCCTTTGGGCGGTTGACTCCAGCTCACCGGCCTTAGCGACTTCAGCATCAAAGTAAATGACGCTAACTTTGACCTCTTCCAAGGTTTTTCTCCTCATGTTATACATAAATATATGTTTTTTCAATAATGAAGGAAGTATCACGGTGCTGAAGTTCTTCTTTAAGACGATCAACCTCGGTTGAAAGGTTATCCCTCTCGGATCTAGTGTCCCGAAGGCTGACATCGAGCTCACAAACAATAGAATTAAAAATTCTAATATGCTCTATTACTTTCTTATGCCTCTCTTCCAATCGGACATACTTCTCCTCGGCAACAACAACTTCTTCAGCTTTAGAATTCAAGGCCGCCTCCAAAATTATTCAATCTTTTATTAGAGGCAGCCTCGCGATCGGATGCAGCAAGAATGACATTGTGGACCTCGACACACTTTGCCTTAGCTTCTTCAAATTGTATCCTTAATTTCCTGGTCTCCTAGCTAAGGGTCACTACTTCTTGCTCGCTTTTTTGCAACTGAGCCTCCAATTCAGCGGCCTCAGTAGCTCGTGCTTTGAGTTCGGGAAGGCGGGCAACAATCTGATCTCGTACATCCAACAATTGATCCTATCGGAGGTACTTTTTATATGTCAAGGATAATTCAAGGAAGTTAGCCTGCAAAACAGAAGTGCAAATTAAAAGTCCTGCCACAACAAATATAGAAGGAACAACATAAGGAACAAATATAGGTGTCATTATTCATGAAAAACTCTCATTAGAGAGATTGTATTTTATTCATGTCCCTTTCCGAAGTGAGATGCTTCAGACAATTAGCAAGTTCCACCAGACACAACAGATGACATCCGAAAAAAATTGAGAGGGTAGCACTCCTCCTCATTTGGGGATCACCGGAGGGGTAAAAATATTTATTTCCCAAATTCCCATGAACTAGGGATTGGGGAAGAGGGACATCCTCCTCTCAGATGACAGTGGCCAGTGAAGATGATGTAGAAATTGCTAGTGGCGAATGCAGTATTGGTGAAGAAGGTGGTGATGCTATCAATATTAGCAGCTGCGGCAAAGCAATGTTCTTTGTTGGTTGCTTGTCAACCGAAGGCGGAAAAGACCTGGTACCCATCCTCACGGTACCGGGAACAGAGACTGGGACTCGGAAGCGAGAGTTAGAATCTTTCCTTATATCGAACTCCTCTTTAGAGCGTTGGGATGTCGTCCTCTAATGGAGTAATTAACTCAATAGATTGAACATTTTGTTGAGCTGATGAAGGTCAACATCTTCTATGTAGAGAAGCCCCCTCATCATTGCTCCTCTATCACCGTCGATCACCACAGTGTCTACGACCGGCTCAGGCGCGACGCTCGTTACCACAGTGCCCAAGGTTGGCTCTGGCGCGACACTCTTTGCCTTTTTATTTTTACCACTGGCCATGGAGGAACGCCACCTCTTTGGTTGTTTGTTCTCCGACCAGGGATTTCTAGAAGAAGCACTTGTACCGGAAGGAGGCCCGATGGCAACTGTTCGAGTAAAATCCTCCTACAACAACCTCGCTACATCGGTTGGATTATCCAAAACATCATCCCCGGGGATGGTAACAGGCCCCTATTGTAGACCTGAATTCAACGGGAGAGAAAGGTTAATCAACTTTCCTTTACAAAAGGTAAAAATAAGATGAGTTTAACCTACCATGATTTTTGGCATTTCATCCATATTTAAGGACAAGCTCTTTCCATGTTCGAATCTTTGACGTGGTGATATTAAAAACTTCGGGACCCCATTGGTCCAAACCTTCAATCCTTAGTGATGTCCATATAGTTGCTGAAATAGTGAAAGAAGTAGGACCAGTGACAACAAAGGATGATCTTTAACCGGAAGATAAGATAAGAGATGAACTTACGAGTATAGTTCTATAGTTCGGGAAAAAATGGAGTCGTGGTCGGAATGATGTCCTTGGTGGAAACCACAACAAACCGCTCCATCCACCTTAAATCATGTCATCATCCATGCTGGTGAGCAAAGCATGGTGACCGCATTTTGCTGAAGTTTATCGTCCCCCCACGAAAAACCGTAGGGGAGTAAAGGTTCATCAATCGAGCCATGAAAAGCTCTTCTCCGGTCTCCTGGCATAGCCGAGACAAGCAACAACCCTCTATACAGAAGGGCTTACCTGTGCCGAGCAGACTTGGTAACGAAGGCAAAACTCCAAGATAATGGATTCAAGGCCCCCGCTTAATGAAAAAGGGCCCAGAATAAAGGAATACGTATAAACATACGTAAAACCCTTCTTGTAGAAGGTTGCCCGCTCAGCCAGGTCAGGAGCAATGATATTCAAATCCTGAAAACCATTATGTTCTTTCACAGCAGGAATGCTAGAAGAACAGATGGAAGAAGGATACACGCCAACAACCCATGTTCGGGAGTTAGTAGAAGAGTACTTCTCTTCGAAGTCCTTGGTAGTAATATGTTTTCTGGGAATGATGGTGCTCACCGTGGGAGCATCATCATCATCATCATCACTTTTTTTTATGCACTGGAATTTCTGGAAGAACATGCCATTGTTATCAGAAGAGAATAAGGTTTTTTTCTATGAAGAATAAGATTAGAAGAAGTGAAAAATGATTATGAGTTGAGTAAATAGAGTTTGAGAGAGTTTAGAAAATTCTAAAGTGTAAAAGGAGAAGGTTGATGCGTATATGCAAAGGAATATGCGGCTAAAATCGTGTTCATACCTCGATAACCGGCAAAAGTGTTGCAGAATTGTGGGGTGACGCGTGTTTGGGGCATTAAATACTGAGAACGTACGTCTAATCAATCGTCAAAAACTTTTTAGAGGATTTGGAGAATTTCCAACCAAGAAAGGTATCTTTACCAACTTCTCAATGACGCAAGGTTATGTCACCGGAAAGCAGGGGAACTATATGTATAGGGTAAAATATATTCATATTAAATGCTCTCATGATAAAGCGATATGTGGAGCCGAAAACAGAAGTCAACTAAGTCTGAAGGAAACGATCTTGTTTGTTCCGGAAGGAAGTGATGTTCATGAAGGCGAAATAAATATTTGCCACCAGTTAGCTTTTAATGGAGGATATTCTATAACATTAAATATATAGACCACTATAGAGAATAAGGTATTTGTTCCTTACCGTTACATATTCTTTAATGACCCTCGTAATTGTCAGTAAATAATGACTTATCTTAGGACCTTGTTCCCTATGCACCATTTTATAAATAAAGAACTCAACAACCATTGTAAAGGATACAAATTTTCTGACAAGCTAATACTATGCTTTGCTCAAAAGCTTAATGCTATTTTATTCTCTTGCTCATTAATATTGTTCTTATTGCCTTCGGAAGCTCCGCTTCTGAAACCAAGATTTCTGCTATTTTATTTCGATTTCAAGGTTAAATGTTATATTCTTGTTTAATTTATTTTTTATTTTAGGGTTAGATCGATTCACTTATCTATAAATCGTACAAATTCAATTATAACGTTTTACGGGTAAACACGAATAAAATATGTTACTGTTGTTATGAAATAATATAAGAACAAGAACAATAATACAAGAACAAGAACAATATAGAGAGAATAGGGAGAGGAGTATTCTTATTGATACTTAGGGATTGTTAGGGATGTCTTACAATGGTAGAAGACCCCTTTATTTATAGGGAGGGGGATGATTTAGCTACCAAGAATAGAACTCTAGAATCTCTCTAATTATAGACATTCACCTTAAATAGGAGATTTCATAACACTCCCCCTTGAATGTCTATTCAACAATGTGCCTCGTTAAAACCTTAAAACCAAAACCCAATGGGAAAAATTAAAGAAAGGAAAAAGAGTACACATGTTTGAATATGCGCCTATTGGTTGCCTCGTTAAAAACCTCGCAAGGAAAACCCAGTGGAACAAAACCTTGTAAGGGAAAAAGAGTGCAACGCGCATTAACTCCCCCTAATAAGAACATCAATTTATATCCTTGAGCATTTGCATTCCAATCTTGTGCATCATCTTCAAAACGATCTTTGGTAGATGTTTGATAAATTAATCAACCATATTGACTTGAATAAATATTCCGCACCTTGAAATCATCATTCTTGATAGATATGAACATCTTCATATAATGTCGCAGAATGACTCTTCAATATCTTCATAGATGTATTCTCAATGCCATCATGCTTATAGTTATAGCAAGATACATATGTACACAAATTGTACTTAGGATGTGGTACTTCAGGACCAAGAAATGCATATGCTTCAAGCAACTTAAATCTTTCAAGTTAAGTCATATAAGCCATATAATAGACTTTAGATGCATATCAAGTTTTCTATGTCATGCTAGACAAATAAGATATCGAAAACTGATTATACATACCTTTGACTTTATACATTCAAGCATTTGAACTATAGGTTCAAAACTACATGTCTTTCATATGGAATCAATTCTTCTTGAATTGTATCTCTTCCATTTAGTTACTTTCTTTGGGTCAGCAAATGCGTATAGCATGCTTTGCAATATGTTGCAATTGAATTATCCCTTTTATGAACTTCAGATTCATATCATGATATTCGGGGATATACATATACAAATGATAATTCATCCCATGTAACCTTTTCTCAAGTGTTTATCATGTCTCCCCCTCATGTTAGTAAAGCTAACTTGTTTCCTCAACTTTGGGAAATCATCTTTGTGCATTATTATGTCAATATACACAGCACATTAATAATAAGATGAAATTATTTGGTTCCTGACCCTGAACCACTTGTGAGGGGAGAATATAATATACTCTCGTATACAACGTATATCAAACTGATATATATAACTTTGTTCTCATAAGAAACAATTTAGCTATTAAGTGGAAGCACTCAATAATTATCTTGCTAAACCAACTTTGATATAAACCAACTTATCAAGATGAACTATCTTGAGTAGAGAATCTGGAAATTATGCTCGAAGTTAGATTACTGAGCAATTTACCTCGCAAGCACCGGCCAGGCTGCGGGTTAATAACAATTGCGCATGTTACCATTTCATAGATGCATCATATGTGGTATACATGGCAGGTGACTGGGCCCATATTCACCTTTGATATTTCCAGAATTTATGGGCTTCAACCCGAACTCTTTAGTTGGTCAGTTCATTAATGAGAACAAGTGATACAAGAGGATTCGTAAAGAACTTTCTAGTTCTTTAATATTCACCTATGTGAATTTGCACATCATACTTAAAATGAGATGGCTAACACGAATGCCAACTGAATAAATTATCAATATTGGTAAACTTCAAATTTACACCATGACATGTGCACTTTATCAATAAACTTCAGGTTTATTATGACATGGGTTTTTATACCAATAGATATCCACTTTATTGTGACATTCTTTCGTTTGTGTAGTACAAACTGGAGAACAAAGCGGGTAGCTTTTCATATGCAAATTACCCCGCTACAAGTTGTAGTAATAGGAGATATCAAAGCCTTCCTTTATTTATAGTCTCAATATAATCAATCGCTTTCGCGTGTACTTTGGAAACTGAATAAGTTTCTTTGAGACTTACTACAGCACAATACTCAATTGTGTTTCTCCAACATAGTAATAATTGGCTCTTCTAGAGCTCTCAATTAATTTTGTACTACCACAGATTCATCAACATCCATGTGGTGAATATCTTTCTTAAAGAGAAAGTTATACCATTATGGTCATGTCAAACTTATATGCAAGATATGTTTCTTGCATTATCGTTGTCCTTTAATAGTCATATTTCCAAAATACTTTGGCGCACAATAGGTACGTGACCAACGATCATTCATGCCATATATCATCTCAAACCTTCTTCTAGGGGTGAGTGTGGTATCATCTCAAACCTCCTTCTAGGGGTGAGTGTGGTATATCTAATACCAATTTCATGTTCATATTCTTCCAATAATGAATATGTATTCGTGAATCATATGTTGTCACATTCACTTCGGGGATATGTGATTTTGTTATCCTTTTCAAATCTATAAATGCGTCAGGCATTTGATTTGCTATTCTTTGCAAATGGATAATCTTTTGTGCCTCTTTCACAAATAGAGGTATGTGGGTCAAGATGAGATAATGATGCATTTTTCCACAAAATTTCCCGTTTGGTTTCACCAACTTCTCCCCCTAATTTTGGAAAAGTGTCTCATCAAATTGACAGTCTGCAAATCGTGCAGTGAACAAATCTCCTGTCAATGTTTCGAGGTAGTGAATAATGGAGGGCGATTCAACCTCAACATATATTCCTAACCTTCTTTGCAGACCCATTTTGGTGCGGGATGGCGGTGCTACAGGCACATATACTGCGCATCCAAAGATTCTTAAATGGGATATATTGGGTCCATGACCCAAAATCAATTGCAACGGGGAATATTTGTGTCAATTCGTCAGTCAGAGACGAACTAGCATTGCTGTATGCAAAATGGCGTGTCCCCAAACCGAAGTAGGCAGCCGACGAACTAGTATTGCTGCATGCAAAATGGCGTGACCCCAAACCAAAGTGAGCAGCCTCGTTTTCATGAAGAATTCAAGATTATTCTCATCTATTGTCTCAATATGATATCCATTTTGAATGATATCTTTAAAACTCAACAAATTCCTTTTAGACTTGGAGGAGAACATTGCGATTGATATCATTAAAACTCAACAAGTTCTTCTTAGACTTGGAGGAGAATATTGCATTCTCTAAGATAAACGTCGTGCCTTTGGGCAGAGTTACAGTTGCTCTTCCGGAGCCTTCAATCAATTTACTTCCCATGGTTTGACATATAAAAGAAAATATACGAACATGAGAATAAACAACTTCAATCCGTTTGAGTCACATAATATTTTCAAAATCTGCTGCTAACAATTGACTAACAAAATCAGATATGTTATCCATAATCGATTACTATGCAGCTTGAAAATTTTCAGTTTAAGCATTTTTCACACACAATCGATTGTTTAACATTGACAATCGATTGTTGATTAATTTTGAAAAATTTCGGATCACACTGTCTAACGACAATCGATTGTTAGACATAGACAATCGATTGTGGATGATTTTTGAAAAATTCCAGATTACACTGTCTAACGACAATCGATTGTTAGACATAGACAATCGATTGTGGATGATTTTTGAAAAATTCCAGATTACACTGTCTAACGACAATCGATTGTTAGACATAGACAATCGATTGTGGATGATTTTTGAAAAATTCCAGATTACACTGTCTAACGACAATCGATTGTTAGACATAGACAATCGATTGTGGATGATTTTTGAAAAATTCCAGATCACACTGTTTTAAGACAATCGATTGTTAAACATAGACAATCGATTGTTGACTGTTTTTGAAAAATTCCAGATCACACTGTTTTAAAGACAATCGATTGTTGATCATTGACAATCGATTGTTTTGCAGTTTTTATGTGAAATATGAGATAACCGACTAGTTTTTCAGGTTAGTCGATTACCTCTACTGGAAAGTAAAAATATTATTGATATTTGAGCATATTGATACATTCTAAAGAACTAATACTAACATTATATCATGAACTAACTAATACGAGCTAATACTAATGGCTATTAGTTTATTCATTCACTAATACAAACAAGTAAATAAAATCAAACAACTCCATCTTCTTTCATCACTGATCCATCACCGATTAGGTGGTCTATCTTCCCCTCAGGTTGCTCAAAGAAGTCTGCCACATCCAAGTGGGTGATGTCAAGGTTGTCGTCAGAGACAAAATTCGTTTCAGGGCGTTTACTCTTTCGAGATGCTTGATAAAGGTCAACCAAATGTCATGGTATACGGCAAGCCTTTGACCAGTGCCCGTTTCCACCGCAACGATAATATATAGTTTATAAACTATTTGCTTTTTTGGATTCTTATTGTATCGTGCTTGTGGCAGAGTGACCAACTTCAGGTTGTCATATCTCTTCTTTAAGCCATTCCACAAGATGGGTGGATCTTTGACTGTGATATTTTCAATTTTCAAACCTTCATCAAGGTGATGGCGCAAGAAAATCAAGGCCTTAGCATAGTTTTGGGTGGATGCATTATTTCTGTCTTTAATGGCGTCTCCAAGACCCATAGCATCTAAGTGAATTTCAGCATCCAACACCCATGTCATATAGTTCTTGCCCGAAATTTCAAGGGCAACGAACTTTCTTTTCATAATGTCAGACATAAAACAAATTTACATCAAGAGCGTGTTCATACTTACGGGCTCTATTACAATTATCACATTCACTTCAGGGAATGGATCATAATCATGTGCTTTACACAATCTCATGTCAGATATTACTTTCATAAAGTGAAAGATTATTTTGAGAATCTTTATTATTCTCATTATCACAATAATGACGATTATAATTTCGTCTATTGCCACGTCCACATCCATTGATACCTTTACGGTAATAATTTTGTCTTCTTTCAGACTTATCACATACTGCTTCCACATTCTCTAAAGGGAATGGAGCAAATTCAATGGGACGGATTTTCAATTCTTTGCCCACAAGCATACATGAATTTAATCATGGCAGGACATAGAGATTTTACCACTTCATGTGGTTATAATTTCTTACAAACTCCATTAGAGTTATAATCAAACTTTGTTGTCTTTGTTTGTATATGAAATCAAATCGTAGAATTTCAAGAATTTGAAAGGGAAAAGTAAATTACTTACCTTTAAGGTATACAAATAAATGTTGTGATATCAAATATACCTCTTGAGTTTCCATCCCGTTGCATTACTTTATGATGATACCTTCTCTTCTATTTTTCCGTATGGAAATTCTCTTGAAATAGGTACTGCTATTCCCTGCTGCAGTGGTTGTTTAAAGAAGAACAAGGAAACAGAACCAAAGAATTATTAGACGGATACTTACTATACATGTAAAAGTAATACAACAAATTATAGAATAAATTAGAAAGGTGAAAAATACTATTATGGTTAAATACACCAAAGCACACCTTTTACCCATATTCGAAAAATTTAAAGTAAATCCTAAACCTAAACTAAGGAAAAACACAACATAAGAGGCACACTGTAAACATAAGAACATTGATAATAAAGAATATTAAATCCTAATGGAAAGACATGCGTAAAGAATCAAAACAAAGAAAACCACAAAAAATGTAGCCGTAAACAATCCTAATTCTGGAAGAAGTAAGAAATTAAATTCAATTGGTTAGAGACTCGTGCTGATAACGTGTTATGAAATAATATAAGAACAAGAACAATAATACAAGAACAAGAACAATATAGAGAAAATAGGGAGAGCAGTATTCTTATTGATACTTAGGGATTGTTAGGGATGTCTTACAATGGTAGAAGACCCCTTTATTTATAGGGAGGGGGATGATTTAGCTACCAAGAATAGAACTCTAGAATCTCTCTAATTATAGACATTCACCTTGAATAGGAGATTTCATAACAACTGTATATTTGTTATAAACTAAAGCAAAAGACAAGAACAATAGCAATAGAGAGAAGAGTAGAGAGAGTTCTTCTTATTGAGTTGAGAGGGGTCTCAAGGGATCATTTACAATGGTAGGGGGCACCTCTATTTATAGGGGAGAGGAAGATTTAGCTACCACTAATAGAACTCTAAAATCTCTCTAATTAAATACATTAAAGACATTCACCTTAAATAGAAGTGTAAGAATCTTCTATTTCATAACACTCCCCCTTGAATGTCTATTCAATGATGTGTCTCATAAAACCTTAAAACCAAAACCCAATGGGAAAAATTAAAGTAAGGAAAAAGAGTACACATGTTTGAATATGCGCCTATTGGTTGCCTCGTTAAAAACCTTGCAAGGAAAACCCAGTGGGACAAAACCTTGTAAGGGAAAAAGAGTGCAACGCGCATTGACTCCCCCTAATGAGTACATCGATTTATATCCTTGAGCATTTGCATTCCAATCTTGAAATCATCATTCTTGATAGATATAAACATCTTCATATAATGTCGTGGAATAGCTCTTCAATATCTCCATAGATGCATTCTCAAATCCACCATGCTTATAGTTATGGCAAGATTCATATGTACACAAATTGTACTTAGGATGCGGTACTTCAGGACCAAGAATTGCATATGCTTCAAGCAACTTAAATCTTTCAAGTTAAGTCATATAAGTCGCATAATAGACTTTAGCTGCATATCAAGTTTTCATGTCATGCTAAGCAAATAAGATATCGAAAATTGACTATACATACCTTTGCCTTTATACTTTCAAGCATATGAACTATAGGTTCAAAGCTACATGTCTTTCATATGGAATCAATTCTTCTTGAATTGTATCTCTTCCATTTAGTTACTTTCTTTGAGTCAGCAAATGCGTATAACATGCTTTGCAATATGTTGCAATTGCATTTCCCTTTTTATGAACTACAGGTTCATATCATGATATTCGGGGATATACATATACAAATGATAATTCATCCCATGTAACACTTTCTCAAGTGTTTATCATGTCTCCCCCTCATGTTAGTAAAGCTAACATGTTTCCTCAACTTTGGGAAATCATCTTTGTGCATTATGTCAATATACATAGCACCTTAATAATAAGATGAAATTATTTGGTTCCTGACCCTGAACCACTTGTGAGGGGAGAATATACTCTCGTATACAACTTATATCAAACTGATATATATATAACTTAGTTCTCATAAGAAACAGTTTAGCTATTAAGTGGAAGCACTCAATAATTATCTTGCTAAACCAACTTTAATATAAACCAACTTATCAAGATGAACTGTCTTGAGTAGAGAATCTGGAAACTATGCTCGAAGTTAGATTACTGAGCGATTTACCTCGCAAGCACTGCCAGGCTGCGGGTTAATAACAATGGCGCATGTAACCATATCATAGATGCATCATATGTGGTATACATGGCAGGTGAATGGGCCCATACTCACCTTTCATATTTCCAGAATTTATGGGCTTCAACCCGAACTCTTTAGTTGGTCCGTTCATTAATGAGAACAAGTGATACAAGAGTATTCGTAAAGAACTTTCTAGTTCTTTAATATTCACCTATGTGAATTTGCACATCATACTTAAAATGAGATGGCTAACATGAATGCCAACTGAATAAATTATCAATATTGGTAAACTTCCAATTTACACCATGACATGTGCACTTATCAATAAACTTCGGGTTTATTATGACATGGGTTTTATACCAATAGATATCCACTTTATTGTGGCATTCTTTCGTTTGTGTAGTACAAACTGGAGAACAAAGCGGGTAGCTTTTCATATACAAATTACCCCGCTACAAGTTGTAGTAATTGGAGAATCAAAGCCTTCCTTTATTATAGTCTCAATATAATCAATCGCTTTCGCGTGTACTTTGGAAACTGAATAAGTTTCTTTGAGACTTACTACAGCACAATACTCAATTGTGTTTCTCCAACATAGTAATAATTGGCTCTTCGAGAGCTCTCAATTAATTTTGTACTACCACAGACTGAGGTTCGAGATCCTCACATTCTTGCATTCCGTATTTTCAAGAGTCTCAGGCTCAATAGATTCTTCGTGAATCTCGGAATTAATCAAATCATGAGCGTCCTCATGTGATTCTTTCATAGTGTCATTTAGATCGTTCTTTTTCCTCTTTCTAGGATTTCGATCTTTGGAACCTAATGGTCTGCCACGCTTCTGGCGTGCATTTGACTCATTGGATATGACACTAGATATTTGTCCAATAGGGACTTCAATACGGATCGGAACATTTTTCGCGTGAATGTGGGATTTCGTTATCCTCTTCAAGTCCGTAAATGCGTCAGGCATTTGATTTGCTATTCTTTGCAAATGGATAGTCTTTTGTACCTCTTTCTTTCAAATAGAGGTATGTGGATCAAGATGAGATAATGATACATTTTTCCACAAAATTTCCCATTTGGTTTCACCGACTTCTCCCCCTAATTTTGGGAAAAGTGTCTCATCAAATTGACAGTCTGCAAATAGTGCAGTGAACAAATCTCCTGTCAATGTTTCGAGGTAGCGAATAATGGAGGACGATTCATACTCAACATATATTCCTAACCTTCTTTGCAAACCCATTTTGGTGCGGGATGGCGGTGCTACAGGCACCTATACTGCGCATCCAAAGCTTCTTAAATGGGATATATTGGGTTCATGACCCAAAACCAATTGCAATAGGGAATATTTGTGATAATTCGTCAGTCAGAGACGAACTAGCATTTCTGCATGCGAAATGGCGTGACCCTAAGCCGAAGCGGGCAGCCGACAAAGTAGCATTGCTGCATGCAAAATGGCGTGAACCCAAACCGAAATGGGCAGCCTCGTTTTCATGAAGAATTCAAGATTATTCTCATCTATTATCCATTAACTTTGCAAACGCAAGGTTGCGTGATGGCAACAAGCACACATTAGACCATCTACAGGATGCGTCTATCAAGACCATGAAATACCTAAACGACCCACTAGGTGGGTGAATAGGTCCACAAATGTCCCCTTGTATACGTTCCAGAAACTGGGGTGACTCAGTCCCAACCTTTGTTGGGGATGGTCTGATAATCAGCTTGCCTTGATAACACGAAGTGCAAGGATATTCATTACTTTAAAGAATTTTGAAATTCTTTAACGGATGCCCATATGAGCTTTCTATAATCCGTCTCATCATGGTTGATCCTGGGTGTCCCAGTCGATCATGCCATAGTACAAATGTATTGGACTCAGTATTTTTTAGATTTACTGTTGAATGTGCCTCAATTGCACTAATTCTTGTCCAATACAGGCCACAAGATAAAGACGGGAATTTCTCAATAACCCTCTTTTGGCCGGAGACATTCTTTAAAGTGAGGACGAGATATTCAAGATTATCTTCATCCATTGTCTCAATATTGTAGCCATTCTGGCGTACATCTTTAAAACTCAACAAGTTTCTCATAGACTTGGAGGAGAACATTGCATTCTCTATGATTAACGTCGTGCCATTGGGCAGAGTTACAATAGCTCTTCCGGAGCCTTCAATCAATTTACTACTTCCAGAGATTGAAGAAATGTTTGCCTTACACATATTCAGTTGAGAGAAATACTTCCTTTCTTTGAGTATTGTATGTGTAGTACATGAATCAACTAGGCAAATACTTTTACAGTTGGACGTTGATCCAAGTTCGCTTTGTGAGATATCCATATTTGATATCACATAGTTTAACATACAAAAGAAATACATAAATATAAGTATAAACAACTTCAATTCTTTTGTTTCGCGTTTAAACAGCGTTTTGGGAAGCAGTTATTTAGGATATTCGAATATTGTATTCTAATATTCGAATATAATGCCTTGCGGAAAAAATAATACTTTAATGCGAAAAATATTAGATATTCGAATATTTAAGCACATATTCTAATATCTTGCCAGATATTCGAATATAGGAATTCTGATATTCGAATATCTGGCCCAGATATTCGAATATCAGACTCTGATATTCGAATATCTGGCCTGGCGGAAAAAAGTTCGTTTTATTGCTAAATATTAGACGATCGACTAGTTTTTAGGTTAGTCGATTACCTCTACTGTACAATAAAAATATTTGAGCGTATTGAAACATTCTAAAGCGCTAATACTAACATCATATCATGAATTAACAAATACGAGCTAATGCTAATGACTATTAATTTATTCATTGACTAATACAAGTAGAATCAAACAGCTCCATCTTCTTTCATCATGGTTCCATCACCGATTAGGTGGTCTATCTTTCCCTCGGGTTGCTCAAAGAAGTCTGCCACATCCAGGTGGGTGAAGTCAAAGTTGTCATCAGAGACAAAATTTGTTTCAGGGCGTTTTCTCTTTCGAGATGCTTGAAAAAAGGTCAACCAAGTGTCTTGGTATTCGGCAAGTCTTAGACCAGTGCCCGTTTCCACCGCAACGATAACATATAGTTTCTGAACTATTTGCCTTAGGATCTTCGGGATCCCGTTTCTGCTTTCGGTGGTTATCTCTCTTTGTGGGGTGACGGACTTCTTTGGAATTTCTTCCTTGTCCACGTCCTTGGCTTTGACCCCGTTTATGACCATGACCATGGTCCCTTTTATGTTTGGCATAATGAGAGTGCACCATATCTGCTTCAGGCAGTGGTGTAGACCCAGTTGGTCTATTTTCGTGATTTCTCATGAGCAGATCATTATTTCGCTCAGCCACTAGTAAGAGAGAAATCAGTTCAGAGTACTTCGTAAAGCCTTTCTCTCGGTACTGTTGCTGCAGTACCATATTGGAGGCATGAAACGTTGTAAACGTTTTCTCAAGCATATCGTAATCGGAGATGTTATCTCCACATAGCTTCAGTTTAGAAGTAATTCGGAACATAGCAGAATTATATTCAGAAACGGACTTAAAGTCCTGTAGCCTCAGATGGGCCCAATCATATCGTGCTTGTGGCAGAGTGACCAACTTCAGGTTGTCATATCTCTCCTTTAAGCTGTTCCACAAAACGAGTGGATCCTTGACGGTGAGATATTCAATCTTCAAACCTTCGTCAAGGTGGTGGCGCAAGAAAATCAAGGCCTTCGCACAATCTTGGGTGGATGCTTTTTCTTTATCTTTGAGGGTGTCTCCGACCATAGCATCTAGGTGGATTTCAGCATCCAACACCCATGTCATATAGTTCTTGCCCGAAATTTCAAGGGCAACGAACTTTCTTTTCATAATGTCAGACATACTCGAAAATTAAATTAGGAAGAGGGAAAATACCTTGGATTTTCGAGAATGATACTTGAGACGGTAGAGTCTCGTGCTGATAACGAGTTATAAACTAAAGCAAAAGACAAGAACAATAGAACAAGAACAATAGCAATAGAGAGAAGAGTAGAGAGAGTTCTTCTTATTGAGTTGAGAGGGGTCTCAAGGGATGATTTACAATGGTAGGGGGCACCTCTATTTATAGGGGAGAGGAAAATTTAGCTACCACTAATAGAACCCTAAAATCTCTCTAATTAAATACATTAAAGACATTCACCTTAAATAAAAGTGTAAGAATCTTCTATTTCATAACAATATTTATTTTTTCAGTTCTTGAAAACTAAAAATGAAAAGACGAAAAGCTTCTTTCAACCAAACAGTTTCACTTTTTTCAAAGTAAGTTTTCACTTTTTCTAGAAGCGGAAAAATGAAAAATTACTGTACCTTCCTTTTTTGAAACAAGCGCCATCGAAGGCGATGTCTGGCGTCATTTGGAAACTAGTTGGTTGTTTTGTTTTTCGGTGAATTCTGTTAATTGCAGGAGAAAACTTTGCGTCTGCAAAAGCTTTGTCTCTTCCATCTCTTTCCTCGGCGACTCTCTTTCTCCGGCGACATCCACCTGTAAATTCCTCTCTCTCTCTCTCTCTAGATATTCTCCTTTCAAATTGATTCATAATCGTAGAATGAAAATGAAGAATCTTTGGATTTAACGCCTTTATGTCTCACTGCGTGGATAAAGCCTAAATTCCGTCAAATTAATGTGTCATAGAGTAATAATTTACCTTTGAGAGGAGTACTATTTTTTTTTGTGTCTGTGTATGTGAAGAAAATGGAGCAAAATAATTAAAGCCTTAAAAAACAAATGTACGCGTCATGAATATCCAATCATTTACCAAATCCTTCTTACTAGTCATACCATGTTGATTTAAACCATTTTATACAAATTGGTCTTTGATTTAATGCTTGGTATGTTGGAGAACTTCTGATTTTCTTCAGCAACAAATGTTATCTAAATGACTAATACTCCCGCTGGCCCCTATTTTCCAATTTATGCAACTTGCTTGACTTGGCATGAAATTTACGAAAGAAAAGAAGACATGGTATTACAATGCCATATCATTTGTATTGGCTATAAAAGCTTCTCGTTAAGGACAAAATGAGAAGTTTAAAGTTAAATTATTTTCAAATATATAAGTGTGTCATTCTTTTTAGAACAGACTAATAAGGACTAGACTTTCTTTTTAAGAATTGAAACCTGCAAATACTTAATCCTAAGAGGAGCCAGCCGACAATGTGATCAATCTACATTGTTCTAGATTTTGTTGGTTTTTACTTTTCGGTTTTCCAGCTTAGGAATTGATTACAAAACTTTAGGCATCTATCCTTTTTATCTTGCCTGTCAATATCTGGTGTCTGTGTTTGTTTTATCTTTTCTTTTAAGTGACATCTTATTTATAGGTTCATAAGAAAGTAACTCTTCTTGATGGCTTGATGTAATCAGAAAACTGATTGGATGTTTATGTGTAACTCGCGTCTTATTTATTACAATTTTTTTGTTTGTCCTGCATTCGCGCTGCAGTTGCTGTTTACACCTGACGAACAATGGAAGGGCAGAAGAATTATTCACCTCCACCTTATATTCCTTTGGATCAGTCAGATGCAGAAGCACACCATGTTTCTGCTGCAGAAGAAATTCAACAGAGCAAAAATGATGACTCGGCTCAGTGGAGTTCTGGAATCTGTGCTTGTTTTGATGATCCACAGAGCTGTATGCTACTCTCTGCCCTGTGAACTTGCTTTATGACAAGGGAAAAAAGTGAATGAAAGGTGCATCTTTGGGTAGTAAAATAAGAGTCATGATTAATTATTCTCTAGTCTTTTTAGGTGGCGATTATCATAAACTCTGAGTGCACCGCCTTTATATGCCTAGGGCACCATTAAAATGCCTACTTTACTTACTTAGATGAGTTATAGTCACACAAATTCTATGACTCATTTTAGACCACGCGTTACAAAAGCTTATTAAACTCCGTGCCCAGTCAAACACCTCCACATAAAGTGGAACGGAGGGAATACTTTTCAATATTGAAATAGCCTTAACTTTGTTTACTCCTCGGAGGCTTGGACTTAAATACAATAGCTATTACGCGCCAATTCCAAGCTAGTGGGTTTTGGCTATGTGAATACTCGCTACCCATTTCGCTCCATGTATAGTTGTTTAATTTCAATATTCAATAATTGGGACGCATGCCTGGGTGAGACGTCCCAATGTATTCAGTACTATTTGTCGTATAGCTTTTGCTGGTCGTTAACCTACTGCAGCCCTCATCTTTTATTCTGGTGTGGGACCTACTATTTGAGCAAGCTCACACGGACGGAGCTCTTGGACTTAGATTTTATCTTGCTAGCACTGGAAGGGTACGAAAGGTACACTTGTGGCATAGGCATAGTCGTTTCGCTCTAGGTGCGTACCACGGGCCTGAAGATGCACATTTGAACTCTGCCAGAGGCCTGCACTCAACATTAGTCTTATGCTGGATGTATGTGCACGCATGCTTGTGTGTTGGTGTACAACATGAATTGATACAACCTTTAGAGCTGTCTTAATCCTGCACATTGAGGCGTAGTTGGTTGATATATTCCTTATCAAAAATTAAAAAATAGAAAAGATGCTGATTGATATATTCCATTCTGTTCTGGGGAACACTCATGCGTTTCTGTTCCCAGCACTGCTCCCATTCTATTTCCAGATGTTTTTCTATTCCTCTCTCCCTTGTGGTCTCACTGTTTGTCATTGTCGTGAAGTAATAATACAACTTCCAGAATTTCCTGAAACTGGTCAGCAGTGCCGATGGGCCTAGATCACCTTTTCAACATATGGTAAGATCAACAAAACAAGTAATAATGGGATTGTGATTGGGGAAGTTCTCTACCTTTGGAGGGTAAATCATGTTCATTGTCGGATTTAATATTACAACAACTGTTTCTGAGTTCTCTGGCGCCAAATGAATTATACTACTTGTTGGTTGACAACCTTGAGTTATTTGCTAAATGCAAAATTTTGAGTGCAGGTTTTATTGGACTTCTTTGCCCTTGCTTTCTGTTTGGAAAAAACGTGGAGTTCTTGGGGTCGGGAACCTTGATGGGATCATGTATGACTCACTTTATTTTGTGGGCGCTTTTCAACACAATTTGCTGCTTCTTAACTGAAGGCATTCTTTTGGGTTTGCCTGGATGCTTTGTTGCATGTTATGCCTGTGGCTATAGAAGGACATTGAGATCAAAGTACAATCTTCAGGTAGCCATCTCTGTGGTTTTGCTATTTTTGTCCACATGGATGAGAATCTGATTTAGCATATCATCACTAGCTCTATTGATTCAATAGGAAAGACATTTGGAAAAATATGAGTGAAGTTAGATTTGGAAACAACCTCTCTACCCAAGGGTAGGGGTAAGGTCTGCGTACATACTACCCTCCCCAGACCCCACTAAGTGGGATTATACTGGGTTGTTGTATGAGTGAAGTTAGATTGCCTGAAAATTTACCTTCTAGATAACCTCTCATATTTTCAGTGTTGTCTCTCCTATTTTGCAAAGCAAATTACCCCTTGACATATGCATGGGTGGCTAGTCTGTTTGGCATGTTTTGAAGTACATGCCTTTTGAGGATGTTTCATTACCTTGATGCATAAGTCTCTTAATGTTGCATATAGGATATAAGAATGCACTTGTAATAGTAAAATGATACTACACAAAACAAAAAGAAAGAAAAAATTGTGCTCCCCAAAAAGGATTTGGATTCCCGTTATGGTGTTAAATTATCTCAGTATTGATGGCTTTATAAAGAGACTTTTATGGTGGGAGAGTTTAAGTAACCGTTCCATTAGGAAGAAAAAAAGTTGAATGTCTTTGAATTCCACATACGTTCTTTAGGATCAGATGTTATCCTTAGAAGCCACAAAAGATTAAAAAGTTACAATTTGTAATTCGTGATTTTGACTCCATGGAAGAGAAGATTACACGTTATTTGAACAAGTACCACCTTCCGCTAGATAAAACTATCAAGAACTTGAAATCTAGAAATTAGGACTTCCTGTAGATAAAGAACTGACCTGTAGTTCCCTATTCGGTTTGGTTTAAACTGAATATGTGTGCAAGTTGGAATATTTAGTATTGATTTATCAATTGAGTACACTACAGTTTATAAGCAAGTTAACCACCACTGCATTTTTCTTTATTTCCCGTGAATTCCTCACCTTCCTCTCTTCCCTTGGCTCCCGTACCCTGCTGCCTTCCTCTGTTCTGCGCTAATATAATTTGGTTGCAAGACTGATAAAGGACCACTTCTACCTTATAACAGACAGATGCAAACTGGTTAGATTGGGAACTTCCCATTAACGTTTTTATGTCCTGATTTATATGCAGGAAGCCCCATGTGGAGACTTTGCGACACACTTTTTCTGCCACTTGTGTGCCATATGCCAAGAATACAGAGAGATCCGTGAAAGGTCTGGAGATTCAAGCTCCTCTGATCTTAGCTTAGTGGCAGTGACAGCCCCTCAAGTTCAGAAGATGGAATCAACTCCTGCAAACGAATAGATGTTGCATTTCTGGTGTCCAGAAGATCATTTTCAATGCTGCCATTTTCCATAAATTATTCCACCTTTGTATTCCTTTGTTTTTGGTCTTTATCTTCCACGTCTATTCGAGGGGTCGGAACTATATAATCATGTTGTAATATCTTGTTTTTATTGAGGTGAGTAAATAGTCGTCCACTCACTATGTATTCTTGCTAGTTGA
Organism: Nicotiana benthamiana; assembly: GCA_034376525.1. Classification (NCBI taxonomy): domain Eukaryota; kingdom Viridiplantae; phylum Streptophyta; class Magnoliopsida; order Solanales; family Solanaceae; genus Nicotiana; species Nicotiana benthamiana. The sequence goes on along the minus strand of CM067337.1, from coordinate 143,599,948 downwards.
GTTGATATATATACATACATGGAAGTTGCTATGGCATCTGTTTGGTAGGAAGAAGGTTTTAGGAAACAGAACTTTTGTAAAAATTCTGTAACAGAAAATTTATTATATAAGTTATTTGTTTTAATATTTAGCTTATATGGTATTCTGTCATTAATCATAGAAACTGGTGTTACCCTTTGTTGCCAAACTAAATGTTTGAAAGTTTCTTGTTTCGTTAGTGAACGCTCACTCCCCAACTAAAACAGGAAACGAAATAAACAAAATAACTAGTTCCGCATGAACCTAGAAGGATCAAGTGCTATGACTTAGACTATTAATTCAGACATTGGAAGAGTTTTATGTTTTATGCACTGACATTGTGAAAATTTTTACACAATTTTACAGTGTAGATGTTTTAGATTATATACAGACAATATATAGAATGTTTTATCATAGGTTAAACAGTTTTAGCCTTCTATTCCTGTGTAACACATTCTGATGAAAGGGTTGAGCCATTTCGATAATTCAGTAGCAAATGTGACTCCAAAACTAGTTCAAAAACCTGAGTGCAACTTTTTGAAAACTGAAGTACTGTCAAATATATGTATACACAAAATTATATCCCTTTCACTTTTTATTGGCAGGGACCAACGTATGATTTTAGCAGCAGGTGAACTCACTACTTTCTGGTACTGGATATGTAGTTAGAAATTGTTAACAAAGTACATATTTATACTAAATCCGCGAGCTTTTGCTCTTGCATGATAAGTTGGTTTGAAGATTGTAGAGGTCTGAAATTGGAGATGCATCACTGCTAGAAGAGTCCCTTTTCAATGCATCTTGTACTTGAGCAGCAAACTGCAAATTCCATATTGCATCCTCTACTGATGGCCTGTCTTCAGCATCTTGTAACAAACACCTGCTACATATCTCAATCATTGTCTTCAACGATTCGTCTGAGCAATAATTTCTAATTGCTGGATCAACCACATTCTTTCTTGCCACTTCATTAGCCATTATGCTCTCTTGCAACTGCATATGGTATGCAGAGTAAAAAAGAGTGAATGAGCTAAGGATCTTATTTAAGGATATCAGCCATATATTCTTCAGTAATCGGTCCAAAATAGGTGGTTTTGGTATGAAGAAAATCATTTTTCAGGAAAACATTTTCCACAGTAAAGTCATTTTCTGGTGTTTGATTATCAAACATTTTTCATCATAGGGAACCATCCTCATTTCCTATTTTTCTTGTCAGTTCTTTTTAATAGCTCAAGATGAAGTTTTGGGATTAAGAAGAGTAAAAAGGAAGTGTTAGTCATACCTGATTTTGTATAAATCGTGCTTCATTCTTGGTATTTATCTGCCTCCCGCTAATTATCTCCAATAATATTACTCCAAAGTCAAATACATCCGACTTATCTTCATAATTTGCTCTGTGCATCAGTAAAGGTAAAGATTGAGCAATGTGTATGCTTATAGTGGAACTAATACAACTTTCTTTGCTCTTATGTGAAGGGCAGTCCGATGCAAAAAGCATCCCGCATTCATGCAGCGGGAAAGGGCCGCATCCCGGGGGGAGGAGAGGGGGGGGGGGTGAAATTAGCAAAATAAAGAACATTTATGCGTACCTTACACTCTTCAGCTCTTTAGAGCCACTAGATAAATTTTGAAAGTTCTCCTGCAAATTTGAACAGATAGAGGAATCAGCCAATTTTGCGGGATAAACTTCTTTTGTACGTCAGAATTGACAGATACAACTTTGTGAAGTCCATTATCTCACCTTTACATTCTCAGACAGAATAGGCAAATTATAGCTGCAAATTTTTGCGACAAGGTTGTGATCCAACACAATATCTGTTATTTTCAGATTATTTGAAAATATTCCAGGCACTATTCCGGTATGCAGAAACTGTATTCCTCTTGCTACTCCTATAGCAGTTGCTATACGTTGTGTCCAAGTTAGTCTTCGTTTAGCATGTCTATCTGCCAAAAAGAAATAGGATAGTTAGAAACAGAGAATATCGAATTCCTTATATTGATCTGCTAAGTACATTATTTGGTATAAACACTTGTTAAACAATTACCAGAGATCCAGCTCCTTAGGTTCCCATTTGGTACATATTCGAAGACGAGAAATATCCGGCTAACACTTGAATCATCCAAGTAGCACTCGAAGCAGTGTCCAAGAGTGCTGACCAGATGATGATGTCTAAGTTTTGACATCAGTTCGATATGATGCATAACATATTGACTATTGTTGCCTTGCTTCATTTTCAGGCGTCTAATTGCGATGTATGAACCATCTTTCAGCTGACCTCTGTATATCTGAATTCAAAAAAAGAAAAAAAAGAAAATCAGCAAGTTTATGAGCCTTTGTCTTATTGTCTATCAAGCTTTCACAAGATTGTTCATATATGTAGTTTATTTTTGCAGCTCTTACTTTCGCTCGAATATGAGTATATCCCTACGAGGAGCTTATATCGTGTCATACCTTGTTGGCACGCACTCATCTAAACAAGTGATTGGTTGTAGAATGGGAGAGGAATTCTTCTATAACTACCTAAACAGGATAAGGTATAGTGTAACATATCAGGTTAAGAGTTCACCATCTGATCTATGGGATGTTAACCCTCAGAGGACGGGTAAGAATGTCCCTTTAAAGTAGCGGGCCGATGGGGTTGTTTTTCAAGCACGAATAGAACGATCTAAAGTGGTGGTGCAACCGAGAGAGATGGCCATATCATTCTAAAGCATCTGAACATGTATCATTCTATAGCTCATTTTTTGGTGCCAAAACGATCAAGGATGATAGTACCATGATATAGTACGGTAAGAAAGAAAAAGTAAGGTACAACGTAAGGTACTAGGTAATTTTGAAATGCAATACCTGGCCATCAGAATTGTTGCCTATAATAGTTGCTGCATCAAAGTTGTTTGTTGCTACCTTAAGCTCTTCCAACAAAAAGGTCCGATAAGACGGAAGGCTAAGGGATCCCAGCTTCATTGCTTGAGTAACATGTCCTTGTACATAGAGAAGAAAACAATGTGGCAAATTAGTTGCAGTTAGGAATCAAAAGGAAACTTCGTATATTTAGGCTTTTTCCCTTTCCTATTCTGTACTTCGTGTGCAGGAAAGCCAAGACTATGCTTCTATGCTAAGACAGGAACTTGGATGTCAATCCAGACAATCTTTGTGCTCAAAACCTGAAATTAACTTTACTTTTAACCCGTTTCCACTTGAGCATTCACTATATGACCGTTTCAATCAACGTATTGAGTGGCCGAGTTAAGTGATAGAGAATAAAGAAAGAAGAGAGGAATCTTACTTGCATCTGTGAATAACTTCAAGGTATATGCAGATGATGCATTTTCTACTATTAATCTTGTTGGAGTTTTTCGTGCAGCTTCCTTCGAAAGAAAGTTCCTGACAATCAAAATAGTCGCGCAAACTAGCACGACTCCACCCGTGATGCTACCACAGATGATCAAAGCAAGAACCACTTTCGAAGATGGTTTTTGTTTCTGATGATGAGGTAAGATACCAACAGCCAACGCTTCATTCCGACAAAAAGAAAATGGATGTTGACTACTGTCTCCAGTTGCTAAACAGTTATTAGAGAAATGCACAATCCTGTGCTTAGAACCAGTCATAAGACAACTAGGTAATCTTCCACTCAACAGATTAGTGGATAAATCCACAAAATCTAATCCGGCATTGCATTGATTATCCTCGAAAACCATTCCTGTAAACTTATTTCCTGCAACGTTAAGATAAGTGATCGATGGCAAAGATAACAAAGATGGAGGAAACGGACCCATAAATCTGTTTGAAGAAATATCCATATGTTCAAGCTGATGGTAGGATTGAACCTTCTCCGGAATGCCTGCAGCGAACTTATTGTTCCTCAACACAATGCTTTGAATTTTGCTGCTAACTCGAGGAAATTTAGGTCCAAAGAATTATCTGCCAAATCTAGAATTTGAAGGTTTTCTAGACTGCTAAGATCAGGCACATCACCAGTAAAATTATTCCTCGAAAGTGAAAGTACGCGAAGATTATGCAAATCTTGAAGTGTATCAGGTAAATGTCCATCTAAAGAATTGTTCTTCACACTCAAAACTGCCAAAACCATAAGTGAACCAATGCCATTTAGAAGTCCTCCAGTGAACTTATTACCATCTAATACTAAAGTTTGGAGGCTCGTTAACGATGAAATTTCTCGGGGTATGTCACCCTGAAAGTAATTTGAACTTAGGTCTAATATCTCCAGTAATGAAAGTCTTGAAAGTTTACTAGGCAATGGTCCCCATAAACCAAGAGAAACTAATCTTAGAACTTTCAAGCTAGGTAGCTTAACAAGTGTAGTGACAAACGACTCGATTGAGAAATACATTGGTAATGCAGAAGCCCCTTTTACCCCTATTATATGAAGCTGAGTAATGCTTTCCTCATAGCAGATAACAGTAACAGTTGAACTTGGCTCAGTATTGCAGAAATTTGTGTCATTGTTCCAACTACTTAAAGCAGGTGGATAATTCAGAAGATTTTGAATCCTCAATAGAGTCTGTACTTGTGAAGATTGTTGTTGCTCTGAGTAGCTGATTGAGACTAATATAACAGCCAAAACTAGAAGAATTTTTAGTCCTAAAAGCTTTTCCATCAGCCAAAACTAATCTTTGAACACAGAAAGAAGTAAGAAAATTATACTTTTGTGCTTTCTGATACACTGCAATAGCTTCAGAACTTGGGAAGTTCTCACTACTTCAGCTCAAATTTGGTAAGCCATCAAGATCAAACTCTGCATCCGTAGAATTTAGAATAACAATTAAATAAAAGAATATTATTAATCAACTTAATAAGATAAATTCATAATTTTATATCTTCAGCTCAAATATTTGTAGAAAAAGAAGTAAAAGCAGGAAGAGCAGAAGAGTCCAAAAAAAAAATGACCAATCCAAGAAAAGATGAAATCTTGAGAAATATAGAAGACATAGTGCAATGTATCACCATCCTTATCTTCACCACAATTCTTTTTAAAAGTACAAATGAACTGTTGCAATTATTTTTCATATTGTTGGATAATTGGAGGGGAAAAAATGAATGAGGTAATAATGCAGACAATAGTAAAGTAACCATGGACTTGAAAGCTTACAGAGAAAGAAGAAAAATACAAAAGAAGTAAAAGACCAACTCTTCTTCTTTACAGATAACTTCAAAAACAAACTTAACCAACTATTCTTCTTCAAACAAACAATTGTATATGAAACAAATTTGTATTATATTCTCTTCTCTTTCTTTTTAACATTGAGTACAGTAGTACTATTGATATATTTAGTCTTTATGAAGGGAAAAAAATCTGAATCTCGACTTTACATAGGAGGCTAAACAAGTGTCAGTTATAAGCACTAGCATTTAGACAGAGTAGAGACCAACAACAATTAGGTAATCCCATATGAATAGCGCGTACGATCTTACCTTAAATTTTTTATAGGCTATCCGCTTAAAGAAAAAGCACAACAAGTTTAAAAGAGAAAAATAATAGTGAAGAGGCCATGTTGGAAATATCAGAGAAATGAAACAGTAACGATGTCAAAATAATAAGATATATGTAATATTAAAAAAATTACGGAATTGGATAATACAAAAATAATACTAATACAGCTGATACGTAGAAGGTGGAGCAGATAAGGTGTTCCAAACTGTCACCATGCCTCTCCATAGGAACGAAAGATATCGGTCTTCGACTACCTACTAACATTCTATCTTAAGGACAGTATAAGGTGCATTCCAATTATTTTACCTATATTTTTAACGGAAAAGACCTAAAAATGCCATTCGACTTTCAGAAACGGTTTATTCATGCTATCTGTTAAAAAATTGCTATTTCATGCCACTGCCGTTAAAAAAATAGCCCATCCATACCATTATTGACTAACGGCTCAATTTTTATTTGGCCCATCCATGCCACTGCCGTTAGTCAATAATGACATGGATGAGCCATTTTTTTTAACGATAATAGCATTAAATTAATATTTTTTTAATGGATAGCGTGAATAGACTATTTCTGAAAATTAAATACTATTTTTAGGCATTTTCCGTATTTTTAATTATTAACTCTGTCAGTAAGTAATGGATAACCATTTTTCATCCGGGTCAATACAAAAGTTTAAAGCTAATTAGGCTATAAAAAGAACTCGGTTTTATAATTGAGTTTTTTTTAGAAGGATATTATAAATTTCTTATATTTGATTAATCATTTTTTTGGAGGAAAATATTGTGGACTTCTATAAATTGAGAATCATTCCTTTTTATTTAGTAGCATCTACAATGTAGTCATATTAGATTTAAGAATTTTATTTACGAGAGAATTCTAGACAAGTACTAGCTTGCTACTTGTGTTTGCCTCTTTGCGAGGTTGTTCTCTCGATAAAACTCATTTTTATATAGTAGATTGCTCATTTTTGTTTGTGAACGTAGATCAATTGATTTAACCATGTTAAATATTTGTGTCTCTTTTAGTATATTTCTCTTTTGTTGTCAAATATTTGTTTTACCTTATTATTTCGATCCTAATGGACGACTAATTCTCACCTTTCATTCTTTTCCAGAAAATATTTATTCATATGAAAATATGTCTTCTATATTTCAAATTGCAAAAGTTTGATTCTTAACTAATAGTATAATCTTTTAAAACGAGCTTAATTATACAAGGGATGAATTGATCAATGTCCAATATTACACTTAAATAGTCAAATTTACAATTAAAAAAATAATGTCGCAACCAAAATGTAGTTGACTGGGAATATATAGAAAATGTTAAAACTAATTTGTCATTTGACAAAGATTCCTGGTATTTTTTTCCATATTTTAAAAAACAAAATTATATAACTTCTATCATTTTTTATTTAGATGTTTATTTCTTTATTTATTTTCAAGAAACAATGTCTTTCCCTTACGCTCCGTAGGAAGTGATCACATTTATTTGCAGCAAATAAAATAATCAAATTGGTCCCCAAATAAAAAGCTATCTTCTATTGTTACTCTTTCTTTGAGCATAATAAAGCATGTTTTCAAATACTATACTATTTGTTTTTCAAGATCATAGAGATTGCCAAGTCATTATAGAAAGAAAAGGAGAGGACAAAAAAGGAAAAAGCTTTAGTAGGCGTTTGGACATAAAAAATGTAATTTTTGAAAAAAAAAGTATTTAGAGTTACATTGAAAAATAATATTTGAATTTAAAATTATATTTGGACATGTATTTCACTGGAAAAATATTACAATTTTGTGAGCGGAGAAAAAAAAAATTCTAAAAATTTGAAAAAGTGGGCTTTTTTAATAAAAAAACAAACTCATTTAATTTTTTTTTTCAAAGTTTTGAAAATTTTTATGGACAAACATATTTTTGACATAAAAATTTAAAAAATTTATGAACAAACGGGCCTTAAGACTTTAGGCTGAGAATCTTTACTGTTGGGTAATTAGGAAAAGAAGAAAGGATATATGGAAATTATCCTCTGTTAGGAGTATTTGTTTTGTAGAAAAAAAGAATTTAAAACAAGTAAGAAAGAAACATTATTTCCAATTAGGCCCACTTCTACAGTCTGATTCCAAACAAAAAATTGGTAAATGATTTTATTTTTCCAATTAATTTTCTCTTCAACCAAAAATCTCTTCAATTTCCTTCTAGTTAGGATGTGTTTGGTAAGATAGAAAATATTTTTTATGGAAAATGAGTGGTTTTATCATTTATATTTTCTCTGTTTGGTTGGTGCATGAAATTTTTTTTTTCGAAAAATATTTTCTAATGTGTGGTTAGAGAGTAGAAAATATATTTTTAGGAAAATATTTTTATGCTACTCTCCTCATCCCCTTCCCCCAACTCCAAGTCTTCATGTTTCCTCATCTTTCCTCCCATCCAAATACCCAAGTTTTCAGGACTTTATTTTATTCAACAATTTAATTATTCTTCTAAAAATTTACACAAACCCAAAAGAACTAATATGTTACCAAAGGCGTCTAAATAAAACTCGTGACCTAAAACCAAATTTTAATAAGGGCCTTAATTTTTTTTATCTATAATATAGTTATCTCGCAAAATATAGTATTACTATCTTAATTCAAAGTTCTAAAATATTTCTATTATTAAAAAATAGATAGTCTTTCTTTCCATTTTTAGAAGATTTTTTTTTTCTTTTTTTCTATATACTTCAATATTGTTTAAGCAAAAATAAGATAGTAAATTCATAGCTAAAAATACTTTTGGGGCCCTAAAACAAGTTTTGGGGATCCTAAACAAAGGCTTTATTAGCCTCCTCCTTAGCCTCTTGTGTGCCACTTTAATTTTTTAAGCCATGCTTCATAACTAAAAAAAATACTTTTTTTTAAAGAATTATTTCTGCAACATAAAAATAAAGTTATTATTTTATTGAAATAAAAAAAATCTCTTTACGCGTCTTACTTAAACATTTTGAAATAAATTCTGTTTGAAATATAATTTTTCAAGAGACAAGGTGCACTTAGGAAACCTGGTTAAATTTTTGCAAATCTGTTTTGTTATTTTTTATTTTGTTTGTTTGTGCCAAAATTTTTGCAAACACTATATAAAAGAGTCTCGAAACGTAACACATGCAAAAGGAATTGAGCAAGATAAGAAAGGGTGGGGGAGGGGGTTTGGGAGAGGAGGTTGGTGGGGATGAAAGATAAGGTGGGGAAAGTTAAAAAAGAATTTTAGAAGTTAAATATGAAAAATATTAAAAAATATTTTTTTGAAAAATATTTTTCTTCGGATACACCACTCATCGAAAGGAAAATTTTAATTCCATATATAAAATAGTTCCAAATAAAGTCCAGTTGATATAAAAAGTTTATATAGTCAATTCCAACTAATTTGTTAGTAAAAAATAGTTAATTTATGTGCACGGATAATAACTAAAAATAGGTATGTGGTATTTTATCCGGTCCAAAATAAATAATTTTTTAGTCTTTTTTTATGGTCCAAAATAAGTAATTTTCCAGATTTCAAGAATAAATTAATTTTTTTCCTACATTGCCCTTGGAGTAATTAATGTTAGAATATGTGATAGGAGTATCTATGTCGAAAGACAATAAAGATTAATACGGTCAATTTTATTTTTAATTAATGTTAAAAGATAAATTTTTTAATATACATATAAAAACAAACAAAAAATCACTTACTTTGGACCGAATGAAGTAATCTCTAATTTGTTATTTGCATTAAATACAATGAATATTCCTGCACAAGCTAGTCGGATAGTCCGGAAGATCATTGAGAGTGCTAGGCTATTACAACAATACCAGATGTTGTATAACAATGCATGTTCTGTCAGACTAATCTATCTTCAACAAATTGGTCAATTGCCTAGAGTACCGTGGAAAAACCTAATCATGCATAATGCTGCCCGACCTAAAACACTCTTCAACCTCTGGCTGCTGCTCCAAGACAGGCTCCCTACTAAAGAGAGGTTGATCAAATGGCACTCAAGTGTCGATGGTAGCTGTGTTATGTGTCAACACACAATGGAGACTAGAGATCACTTGTTCATGTACTGCCCCTTTGCTGAACAACTGCGACATCTCATTTTGCAATGGCTTGGCACGTCTCAACCTGCTGGACAGTCTTGGCCACAATATGTAAACTGGATCACTGAGAAATCTAAAGGCAAATCTCCCCAAGCTCACATGTTCAAAATGTATTTGCAGAGGTGTCCTATGCCATTTGGTTGGAAAGGAATGCACGAATATTCAGAAACAATTGCTGTCCCAGTAAAGTATTAGTTAGGAGCATTGCTTACATTTGTAATATTAGAGCAACCCCTAGAGTTAGGACATACATTCAACAATATTTTTTGTAATGCTGGAACTTTAGGTATAGTCATGATAGTTAGCTTTACTTGAAATTTTAATAGGCAGTTTGTATATATAACTGACCTATGGGATTGTACGAGGAACACTTTGGTGATTAATATAATCTTTAATTACAAAAAGAAAAAGTAGGATTCTAAACTTCATTTCACTAGTATATTTCACGTGACTCAAAGCTTCGACTTATGAGTTAGTGCAAAGTACCCTAAACTTATGGCATAATCGTAATTAAATTTGAACTCAAATTTCATTGAAATTTCTTTGAGGTTTTTATTATCCTTGGCCTTTGTTTTATTTTCTTTTATAAGCTCCGATATTTTGGTGTGATATTTTTTCAAACAAAATAAGGGCATAAATATCAATTTGCTGTACTTGACTGTGAGCTTTCGCTTTCTGATTCAGGCCTGATGGGATTTTTTGGCTAAACACACAAACATTGTATCCTAGCTGTGGCCGATTTTAGATAGTCACTTTGCCTTTGGCACTTTCCATTTCTCTCTTTTTTCTTTTCTTCTTTGCTTTTAATCATTAGAGTATCCAAAATTTACTGATCCGATTAATTAAAATTTGTATCAGGTATTGCCTATTCGAGGGGAGTGCTCCTTGCCAAATATTTTCTATTTTCGATACTCGAATTCAAAACAACTAATTAATAGTCGGGGCCGGCTCCAATGTATTGAGTAGTAAGATTTTCTTAGGCCTTCAAATTTGGGGACCCAGTTTAAAAAAATAGATTTATAGATATTTAAAAGATAATATTTACGTAATACATTTAATATAAAAGTAGAGTTTTCAATACGGAAAATGGCTAAAAATATCCTCATAGTATCACGAATGGTTTAGTATCAAGCTTCGTCCACCTATTTATCTGAAAATACGTTCAACGTTATCTTTCGGCCTGATATTAACCCAGCGACTAACAGTGGTGCCCCCATTTAATGCGTTGCCAAGATTTCATTAAGCCACATGGCTATATGGCCCCAAGTCACTTACAACCCGCCCCAAATATCCACCCACCCCATTTTTCAGTACAATCCATGGTGAAACAAATATATTTCACATGCCCTTTCATTTTAACCTACTGTATTCATCAAATTAGGGCAAATCCATTTTTCTTCCTCCTCAAAATTGATTCCTCCTTCCCGGTCGTAATTGTTTTATTACATTTCTCTTCTAAACTTGCTTTTGCTTATACTTATTTTTTGAAAAATACAAGCCCACCATGTCTGAGAATTCAATTGCTTTTGATTCGTCTCGTTGATTTGGTTGCGGGATGACTGCTAATCATTTTGTGACTAAATCCTATAAATACTGGATGTAGATTCTACAAATGCCCTCGTTTTAATGAAGAATCGTCATGTGATCTTTCGGAATGGAGCGGCCAAAATATGCCACCACATGTTACAATGGTGATAAGCAACTTGTAACATATTTGAAATGTGTAGAAGTAGAAAGGAATTATTTGAAGATGTCACGCTCCAAAACTGAGGGACATGACCGGCGCTCGACCGGGTAGCCCCAGTCAAGTGGACCTGGGTGCCTTTCCTATCCCACGTTTTACCCCGTGTTTTTATTACTCATTAATCAAGTGAAATAGTCATTTATAATTTAAATACCTTCTTACGAGATATACATAACATACATGGTTACTTTACGTGGTTTACAAGTTACTCCTCTCAACATACAAAATATATATTTACATAAGTTCATAACACACATTTCCTGTTTATGGAGCCTCTACGGATACAAAAAAGTGATACAATACTTGCCGGTAACAAAGCTCCGGCTATACCTTACACAAATACCAAAATAAGACTCCGGAAGAAAAGCGGCATGAGCCACGTAGGGCCCCGAGAGGAAAGGGGCTCACCAGTTCAGCTGACGGGAAGTGAAGGAGTGCTACTGTCGATGGACTGGAGTACCTGCTATAGAACCACCTACGATCATAACACGAATGTAGCGTCCCGGAAAAAGGGACATTAGTACATTTGAATTGTACTAGTATGTATGAATAAACTTTACCCCAAGTAAAATCAATCAATGCACAGATAAAAAATAGTAATAGAATCAACAATCAAATACACATGAAAGAAACAACCAAAGCCAAACATGTTTCACAATCTCTCCTTTTCCCATTTCAACATTATTTCATCACATCAATGATTTCACAACTTTCATATATTTTTATTTCAATAGTGATTTCGATCACTTTTTCATCCTTATTACCTCGTCCTCCCTTATTACCTCGTCCACCCTTATTATCTAGGCCACCCTTATCACCCCAACCCATAAATTTATCATTTCGTGTTGCGGCGTGCAACCCGATTCCACCGGACAGTTACATTTCACACAACAACATTAGTTCACCGTTCAAACACATGGCTTTAGCCAATCCAAAATATCATTCCACAACAACAATAACAATTTCACAATGAGTTTTCATCAACCTCAGTACCATTTCCGTCATATTCAACAACCCGTATATGATTTAAGTCACAACGATAATTGCCCACGATAAGTCACACATGATATTACCACAGTTAATTTAATTACATCAATTACGACTTCTTCCCATTATTTATTAGACAGCCTTTACCACATAAACACATTCACACACAGACACTAAATTTGTTGCCATTTACTTACACCATTATATCGGGTTGCTTAATCAACCATGTTCAAGGCATATTAATCCCAAGAATTTACAAATAGTCCACATAGGTAACACATACCAATTACTCATACACCAAACAATGTGACTTTACAAAGTGTAAAGTTAGCCATACATACCTGGAGTCGAATTTCCTTTTTAACTTCAACTTTCAATTCACCAACAGCCTAGTACCGCCAATCTAGTTCACAACTAGCTTAGAATTGAAGTTCATAAACATATCCCGAACTTACTTAGGTTATCAATCCCTCTTTTGCAAATATTTACTTCTACCCAATTCTTCTTACTAGATTTTAGGTTTTAAAGGACATGCAGGTGTATTTCAAATTATATTTTCAAGAATCAATTCATGAGAATCCCCCTTTTTGTTTAAATCTGAAGACTAATGAAAAGGCTGGGGATTTTACCTGCAAGAACGGAGATGAAGACAATTACTTGAAATTTTCCTGTTCAAGTGACTTTGAAGAATCAAATTTTATAAAGGTAAGACTTTCTCTCTCAAGAATTCTTTCTTCCCTCTCTCTATCTTGTTCATAAAATATGTTAAAATAAGGGTTGGGGTATTTTATTGAAGAATGGGTCAGGTTTAAAAGTTAGAAAAATAGGAGTCCGAGTTAGATTTGCGTTCGCACTTTGCAATCGCAAAGTGAAAATGCGGTTCGCAGATTGGACCGCAAAAAAACTCTCAAAAACTGGGCGAACGAGTTGGGTTTGCGGCAGGAATACGGTCTGCATTCACATTCTACGGTCGCATAATGCACCACAGAACTGCCTTTCACGAAATTTTTAGGAAATTATGTGATGACAATGCAGTCCGCATATTAGTTATGCAATCGTATAATGGACCGCATATTGACCTCAATTTAAACCAAACCACTGACTTACTTTGCGGTATAAATGCGGTCCACATACTTGATTTTCGACCGTATTTTGGACCGCATAATAGCACTTTTATGAAAAACTTTGATTATTGATTTTTAAATGCTAGATCAGTACAATTTTACACATTCCTAACACATATCCGAAAATTGACACTACCAGTTACTAGATTTTGAGTACAAGTTTTCATGGGGCCTTACAGAAGAAGATGGTGGCTGACTTAGAGGATGTTGTTTGTCAAGAAACGGTGAAAATGAAGAACATTGTGGCAGAAATAGAGGGCATTAAATCAAGCAATTTAGTGGCAGTGTCTATGATGGAGGATAAATTACGAAGGAAAAAGTTTTTTGTTATTATTTCGTGGGCGGTCTTTATTCTGATTTTAGTAGCTAGGAGTTAGTGATATTGATCATTTTTGTTGTGAAGAGAAATGTAATGTTTCTTTTGGTTTTTTGACGTGTTTCAGTTTGGAGGATAAATGCAATATAATGTGCTTGGTTATTTTCAACCAAGCACCTATTTGTTTTAGTTTCATATGTTCTCATTGAATTTAAGTTATTTTGTTCAAGCTGAAATGTAGTTGAAATTTCTGACAAGGAAAATGCCCATCTGTTAATAGAATCATTTATCTTAACAAGAGAAATGACATTAAAGCTGGCACAAAAGAAGGCTCGACTATGGAGCTTAACTAAAGAAGCAAATATACATTTTTGCTCGAATATTTACCTAACAAATATAGCTATTAGACAAGTAAATATGTGAGCCAAAACTTAGTTGTCTATTACAATCATCAGAAAAATAAATTATCAATTAGTCTTTCCAAATAACTTGTTACTTTACTTTCCCTTTCCCTTTCTAGTTTGAGGCTTTCGAATTTTTTTCTCCTTCACACCTAGTAACTGAGTTCTGATCATTGCTTGCTTGCCTTTTTAAGTGGTCCTTGTTGGAGAATATGGCAGATTTGTTAGTTGTGAGCTACTAGTGTGATTTTCTGTGAAATTTATCTCCCTTGTCCCGTTATTTTATTGTTTATTCTTTACTTGAAGCCTTGGCATAATCTCATAAACAACCTTAGGCCTCAATATTAGGTCAGGCTCAGTCCCAACGTCTGAATCAATTAGTCTTCTTAGAGTGTACTTGGTTCTTTTTTGACTTGGTTGTTGACAAACATCACTAGCTTGATGAGTGGGAAGCTGACTGGACTGAGAAATATCACATTGTTGTTGAGTTTCTTACTAACTTGACTGAGCAGTCACATTATATTGCTGCGATGCATGCTGACTGAACGGAGTAGTCTAAGTGTATTGTTGAGTTATCTGCTGACTGGATTAAGTAGTTTGAGTGGACTACTGAGTTCCTGACAGAGGTATAAACCTAGGATTACAGATCATAACAAACTCAGATGGTTTCACTAGGGTCCTACCCTAGGTGAGGTATCCCTTGTAGCTGCATAAGGTGAAATAAATTGTTCAGTGTCTTTAAACAAGTAGAAATAATAAGATAACTACTCTTAGATGTCTTTACCTTCATTTTACATTCCTTTGGTTGTGATTTTGTTTTCCATGGTAACCACAATGCATTTTAAGGACTTTCCTAGAAGTTGCCAATGTGTCTTGCCTATTAATAGCCTCGTCTTTTTCTCTTATCCTTTTGACTTTTGGCCTACCCACCATATTTATTAAGGGTGGTGGAACCATGGCATGATGTGGCTCCACCTTCCAAAGTTTCTCACTCCTAACAGGTTGGAGCATGTGTTGATACACCAACTGGAATGCCTCTTTTGAATATTGACAGTAAATCTATGTCTTTAGATCAAGTTTCTTGTAATTGAAGCCCCTGATAGCATGAGGACATGGAATGTCAAACAAGTCCCATATCCTACATGTGCACTTTTGCAACTCAAGAATAACATCGTGTCTGTCTGTACCTTGTGATACTTCTTAACCCCTCTCCATTGAAAAATGAGGTACAATCATTTGCCATTTCTCTATAATCATTATAGAGCTCCATCACAACTATATTGCATATGGACCGTAGTCATCTTTCCAACTACTCACTTCATCTCCATGGTCCTTTAATACAGTCATTACCTTCATATAACAGTATAGAAACATTGTAACAATCACATTAAAAGCAGATTACTTTAATAAAATGGAAGGAAACAGTATAATAAAACAGTCTACTGTTAATTAACTTTACCTTCACTCTGATAGTTTCAAGCATCTTCACAATGGGCTGTTGTCTGGCTTCAAGAATCCATGAGCTGAAAGACTATGTGAAGTTATTATCCACTATTGGGTTCTTGCATTGGGTGTCCAAATATGCTCTACAGCTAGATGGTGGGTATTTCAACAAGTTTTTCACACAATCCTCAAATACTTCACCTAGTTTCCTCAACATATCTTTGAATTATTATTCATATGTGCTTTAAGCATACTACCAAAGTAGCTTTTTCATCTCATCACTTTGCCCGATCTTACACCAATTTACTTCATTGTGCCTCACATAAAATATATGATGATTCTGGACATACTTTCCTAACAACATCAAAGAGTCATTGCATGTCAAACAAATCAGGATAAAGGTGCCACTATAAGAAAAAAAATAATTTAAGAAAAAATGGAAGTACCTTTTGCATATCTGAGATGAAAGTTACTCATTCACCTTCTTTCAAATCTAAAAAACTCTTCAAGTTCTCCATAAACCAATGTCAAGTTCTGCTATTTTTCTTGTCACCACATCCCAAGCTAATAGGAAAATCTTGACGCATAGTCAATAATAACATACCTTAGAATTTTCCTTTTAAAAAGGTACCATCAAGTCCTATAAAAGGCCTCAAACCTGCTTTGAAGCCATTCTTGAGGGCCTGAAGCACATATATATTCTCAAGAATCTCTTTTTACCTTCTTCCACAGCATCCTCGGATATGTGGATAATAACATCAGAATCAGGATTGCTCTCCCTCAATTCTTGGTTATATGCCTCCAACTTGTTGTACTCATCTAAGTAGCTACCTGCTAGTTTCTCTAACATTATCCTTTTCACTCTTTTTCATTCTGACTGACTTACATATAGCTTAAATCTCTCCTCCAGGCCACTCTTCATTTCTTTTACCTTGGTATTGTTTTGAATCTCTCTCTTAAAATAATGAGCTAAGGTAGCAGGAGTAGTTCTTATGTTCTCAAATACCTCCCGACATAATGTTTAGGATGTAAAGTCTTTATCTTGCACCATTGATTATCTCCATCCTTAGAGATAAGACACTTAAAGGGACATCCAATAACACACTTATATTTAAGTCTCTTCATGTCACCCTTTGCCTCTGAAGCCTTCTTATTTGCAACAGAACAAAAACCAATAACTTTTTTTGCTTCAACAAGATTTTTAAATGTCATACCCTTCACCAAGATTTTGTGCCTGTCAAGTTGGTCAGTTACCTCAAGTTTTTTTTGCTTCTTAAATACCCCCAACACAATATCACTATCGTAACCACTTTGCACAGGTTCATTATCTGTACAATCTTCCTTACTGTCACAATAAGCCCCATTAGTTATATTTTCACAATTTGTATCAGTATGTTGAGTTATAATAGGAACAACAACAATATCATCAAGGAGGTCAATAGCAAATAAATTAATAACCCTAAAAGTTTCATTAATGTGTGACTGAAGCTTCCTAATTCCTTCATCTTCATACAACAAATAATATCTACCACATGGAGCAGTAAATATCAGCAGTTGTAATTCAATATACCCTAGTACATCAATGTATTCACTACACAAATCAATGTAGGACAAATGGTTTACTTCATAATCTCTCAGTAGGTGCATATCTTTATTACAATAAGATAAAGTGGTTCCAGTTCTCAATCACCACCATGATTAAAATACAAATCTAGTTTGTTGACTGTTCTTCTAGCATATCCACATGCAACAGAAAACTTTACAAAAAAGAAGGCCTGCTTTAGTTAAGAATAAAATCAAAAAGATATCAAGCAATAAAGAAACTGGAAAAGGATTACAGTTATGTCGACTAACATCCATCCAATAACATATACAAAAATATAAAAAATCCTAATGTATGTCGGAAAAAGATGACCATCACAAAAAAAATTAAAAAACAAATGCATAATGTCACACCTCCTTTTGGCTACTATAACCCAGCGAAGAGCGTAGATATGGGAGTTTTACCAATTAAAAGACAATCGAAACGGGATTCAATTATTTAAGAGATTTCAGAGTCGCCACTTGGTATAATTAATGGTGTCCAAGTCACCGGTTTAAATCCCGAATCAAGGAAGATTTGACTCCATTTAACAGTCCACGAACCGGAAATCCAAGTAAGGAATTTATTTAACCTGGGAGATGTTAGGCATTCTCAGGTTCCGTGGTTCTAGCACAGTCACTCTACTGTTAAATTTGGCTTAAGTTATCTGACTTTATACAATTATGAACCTATGTGCATTTTGAATCTTTTAACCACTTTTCTTAAAGTTTTTAAAGAGAATTGCAACGTCGTTAAAACATGTCTTAACCACGTCACATAAATGCACCCGCAGTTTTTGACACATTTCAATTTCATTGGGATTTAGATTTAGGTCACATAAATGTGCACCCGTACATAGGAATGTAAGATTATTTAAAGACGAGCCAAAAGCGACTAGCATGTTATTATCTTTGCGGGAAGCCGTGAAGTTCGCTAAACGGCATGTCCCGGATTCCTAAGTATTTTAATATAAATATATAAAGAGTGTTGTGCGATTTATGTGTTTCGTTCAGCGCGACGCACCTCATTTTATTATTAAACGGCCAGTCTAAGGCAAACTAAGATTTTCTATTGAATTTATCTCTACTTTGGCCTAGAGAATAACATTCAAGCCATGTATTCAAGTTTAAAACTTAAACAGAGGACAACTTCCTAAATTAAATTACCACTCAATGCTGGTGGCCCAAGAGCTGAGTTGCGAATTTAGAGCAATGAATTAACTGAAAGATCGTAGTATAGCCACCAATTGAACCAAAAATTAACCACAAATTTGATTTAAGAGAAATGAGACTCTGCATTTCAGCTTCGAATTTATTTTGATGGTTAATGCTAATCACATATAGATCAAAAAACAATTGGATGATTTGCAGAAATAAACATTGATACCATTCAAATTTAAAAATTTGACCCATATAATCAATCAAACCTATTTTCAAGAGTTATTGTATATTGAGGATGCTGAAAATACAATAATCGCAAGATCATGTATGGCTTCAAACAAAATGTCATGTCAATTTAACTACTACTTCTATATTTACACTCCATGCACGGACTAGCAACTGATTAACACAAACTACAACAAAATTCAAAGCAATTCATATACTCCATGTACAGCTCAGTCCGAATATAAATTGAATACAAATCAAAACTAAATTTCCTTGAACAAATGTTCATCACCTAATCGATTATTATTACATAAGGATTCAAATTAAAAAAAAACAAGGAGTTAGCTTAGGATGCTGCATTTTAGCCCCAAATCAAAAGCTACATTGAGACGAATTTGAAGATATGCACCTGGTATTATGATGAAACAAAATAGAAAGGAAGGGTCAGTAGCAATTCAAAAGCACACCCAGCAGATCAACAGTTCACGAGCTCAAAAAAAGCAATATCAATTCCCATAAATGAATTTAAACCAACACACATGGAAACCAGTTTAAGTTCAACCAGAACTGACTCAAATTGAAACCCTAAATAACTTCTGAAATTTAACACCTTAAACACCTGTATTTTCAGTCATTTTCATCTTATTTACACTAATATTCGAATTGATAGCTAAGTAATGAAGCTAATCTCACAAAAAATTCAAATGAAACAGTATATTTTTTTATTTTTCTGCAGGTTTAAGATCTAAAGGACTTTAAGAGAATGGAAACTTTAGGAATTGTGTAGCTTCTGGGAAGTTCCTGGAAATTCTATTGGAATTTTCTGGATATTTTCAGACTAAAAACTTTGGTAATTTGTTTTTAGGGATTTTCGGACTGCTGAAAACTTAGGAAATTTTTATGCATTTTTAGACTGTTCCAAAAAAAATCCTGAATGAAGGCACTAACTTGCCTATTTATACCCAAAGCCCAGGGCAACCCTTTTCTTTTGTGTTTTTCCCCTAGTCCTTACCTTATTTTTCAGATTTATTAGCTTAGTCCCTCATTTCTTAACTTGTTGGCCAAGTTACTGTCTGTTATCTCAAAAATCTTATTAGAACCCCACCTAGAATGTTCTAGGGGTTTCCAAATTAGTTTTGTGTAAGATTCCTTTCATTAAAGACCTATACTACCCTTTTAACCTACTGAAATTACTATTATGAGTTAAACCAAAACCCCAACCTTTTTATTAACTCAATAATCCTAATTCAGCTATCACCAAGTTAACTAAACTAACCCAATGACTTCTTGAGACCAAAATACTGAACTTAAAACCGATTACCGATAAAATTGGGATAATCTATCCTAAACGAACTAAATTAATAAATCAAAATCAAATAGAGGCTCACACAAGCTTGATTATAGATTAACAAGATCATATGAAAAAGAACTGGTTGGAAACACGAAACCAAATTAACCAACAAACTTAAATCAACAGGAGACCCTAAAGTATATACAATCAATCAAACCAAACAATCAGAACAAAAGGCATAGAAATCAACGCAAAAATAGAACCAGAAGAGATTCATGAGAAGAAGAACCAATTTAAACATAAAAAAAAAATCTAAAACAGCTACCAAAAGGGTCATAGATCAAATAGAGATATAGTGTTCCAAAAATAAAAATAAACAAGAGAAAGACAACTCACTCATATGTCTTATGACTCTGCTATTTTTTTATTTGAAATTTGAGTACCTCCGGCGGGATTTGAAGGCTAACGATGGTGGTTCTTGTACGAGGGAAACGGGGAGGTTACATGGTGTGACTTTGGGTGAACTTGGATGAAACACTTTTTGGGTCCAGGCTTCGATTTGAAATTCGACGCAACTGGCTGGGATTTGAGAGGAAATAAGGTTGGATATGGGTTGGGGAGACGGAGACGGTGCTATGGTGTAAAATTAAGACTGGTTTGGGTGAGCGCCCCGAACACGGCAGCGACGGCGTCCACAAATCCATTTATTCAAAAAGTTGGATTTGTGTTTGAGGACTAGTTTTTTGAGGGGTAGGAAAGTGGAGGAGGAGGGGAGCAAACGGTGTTAATTTGGGTGGGTTTGGAGATACGCCGTCACCGGCGGACGGTGGGGAGACAGAGGGACAAGGGTGGCGTTACATCGACACATCACGATGTTTGAGAGATGGTGTGGAGGGGTGGGGGTGCATTCGACATTTATATAGTTGTAAACCTAGGCAGTTCTCGCCCATTCGATCAGGCATCATCAACGGTCCTGATTGATTCCGAGGAAACGACGTCATTTTTGGCCATGGGGTTCCTGGACCGGGTATGGAGGTTTGGGTTGGGGGATTTTGGGCTTGAATTAATTAAAGAATGGCCCAATTTTAACCTTTTTTAATTCCGTTTCTCTTATTATTATTATTACTATTATTATTATTATTATTATTATTATATTTTTAGATTTTGTTAAAATGCCAAAATTAAAAACAAATACCTATTTTAATTCCAAATCTCAACTAATTATTTTTTAAAAACTAAATCCTATGATAAATTCGAGAATTAAAAGCAAAACAATATAAAAGAACTATTTTTGTTATTTTCTTTCTTTTTCCCTCTTTTTTTGTTTTTTTTTGTCAAATTAAATCCTAAATCAAAAATTAACTCCTAATAAAATCATTCTACCAAATTAAATTAATTAATTCTAAATAAAAATTATCACAAATAATTAAATGTAAAAGAAAGACTGCAATAATTTCAAAATTAAAATTAAATGCAAAAGTAAACTACTTTTGTGATTTTTGTACTTTTGTAAACTCCTAATTATTGATTAATTCCTAAAATATGTAAAATTACTATAAATGCAATGCATATATTTTATATTTTTATATGAATTAAAAGAATACAAGCAAATAATAGAACATGCCACAAAATCAACAAAAATTAAAAATAATAAAAGGAAATTATTTTGTTTGAAATTATGGGAGTAATTCATATAAGGCATAATCCACGTGCTCACACATAAAAGATATAATAGTAATATCATATGATCTAATAAACAAAAATAAAGAGATAATATTTATCGAATCCCAACTATTCCCAAACCCTAAAATATAATTCAAATAAATAAATACTTGCTTTTATCGATGAGCAGCCAGTCAGATAAGGTTAGAAATAAAAGATTCTTCAGTTTTAGTCCATCAAATCGAAACAGATAGCAATCCTAATTAAATCCTAACGCATCGTTATTGAGTAGGTAAAGAAGAGGGGGTTTGACGTAGACAGTGGGTTAACATGAAAAGAGCAGGTGAAATATATTTATTTTACCATGGGTTGTGCCGAAAAATGGGGCGGGTGGATATTTGGGGCGGGTTGTAAGTGACCCGGGTCCATATAGCCACGTGGCACAATGAAATCTTGACAACACATTAAATGGGGGAGGGGGGGGGGGGCACATATGGCTCCGTTAGTCGCGAGGGTAATATCAAGCTCAAAGATAATGTTGAATATATTTTCCGGCAAATAGGTGGACAGAGCTCGATACTAAATCATTTGTGATACTACATGGTCATTTTTAGCCTATTTTTTTAGTTTTCAGTATAAAAGGAAAGAAAGCTCTTTAGGTACATAAATAAATAATAATATGACTTACTTAAACATGGGTAGATGAATAAATTTACCAATGTTTTAATATTTCACTCTTACTCATTCATTCGGTAACGTGTAAAAAATTTACTCTCCCTTTCTAATTTATGCATGTCAATTTTTCTTTTCCCGATCTCTTCATCTTTCAGAAACCCCTACAGATCTTTTGTCTTTATCTTTAATATTCTTACTCACATTCTTTCTCCAAGAAATTTAAGCTTCCAATACTTCTATACTTCTATTGCTCTATAAAATCTTATCTAAAATTAATAACATCTCAAGAAAGATTAGATGAATCGCTATATTATCAATTAAAAATGCATTATTAGGAAAAATCGACGATAAGAAGGATTATTAACACTTTGTATCTCAAAATGTTAGAAAAATAGACTTTAAATAAAAACCTATCGTATAACTTTCTTTTTATTATGAAATATTATTTTGTAGTGGATGTCTATAACTCCTAAAGAAGTTACTCCCACTACTCTTCTTCATTAAGTAGAAAACTCGCACTACTTCTCGCCATTATAGTTGTAACTCTCACACCTCCATAAGCTCTCCATGACCTTCTACCATGATCTCAATAGTTAATACCATGTTTATGATATCCCTTTGTATACCTCAATGTCATACTATAAATAGAGGGTTTGGACATTACATTGTACATACTTGAATACATAGAAGAAATAAGATTCCCTCCAAAAAAATGTTGTGGATATGTGCTGGTGATCCCAACATTTGGGAGAGAAAATGAGCAGCTGAAAAAAGTAATACATGAAATGAATTATTATGAGTACACTTAGATCCTCGTACAAGAAAATATGAACTTGAAGTTCAAGTGATAATTCATTTGCAAAATTATGCCATGCGCATTTGCTTACCCAAAGCTAAATGTCATATTTCAGCTGCTAATGCCCCAAATAGAATAACGTCCATGATGATAGAGTTTCTGGCACACATGAAGCGTAATAGATAAATCGGTTCCAAAGATAAAACTCCTTGAAGAAGTAGGGAGCAAATTTTCAAGATGGTCATAATAAGGAGGCAAGTGCTTTATAAGAACACCATAACATAACATTTTATAAGACCTCATGGGAGAGGCTCAGGTACCTGAAAATAATAAGATCTCGATAACTTATGTCTTTATTAGTTAAAGATGAAATCGATGTAAAATGATCGTCGACGATGTTGTTAATATAATTTAGCGCTCAATATTATTAGTATTGACGAGGATTTTGAGCTCAAATCTGTCATGATATTTGGACAGATAAACAATTGGCCAAATGAAAAATATGCAATGAAATTTACTTCACCTGAAACATGTGAAGTTGGATGGATAGTCCCCACACCTGAAAGTGAAATGAAAAATCAAGTCGATAGACATAAAGACGACTTGTGGCACAAAATTTTCGTAAATATCCTGGTATTAGGAGACATGCTCTCCTGTGGGGAATAGAGTCATTTCAAATTTTAGTCTCACAATACATTTAATATGCATATAATAAACTGGGTATTACACATATGTGCTTTGTAGATGACTTGTTACTGTTTGCTAAGGGAGACCTCAAATCTGTCCAGGCATTATCCCACTGCTTTTCTCAATTCTCTGCAGCCTCAGTTCTCAAGGCCAACTTGAACAAAAGTTCAGTCTACTTTGGAGGAGTACCAATTCCTATACAGAAGCAGATCCTAGACCATCTTGGCTATGAACAAGGCCAACTGCCTTTCAAGTACCTGGGAGTACCACTGAGCACCAAGAAAATTACTCTAATACAGTGGCAACCTTTAGTGGAGAAAATCACAGCTAGAATTACTTCTTGGACTGCTAGAACACTGTCATACTCTGGGAGACTTCAACTGGTGCAATCTGTCATCTTTGGAATTCAAGCTTACTGGGCTCAGCTGTTTATCTTCCCAGTGAAAGTTCTTAAAATGATTGAAAGTATCTGCAGGAGTTTCATTTGGTCCGGGATGAATACTGCAACTAGGAAAGCATACATCTCCTGGGACAAAATGTGCACTCCAAAGTCAGTAGGTGGAATGAACCTAACCAACCTCAAACTATGGAACAAGGCTGCCATTGGAAAGACCTGTTGGGACATAGCACATATGAAGGATAAGATGTGGATAAGGTGGATCACAGTGTACTATATCAAAGACAGGCCATTAGAATCCATGCCAATCCCTGCCCAAGCTAGCTGGATGGTTAAGAAGATCATCCAATCCAGGGACACCCTACAAAGGATACAGAACTGGAAACATCAGAAATGCACTACTAAACAGTTGTACCAGTCGCAGTTGCAAGAAGTGCCAACAGTCCCATCAAGGAACTTAATCTTACAAAACCAAGCCAGACCAAAAGCAGTGTTCAACCTGTGGCTATTCCTACAGGACAAACTACCAACCAAGGATAGATTACATAGCTGGGGATTGGGTATTGATCAACAATGCACTCTATGCCAAATCCAACCTGAAACAAGAGATCATCTGCTCATGGAATGCCCTGTCACTGTGGATCTATGGGGAAGAGTAATGAATTGGCTACAGGAACACTACCTACCTAGTATCAGTTGGAACCAGAAAGTGCAATGGATGACTACCAAAGCCAAGGGACGAACATGTAGTGCAACCATTTTTAAAATGGTCACAGCTGAAGTTGCATATGCTATCTGGCTGGAAAGGAACTGCAAGAGTATTTAACAAGACTTTTCGATGTAATACTGCTCTACTGAGAGACATAGTGTACAACTGTAATGTTAGAGGCACCCCTAGAATAAGGCAACAATTGCAACACCTTAGTATATAGTAGAAGCTAGACAGGTAGGACAGTAAGTATAGTTATTACGTTAGCTTTCAGACAGTCGGCCGAGTTGAAGCCTGACTGTGGTTTTGTAATGCAACTTCATTGGTGATTAATGAAAAAAACTTTAATTACCAAAAAAAATGCATATAATGAAAATTCTTGAATGATTTAAATTGTTCTGAAGTATATTAAGGTTCCCAAGAAATTTATTAAATAAATCTTCGACAGATCCTTATGTAGATTAGAGCGGTCATGGCGTACATGATTTATTTTTATGTCTAGTGCAATTGGTACACTAATATATGCGGCTAGAACTATGAGTATAACAATATGCTAGAAAGATAATTTTATTCTGATGTGAAGATATAGGAATACAATTAGTATTATAGTTCAAAAGGAATACTTGATGTGGATTTGTTTATTCTAACAAATATTACCAAGATTTTGTTGGTTATGCAAATGCAGTCATTTCTCTGAAGTTTGTTTTTCAAACATTCTATTTGCATGTGAGAGTACTGCCATATTATCATTTTACAGGCAGTTAATAATTGATACTTATTCAACTCATGCCAAGATAAGCAACTGATAAAGCATGGAGCTCAACACACAATAAACATATGACTTGACTTTGAAGAGAAGATTTCAATAATACTGAAGATAATGTTGTTTGCTTATATCAATTGAAAGTTTGACCATCGAAGGAGACAAAACACATTCACCAAAGTTTTTCAACAAATTTGTTCAAGTGATAATTTGACAAACTTCTTCACAAGATATTACGGATCTCCATATTAGAGAAGTTGTTATACAAGCTTGGAATTCGTTGTCTCCGAAGAATAAAGTGATGTTTTCATCAGGGGGTAAATATACACTGTACTCTTTTTCCCTTAACTAAGAATTTATCCCACTGAATTTTTTTCCGGCAAGGTTTTTAATGAGACAACAAATAATGCATATTACAAAATATGTGTACTCTTTTTCCTTTACTAAGATTTTCTCCCACATGTTTTTTTAGTAAGGTTTTAACGAGGCACATTATCAATAGACATCCAAGGGGAATTATTATGAAATATTATTTTGTAGTGGATGTCTACAACTCCTAAAGAAGTTACTCCCACCACTCTTCTCCATTAAGTAGATAACTCCCACTACTTCTCACCATTATAGTTGTAACTCCCACACCTCCATAATCTTTCCATGATCTTTCCTCATGATCTCAGTAGTTAATACCATGTTTATGATATCCCTTTGTATACCTCAATGTCATCCTATAAATAGAGGGTTTAGATATTACATTTTACATACTTGAACACATAATGAAATAAGAAAGTTATCTCTTCTTCTCTTATTCTACCTATCTTCTTATTTTATATTGTTACTTTAAGCTACATTTCTTTATGCTTTTAAAAATATAGGATCATATTAAATTTTGGCTTTAGGGCTCACATATACTTGAGTCGCCCCTGTTAATGTGGAGGCAATCCGTCCACTTATAAGAGAGAACACCTAAATATCTCACTTTGTCCTTCTAACTAATGACTTTATCTGTGTAAGTCATTAAGGTGATTATGCTATAATGATATCACATGTGAATTCACATCAACAAAATACGGAAGAGATATTTGGTACATATAAACAAGCTTTAGACTTAGTGAAACATATTGAAGTCGTGCAAGTCTAAACCCAAAATGAACAATATCACCAATCAGATAAGTTGTTACAGCTATTAAAATGGACTTGTGAAAGTTTTGTTAAAAATGGAGACTTGGTGGACCATAATAAATAAATGATATACTATTTCATTGTTGGTGCTATTAATTAGAATACCAATAGCTAGTCAAATGATATTAATTAAAGTTGCAATTTTAGGTTGAAATGTAAGAATATTTGTCCATTGTCAAGTTAGCAGAAAAAAAGGTCTAGTATTTTATTGTTGGTGCGGTTAGGAAACAAGTAACATTACTGCTCTTTTCTTAATTAAAAGTCTCAAGTTCGGGCCTTGAATATAAAAAATTTTTAGTAAAAAATACTTTCCCTCGAATAGAATCCTATACGGTGTAAATCCGAATATAATCTGACTTCAATAGAATGAGGAAAAAAAATATCTCCGTATGGATAAGCAGAGAAAGGAGGTGAATTTTGTACGAGAAAAATATGTAGTCGCATCTAATTTTTATACATAAAAATACATATCTTGCAATAATTTAATTTGATGTAAACACTAAATACGAATAAGTTTCCACAACAACCAATTATTATTAAGGTATCATAAATTGAATTATCATGTACTCCATAAACACACATGCATATTCTTGACACACTTTTATCCAACAAAATTGAATGGTCGTTACTCATTAGTCGGTTGTCCATATACATCTTTCAATCCTTTTTCTTTTCAGCTTTTACTTTAAATTGAATCAAATACCAACAAAAGAAAAAGTTAGTGGGGACTATCCAACTCTGCAGACCCCCGAGATGTAATCAACGGTAAAGGGCAAAATGTATAAGGTTAAAATATACCTTTCGTTATATTTTTAAGTCTTAATATACTGTTGTTAAAATATTATTAATTTCAGTGCCTTAATCTGTATATAAAAAATTAAAATTTGAAATGTAATATTTTCCATGGTAGTGATATTGATGGTAATAGTGGCGGAGGGAAAGTAAATTTTAGTGGAGGAAAAAAATATAAGGGATGGATAAAATGGGTTAGGATACTAAGGTGGCAAGCAATGTGATATTCATATTATCAAATATCAGCGTCACTTAGGATTGAGTGCTCACCTTAGACAAATTTAATGAAAAAAAATTATATTTAAACCAATAGTATAACGATATGAGTCAATATATAACAAAGAATATATTTAAAGAATAATATAGGGACATATTTGGCCCTTTCCTGTTTAATCACTGAAGCAGAACATGTATCTTTCAACCACAACTTTTAACATTTAATCGTAATTAATTAAACTATGTACTTGTTTTATTTTATTTTATTTTAAAATTACTAAAATTAAATATTTGAAATGATATAAACGTTGAATGCAGACAAAATATTTACGATACACAGTTACAGACCCTCCAAACGTTAGTTGGAAATTCAGATTCCTCGTTGAAATTTTAAGTGGCTTAATCTACTTCTATTTTTCATATTCCAGAATAAATTGAAATAGTTAGATTGCAAAATCGACAAATCCAAGGTGAAATTTAATTGATGCGACTCAAATCTCAATCTTCTTGGAAATAGTTTTGCATCGGATCGGCCATTAATCATGGCAAGCGTACTTCTCTAACATATGTTTTCAGAATATACAATTTATATTTATCCGTCTGTTAAATTTTTTGAATTCTTCTTTAGAAAAATATTTAATAACTTAATCACAAAAATATTTGTCAAAATCACTCTTAGGTCTCCTTACTTATGCAACAACAACAACAACAACAACTACCCAGTATATTCCCACTAAGTGGGGTCTGGGGAGGGTAATATGTAGACAAGCCTTACCTCTACCCGAAGGGGCAGAGAGGCTGTTTCTAATCGACCCTCGGCGCATAGGATAAAATGAAAAGCTGCATTAAAACAAAGACAAAATTAGAAACTAAAGCAAGACAAAACGAAATAATAAAGCATAAATCCCGCAGAAATAACGTAAATAATTATGTAAAGATAAGAAACATAAATACAGTCGCATGCAATAATAACAAGCAGTAACTACCATACTAACACCATAAGGGGACATAAGCTAAAACACTAGTCAAATATTTGTAACCCTACTATCCCACACCCAACCCCGGGTGAGGCGTACGAAGGACTCTATGAGCCCCTAGCCTACAACCCTGATTCTAGACCTCCAGACTCCCCTAACAAGGGTCATGTCCTCGGTAACCTGCATTCTAGTCATGTCCTGCCTAATCACCTCTCCCCAATGCTTCTTAGGCCTCCCTCTACCTCGCCGACCTCCAACAATCTCCAGCCGCTCGCAGCTCCTC
Source organism: Nicotiana benthamiana (assembly GCA_034376525.1). Taxonomy (NCBI): domain Eukaryota; kingdom Viridiplantae; phylum Streptophyta; class Magnoliopsida; order Solanales; family Solanaceae; genus Nicotiana; species Nicotiana benthamiana. Next base: position 143,570,956 of record CM067337.1, on the reverse strand, counting down.
ACCGGGGCATCGGGACCCCTCCTCCGTACATGCCCGAACCACCTCAGCCTCGTTTCCCGCATCTTCTCGTCCACCGGGGCCACCCCTACCTTCTGTCGAATAACTTCATTCTTGATCTTATCTAGCCTGGTGTGCCCACACATCCACCTAAGCATCCTCATCTCCGCAACCTTCATTCTCTGAACATGAGAGTTCTTCACGGGCCAGCACTCCGCCCCATACAACATCGCAGGTCTAACCACTGCTCTGTAGAATTTCCCCTTAAGTTTGTGTGGAATTTTCTTGTCACACAGGACCCCTGAAGCAAGCCTCCACTTCGACCACCCTGCTCCTATCCGATGAGTGACGTCCTCGTCAATCTCTCCGTCCCCCTGAATCACAGACCCAAGATATCGGACACTGTCCCTCTTGGCGATGGCCTGAGAACCAAGCATCACTTCCCTGCCTACCCCACTCGGCTCGTCGCCAAACTTGCACTCCAGATATTCTGTCTTAGATCTGCTTATTTTGAAACCCTTAGACTCGAGGGTCTGTCTCCATACCTCTAACCTTTCACTAACACCGACCCTCGTCTCGTCTATCAATATTATATCATCAGCAAAGAGCATACACCAAGGCACATCCCCTTGGATATGTCGGGTTAGAGCATCTATCACTAAGGCAAACAACAGGGGGCTCAGCGCCGATCCTTGATGGAGCCCCATTACCACAGGAAAATGGTCTGATTCGCCACCCACCGTCCTAACCCTAGTCTTAGCTCCATTGGACATGTCCTTAATTACTCTGATATAGGCTTCTGGCACACTCTTCGCCTCCAAGCACCTCCATAGCACCTCCCTCGGGACCTTGTAATACGCCTTCTCCAAGTCGATAAGCACCATATGAAGGTCCTTCTTCTTATCCCTAAATTGTTCCGCCAGCCGCCTGACTAGGTGAATAGCCTCTGTGGTGGAGGGGCCCGGCATGAAACCGAACTGGTTCCCAGATATAGTAGACGCCTCCCTCACCCGCGCCTCAATCACCCTCTCCCAAACCTTCAACGTGTGGCTTATTAATTTAATACCCCTATAGTTGTTGCAGCACTGGATGTCCCCTTTGTTCTTGTACAAGGGCACCACTGTACTCCACCGCCACTCATCCGGCATCCTTTTAGTCTTAAAGATCGCATTAAACAACCTAGAGAGCCACTCCCCTGAATAGTAGAAAAATTTTCCATTTCCTTTTGCTCACCGTAAGCAAAAAAAAAAACAATTGCATATAAGTAGGAAAAAGATTAATTTGCTACTAATTATACGAGGCGCTTTATTTGATCGCTCCAATTTAACTTATATTTATATTTTCAAAATTACTTTACTTATACCCTAATTTTGACTACTTCAGATGCCTCCTCATCTTTCCCCTTACCTATGCTTAGGGTGTTCATGGTTCAGTTTGGATCGATTTTTTCTTAGAAAGAAACCAAACCAAGTAAGTCGGGTTTTCAAATATTAGAACAAAAACAAACCAATTAAGTCGATTTTTTCTCAATTTGGTTTATGTCGGTTTTTCGTTCTTTTCAATTATTGTCAGTTTTTTCTTAAATATAAGACATACACTACCAAACACATATTCTAGAGACTACATTTTTAAAATAACAATATTAAACCAATTGCCCTTTGAAAAATTTACTATTTACCAAGATATATTGATGATAATTGAATCAAATAGTGATGAGCAAAGTAAGGACTCAATTAAAAATATATTCTTTTTAACACTAGATGGATATTTACACTTACTAAAGAAAATTAATAATCAAACTAGAATGTAAAGGTAAAGAACTATTTTAAAAATGCAAACAAGTAACATTTAACGTTAAATTTTTGAAACTTTGTATAAAAATATACGTATATATAGATGTAATAATAAATTTAAAATATAATTAGTTTGATTTGATTTTTTCTAATTAAAAGCAAAACTAAATTAAATTTGATCAATTTTTAAAATTCAAAACCAAAAGGTATCGGTTTTTTGGTAGGTTTGATTTGGTTTTCGATTTGGTTTTCGGTTTGATTTGATTTTTTGGGTTTTTATGAACAACCTAAGCTATGCTCTACTTTCTTCCTCCTCTTCTTTTCCTCTTATTCTTCTTTTCTCTCAAACACATGAGATTTTGTGTAAGTATTATTGATTGGATATGAAAGAGCGAATTATTCAAATTGTTACTCAACTATCTCAAATACTTACTCATTTATATGTAGCTGGAAAGGCAGAAGGGAGTGCAGATTGCAGAGAAGCGGCACTAGTAGTAGCAGTAGAAGAAGATGCGTTGCGCTCAGCTATTTGTTTTAGGGCATCTCTTTCGAGATTGTCCAATTCCTCTACACTCCCTTCTGAGCCAATGAAAGAAATCATGCATGTAAACAGGTTTACTACCAACAACCAAAAGCTCAAAGTATTGAGCAACTTTATTCTCAATTGGAATTCATGCCACACGCCGCTTGATCCCTTCGATGAAATACTTGAAATTTTTACCCTTCTTCTTCAGCCAATCTGGGGAGGGTAGTATGTACGCAGACCTTACTTTTACCCTGAGGTAGAGAGGCTGTTTCCAAATGGAAACCCAGCATCCTTCCCTTGAAGAACTTCCCACCTTGCTCTTGGGGAGACTCGAACTCACAACCTCTCGGTTGGAAGTGGGTCAAAAAGGTAGGAACGAACACAGTTGCTGGGATTCGAACTGCAGACCATTTGCATATATTTTGGGCGTTAGACCAACGAACCAACTAGCCCATTGTCCATACTCTTACCAAATTATATTGATTTTTCAGTAGGGTAGTGATAGAATCTGAGTACAGATCTAGAGGAATGCACAATAGCTTGTAACTATGAAGAAAACCAATGTAGAAAGAAGAAGATGAATGAGGAAGAATATGGTTTCATTATGTGTGCGCAACCTTGTTATATACAGCTGCCTCACATGAGCCACGTGTGGAAAAAAAGGGCAAAAAGACTAAAACACTCCTGACTAACTAACACATAGCTAATATACCCTCCTTTAATAGGTAGTCAACATTTAAGCCTATATCACCAATTTTATAAGAATAATTTGCAGGCTCAGGGTGTCCAATTAATTGGTGTGCCCCAGTTTTATAGTATTGGAAACACTGAAACTTCGATGTTGGTGGAAGTCAAGGAGAAGTAGACCCTTAGATGAGGCTAAAATCTTAACCTTAATAGGTAAATTGTCTCACAATGACTGGCTGGAATGAGATTTTATGGAAATTCTTGGATACTAGCCTACTCGGAGTAGTGTAGAGATCTTTTGACGTAGAAATTAGGGGTGTGCATTTGATTTATCAATTCGGTTGTGATTCTTATCGATAATTAATTAATTATCGATTTGAACATATGCTTATCGTTATCGTTTCAATAAGGATTCGATTTTTTTATATCGATTTATCGATTTTTGGGGTTACGATTACACCAATAAGAAAATTTACGGGATTCCAACGAAAATATATCACTATATGATAGAAAAATTATTTTGATATCTCAAAAAGAAATATTTTAAAACTATGTCTAGATTTATTTTCTTAATATTTATTAATGAATCATTATTATAGTAATTATATAAGTATATTTGTAACAGAAAATTAGTCGAATTTTGAAGTTAATTTGGACATATTAAATCTGATTTTTTGAATGCTAATTAGCGGGTATTGACCATTTGATAGCTTCTAATGGCTTTTGATTAAGAACGTTACTTTTGGAAAAGAACGTTCAGTGGCTTTGTAACAGAAGCCTTTATGACTTACTTTGAATTCAACATTTTGAAAGAACGTTACTCTTGTAACGTAAGCCTTTACGGCTGATTTTTGGTTCTTAAGCGTATTCTTCTATCAGATTGAAAAGTTCTTTGGACTATATATACTTTGTGATTTTTATGTTTTGATATAAGTGAAAATAATATAAATACGCCTTTATCCTTACAGATAGTGTCCTTGACATGTCTCAAGCTAAATCTTTTATTCTCCATAATCATTCAACAATATAAACACGCCTAACTAATATGGACAAAAAGAAGCTAAAATAAGACGAATACCGTTTATAACATAAAAATTATGTCAACAAGCACGTGCAAAATCGTATGGGTAGAAGAAATAATAGGATCAGGAACTTCTTTTTTCACGTCTAAACACTAATCTGATTGCAAATTTGAAAACTCAGTTCAGGTTAAAAGAATACATCAACACAAAAAACTTCATCTTAATCATCCACAAAACCAGGTTCTGAATTTACATTCTTCAACTCTTGAGCTTTTTCATCGTTGAAGCCCAAAGCTGACAATATCTTAGAACCTGGTGATCCTACTTATGACCACACTCCAAGGAGCAAATGAGTAGTTGTAATCTCCCCATTGTCACCGGATTTGAGTTTTTCATCAAGTGCCCAATCAAGAGCCTGTTGTGCATCTTCAGTCAAAGGAACTGAAAAATCAAATGTCAGCTTTTCCAAGTACTTTGATAGTTTCTTCACGTACTTTAAAGACAGTAATGTTGTTCGCCCTCAAATATTTTGAAGCAAAATTTTCCCCTTCAATCAGGATTCCCATGACAGATTTGTAAGATATATGGACTTATATCTACATATATATGAATAATATATGGATAAATTATATGTTATGTGCTATCTTTTGGTTTGGCCTAATTTTGTGGTCTTATGGACATTATGTTAAGGGGGCCAATGTGTTGTCATATAAAGTGTAGGACTAATGTGTAGATACCCAAAAGGGTAACCTTAGTTAATGATGGGCTAACTAAGGTTACATATATGTAACCATGGTTACATGCTTGTGACTCTTGAGTTATGTAACTCTTGTTACTCTTGTGACTCTTGGGTTATGTAACTCTTGTGTTATAAAGTGGGGGTTATGGTTCCCACGTTAGTGCAAGACAAGACTCTTCTTCCTCCCATTGAATCAAGAGCCAAAATACTCCATTGTTGTCTTGCAAATAGTGTGGAAAACCATATACCTATTTGATCATTGTCACAACATTATTATTGTGAATAATTCACATATTGTTTAAGGTTTGTTTCTTGCATACTTGTGGATACATATACAACTTCAAGACATTCTTGAAAGAAGGCTAAGGAGCAAACTTCATAGAGACATAAGGACAATCATCAAAAGGAGGTTCAACAATTTCCACATATGGATTCAGGTTAGCTTCCGCTCATGTAGTTTAATTCCGGATTATTCAATATGAAGGTTTTTATATTTAGTTGGAATCATAATTCTAACAATTGGTATCAGAGCCACCTTCATTTTTGGATAATTTGGAAGTTCATATGGTTCAAGTTATGTTAGGATTCATGTTTAAGTTTAATTAGAATTTTGTTTATGAAATTCTACCATGAAATAGCATGATCTTATGATTGTTATGTTTTGATGTAATTTGATGTTTTAATATCATGTTAAAACATTGTATATAGCATGATTTTAGTTGGTAAACAACATGTTTTCATGTTTAAGATTCATGTTGAAAATCATGTTTTATTCAGAAAAAATGTTTTTGGTCAATGCCTAAAGATAATCGATTGTTTTCTTAAACAATCGATTATACCTCAAGTTTAAAATTCTGGCAGTTTTTTTTGGAACACCAGAATAATCGATTGTATAGTTTATACAATCGATTATTCTTGTCCAGTGAGTTGAAACGTTTTTTAATTATACCATATAATCGATTATCTATTGTAGACAATCGATTGTAATGGTCCAGTAACTTAGAAAGTTTTTTCTTAAAACCAAAATAATCGATTGTCTGGTTTAGACAATCGATTATGTTGGTCCAGTAACTTAAAATTTTTTCTTAAAACCAGAATAATCGATTGTCTGGTTTAGACAATCGATTATTTTGGTCCAGTAACTGAAACTTTTTTTTATGCCAAATATAATCGATTGTATATTGCATATAATCGAATGTTTTTGTCCAGTAAGGTTAAAAACGTTTCAAATCTCTTAAGTTTCAGTGAATGTTAATTGTTTTAAAGTCCATCAATTCTAATAATTTATGGAATTGTCCGATTCAGTAAACAACAATTAATATTCAAGTGTTACATATCAAACCATGTAACATATTAAGTTGAGATTCATAATAAGGCTTAAGGAACTAAAGTTTAAGCATCTAATATTTTAATTATTCAATTGAAGCATTATGTTGCCAAAGTAACCTCTATTGTGTAGATTGATTAATCTTAAAATATAAGATGACTGTGGATGTTAGTCTTCCATGCGTTTAACACCGGCCCAAAGGAAGGTGTTATTTGGCAGGAATTCGAACATGCTTGTGGTGGTAAATATGAGACAATTATTTGGTTTTCCATGTGAATATTAAATCGGCCCAAAGGAAGGTTTAATATTTGACAGGATTTTATTGTCTATGTTTGATCACTACACCAAGAGTACCACTTACAAGTTGTTTTTCTATCCAAAGACTAAAATCAATGTTGTGCTAGGTATCTTGTAATGGGAAATGCCTAATTTTGAATCTATAAAGTTAAAGTTCAAGTATTTGTAAGCATGTATTCAGTAATCCTTCTGTTCTATTTTCAGTAAATTCTTCTGCTTCTACGATCTCTGCCAACATCAATAGCATCCCTGTGCTTAACGGCACAAACTTTAAGGAATGGAAAGAGAACGTCATGATCGTTCTCGGTTGCATGGATTTTGACCTTGCTCTTCGGACCGAGCAACCTACTCCTCTTGAGGATACATCCTCTCCTGATGAAAGGAGGGTGATGGAGAAGTGGGAACGCTCGAATCGCATGAGTCTAATGATAACGAAACGTGCAATTCCAGAATCATTCAGGGGCACTATGAATGATGAGCCTAATGCCAAAGTTTTCCTTGAAAACCTTGAACAGCGTTTTATTCAAAACGAAAAGGCGGAAACAAGTACACTATTGAGTAAACTTGTTTCCATGAGGTATAAGGGCAAGGGAAACATTCGGGAGTACATTTTGGAAATGTCTCATCTTGCTTCGAAACTTAAGTCACTCAAGCTGGATTTACCTGAGGAACTGCTTGTGTACTTTGTTTTGATATCTCTTCCTGCACACTTTAATCAGTTTAAGGTCAGTTACAACTGCCTGAAGGAGAAATGGACTCTTAACGAGCTCATTTCACACTGTGTGCAAGAAGAGGAAAGGATAAAGCTAGATAAGACCGAAAGTGCTCATTTGGCATCCTCTTCTAAGGAAACTAAGAAGAGGAAGGGTAAGGAAGTTGCGGTTGCAAAGCCCAAGATTAAGCAACATAAGGAACCTAAGGTTGAAATCACTGAATTAGGTTGCTTTTTCTGTAAGGGGACTAATCATGTGAAGAAAGATTGTACCAAGTATCATGCCTGGCGTGCAAAAAAGGGTACATTTCTTTCTCTTGTTTGTTCTGAAGTTAATTTAATTTCGGTACCTAAGGATACTTGGTGGGTACATTCTGCTGCTACTACTCACATAAGTATATCTATGCAGGGTTGCCTGAACTGCCGAAAACCAAATGATGGTGAAAGATACATCTATGTAGGTGACTGCAAGAAGGTGCCAGTTGAAGCTATTGGCAAATTTAGGCTGTTGTTTAAGACCGGTTTTCATTTAGATTTGGATGAGACTTTATTGTACCGTCTTTTAGACGGAACTTAATTTCAGTTCCCCAATTGGACATATCTGGTTATAAATGTACATTTGGGGATAATAAAGTTAGTCTCTTTCAGAATTCAAATCTTATTAGTACTGGTGTTTTATCAACACTTGATAGCTTATATTTGGTTGATACAATAACTTCAAATAAAGAAACTTTGCATACAAGTTTAAGTGGTACTAAAAGGAAATTAACTAATGAGAATTCTATTTCACTCTGGCATAAACGTTTGGGTCACATATCCATTCAAAGAATTCAGAAACTCGTGTCAGATGGAATTCTTGATTCTCTTGATACCTCAAATTCGGAAATTTGTATTGAGAGTATCAAGGGAAAACAAACAAACAAGACTAGATGAGGTGCTAAGAGAGCTTCGGACGTCTTAGAATTGATACATACGGATATTTGTGGGCTATTTCCTACTCCTTGTCGGAATGGTCAACAATACTTTATCACATTCATAGACGATTACTCTCGTTATGGGTACCTATATCTTATTCACGAAAAGTCCCAATCTATAGACGTGTTCAAATCATTTAAGGCTGAAGTTGAAAATCAACTAAGCAATCGAATTAAATCCGTTAGATCTGACCGTGGTGGTGAATACTATGGTCGATATGATGGTTCTGGTGAACAACGTCCAGGGCCTTTTGCTAAATTCCTAGATGAGTGTGGGATCGTCCCTCAGTATACTATGCCAGGCAGTCCTACGATGAATGGTGTAGCTGAGAGACGAAATAGGACCCTTAAGGATATGGTAAGAAGTATGATTTCTCGTACTTCTTTGCCAGACTCACTCTGGGGTGAAGCATTAAAAACTGCAACTTATATTCTAAATAGAGTTCCAACTAAAGCTACAATCAAAACCCCTTATGAACTTTGGACTGGGCATAAACCCAGTATTCGGCATTTTCACATTTGGGGTTGTCCAGCTGAGGCAAGGCCTTATAGGCTGAATACAAAAAAAACTGGACGCTAAGACGGTTAGTAGCTATTTTGTTGGATACTCTGAAAAATCCAGGGGTTTTAAGTTTAATGATCCCACTTCTAGAACTATTTTTGAGACGGGTAATGCTAGGTTCTTTGAGGATATTGAGTTTGGGGGGTGGGGAGATAAAGTTGTTAGAGATTTTGTCTTTGAGGAAGAACATGTGTCTTTCCCTCAAGTTGTTGATCTTGGTCTTCCTGACTTGGATCACACAACTCCAGTTCAAGACAATCTCGAAAATCTCCCCCATCAGGAACCTGATATAACTAATGAAAATCAAACTCAAAAAACCTCAAGTAAATGAAATGCCATTAAGGAGATCCACTAGAGAGAGGAGAAATGCAATTTCGGATGATTATGTAGTATTTCTCCAAGAACAAGAAAGTGATATTGGACTTGAGGAAGATGATCCAATCAACTTCCGTCAAGTCATTAAGTGTTCTAACTCTCAAAAGTGGATTGATGCCATGAATCATGAGATGAAGTCTATGAGCGATAATGACATTTGAGAGCTTGTTACATTGCCCGAAGGTACGAAACCTATTGGTTGTAAATGGATTTTTAAAACCAAAAGGGATTCAGGGGGCAATGTTATTAGTACAAAGCTCGTCTTGTCGCAAAAGGCTACACTCAGAAGGAAGGCATTGATTATAGAGAGACTTTCTCTCCAGTTTCATCGAAAGACTCTTTCAGGACTATAATGGCATTAGTAGCACATTTTGATCTTGAGCTTCATCAAATGGATGTTAAGACAGCTTTTCTCAATGGTGACATTGAGGAAACAATTTATATGGTGCAACCTGAAATCTTTGTTTCGGATGAATCAGAGAAGAAGGTTTGCAAATTAAAGAAATCCATCTATTGGCTCAAGCAAGCTTCTCGTCAATGGTATTATAAGTTTCATGCAGTCGTTACATCTTTTGGTTTTGAACTGAATATTGCTGATGACTGTATATACCATAAGTTCAGTGGGAGTAAGTATATTTTTCTGATTTTATATGTCGATGACATACTGTTTGCCTGTAACGATATAGCATTATTACTTGAAACTAAGAAATTTCTTTCAAAGAAATTTGAAATGAAAGATCTTGGTGAATCTTCTTTTGTATTAGGAATTCAGATTCTACGAGATCGCTCCAAAGGCGTTCTCGGTCTGTCACAAAAGGGCTATATCGATAAGGTTCTGAAAAGATTTGGCATGCAGGATTGTAAACCAGGCAACACCCCTGTTGCTAAGGGAGACAAGTTTAGTCTCAAACAATGCCCAAACAATACTTATGAAATTTCGGAAATGCAGAAGACACTTTATGCTTCGGCGGTAGGTAGTCTGATGTATGCTCAGGTATGTACACGACCTGATATAGCATACATTGTTGGGATGTTAGGCAGATATCTAAGCAATCCGGGAATGGACCATTGGAAGGCAGCCAAACGGGTCATGAGGTACTTACAAAGAACAAAGGATTACATGCTTACATACCGGAAATCGGACCAGCTTGAGATCATTGGGTATACCGATTCCGATTTTGCTGGATGTCAGGATAGTTTGAAGTCTACTTCAGGCTATATTTACATGCTTGCGGGTGGTGCTATCTCTTGGAGAAGCATTAAGCAAACTCTTACAGCCACTTCCACCATGGAAGCGGAGTTTATGGCATGTTATGAAGCATCCAATGAGGCATTACGGCTGCGGAATTTTGTTGGTGGACTGCGAATTGTTGATAGCATCAAAAAGCCGCTTAGGCTATTATGCGATAACAGATCGGCAGTCCTTTATGCTAATAACAACAGTAGTTTGATGAAAGAAAAACATATGGACGTCAAATTTTGAGTTGTTAAAGAAAGAGTACAAAATGGACAATTGTGCATTGAGTACATTAGTACAAACTCCATGCTTGCGGATCCGCTAACTAAGGAATTGACACCAAAAGTATTTCATGAGCATATTGCTTGTATGGGTGTCAAATCAGATAAGGATTATGTATTTTAGTGGGAGTTTGTATTGTACATTTATGTAATTGTTCATTATATTCAGAAATTCAGTAATTCAGTTATATCTGCAGATATTCAGTTTTGAAGTTTTTATTGTACTCTAACAGTTTATGATTGATCTCAATAAAGAGAACCAGTTGGAAATAGATATTCTATTGACCACACTTTATGTTATTTCCATGCTACATACCTACACTTGATCCATGTCGTTGGTTATATTGATATACGTGATCTATGATTGGTTCTAGTTACGAATGAGTAACGACGAGCACTTAGTTCTTATGTTGGTATGATTGATGGACCGGATTGTTCATGACAATTTTATTGTGATATCAATTTTGCGCACCTAAGGTTATTTTGTAACATATAATGCTAAGGTTTGTACATATGTTTGTGTATCTCGTTCAAGTGGGAGATTGTAAGATATATGGACTTATATCTACATACATATGAACAATATATGGATAAATTATATGTTATGTGCTATCTTTTGGTTTGGCCTAATTTTGTGGTCTTATGGACATTATGTTAAGGGGGCCAATGTGTTGTCATATAAAGTGTAGGACTAATGTGTAGATACCCAAAAGGGTAACCTTAGTTTATGATGGGCTAACTAAGGTTACATATTGTAACCATGGTTACATGCTTGTGACTCTTGAGTTATGTAACTCTTGTAACTCTTGTGACTCTTGGGTTATGTAACTCTTGTGTTATAAAGTGGGGGTTATGGTTCCCACATTAGTGAAAGACAAGACTCTTCTTCCTCCCATTGAATCAAGAGCCAAAATACTCCATTGTTGTCTTGCAAATAGTGTGGAAAACCATATACCTATTTGATCATTGTCACAACATTATTATTGTGAATAATTCACATATTGTTTAAGGTTTGTTTATTGCATACTTGTGGATACATATACAACTTCAAGACATTCTTGAAGAAAGGCTAAGGAGCAAACTTCATAGAGACATAAGGACAATCATCAAAAGGAGGTTCAACAATTTCCACATATGGATTTAGGTTAGCTTCCGCTCATGTAGTTTAATACCGGATTATTCAATATGAAGGTTGTTATATTTAGTTGGAATCATAATTCTAACAGGCTTTTGTTCCAGTATTGGGATATTTCAGTTTTCTTTCTTCCAATTCACCCATGGCAAATGATTTTATCGCCTTTGACAAACATTAAGGAATTTTCTCTATAGATACTGCAGCCTCTTGATAGGAAAGTCTGGATGTCAAGCATTAGGATCGTAGGTTAAGGGGTAGTTGAGCTTTTCTTACTTTATACCGGGGTAAGGTAGGATTGGATTAGGGTTGATCTTAGAAGGCTTGCAGTTTATGTTGGATCCGCACTATTTATTAGTAACTTGTTGTTTATGTTAGCCCGGGCCTTAGTTACTGGTTGTTGTTATTATATGTCTTTTTTTTTGGTTGTTCTGATTCTATTACTATTACGATTTCTACTGGAGTTACTAATAAGTTTTCTTTTCTTGTCCTTTTTATTTCCGTCTTTCTGAATTGAGAGTCAACCGGAAACAGTCTCTCTGCCCTATCGAGGTAGGGGTAAGGTGTGCGTACATATTACCCTCCTCAGAACTCATTTTGTGAAATTTTACTGAATAATTGTTATTATTATTGTTGTGTAATGCAGCATCTAGACTTTTCCATAAGCCTAAAGGAGATGGTGGCTTTAAAGGGGCAATGTTTTGTAAGAAATGGTTGAAATTGTTGGACAGGAGAGATTTTGATTGGAGTACAAGCCATTGACTATGCAAATTTTGTGGGTTTGTTGTACAAAGAGACGAATTGGGTCCTATTTTGCAATTGGGCTGGTTGATGCCATTTGAAGTCGCTGCCACTGTGGAGAGAGCAGCCATTTTTTGCGGCAAGTTTCTGCTCCAATTTTAGGGTTAGGAAGGTTTAGGAACTTAGGGTAAAGGAAAGGGTATTATAGAATAAGGGTATATTTATTTTTTTAATATATCTTAGTAGTTTATACATAAATCGATAATCGAAGAGGACAAAATCGAAATCGAAATAACTCGATAAGGAAAATTTTGAAATCAAAATGTTGTGATATTTTTCAAAAAATGACCAAGTGTTCAACCATGTGGTAACTTGCATGGGAAGTTCAAAACATGTGGCAACTTGCATGGAAAGTTATAAATACACTTGGCATGGCCTAAGCCCCTCAATTAGCCTATAAAGAGGCCTTCAAGTAGACATCATTGTGCAACACTTTTTCACTTTGCTTCTTTCGTTTCTTTTCTTCCTCCAAAAATATTTATACTATACTTTATTTTGTTCCCTCTTTTAAAATAGTTGGTTTATAATTTACTATTTTGCTGATTCCTGTATCCTTCCTAATAGAGGTATGCTTGTTTAATCTTGGAAAAATATTTCACATTGCTGAAATATTTTCTTAGGGCAGTCAGTGGCGGATCTAGGAATTCAAATTTGTGGGTGCTGAATATTTTTTGTACATAAAATAAATGGGTGCTTTTGTAAATTTTAATACGTTTTCTCAAATTTTCTATATAACTATACATACTCTGCGTCGAGGTTAATGGGTACTCGAGCACCCAAATTACCTATGTAGATCCGCCACTGAGGTCAGTGCCTAGCACAACTCAAGCCAATCTGTGTATCCGTTCACAAATAATATTATTGCAGTATTATTATTATTGTTACTTTTCGATGTCATTTTCCTACAATCTAAGAAACTACGGTAAGTAATACTTTTGCAGAAATTTTTGATGATGCTACCAATTATTGTTATTTCTGTTGCAACTGTTCCAGCTGTCCCACCAGATATCCATGGTGTTGCAAATACGTTATTACATTCACAACTTTGGCAGACACTAATGTCAAAACACATGTATATAAATAGACATAGTTACATATCCAATGTTAAAATTAAAACCTCCAAGAATAATGCACCTCAATGCAATATAAGAGTTGGGTTAAATGATAATCTCGCTAAGTCAAAATTAAATTTGATTAAAGAGGATAATATAATTATTGCGGTCATTTTCAAAATAAATAATGTAGCAGTGTGAGAGATTGAGTGATAGACTCTGGTGCTACTAGGCACATTTGTGCAAACAAAAATGAATTTTTATCTTACACCCAAGTTGAGAAAGGAGAAGAAATTATTTATCTTGGTGACTCAAGAAAACCCCGTGTTTTTGGGAAAGGAAAAATTCTTCTTAAACTCACATCTGATAAAACTCTAGCATTGAGTGATATATTACATGTTCCTAATATCCAAACCAATTTGATTTCTGTGGGGTTATTAGAAAAAGTTAGTGTGAAGATTTCATTTGAAAATAATGAGGTCGTATTGACCAAAAATGATATTTTTGTGGGCAATGGATATTGTAACTATGGTTTATTTGTGCTTAATATTTCTGATACTAACAATAAAAATGCATCTTCTTCTGCTTATATGGTTGAGTCAATTTCTTCATGGCATGCTAGACTAGGACATGTTAATGTCACATATATAAAGAAAATGCAGTCGCTAGGATTAATATCTGGTTTAGACTCAAGTAATATTAATAAGTGTGAAATATATGCTAAAGCTAAAAGTACTAGAAAGACGTGTTTTTCTGTAAATAGAGAGACTAAATTATTATCTTTAATTCACATTGATTTAGGCGACTTGAAGTAGACTATGATTAGAGGTGGTAAAAGATTTTATGTGACTTTTATTGATAATTTTTCCAGATATACTAAGTTGTATTTGCTTAGAAATAAAGATGATACTTTTAATGCTTTTATTTCTTATAAAACTGAGGTTGAAAATCAACTTAATAGAAAAAAGAAGATAATTAGATCAGATAGAGGTGGAGAATATTTAACTTTAAATGATTTTTGTGAAAAAGAAGGAATTACTCATGAAGCAACTCCGCCTTATTCACCTGAGTCAAATGGAATAGCTGAAAGGAAAATAGAACAATGAAAGAGATGATGAACTATGTGTTAGTTAGTTCTAATGCTCCTGATAATTTGTGGGATGAAGTTATTCTATCTGCATATCACTTACAAAATAGAACACCATATAGAAGAACATGCAAAACTTCTTATGAATTGTGGAAGGGTTATAGCCTAATTTACAATATTTAAAAGTGTGGGTGCCTTGCTAAAGTTCTTTTGCCTGAACCTAAAAAGAGAAAAATATGTTCGAAAACTGCTGATTGCATGATAATTGGATATGTAGAACATAGTGATGCATATAGATTTCTTGTTTTAAAAGGTGATATGCTTGATTACAATACTATAATTGAGACAAAGAATGTTGAGTTCTTTGAATATATTTATCTATTATCTGATAAAATTTCTCATACACCTGTTAAAATAAATAATGAAATTACCTCTAATGAGGAACTGAAAAGGAGCAAAAGGCCTAAGAAAGAATATTTTTCTTATGAAAATGATTTTCAAACTTTTCTTGTCGATAATGAACCATCAAATTATTTTTAAGCTATATCTTGTTCAGATGCTAAATATTGGAAAGAGGCAATAAAAGTTGAAATTAATTCCATTATGAAAAATAATATATAAATTTTAACTGACTTACCTCCTGCTGCAAAACCTATTGGTTGTAAATGAATTTTCAAAAAGAAATTTAATACTAATGGATCTTTAGATAAATATAAAGCTCGGTTAGTAGAAAAATGATTTTCTCAAAAATAAAATTAGAGTATTTTGATACATTTGCACCAGTGACTAGAATTTCTTCTATTCGAATTTTAATTGTCTTAGCTTCAATCCATAAGCTTTTTATCCATCAAATGGATGTGAAAACTACCTTTTAAATGGTGATTTAGAAGAAGGGATTTATATGGTTCAACCTGAAGGTTGTGCCATTCCTGGACAAGAAAATAAAGTTTGTAAATTAATTAAATCTTTTTATGACCTTAAACAAGCTCCTAAGCAGTGGTATGAGAAATTTGAACAAGTCCTACTGAGAGACAGTTTTCCTTTAGTTAAGGTGGATAAATGTGTTTATACTAAAGTGGTAGATAATGATTATGTGATAATATGTCTGTATATCGATGACATGCTTATATTTGGTATAAGTTTAAATATTGTGCAAAGTACTATATTATTTCTGTCTGCTAATTTTGATATGAAAGTTCTAAGTGAAATAAATATGATATTAAGAGTTAAAGTCATAAGGAGTGAAGATGGCATAATTTTGTCACAAGAACATTATATTGAGATACTTCTTAAGAAGTTTGAATATTTTAATATCACATATGTGAGCACTCCTTTTGATCCTAACTCTCAGTTAAAAAAGAATAATGGGGACCCAGTTGCTTAGTCTAAATATGCTCAGATTATTGGGAGTCTGATGCATTTAATAAATTTTACCAGACCTGATATAGCCTATGCAGTGTGTAGACTGAGTAGATATACTCATAATCCCAACATAGAGCATTGGTCAGCATTAAATAGACTAATGAAATATTTGAGAGGAACCATGAATTATGGTATCCTATATAGTGGATTTCCTTATATTTTAGAAGGGTATGGTGATGCAAACTGGATTTCTGATTTATATGAGACAAATCCACTTGTGGTTATGTATTCACCTTTGGTGGTGCAATATCGTGGAAATCAGCTAAACAGACGATCATAGCTAGATCGACTTTAGAATCAAAGTTTGTAGCTCTAGAGTTAGTTAGTTCTGAGGCTGAGTGGCTAAGAAACTTCATAGATAATATCCCTTTAATAAAGGACGTTTGCCTCATGTTTCTATACACTGTGATTTCCAACCGGCAATAGCTATAGCAAAGAATAAATCTTATAATTGTAAAAGTAGACACATGAAATTGAGACATGATGTCATAAAGTAGTTGCTGAGAAATGAAATAATCTCCATTGATTATGTGAAGTCATAAGTTAATTTGGCCGATCCTTTGACTAAACCCATGGGAAGAAAATTAATTCTTCAAACCTTAAAACAGATGGGGTTAAGGCCGACATATTATCAATAGAGATGGTAATCCAACCTATGTGATTGGAGATCCCATGAAGTAGATTCTTATGGGTAATAACAAGTCAATATTGGCACTGATACACTAAAAGAGAGTGCTTGACTGCTAGTAATAATGAATTTCATAGTCCTTATGGATAGTGTATTTAAAAGCAGTATATACTTGATGAATTCACTAATATGAGAGTGGAATGAGCCGCTCCTATGAGATTTTAGCCTTGATTCTAGAGCTCTCATGAATAACCACGCACGCACATGGCCTATTGGGCGCAAAATCGCGTTGAACAGCAAAATTACCGGGGGTCAAAATGTGATTGATAAAATTCCCGACTTACAATAAGAATTAATGGTTCATAGAAATATTATCTTTCACCAGCAATCTGTGAGTTAAATTTTATCGATCTAAGTTTGGTTCATAGTCCAGAAGACATCAAACCTATTGCATTTGGACCATTCAAATTCAGCAAATCTTACTCTTCTTTGTATGAATTTTTTGAAAATTTGTGGGGGAACTGTTATATTTTAAAAAAAATAGACAAGTGTTCAACCATGTGGCAACTTGCATGGGAAGTTCAAAACATGCGGCAACTTGCATGGAAAGTTATAAACAAGTGTCATACACTTGGCATGACCTAAGCCCCTCAATTAGCTTATAAATGGGCCTTCATGCAGACATCATTGTGCAGCACCTTTCCACTTTGCTTCTTTCGTTTCTTTTCTTCCTCCAAAAAAAATATTTATAGTCTACTTTATTTTGTTCCTTCTTTTAAAATAGTTGGGTTTGTAATTTACTATTTTGCTGATTATTGTATCCTCCCTAATAGAGGTAGGCTTGTTTAATCCTGGTAAAACATTTCACATTGCTGAAATAGTTTCTTATGACAGTGCCTAGCACGACTCAAGCCAGTCTGTGTATCCTGTTCACAAATAATATTATTCTCGTTACTTTTCGGTGTCATTTCCCTGTACGAAATCGATAAACCAATAACAAATAATCGAATTAATTTATAGATAAACCGATTTAAATGCACACCTCTAATCGGAACAATCTAAGTTTGAGAAAATTTAGGATCGGAAATCCTAGTATTAAAATTCTTGCTTAGAACTTACCGCAAGCTTCAAAGGCAAGTGTGAGATGATCTCCACAGCTAAATCATCATGCAGTTCCGAAAATAGTCTTTTCTCATGCCCTTAGTTTCTTCTTTTCGTTTTTGAGTCTACAAGTAAGGAGGCATAAAATATTTAACCTAAAACGTCTCTGTATTTTCTGATTTGCCGCCGCTTCTCAGTCCCAAATTGATTAGGAAAATTCGTAAGAACAATAAATAATAGAAGGGTAAAATAATATTTGGATTTAAGTTATATAGAGAAAGGTGAGCTTAATCTAAAAGACGTGAATCAGGAACTGAATATTTTCTTAAAGAAAAATTTTATTATACTTGAAAGTTTAACAAGATGATAAATCCTACTCCTTGTTCTTTTTATATGTCACTTTAACCGATAATCACATTAGTAAACCAAGGAGGTACGGACTTTTTTTAAATTGCACCTTAATTACTCCAACAAGGCATATATATATATATATATATATATAGAGTCATTATTTCTCAAAGTTAAGGTAATTTAGTGATATACCCTTATTTAAGTAATGCAATCAATTGATTTCTAAATGTGATGCCAAAACCTTAAACAAAATATAAAAAGAGGAAAGATGGTCCAAATTAGTCTGCTAAGTCAGAATGCGAGTGTGTTAAGGAAGGGGATTCAATTGAATATTTTTCACCGAGCAATTATACTGCACAAGTAGGTCAAAAAAATTTAATGTTTAGTATATAAACTGATGAATCTCCATAACATAATGAAAGCTTTTAGGTATAACATTTTTCATCTTTTTGAATAATTAAACCCTATGAACATGCTGATTGTATCAATTCAGATGATAAGGAACAAAAAATTTAATGTTTCAGAAATAAAAGACATTCAACATGAAAGGAATAGTGACAATGGTTAATCCTGACCTTCAATTTTCTTTAGAACTATAGTGTTAGGACGAAAAAGTCAGGTGTCATGCAGAAGCTAATAATCCTGCGTCACCCCTAACCATTTATTGTAGATGAAATCATGAGTATAGTTGATGAAGTCGAGGAAGGTAAGAATTATAGCCTCTTTTCTCTTTGTATCAATGGCAAAGGGCCAAATATATCTTTTTACCTTCAAATATTATTTACATGTATCATTCGTTATACTATTGAGCTATCCATACCTCTATCATTATATTTTGGAATAAAAATATTCCTATTTTGGATTGAGTGCCACGTGTTAGCACCAGATTAAAATGACCCATTTCTTTTTTTTACCCAACCTGTTTTTACAAAAACCCTTAGCCCGAACCATATTTTTATTTTTTAATTTCTTAAAGGAATTTTCCTTTTGTAAACTAAAAAAAATTGCAAAATATTTTCATTTTTTTAAACTGAGTAGATACGGAAAAGATTTTGCAAAACAAATTGAAAAAATTAAAAAAAAATCATTTTTAACAAAATATTTTTTTTTTTGTAAAAACTGTAAAAACATATTTGTAAAAACTGCAAAAAAATATAAAAACGGATTCTTTTTCCAGTCTTTAACAAAATATGTGCATGCATAGTAAACTGGATAAGTTAAAGAATGAAGTTATTAGGGAGAAAGTGGACGTTGCTCCCGTGGACAACAAGATGCGGGAAGCGAGACTTATGCGGTTTGGATACGTGCGAAGGAGAACCATAGATTCCCCCGTTTGGAGGTGTAAGCGATTGGCTTTTGCAGGTACGAGAAGAGGTAGAGGCCGGCCTAAGAAGAATTGGGGCGAGGTGATCAGGCAAGACATGATGCGTCTCGAGATTTTCGAGGATATAACTCTTGACAGAAAAGCGTGGAGGTCGGGCATTAGGATTGTAGGCTAGGGGTAGTTCATAGTTTTTCACTCAGTTTGATGTAGTTTTGCCTATGTCATATACCGGCATATGTTGTGTTCACACTATTTTGTTATTTTGCATATGATTATGTTATTGCACTCTCTTTCACTTATTTGCTCTATTTTAAGATATTATTATCACTTCTCTTACCTCTTTTATTATTACATCTCTTCTTTCGTTTCTTTTCTGAAATTATTGTCTCTTCTGTTGCGCCGAGGTCACAGAGACAGACTCTCTACCCTTCCGGGTTAGAGGTAAGGTATGCGTACATCCTACCCTTCCCAAACCCCACTAATAAGATTTTACTAGGTACGTCTTATAATATTTTTAACAAAATGTTTTTGTTTTTTAAAAGCTGAAAAAAATATTTAAAACAAAATATTTTCGTTGTTGAAAAAAGTTTTTTTTTCCAGCTTTTTAAAAGATTTTCTTTTTTGTAAAAACCAAAAAAAAAACAATTTTGTATAAACTGATTTTTTTTTTTGTAAAAACAGGAAAAAAATATTTGTGTTTTCAACAAAATATTCTTGTTTTTCAAACTGAAAAAAAATATTTTCAATTCGTTTTTGAATTTTTTTTAAAAAACTGAAAAAACAAATTTGTAAAAACAGGAAAAAAATATATTTTTGTTTTTTAACAAAATATTTTCATTTTTTAAAACTAAAATTAAAAAGAAAACTGGAAAAAATGAAAGGGTCAGGTTGTGGGCTTTTTAAAAAATGGGTCGGGTAGAAACAATAAGTCTCTCTCTAGAAAATGCTCCTCCTTCTCTCCTCTCGGCACACGTTAGTAAACGTACGCCAAGCTTGGCTCCCATGGCGAGAGGAAGGGGACGAGGTAGAGGTCGCCCTAGGAAACTACCAAGTACAACCATAGATCGAATTATCTCAACTATAAACCATCCAGTTAGTGTAAATAACTCTAGTAACATTGTTCCATTGGCTGATACTGTTCCAGTAGCTGCTACTGTTCCATTGCCTCAATCAGTTTAGGTATTAGAAGCAAATGAAGTTTCCTTGCTTCCTTATCCTCTGATGGTGCAAGGAAATGGTGGAAGTGACCTCATGCAGAAGCTATCTCAAGCATCTATGACAGAACAAAGCAAGCCAGAGGAGGGGACAAACGAAGTATCTAAAGGATGGGCAAATCTCTTCCAAAAGAATCGATTTGCTTCTAATGGCATGGCGTTGGAGTATATCCCACCGACTTTGATTGATGGCAAACCAGTAGGTCATTTGATTAAAGAAGAAGTGGAGGCGGAAGAACAGAAATGGAAGTGTGCCCTAGTAGTTTTTGTGTTAGAGAATGGACCTGGGTACAATGCAATGAAACGGTTCATTAACCTGCATTGGTCCCATGTTCCTGAACCAGATCTATATTATCATGAGGAGGGCTATTATGTAGTTAAATTTCAATCACTTGAGGATGCTAAAGAAATTCTCTGTGCTGGTCCATATTCCATTGCAAATAGACCAATGGTCCTGAAGCAATGGACTGCTGGCTTTGATTTCAATGCTGATTTTCCTACTGAAATTCCACTTTGGGTAAAGTTTCCTAAACTTCCTATGTCATGTTGGGGTATCAGATCTTTGAGTAGGATAGCTAGTGTTCTGGGTAAGCCCATTTTTGCTGATGAATGTATGACTAAGCAGACCAGAATTTCATATGCTCGCATGCTTATTGAAGTGAATATTTCTAAAGAGTTGCCAAGTGATATTGAGCTTGTTGGAAACACGTTTCAAATGCAATATACTAAACGTGTGTTCTTTTGTAGGTTTTGATGAATGTCAAACAAAGCAATAAGCGATATATAGCAGTGCTCAAGGACAAGCACAAAATGGATGCATTACAAGAAGCTCAAGACAAAGTTTAGAAATGTTATAATTGAGTCAATATTAATTGTGATCTTGATTCCTCAATCTTGGCTCATAACATGGCTTCTCTACTAAAATTATTTTTCCAAAATCATGCATATCTAACTTAAGTGTCAAATGATTTTAAACTATGCATATTTATATTTGTTAAAATGTTTTTCAAACATGCCTCAAAAATCTGGGCTAAGATAATCGATTATGTACTTATGATAATCGAGTATCTCTAAGCCAAGACTGCATGACAATCAATTGTGAATTAATGATAATCGATTGTGAGTAAGTCAGTTAACATCAGGTTTTTGCAAACTGCATAACAATCGATTGTGTACTTTTGATA
Source organism: Nicotiana benthamiana (assembly GCA_034376525.1). Taxonomy (NCBI): domain Eukaryota; kingdom Viridiplantae; phylum Streptophyta; class Magnoliopsida; order Solanales; family Solanaceae; genus Nicotiana; species Nicotiana benthamiana. Next base: position 143,549,131 of record CM067337.1, on the reverse strand, counting down.
ATCGATTGTTAACTGAGGCAAAGTTTTCAAAACTCAGAAAAATCGATTATGAACTAATGGTAATCGATTAGAATGAGAAAAATGTCTCCCAGTGTTTTTAAATAAATTAATAATCGATTGTGGCTTTTGATAATCGATTATATATGAGACAGAAAGTTTTGAAATTAATTAATAATCGATTATGGCTTTTGATAATCGATTATATATGAGACAGTAAGTTTTGAAATTAATTTATAATCGATTGTTCTATTTGATAATCGATTGTTGGAACTAACCGTTGTCATACATTTTCAAATTACCTTCAGGTAATCGATTGTTGATATTTAACAATCGATGTTTTGCGTAAAATCTGGAAAAGATTTTCTGAACGTTGTTAAAATAATCGATTGTTGATTTCCTGATAATCGATGTTTTATGCCAAAAATTGGAAAGGATTTTTTAACGTTATAAATAATCGATTATTGATTTGAAGTAATCGATTGTTGACGTAAAATCTGGGATTGAATTTTTGATCTGATAGGCAAACAATCGATTGTTTAGTCTTGACAATCGATTGTCACTGAGTAATTTCAGCAATCCTTAATTGGCAATTAGACAACGGTAAGACTGAGTTTTTCACCTATAAATACAGGCTTAACTCAGTGTTTTCACAACAACAACATATACAATTTAAGTATTTTCATTGCTAAAAGCTTTCTTACATTGATCATCATTTTCATTCATCCATAAAGCTTTTTGAAGAGCCATTCTATTGAGCTAAGTTGTTGTGATCTTGAGCGTACTATTTCTACTCATATCTACTCATTGAGGAGTACTTTGTAAAGTGAGTTTGTTTTGTGTTTGTAAGAGAATTGCGATTCTCGTTTGTTGAGGAACTTGTGATTCCTCAGTTGAAGTCTTTGGGATTGTTATCCCCGAGCAGTTGAAGTCTTTGGGATTGTTATCCCTGAGCAGTTGAAGTCTTTGGGATTGTTATCCCCGAGCAATTGAAGTCTTTGGGATTGTTATCCCCGAGCAATTGAAGTCTTTGGGATTGGTATCCCCGAGCAATTGAAGTCTTTGGGATTGTGATCCCCGAGCACCTAGGTGAGGCTTGTGTCCTCAGCTGTAACGGTTTGTTAAGCACCCGTAAGCTTGACAAGTTTAGTGGAAATCTCGAGAGAGTCTCTCGGGGACTGGACTAACCACGTTTGTGGCCAACCAGGATACATCATTGTGTAAGTTTATTTTACTGCACTTGTTTTAATTTCTGCAAAGTTTTTAAATTCCGCACTAAAACGCTTAATATTTTTAAAACGCTATTCACCCCCCCCCCCTCTAGCGTAAAGCGTTATTTCCAACAATTGGTATCAGAGCCATACTCTCTGAAAAACCTAACCGTTTGAGAGAACCATCCATGGCTTCTACTCTAAATTTCTTTGCAGGAATAGGTGAAGGAGAATGCAGCATGTCACCTCCAATATTAGACGAAAACGACTACTCAGTCTGGAAATATCGGATGCAAGTTTTTACAATGGCAAACGATTTGTATCTATGGCAAGCTATTAAACACAGTGATCAACTGACGACAAAAGTCGGGAAAGATAAGGTAAGTGAATACAACACTAAAGCTATGAATATATTTCATAACGCCTTGAATCAGGAACTTTGGCGAAAAATCTCCCACTATAAAACTGCTAAGGAAATGTGGGACAAACTTGAGGAATTGCACGAAAACACGCCTCAAAAAGCGGTCAGCACAAACGATGAATCAACTGGTCAGTGCCTCATGGCAGACGAAAAAGACGAGGTAAGTACATCTAACGATATACAAATTGCTTATAACAAACTGCATGATGAGTTGGTAAATGCTTCTAAGACTATTAAAGATTTACAAAGGACTCTTTCTCTACAAGGAGAGGATTTTCAAAAACAACTCTTTTTAAAAGACAAGGACTTCGAAGAACGTCTTTCTTTAGCTCAAAAAGGGGTTGAAAATCTGTCTCGTGATAACGAGAATCTTGCAAATGAAAATCAATTTTTGTTAAATGATAGTATAGAACTTAGACAAGTCATCAAGACCATGCATGAAGCCTCTTGTGTTGATAATTGTTTTACTTGTACTACTTGTGAGTCCTTAAAACTAGAAAACACAGAACTTAGGAAAACTTTAGAAACTCGTAGTAAAGAAGTTCTTAAAGTTGGTGAAAAAGAATCGCCTAAGAAAAATCAACGGCATAAAAACAAAAACTCCACTACACCACCTAGACATTATGCTAGAATGTATGAAAATAAGGGTAGAACTAATATCTTTAGACAACCTAGATCCAAATCTAGGATTCTTGCAAACAAGCCTACAAATAGTAATTTTCGGCAACCAAGAAATAACTCTAGGAACGAGCTTAGACCACCTAGACATGACACTAGGTCCTTCAACAAGTCTAGCACTAATGACTTTAGACCATCTAGATATTATACTAGAAATGGGAACAATATATCTAGTGTTAATCATTTTCATTCGCCTAGAACTTTGTTGGCTCAACCTAGGCATCAACACAACCCGAACGTAGTATGTCATTACTGCAATCGTATAGGTCATATTGCACCTATGTGTTTTACAAAGCATAGAGATTCTTCATATTATTATGGTCGTTATTTGCCTAACCCCCAAGGACCCAAAATGGTATGGGTACCTAAAGAATATTAATTTGCCTTGTAGGTGTGCTTGAAGGGATCAAGTGTACTATGGTACCTTGACAGTGGATGCTCCAGACACATGACAGGAGACGAATCCAAATTCCTTCAACTAGAGCACAAAGAAGGAGGAAGCGTTGTATTCGGTGACAACAATAAAGGACAAATTATTGGCATCGGATCGGTCGGTAAGAATGAAAAATCCTCTATAAAGCATATATTACTTGTCAAAGGTTTAAAGCATAATCTCTTGAGCATAAGTCAATTATGTGACAAGGGAAATCTTGCGTTGTTTGATTCAGATGAGTGTCTAGTGTTTAGACGTAGTGATTTCAAGATTATTCTACGTGGTTTTAGAGTTGACAATATTTACATGGTTGATCTTGAAAACTCCTCATCCGAGTATGTTGATTGTTTGTTGAGCAAAGATGATAATGTGTGGTTGTGGCATCGTAGAGTAGCTCATATGAACATGCATCTTTTAAATAAATTAATTTCTCAAAATCTAGTGATTGGTCTTCCTAACTTAAAATTTGAAAGTGATACTATTTGTGACTCATGTCAGAAGGGGAAGCAAACAAGAGCATCTTTTAAATCCAAAAATGTTGTTTCAACCTCTAGACCTTTACAACTATTGCATATGGATTTATTCGGACCATCCCGCATCGAAAGTCTAGGAAGAAATAAATATGCTTTTGTAATTGTTGATGACTTCTCTAGATTTACATGGACATTATTTCTTGCACATAAAAGTGATGCATTTCTTAGCTTCAAGCTTTTTCTTAAAAGAGTTCAAAATGAAAAGGAATCAACTGTCACTTCCATTAGAAGTGATCATGGGGGAGAGTTTGATCACAATCTCTTTGCGGATTTTTGTGATGAACTCGGAATCGAGCATACCTTTTCCGCTCCACGTACACCACAACAAAACGGGGTGGTGGAAAGGAAAAATAGGAGTCTCGAAGAGATGGCTAGAACCATGCTCGACGAAGCTAAGATTCCCAAACACTTTTGGGCAGACGCCGTGAGTACCGCATGCTATGTTTTGAATAGAGTAGCAATTCGGCCGATACTCTTAAAAACCCCATATGAACTCTACAAAGGTAGAAAACCTGACATTTCACATTTACGTGTTTTTGGTTGTAAATGTTTTGTGCATAACAATGGAAAGGACCAACTAGGAAAATTTGATGCAAAGTCGGATGAAGGTATCTTCATTGGCTATTCTTCTCGTAGTAAAGCTTATAGGGTTTTTAATAAAAGAACCCAAGTTGTAGAGGAATCTCCTCATATTGTATTTTCCGAAGATAATACTCGCTTGGCGAGAAAGGATTGTGGTCTTGATCTTTCAGGTATTCTGGAAAGCCTAAAGGACAAAATTCAAGAAGAACCACCAAGGAAAGAAATTGACAAAACGGTGGAACAACAAATTGAAGAAGCTCCTCAATCGGAAAATGAACCAAAAGAGCAAACAGAATGGAGGACAGTCAAAGACCATCCTCTCGATCAGGTAATAGGCGACGTTGGAGGAAAGGTAAGTACCCGGAGCTCCCTTAGAAATACCTTAGATCTTACTGCGTTTGTTTCTCAAATTGAACCCAAAACCATCTCTGAAGCAATTGGGGATGAATTTTGGACCTTGGCAATGCAAGAGGAGCTTAACCAATTCAAACGTAACAACGTTTGGGATTTGGTGCCAAGACCCGAAGGTCATACCATAATTGGTACGAAATGGGTTTTTCGAAATAAATTAGATGAAAATGGCATAATCACTAGAAACAAAGCTAGGCTTGTGGCTCAAGGCTATAATCAAGAAGAAGGGATTGATTATGATGAGACATATGCTCCGGTAGCTAGATTAGAGGCCATCCGTTTGTTGCTTGCTTTTGCATCTTCTATGAATTTCATTTTATATCAAATGGATGTGAAAAGTGCCTTTTTAAATGGTTTTATCCAAGAAGAAGTTTTTGTAAAGCAACCCCCCGGTTTTGAAGACTTTAATTTTCCCAATCATGTTTTCAAACTCAAAAAGGCCCTTTATGGTTTAAAACAAGCTCCTCGAGCTTGGTATGAAAGGTTGAGTAAATTTCTTTTAGAAAATAATTTTATTCGTGGAAAAGTTGACACAACTTTATTTGTCAAGCATGAAAACAATGATATCTTGCTAGTTCAAATATATGTAGATGATATCATTTTTGGTGCTACTAACAATGCTCTATGCAAGGAATTTTCAAACTTAATGACTAGCGAATTTGAGATGTCCATGATGGGTGAGTTACAATTCTTTTTGGGATTACAAGTAAAACAAATGAAGGAAGGTACATTCATTTGTCAAAGCAAGTATTGCAAAGAACTGCTTAAACGTTTTGACTTGAACAATGCAAAGGAAATAGCAACTCCCATGAGCACATCCGATCATCTCGACAAAGATGAAAAAGGTAAGGAAGTCGACATCAAAAAGTACCGAGGTATGATTGGCTCTCTTCTTTATCTTACTGCTAGTCGTCCGGACATCATGTTTAGCGTGTGCGTCTGTGCCCGTTATCAATCATGTCCAAAAGAGTCTCACCTTACTGCGGTAAAGCGGATTCTAAGGTATCTTGTCGGTACTACCAATGTGGGTCTATGGTACCCCAAAGGTTCTTCATGCCAACTTATTGGCTATTCCGACTCCGATTTTGCTGGATGCAAATTGGATCGCAAGAGCACTAGCGGCACTTGCCACTTGCTCGGTAGCGCTTTAGTTTCTTGGTTTAGTAAGAAGCAAGTTAGTGTTGCGTTGTCCACAACCGAGGCTGAATATGTAGCCGCGGGGAGTTGTTGCGCTCAAATCCTATGGATGAAACAACAACTCTTGGACTATGGCCTACGTCTTGATCACATTCCTCTTAGATGTGACAACACTAGTGCCATATGCTTGACGAAGAATCCCATTCTTCACTCGCGAACAAAACACATTGAAATTAGACATCATTTTATTAGAGATCACGTTCTAAAAGGCGATGTCGAAATTGAATTTGTTGAAACAAAAAGCCAATTGGCAGACATCTTTACAAAGCCCTTAGATAAAGAGTCCTTCTTCCGAATTCGTAGTGAACTCGGAATCCTTGACTCCACGTTGATCTAAGTCATGCATTGCATTTTATTTCTTACATAATTTCCAACTTGAGCGTCGGAGGCGTCTAACATTTTTTTTGCAGGTATCACCCTAAAGAAAAGGGGATCATAAAAGCATGACGCAAAATACTCAAGTATTCTACAGGAAAATCGCCGTCAAACAATCGATTACTGTATCAATAATCGATTACTTCCTCTATCTTAATTTTCCAATAAATAAACTTGTGTTTATTTCACATTTTTTCATATTCTTCCCTTGTGTAAATTTTTGCTAATGGCAAAAGGGGGAAGAAACGGGATATCAAGAAGTATGCTATATCACTCTCAACTTCATTCATGCTTAAAGTGAGGGGGAACATGAATTGAGGGGGAACATCAAATTGCATACTTTACTCTTGTCTTGGATTATCAAAATAATTATTGCATATATCCCGCTTATGTTTGCCATTATCAAAAAGGGGGAAATTGTTGGAAACACGTTTCAAATGCAATATACTAAACGTGTGTTCTTTTGTAGGTTTTGATGAATGTCAAACAAAGCAATAAGCGATATATAGCAGTGCTCAAGGACAAGCACAAAATGGATGCATTACAAGAAGCTCAAGACAAAGTTTAGAAATGTTATAATTGAGTCAATATTAATTGTGATCTTGATTCCTCAATCTTGGCTCATAACATGGCTTCTCTACTAAAATTATTTTTCCAAAATCATGCATATCTAACTTAAGTGTCAAATGATTTTAAACTATGCATATTTATATTTGTTAAAATGTTTTTCAAACATGCCTCAAAAATCTGGGCTAAGATAATCGATTATGTACTTATGATAATCGAGTATCTCTAAGCCAAGACTGCATGACAATCGATTGTGAATTAATTCGATTGTGAGTAAGTCAGTTAACATCAGGTTTTTGCAAACTGCATAACAATCGATTGTGTACTTTTGATAATCGATTGTTAACTGAGGCAAAGTTTTCAAAACTCAGAAAAATCGATTATGAACTAATGGTAATCGATTAGAATGAGAAAAATGTCTCCCAGTGTTTTTAAATAAATTAATAATCGATTGTGGCTTTTGATAATCGATTATATATGAGACAGAAAGTTTTGAAATTAATTAATAATCGATTATGGCTTTTGATAATCGATTATATATGAGACAGTAAGTTTTGAAATTAATTTATAATCGATTGTTCTATTTGATAATCGATTGTTGGAACTAACCGTTGTCATACATTTTCAAATTACCTTCAGGTAATCGATTGTTGATATTTAACAATCGATGTTTTGCGTAAAATCTGGAAAAGATTTTCTGAACGTTGTTAAAATAATCGATTGTTGATTTCCTGATAATCGATGTTTTATGCCAAAAATTGGAAAGGATTTTTTAACGTTATAAATAATCGATTATTGATTTGAAGTAATCGATTGTTGACGTAAAATCTGGGATTGAATTTTTGATCTGATAGGCAAACAATCGATTGTTTAGTCTTGACAATCGATTGTCACTGAGTAATTTCAGCAATCCTTAATTGGCAATTAGACAACGGTAAGACTGAGTTTTTCACCTATAAATACAGGCTTAACTCAGTGTTTTCACAACAACAACATATACAATTTAAGTATTTTCATTGCTAAAAGCTTTCTTACATTGATCATCATTTTCATTCATCCATAAAGCTTTTTGAAGAGCCATTCTATTGAGCTAAGTTGTTGTGATCTTGAGCGTACTATTTCTACTCATATCTACTCATTGAGGAGTACTTTGTAAAGTGAGTTTGTTTTGTGTTTGTAAGAGAATTGCGATTCTCGTTTGTTGAGGAACTTGTGATTCCTCAGTTGAAGTCTTTGGGATTGTTATCCCCGAGCAGTTGAAGTCTTTGGGATTGTTATCCCTGAGCAGTTGAAGTCTTTGGGATTGTTATCCCCGAGCAATTGAAGTCTTTGGGATTGTTATCCCCGAGCAATTGAAGTCTTTGGGATTGGTATCCCCGAGCAATTGAAGTCTTTGGGATTGTGATCCCCGAGCACCTAGGTGAGGCTTGTGTCCTCAGCTGTAACGGTTTGTTAAGCACCCGTAAGCTTGACAAGTTTAGTGGAAATCTCGAGAGAGTCTCTCGGGGTCTGGACTAACCACGTTTGTGGCCAACCAGGATACATCATTGTGTAAGTTTATTTTACTGCACTTGTTTTAATTTCTGCAAAGTTTTTAAATTCCGCACTAAAACGCTTAATATTTTTAAAACGCTATTCACCCCCCCCCCTCTAGCGTAAAGCGTTATTTCCAACAGAGCTAATAGATCCAAATGGGAAGAAATTTTTGCAGGAGGTGGCTTATGATTGGAAGCCATCATATTGTGAGAAATGTCTTATGGTTGGACACAATTGTTTGGTTAACCCCAAACCTTCCCAGCCTACTCTTACACAAAAACCTAAAGTGCTTCAGGAGTGGAGAGCCAAAGTCCCAATTCAGACTGGGATGCAGCAGCAGGTGACCCCTAAACAACAGTTTGGACCAAAGCAGGATGATGTACTTCCCAAAGAGATTAATGATGCTAACAAAAAAGAAGATCGAGGTAAACAGGTGCAGTCTCCAGAGTTCAACCTTTTGAACTTTCTCCCTCTATCTCCAGTTGTGATGAGTAACAGATGTCAAGCAATGTCAGCGTGTGGGCCAAGAAATCCCCTAGATGAAGGGGGTCCTAGTCATACCCAATGAAGTGTCTATTTTGGAACATTAGAAGTGTGAATAAAAGGTATAAGCAGAAGGAAGCTAAGGAATATATTAGGTATAATAAATTTAACCTTGTTGGTCTGGTAGAGACAAAGGTTAAGGAGAGAAATGCAGATAGAATAGCTAAACTGTTGGCTCCAGGTTGGGGTAGGCTAACTAACTATAGGGACTCTCTGAGGGGTAGAATTTGGGTCCTATGGGATACTCAGAAGTTTATGATCACCGGTCTTCAGGAGGAGGCTCAATTTCTTCATTGTATTGTTAGGTCCTCTGATGGTACTCTGATTTGCTACCTCACTGTGGTTTATGGTTTCAATGGTTTGGATCAAAGGAGAACATTGTGGCAACATCTACAGAACTTTTCTGCTGGTATTACAGAACCTTGGCTAGTAGCAGGTGATTTCAATGCTGTTATGTCTATTAATGATAGACAATCCTGTAGTCAAGTGACACAAGCTGAAACTCTGGACTTCACTCAATGTATCCAAATATCTAGGCTATCAGAACTTCCCTGGAAAGGGGAATTTTTCACTTGGTCCAATAAACAAACTTGTAATGATAGAGTTTGTAGTAGATTGGACAGAGTATTTGGTAATTATGAATGGATGATTAATTGGAGCCATGTACAAACAGTATATGATTCTCCATTAATATCTGATCATAACCCAATGGTGCTCACTCTAACTGAAGATACTATGATCAGGAAGGCTCCTTTCAGATTCTATAATGCTTGGGCTAATCATGAGGACTTTCAAAAACATATCAAGGAGAACTGGAAAAACACTACTCATGGTACTGTCAAGGATGTGTGGAATAACCTCAAGTTACTGAAACCAACTCAAATAATAAGTATTTTAATGCTGTCTTGAAGGAAAGGAATCAATAAAAAAGCATCACTGAATTGGTTACAGTAGGGGGTTCCAGGATTACCAATGCAGACGACCTTAGAAAGGAGATCAAGGATTTTTTTAAATCACTAATGGGAACAGCAGCTGCATCACTACCATCAATTAACAGATTGTATTTGAGTAATGGTTCAAAGCTTACACATCACCAGAAGAAAGAGTTAGCTGCTGATATCACTGCTTCTGAGATTCTGGATAGTTTAAAATCCATTGGTGATGACAAAGCCCCGGGTATTGATGGATATAATGCTTTCTTCTTTAAGCAGACTTGGAATATCACTGGCAACCATATAACTAATGCAGTCATGCATTTCTTTCAGTCCAGCAAACTGTATAGACCAGCCAATTGTGCTTCCCATACCTTAATACCCAAAGTTGCTAATCCACAATCAGCTAAGGAGTTTCGACCAATTGCTTGCTGCTCAGTTTTATACAAAATTATCTCTAAGATATTGGCCAACAGCTTACAAAAGATCATGCCCAGTATCATTAGTGATGCACAAGCAGGCTTCATCCCAGGCAGGAAGATTGCAGATAATGTTATACTGGCCCATGAACTAATCAAACATTACTCAAGATCTCGTATATCTCCTAGATGCATGATTAAGATTGATCTGCAGAAGGCATATGATTCTGTTGAATGGATTTTCTTACAGCAGGTAGTTGAGGCTTTAGACTTCCCAGGAAGATTTATCAAATGGATTATGGAATGTGTTCAAACAGTCAGTTACACAGTGATGGTGAATGGTGAAACTACAGAATCCTTCCAAGCAGCTAAAGGTCTGAGGTAGGGGGATCCAATTTCCCCCTTCTTATTTGCCATAGTGATGGAGTATTTAAGTCGAGCTCTTGCTGAATTGAAGAAGGATAAAGCTTTTCTATTTCACCCTGGTTGTAAAAAGTTAGGCATTACTCATCTTAGCTTTGCAGATGATTTATTGCTGTTTGTCAAGGGGGAACATCAATCTGTAGCAGCTATGTTTAAATACTTTGCTCACTTCACTGAAGCCTCTGGGTTGAAAGCTAATTTGAGTAAGAGTTCAGTTTATTTTTGTGGGGTTGCTACTGATGTCCAGAATCACATTGTTGATCATCTTGGCTATGTACATGGGGAGTTGCCTTTTAAATACTTGGGAGTGCCTTTATCTACCAAGAAGATGACCTTAGTGCAATGGCAGCCACTAGTGGATAGGATCACTGCCAGGATCATATCCTGGACTGCCAGGAAACTATCATATGCTGGCAGAATTCAATTTGTGCAATCTGTTATATTTGGCATACAAGCTTACTGGGCCCAACTTTTACTTATTCCTTCTAAAATCTTAAAGATGGTAGAAGCAGTATGTAGATCCTATATATGGACAGGTTCAGCTAGTATATCAAAGAAAGCATACATAGCCTGGGATAAGCCTAAGTCAGCTGGAGGTTTAAACATTATGAACCTGCTAATGTGGAACAAAGCTGCTATTGCTAAACTTGGTTGGGATTTGGCTCATAAGAAGGATATCCTATGGGTAAGGTGGATTCACACAGTTTATATAAAACAGCAGCAGTTAGAATCCATTGTTATTCCCAAGCAAGCCAGCTGGATGGTCCGGAAGATAATTGAAGCTACTGTTCCATTGCAACAATTTCAGATGCTGCATAATCCAGTGTGCAATATAAGGTTGTTGTACCTACACCAGATAGGACAATTGCCTAGAGTCATGTGGAAGAACCTAACCATCCAAAATTATGCTAGACCCAAGGCAGTCTTCAACCTATGGTTGGTGCTGCAAGACAGATTGCCTACTAAAGATAGGTTGGGCCGGTGGAATTTGAATGTGGATAGTTCTTGTGTATTATGCAAACAAGATGTGGAGACCAGAGAGCACTTGTTCTTTTCTTGTATCTTTGCTAGTCAACTGAGGCACCAAGCAATGTCGTGGATTGAAGTAACTCAGCCTAATTGTTAGAATTGGGAGCAATTTATTCACTGGATAGTCACCAAAGCTAAAGGAAAAACTAGTCTAGCTCATATATTCAAAATGACCATTGCAGGACCATTCTATGCTACTTGGTTAGAGAGGAACTCGAGGTTATTTAAGAATGTCTTTTGTTCTAGTGATCAATTACTTAGGACCATTGCATATGTTTGTAATGTTAGGGGTACCCCTAAAGTTAGCCTACAGCTTCAGCATTTTCTACTGTAAATAGAAGGATAGGCATAGTGATAGTCGACAGTGTTTTAAGTTTTCTTTTTTATAGTCAGCTGGGCACTTAGCTGCACTATGGATTTGTAACGGAACCTCTTTGGTGATTAATTGAAATTTTAATTACCAAAAAAAAAATAATAAGTCGTTTTAATCTAGTGTTGCCACATGATACTCCATTCAAAATAGGGGTGTTTTATTTCAAAGTATGACAATAATAGTACAGATAACTTAACAGTATGACGGTAAGAGTATAGCTAGCCCAATAATATAACGAGGGGTATAGATAAATAATATTTGAAAATAGAAGGGCATATTTAGCACTTTTCCGTTGTATCAAAGGCAAGAATGTGACGGTCACATGTGAACCAATCATGCACGTAAACAGGTGCACTTCACTCTTGCATAATAAACAAGAATGCAATAAACTGGGTGTGACTTTATTGTTACTGCGCTTTGAAAAAGAAGCATTAACAGAATAGCAGAGAGAGGACATATCTACTCAAGGATGAGATGTTATTCAGTAGAGTCCCTTTGCTGAAACTCCATTAAACAGACCTATAATAACCAAGTATAAGCAAATGGAAATGTCTTCTTTCAAGAATAATGTAATCCCTTCCGAGTAATGCTGGGATAAAAATTAAAACAAAAGAAGAAGTCAGAATTGGAATTGCATCTCCGGGGCATATCCAAGGGCTTCAAGATTAGCAGCCATAGCCTTGTTCATCGGTGGCGGACCACACCTCAGTATCTGCACGTTTAATATGAAATCAGAGCTCGAAAGCTAATCTACCTATCTCTCCTATTAGAACTTATCATACTAGAATTGGTTGCTTTTAGCAACTTGAGAGATACGATGTAATACCTTAATGTCAGCTGCAGGTGCAGGGCAATGAGTCTGGATCATTTCCTTGGAGACAAATCCAACACCACCACTCCATACTTCTGGAGGCTATTGACATATTAAGAGAACGATTAGATTAGATTAGATCATTTAATTCATTACGTAGGATGTAAAAGCATGTGTACTTGGCAAGAGAAATGTACCTTTAACAAGGAGCAATTTTGAAAGAAAATAAAGAAGAAAGAAATCACTTCACTAAAAGTTCAATTTGTTTTTGAGAGAGCTTGTACCCTATATCTTACAGGTGGAAGTATGGCATTTCCCCAGCTATCCTACACCCCGTTCGTCACCTTTTACCTGGTTCTTTTAGCATCATACCATATCGACATTGAAGTAGGTCGATTGAAAAATGCTGTTAGCATCCCTCAATTGTAGAGGTTATTGAATATAACAAGTTTAATATACTAAACTTCTCCAATGAGACATAAAAATAAAGTTAAGTGCCTCCCCCCGTCGAGAATTTAAGTACAACTTTTCGAACAAGTCATGTTAGATCAAATTTTCATTTTTGTCTCTACAAAATCAGTAAAGAGATGCTCGGAAATCATTTGACAGTTTTGAAGATTCTAAAAATATCACTACAAACTACGGTAATTGAATTAGCTATCGCAATATAGACGACATGTCAGAGAAGAGAATTTTGCAAGATATACAGAACAGTCAATTAAATAAAATCACAAATATTATAGCCAGAAGGAGAAAAAAGCCTATAGGCACCTCATATGCCAAATCAGAAATAAAGCTATGGAACAAACCTGATTCAAAACGTAATAAACTTTGAAACGGTCAGGATAGTTAGCAACAAGTCCCTCCAACTCTTCCTGCAGGCCAAGTAAGAGAAATTCAGGTGCGGACACTCAGTAGTTTCAAGCTATATGCTTTTCCATAGAAAAAAATACTATGCCTGATCTTAGCCAAAAGGCCAAGAAAGGTAACCCCCAGAAATAAATACCGATAAGCAAAATTATCAACACTTCAAGGAGTCATCAACTTCAGCATAAAAATTGTTCAGCAATGTCCTCCCAAACTGCTAAAAGGTGTGAAACTATGATGGGGGAAGGTGTTAAAAAGGGACGGGGTAGACCTGAAATTACATGGAAGGAAGTTGTCTCGAACAACATACGAATCTTTCGAATCTACGCTGACTTAGCTAAAGATAGGGCACAGTGGAAGAAAAGATCCATATAGGTGATACTAGTTAGGAATAGGCTTTAAATTTGTTATAGAACTTCTAATGTTATTACTTATTTATATATATAAACTTATTTTCACTAATACTCTTATTTTATTTTGGGATGCAAATGATGAGTTGAGCTTAAAGAAAGATGTTAGGATTCATATCGCCAACCGCAACTTTGTTTGGGACTGAGACATAGTAGTAGTTGTTGCTGTTACTGTCTAACCATTACACAGGAATTGGCATATTAAGAATGAGCTTCAGACACATATCTACTCCCTGACCCCTGAAATAGTTTCCTTAAATATACAACTTTGGCGTCCCCCATAACCAGAAAAGTTGATAATGCATTTAGAAAAGGATAATCACATAAAAGGATCACTATGCAGGTAAAGTTCAATAACAAGTTGGGAGAAGTGAGAACGTGCGGAAGAGTTTAACACTTCTATGCAGTCAAAGGCTGTATAACAAATACTACAGATTTTTTTGAGAAAGTAACATTTATAACAAAACTATAGATTACTTAGACATGATCCATATATGTGGGAGTGTATTTCATTAAATTGATTTACTTTTATAGTAGTACAGGAATAACTTTTACTAATACAAGAAAAATAGGCTGAGAAGAAAGGTTCGATACTTTAGAGAAGATATTTATTTTTAGAAAAACGAAAAGTTAAGAATAAAAATCAAATGCTTTACGGCTTCAGTACAACTCACTGTAACTTGATTTCATGTGTCTCTTAAGTCGAAGATGCTCTAAGCCATTTTATAACTTGAACTACCTAACAAAACACAGTTCCCACTCAAGTTTCAAAAATAAAATCAGGCATTATTTCTCCCTCATCTCTAAAGCAGAGTTCAGCAAAGGACTAAAATAGGCACATGTTTTACAGATCAAGCACCCTGCACCTTTTAAGTCAAATAGGAAAATAGGAAATTCCACCCAAAATGAAGGGAAAAAGTTAAAATGAGATGAACAACAAGCCTATTACTCAATACAGTTTAATTGCAGCAACTATAGCAGGAGATCAGTCAAGGGCATAGTTAAGATCCATTGAATATTCAATTAACATGTACGAAATTCAATTGAATGACATAAAGATATAAAAAATATGTACCTTTAGAAGAATATCTTCATAAGTAACATTAGCATATATTAGGTGCACCTTCGTCTTGTCCGTAGGATTTTCAAGGATAGCCCTAGCAACCTGGCCAGAAACAAAAAAGTAGTAGGATTTTCAAGGATAGCCCTAGCAACCTGGCCAGAAACAAAAAGTAGTACCCTACATCAAACTTGAAATCTTTTCGTCTACTGCATTCTTTTTCACAAAAAGTGAAAGACAAACTATTTGAGTAAAGCAGTAAGTCCAGAAAAAAGAATGAAATTACACATTAACCAACAGAACAAACCTGGAACATTGGGGTAATGCCAGAGCCTCCGGCAAGCATTCCAAATGCTCTTACTTGGCCAGGTTGGTACTTGAAACGGCCCTATTTATGAAAGGATATTGATGTGTGAGTACTCAAAAGATAAAGCTTTAGATTTTTAGCACCAAAAATCCAATGCCAACTGAAATTAAGCAATGCTGGATTTCTCCTGCATCTAAACCTTAGATATGGACGAAGAAAAACCACAACACATAGAATGGTGTAATTTGGCAAGATATCCTTTTTTTTCTAATAAACGTGGTGTCCGAGCCAGCTTACACACACCCTGAACTTATTCCACGGGGTATCTACTACCTCCCACTAGCAATAGGTACCGGATAACTCTATCCACCAAGGCTTAGATAGATGGGGAAAAATCACCTAGTGTTTTTTGAACATTTGGCAAGATATATTTATTTAATTAGTTGAAGTTTGGCAAGATATCTAACCAAGCGATACCCCAAAGAATAATTTCTTGGATACATCACGAGATTGCAACATTTTTCTCTTTTATTCTTCTATTTCATTTTCTAAGTCATCTAGATATTAATTCAAAAACTTAACAAACTTGGAATCGCTGAAGAAGAGAAAAAAAAAGAAGAAGAGATAGCTACCTCTCTGAGACCACGAAGAGATTACCAATAAGTAAATGCAGATAAATATCTCATAAGCACTACAAAAACAACCTTGGGTCCCTTCACTGCCAAATAATCACCCACACGCATTTCCCGGAAATGATGAGACATCCTTCCTTCGGGATACATCTGTGCATTCATAAAATACAGACCATCAAAATCAACAATATGAGATAGAAAAATGTCGATAGATATAATATTGCAAGAACAAGATAAACATACTTCTGAAGTTTTACCTTTATAACTAATTCAAAATGTCCAATGTCCGAGTCCAAAGTAGTTGGCGTGTATGGTTTAACAACCTCTTCACCTTGACTATCTTTGCCCCTGATTGATTGAACATCAATTGAGAAACCAAATGTTTTCTAAATGTCAATAGCAGAAATGGGTCGGAACTGGTATGCGATAGTAGTTCAATCAACCGAACCTGCAACTAATGTGTTGCCCAATGGGTAGGCCCAACACGGAAGTGGGTGTTGGAAGTTCAAATCTGAATTTTGCCACATTATGGCTCAGTTGTGTGCGCTTAACAAGCTTAAATTCTTTGAATTCTTCAGGATTTAAGCATACTGTCAATACAACAGAATACTATCAGTCAGTATAACCAAGATCAAAAGCATAGTCTAAACAAAGACAGGGCAACGACAACAATTACGCCTCAATCCCAAACAAGTTCGGAATTGGCTATATGAATCCTCACTGACCGTGTTTATCCAATTAAATTCATCTCAGGCAGTAGCGACGTGACTACTAATTTAAAAGCATAAACTTCTTTCTCCTAAATAATAAGCATGCATAAGTGTAATTAACAGTTTTTCTTATGTTGGAAGTGGTCGGATTGACATTTTTTGGGCATGTTAAAGATTGACCTTTGGACTTCTTAGAAGAGAAGTAAAAATAGGCAGTAGCACCAGCAGCAACAACAGCAACAGCAACCCCAACAATCAATTGAGCTTCAGGTCTTTCCAGAAACTCCATTTTCAAGAGATAAAAGCCTGATCTTTAGACAAATAGTAAAAAAAAAATTCAAATTCCAATAAACGCATCCCATTTTGAAAACATGCTGAAAAAGGAAAAAGTAAAGGGGTTTGAATCAATTAGCAAAATGGGGAATTCTTACGAGAAAAGAGGAATCTTGAATTACAGCGAGATGGAGTTGTAGCTGAAATATATATTTAAAAAATTAGAAATAAAATAACCAACAACAAGAGTAGATCACAGTAGTAAGAAGTAGGTGAAGACAAGATGTGAGATCTTAGATATTGGTTGTTCTCACCTACCACTGGCAGTCCTTCAACCGTCGCCCCTTGTTTTGGCATCAAACCAGTTTTTCCCATTGATTTTATTCAGTGTGTATGTTTGACATTTTTACTCCTCCAATTTCAAGTTTGACTAAGCACTATTTTATTTTTCAATAAAGAAAATAGAACTTGTAGTTTTACTCAATCGTGCGATTGTTAAGGCTATAAAAGATTGTTAAAGTTAAATAATTCTTGAAATTAAAAACAATTTAAACATACTAAATAAAAGTAGAAACTATTATACTTTTTTTTGGTCAAATGAAATTTTATTTCAACCATTGGCAATTTACATTAGCTGTTCATTTGGACTCTAGAACAGTTCTCAAAGTTACAATCAAAATAGTGAACTCTACAACTATGGTTGTTACACTAGTTTTCTATTACAGACAAAAGAAAATTGTTACGATTGTGAATAATCGCATAAGGGATAGTGATTCATAGTCTACAGAATGGGATTCCATTTAGAGTTTTTCATTCCAGCAACGTGCACTTGAATTGTAATCTCCTTTGCTCGATCTTGGCTGTTTCTGTTCAATTGTTGAATCTTCTGTTGTTTCTTTCCGTCCAGATGGTGTAGACTACTGATGCAAACACCACCCCGAGGATGGCTTTTCTGGGATTCCTGCTATTGACATTATCCGATAACCATTGCACTTCTGATTCCCATGTACCAATTGTTCTTTGATACTTCAACCAATGTAACATACCTTGCCATAGGTTTTTGGAATATAAGCAGTCAAAATATAAATGATCATGTGTTTCTTCAATATCTCTTACACATAAGAGGCAGGATGTTTTAATTTGAAGGCCCCATTTAACCAATCTGTCAACTATTGCCAATCGATTGTGCAGTGCCATCCATAAAATGTATTTCTGTTTTGGGAGCATGCCATTCACCATCACTAAGTTTTTCCATCGGACCTTGGGGTATTGCGGAGTGGTATGAATGTATGCTATTCTGATGCTAAATTGCTCATTTTGAGTACATGTTTGCATTCCTGTTCCATCATTTGCCCACCATTCCCTTGCTCCAGTCAGTTTCCTAACGAGCCAGCTAGCTTGTTTAGGAATTTCTATTGTATTAAAGTCCTTCTTCTTTATGTAGTGACAGTGGATCCATTTGATCCAGAGCTTGTCTTTCTTTGCCATTAAGGCCCAGAGGAGTTTTGACATAGCTGCTTTATTCCACCTTTCATAGGAAATAATGTTCAAACCTCCTGCTGCCTTTGGTTTACACATTGTTTCCCAGGCAATTGGGTTCCTATGGCTAGTTTCATGACTACCAGTCCACAGATAATTCCTGCAAATTCCATTAACCAGTTTTATGATTTTTTTTGGTATGAGGAATATCTGGGCCCAGTAATTTTGCATTTCAAACATGACACTTTTGATGAGTTGCATTCTACCAGCATAAGATAAGAGTTTGGATGTCCAGCTTCTGATACTGTCCACTATCTTTTCCACTAGGGGCATACACTGTGATATAGTGAGTTTTCTTGTAAATAGGGGGACTCCTAGGTATTTGAAGGGGAAGGTGCCCTCCGTGAGGTGTAGTTTAGATCAAATCTTCTTTTTGAATTCAGTTGAAACACCTGCTATATATAAAGAGCTTTTATCCATATTGGCTTGAAGTCCTGATACACCGAGAAGTGTTCAAATTCCTTCATCAATAATTTCATGGAGGTTTCATCAGCCCTACAGCACATCAGAAGGTCGTCTGCAAAGCATATGTGTGTGATTTGTAGATTGGTGCATTTTGGATGGAAGTTGAAATCTGGATTCCTGTTTAGTTTCTTTAGAGATCTAGTTAGATATTCCATAACTAGGACAAATAAGTAGGGGGACATTGGATCTCCCTGTCTTAGTCCTTTCCTTGCTTCAAATGTGTTGGTCAATCCTCCATTTATCAGAAGGGAGTAGCTGACAGTGGAAACACATTTCATTATTAGCACGACTAGTTTGTAGGGAATTTCAAATTCTAGAAGTACTACTTTCAAAAAATCCCATTCAACAGAGTCGTAGGCCTTTCTAATGTCGACTTTGATCATGCATCTAGGAGATTTGTCTTGTGAGTATAACCTTTGATCAGTTCGTGGGCCATAATTACATTATCCCGAATGTTTCTCCCTTCTATGAAGGCTGACTGGGCGTGCCCTACTAAATGATCTACAACCAGTTTTAGTCTATTTGTTAGGAGCTTTGAGATGATTTTGTACAGAGTAGAGCAGCAGGCAATGGGACGAAATTCTTTGACATAGCTAGGATTTTTAACTTTTGGAATCAAAGTAACAGTGGTGCAGTTAATCTGTTTTAGGATTTTTCCATTTTGGAAGAACTGCTTCACTGCCCTGGTAACTTCCCCCCCCCCCAATAATTGGCCAAAATTCTTTATAAAATTCAGCAGGGTAGCCGTCAATACCTGGAGTTTTATCTTGAGGCAGATTCTGTACTGTCTGTTTGATTTCCTCTGCAGTCATTGGTGTCAATTTGCTGTTGTTGGTGCAGACTTAGGCAGGGGCCGTCTCTGGCGACATTGATGTCAATGCCTGGACTTTGAACTGCTGTTGTACCCAGTAGGTTGTGGAAGAATTGGATGAACTCTTGTTGAATCTGTTGTGGATCAGTAAGCTTCACTTGGTTCTCTGTGAGGATACAGCTCACTTTATTTCTTGCTTGTCTGGATTTCATGTAAGCATGAAGTATTTGGTATTACTATCCCCCAGTTGGATCCAGTTTGCTTTTGATCTCTGTCTCAGAACATGTTCTTGAATTGTTTCCCATTTTTCAATGTTCTGTAAGAGTTGTTTTTCTTTTTTAATCTCCTGCCTGTTG
The DNA here is from genome assembly GCA_034376525.1 of Nicotiana benthamiana. Taxonomy (NCBI): domain Eukaryota; kingdom Viridiplantae; phylum Streptophyta; class Magnoliopsida; order Solanales; family Solanaceae; genus Nicotiana; species Nicotiana benthamiana. The sequence goes on along the minus strand of CM067337.1, from coordinate 143,529,230 downwards.
AATTGGTCTTCATTCAGTTTGTATTGTGTTTCATTCAGTTCCTCTCTCAATTGTTGCAGTTTTTTTTCAGCAGATGAGTGTTCCTTGTGAATGTGTCTGGTGGATTGTTCAATCTGTTTCAGTTTGCTCCAAATAGAGTACATAGCACATCCTTGAATCTGCTGGTTCCAGATTGTATGAACTGCTATCCTGTATTCTTGATGTTTCATGACTGAATTGAGTAATCTGTATGGCCTGTTCACTCTGGTCTTTACAACTTCAGTGTCTAGCAGTATGGGGGAATGATCTGAGCATCCGGGCAGCATGTATATTGCTTCCACACCAGTATAGGATTTGAACCATTCATCATAACCAAAATCCCAGTCAATATGGCTGTAAATCATGTCCTCAGCATCTCTCTTATTACTCCAAGATAATCTGTTTCCTCTTTTGGTAATCTGCCCTACTCTAATGTCCTCAATGCAGCTCTGGAAATCAGTTATCTCTGATTGATGTACAGGTTGACCATTGATCCTGTCATCCATCTCCAGTACACTATTAAAGTCACTCAAAATCATCCATCTCCAGTACACTATAATAGTTTTATTGATTGGTTATTTGAACTTTCATTTTGTTGGTCATGGCTTGATTCTCCTTGTAACCTAGTCTTTCATTTCTCCTTCCGTTAAAAGAATTTAAAAATAAATAAGTATATATTGCAATTTCTTAATAATATTGAAATCATTCGAAGATTTCAATGTTCTTTAATCTGACGATGGCTTGTTTTCTCTTGATGCACTTTAACTAACGTGTATTCATCATAGGGAAGAGGGCGTGCGTTCCATCTCAAAAGGCTCTAATGGCATCATCTATTATCCCGTTCGCGAATCATCCATGCGATGCGGTCAAATATAAATAAATAACATCCCGCTCGCGAATCATCCATGTGATGCAGGTACACATAGAAGCATGCATTCAAACAGTCAATCAAGACTTCATCAGGGAAAAATAATTACCCAAAGAAATAGCAATTCTCTTTATCGGTTAAGAGAATGATGTTTAATCCTTTTGAAATTCATTTACTGTTTTGATGTGATTTAAGCAATTCAAGTGGTCAAAAAGTTTACAAATATTTCAAGTATAACATACTTTTTGGGTCCTAGACTACCCGGACTTAAACATAATAGTAGCTACGCACGGACTCTCGTCACCTTGTGCGTACGTAACTCCCACAAATAGGAGCACATAATCAATTAATTCACCTATGGGAATATTTTTTCTTACAAGGTTAGAAAAGAGATTCACCTCGCTCTGAAGATCTATAACTGTCATTCCACGCCTTTTCGAAGACTCGAATCGGTGCAACAACGCTCCAAAACTAGCCAATAATTATGTAATCCCATTAATATATGCTAAGGTATCCATTATAATCCAATTTATAATAATTTCTAACCCCGATAGAAAAGTTGACAAAAATGCCCTCGGGCCCACGTGCCCGAAATCCGAAATTTCTCGAAGATAAAGTTTACATATGAACTCCCAAACCCAAGTATATGATTTTCTCTTAATTCCATGCCCAAAATTCGTGGTTAAATTCCAAATACAATAATTTTCTAGGTCTTCCCTCAAACCCCAAGTTTTCTACAAATTCCTTGTCTAAATCCATATGTAAACCTTGTATTTAACTCAAAGCTAGCATAAATTAATTATCTGATGATGAGTGATGAAAATGGTACCTCAAAGTTGCTCCCCATCGGCTCCAATGGAAGAAAAGTGAGGTTGAAATGAACCCACCACCGGATCTTAAAAGACCTCACTGCCTCAGCTATTTCCGCACCTGCGATCCCTCGACTGCTTCTGCGGTTCCACAGTTGCGGTTAAAATGCCGCTTCTGCTGTCCTCCCCAGGCCGCCCTTTTTCGCTTTGCGACCAGCCTTCCGCAGATGTGGTCCCGCTTTTGCGGAACCTTAATCGTATCTGCGGTTCTCGAGCCCTGACCAAACCCGCTTTTGCGGCTCCCTTTCCCGCTTATGTGTGGCCGCTTCTGGGGTTCACCCACCGCAGAAGCGGTTATGCCAGCAACCAGACCCTTCAGCTAAGCAAAATTTCCAAATTTTGATCCGTTAATCACCCGGAATCCACTCGAGGCCCTTGGGATCCCAACCAATCACAAAACATATTTTGGACTTGCTCGAGGCCTCAAATCACATCAAACAACGCTAAAATCATGAATCAACCCCTAATTCAAGCTTTATGAATTTTAGAACTTCCAAATTTTACTTCGACGCTTAAACCTATCAAATCACGTCTGATTGACCTCAAATTTTGCACACAAGTCATATTCGACATTACGGACCTACTCCAACTTTTGGAATCGAATTCTGACCCCGATATCTAAAATTTCACTTCCAGTCAAACTGCTCCAAAAATCTTCAAATTTCTACCTTTAGCCAAATGACTCTAAAAATGACCTACAGACCTTTTCACTTTCGATCGCGCTCTCAACTCCAGAATCACAATGCCGAGCTACTCCCAGACTCGGAATCTCAAACGGACATCGATATCACTGAAATGCACTTCAACCCAAACTTATGAAATTTCTTTCAAAATGCTACTTTCACAATAGGCGCCAAAACGCTCATGGGTCATCCAAAACCCGATCCGGGCTGCCCAAGTCTGAAATCATGATACAAATCTGCTGGAACCTTCAGATCCCGATTCTGAGGTCGTTTACTCAAAATTCTAATCCTAGTTAATTCTTTTAACTTTAAGCTTTCAAAATGAGAATTCTCTTTCCAAATCAACTCTGAACTTCCCGAAACTTAATTCCGACCATGCGTACAAGTCATAATACCTGAAATGAAGATGTTCATGGCCTCAGACTGTTGAACGACGTTCTAGAGCTCAAAAAGACCAGTTGGGTCATTACATAAACATTTTAGCGGTTGGAACAACATAAACAACCTAGGAGAGCACTACAATGGTAGAATGGATAAGTTGGAGACCAATTATACAATCCAACTAAAGATGAGCACAACTCAAGGGATCACTTATGAGGTAACATACATTCCGTTGCAATTGTAATTCTTGTTTTTAGTTGTGTATACATAACACTGGAGAGGAGGGAGTAACTATGTGAGACTTTAGTACAATTAAGCTCTACCTATCAAAAAATATTGGTTAATGATAGGAGATTTCAATTCTGTATTGAAGATGGATGATAGAATGGGGGTAATCTAGTAGCTTGGGCAGAAGTTCTAGATTTTCAGAATTGTGTGGACACATGCTTTGATACAGTTACCTCAACAAGGGCACAAGTATACTCGGAATGATAGGAATGGCTATCACAAAGTATTTTCTAGAATTGATTGGATGTGCATTAATGGAATCTGGTTAAACATTATGCCTACATGTAAGGCAACATTCCTTCTTGAAGGCATTAGTGATCACTGCCCAGCTAAAATAATTTTAAATGAGATAAACATCAAAAGGAGGAAGACTTTCTATTATAGTAATGTGTGGGCACAACATCCTCTTTTTTAGAGAAGGTCCAGAAACTGTAGGATGAACATATTGATGGCTGCAGAATGTATTAGGTGGTAAAGAAGCTGAAACAACTACAAGGGAAATTGAAAGAGCTGAATTCTCAACAATTTAAAGATATAGTCAAGGAAGCAGAAGAGGACAAGGAGTTGCTGAAACTAGCTTAGGAACTATTGTAGTTAGATCCTTTGAATGTACAGCTCTAGGAAGATGAAAAAAACTAAGTTCCAAATATATAAGCACTCTTCTTTCTTAGCAGATATGTTCTTGCAACAAAAGAGTAAAGAAAATAGGATAAAAATTGAAGATGACAACACAAAGTACTTCTACTCAGTGATAAAACATAAGAGACTACAGCAGACAGTCACTTAAATACAGGATAATCATGAGAAATGGCGAACTAATCAAGATGTAATTGCAATATCTTTGTAGATTGATATACAGATCTACTAGGAAGGAAACATAATGATAGACTAAAAGCTTTCACAATAATCCTAAGTAATGGTCCAACATTAACAGTGTCACAACAGATAGACCTGCTTAAGTCTTATTATGAGATGGAAGTCAATCAAGCTATGTTCAAAATTTATAGTAACAAGAGTCTAGGTCCAGATAGGTATGGAAGTGGATTCTTTAAATCAACACGGAATATAGTAGGGAAGGACATTATAGAGGCAGTTCTGACTTTCTTCAACATTGGGAAGTTACTGAGGCAACTCAACACAACCAACATTGCTTTGATCCCAAAGGTGAAGGTACCTGAAAGTGCAAGCCAATGTAGCCCCATTACCTGTTGCAATGATCTGTACAAGTGCGTTTCTAAATTGTTACGTAGTAGATTAAAGATTGTAGTGAATTGTGGCAGAGAACTAATCAACTTTTGTGCAGGGGATGTCTATGGTGCATAATATACTTACGTGTCATGATTTTTTAAGACATTATAATAGACAGACCTCTCCCAGATGCATGATAAAAATTGATCCAAGGAAAGCATACGACATGGTAAGTTAGGAGTTTATAGAAGAAACACTCAAAGGATATGATTTCCCCCCTAAGTTTATAAAATTGATTATAGTATGTGTTATATCTCCTAAGCATACAATCAAAGTCAATGGTAAAGGCTATGGATTCTTTGATGGAAAGAGGGGATTGAGACATGGAGATCCAATGCATCCACTGCTCTTTGTATTAATCATGGAATATCTTTCATGATTAATTGAGGCATTATCACATTTCAGCAAAGTAACAGGGTTGGTGGCCAACATGGATAAGTTAAGTATTTTTGTGGCTGGAGTGGATGATCAAATGAAGGATACACTGGTGCAACTGTCTGGTTTCATGCTAGGAACGTTCCCTATAAGATATTTGGGATTGCCCATATCATCTAATGAGTGTAATAAGATGGAGCTTCATCAACTAATTGATAAGATCACTACCAGAATCAACACTGTCTACTCCAAACAATGTCCTATGTTGGAAGGTTATAGGTAGTTACTATATTCTTGTTCTCATTATACAATTTCTATGGATCAACATTTATACTTCCACTTCATAAGCACATCTCAAAGGCTCGAGACTACGGTCGAGGTTCGTCCCTCGAGGACTATCGACGCTTGACCTCAGGCAGTACAGACCAACGGTTATGTTAAGAAAGTAGGGAGTTCCCAAGGCTCGTAAATAGGGTTGACAAAGTCTAGTGGACTAGTCCAAAATGAATCAAGGCATTAAATGGCTGTACCGGCCCCATATCTTTCTAATTAATGCATTTGTACTATTTTGGAATTCTCCCTCATATATAAAGAGGATTCTTGCCATTTTCTAGACACCTAATATTCAATACAAAATGTACGAGAACATTCTCTCTGCTCTCTAACATATTTTCTTGATCTCATTACTTCCATTTATTGCGTATATTCATTGTGTTCTATTTATTATTCTTCATTTATTGTCTATCATTGGCCATAAAGAGCCATCATTGATTTTATTATAACTGCGAGTCTTCCATAGATTACTCTCGATGAGACATCAAACTCGACCCCGAGGCCTCGAACAAGCATGCTCGAGGCCCCGATTATTAAACAGTCGGTTTAAATGTCACCTTGCGCTCTAGCTCGTATCTTGTTTCCAAATCTTTCATTTAGCATCTATTGCCTAAACAACTAGTACAAAAATAGATCACGTATTTTTAGAACCACAAAATTAAATCTAATTATTATTGCCATTTTCAAGGTAAACATAAGCCCAACTCATCAGAAGTCTAGATGGGATTAAATAGCGAAGCCAAACATGGCTGCCAAATCAGAAACCACTATTCGAGTACAAGGCGAAGCGAGTAACCCTACAATGCCGCTCCTCCTTTCACCACCTTACCAGGCCGAGGTAACAGACGATTTTGTTTGGGTTTATCTTATCTCACTCTTTTGTTGGTTTGAAACAGGAACACTAGCACTCGCATAGCTACACGAGCAAGGAACAAACGCCACCAAAACACCCCAGGAAAAGGTTATGTGCCATGCTATCTCGCGAGTAACGCCCGAGCAAAATCCTCTAAGACGCACCATATTACAAATAACTATAATGGCTCGATACAGGTCGAGTATTGAAAAACAATCTCTAGTGAAAGCAAATTACGCAAACTGGGACTCGCCCATGAAACACGTGACATTCTCCAATGAAAGTAAAATTAAGCAAACTGGGACTCGCCCATGAAACACGTGAAATTCTCTAATAAAAGCAAAATTAAGCAAACTGGGACTCGCCCGTGAAACACTCGGAATTCTCCAATAAAAGCAAAATTAAGCAAACTAGGACTCATCCTGGAAACGCACAGTATTCTACAAATGAAAGCAGAATTAAGCAAACAAGGACTTGCCACAACGCACGCGTAAACAACATGGCGACAAGTAATGTTCCCCAACAAAAATAACACAACGGGTTATAATTTCGACCTTGCTCGAAATGAAACCCCTATGGTCATCGACCTTCGTTAAAAGAGAAGTTCAGCCTTGCTCGAATTCATAACGGGTTATAATTTTGGCCTTGCTCAAAATAACGCCCCTACGGCGATCGGCCTTCGCCAAAAGAGGAGTTTGACCTCGCTCGAATTCTTAACAGGTTATAATTTCGGCCTACCTTGAAATAACTCCCCTACGTCCATCGGCCTTCGCCAAAAAAGAAGTTCGATCTCGCTCTAATTCACAATAGGTAATAATTTCAACCCGCTTCGAAATAACACCCCTACGGAGATCGACTATCACCATATGAAAAGATGGTTCGACCTCGCTCGAATTCATAACGGTTTATAATTTTGGCCTTCCTAAAGATAATGTCCCTATGGCCATCAGCCTTTGCGAAAAGAGAAGTTCAACCTCGCTCAAATTCATAACGAGTTATAATTTTGGCTTTTCTCAAAATAAGGCCCCTATGGCCATCAACATTGCCAAAAGAGAAGTTCAACCTCACTCAAATTCATAATGGGTTACAATTTTGACCCAGCTCGAAATAATACCCCTACGGACATCGGCTATTGCCCTATGAAAGGAAGGTTCGACCTCTCTCAATTCATAAAGGGTTATAATTTCGGCCTTGCTCAAAATAATACCCTTACGGCCATCAGCCATCGCCAAAAGAGAAGTTTGACCACGCTCTGATTCATAAGGGGTTACAATTTTGACCTCAAAATAATATCCCGACAGCCATCGGCTACCGTCATATGAAAGGAAGGTTTGAGCTCGCTCGAATTCATAATAGGTTATAAATTTGGTCTTGATTGAAATAACGCTCCTACGGCCATCGACCTTCGCCAAAAGAGAAGTTTGACCTCGCTCGAATTCATAACGAGTTACAATTTTGACCCAGCTCGAAATAATACCCCTACAGCTATCAACTATCTCCATATGAAAGAAAGGTTCGACCTCGTTCGAATTCACGGGTTATAATTTCGGCCTTTCTTTAAATAACGCCCCTATGGCCATCGGCCTTCGCCAAAAGAGAAGTTCGACCTCACTCGGATTCATAACGGGTTACAATTTTGACCCAGCTCGAAATAATACCCCTACAGCTATCGACTATCTCCATAAAGAAAAGGAAGGTTTGACCTCGCTCGAATTCATAATGGGTTATAATTAGCCTTGCTCAAACTAACGCCCCTACGGCTATCGGCCTTCGCCAAAAGAGAAGTTTGACCTTGCTTGGATTCATAACGAGTTACAATTTTGACCCAGCTCGAAATAACACCCCTATGGACATCAGCTATCGCCATATGAAAGGAAGGTTTGACCTTACTCGAATTCACAACGTGTTATAATTTTGCCCTTACTCGAAATAATGCCCCTACAGCCATTAGCCTTCGTCAAAAGAGAAGCTCGACCTCGCTCGGATTCATAACGGGTTACAATTTTGACCCAGCTCGAAATAATACCCTTGCAGTCATCGCCTATCGCCATATAAAAGGAATGTACGACCTCGCTCGAATTAATAATGAGTTATAATTTTTGACCTTGCTCGAAATAACGCCGCTAAGGCCATCGGCCTTCGCCAAAAGAGAAGTTCGACCTTGCTTGAATTCATAACGGGTTAAAATTTTGGCTTTGCTCGAAATAACACCCCTACGGCCATCGACCTTTGCCAAAAGAGAAGTTCGACCTATCTCGAATTCATACGGGTTATAATTTTGGCGTTGCTCAAAATAACGCCCCTATGGCCTTTGCCAAAAGAGAAGTTCGACCTCGCTCAAATTTATAACAGGTTATAATTTCGGCCTTGCTCAAAATAACACCCCTACGGCCATCAGCCTTCACTGAAAGAGAAGTTCGACCTCGCTCGAATCATAACGAGTTACAATTTCAACCCAACTCAAAATAACACCCCTACTGCCATCGGCTATTGCAATATGAAATGAAGGTTCGACCTTGCTCGAATTCATAACGAGTTATAATTTTGGCCTTGCTCGAAATAATGCCCCTATGGCCATCGACCTTCACCAAAAGAGAAGTTCGACCTCGCTCGAATTCATAACGGGTTACAATTTTGACCCAGCTCGAAATAACACCCTACGGCCATTGGCTATGGCCATATGAAAGGAAGGTTCGACCTTGCTCAAAGTCATAATGGGTTATAATTTCGACCTTGATTGAAATAACACCTTTACGGCCATCGGGCTCCACCAAAAGAGAAGTTCAACCTCGCTCGAATTCATAATGGGTTACAATTTTGACCCAACTCGAAATAACACCCTATGGCCATCGGCCATCACCATATTAAAGGAAGGTTCGACCTTGCTCGAATTTACAACTGGTTACAATTTTGACCTCGCTCGAATCAACACCCTCACGGCCACCAGCCACCGCCGAGTGAAAGTAAAAATTTGCCCACTCAAATTAACAAATTGAATTTTGACCTCGTTTGAATGTATAAGTCAGAAATTGACTCCGCCCAAGATAGAAACTTCAATTTTGACCATGTTCAAATATATAAGTCAGTAATTGACTCCGCCCAAGATAGAAACTTCAATTTTTACCTAGTTCGAATAAATAAGTCAAACTTTTGCCCAAGCCCGACCTCGCTCGAATAAATATGGAAAAATTGAATTTGCCTAAATTGGTTGGTCCCGCTTGAGTTGGCACATCAGAAGAAAACCTCTCCTGCACTTACATGTTCGGATTCACAATTAAAAAGGTTAGGGACTAATCACAATAAAAATCAAAAGATACACAAATGAAGGCGAAACAACTATTTTATTAAAATATACATGCGCTACAGCCACACCCTACAAAAGGCCGAAACGGGCCCTCAGTAAAAGATGAACTAAATAACAAAAGAAGAAAAAAACTAAGTCTAAAGGTTGCAGCAAAAGCTTCACTCGGCATCATCTCTACCACCATTCTCCCCGGCATTATCCTCATCATCAGAAGGGAACTCATCCTCGTTATCAGCCCTTACCAGCCTCCGGTGTCGCAGGCAGGCATTGCGAGCCTCGTGTGCTTTCGTTAGAGCGTCTTCAAAAGTGACCTCTGGAACATTCCTTGCCTCCCACAAACCCTTATATATATCTCGCTGGGCCTCAGCATGGACCCATAGCTCATAGAAGCAATGGAGGACCGCGACAGAGGAAGATTCGATGTGGGCCATTATTTGTTCATTCTCCACCTCGAGTGCCACAACCCGGTCTCCTAGACTCGAAGCCTACCTATCAATTTCTCCAATACGCTCCTCAAGTCGAGCCTCTCTCAGCATGGTCGTTGCCCACTCAGACTCCTACTCAAATTGGAGGATGCGGATAGTGTCCTCTGGCGTCGCCGCTCTCACCAAAGTCAATGTCCGAGCCTCTTCGGCACTTTCCATCTCGGCCATTTTCTTTTCTAGCTCGGCCAACTTCTCCATCCATTTTGCGCTCAAAGCTTCGACTCTAATAGCATTTTTCTCAAGTTCGGCTTGCAGAAACAACAACTTCGCCTGAAGGTCCTTGCACTCCACGGCAACTCATTTTTCCACCTCGAGTTCCTCGTCTTTGGTACGGAGCAGCTTCTAGAGCTCACTGCATCTGCGGATAGACGCTCCAGCTCTTGATCTGTTTTCTCCAACCCTCCCTGATGGACTGGGTGCCAGTACCCGCCTTGAGTCGCTCGTGCATCTTACGACACTTGTTGCGATACCGCCGATACTTCTCGAGCATTTTCAGAAAAATCTCGGCCTGCATCTCGACCTTATGAGCATTCTCGACCTACAACATGTAAAACTAAAAACAAAAAGAGAGAAGAAGAAGAAAGAGAAGAAAGGCGTAGGTAAAGGAAAAGGTCACAAAGCAAAAAATAACAAAAAGGAATTCACCCTTAGGCCCATTGCCGACAACTCGGAGTCACTAACATCCTAAAGAGCTTCGCTTTCTGCGGCAAAGCATAGAAGGTCGAACTGCGACACAAAATCCACCATGTGTTGCAGCAGATTGAGACCGACAGAATTTCGAGTACACGAGAAGGTCCTCTCGCTCTCACTATAGTTCGAGTAAAGCCCTCATCAAACATTCTTACGTCCTGAGGATCAATGTCAAATTCGGACTCACAATCATCGACCATGATGTCTTTCCCCCTCTCATTAGCGGAAGAAGGGGTGCAGTTCGACCGGGATGTCGAAGGACCGCCCGAAACAGTAACGGTGGCCTGGGGACTCCGTCTCTCCGCCACACCAGCCTCTTGAATGCTCACAACAGGCGTAGCCTCCACGACCGGGTTGGCACCACCACCGGTTTCGAGCACTGCCAAGGCAAGGTCGCCTATCGAAGATGTCTCAACTGGAGGAGCCTCTTCCAACACTACCTGTCGCCTCTTCGACACGGCCTCTCCACCAGCGCTGGAAGATCGCCCATTGAACGGACTGCGGGAATCAGAATCTCTAGCTGAGGAGCAGTTTCCGCGCATACGGCTTCGGCCACAGACACAGATCGGGCAGTAGCTCTCGCCGCAGGCCGAACAACGGCCAGAAATCTCAAAAAAATCAAAAAGCAAATAAGTTATTGAAAAGGAGAACCATTTACTTTGGGGCTTCCAGTCTACTGAAGAGCATCATAAACACGCTTCTACAACTAATTGCTTGATTTGGTATAAACATAATTCGTTCGGAACAAGTATTTCCTCAATTAGTAGAGTATTAAGTAATTAGTTAGACGTTTCAGACAAAAAAATGATCTAAATAGTAATATAAACAAATAATTTTATGATTTAAACTATTAAATGTTCGCAAGGGATGTACAAAACCATAATATAGACTGATAATATTAATTGAAGGTAGAATTTTAAACAACGTGTTCTTCTTTGATTTGTTAAAATTGCCTGGACAATATTCATTGGTTGGTCTAATTTGGTCCATAAATTAGAAAAGCAGAATAAACAAAAGAGAATAGTCAATAGCCAAACCCCATTGTAGGTACGTGGTCCAAAATTATTTCACCCAGCAGTAACCAACGCTACCTTACCTTATATTCCTTCCCTATCTGTCTAAATTCTATCTAAAATATGCTCAAAATGTATGCTTCTTTCTCACGAAAATTGCTACAAACTTTCAAGGAAAATCTCATTTCATCAATGAGTGCAGTTGTTTTCTTCTTCCTTGACTTCCTCGACGTTGTTTTTTGCGTGTTCTTCAGATTGGTAGATGAATTCTTGGAGGGTAAAAGGTCACAATGTTACTGTTCTGTAAAAAAAGAAGAAGAAAAAAGTGTTACTGATATTGATGGAGAAAATGAGTTGTCAGAGTCTCTTTATAAAAGGAGAAATGTTTTCAGGGAAATGGGATTTCTCAGGAATTGTAGTAAGAGGAAGAAAGAATGGAGAAAAGTGAACGAAAATGTGAGATGGTCTGATTGTTGTTGTAAAAGGTGTATTTCATGGTTGAGTAATGAGTTGAAGCTTCATGTTGTTATCAAAGAACCGGAGAAGGGTATATTTTATAATCCGATTTAATTTATACTTTATAATACGATTTAATTTATATATGCTGACTTGCCTGTCTAAAGAATTTTCATACTATCAGTATAATTCATGTATAGCATGTTTTGCGTGAAGAAATGGTCATTTGCTGCTTTGGTATCTTGGAATATTATTTCATATTTCACTTAAATGCAAGTGTTTTAAATCTCTTATTTTATAGGTAACAATGCCAATTTTATTTAACTTTAGTTGCATTGTTGGTATTTAATTTGTCTAAGTACTTAACAAGATACCATTTGGAATTTTGACCACCACATAATCACTGAAGTTCTGATGTATTTGAAATCTATATTATATGATGTAGTTGCGAAGTTAAAATTTTTTCCAAGAGTACTCAAATTTGAAAGAAGAGAAAAAAATCCTTGACGAGGATGTTCAATACTCCTCCATTTCATATTAAATGGGTTACTTTCCTTTTTATTTTGTTCCAAAACAAATGACACATTTCTAAATGAGGAAATAATTTAACTTTAAACTCTGCATTTTATGCTTTTTGACCTTAATGAGAAGCTTTTATTGGCATGGCCCCACAAACTTTTTATCCCTTAATCTTTTAAGACAACAAGTTTTAAAAGTTTCTTCTTTTTTCTTAAATTTCGTGCCGAGTCAAACTAGTTCAAATAATATGAAACGAAGGTAGTATATATTATTACCTCTAAACCCTAATATTTTATTTATATATACAATGTAAGTTATCAATGAAGGATGGTCAATTGACCACCTTACTCTAACGTAGCTTCGCCCATGATAGGATGGCATTCTAATAATCAATATTAGTGTCATCAAGTTAAAAGTGTGTTTTTTCTTACCAAAAATGGTAGGTTTAAGTGAGAATATTGATACTCTTGATTATTTTAGATGAATTGGAGTGAAGAAAGAAAAAAAAAATCTAAATTTATCATCATAGAATTTGTAACGTCTTTTGAGTAAGCATGTTCATGGTTCCGCTTGAAAGAAAAAGATTCTTTCGTTTTATTACTATAAGTTATAAAAAATAATTGTGGAGAAATGGCAATTGGCCTGCTAGGAGATAAGTAATAAAACAAGTGGAAATATTATAAAGTTCAAGTCTCTGTTTCTCTAATTTCAAGAATCCACATTCTTTCTACATTGATACATGCATGTGTTGGATATATATTCATGACTAATTTTGAAATTGCTACAATTGCAGCTAGCTTACAAGATTTCAAAGGCAAGAAGGCAGAAAACATAGTATTTTTACATGGTTTTCTCTCATCTTCCTCATTTTGGACAGAAACAGTTTTCCTTAATCTCTCTGAAGATGCAAAGCAGAAATACAGATTGTTTGCAGTTGACCTATTGGGATTTGGAAGAAGTCCAAAACCAAATAATTGCTTATACACACTTAAAGATCATATAGAAATGATTGAAACATCAGTGATCCATCCATTTGAGTTGAATTCATTCCATTTAGTTGCACATTCAATGGGCTGTGTGGTAGCATTAGCATTAGCTGCTAAATATCCTAACTCACTCAAATCAATCACCTTAATAGCACCGGTAAGTATACGCTCACTGAATTTCACCTACTATAACAGTAAAGTACAGAACTATTTTTTGTTACGTTAAAGTAATTGTATTATACGCAAATTGCTCAAAAATACAAAAATATGAATCTTCTTTTACTATTATCTGACATGGATTTTACAGAGTGGAAAAATACTGGCATGCAAAGTGACGAGTTATGACCTGGGATAAATGACTTTTCATTTATATTTTTTGAGCAGAAAGGGAGTCTTTGAGGAACGGTAACTTTATCTCTGTGTGACTTATAGTTCACATATTCGAGCCGTAGAAGCAGCTACTAATACTAGCATTAGAATAGACTGCCTACATCACACCCTTTGTGGTGTGACCCTTCCTTCAACCCTACGTGAATGCATGCTTTATGCACCAGACTGCATTTATATTTTCCAAGCAATTCATACGCGGTTCAGTTAATGTGACAAAACAATTTTCTAACGATAGTAGCATAATAGGACAGTGACCATACGTGAAATTAATCCTACCCATTTTTTTTGGATGAGTTGTTTCTTCTTACTAATGGGTCTTATTGATTTTCTTTCTTGATTGAATGATATTTCAGCCTTATTTCTGTTCAAGAAAGGAGGAAGCTAGTTTAACAGCACTTAAAAGACTTGCAGAGAGACGATTGTGGCCACCTTTGTTATTTGGTTCATCATTTATGTCTTGGTATGAACACTTGGGCAGATGTGTGTGTTACATCTTCTGCAGAAATCACAGAATGTGGGAAGGAATTCTGAAGTTAGTAACTTGGAATAGGTGAGGGCCATAACTCTTTTTACTTAGGTTGAGTCGGAAAATAGTTTTTTTATTTGATGCAACGTGAATATTACGTAAGGTGAGTTGTTGACATGACGTTAGTTTGTGCATGTGCATGGTAGCCTACATGCGTTTTTCGGGACCAGAGTTGACATTTCTAGTGTTTTCTATTTTTGTCATGTATAGGCATATTTGAGTTATTTTCTCTTTGAAGATTTAGACAAGAGGGGTTGCTCTGATGGTAAGCAACCCCCACTTCCAACCGAGAGGTTGTGAGTTCGAGTCTCCCCAAGAGCAAGGTGGGAAGTTCTTGGAGAGAAGGATGCCGGGGGTCTATTTGGAAACAGCCTCTCTACCCCAGGGTAGGGATAAGGTCTGCATACATACTACCCTCTCCAGACCCCACTAAGTGGGATTATACGGGATTCAATGTTGTTGTTGTTGTCTCTTTGAAGATTTGATTATGACACCTTTGTGCAATAAAGTGAAAGTTGAATGAATATATGTAAAACTACCTCATGTTATGTCAAAAATAGCAAGTAGCTTTCTTAACAATTTGATTCTTACTCTTTGGTTTCAGGAACCTACATTTTATGGCAATTGACTTGACAAGGCACACTCATCATTCAGCTTGGTATACTATGCATAATGTGATATGTGGGGGAGCTAAATTTATGGATAAATATTTGGTAACTCTAAGTATAGCCAAAGTCAAAATCAATGTTATACAAGGTAGTAGGGATCAAGTAGTGCCATTGGAATGCAGCAACAATATAAAGATGAAAGTGCCAAATGCAGAGGTAAAAATTGTTGCTAATGCAGATCATAGTTCTGTAGTCATAGGCAGAGAAAAAGATTTATGTAATGATTTAGACAAGTTATGGGGGTCAATCAAATGTGAGGATATGCATATCAGAAATGGGAATTCAACTTAGTTTTTGATTTTATGAGATACTATTTCTCCTTTTGTAGTGGCATTCTTTATTGTCAAACTAAAAATGAGTATAATTTCCACATATGTAATCCAGTTCTTAAGTGTAATTCCCAAGCCGGATGCACTAATTCACAGGATCTATGGAAGAGTCGAACCTCATATTTGATCTATTGTACACACAACCTTATTACCTTGCGTATCTGCGTGTGAATGTTTTCATGACTTAGAACAAGTGAACTTTTATAGTCAAACGGCAGCAACTCATAGGTCAACTAATATGACGAGAAAAATCTTTAATTGTAAATCCTAAAGTTTGATATTTACAACAAAGGAACCACTACAAATAAAGTATAAAAATATATGAACAAACGAGAGTGACACCTATGTTCAAGGAACTTGCGTTCAAGTTTCAGTCTTCAGCAGCTTTGTGTCATGAAATTAAGAATCAAAAACAGAAAAAATAAGCAAGAAACAAGAAAGAAAATAAATAGCAGTACTATTTAAGGAAATTCCAAGAGGTTGTAAATTTACATTTCACATATTTACACTTTCAACAAATACCCCATCGCGAGGATCATAATCCTGTTAAGTGCAATCACAAATATGTACAAACAAAGAAACTCAAAGAATCAACTGCCAGCTACTGATTACAAACACTTGATGTGATTTGCAGTAATATATATTTCTAGTTCTTATTTTTCTTGTTCCTTTCTCTTTTTCCTCTTTCAGCAGTGGAACTACACCAGCAGAATTACAATGGCGACAAAGTAAAGGAAAAAGAGACGTGTTTCAGCAATCTGAAACATATAAGTAGCAGTCTATCAACAGAAATACTTGGGAACCCAAAATGTGCAGCTGCTTCTTCGTGATACTTTGTGCTGCTTGCAGGTTGTGCAACGATACCAAGGGTATTCACTTGCCTCGGACATACAGGTTAACATGCAAGGGAATTTGCAGACGTCTGGTAAATTTCATCCACGTGAGTTGAAGGAACATAAACTGCATTCTTCAGTGAACTGTGTGCTCGACCATACAAAGCATATATGCATGCCCCTAATAATAGCCATATTGATACACGGGCCCAAGTTGCACCACTGCAAGAAATGCAAGCGGGCGTTTGTCATGCTGAGTAGTAATCCTTAAGATTAAAATGATAAAGAAATAGTGGTACAACACGAGTAGTGAATCTAGGCATTGATGACTAGCACATCTTTAGCGAGTACAGGAGAGTGCAGGAAAGTATGTGTGTTCAAGTGTTCCACATTAGTTGAGGGAATGGGTTGTTGTCTCCTTATATGGTTTTAAGCAATCCTCACATCATGAACTAGCTTGGTCCAAATTCATTTTATTAATATGGTATCAGAGTCAAACTCATCAATATTCTTTGTTTACCCAATGTTGGACCCTCATGTTATGTTATCCGCACTCTAAATAATAGGTTTGAGCAGTGTCTCACATTGGTTAAGAGAATGAGTTATTGTCTCCTTATATGATTTTGGAAAATAATCACGAGCTAACATTCGGGGTTGAGTTAGGTCCAAATCATTCTTAACAGTAAAAAACAAAAATCTGAAATATAGTCCGGCAGTGAATAAAATAATAGCAAAGACGTTCATGAAGTCTTACCCGAGATTAATTAATAAGTAGGCATTGATGAGAATGCAGGCAATAGGCAGAAGTGGAACGAACGGACAAGTGAAACCTGAATAGGAAAAAGAAAATACATTTTAAATTTGTAATGCAGAACAGGCATCACTTGCTGTCAAGCACAAGCAATATAATTAGATAATTCATGTGAGCATGACCACAAGTAGGATGATACCACAAAATACCAAGATCATTAGACCTAAGGTCGAAGCTAATGGAATGAAAACCCTTTAATCAGGCATAATGATAAAACATACCTCCCGTGTGTCCAAAGCTGTGCCGCCCATCATCCTGGTCTATGCAAGTGAGCACTATCAGACCACATAGCAGGAGAAATCCGCCGATTCCACACAGTGTGTACCTTGCAGGACTAATCACAACATTAATTTACTGGAGTCAGATTTTGATACAGCAAAAGTAAGGTTAGCAGAATATAACTACATCAGTATTTGTCATACATTTATGAAAAATATAACAAGGTTTTACTCTGATTTAATTATAGTTAAATATGCGCCTGTAGATACATTCATGAATGTCTATATCAAGTTGTTGTACAAACTTTCCCGGTGTTTAACCTTATAACACATTTGCACACTTCTTAAACCTCCTCGGTAGCCCTCCAAACTTTAAAAGATAAACAGTTAAGAGAGAGAGAGAGAGAGAGAGCTCACTTGGGCAAGCTAACAATTGAAGCGGCGGATGTAAGGATGAATACTCCAATACAGATGAACATAATTGTCCAGCCAGCAACCTTCCGCCTTTGACGTACTAGATCTGCAACAAAATCAAGAGAAGCAAATTAAACTGGGAAGTACCTATTTAGATTATTCCTTGTAAATGACAAGAATATAACAATCACATCCTTGACTCATGAATGCGATGTAAATAAGGGAAACTGGAGAAGAAGGGCTCGTGAACCTAGTGCTCGTCAGTATTTTCATTATTATTATTATTATTATTATTATTATTATTATTGTTGTTGTTGTTGTTGTTGTTGTTATTATTATTATTTATTTTGAGTTATTCAGTTGGATCATGAGGTAAGGAAATACAATTCCTACACAATAGTGGTAAGAAAGAGACAAGACTGCAATCCAGAAAACCAAGTTAGTTCTTATTGCTTTTTCCTTCTTCAGATTAATCAGATATCTGCTCTTTCACCCCTTGCTTTTCCTATTCTTTTTTAGCCATACCTGATACAAGCTATTAGATTAACCTTGGTCGCAATTTCTCAATTTCATATACATGAAAGCATTTTTACTTATACAGAATGTTTACCAATTCATAGCATAGCATGCTCACTTCAGCACAAAAATACTCCGCCACCTACTACCAAGAATTCAGAACTTACAGTTCAGCTTTGCTGCCGCTTTTTCCACAAGAGGATGTCCAACTGAAATCTCAACTAACAATGGAGTGCTATCTCCAGAGGTCACAGCTGGAATTTTGGTGGTCTCGACATCAATGTCTGAACCACTATTACAGCCACTATGTCGCAGGCTTACTGAGTCTATTGCCTCCTGAAAAGAGGACGGAAGTGGGACCTCATCCGGTGGGACATATCGGAGAATCAGTACTGAAATAGCCACCATTGTAAATGCGAGAAGTGTACCAACACTAACCTGTGAAAACAGAAACATAATCACGACATGCAGAAACCTGATGAAAACCAAAGGGCAGAGAGAAAGAATGGGCAAAGATAAAAACATTTTATTCCTGACTAATGAGAGGTGTGAATTAATCTCAAAGTTTACTTGACACGTACGGAAAATAAGACATATTTTCATGTCATTATCTATTAGTTAACAATGAAAAGCTTTCATTAAGCTTACAAGGGCTTTGTGGTGTTGTTCGCATAATTGTTTCCAACTAACAAAGAATGTGCTATAACTCTCTAATTGAAAAAACAACTTAGGATACAGAAAGGGAGGATTCTTTTGAGCCAAAAAGAACATTCATTCTAGCTATTCACTCTCTTGTTGTCTTTGTTCCCTCCCTCCAAACAAAGAGAACTACACACAACAAACAACAACAACCCAATACCCACAAGTGGGGTCTGGGGAGGGTAATATGTACGCAGACCTTACCCCTATCCCAAGGGGCTGAGAGGCTGTTTCCAGGAGACCCTCGGCTCAAGAAGGAAACAAGTGACAGAACAAAGGGAACAAAAAATATATAACTGATATTTTTTATGTGTTTCAACACCATCTCAAACATGCTCCACGTCATATTTTGACACAATCCTCTATGCAATGAAGTACTCAAACATTAATTTACAGAAATATAGTGCCAACTGGGAAGAACAAGGAGCAAGATGATAGCGCTGAGATGATTGTGGAAGACTTAAGAGAGACTTCTGTCGGCCTTTAAATCTAATTTAATATGTCCAGAAGGTGAGCATACCATTCCTGACAACTGTTCAACGTCCATGAAAAATGCTAAGGTTCCAGAGAGTAAACCAGTTGCTACAGTGCCCTTAACCGGAACTTGAGTGCGTTTATTAACATCTGAGAAAAATGAAGGCAGCAATCCATCCCGAGCCATTGCCATAAGTATTCGTGGCTAGAATCACAAACAAAGAACATGAAAATGTTGTTAGGTACCGAAGAAGAGATCTTCTTAGCATCAAAACATATGGTAGAATCTTGTTTCATTTAGGTGAAACTCAAAAAAAAAAAAAAAAGTACAACCCAGTATAATCCCACTTAGTGGGGTATGGGGAGGGTAGTATGTACGCAGACCTTACCCCTACCCTGGGGTAGAGAGGCTGTTTCCAAATAGACCCCCGGCATCCTTCCCTCCAAGAACTTCCCGCCTTTGCTCTTGGGGAGACTCGAACTCACAACCTCTTGGTTGGAAGTGGGGGTTGCTTACCATCAGAGCAAGCCCCTCTTGTCATTTAGGTGAAACTCAATTCTTAAATATTCAATTACAATCCCAGTTGAAAACAAACATCAACTTTAGCGCCAAAAGTACAAGTATGAAGAAAAACCAACTCTGCTTGTCCCTCTTCTCAAAATGTGAGAACACTAGTATGTCCAATGATATAAGATGTAATATCTAAGACTTCAAAGTGGTTATAAGTCACATACCGTCAAGTTTCCCAAGTTACATGCTACAGTTATACCGTATAATGCCAGGGAAGGATTACAAAGTATCTAGCATAGCAAGTTATACATCTTAATTGATCGAACAAGTTTTATAGTTTAAATCTAATCAGATTTTGGCGTCTTAAGTAATTTCAAGCTAGGTCGACTTAGAAACCTACATGATGCAGCTCGCTTACCTGAGGCAATATAGAACCCATCAATGTTGAGCAAAGAGAAGTACAAGCTCCAATAGTTATGATATATCTGTAATGAGATACAGAGAAAGTACATCAGAATAGAGAGTATTAAAGTAAAAAAAAAAAGGCGGATTCACATCAAATTGTTCAGCCTTAAAGATAAACTAACTGCAACATCATTAGGCCAAAAAGATTAACTTACGCAGCCCAATTAATTCCATGGCTTGCAAATGCGGAGGAGATTGGGGTATCTGGATCCATAGCATAATAGGGTACTAAGCCAACAATAACTGCAGAGACTAACATGTAGAGAGTGCAGCATATCGATAATGCAAAACCAATTCCCATCGGCAGGTCACGTTGAGGATTCTTCACCTTTCAGAGATGAATAATAAGAAGTAAAATTAAAGATAAATTTTAAAGGTTTAAGAATCTTCAACAGAGATAATACCTCATAAATGACAAAGTATATATAGACTTAATAAATACCTCCTCAGCGGTACTAGCAACTGAATCAAACCCAATGTAGGCAAAGAAAACAGTTGAAGCGCCAGCAAGCATTCCATCAGCTCCGAAGGGAAAATACCTATCAATTGAAGAAAAACTGAGAAAGACAGATCGACAGAAGGAAAACACAAAAGAATTCTAGTGCAGGACAGCCAATTACCCAACGGGGAGCTCATAGCCTGGCCATCCAGTTTTGAAGCCGAGGTATCCACCAGCAACAATCACAAAAAACATGGCACATATATTTACTGCAGTAACAAATCCCTGTACCATTGTACTCTGCAAAAATGTCACTGAATTAGCATAATTCAAGAACATAAACTACAAAGAGAGATGGTTTTTTGGATATGAAAATACCTCCTTGATCCCAACACACAAGAGTCCAGTGACAACAAAAACTAAAATTGCTGCACATGGGTCCACTGTAACATTCAGTCCTGGGATTGTGTGACGAGCTAAGAAAGTTGGCAGGCTGTCTGGACCTCCAAAAAGCATGGCCTGCAAATAGAAAAGAATGAAAAAGTATAGTCGATAAGCAATAGAATAAGTGACATTTCAAGATGTGAATTAGGCATATTTTTCCTGCACGGATACACAACATCTGATCATTTATCTTCACATGCATCAGAAGACCTAAGTAAAGAGCAAAAGACAGATTGCCGCATGGATACACAGGATGGGATGCTCCTAGGTGGGTGCAGTGATTCATCCACTTGTGGATCCCAGTAACTCTACTTTGTATGAAGGGTGCACACTCACAGTAAGGCTATCTTAAGGGAAGAGACAGCTAGGCGTATTACTTATAAGGAAAAACCTAATAATTTAGAAGAACATAAAAGAGAAAATTCTGCACCAGATTTGGAGATATGCCTCGAGCAACTGCAGAACCTCCAATTGTGTACTCCAGTACTACTGCCCAACCAACCAGCCAAGCAACACTGAGAGGGAATGGGGGTATAAATTTCAATAAAGAACATATCTAGACCTCAAAAATGTAGAAACAAAATTATAAAGCATTATAAGAACTGAAATCATAAGTCATGTCTGATAGGAAAAGCTATTATATCATAAAATCAAAATTCTTTTTCTTTTGATCAGTTAGCAAAAGATTTTCATTAATATCACAAAATCCAATCACAAGTTAAAATTTTCATGCACGAAAACTTTGTGGCATTACCCCTCTCCGACGCAAATGTAAGAATAATGATAGGCACTCCCAGCTGATGGGCAACGACTTGCAAGCTCCGCATAGCAAAAGGCAGAAAGAGCAGCTGCTATTCCAGCTATTAGAAAGGAAATGGTGAGGGCCGGGCCTGAGTGCTCTCTTGCAACTGTGCCAACTAGAATATAAACCCCAGCACCAATTGTTGAACCAACCCCTGGAAAATCAAATCACAAGGCTTAAAATTTTATCAAGCTTACCAGAACTGATACATAGAAATCCTTTCACTTAGCAAAATTCAATATAAATCGACCAATCAACCAACAACTCTTCAATCTCAAGCTAGATGGGTCAGCTATAAGAATGTTTTGTGTCCATCCTACTCTATATTGAACAGTGCATATCTAAATGAGCACAACCCAATATATTCAGAAGGCATAGGAGTTATTAGACCAATTCTACACTAGCGGTCAGCCTACTGTTAAACCTTCTCCTTTATCCGTACTTGGAACCAGCTATGCTTTCGGAATCTCATTAGCTAGCAAATTCATCAGAAAAAAAAGTTGCCTAACTTATTCCTCGCAAGCAATCAGCATCAAAAAAGTGAAAGAAAAGAATCAGCCTTGAATGTTAACCGAGGAAACTAGTCTAGTCTTGCAATAACTATTGTTTATTGATAATAGCAGGACATCAGTTTCCACTATGAGTAACCCAAGTTGACATGCCATAACATAAGAACAAACGATAACAACAACAACAACAACAAACCCAGTGTAATCCCAAAAGTGGGATCTAGGAATAGTAATACGCAGACCTTACTACCTTCAAAGAAGACGGAAGACCCTCGGCTTAGGATAAATGAAGGGCAACATAAGAACAAACGGATTATAAAATAATATTACTAGGATTTACAAAAAATAAGGAAAAAAGAAGAAAATAACTACCATATCAGCAAAAAAGATTGAATAATTTCATTTAAAAGGCTAAAAAGCCGAATTTAAGGTCCATTTACTAAAGGTAAAAGATACCATAAACATGAACCCCAGAGGATAAACGAAATAGATTAAAAAAGAAAGTTATCATTTTTATACCTATAGCAATAAGATGAGGAATAGTTAAGGCCTTAGCTAATTGATGAGCAGAACCAGACTTTGAATTTGCTGAATCAACCTGTTTCCTTCTTACAAGACTTTTCATACCCCCAAAAAAGCACCCTCCTTTACCCCCACTACCACTACCCCTATCAATCTTTTCTCTGTCACCAACAAATCCCATGATAAAATTTCCAAATGGGTGTTGAAAAGTTTTGATCTTTTTTATAAATACTTTATATTATGGATATGGAGATATGAAAATCTTGGATAATTTCCAACTGGGTGTTGAAAAGTTTTGATCTTTTTTATAAATACTGTATCTTATGAATATGGAGAAAAGAAATATAGGAAAATCTATAAATCAATCAATATATAGATAAGAGGGGCTATGAGGAGGGGGCTGAAAAGTGCAAAACCCAAAGGCAGAAGAAAGGATAATAGATTCTTTGGAGACAAGTGACCTTTGGGAAGCAGAAGAAGGAAAATGGGGCAGATTCAGCTGCAGAAATTTTACAGAGAGAATCCTATACAAAATTCAATTAATCCAATGAAATGAAGTTGCTTTATTCTTATGTCTGCCATTTCACGCGGGGGCGCGTGTGCCTATGCGAATGAATTCTATTTCCACCACTACTTTCCCTATTTACTCAGCTCCTCTATTTTTGTTCATTCTTTTTTTAGTAAGTTTTTGGGGAAAAGCAAGAAATAGGAAGGGTCCAACATGAAATTTGTATTTAGGGTGTCAAAAAAATGTATAGACTTTAGAATATACATACATACATACAAGTTGGAATTTAGACTTAGTCATGTTGATATATGTACATTAAATTCAATGTTTACTAGAGACTCTTTTCAATTTCTTTAGAATTTTCTATTCGAAGTGAACATCATTGTTAGAGAGTTAACATAAAAAATATTGAGTATCAAACGAAACAGATCCAATTGAAGCAAAATTGTATATTGAAAATTCATAAAACAAACTCAACTTGTTTGATGACTGAAATGCAATTGTTGTAATTTGATAAAAAAATTTCGAAAGTGGACATGATTAAATCTTTCATTTCAAACTAATATCTTAGAAATTTCAAACTAGTTCCACAAGTTACATAGTACTTCTTTCGTTTATAAGTATCTAAATATTTTCTTGTTAAGATAATTGTTTGAGTCCTAAAAATCAAAAAGTGCACAATGACTTTAATACCAACCCCCCCCCCCCCCCCCCAAAAAAAAGATAAACTTCAGCTGGCAGTATTTTTTTTGGGTTGGAGGGTGCATTTCAACATTTCATTATTAGTTCTACTCGTTATGTCCTTTAGAAGTTATGATGGTGCCCGAAAGCTAGACAAGTCAAATACTATAATTTCAACACATTAACAATTAACTCAAACAAATATAAATAATAACTAAAGCTAAGCAAATAAAAAGTGGGGAAGTGTCATAACAAATTCAAATACATCAATATATGTCTACCCAAGAATCTGATATCACAATTTCACGAACATCTACGAATTTCTACAAATACTGGTTTAGAAAGAAAAGTACAACTGTTCTCGGAAAGAAAAGAGACAGTAAAACTAAAGCGGGGAAAATGAGAATTTTAGCCTCTGCGGACGCCAGCAGATATACCTTGTTCTCGCTAGACAAAAGGCATCCAACTCAAGCTACATACCATGTCTGGCACCGAAATCTACACAAAAGAGTGGAGAGTGTAGCATCAATATAATCGACCCCATGTACTGGTAAGTGTCGAGCCTAAAATACGCGAAGTAGTGACGGGCTAGGACACAACAACCATATAAACTTGTGCAGTTAATTCATATACAAAAGGATAATAGTAACACGAAATAACAGATAAAGAGGGGAAGGGGAAACATGCTGCGAGGAATATTAAATACTAACAGAATTTCTATAGAGAAGCATAAATAACACCATAGTTAAATCAGCAGGAATAAGGAAAAACAGTAACACGTGCACGGCGTCACCCTTCGTGCTTTTACTCTCGTCCTCACAATAAGAATCAACAGAATTGGCACGACATCACCCTTCGTGCTTTTACTCTCGTCCCCACCATGAAAATCAACATAATCGGCACGACATTACCCTTCGTGCATTAACTCTCATGATCATGGCACGACATCACCTTCGTGCATCAACTCTCATAATATCGGCACGACATCACCCTTCGTGCTTTAACTCTCAAATCATGGCACGACATCACCCTTCGTGCATTAACACTCAAAGTATCAGCAAGGCATCACCCTTCCTGCTTTAACACTCACACACAATATCATGCACGTCATTACCATTCGTACTTTACACTCTTCCTCACCAAACAATAGAAATAATATGTCCTGACAAGGGAATCAACAATATATACAATAACATCCCGGCAAGAGAATCAGCTATAACCAATCTCGTTCCAACAGTTACTTCACAAAATAAATCTCAACTTGAGCCAATACTCAACAATGGTCAATGACTATGAAATTATCATAAACCATGTTCAACATTGATAATCATCAACCTAAGCATGGACAACAGACAATAGACTCACCACAACCATGATATAAGACTCACGGGCATGCTTGACACCAACAGATAGATACTCGTCACCACACATATACATCATACTCACACTAACACGTAACAATTAAGAGTACAACTCATATTACCTCAAGCTAAGGTTAGACTAAACACTTACCTCAATTTCACGGGCAAAACTCAAGCCTCAATTACCACTTTACCTCCCTGTTCCACTTTCAATTCGTTTGTATCTAGTCATAATTTACTTAATAACATCAATATCGCTAAATAAACCAATTCTATGCATGAAAATAGATATCTAATGTTTTCCCAAAAAGTCAAAAATCGACCCTCGGGCTGCTTGGTCAAAACCCAATGTTCAAACCAAAACCTGATCACCCATTTACCCACGAACTCAAATATGCAATTAGTTTTGAAATCGAACCTTAATTTGAGTCCAATCCCAAAACATTGAAAAATCTAACTTCTACCTGAAAACACCCAATTTCCCATGAAAACTCCTAGATTTTGAAGTGAAATTAGGTAAAAATATGAATTAGATTGAAGAAGATGAGTTATAAATCACTTACTTATGATTTGGAGAAGTTTGAGTCTTTGAAAAATCACCAAAGGATGTTTACGGTTTGAGAAAAGTGAAAGGCGACCCCTAGAAATTTCTGTTCCCTTCGCATTTGTGACAACTAGGTCGCATTTGCGACTACTAAGACCTTTGCATTTGCGAAGAAAAGCTCACAAATGCGAACAAGGCTGGACAGGGCATTCATCGCAATTACGATCATCCCCCTCGCAATTAATAAACCTGACAGGCTCGCAATTACGAAGCCTGACCTCGCAATTGCGAATTCAGATCCTGCAACAAATACAAGATGAAAATCAGAAAATTTTTAAGTCCAAACTCACTCTGTAGCCAATCTAAAATTCACCCGAGCCCTCGAGGCTCAAAATCAAATATGCATGCAAGTCTAAAGATATCATATAGACTTGCTCGTGCGATCCAATCATGAACATAACATCAACAACTACGAATTTAACCTCAAATTCATTCACAAGATAGTTTAAATTTTCTATTTTCTCAACCTAGGGTCCGATTTATATCAAATCAACTTCGATTCTTACCAATTTTATAGATAAGGCTTAAATATTATAGCGGATATGTACCGAGCTTCAGAACCAAAATATGGGTCCCATACCATCAAATCCCAACACTATTCAATTTCTAAAATCCTTTATTATTTCCAGTAGACAATTTTCTATAAACATTCATTTCTTGGGCTAGAGACCTCAAAATTCAATTTCGGGCATACATCCAAGTCCCATATTTTTCTACGAACCCTACGGGACCATCAAAATACGGGTCCGGGTATGTTTACCTAAGATGTTGACCGAAATCAACTTAATTCCATTTTAAAGGCAAATATTAGCATTTTCTCAAATTTTTACATAAGGGCTTTCCGTATATACGCTCAGACTATTCATGCAAATCGAGAAGAGATAAAAAAGGTTTTAAGGCCTTAGAACATAGATTTGACTTCTAAAACACGAGATAATCTTTTGGGTCATCACATTCTCCACCTCCAAAACTATTGTTCGTCCTCGAGCGGACATAGAAAGTACCTAAGTCGGGGAAATATGGGGATATCGGCTCCGCATATCGGACTCAGACTCCTAGGTTGGCTCCTCAACAGGCTGACCTCTCTATTACACACGAACTAAACGGAAACTGTTTGATCTCAACTGATGAACCTACCAGTCTAGAATACCGGCTCCTCCTATAGGTCAAGTTCTTGTCCAACTGGATAATGCTGAAGTCTAGCACGTGGGATGGATCGGAGTGATACCTCCATGGACACATGAAACACTAGATGCACAACTGATAAACTCGACGACAACGCAAGTCTGTAAGTCACCTCTCCTACTCGATCAAGAATCTCAAAAGGACCGATGAACCTAGGGCTTAGCTTGCCCTTATTTCCAAATCTCATCACGCCCTTCATGGGCGACACCCAAAGAAATACTCGCTCTCCGACCATGAATGCCATATCGCGAACCTTACGGTCAACATAACTCTTTTGCCTGGACTCAGCTGTACGGAGCCTATCCTGAATGATCTTAATCTTGTCCCAGGCATCATGTACCAAATTCGTACCCAACAACCGAGCCTCCCCTGGCTCAAACCACCCAATTAGTGATCGATACCATTTACCATATGATGCCTCATATGGAGACATATGGATGCTTGACTGATAGATGTTGTTGTAGGAAAACTCCACTAATGGCAAGAACTGATCCCACGAACCTCCAAAGTCACTAACACATGCTTGGAGAATATCCTCCAAAATCTGAATAGTGTGCTCGGACTGTCCGTCTGTCTGAGGATGAAATGTTGTGCTCAACTCAACCCTAGTACCCAATTTAAACTGAACTACCCTCCAGAAATGCGAGGTAAACTGCGTACCTCGATTAGAAATAATAGACACGGGCACACCATGAAGCAAAAAATCTCCCGAATATAGATCTCAGCTAACCTCTCTGAAGAATAGGAGACTACCACATGAATGAAATGTGCTGACTTGGTCAGCCTATCAACAATAGCCTATACCAGCATTGAACTTCCTTGAGTATGTGAGAGTCCAACAATGAAGTCCATAGTGATACGCTCCCACTTCCACTCAGGAATCTCAATCTTCTGAAGCAAACCACCCGAAATGTGATGCTCATTCTTTACCTGCTGACAACTTAAACACTGAGTTACATAGGCAACAATATCCTTATTCATCCACTTCCACCAATAATGTTATCGCAAGTCCTGATACATCTTAGCGGCTCCCGTATGAATAGAGTACCGAGAACTATGGGCCTTTTCTAGAATCAACTCTCGAAGTCCATCCATATTAGACACACAAACTCAACCTTGCATCCTCAAAACTCCGTCATCACTAATTGTAACCTACTTGGCACCACTGTGCCGCATTGTGTCCCTAAAGACAAGAAAATGAGGGTCATCATATTGTCGATTCCTGATACGCTCAAATAATAAAGACCGAGCGACTGTGCAAGCTAGAACAAGACTGGGATCAGAAACATCCAACGTCACAAACTGATTGGATAAAGCCTGAACATCCAAAGCAAGTGGTCTCTCACCGATCGGAATATACGCAAGGCTGCCCATACTGACTGACTTCCTACTCAAAAAATCGGCAACTACATTGGCCTTCCCCGGATAATACAAGATGGTGATATCATAGTCTTTCAATAACTCCAACCACCTTCTCTACCTTAAATTTAGCTCATTCTACTTGAACAAATACTGCAGACTTTTGTGATCCATGATCATATCACATGATACACCATATAAATAATCCCTCCAAATCGTTAATGCATGAACAATGGCTGCTAGCTCCAAATCATGTGCTAGATAATTCTTTTCGTGAATCTTCAACTGCCGCAAAACATATGCAATAACCTTGTCATAATATACTGTATATGGCCCTGAACTTGTGGGAAAACCAACACCGGCATCGTAGTCAAAGCTATCTTGAACTTCAGAAAGCCCGCCTCACACTCGTCCGACCACCTGAATTGGGCACCCTTCTGGGTCAACTTGGTCATCGAGGCTGCTGTAAATGAAAACTCCTCTGCAAACCGACTGTAATAACTCGCCAAACCCAAAAAACTCTGAATCTCTGTAGTTGATTGTCATGCCCCGACCTCAGGGAGCACGACCGACGCACGATCGAGAAATCCCGATCATGCAAGCCTTACCTGAGCACTCCCTACCCAACTCGATACAATTATGGGCCACGATTTCTCTTAGTGTGATTTAAGAAATAAAAATGGGTTTCACAGTTAATCATGAACACCTCATATTATACCACAACATTAAACCATAGTTTAGACTTTTAAGATTTCTATACGGTTATAGCGTGGTATATGCCATAGTTTAGTTCCCAAAGTATGTATAATTGACAGTCTAGAACGTAAATTTTCAAAATACAACATGATTCTAAGACCACCCTGACACCATACATGATCCACAGAAATGTCTACGGAGCCTTTAAAGATACAAGAGATCAAAACTATGACGCCAGCAACAAGGCCCCGGCCATACCTCAAAATGTGATAACTTACACAATGAAAAGCTACAACCCCTAGGAGGAATGCGGGCTCATCAAGACAATTATGAATATAACAAGGGTGTACCACTATCTTTGATCGGCAGTATTAGCAACGGAATCACCTACATCCATTCAAAGATGTAGCGCCCCCGGCAAAAGGAATGTTAGCACTATCGAATAGTACTAGTATGTATGGCAAACACAATTCTAATAGGATGAACAATGAAGCAATGGAAAAAAACAAATAGTTACATCATCAACAATTTTATCACAGAAATTCAAGGAGGAGCACCAAATAAGCCTTGCATGGTTGTTGGTTAAGTCTTTTCTTTCTTTTAGGTTAATATTCTTTAGTGCCAAATACCATATTTTAAAAATATAATACCACAGCTGAGTTGTTATCACGGAGTCCGGTCTCTGCATGACCAGCTAAGCCATCCCAAGTGAGACATATCCATATTCACAATAATGATCTGGAACCCAATATAAATGCCACCATGTGTACAACATGGCATCCGATCTCGGCCCGATCGGCTAAGCCATCTCACTTGGGACATAATCTCTTTTAATTAGTCTTCAGTTCCCATTTCCTTCTGTCATTTTCTCACACCGATTATAACACGTCTTTTTATTTATGTGCTCCTTGGCAATTCATCAACAAAACACAAGCCTTCCCTTTTTTCAATTTGTTCATGTAATTCTATCATTCATTTATCAAGAGCTATCTTACAAGGAAAGCACATGCTTAGGGAAATAACGAACTCTTGAAAGACATGATCACCTTGTCAATTACCATGATTTCAAATAAACACATAGAATAATGTGGAATGCAGGTTCGTCACTCAACACATAAATGTAATCAACCAAGTAGAACCAATTTGAAATTTCAAGCCAGCCATTGAACACTAAAATTCAACGCTAAAAGAAAAGGGTTCCCATACATACCTCGGTAGAGTCTCCCTTAATTCCTTACAAAAATTCCCGAAATTCCCTAGCAACTTCGATCTATTTTATGAGAATCATGAATTTAGCCAAGAACTAGAGATACGATTAAGGTCATAGCTCATTTCAGCATATTGACAAGCTCTAGGTGTACATTGTGGTTTTTGGTTCCTTTTTTTTGAGAGATCTTATCACTGTCTACCCTAATTACCGTCTTTTAAAGTCACGATCTTCCCATACCCCATTGTTTTTTATGCATGCAAGATTTCTAGCCTTGTACCCCATGTATCCTCTTGCTAATTACTTGTTTTTAACAAAAATACTTGAAATTATTGATGAGGGCACAACTACTTACCATTTAGGAGGAAGACCTAGTAGCCTCAATTAGCAACCTTCAAGGAATTGGTCATGGATTTATAGGAAGCTTGATACATGCCACTCCTTCTCACTCGAGAACTCCCTCCCCCTCTCTCTATGTTGTGAAAAATGACAGAAGATAGCCTGTTGTGGTGTTATTTAATGGGATAGCGTCGAATTTTAAAATTTATAAAATAGAAGCCCGAGTCAGATTTGTGGTCGCATTTTGCGATCGCAAAGTGGAAATGCGGTTCGCATAATGGACCACAGAAGTGCTCCCAAAAACTAGGCGAGCTGGTTGGGTTTGTGGCAAGAATGCGGTGTGCATTCATGTTCTGCGGTCGCATAATGCAGTACAGAACTGTCCTTCGCAAAATTCTTAGAAAATTATGCGACGACTATGCGGTCCGCATATCAGTTATGCGATCTCATAATGGATTGCATTTTGACCTCAATTTTAGTCAAACCACTGACTCATTTTGCAGTAGAAATGCAGTTCACATACTTGATTTGTGACCGCATTCTGGACCGCATAATAACACTTTTCCGGAGCACTTTGATTCTTGATTTTTAAATTCTTAGATCAGTACAAAGGGTCCGAACCGCGGTGGGCTTGCGAGCCACGAAGAATTTTACACATTCCTAACACATATCCTTAACTTAGCACTACGAGCTACTAGGTTTTGAATACAATTTTTTACGAGGCCTTACACTGATGCGGGTCTTGGCCAGTCCTTGACTGGATCTATCTTCTTTGGATCCACTTGAATACCCTCTGTTGGTACAACGTGACCTAAGAAGGCAACTAAACTCAACCAAAACTCACACTTTGAAAACTTAGAATACAACTGACTGTCTCTCAAAGTCAGAAGAAAAACTCGAAGATGTTGTCCATGCTCTTCTCGGCTACGAGAGTATATCAAAATATCATCAATGAAGACAATCACAAAGGAATCTAGGTAAGGCTTGAACACTTGGTTTATCAAATCCATAAAAGTTGTTGGGGCATTCGTCAACCCAAATGACATCACTAGGAACTCATAATGCCGTACCGAGTGGGGAAAGCTGTCTTAGGGACATCAGATGTCTTAGTCCTCAACTGATGGTAGCCCAATCTCATATCAATCTTCGAAAATACCTTCACACCCTGAAGTTAATCAAACAAATCATTAATCGTCGGCAATGGATACTTGTTCTTGATGGCGACTTTGTTCAAATGTGATATTCTATACATATCCTCATCGACCCATCCTTCATTGGCGAACCCTAGGGCGAGACACTAGGTCTGATATAGCCCTTATCAAGCAAGTATTGCAGTTGCTCCTTTAATTTTTCAACTCTGGTGGGGCCATACAATATGGCGGAATAGAAATGGGCTCAGTGCTCGGAGCCAAATCAATGCAAAAGTCAATATCTCTATCGGATGGCATCCCCGACAAGTCTGCAGGAAATACCTCTGGAAACTCACAAACAACGGCCATATAATCCATAGAAGGAACCTCAGCACTATAATCACGAACATATGCGAAACATCCCTTATCGACCATACACCGAGCCTTCATATAAGAAATGACCCTACTAGTAAAATGACTAGTAGTCCCTCTCCACTCCAATAGAGGCAACCCCGACAAAGCTAAGTTCATGTTGTTAGTGTGACAGTCCAATATGGCATGATAAGGTGACAACCAATCCATCCCCAATATGATATCAAAATTAACCATATCAAGAGTTAAGAGATCTACACTAGTATCAACACTCCCAATAACAACTATGCACGAATGCTAGACACGATCTACAATAATAGAATCCCCTACTAGCATGGACACATACACGGGAGTACTCAGAGAATCATGAGGCACAACCAGTTATGGGGCAAAATAGGATGACACATAGGAGTATGTAGACCCTAGATCAAATAGAACTGAAACATCTCCACTACAGACTGATATCGTACCTGTGATAATGCATTGGAGCCTTAGCTTCAGGCCTGGCTGGAATAGCATAACATCGAGGCAGGGCCTCACCACTCTGAACTACGTCCCTCGGACGGCCTCTTACTGGCTGGCCTCTACCTCTGGTGGCCTGACCTCTATCTCTAATACCTCTACCTCCACCTCTAGCTGTCTGACCCCTACCTCTAGCTGGCCGAGCAGGCAGTAGAACACCCGGTGCCTGAACCATAGCACGAGAATCCTGATGCTGATAATTGCTCGAGGCTCAAGGGCAAAATCTAGTAATATGCATCGAATTGCCACATGTATAATAAATCCTCGGTTGCTGGGATTGTTGACTCTGAAACTAGACCTAACGGCCTGAGTGACCTCCCTGAAAACTCTGGAGTGGAGGTGCACTGATAAGAGCTGGTGATGCACTGTAAAGTTGCTATCTGAATACTATATATGAGAACCACGACCACCTAGAGCACCATGAGAAACATGTATTGCTGAATGAAACGGCCTGGTAGGATGGCCTCTACAAGAAGAACCCCTGCCTCTAGACGAAACATCACTGAACCTGCCAAAATGACGAGGCCTCTTGTCGGACCTCTAACCGCTCTCCTGAGCTAGAACCATCTCAACTCTCCTGGCCACATTTGCCGCATCCTGAAAAGAAATCTCACTCTCCGTCTCCTTAGCCATCTGCAATCGAATAGGCTGAGCGAGTTCCTCACTGAACCTCCTCACCCCCATCTTCCTCTCGGTGGGAAGTATAAGAAGATCATGACGGGCCAAGTTAATAAATCTGGTCTCATACTGAGTGACGGTCATAGAACCCTATTAGAGATGCTCAAATTGCCTACGATAGTCCTCCTTCTGAGTGATAGGAAGAAACTTATCCGGAAATAGCGGACAGAACTGATCCCATGCAAAAGCCGGTGACCCTGCTCGTCTATCCAAACAATAATACCTCTACCAAGTCTTGGCAGAACCTGACAGACGAAAAGCAGCAAAGTCGACCCATTAGTCTTCACTATCCCATGTTTCGTAGAACCTTATGACAGATGTCCAAATAGTCATGGGGATCCTATGAAGATGTACAGCCGTATGTAGTAGTAAAACGCTTGATGAACCTGTCCAATCTCCACAAGGCATCAACAGACATAGCTGCTCCATCACCAGTCTGTGCTACAACAGTCGACTTAACTACCCCAACTGGCTGAGGTGCTAGAGTCTGAAATTGGGGAGCCATCTGCTCCTGAGTGCGAGTAGCACGAGTTTGGGCTCCTCCTATAGCCTAAGAGATAGTTGATGCTACATGAAATATGCCTGCCAAAGTGACGCTCTCCATAAGGCCCACTATATAGACCAAAGCATCCTAGAGTACTGGGGTGGGGATGAACACCTCTTGGACCTGAGTTGGTCCTGCTGGAATGGCCTGGGCTGGAACCTCATCATTAAACTCTGACTGAGGCTTCGTCGCCGGTGCTGGTACTCTAGGCTGAGACCACCCCTACCTTGGCCTCTATCACGGCCTCGGCCTCATCCTTTGCCCCTCGTAAGAGCTGCCGTTAGGGCTCGGTCTATTGATCAGGGGATGAAGAAGCGTATTCTTGCCATTTGTGAAAGAATAGAGTAAAATTTCAATTAGTATTGAGAAGTCAAATCAAACGACATGGAAGAATAGATGTGAAGTTATTCCAAACTCTGTAACCTCTAGGGATTAGCACAGACGTCTCCGTAGCGATTCCTCAGACTCTACCTAACTTGTTCGTGAATTTAGAGACCTAGGCAACCTTATGCTCTGATACCAACTTGTCATGACTCGGATGTCCCTCCCTCGGGAGTTGTGATGGTGCCTACTCGTAAAAATTAGGCAAGCCAACTACTATGATTTCAACACATCAACAATCAACCCAAACAGATATAAACAGTAACTAAATATAAGCAGATGAAAAGTGCGGAAGTGTCACAAGAATCTGGTGTCACAATTTTACGAACATTTACGAATTTCTACAAATACTGGTTTAGAAAGAAAAGTATAACTATTCACATAATGGAAAGAGATAGCAAAACTAAAGCGGGAGAAAACGAGGATTTCAGGCTCTACGAATGCTAACAGATCTAACTTGGTCTCCCTGAACTAAAGGTAGCTATCTCAAGCTACACACCATGTCGCACACTGAAATTTGCACAAAAGAATGCAAATCATAGCATCAATACAACCGACTCCATGTACTGGTAAGTATTGAGCCTAACCTCGTCGAAATAGTGACGAGGCTAGGACATGACAACCATATAAATTTGTGCAGTTAAATCATATACAAACAGATAATAATTACATGAAATAACAGATAAAGAGGGGAAGGGAAAACATGTTGCGGCGAATATCAAATACTAAGAGAATTTAAGTAAGGAAGCATAAAGAACACCATAATCAAAATCAGTAGGAATAAGGAAAAACAGTAACACGTGCACAAAATTACACTTCGTGCGGGGAATACCAAATACTAAGAGAATTTAAGTAGAAAAGCAAAAAGAACGACATAGTTAAATCAGCAGGAATAAGGAAAAACAGTAATACATGCAGAAATCACCTTTCGTGCTTTTATTCTTATCCTCAACATAAGAATAAACAAAATCGGCACGACATCAACCTTCGTGCTTTTACTCTCGTCCTCACCATAAGAATCAATAGAAAATCTGCACGACATCACCTTTCATGCATTAACTCTCACAATTTTGGCACGACATCATCCTTCGTGCTTTAACTCTCAAATCATGGCACGACATCACCCTTCGTACTTTAACACTTACAGTAGGTACGATTTTACCCTTTTTGCTTTAATACCCACTCACAATATCATGCACAGCATCACCCTTCGTGTTTTACACTCTTCCTCACCAAACAATTGAAAGAATACGTCCCGGCAAGGGAATCAACAATATATATAATAACATCTTGTAAGGGAATCAACAACATAAACAATACCATCCCGGCAAGGGAATCAACTATAACCAAGCTCGTTCTAACTGTTACTTCACAAAACATATCTCAACTTGGGCCAATACTCTGCAATGGTCAATTACCATGAAATTATCATTAATCATGTTGAACATTTATAATCATGAACCTAAGCATGGAAAACACACACTAGAGTCACAACAACTATGATATAACACTCGCGGGCATGCTTGACGCTAATGTATAGACACTGGCCACCACACCTATACGCCATACCCATACTAACACGTAGCAATTAAGATAAACTCCTATTCCCTTAAGCTAAGGTTAGACCAAACACTTACCTCAATTCTACGGACAAAAATCAAGCCTCAATTATCGCTTTACCTCTCGGTTCCAGTTCCAATCCGCTTGTATCGAGTCATAATTTACTTAATAACACCAATAAATTCTAAATTAATTAATTTTAGTGCATGAAAATAGATTTTCCAATATTTTCCCTAAAAAGTAAAAAAATCTATCCTTGGCCTGCTTGGTCAAAATTCGAAGTTCGAACCAAAACCCGATCATCCAATTAATCCACGAACTCAAATACACAATTAGTTTTGAAATCGGACCTCAATTTGAGGTCCAAATTCCCAATTTGAGAATCCCAACTTCTACCCAAACTACCCTATTTTCCATGAAAAATCCTAGATTTTAGAGTGAAATTATATTAAAAATGAATTAGATTGAAGAAGATGAGTTAGAAATCACTTTTGATTTGGAGAAGTTTGATCCTTTGAAAAATCGCCTAAGGATGCTTAGGATTTGAGAAAAGTGAAAGGTGATAAAAAATTCCGTCTGAAATCTCACTTAACAAATGATGTTATTGCAATTGCGAGCCCTAGGAAATCCTGCTTCCTTCGCATTTGCGACAACTAGGTCACATTGCGACCACTGATACCTTCACATTTGCGAAGAAAAGCTCGCAAATGCGAACAAGGCTGGCTAGGGCGTTCATGCAATTGCGCTCATACCCCTCGCAATTACCAACCTGACAGACTTCTAATTGAGAAGCCTGACCTCGCAATTGCGAGATCAGAGCCTGCAACAAATACCAGATGAAAATCAGAAAGTTTCTAAGTCCAAACTCACTTCATGACCTATCCATAATTCACATGAGCCCTCGGGCTCTAAACCAAACATGCATGCAAGTCTAAAAATATCATACGGACTTGCTTGTACGATCCAGTCATCAAAAGAATATCGAAAACTATGAATTTAACCTCAGATTCGTAAAATTCACAAGATAGTTCAAAATTTTCATTTTCTCAACCTAGGGTATGATTTATATCAAATCAACTTCGATTTGTATCAAATTTTATAGATAAAGGCTTAAATATTACAACGGACATGTACGGGGCTCCGAAACCAAAATACGGGCTCGATACCATCAAGTCCCAACACTATTCAATTTCTAAAAACCTTTATATTTTCCAGGAGACAATTTTCTTTAAAAAGAATTTCCTCAGGTTAGGGACCTCTGAATTCGATTCTGGGCATACGCTCAGGTCCCATATTTTTATATTGACCCTACGGGACCGCCGGAATACGGATTCGGGTCCTTTTACCAAAAATATTGACCGAAGTCAACTTAATTCCATTTT
Source organism: Nicotiana benthamiana (assembly GCA_034376525.1). NCBI lineage: Eukaryota > Viridiplantae > Streptophyta > Magnoliopsida > Solanales > Solanaceae > Nicotiana > Nicotiana benthamiana. The sequence goes on along the minus strand of CM067337.1, from coordinate 143,491,782 downwards.
AAAGGCAAAATTTAGCATTTTTCTCAAATTTTCACATAAGGTCTTTCCGGATATACGTTTGGGCTGCGCACCCAAATTGAGAAGAGATAAAAGAAGGTTTTTAAGGTCTCGGAACACCAATTTGACTTCTAAAATACGAGATATCCTTTTGAATCATCACAGTACTTATCTGCAATGAAAGGTACGTATGTCAACCAAGAATTTCCAAGGAGTTACTTCAAATGGGTTGATACTTGAGCGTACCTGGTCTTTTTTTCTTTTAGTTTTTCACTTGTCGTTCGGTATCGATATTGAGGCCCGACTAAATTTAAATTTTTACTTAAAAGTCTCAATTAAGAGTTCTAATAAAGACCACTTTATATTAAAGCTAGAACTCGAGACCTCTAATTAAAAATGAAAAAGTACTTAATACTCGATCACAACATTTGTTGTTTAGTACGTAGTCTCTATAAGCGAGCAGATTAGGTTCTATTGTATACGTTACTGTATCCGAAATTAGTAATCTCTCTTCTTCATTTATGTGATACACTTTGATGGAACACAAAATTTAAGAAAAAAAAAGTATGAAACTTATAGTCCAAAATTAGTTATAAATAGTGTGATTGAAAATTATTTAATTAGGGGTAAAATAAAAAATATAAAGTTATTCAAAATATATTATTATTTTTCAGACAAAAAAAAATATATTACTACATAAATCGAGACGGATGAAGTAATTAACAGTTTTAAGGGGATCAATTATTGTCTAGATAAGGAATGGGAGAACCAGAAATAAGAAAGGCACGGAACACCAATTTGAAAACAAAAATCCAAAGAAATATTGGTGGTAAGTGGTAACGGGACCATATTTCTATTTGTCGATAAGATAAACACCTAAACCGGAAAGAGAAAGTCAATCATTCCTTTCGTTTCAATATTATAATACTACTATTTTGTTATAAAATAATAATAGAAGAAGAATAATATTATAAAGCGCGAGAGAAGAAATTCTTATTGAATTTTGGGATGATTTATACTAGGATAAGACCCCTTTATTTATAAGCAAAATAACTTAGCCATAAAGTAAAACTCTCTACAAGATAACATTCATTCTAAATAGAATTCTATTCATAACACCCCCCATGAATGTATACTCAATAAGTAATGTGCCTCATTAAAACCTTAACAAAAATAAAATCCAATGGGAAAAAATTCTAGAAAAGGAAAAAGAATACACATATCTAATAATACGCCTTTTGGTTGCCTTGTTAAAAACCTTGCAAGGAAAACCCAGTAGGACAAAACCTTGTAAGGAAAAAAGAGTGCAACGTGCATTAACTCCCCCTGATGAGAGCATCAATTCACATCTTTAAGCATTTGCATTCCAATCTTGTACATCATCTTCAAAAGATCTTTTGAACGAATTTGTTTCACCTTGAAATCATCATTCCTAATAGATCTATTGTCTTCATACGATCTTGTTGGAATCGTCAGTTCAATATCTTTACTTGGATGTGAAAACTTTTGGTATCATATTATCATGTCCATAGTTATAGCAAGATATATATTTATGCACAAATTGCACTGAGGAAGTGGTACTTCTAGATCAAGAATTGTATATGCTTCAAGCAACTTAAATCATTGGATTACTATATAAGTTAAGTCATATAAGCCATATAATAAACTTTAGATGCATATCAAGTTTTCATGTCATGCTAGACAAATAAGATATCGAAAACTGATTGCACATATCATTGACTTTATGCTTTCAAGTATTTGAATTACATGTCTTTCGTATTAAACCAATTCTATTTGAATTGTGTAGCATCTATTTGGCCAATACTTTGTGTCTGTCTCGACAGTCTTAAGGTCCTCATCTATACTTAGCGCTATGATAGATGTCGTCGATGAACATTTTATATCGATTCCAACCTCCTTATTTTTCATAAAGACATAACATAGATATCTCTTCATTCATATATCCAGGTACCTGAATCTCTCATGAGATTTTATGAAGTGTTATGTCATGTAATATTCTAGACCACTTGCATCCTTATTAAGATCAGTTTAATCAATTGCTTATCTTCTTTATCAAGAAGTTTTATTTGAAACCGATTTGTCTATACGCTTTAAGTATATAACAAACTTGTCCTTTTAGGACTTAATATGAGCATTTGTAATGGGTCAGCAAATACGTCTGGTGTGCTTTGTAATATATTGTAAATGAATTATCCTTTTACGAACTTCAAGTTCTTATTATCATATTTGATGATCTAGATATACGAATGATAATTCATTTCATGTAACTTTTTCTCAACTGTTTATCATGTTTCCCCCCCGTGTTAGAAAAATTTACTTGTTTTTTCAACTTTGAGAACCCATCTTCGTGTGTTATGGTGCCAATCAAATATACACCGCACATCAATAATAATAAGATGGAATTATTTGGTTCCTGATCCTGAACCACTTGCGAGGGGAAAAAATAATATACTTTGTTATATAAAATATATCAAATTGAAAGATAACTTTGTTCTTATACGCAATAGTTTAACTATTAAGTGGAGACACTCAATAAATTATTTTGCTAAACCAGCTGTGATATAAATCAAGTTATCAAAATAAACTATCTTGGACAGAAAATCTGGAAATTGTGCTCTAAGTTAAATTATTGAGCAAATTACCTCGCAAACACCAAGTTGCGCGTTAATAATAATCGCACATGTAACCATATCATATATGCATCTTATGTGGTATACATGACATGTGAATGAGCCCATATTCACCTTTGATATTTCTAGAATTATGGGATTCAATCCCAACTTTAGTTGGTATATTAATTAATGAGAACAAGTAACATAAGAGAATTCATAAAGAACTTTCTAGTTGTTTAATATTTATCCATGTGAATTCTCTGTTATTTTTACACATTATGCTTAAATTGATACGATTAATCAATTATGGCAACTGAATAAATTATCAATATTGATAAACTTCAGATTTATACCATGACGTGTGCGATCATCAATAAACTCCAGATTTATTATGATATGAGTTTTTATATCAATAAATATCCACTTTAGTGTGGTGTTCTTTTATTTGTGTAGTACAAACTGGAGAATAAAACGGGCAGCTTTTCACATACATATTATCCCGCTATAAGTTGTAGTAATAGAAGATATTAAATCTTTCCATTATTTATAGTCTCAATATAATCAACCGCTTTCGCGTATACTTTGAAAACTGAATAAGTTTCTTTAGGACTTACTACAACACAACACCTTATTGGCAATCAATTGTATTTCTCCAAACTAGTATAATTGGCTCTTGCAGAGTTCTCAATTAATTTGGTACTACCATATATTCATCAACATCCATATGGTGAATATCTCTTTTAAAAAAAAGTTATACCATTATGGTTATGGTCAAAATTATACGCAATATATGTTTCTTGCATTATTATATTCCTTTAATAATTACATTGCTAAAATATTTTGGCATACAATATGTACGTGACCAATGACCATTCATTCAATAATAATGACATTATTTTCTTATATAATCTCAAACATCCTTCTAGAGGTGAGTGTAGTATATTCACTACCATGAATGGATGGACCATAATCATCTCTATGTGCTTTATAAATCTCATGTCAAATCGATGACAAATATTACTTTTACAAAGTGAAGGATTATTTTGAGAATCCTTATTATTCTCATTACTACAATGATGACGATTATAATTTCGTCTATTACAACGTCCACATCTATTAATACATTCATAGTAATAATTTTATCTTCTTTCAGATTTATCACATACTGCTATCACGTTCTCTTAATGTAATGAGAATGGAGCAAATTCAATGGGACGGGTTTTCAATTCTTTGCCCATAATCATAGATGAATTTGATCATGACAATGTATAGAAATTTTACCACTTTGGGTGATTATAATTTCTTTCAAACTCTATTAGAGTTATAACCAAACTTTGTTGTCTTTGTTTGTTATATAAAATCAAAGTATAGAATAAAAGAGAAAAATACGGTAAAATACTTACTTTAAATCTAAAATTTAATCATGAAGGAAGTTCATAGAACAATTAATTATCATTATGCTCAATTCCAAAGCTTCTACTCAATTGGTTAGAGTCTCGTACTGATAATATGTTATAAAACAATAATAGATGAAGAACTATATTGCAGAGGGAAAGAGAGGAAATTCTTATTGAATTTTGGGAAGATTTACAATAGGGTAAAATCCCTCTATTAATAGGGAAAAAATAACTTAATCACAAAATAAAACTTTCTACAAAATAAATATTTACTCTAGATAGAATTTTATTCGTAACATAGTTTTATTTTTGGATGCTCTAAATATTTGATACAAGTTTATTGCTATACGACATTTATATTTCGGTATTTAACTTTGGTGTGATGTTTGTTTTCTTTTCAATAACTTTTTAATGACTTCTTAGATTATCACTTGTATATTATATGTCATATTAATATATTAAAATTTGTGTTCGAGAAGAGGTGTCACATCAAACAAAACTGCAAGATAATTTACTTACTAAAATATCAAATATAATTCAATAAATGTAGGTTATTAATACATTAATTGAGGCAAATAATTATCTAGTACGAGTTCACGTAAGGAAATAAGGTAGTTCTCCAACTAGTAAAGAAGGTATCTGTTGATCTCAGAAAGAAGAAGAAGGTTTTTGTGGAACCACCAAATAATATAAAAAATCTAGTAGAACGTGATTTATTAAAATAATATATTTTTAAAAAATTACTATCTTATGATGTAAACCTATATAATCAAAGTGTCCTGTGCGACACTAGTTATAAATCTCTTGTACTATATATTTTCTAACCTTTAATATATATATTTCTTGTTTGTTATATATATATATATATATATATATATATATAACACTCAAGTTTCATTCGTGATGCTTCAATTTTATAATTTTCTCCATACTCATGTAGGTTGTTATTTAAAGTATGATGACTATGCTTTATATTTAATTAACAATCGATAACGAATATTGACCTCTTTAACGTAACTCAATTTTAAATTTGCAAAAAGGAAGCTAGTTGACTACGCTACGTACAACTCCTTCGATGTTTATAATTTGTCTAAAACTCCTCCAACATACTATTTTCCGAATATTAACGGCTAATTAAGGGTTAGTTTGATTCGAAGAAAAATATTTTTCATAAAAAATCAATATTATTCTAAAAAATGTGTTGTTTCTTATTTATTTTTTCTTGTTTGATTTGGTGAGTCAAAAAAATTTTTCGAAAATATTTTTCTAGTGTTTAGTTAAAGAGTATAAATTTTTTTAGGAAAATAATTTTTTTATGCTACTCTCCTCATCCTCCTCCCCCAAGTCCACATGTTTACTGTGCCCCCCCTTCCCCCCTCCCCTCCCTCCCCTCCCCCTACCCCACAAACACCCAAAAAAAAAAATTCAACAAATTTTTTTTTGTTGAAATGAAAGTAACTTTCTACTACATCATTTTATTGAAATGAAAGAAAATACTTACCTCATGAAAAAAAAATACTTTTTTTGTTAAATGATAAAAATACTTTTTTAATCATGGAAAAATACTCATTTGTTGAAATGCAAAAAAAAAAAAAATACTCTATCGGCAACATGATAAGAAAATACTATTAATAATATTTAAATTTAGGGTGGGGGTGGGGCCGAGTATGGGGATTAGTGGAAGGGGGGGGGGGGTCAATGAACGAGGGTAGGGGTGGGGCACATGGGTTGGGTGTGTGTGTGGGAAGGGTGGTGTATGGGTCCAAATTTGGATAACCACAACTATTTGACAAACACAACAAAAGACGAGATGTTCATAGCTCGACATCTTGTGGAGAACGATAGACAGCAAATAGAGGACATATGACTTTTACAGTAGTGTAGGCCCAATAGGGGGAACTGGGAGTATATTCTCGGATATTGCTTATGATATGCCTTTAGGGTTCAGAAGAGGTTTGTCCCTTGTATATAGTGAGGGAAAATCCTTGTAAAGGGGGCTTTTTTTTTTTTGGCCTTTTTGGCTAAGAACACAGATTGTAACACATTTCTATATTAAAGATTGACATTTTTAATGTTCGATCACTCACTTTCACAAGATCAAGAAATATTACCCATAGTGTTCATTTTTTATACCTTTTGTTTTAGAGTTTATTATGCTTAGGTAAGATTTACCCCTTCATTCTCTTTAGTTGATTTATCCAAAAAGGTTCCAATATCTTTTGAGTCAAATAATTTTGGGCCATCTGCGGGAATTTCATTAGTTGAGATTTTAGTTTCGCCTAGATTCTTGAAAGAAATAATCACCTCTTTTAGCCTTGTAAAGACCAGCAATGGCAGGAAAGGGGAAAGCAAGATTAAAGGCAATAGTATGTGTCACAAACAACCTTCTAGATTCCATCAACGAAGCTGTCAGGGAAGACAATAAAAACGTAACACCAAGCGCTATATCTGAGGGAGATACCTCATCTCCTCTCCCCCCTGCACGAAATTGTGACTGTCTCGCGCGAGAGAGGAACCTTAACATCCACAGTAGGAGAAGCACCACTGGATGTGAAAAGGCTCTTAGAAGAGTGGTTGACAAACACCTTGAGCAACATACTCGACAAACCCGTTCCATGGGATACAGGAGGCACAATACAAGACACCGCAATTGTCACCGATGATTCAGGAACTCCACGCACAGGTAAAACTCATACTATCATTGATGCAAGTAACGATGCACTCGCAACCATCTTGAAGACTAAAGAAATGTAAAATGAGAATAAAACGCTCCGTGATTAGATGAAGGAGCACCAAGAAAGGGTCAAATAAAATATCGGGGGCCCCGAAGTTGCTGCCAAAACGAGACGTCGGTCGATTCGTCGAGCAACCATACAGTGAAGGGACAGCCCCCACTCGATTCTAAAAACCTTCAAAATGTTGTCATACTTGAAAAATATGATGGCACCATGGACCCGAAAGATCACATAATCCGCTACATCACGATAGTAAAAGGCAACAATCTATCGAAAGAACAAGTTCCATCGGTGCCGCTGAAAAAGTTCGCGAGACCCTAAGGGGGGAACGCGACATAGTATTTCCAACTACCGGTACAGTCAATATCAACGTTCGAAGAAATGGCAGATAAGTTCATCACCGATCGCGCAGAAACGGAAAAGGCAAAAGCTAGGGTAAATGACATCTTTGCCATTAGGCAGACGACACGCCGAAGACTTCGGGATTTTCTAGACCGATTCAACCAGGTAAGAATGAGCCTACTAAAGGTATCAAAGGGGATGGCGATAGCAACCTTCCAAAATGAGTTAAATAGAAATGGGTCGAAAGCAACCAAAAAACTAGTAATTAGACTCATGAAATACCCTCCAACTACATGGGAAGAAATCCATAATGCATATTGTGCCAAATTAATGGCAGATGAGGACGACTTAAATGGTCAGATCCAACGGGTAACATCGGTCCAAACCAATATAAGGAGAGATCGCTGCAACGATGGTCGAAGGGACCAGCTATCTGGTTTCAGTCGAGAAAGGCATCAGCCCTACATCAAAATGTCTGTCCCACCTCCTCCACGACATGTAGACGTCACGGCTCGACACACCGTGCCACACTGAACCGAAAGAGGTATGCCAACTTTTGCATTTCTCCTTCAGAAATAGTGTATGCACTAGAAAAGCTCGGCACAAAGGTGTAGTGGACACAAAAGATCAAGTCAGACTCGAGCACCCGGAGATTGAATGTTCTATGTGAATTCCATAAAGAAATAGGACATAAAACTGAAGACTGTATAGGTTTGCTGCAGGAAGTGGTAAGAATGCTACACCAAGGACACTTGAAAGAACTGCTAAGCGATCGAGGACGGGTTAGCTTCGCTTGTGGGCGCAATCAACCTCAAGGAACCCTAAAACCACCTTCACCAGCTCGTGTCATACAAATAATCATTGGCGACAGCGATGATACATTAATCTGCCATGTGAAATTCACCACTACACACAAACTCATGCGGACAATCACTCACGAATGGTATGATGACCTCGAAGATGGTAATAGTTTGTCTTTCCCTCACTATGACGCTTTGGTTATAACTTTACGTATTGCGGATACCGATGTAAAAAGAATAATGGTGGATGACGGAAGCGGCACATGTATTATTCACCCACGAGTCCTCATACAGATAGTACCGCGCTGCATAACACTAATCGGTTTTAATAATGCAGTGGAACGAACATCAGAGAGATAGTGCTGCATGTTCTGGCCGGAGGAGTCACTCTGGAAATGACATTTCATTTCATGAACCAGGAAACAACCTACAACGCTATCATAGGATGTCTATGGATACATGCCATGCAAGTCATCCCGTCAAGTAATCAAATTTCCTACCCTATAGGGAATATTCAACATCAAGGGCGAGCAACGCACTGCCCAAGAATGCTACCAAATTGCCCAAGATTGCACACACACAAAACAACTAAAGGGGGCAAGTGCGGAAGCATAGCAAACAGCCATTTCAAGAACCACACCCGACACACCAATAGAGGCCATCAAAGACCCAGATGTTGTAGAAGCCTGCAAGGCAACCATAGAATACTTTAACCCCGTTCAATTAGACAACACCGACAACACGAAAAGAGCTTATATCGCGTACAACCTCTCAAAACCAGGTAATTCCATGAGTTCTTAACCAACACTACCGATTTGTTTGCCTTTTCCCATTTATATATGCCGGAAATCCCAAGGGACATTGCCATACAGGCTGAATGTCGACCCTCTTTACTCGCATTTGCTGCAAATGAGGAGAAAGTTTAATGCCACAACCAATGATGTAGTCAGTGAAGAAGCTGATAAGCTACTTGCTAACGGTTCCGTCTAAGAATCAAAGTATTCTCAGTGGGTCGCCAACGTAGTCTTGGTAAAAAAGAAGAATGGAAAGTGGCAGATGTGTATCGACTTCACCGACCTGATTAAAACATGCCCAAAAGATTCCTTTATGTTACAACACATCGATTAGCTCATCGATGCAACGACGGGGCACGAATTATTAAGTTTCTTAGATGCCTATTTTGGTTACAACCAAATTTTAATGGTAGAATAAGACCAAGAAAAGACAACTTTTATCACTTACCAGGGAATATACTGCTACAGAGTCATGCCGTTTTGACTCAAGAATGCAAGGGCGACGTACTAAAGGTTAGTGACCAAAATGTTCAAAGAGCAATTCAGAAAGACTATGGAGGTCTACATTGATGACATGCTAGTGAAATCAAAAAGGAAGGAGGATCACATTGGTCATCTTAAGGAAGCCTTCAAAATGTTGAGGCGATACAGAATGAAACTGAATCCCGATAAATGTGCTTATGGCATAACCTCAGGTAAGTTCCTTAGTCTTTTGGTGTCGCAAAGGGGTATCAAGGTCAACGTGGATTAGATCAAAGCCATCAAAGGAATACCAAAGACATAAGAAGTAAAAAGTAGGTACAAAAACTTATAAGACAAATAGCTACCCTGTTGAGGTTCATCTCACGATCATCAAACAGGTGCCATAAAATTTTCAATGTACTAATGAAGGATCACATATTACAGTGGAATTCAGAATGCGTCGAGGCCATAAGAAAATTGAAAGCGTACCTGTCCATGCTGCCACTACTTGTCAAGGTATACCCGGGCGAATGCCTCCTGGTGTACCTAGCAGTCTCCAAAGTCGCGGAAAGTGTAGTTTTGGTTCGCAAAAACAAAGGTATGCAATCTCCAATTTACTATATCACCAAAACCTTAATTGATGCAAAAACAAGGTACCCCCACCTTGAGAAGTTAGCTCTGGCATTAATCGTAGCTTCACGAAAGCTTAGATCATATTTTAAATATCACCCCATAAAGGTGGTGACGACCTTCCCCCTCAGGGGCATCTTACACAAACCTGAACTATCGTGTAGGTTGGCCAAATTGGCCATAGAGTTAAGCGAGCATGATATAACATATCAACTGTGAACTACTATAAAGTCTCAAGTGCTCGCCAATTTGAATTCAAAAATATTACCTGAAGTAGAGCAAGAGGCGCTCCGCGATTTTGCACACTTCGACCTCTGGGTCCTCTACACCGACGATGCACCTAATTCATTAGGATCGCGACTGGGACTCTTCCTCAAAGCCCCTATGGGCAAAGTGATTATCCAATCCATACGGTGCCCCGAGATGACTAACAACGAGGCCGATTATGAAGTTGTGATTGTAGGGTTGAAATTAGCCCTCAAATATGGCACTTGATGACTCGTCCTCCATTGCGACTCTGAACTCGTGGTGAATCAAGTCACCGCGACTTTCCAAATAAAAGAACAGAGACTATAAACGTACCGGCCAGAAATTCACAAACTACTACTAGAATTTGACGAATGCTGCCTCGACCAGATACTCAGGGCGCAGAATATCGAAGTGGATGGTCTCGCCATGCTAGCGGCAACCACCAGAAATATCAACAAGGAAAACATGGTCACCCTTTTCCGTTCTTCAGTAGACCAGGCCAAGGTATATTCCATAAACCTAACTTGGGACTTGCAGGATCATATCGTAATATATTTGCAGGAAGGAACGCTTCCACAAGATTAGAAAGAAGACAAAAAGCTCCAAATACAGGCTGCTAGATATAGCCTCGTGAATTGTGATCTTTACAAAAGGTCATTCGATGGCCCCTGGGCAAATGTCTTGGTCCAAATCAAACAAGAGAGGTACTAGAAGAAGTACACGAGGGGCACTACGGAAACTATACGAGAAACCGTGCCCTCGTCAGATGCCTCACCCACACAGGATACTACTGGCCTACCATGAAAAAAGAAGCCACGAACTACGTCAGGAAATGTGAGCAGTGCCAAAAATACGCACCTACGATACACCAAGATGGAGAACTCCTGAATTCTGTCACTTCGCCATGGACATTCATAAAGTAGGGGATGGATATTATCGGACCCCTCCCAGTAGGGCAAGATAAGGTACGCTTCCTTTTGGGTTTATTTGACTATTTTTCTATATGGGTGGAAGTATGTGCATACACTAAAATACGTGAGCAAGAAGTTATTATGTTCATATGGAAAAATATAATATGCAACTCTGACATTCCCAAAGAAATCAACTGTGACAATGGACCTCAGTTCGTGGGAAAGAAAACAATCGAGTTTTTTGAAAAATAGCACATCAAGCAAATACTCTCCACACCATACCATCCCGTCAGCAATGGCTCAGCCGAATCCTCTAATAAAAAGATATTAAATATTTTCACGACCCTAGTTCGCCCTCCGTGAACATGTCGTGATGACACCTAGTTCCTATAACTAGGTAAGCCTAACAATTTGGAAAACAACATAACTTGCAGAATAATTAATTAAAAACTGAACAACTAAAGAAAACTGTATATAAAGGCCGCTCGGCATATACAACTCAAAAATGCGGACGTCTACAATATCATCCCAAAACTCAAAAACTCACGGTAACACAAGCTAAAGGAAGTATGTAAAACGCTCTAATCTTAAGAAATGTCTACAACAAGAGTATGATAGAAGGCTAAATACTACAGATAGAGTAAAGAAGGAGACTCTTCGGTCCGCGGACGCGGCAGATGTACCTCAAAATCTCCGTAGCTCTCCCTACCTCAATGGTAGTGTGCCTGAGATGAAGTACCTAGATCTGTACATGAAAAACATCCGCAGGAGAGACATGAGTACACCACAGCGGTACTCAGTAAATGCTAAGCCTAACCTCGGTTGGGTAGTGATGAGGAAAGGTCCGGGCCCTACTGAGATATAACATAATAAATAATAAGATGAGGAAATAAACAGTATAGATAAAGTGTACAACGAGAATCTAAACAAGATAAATACAGAAACCGTAATAGAAAGCAGAAAAACAGGACAATACTAGTAAATTCTACTCACAACAGAAACCACAATCGGGGATCTCTTGGTATCCCGAGGATCTCTTGGTATCCTCAAATCATACGACTTCATGTGCCAGGGATCTCTTGGTATCCCAAGGATCTCTTAGTATCCTCAAATCTTACAATTTCATGTGCCAGGGATCTCTTGATATCCTCAAATTTTACAATTTCATGTGCTATGGATCTCTTAGTATCCTCAAATATTACAATCTCATGTGCTAGGGATCTTTTGGTATCCCGCACCCTCAATCCAGGACATATCAAGTGCAAGGGGATCTCCCTGGAGGCCAACCCATCGTCCCAATTTAAAAATACACAATAGCAACTCAAACATTATGGTAGATACTAAACTCAGGACAAGAAATAGAAATCCTAGCCAAACATACAACACGGAGTAACAAACAAACAGTTTAAGCACTTAGGCAAGTAAGTCAAACGAACATGCTTCTCTAAACCAGCATAGAGTAATCTTACAATTTAAAATTAATAGGTAAGCAAGAAGACTCAATTTAAATACTTCAATTAAAAACGGATTCCAAATAATTTGCTCAAGTACGCGCTCATCACCTCACGTACGAGGCATTCAAATTCCAAACATCATGTCCTAAGGGCTCGAAGTCCCCCACACAAGGTTATACAAGCCACTTACCTCAAACCGGCTCCAAATTCAACTTGAAACCACACTTATTCCATGAGTATCCGACTCCAAGTGGCCCAAACTATTCATTCCAATTACATCTCATAAATAACATCTCAAGCACTTGATTCCACTATTTAATTTAAAGCTAAGACACAAATTTAGGTAAAATAACCAAAATGCCCCTTAGGACAATGTCATAAAAACCCGAGGTTTGAACCAAAACCCAGTTACCCATTCCCCCACGAACTCAAATATATGATTTGTTTTGAAATCGAACCTCAAATTGAGGTCCAAATCCCCAATTTTTGAAAAACCTAGGTTCTACTTCAAACCTCCAATTTCACCGATTAAAATTTTTTATTTTAAATTGAAAACATATTCAATGATGTAAAAGATTGAAAGAAATAAGTAAAACCAACCTACAAACGATTTGGAAGAGGTCTTGTTCTTGGAAAATCGTCCAAGGAAGTTGTGTTTTGAAAATGGGGTGAAAAATATCCAAAATTCGACTTAGTATAAAAATTGCAAGTTGCAGGTGTCACAATTGCGAACCCCGACCATGCTAACTTGGGAATTGCGAGATTCTTGTTCGCATTTGCGTATTGTGAGGGAAACTGGGAGGTTCGCATTTGCGAACCATGAGGTCATATTTGTGAAGACCTCACCTACGCATTTGCGAGTGTGTAGTTCGCATTTGCGAACTCTGCCAGGAAGGGCTTCGCATTTGCGAGCCCAATGTCGCTTGTGCGATAACTGCAGATCTGGTACATTCTCGCATTTGCTAGTTGATGTTTCACAATTGCGATCCCACCTTTGCGAGCAAGGTTTCGCAATTGCGAAGGCTGCAGGTCAGTTATAGCAGCAATTGTTTTCCAAGTTCAAAAGTGCACTCCGAAACCTATCCAAAACTCACCCGAGCTCCAAACCAAATATGCACACAACCTCAAAAAAATCCTACGGACTTACTCACGTGATCAAATCACCAAAATAACATCATATACATCGAATTAAGCCTCAAAAATCATAATTTCCTCCAAATTTTCATAAAACATCAAGTTTCAATTTATGTCTGAAACACGTCAAATGGAATCCGTTTTCAACCAAACTTTACGGAAAGCGCTTAAACCATTTATAAGACTTGTACTGGGGGCCGAAACCAAAATACGGGCCCCATACCATAGTCTTTTAATCAATAATCCTTTCCAATTTCCTTAGTTATTTCCTGAAAATAATTTCACACAAAAATTCATTTCTTGGTCTTGGAACTTCGGAATTCGGTTCCGGGCATACGCCCAAGTGCCATATTATCCTGCGGACCCACCGTCAAATCACGGGTTCGGGTCCGTTTCCCCAAATGTTGACCAAAGTCTAATTTATTCCATTTAATATCAAAATTAGCATTTTTCTCACAGAATTCATATCTAAGCTTTATGGCCATGTGCCTGGACTGTGCATACAAATCGAGGAAACCCCAGATGAGGTTTCCAAGGCCTCGAAAGTACAGAATAGGTAATAAAAGGGGGTCATCACATACTCCACCACTAAAATAACCTTTCATCCTCGAACGGACAAGAGAAAGAAGTACCTAAGTCAGGAAAAACATGAGGGTAACTGCTCTGCATATCATACTCGAACTCCTAGGTCGATGCCTCGGAGGCTGACCTCTCCGTTGGGCCCGAACAGAAGGAAATCTCTTGGACCTCAACTGACGAACCTGCCGGTCTAGGATAGCTACCGACTCCTCCTCATGGGACAAGTCCTTGTCTAACTGGATAGTGCTGAAATCTAACACGTGGGCTGGATTGCCATGATACCTCCGAAGCATTGATACATGGAAAACTGGATGCACGACTGATAAGCTAGGCAGCAATGCAAGTGTATAAGCCATCTCTCCCACTCGATCAAAAATCTCAAATGGACCAATGTACGTAGGGCTAAGCTTGCCCTTCTTCATAAATCTCATCACGCCCTTCATAGGCGATACTCGGAGCAATACCCGCTTACCAACCATAAATGCTACATCTCGAACCTTGCGATATGCATAACTCTTCTTCCTAGAGTGAGCTGAACAAAGCTTGTCGTGAATGATCTTGACCTTGTTCAAGGCCTCCTGAACCAAATCTGTACCTAGCAATCGAGCCTCCCCCGGCTCAAACTGTCCAACCGGAGATCGACACCGTCTGCCATATAAAGCTTCATAAGGAGCCATCTGGATGCTCGACTGGTAGCTGTTGTTGTAGGCAAACTCCGCTAAGGACAAGAAATGATCCCAAGACCCTCCAAAATCAATCACACACGTACGGAGCATATCCTCAAGAATCTGAATAGTGTGCTCGGACAATCCGTCTGTTTGGGGGTGAAAAGCTGTGGTCAACTCCACCCGAGTACCTAACTCCTGTTGCATGGCTCTCCAGAACCGTGATGTAAACTGAGTACCTCTGTCTGAAATAATGGAAACTGGAATACCATGCAGATGGACGATCTCCCAGATATAGATCTCTGCCAACCGCTCTGAAGAATAGATGGTACACACAGGAATGAAATAAGCGGACTTGGTCAGCCGATCCACAATAACCCAGAGAGCATGAAACTTCTTCAAGGTCCTGACCAACTACAAAATCCATGGTGATGCGCTCCCACTTCCACTTTGGAATCTCTATCTGCTGAAGCAACCCACCTGGTCTCTGGTGCTCATACTTCACCTGCTGACAGTTGAGGTATCTATCTACATATCCAACTATATCCTTCTTCATCCATTTCCACCAATAGTGCTCCCTCAAGTTCTAATATTTCTTCGCGGCACCCGAATGGCTGGAATACCTCAAACTATGGGCCTCAGCTAGAATCAACTCTTGTAGCCCACCAACATTGGGCACACAAACACGGCCCTGCATCCTCAACACCCTGTCATCTCCAATGGTCACATCTCCGGCATCACCATGCTGAACCTCGTCCTTAAGGACAAGTAAATAGAGGTCATCATACTGCCACTCCCTAATACGATCAAATAGGAAAGACCAGGAAACCACACAATCTAGGACCCGACTGGGCTACGAGAGATCCAATCTCACAAACTGACTGGCTAACTCCTAAACATCCATCGCCATAGGCCTCTCTAAAGCTGGTAAAATATGCCAAACTCCCCAAACTCAACGCTCGACGACTCAAGGCATCCGCTACCATATTGGCCTTGCCTAGGGGATACCGAATAATAATATCATAATCTTTCAGCAACTCTAACCACTTCCTATGGCAAAAATTTAGGTCCTTTTACTTGAAGAAGTGCGGTAAACTCCAATGGTTATTATAAATCTCACAAGGCACACTGTACAAATAATGATGCCATATCTTCAAGGCATGAACAATAGCAGCTAACTCAAGGTTGTGGACATGGTTGTTCTTCTCATGTATCTTCAACTGTCTAGACGCGTATGCAATCACCCTACCGTCCTGCATCAACACCGCTCCAAGTCCAACTCTCGAGCTATCACAATAGATAGTATAAGACCCTGAACCAGTAGGCAAAATTAAACTTGGGGTTGTAGTAAAACCTGTCTTGAGCTTCCGAAAGCTCGCCTCACACTCATCTGTCCACTGAAGTAGGGCAACCTTCTGGGTCAATCTAGTCATAGGGGAATCGATGAAAACCCCTCCGTGAAACGATGGTAGTATCCCATTAAACTAAGGAAACTGCGAATCTCTGTAGTTGAGAACAGCCTGGGCCAACTCTGCATGGCCTCTATCTTCCTCAGATCTACCCGAATGCCCTCGCTCAAAATCATGTGGCCTAATAATGCCATTGAATCCAAACAAAACTCACATTTTGAGAACTTTGCATACAACTTCTTCTCTCTCAAGATCTGATGCACGATCCTTAGGTGCTGCTCATGATCTTCCTGACTCCGGAATACACCAGAATATCATCAATAAAAATAATAACGACCGAGTATAGATATGGCCTGAACACACTGTGCATCAAATGCATAAAAGCTGCTAAGGCATCGGTCAACCCAAAGGACATAACAAGGAACTCGTAATGACCATACCGAGTCCTTAAGGTAGTCTTCGAGATATCTGGCTCCCGAATCTTCAATTGATGGTAACCTGAGCACAAGTCAATCTTAGCAAAACACATGTGCTCCTTGAAGCTAGTCAAACACATCATCAATACGAGGTAAAGGATAACGGTTCTTCACTGTAACCTTGTTCAAATTGCGATAATCAATGCACATATGCATAAAACCATCCTTCTTCTTCACAACCAAAACGGGAGCACCCCATGGTGAAACACTGATAGAATAAAACCCTTATTAAGCAATTCCTGCAATTGATCCTTCGATTCTTTTAACTCAGGAGGAGACATACAATACAGAGGAATGGAAATGGGCCGAGTTACCGGCAACAGGTCAATGCCAAAATCAATGTCTCTATCGGGCGGCATGCCTGGAAAATAAGCTGGAAACACATCGGGATAATCCCGTACCACTGGAATTGAGTCAACACAAGGGGTATCAGCACTAACATCTCTCACATGAGCTAAATACGCGGCACACCCCTTTTCATCCATGCACTGAGCTTTAAGAAAAGAGATAACTCTACTGGGAGTGTGATCTAAAGTACCACTCCACTCAACACGCGGAATACCTGGCATAGCCAGCGTCATGGTCTTGGCATGACAATCAAGAATAGAAAAATGGGGCGATAACTAGTCCATGCCCTAAATAATGTCAAAATCAATCATACCAAGTAACAATAAATTCACTCTGGTCTCAAAACGATGAATAGTAACCAAACTGGACCGATAAATGCGGTCCAATGAGAGAATCTCCCACAGGAGTAGAAACATCAATGGGGGCACTCAAAGAATCCCTACGCACACCCAAATGCAGAGCAAAGTAAGAAGACACATAAGAATAAATAGAGTCCGGATCGAATAGAACCGATGCCTCTCTATGGCAAACCAATATAATACATGTGATAACAGAATCGGAGGAAACAACCTCATCACGAGAAGGAAGGGCATAATATCTGGTTTGTCCTCCCTCTCGAGGGAAACATCTACCTCCTCGGCCTCCACCCTTAGCTGGCTGAGCAGGTGGGGCGGCAGCTGGACCTGTGATCATGGCCTGAGAACTCTGCTAGGCATGTTGTGACTAAGAAGTCTATGGGGGTGCACTCTTCTTAAGTCTAGGGAAATTCCTCACCTCATGGCGGGTGTTGCCACACTCCAAACAAGCTCTGGGAGGGCGCGTTGGCTGTGACGGACTAGGGATAGGTCTGCTGGACTGACCTCTAGGAACACCCCGCACAGGAGGCGTGCTAGAAACAAGAGGTGCATAGTAAGGCTCGTGAGGTGTAGGCCGAGCTGGAGCACTCTGGCTGCTGGAAGAGATGAATGAATGAGCGACCCACAAAACCTTGGCCTCTCTCTCCACTAGCTCTCTGGCGAGCATACTCTTGATCCTCCTAGCAATGCTCACTACCTGCTGATAAGGAATGTCTATCTCCAACTTTCGAGCCATGCTAGATCTGATGGGTAGGATAAGACCCTCGATGAACTTGCGAACTCTCTCGTGGACTGTAGCAACCAAGGCCAGTATATGCCTGGCCGATCTGGTATAACGGATAGCATACTTCGAAACGGTCATAGCACCCTCGCACAGATGCTCAAACTCTGTGTGCCATGCATCCCTGAGACTCTGGGGGACAAAAACTTCTATAAACATATCCGAGAACTGGGTCCAAGCTAGTGAAGCAACCTCGACTGGACTGTCTATCTCATAAGTGCGCCACCAATCATAAACGGCTCCCTGAAGATGGAAAGTAGTAAAGGAAACCCCACTGGACTCTACTATGCCCATAGTGCGAAGAATACGGTGGAACTCCTCTAGGAATCCCAAGGCATCATCTGATGCTAATCAACTGAACACTAGGGGATCGTACTTCTTGAACCTCTCAAGTCTCCATTGCTCGTCCTCTAAAGCAGCTGACCCGCCCTCAGGATATACTAGAACCGCAGGTGATGCGGGAATAATCTCGGTAACCTACTCAACCTGCAGTCGTTGCTCAATAGTGCGCATGGTGGGAGTCTGTGCTCCTCCCCCGGCCTGGGATGTGGCTGCAGCAAGGGGAAGCAACCCTGCCTTAGCCAAGGTTGTATACATACTCATGAACTGAGCCAAAGTCTCCTGAAGGGCCGGAGTAGTGGTGGAAGTAGTAGGCGTGGTAGGTGCCTGGGCTTTGGCTAGATCTGCTGGCGGTGCCTTGGCGGTATCTCGCACAGGTGCTTTGGCTACACCACGTGCAGGACCTCGACCTCGACCCCGGCCGCGGCCTCTGACAACTGCAGTTGGGGGCGTGGGTGCCTGATCATGCCGAGTAGCACATTTCCTCACCATCTGTGAGAGAATGGAAGACAGAAATTTAGAATTTTGGTGATGTCAAGATATTGCACGACAAGGAAATCAAATAAAGTAGAAATTTTCCTAACAGTTACATAGCCTCTCGTAGATAAGTACAGACGTCTCTGTACCGATCAACGAGACTCTAAAAACCGGTCTGTGCCCCGTGACTCCTATGAACCTAAAGCTCTGATACCAACTTGTCACAATCCCAATTCAGCCTCCGTGAACATGTCGTGATGGTGCCTAGTTCCTATAACTAGGTAAGCCTAACAATACGAAAAATAACATAGCTTGCGGAACAATTAATTAAAAACTGAACAACTAAAGAAAACTGTATATAAAGGTCACTCTGCATATACAACTCAAAATGCGAAAGTCTACAATATCATCCCAAAACCAAAAACTCACGGGAACACAAGCTAAAGGAAGTACTGTAAAATGTTCTATCTCCAGAAATGTCTAGAACAAGAGTACGATAAAAGTCTAAATACTACAAATAGAGTAAAGAAGGAGACTCTTCAGTCTGCGGACGCGGCAGATGTACCTCAAAGTCTCCGTAACTCTTCCTGCCTCAAGGATAGTGTGCCTGAGTTGAAGTACCTAGATGTGCACATAAAAAACATGCGCATGAGAGGCATGAGTACACTACGACGTTACTCAGTAAGTGCCAAGCCTAACCTCGGTTAGGTAGTGATGAGGAAAGGTTCGGGCCCTAATGAGATATAACATAATAAATAATAAGATGAGGAAATAAACAATATAGATAAAGTGTACAATGACAACCTAAACAAGATAAATACAGAAACCTTAATAGAAAGCAAAAAAAAAGACAATACTAGTAAATTCTACTCACAACAAAACCACAACAGGGGATCTCTTGGTATCCCGAAGATCTCTTGGTATCCTCAAATCTTACAATTTTATGTGCCAGAGATCTCTTGGTATCCCGGGGATCTCTTTGTATCCTCAAATCTTACAATTTCATGTGCCAGTGATCTCTTGGTATCCCGAGGATCTCTTGGTATCCTAAAATCTTACAATTTCATGTGCCAGGGATCTCTTGGTATCCCAAAGATCTCTTGGTATCCTCAAATATTACAATTTCATGTGCCGGGGATCTCTTGGTATTCTGAGGATCTCTTAGTATCCTCAAATTTTACAATTTCATGTGCTAGGGATATGTTGGTATCCCAAGGATCTCTTGGTATCCTCAAATCTTACAATTTCATGTGTCATGGATCTCTTGGTATCCCGAGGATCACTTGGTATCCTCAAGTCTTACAATCTCATGTGCCAGGGATCTCTAGGTATCCCACACCTTAGTCCAGAACATATCAAGTGCAAGGGGGATCTCCCGGGAGGCCAACTCGTAGTCCCAATTTAAAAACACATAATAGCAACTCAAACATTAGTGTAGATCTAAAATCAGGAAAAGAAATAGAAATCCTAGCCAAACATACTACACGGAGTAACAAACAAACAGTTTAAGAACCTAGGCAAGTAAGTCAAACGAACATGCTTCTCTAAACTAGCATAGAATAATCTTACAATTTAAAATGAGCAGGTAAGCAAGAAGACTCAATTTAAATACTTCAAGTAAAAATGGATTCCTAACAATTTGCTAAAGTATGCACTCGTCACCTCACGTACGAGGCATTCAAAAACCAAACATCATGTCCTAAGGGGAAGAAGTCCTCACAGAAGGTTGGACAAGCCACTTACCTCAAACCGGCTCCAAATTTAACTTGAAACCACACTTTTTCCACGAGTATCCGTCCAAATGGCCCAAATCTTTTCATTCCAATTACATCTCGTAAATAACATCTCAAACAACTGATTTCACTATTTAATTTAAAGCTAAGACACAAATTTAGGTAAACTGACCAAAATGACCCTCAGACCAACATGATCAAAACTCGAGGTTCAAACAAAAACCCGGCTATCCATTCCCCCCCCGAACCCAAATATATGAATTGTTTTGAAATCGGACCTCAAATTGAGGACCAAATTCCAATTTTTTTTAAAAACCCAGGTTCTACTCCAAACCTCCAACTTCACCCATGAAAATAATTGATTTTAAGTTGAAAACTTGTTCAATGATGTTAAAGATTGAAAGAAATAAGTAAAAACCAACCTACAAACGATTTGGAAGAGGTCTTGCTCTTGGAAAATCGCCCAAAGGAGTTGTGTTTTGAAAATAAGGTGGAAAATGTCCAAAATTCGACTAAGTATAAAAATTGCAGGTTGCAGATGTCGCAATTGCGGACAAGGGTTCGCAATTGCGAACCCCGACCCTGATAACTTGGGAATTGCGAGATTCTTGTTCGCATTTGCAAATTGTGAGGGAAACTGGGAGTTTCGCATTTGTCAACCATGATGTTGCATTTGCGAAGAGCTTACCTACGCAATTGCGAGGGTGTCGTTCGCATTTGCGAACTCTGCCTGGAAGTAAGGGCTTTGCATTTGTGAGCCCAAAGTCGCATTTGCGACAACTGTAGATGTGGTACGTTCTCGCATTTGCGAGTTGACCTTTCGCAATTGCGATCTCGCATTGCGAAGCTTGCATGTCAGTTATAGCTGCAATTTTTTTCCATGTTTAAAAATGCACTTCGAAACCTATCCAAAACTCACCCGAGCCCTCGGGGCTCTAAACCAAATATGTACACAACCTCAAAAGACATCCTACGAACTTACTCGCGTGATCAAATCGCCAAAATAACATCATATACATCGAATTAAGCCTCAAAACTCACAATTTCCTCCAAATTTTCATAAAACATCAAATTTCCATTTTAAGTCCTAAACATGTCAAACGACGTCCGTTTTCAACCAAACTTTACAGAAAGCGCTTATAATATATATAAGACTTGTACAAGGGGCCGGAACCTAAATACGGGCCTGATACCATAGTCTTTTAATGATATTTCCTTTCTAATTTCCTTAGTTATTTCCAGAAAATAATTTCACACAAAAATTCGTTTCTCGAACTTGGGACCTCGGAATCCAATTCCGGGCATACGCCCAAGTTCCATATTTTCTTGCGAACCCTCCGGGACCGTCAAATTATGGGTCTGGGTCTGTTTACCCAAAATATTGACCGATGTCAAATTTATTACATTTAATATCAAAATTTAGCATTTTTCTCACAAAATTCATTTCTTAGCTTTCCGACTGCATGCTCGGATTACACATGCAAATCGAGGCAACCCAGATGTGGTTTTCAAGGCCTCGAAAGTACAGATTAGGTAAGAAAATAAGTGATGACACCCTTTGGGTCGTCACAAATATATTGAAAAAGAAGCTCGAGGATGCCAAGGAGCTATGGCTTGAACTGCAGCCAAAAGTGCTATGGGCATACACCATGCCAAACACTAGCACAGGCAAGACGCCATATTCATTAGTCTACGAGACTGACACGGTTATACCTATCGAAGTTGGAGAACCTAGCCTGAGATACTCCAACGAGAGTGGACCAAGTAATGACGAAAATAGGTTACAATACCTGGATGAAGTTAAAGAGCAAAGAGATATGGCTCATGTAAGAATGATAGCCCAAAATCAACAAGTAGAAAGGTACTATAAGAAAAAGGCTAAAGTACGACCACTCAAGGTCGGAGACTATGTGTTGATGCCCCCCTTTTTCTTACGAAATTGGTTTCATGAAATTTGGGCAGACAACTCTTTTCCTTTTGGGAATCAGGTTTACAATTTAGAAGAGTCGCCACCTAATGATTAAGTGCATTAGGACACTAAGAAGGAATTTAACTAAAAAAGGACCAGAGAATGGGTAAGGGCTTGAAATTATCTCGAGGGGAAGATGTTAGGCACACCTCAAGATCCACTAGTGTTGTTCCGGGCCATGCTACAATTGTGACTTTGATTCAAACAACAAATAAGTAAGCAAAGCATTGTAAATACTAGGTACTTTCACATAATGGTCGCAAATAAAAGAAGTACATGAGTTTTAACGAGTACTAAGATTTGTAAGAAGGTAGTCTTATAATTAAGGAGAAGATGCACAAGTAAGGGGATGGGGCCAAATAATTAATGCAAGTAAATTAGAAAAAGAAGCAAAGGGGCGGAGTTTTTGGATAAACAATATTGAAAATCGGGTAACTTAAAGAGAGATTTTTTGCATAATAGGTGCAAGCACTTGAAGTAAAAGAAAAAGTTGAAGAACTGAAAACTAGGCAACTTTAAGATTCTGGAAAAAGGAATAAACAAGTAAAGATGGAAAGGGATCCTAGGTTTGTAAATAACATAGATCACCCCACACAACACCCGGTAACTATTTATACACGTGGTGTTATCGCGTGGTCATCATATTCATGTCTACCCTTTACCCATCCCGTTAAGGTATTAAACGCGAAATAGTGTCATTATTTATACATGGTAGTACCGATCACAATCCTAACAGTCCCGGAGGTATTTGTGACTACTAATCCTAAAGGGAAGGATGATTTGGCTTTTCAATGTTTTAAAAGGATAAAATTCTAATGCGACAAACAAAAACACATGAAGCAGTTAAGGGGAAACACATAGCAGCTTAAAGGGTCAAGCAAGCCTCCTCATTTAAAGAAGCAAATTGATTAGCATGACTTACAGATACTAATTAGGTCTTTAGTTAAACTTAAACGTTAAAGTGTGGCTGATTTACCACATATTGCTCAGATGAGAAGTCCAAATTAGGCGTACCCATGTTTGTAATTATCTAAGACTGATTCAGTTAATTAATCACCTAATGGATTGCCTAGGTTAGACCTATAGGCATAATATTTAATAATGCGAATATACTGAATTTTTGAGAGAAAATATTCTAATTATAGACAAAAACAAATTCTGCAGATTTTAGGCGACATTACTAGTGATTTTAGACTTGTAGACGAAAGAAATGAATCAGATTCAACTGGATACTCCTATAGGCATGATTTCTAGGCATTGTTGGTTTTAAAAAAGATTATCGGGATGCAGGAATGCTATGGGCATGGTATCTAGGATGAAACTTTTTATTATTTTAACCAATAGACTATTTGCCTAATGACATACGTATATGCAGAAGTGCAGAAACTTATAGACATGGTTTAAATATGCATAAGTGCAGAAACTTATAGACATGATTTCTATATGCGGTGCAGAAATAACTTATAGACATGATTTTTGATGCAGTAATGGAACAACTTATAGGCATGATTTCTAATAAAATGCGTAACTTATAGGCAAGATTTCTAATAGAGAAGCATAAACTTATAAGCAGGATTTCTATATAAAGTGCATAAATGAAGAGTAGAATGAGATTTGCAGGAATAAATGCCTAAGAACATGATGTCTACCCACATGCATACATGAGTGACCCTCTCCTTTTTCACTATATACTCCATAAGGTATTACAACTTACTACAAACCAAAAGTAAAATTACATTCGAAATTAAACTACAACCAATGAGCCTAACTCAGACTCAAGGTCTAAAATATGAGACGAACCAACTCCGAAGATCAGGATTTCCAAGGCCTTTCTCTTGTTTGGGATGTGTCAAAGTTCCCAAAAGCCTCAAGGGGACTCCGGGCAATGCTTACACCCCAAAATATATTTTGCAGAATTAGATAGTGTAGTGTGGAAGAGCCAGCCCTCGAATGCCTAAGTTCAGAGGGAACTCAAGGTCCCAAAGCAATGCTCATATGAGGGGGAAGAACTTAGAATCTAAGAGAGATTGCAAGTGCATAGAGGGTGGGGGGGAGTTAGGGAATGCCATGGCAGGCTGGTGGTGATGTCTAACAATTAGGAGTGTTGGCATACACCTGACCAGCCTGTTAGCCAAATTTAGGGAGTGAGGATCCATTGAGGATCAGGTTCATACCTGAGCAGCAATTTGGATGTTGTCAGGCCATGAATCCTAACTCGATCACATATAAGGGAGTAAGGGTGTGGGGAAGTTCATAACAAACAACAGCTGGAAAGAGAGGGTAACCTATTCAATACAAAACACAAACAATAAAGTAGACAAGATGGTAGAATCTGTAAATTAAACACATAGGGATGCTACTGAAATCAAAATCAGGACATACCAGTTTCAAGAAACAAGAAGAGAAAAAGCAGAAGTCTTGTAAACCAAATTGCAAGCAAACAGTCCAAGAACTCTCAAAAGAGAGTAGAGTATTGAAAGAGTATTATGTGTGTAAAATATTGAGTTCGAGATGTTCAATAAATGATATATTTAACTGAAAGTAATGTCAGTTGAAGGTGTCGAACTGAAGGTTCAAGGTGGGTTTCGGTGCAGAAGGGTTGTACCCCTTTTATAGTACAGAAAACAAGTAAGAAATGGTAAGGGAATCGTTTTGCAATCAATCACATAGAATCTCCCTTCAGTTAAGGGATTCTGATTTCAAACGGGTAGAAGACGATTATGGAAAGAATTTGATTAAAATCTTTTCGAAAGTAACACAAGGAGGGTAAATACATAGAAGTAATTTAAGGCAAAAGTTCAGTAGTACACGGTTTGTGAAAAATAATGAAAGGGAATCAAATGAACAGCTAGTAAAATCAAAATTGCACTCTGTATTCGAATGAACCAAGTCAGGAACAAGTAAAGAAGGTCAATTAAAGAAAAATCAGTAACAATAAGTCAAACCTTGTTACAAGGAATTCGAAATCAACCAGTAGTTGTCAAAACCCTTTTGAAGGAAGAATTTCTCATATATAAAGCACACAAATATCAAACAAAAGGAGTTGTCATGCTAATTAGAAAAAGACCGGCATGATATTGTTCAGATTCATAAGCAAAGAACTTCAAATTCAATTCATAGTACTTATTATAAGTCTGATAGTTTAGGGTTCCAAAGTAGAACCCCAACCCGGACACAAAATCAAACTTGCAAAAGAAACCCCCAAATCCTAGGGTTTCAAATCGAATCAGACATAGAGATGGGAAGGCAAGTCATTGAAACAGACTCAAAGGTCTATTTCAGAGCCTCATGAGAAACAAAACAGATATGATAGCAGGTTTGAAACAACATGGAAAGAAAACAGATTTATTGCATGAAGAACATGTTTTAAGAAAAGCTCGGAACTTAAGCAAGTTCAGAAGAGAAGGAGTGATACAAACTTAAGAAGCAGTAGATGAAACATGCTTTGCAAAACTCGAACAAAGTCCAGTTAAGAAAATAAAATTACATAACTCCGTAGGAAACACATACAATAGAAATCATATAGGAAAACATAGCAGAGATAATGATGCGCGCCTAGTCTAGAGGCACAGTAAAAGGGATGTATAGAAGAATCAGGTATAGAAAGAAAAATAGAAGAAAAACATGTATGGTAGAAATGAGGACACACAAGCATAATATAGGCAAACACACATAAAGAAAAGAACAAGAAGAATCAGAAAGATGCTTTGAAAAACTTTCAGAAACCCTAGATTGAAGAAAAGCAATTTTGAAAGAAACATTTTGGGGAAAACATTTCAAACATCCAGTGGAGCACAAATATATCATAGATATTAAGAAAATAAACAGAGAAAACTTCGAATAGCTTAGGGTTTCGGAGAAAGCGTAGAAATGAGAAAGGCCTTAAGGAAAGTCATATCCTGAATCGAAGAGGTTAGGAAAGGCTCATAATGCTTGAATATGCCGGAGCAAAGGTCGGAGAGGCCCTGGAACCAACGATATGAGAAGATCTGAAAAAGATCCATCAAGGTCAGAATTTAAAAAATCAAACACCCAAGGTCTAATGGTGGAGAGGGGTGAGTATAAACCATCCATGGCCTAAGAAGCCATGGATTCCAATGAAAAGGCCGTGAAAGGTAGGAGGTGGGCTAAGGTTCCGAAGAACCTTGAGAGAGTTTTGAGAGACGAAGGGGTTCAAAGGTGGCGAATTAGGTGAAATGGGGAATTAGGGTGTAGTAGAGGGGTTAAAATAGGTAAGTGGGGATTTATGGCCGTTGATCACAATGATCATCGGCGTAGATAAAAAATAGGAACCGGGCGGATTTTTTAGTTAGGCCAGTGGTCGGGTTAAAATGAAATTGGGCTGGTCTAATTGGGGTTGGGATTGGGTCAATTTAAGGGCTAAAACTGAAATGAAATGGGGTTGTAATTCAAATAAAATGGGGCTAAATTATAAATAGCCAGTTTTTCCGTAAGAATAATTTTAAAAGTAAATTAAAAGTACTGATCCAGTTAATAATAAATAGATATTAATTATTGGAACTAATTTTACAATTATAAAATGTTATTAATCTTAAAATAGGTTTATTACTGCAATTATATGCAATTTAGTCTTTTAAGCATCAAATAAATTTATATAAATTTACAAAAATTACCTTAGCTATATTTTGAAATAAATATCGGAATAAATAAATTATTCACTAAAATTGATGATTTTGAGAATAATTATGGATTTTTGTACTGCTAAAATAGACAATAAAGATATTTTAAAAATTGGAAAAAATACTAAACACATGGTATGTATATGAAAAATACATAGGAAAAAATTGGGTATCAAAAGCTGCCCTTCTTTACCTGAAAAGGATGAAAGAGTTGTCGGGTAAAGATATGATGGTCAATTTGATCGGACGAAACGATTTGAAGAATTTTGACTAAGCTCTAGTTCCTGAGCTACCTACACATCCCTGGTCTTACAGGAATCAAAACATGTGTAGTTCAGGACCCGTCGGCGGGCTATGCCGATGAAGATGTTTTTATAAGAACGGATGCGATATTCAAGGTTGGAAAGGATGGTCAAATTCTAGTAGGTTGCGGGAACTGGAGCGAGATCGCTCCTGCTGAGACGGCCATTGCTAGCTAATTTACCTGTAAATGAGCAATACAACCATATATTTTGCATAAATTTAAAAGTGATACAAGTTCCTGTTGGACTATGAATGTTGTCTTTGGACGGTTAGGATGACATCCTCAGACCATGATGTTTTGGGCCATGAAGTGTATAATAAAGGATTCACAGGCTATGAAATTATGTTCTCGGGCAATGAGAATGATGTCTCCGAACCATGATGACTTTGAGTACTGCTATGCAAAAGATAAAATGGGGTCCTCAGGCCATGGCATGGCGTTATTGAGCTATGAAAATGGTGCCTCCGAACAATGATGCCTTCGGACAATTTGGCAATCTTTCAGCCCAGTAAATGCAGAAGGTGGCGATCTATCAGCCCATGAAATGCAGACAGTGGTTATCTTTCAGCCGATGCATGATTTAAATGAAGTGACAATATTTCAGCCATGAAAAAATGTAAATAAAATGGCGATCTTTCAGCCGATGTAGGATTAAATGAAGTGGCGATATTTCAGCCATAGAAAAATGTAAATAAACTTGCGATCTTTCAGCCAATGAATGATTTAAATGAAGTGGTGATATTTCAGTCGTGCAAGAAATGTAAATAAAAATGGCGATGTTTCAGCTGATGCAGGATTTGAATGAGTTGGCGATATTTTAGCTGTGCAAAAATGTGAATAAAATGGCGATCTTTCAGCCGATATAGGATTTATATGAAGTGGCAATATTTTAGCCGTGCAAGAAATGTAAATAAAAATGGCGATCTTTCGGCCGATGTAGGATTTAAAATTAAGTGGCGATATTTCATCCATCCAAGAAATGTAAATAAAATGGTGATATTTCAGCCGATGCAGATGGAGATAGAGCTTAACCTCGGAAGGCAGAAAGGTAGCCTTATACAATGCAAAAAAATGCAGATGAAGGTAGAGCTTAACCTCAGAAGGCATAAAGGTAGCCATATGCAATGTAGAAAAATGCAGATGGAGAGAGAGCTTAGTCTCGGAAAGAAGAATGGTAGCCTTATGCAATGCAGAAGATGTAGATGGAGACACAACTTAGTCTTGGAAGGTAGAATGGTAGCCTTATGCAATGCAAAAAAAATGCAGACGGAGGTAGAGCTTAACCTCGAAAGGCATAAAGGTAGCCTTATGTAATACAAGAAATGCAAATGGAGGTATACCTTAACCTCCGAAGGAAAAAAGGTAGCCTTATGCAATGCAAAAAAGTAAAAGGCGAATAGTAGTAAAAACTCTTAGCTGATGGCTTGATAGCTGATAGTTGATTGGGATATTGTAGCTGCTGGGGATGTTGTGTACGGATAGCAAATGCGAATAGGAGATGGTTCTGATGGTCGTATTCCTGAAAAGTATAAGTGTATAAATGTATTCGGTTATTTCCAACTTGGAATGTCTGCATCCAAAGAAAGAACCATGAGTTCTGTAGAGGGGAAAGATTAGTTCGTATCCTTGTGAACTTTTCCTATCCTTCTTGGCTCCGTTTTTAGTGATGTTGTGTACCATTGAGGTAGCATCGCTAAAAAAAGAAATCTTAATATGGACATGCATGATTTAGTAAAAATGTAACATAAATACATAATTGAAAATTGTTTTTCTTTAGCTGAACCGGAGATTGTGACGCGGTTCAAGACATTGCAACCTCTCTTGCTCCAGAATTTTGAGGGTCCTCTTCAAAATTCTGCCCCAGTTTACTGGGTTGATCTTCTAACAGCTGCTTGCGATGATCAGCTGAACTTACTTCGGAATTTTGAGGGTCCTCCTCAAAATTCTGCCCCAGTTTCCAATTGGGGGAGGGGAATGAAAATTAGGTCAGACGTAGTTCAAATAATTCCTTGATGTTGCGAAACCAAGGCTTTCCATCTGCCTCTTCATCTACATGAGCATAATGGGCTTGCTGATCATGAATCTTCACTGGAATAGGGTCTATAAAGTTCTTATCTGGATGCTAAATCATAGATGATAAGGTGGCCATTACGTCGGCAAACTCATTCTAGGCTCTAGGAACATGCTGGAGTTCTCTCTTTGTGAACCTCTTTCTCAACTCCTGTACATGATGCAGATATGAGAGTATCATAGAGTTCTTGGTTGCCCATTCTTCTCAAACCTGATGTATAATTAATCCGAATTTCCAATCACTAGAAACTCTTGGATGTTCATGTCGATGGCCATCTTGAGCCCTAAGATGCAGGCTTCGTACTCGGCCACATTTTTGGTACAGGGGAACCTTTGTTTGGCGAATACTGGATAGTCCTGGCCGGTTTCTGATACTAGGACTGCCCCTATGCCAACTCCCTTGAAATTTTTTGCTCCGTCAAAAAACATCCTCCAACCATCATAGGATTCTACAATGTCTTCTCCTACAAATGATACCTCCTAATCACGAAAATACGTCTCTAAGGGTTTGTATTCTCCATCCACAGGATTTTTTGCAAGGTGATATGCTAATTCCTTTGATTGCTCTCTAAGTCACATAGAAAATGTCGAATTCACTCAGCAAGATTTTGCACTTCTCCTGTTACATGAATCCAATTTTCATTTCATCCGGGAAAAGCCATCTTTTCTCAACAATGTCTTTGTCATTTGATCCAATAGCGTTCCTTTAGATAGGAACAAATTTGATAAATACTGATATGAGCTTCTGAAAGATGTAGTTTAATGGGTCCATTCTTGATATGAGATACGTAGTGTAAACACAGAAATAGTGCCTCAGCTTATGAGTACCCAAGTTAGAGCATAACAGGTGCGTTCCAATAGAGAATATCGGGCCTCATACGGGGTGTACTTCTTGCTTGACAATAGATAGACTGCTCTGTTCTCCCTGTTTCATCATGCTTCCCCAGAACACAACCAAACGCTCCATCTAGTACCACAAGGTAGAGTAACAGGAGTCTACCTGGCTCGAGCGGAACCAAGACCGGCAGTGTTGACAAGTACTCTTTGATTCTGTCTAAGTCCTTTTAGCAGTCATCAGTCCAGTTGGTAGAGACATCCTTCTTCAGTATCTTGAAGATTGGCTCACAGATGATAGTAGATTGTGCTATCAACCAGCTGATGTAGTTAAGTCTCCACAAGAAACTCATTACTTCTTTCTTGTTCTTTGGAAGTGGCAATTATTGAATAGCTTTGAGATTTGATGGATCAAATTCTATCCCTCGACGGCTCACAATGAAATCAAGCAATTTCCCAGCTGGAACACCGAATGCACATTTTTCGGGATTCAATTTCAGGTTGTATCTTCTTAGTCTATTGAACAATTTCCTTAAATCTTCCGTGTGATCAGCTGTTTTTTTGGACTTAATGATGACATCTTCTACATACACTTCGATCACCTTATGTATCATGTCATTAAAAATAGTGGTCATGGCCCTCATATAGGTGGCCCCTGCGTTCTTTAACCCAAACGACATCATCTTGTAGAAGTACATCCTCTACGACATGATGAGAGCTGTTTTCTCAGCATCCTCTTCATCGATCCATATCTGATGGTACCCAACAAAGCAATCAGCAAATGACTGCAGCTCATGCTTAGCGTAGTTGTCAGTCAAGATATGTATATTCGGCAAGGGGAAGTCGTCTTTTGGACTAGCTCGGTTTAGATCTCGGTAGTCGATGCAGACTCTGACTTTCCCATCCTTCTTCGGTACTTGCACAATATTTGCTAACCATGTTGGATATTCTACTACCCTGATAACCTCAGCTTTGACCTGCTTGGTGACCTTTTCTTTGATTTTCAAACTCACATCTGGCTTGAATTTTCTGAGCTTTTGTTTTACTAGCGGACATGCCGAATTAGTTAGCAATTTGTAAGCCACAATGGATATCCTTAGATCAGTCATGTCGTCGTATGACCAGGCAAATATGTCTTCATACTCTCTTAGAATTTTTGTATATTCTTTCTTTTTTGATGGTGACAAATGAATGACGATTCGTGTTTCTTTGATGTTTACTGTATCTCCCAGGTTGACATTCTCATTCTCGTCCAAGTTGCACTTAGGTTCATTCTCAAAATTCTCAACTTTTTTAACAATTTCTTCCAAGATATCATCTTCTTCCGAATCTTATGTCGGTTTGTTGCGTTGTCTCATTTCATGTCACAGTCATTGGTTCATCAATAGTAATGCTGTGTGAGTAAGGTAATGGGAAATAATAAGCAAAGAATTTATAAGAAACTCAAATACTTTAATAAATTCCATAAACGTTTTGAACATTGGAGCTCTTGCTTGCCAAAAAAGTAAATGCAAAAGGAAAATAAACTAGTAAAATAAAATGGTGTGTGGTGCTTTGTTCAGCCTTGCTACCTCGAGGCACGTCGTGATCTGGTGGTCCTGACGGTCCAGTTGTTGAGGTGTGCTCCTCGATTTACAGCATGTATAGAAGGGCCTTCCTCCCCCCTTCTTAAAAATGACACAACAGTCTATATCATCATCCTCCAAGAACAAGTTCCTCATTGCAGCTATTGCTTCCTCTTCTTCTGATTCATAGATGATTTCGACCGGTTGGAAAGTCTGCCCCAGACGATGTATCGGTTGCTCCAATGGATAGTAAGTACCGCACCAAGGTGGCGACCATTCCTTGAATTCTTTCCAGGTATACTCATATCCAATCCAAAGTTGGTGACATGCTTTCTGAGCTTGATGGGCTTCGCGATTCCATGAAGATTCTTGCCAAGTCCCTTGCCCGATTCATACCCGCTCAAGTTCAGTATGCTCTCAATTTTGTTTTCCCACTATTTATCTTTATCGAGGTTGTTGACTCACTCGATGTGGTGGTAAGTTTCCCCACCTATCTTTCTTCTTCCTCCAATTGCTGGAATGGTCTGGCGGCTATATATGGGATTGCTACCGTCACCATAAATGATCACCTCCTGGTGATTCCACGCAAATTTCACTGCCTAGTGTAGTGTTGATTCCAGGGCCCTGGCGGCATGAATCCATGGTCGTCCCAACAATAAATTGTAAGACGCTAGCATGCCTATCACTTGAAAATCAACATCAAACCAAGTAGGACCCATTTGCATATGTAAGCTAATTTCCCCAATAGTGGACCTTGAGGACCGTCGAAAGCCTTAACGTTGATGGCCCCATCCTTGATCTCATGCAGCCGTTTTCCTAATGTCTTGAGTGTTACCAATGGGAAAATATTGAGGCTGGACCCCCCATCGATCAAGATCCTGGTAATAAAATAATCTTCGCACTTCACAGTGATATACAATGTCTTGTTGTGACTCAATCCTTTCAGTGGTAGCTCATCCTCGTGGAATGTGATTTTGTGTCTCTCCAACACTTGACCGACCTTATTCGCCATTTATCCTCTAGTTATGTTGCTTGGTACATATGCCTCACTCAGCACCTTCAATAAGACATTTTTGTGTGCATCGAAACTCTGTAGGAAAGCCAAGATAGAGATTTGGGTCGGTGTTTTGTTCAGCTGGTCAATAATTGAGTATTCCTTTGCTTGTATCTTTCTCTAGAGATCATTGGGCCCGGTTTCAATGATGGCTTGTCGACTAGAGGTTTGTTTACTCGACTCAGCCAAGTGTTTCAGGGTATAAACCCTGTCGGTTCTTGTCATACCCAGTGCCACAACTGCTTCCCCAAACTTTGCTTTCCCCTTCCTTTTTGCGTCGGCTGTGTAGTCCCATGGTATGGCTTTTGTGTGGAATAATGTTATAACTATCATTGCTACTGGAATAGGCACCCTTTCCTTGGCAGATAATACAGCAACTTCAAAGGGCTTAGGCGCCTTTAGGGACCCAAACTCGACCTCAATTGGTGTTGGCGTCTTTGCAAAGGCTAGTGTTTCAAACTCAAGTGGTATGGACATGTTCACCTCAACATCCTCAGAAGGATGAACTTGAACTACAGTTGGATTAAGGGTAACTGTTGGTTTCTTCGGATATTCTCCTTCTGCGATCAGACCGATTGATCCTTTAGGATCCCAATCATCCTCTATTTTAATCATATGAACCCCCCCCCCCCCACTTTTGTGTACTGGTATAGGGTTATTGCATACATTCAGAGCTGGTTTCTTGGCCATGATGATCTTGTTGTCAATCAGAGCTTGGATGTTATCCTTTAGGGAGCGACATTCCTCGATGTTTTGCCCTTTCATGCCAGAATGATATGCACAAATTTTATTTGGGTTGACCCATTGGGAAGGATTTTCAAAGGTTATGGCAGGGATTGAGGTGACATGACCAGCAACTTTGAGTCTTTCATACAGCTGGTCGATTGGTTCAGCAATGGCGGTATACTGTTTGGGAGGTCTGTGGTCGAAATTTGGTCGATGTCTAGAAAAGTTTTGGCGAGTGGGAGGTGACTGATAGTGAGAGGGTTGAGTGTCGTAAGCTTGGTATACGTGTGCGGGTTGGGAATATCTGGGTGAAACTTGTGGGTATGTAGGAGGTGGAGGTGATTGATAGGTAGGTGGTGGAGTTTGATAGAATGGTGCGGGTGGTTGGAAATTTAGCGTGGGTTGATATGTAAGTGGAGATATTGGGAAGGTTTGGTATTTGACAGGTGATTTGGTTCTCTATGAAACCGTCCCTCTTTTTGGATGTACCACCGAACTGCAAAGCCTTGCTGGTAGCTTGCAAGGCTTCAAAGTTAGTAACCATACCACTCTTTATGCCTTCTTCAATCCTTTCTCCTTGCTTGATGATGTCAGAAAATTTATGGTTCTCGATCAGCATCCATCTTTCGTAGTATTGTGGATCCTGAGCCCGGAGAAAAAATTTGTTCATCTATTCTTCCCCTAAAGCAGGTCGAACCTTAGCAACCTCTGATCTCCAAAGAGTGGTATACTCACGGAATGTTTCTTTGGGTTTCTTCTTCAAATTCGTAATGTAAAACACGTCCGGTGTATTTTCCATGTTGAACTTGAACCTATATATGAAGTTGGATGCCAGACTAACCCAGTTTGACCACTTCTTTGTGTCCTGGCTGATGTACCAAGACAGAGCATCTCCTTTCAGGCTCTTCATGAAAAGCTTCATGCGGATCTCTCATCTTTTCCTTCTCTGACCAGCTTGTCACAGTATGTCCTCAAGTGAACCCTAGGATCCCTTATGACATCAAACATAACTTGGGAGGTTTGTACCCCTCGGATAATTCGACATCAGGCTGTATGCATAAATCTTCACAGTTTAGTCCCTCAATTCCTTTTTTACCTTCAACGCCTTGGATCCTGGTGGTCAGCTTCTTAAGTTCTTCAGCCAAATTTTTGATGAGCGAGTTATTGGACTGGGGTGTGCTTGAGATTGGTTGAGTAGGATGCAGCACAGTTTCCACATAGATGGGGGTGTTGTTTTGGTTGTGGCAGTGGTTATTTGTGGAGTTCAATGGTTCTGTGATGAGCAGCAGAGTGTTGTTGGAAGTGCAGCAAGTATTGCAATGGTGGTGAGGAGCAGGATGGTTTGGGACATTTTGTGGAGGTATGTGATTCTGAGTAAATTTTCGGGAGGCAAAGGAAAATGATAGACTTGTCAAATTTAAGACATAATCCAGTTCTTCCTGAAATTTCAACAGTTTCTGCTCGAGTTGGGATGCACTTTCTTTGGAGTCCTGAGTACCATGAGTGATTTCTACCAGTTCAACCAAGTTTTCCTTTTTGATGTTGCTCAAATCTTCCATCTTTCCCTTGTTCCTATTTCTGAAGGACTAGGAGGAGGAGTGGGTGGAGGGCCCTTGGATCTTGTGGAATACGATGACGATGCCAGAGTTCACGAACTAACCTTTAGGGAGGGGGGATAACAAAAGTAAAAACAAAAAGGTGACAAGTTAGTAAGTATTATAAGAAAAGATGTTGCAATATTTAAACACGTAGTGCAGGAAACATAAAGCGTGTTCTAATTTTAGGGGACCTCGATGCGCCTGAGGTAGGCCAAACGAGAAGTAAATTTGCAGAACTTGGATTACTAGATGCCTCATTTTATTGATAAGAAAATAAGACGAATCCCAAAATGACACTAAATAAAATGTCACTAGTGGCCATTACAGTTTCAAAGGAAAAGAAAACTCCTATCTATTTGGTCCTAGAAGGACCTTCCCCAAATTCTGCAGTGTTGGCTCCCTCGTACAGCTCTCCCAGCTCGCGCAGTCCTAGCAGCAAGTAGGCCCTAGCCAGATGTCCGCCTTTACTTCCTTTAGCAACTCAGAAATCTTCGACCCTCTTCAGAAACTTGTTTTCCTGTTCTACTATGCCTTGTTCCAAGAGGATCAGTCATCCGTTGGCGCTGACAGCCATATCCCTCCATTCACCAATTAGATTTGATTGGCTTCTTGTATTTCACAATGCTCATTTTCACATTCTTGCACCCTCTTGCGCAGTTGGTTGTATTTTACTTGTGCTTCAGCCCTTTCATCAATGATCATGTGACCTCGAACAAACCCAGGCTGACCCAAATCGTTGTGATTGTCTTCCAGCCAGCCTAAATAGTATGGGGTACAACTAGCATGGTAGCGATCTGGTTCGATGGTGTCTTTTCCTAAAACAATTTTGCAATGCGACATATGCTGAGCCTGGCACCTGTATGGACTATCGTCATCCTAGAAGTCAGCTCGGAAGTGACTCATCTTGTCGACCCTTAGTATAACCCGCTTCTTGTCCTCCTGTCTCATAACCCAGATAGGGACATATGGATAGGTCCCTCTCAAACTAATCAGTACCAGAAACGGTGCATCCCTAGATTAAATGATGAATTCTTTAGTAGGAAACCACTCGTACATCCATTGTACCCAGTCCTTAGTAAGATTATCAAAGTGTTCGACCCATTCTCTAGCATTTTCTGGTTGGGCAAACATGTTGGGCATGTAATTCATTCACTTTGGGTGACTAAAGGGGATATGATCATCCCAGTCTCTATGATGAATTTCCTGCCAGTACTCACACTTTTAAAGGTGTTCCATGAGCCATAATTGGAGCAGCAAATTACAACCCTCGAAATGCTTAGCTCCCTGTTGACACCTTTCTAGAGCTCGGTATATTTCTGCAACTATCATTGGCACAAGGCTGAATGGCTATCTGTTAATTCCTTCCATTAAGGTTCTGGTGACCATGGCTAGCATGGTATGTATTCTTGTTTTCTTCATTGGAAACACTATCATCCCCAAGAAACAGAACATGAAGACAAAGACCCTTCGATGGATGTATCCCAATGAGGTGAGGGCGAACTCGTTAGGGTAAGTACGGTAAGATTTGTTGTGACCATACCTTTCATACAAATAGTCAAAGGGAATGTATGACCCTTTAGACATGCCAAGTCGGAATTCTTCTTTAGACCCATCATTTTGAGAAAACCTCTACCCTTGTGATTTTTCAGCATTAGAAACGCTGGAGTTTCCCATGTTATCCCAGCTAGTCCTCCTATTTCCTTAAGAAAAGGTGTCATCTCAATGTCTCTAAAGTGAAATACCGACCTATCACAATCTCAAAATAGAGTTGCAACTTCTATGATTTTGTTGTTGGGTTGAATTTCTAGGAGAGAAGGAAGGTCTCCTAGATGTTTCCTCACAAGAGCTTGATCGCTGGGATGAAGATCTCCCCACCAACTCAGAAATTTGGGGTGAATGTTGGTGACCATTCCAAATCTGGGGACTTCGTGCCTTATTTTCTGCAAAACAATAGTGTAAGGCCCTTACCCCAGTCAGACTCGACTATTTAATATCAATAATTGGCATAGCAAGAATTTAGTTCTCCAAATAAATGCACAGAACATGATAAGGTTTGTTTGGGTTCCAGGGAAACCAGTATCTTAAAGAGTCATTATACGGACAACATAACTGTCTACGGCTAGGTTTGACCATGATTCATGCATATTTTTAAAGAGAAATGGTTTCTATGGGGTATTAAACTGATACCCTTGAGCGGACAACTCAAGAGGGAAAGACACAGAACCACCAACTACACCGTTAATCGACTGGTTTTACCGGAAATACGCCTTTGCCAAATTTAGGGGGTAATGATGTCGGAAGGACGCAACCACTCATTATAAGTGTTGCTACGGTATTTTGTTTGGCACGAGTGGAATATGATGTTGAGTGTAGAGTTACAAGGATTAAATAAGTTGTGATGTATTTGCACATTCATAAAGTAATAATTACAATAATTGCTCATAATTACAACAACATTAAAGGAAAGCGGTAAAAAAAAGCATTAAGAGAAAGAAAAGGAAACAAAGAGCCAGGTCAGTTTCGTAGTAGAAGAAAGAATAAATACTTAAAAACAAATAAAGACATGAAAAGAATCACAAAGTCACAAATAGCATGAAATGGTAAAAGCCTTAAATAAATCCCCAACAGAGTCGCCATGCCGTTGATGCCCCCTTTTTTCTCGCAAAATCGGGTTCATGACATTTGGGCGGACAACTCTTTTCCTTTGGGAATCGGTTTTGCAATTTAAAAGAGTCGCCACCTAATGATAAAGTGCATTAGGACATTAAGAAGGAATTTAACTATAAATAAGAAGGACTAGAGAATGGGGCTTGAAATTATCTTGAGGGGAAGGTGTTAGGCACCCCTCAAGATCCACTAGTGTGGTTGCCAGCCATGCTACAATTGTGACTTTGAATAAAAACAACAAATAAACAATCAAAGCATTGTAAATAGTGGGCACTTTCACATAATGGTCACAAATAAAAGAAGTACATGAGTTTTAAAGAGTGCAATAATTTAGAAGAAAGTAGTTCTATTATTAAGGAGAAGAAGCATAAATAAGGGGAATGGGTCAAGTAATCGATGCAAATAAATTGAACAAGAAGAAAAGGGGCGGAGGTTTTGAAAAAATAGTATTGAAAATCGGACAATTTAAAGAGAGATGTTTTGCATAATAGGTGCAAGTACTTGAAGTAAAAGAAGACGTTGAAGAACTGAAAACTAGGCAACTTTAAGATTCTGGAAAAAGGAAATAAACAAGTAAAAATGTAAAAGGGTCCTAGGTTCGTAAATAACATGGATCACCCCACACAAAACTTGGTACCCATTTATACACATGGTGTTATCGCGTGGTCATCATATCCATGTCTATCCTTTACCCACCCCGTTAAGGTATTAAACGCAGAATAGTGACGTTACTTATGCATGCTAGTACCCATCCCAACCCTAACAATGCCGAAGGAATTTCAGACTACTAATCCTAAAGGGAAGGATGATGTGGCTTTCCAGAGTTTTAAAAGGACAAAATTCTAGTGCGACAAACAAAAACACATAAAGCAGTTAAGGGGAAACACATAGCAGTTTAAAGGCTCAACCAGGCCTCCTAATTTAAAGAAGAAAATTGTTTAGCATGACTTACAGATACTGATTAGGTCTTTAGTTAAACTTAAAGGTTAAGGCGTGGCTGATTTATCACATATTGCTTATATGAGAAGTCTAAATTAGGCCTATCCCTAGTTGTAATTATCAAAGACTGATGCAGTTAATTAATTACCTAATGGCTTGCCTAGGTGAGACCTACATGCATAATATTTAATAATGCGAAGTATATTGATTTTTGAGAGAAAAGCTTCTGATTATATACAAACACAAATTTTGCAGATTTTAGATGACATTACTACTGATTTTAGACTTTTAGACGAAAGAGACGAATCAGATTCAACTGGATACTACTATAGGTACGATTTCTAAGCGTTGTTGGTTTTAAAAAAGATTATTGGGATGTAGGAATCTTATAGGCATGGTATGTAGGATGCAACTTGTTAATATTTTAACCTATTGACTATTTGCCTAATGACATATGTATATGAAGAAGTGCAGAAACTTATAGACATAATATCTACATGCAGAAGTACAGAAACTTATAGACATGATTTCTATATGCAGTGCAGAAATAACTTATAGACATGATTTCTAATGCAGTAATGTAACAACTTATAGGCATGATTTCTAATGAAATACGTAATTTATAGGCAGGATTTCTAATGTAGAAACATAAACTTATAAGCAGGATTTCTACATGAAGTGCATAGATGAAGAGCAGAATGAGATTTGCAGGAATAAATGCCTAAGAACATAATGTCTTCCCACATGCATACATGAGTGACCCTCTCCTTTTTCACTATACACCCCATAAGTTATTACAATTTATTACAGACCAAAAATAAAATTACATCCGAAATTAAACTACAACCAAGAAGCCTAATTTAGACTCAAGGTCTAAGATATGAGATGAACCAACTCCGAAGATCAGGATTTCCAAAGCCTTTCTCTTGTTTGGGATGTATCAAAGTTCCCAAGAGCCTCAAGGGGACCCCGGGCAATGCTTACACCCTAATACATTTTGCAAAATTAGATAGTGCAGTGTGGAAGAGCCAGCCCTCGAATGTCCAAGTTCAGAGGGAACTCAAAGTCCCAAAGCAAGGCTTGTAGGAGGGGGGATAAACATAGAATCTAAGACATAGTGCAAGTGCATAGATGGGGAGTTAGGGAAGGCCATGGAAGGCTGGTGGTCATGCCCAGCAATTAGAAGTGCTGGAACACCCCTGACCAGGTTGTTAGCCAAATTTGAGGAGTTAGGATCCATTGAGGATCAGGTTCAGACCTGAGCAACAATTTGGATGCTGTCAGGCCGTGAACTCTAACCCTAACACATAGAAGGGAGTAAGGGTATGAGGAAGTTCATAACCAACAACAGTTGCAAAAAGAGGGTAACCTATTCAATACAGAACACAAACAACAAAGTAGACAAGATGTTGGTAACTATTGTCACACCTCCTTTTTACACGACTACCCCGAAGGATGACATGTATATGGGTGTTTTTCCAATTAAAGGGACATTATTTGAAATGAGATTATTTATTTATTTAAGAGTTTCCACTTGGAATATGTTTGGATTTTGGTGTCCCAAGTCACCGGTTTATTTTGAATCCCTAATCGAGGTAATTTTTCGACTGCCCAATTGGAGTCTGCGAACCAGAAATTCTTGAGTAAGGAATTGTTTAGACCCGAGGGAAGGTGTTAGGCACCCCCGGATCCTGTGGTTCTAGCACGGTTTCTTAAAACTTTTATAAATGGCTATATCCCTGATTTTTATACATGTTCATGTTTATAGTGCAATTATTAACCGCTTTATTCATTTTAGGAATATTTGCAATGTTATTAAAACACGTCTCAAACCACGTCACATAAATGCACCTGGGTTCTCGACACATTTTAATATCGTTGAGACTTGGATTTGGGTCACATAAATGCGCACTCGAATTTAGGAAGATATTTTATTAAATACCGCGCCTATAGCAACCACGCATTTGAAAATTCGTGGAAGGCCGTAAAATTTGCTAAACAGCACCTCCAATTTTCTAGGCATTTTTTATTACATTTATGGAGACCACGTAGTGTATGATTATGTTATCGCAGCTCACTTAATTTTATAAAGGCTACCTAAAATGACTATTGTTTTCGATTATACGTGTATCTAAAATATGTCCTAATTATTTCACGTGAATGATACATTCAACAGGAGGTTTAGTACCTATACTTTTCAGCCTCATTCATTGTTGGTTTTATAATTTGGGCCTCCTTTGATATTGAGCCCAGGGAATGCATTTCTTCATATTTCTTAACTAATAGTAGTTTGGGCCTTCATTTGAGCCCAGTAATATTGGACTACAAGTCCATCATAGAGACTGATAACAACACGTCTATTTGGTATACTACAGCTGTTGACATTGTATAGCTGATCATTTTTAAAACATACTGATAATTATTTTATATTAACAAATTATTAAGCTATAACTCAGATTTGGATTTGGCATCTAAGGAAAGGAATTGATGTACTCATCGTTCAGAGTACATGTACAAACATCAAATTCCTATTTTTTTTACAGGCTAAATCATAAACATCAAGCAAATTATAGACTGAACTACTTTAAAACCACTAAACTTAAATAGATTAAAGTTATAGTCTAAGCACAATCCAGCATTATTACACATTTATGTATATTACAATACCAGAAATGCTTCTGAAATTAATAACATTTATAATATGACATCGATACATAAAAAAAACATCAGATCATCTTCATTATCAATATTGATCTCGAAAATGCACAGCTATGCTTTCCAGATTTGAGTGAAAATGATACCTGGAATTACAGCAGAAAAGAAGAACCTATGAGCAAAGTTAAGCGAGTAGCAAGCAAGCACAACAGCCAAATAACCAGTAAACCAAGGAACTCTGGAAGTTTGAGGAGCAAATGATGAAAACACAGATCTCTCTAACAGCTCTAAAATGCACATTCATCATCCATCTTCTACTTATTATGAACGGAATTTCGATTATTAAAGAGGACTCAACTAGAAAACCAAAATTGGAATGGATTACAGCTGAATATTATATGAAAGTGTGTCTTTATGTGTATCTATATTTAAAAAATTGCTCTCCAGCTCTAACCAAAGGATCCTCTTTTGAAAATGATCAGATGTTCCTTTTATAACTAAAGCCTTAGGGCAACCCAAAAGCTTTTTGTTTTCCTTTTAGTCCTTTATCCATTTTTAGTTTTGCCTAAATGATCCTTGATTTTCTAACTTGTGTAACAAGTTTTTGGGCAGAATTAACGAAAATTACACTTTGAACCTTCACTGGAATGTTCCAGGAGTTTGTTACAGGATTCTCTATGTTCAAATGCCCTTAATACCCCTGTCCCTTTTTCTTAATTACTGGCCTAAGTGTTTTTAACCCTGGTCCCTATCTATTTGGTCAGAAACTAACACTAGTTAACTGCTTCAGGTTATAAACCAAGATCAAATTCTGAATTGCAGACTATATTACGCAGAAGCAAACAACCAAGGGTTAAAATCAATGCAACACATAGATTCATGAAAATATCACAATGTGGACTTTAAATTACTCAAAACAAAGATGAAATTAATTATCACAACCTTC
The DNA here is from genome assembly GCA_034376525.1 of Nicotiana benthamiana. Taxonomy (NCBI): domain Eukaryota; kingdom Viridiplantae; phylum Streptophyta; class Magnoliopsida; order Solanales; family Solanaceae; genus Nicotiana; species Nicotiana benthamiana. The sequence continues at coordinate 143,449,114 of CM067337.1, read as the reverse complement.
AGAAGCACATGGATACTAATCGATTTAGGAATCAATAGAAATGAAAAATCAGAGCATGCTTATTCATGGACAATCATGAATTAATATTAAGTAGGTCATCCAATCTTAAAATTAAAGCATGTGGTGGAAATGAAGTCACTAGCCAGAAAAACCTAACAGATGAGTAAATCGGCATACATGCCTTTACCCAACAAAATCAAAGAAACGAAAGGAAGAACCAAAACAATTAGAAGAGGACCAAAAGAAATTATTCAGCAATTATAAGGAAGAAAAAATTAAAACACTCAGCAGAAAAGCAATTATAAGGAAGAATACAGGAAATTAAAGTAACTAAAAGATGAACAAAGGACATTAAACACAAGAAAGAAATTAAAAGACGGACAAAGGGAGTTAAAATGCTCAAAAAAGAACTAAGACAATTATAAGGAAGAATACAGGGAATTAAAGTAATGAAAAGATGAACAACGAAAATTAAACACTCAGAAGAGAACTAAGGAAACTTAGCATATTTAACAAATGCAAGTAAAGAAGATCAAGAGTAATTAGAAAAGAGAACTAGGAAAAGTATATGACTCTAGATGGAGACACATACTCAGAATTTTCAAAGATGAACAGATAGAAAAACATAATGAACTTGAACAAATGAAAATCAAAGAAGATAAAATTAGTTAGAACAAGAAAATACACAAAATAAAGCATTAAAATCAATTGAAATACAGGGAACTGAGCTTCTCTTTGCTTTGTAACCCTAAAATTAGGCTCTTCAAATCTCACAGTTCTTTGACCTCTTCTGAAAGGTCCTTTGGCCTTCTGAGGCCTTTGCTTTACTATTGGATAGGGGGAAAGGGTTCCAGGTGAGGGTCGATTGATTTTGAGACAGGGTGGGGTTTCAGATTAAATTTTTGGTCGTGTCTAGTTGCATTCGAGGGTCGTGGGTTGCAGGTTTGTGGATGGGGAGGGTGAGACGGTCACCAAGGACCAGTTTGAGGGGGGTACGATGCGTTTAGGGTTTGGGACCAATCTTCGATTTGATATTCGAAGAGGTCTGTTAGGATTCGAAGGATGAGACTAGATGGTTGGGAAGAGGGGAAATGGGCAGTTCAGGGGTATTATTTTGGGTCAGTTTGGGGTTGGTGTCACCTGAGACGGCTGAGCGGGCGACTCTTCTGTGAATATTCGATGAGTTGGGGAGGTATTTGAGGGGAACTAATGGTGGGAAGGGAAAGAGGAGGTTGAGAAGGTCTAGTGGTGTAAATCTGGGGACATTTGGTGGCCTGATGCCGGTGTGGCCATTTCCGGCGGCGGTGTTGCGGTGGTTGAGGGGTGGTGAACGTTGGATTGACGGCGACTGAGGGGTGGTGTTACACCGGTGTAATTAGGTACGAGGATGGTGAGTATTTGTATCTGAATATACACAAGTGTTAGGACACTTATTTAAGACTTGGGGAAGGGGCTTCAGGACCATTGGATTGGTTGTGATTAACGGTTGAGATGGACTACCCCAAAACGATGTCGTTTTGGGGCGTCTCTTTTGCGGACTGGGTCAGAGACGAGGAATTGGCTGGGTTTTGGGTAATTTGACCGGATATAGTGTTTTGGGCCACCCAAGCTTGGCCCAATTTTGGCCAGCCTGGGTTAATTATTTAAATCCTATCTATTTTTGCTTTTTCTTATTTATTTATTTCCTAATTTTATTTTAAAATTCCTAATTAGGCTAAATCACACTAATAACTACCTAATGTGCAAAATTGATCAAAAAATGCAAAAAATAAAAATTAACCATACAATGCTAAACAATAAAATGCCAAAATAATTACTTAATTTTTTGTGATTTTATATTTTGCAAAATAAACCTTAATTACCAATTAATTTAACAAAAATATGTGAAATTAAATCCTAAATGCTTATGTATTTTTTATATTTTTATGATTTATCATGCATGCATCAATGAAAACACACAGTGACATGCACAATTAAATCCTAAAAAATAAATAATAAAAAGGAACAATCCTAAGTTTGAGAATTCTGTAGGAGTAATTTCAACGAGGCAAAAATCACATGCTCACACAACTGTAAATTAAACACATAGGGATGAGGCTGAAATGGAGATCGTCCAACATTATGTTCCAGCACTGCCCTTGGATTAATCAACCAAGTAGAAGTTTGAAAATCAAAATCAAGACATACCAGTTTCAGGAAATAAGAAGAGAAAAGGCAGAAGTCTTGTAAACCAAATTGCAAGCAAACAGTCCAAGAACTCTCAGAAGAGAGTAGAGTATTGAAAGAGTATTGTGTGTGTAAAATATCGAATTCTAAGTGTTCAATAAGTGATGTATTTAAGTGAAGGTAATGTCAGTTGAAGGTGTCACTGCAGAAGGGTCGTACCCCTTTTATAGTGCAGAAAACTAGTAAGAAAAGGTAAGGGAATAGTTTTGCAATCAATCACATAGAGTCTCCCTTCAGTTAAGGGATTCTGATTTCAAACGGGTAGAAGACAATTAAGGAAAGAATTTGATTAAAATCTTTTCCAAAGTAATACAAGGAGGGTAAATACATAAGAGTAATTTAAGGCGATAGTTCAGTAGTACACGGTTTGTGAAAAATAAGAAAAGGGAATCAAATAAACATCCAGTAAAATTAAAACTGCACGATGTATTCGAATGAACCAAGTCAAGAAAAGGTAAAGAAGGTTCAATTAACGAAATATCAGTAATAATCAGTCAAACCTAGTTACAAGGAATTTGAAATCAATTAGTAGTTGTCAAAACTCTTTTGAAAGAAGAATTTCTCATATATAAAGCACACAAATATCAAACAAAAGGAGTTGTCATGCTAATGAGAAAAAGACAAGCATGGAATGGTTCAGAGTCATAAGCAAAGAGCTTCAAATTCAATTGACAATACTTAGAATGAGTCTGATAGTCTAGGGTTCCAAAGTAGAACTCCAACCCGGACATAAACCAAACTTCCTAAAGAAACCCCCGAATCTTACGGTTTCAAATCGAATCAGATATGGAGATGAGAAGGCAAGTCATTGAAATAGACTCAAAGGTCTATTTCAGAGCCTCATGAGAAACAAAACAGATATGATAGCAAGTTTGAAATAACAAGAAAAAAAAACAGATTTAAAGCATGAAGAAAATATTTGAAGAAAAGCTCGGAACTTAAGCAAGTTCAGAAGAGAAAGAGTCATACAAACTTAAGAAGGAGTAGATGAAACATGCTTAGCAAAACTCGAACAAAGTACAGTAAAGCAAAAAAAATTTAAAAACTCAACAGGAAATACATATAATAGAAATCATATAGGAAAACATAGCGGAGATAATAATGCGAGCCTAGTCTAGAGGCACAGTAAAATACAGATGTATAGAAGAATCAGGTATAGAAAGAAAAATAGAAGAACAACATGTGTGGTAGAAAAGAGGACACACAAGCATAATATTGGCAAACACACATATAGAAAAGAACAGGAAGAATCAGAAAGATGCTTTGAAAAACTTTCAAAAATCGTAGATTGAAGAAAAGCAATTTCGAAAGAAAAGTCTTTGGGGAAAACATTTTAAACATCCAGTAGAGCACAAATATATCACAGATCTTAAGAAAACAAACAGAGAAAACCTCGAATAGCTTAGGCTTTCGAAGAAACCCTAGAAATTAGAAAGGCCTTTAGGAAAGTCAGATCCTGAGTCGAAGAGGTAAGGAAAGGCTCATAATGCTTGAATATGCCGGAGCAAAAGCCAGAGATGCCTTGGAACCAACGACCTAAGAAGATCTTAAGAACAACTATTGAGGTCAAACTTTAAAAACTTGAACACCCAAGGTAATGGTGGAGAAGGGTGAGTATAGACCATCCATGGCCTACGAAGCCATGGATTTCAGTGAAAAAGGTAGTGAAAAAGGTAGGAGATGGGCTAGGGTTCCGAAGAACCTTGAGAATGTTTTGTGAGACGAAGGGCTTCAAAGGCGGCATATTAGATGAAATGGGGAACTAAGGTGTAGTTGAGGGGTTAAAAAAGGTAATGGGGATTTATGACCGTTGATCAAAATGATCAACGGCCTAGATAAAAAATAGGAACTAGGCGGATTTTTTAATTGGGCCGGTGGCCGGGTAAATTTAAGGGCTAAAATTGAAATGAAGTGGGGCTAAATGTTAAATAGCCATATTTTTTCTTTTGTTTTATAAAAATAGTAAAAATAATTTTAAAAGCAAATTAAAAGTAATGAGCCAATTAATAATAATAGATATTAATTTAAAATACTTGAATTAATTTTGCAATTATAAAATGTTAGTAATCTTAATATAGGTTGTAACTGCAATTATATGCAATTTAGTCTTTTAAATATCAAATAAATTTGTAAAAGATTTACAAAAATTTCCTTAGCTATATTTTGGTATAAATATGGAAATAAATAAATTATTCACCAAAAGTGATAATTTTGGGAATAATTATGGATTTTTGTACTGCTAAAAAGATAGTAAATGGATTTTATAAATCTTTAAAAATTGGAAAAAAAAAAACTAAATCACTTGGGTATGCTTATATATGCATATGTATGTTATTTTTGAAAGTATTTTTGAATACATAGGGAAAAATTGGATACCAACACTATGTTCTCAAAGGTAATACACAAGCAGCGAAAGACCCTAATGAGGGAAAGCTAGGAACAAACTAGGACAAGCTGTACAAAATCACGGCAGCAACAAACAAAGGAGAATTCCAGTTTGAAACAATGGAAGGAAAAAACCGTCAAAATAATTGGAATGTCGCCCATCTCAAATATATCCACTTCTAAAAAGTGGTTCCACCTAAGTAGTACTCTTTTTCCCTCACCCGGATTTTTTCCCATCGGGTTTTCTCGGTGAGGTTTTTAATGAGGCGGCAAGGTTGACGTCTTGAGGTCCAAAGTGTTGTTCATTACCCCGCCCGTTGATATGATCTCTAAGACGAGTAATGAAGGGACTGGGTATATATAGCCAAATCTCCATTGTATGTACAAAGTCCACGTATTTTCCTATAGGAATATAATCAAACCTCCACTGTATGAATGAAACTAACATCTACGATACTCTAACAAATAGAATACAGCACTACCTTCACAATGGATACTACTTCGATGCCAGCTCGAAAGAAACATCCCAATGGCTATGACCATTGTCAAAGATACGAGTTCAACATCACTCAAACTACGACGAGATACTACTTCAACTCCAGCTCAAAAGTAACATCCCAATCGCCACACCTCCTTTTTGTCTACCACAACCTAGTGAAGGGTATAGATAAGGGAGTTTTTCCAATTAAAGGACAATCAAAATGAGATTCAATTATTTAAGAGAATTTCAGAGTCGCAACTTGGGAGATTTATGGTGTCCCAAGTCACCGGTTAGAATCCCGAATCGAGGAAAAAATGACGTTGTTTAACAGTCCGCGAACCAGAAATCTGGATAAGGAATTCTATTAACCCGTGAGAAGGTGTTAGGCATTCCCGGGTTCCATGGTTCTAGCACGATTGCTCAATTATTATATTTGGCTTGAATTACTTGCTTTTATAAAATTATAGACCTATGTGCATTTTTAATCTTTTAACCAATTTTATTATTATTTTTTAAAGAAAATTGCAGCGTCGTTAAAACATATCTGGAACCACGTCACATAAATGCATCCGTGGTTCTTGTCACATTCCAACTTCGCTGGGATTTTTGGATTTGGGTCACATAAATGCGCATCCACATTTAAGGAGATAAAACTATTAAAGACGTGCCTAAAAGCAACTATCGCGTTATTATCTTTGCTGGAAGCCATGGAATTCGTTAAGCGGCATGTCCCAAATCTCTAAGTATTTTAATATGAACATTTCACGAGGGCCACACGAGTTAGGGGTTTCGTTTGGAGTGGCACACCTAGTTCTTATTTTAAAAGGCCATTCCTAAAACGAGCTACTAAAGTCTTCTATTAGATTCGTCTCTACTTGGACCTAAGACATGGATACTACGTTATTTAAAAGGTCAAAACTGATGCTGAACCTGAACAAGTCTACTATGCATTTTTCCAAATTTTGTTTAACTATGCTTCAAAATCAGGGCCTAATCATAAGCCCAAGACTTCATTCTACAAAGAAGGGACTGACCGGGCTTACAACAGATGTCAATAGCCCAAATAAGTTGCTAAAACATAGACCAGTGTTGAGCAAATTAACAGAGCTACCCGCTATACATGAAATATTGAACTTGAGTGGCCTATGTACTAACACATCAAGCTGTTTGCACAATTTCAGGACTCAAATACTAAAATGACACTAAAATCAGCATATGAACTCTATTGCTACTGTAGAACCAATTTCAAAATACATAACACATGGCTTTGAGCAAACCAAATTAATTTGGTAGAATTTACTATTAAACAGCTATGCATACATGTTCAGCAAGAGGTAAAACAATCTAGATTTACTGATCATGCACACTAATGGAATGAAAGTCACAATTAGAAAGTAAGAGTCCATATAGTTCATATATATAGTCCTATTACAACTAATGTTGGGCACTACTGCTATTCAATTCTTATATAAATTACAAACATGAATGGAAGTCAAACATAAATTAACAGGGATAAAGTAAATTGTCATCCAGTGGGGTAAATAAGGTTGTTGGTCTGAATCTTTACACATTAAAGATGAGGAATACCTGGTAACCACATACAAAGAGGAATAAGGAGTCAACAACAAGTTCTAGAAATCACCAGCCAAATATGCAAACCACATAGCAGTAATAACCATCTCCAAATAGACTAGGGCGCACACAACCTTGAAAATAATTCAAACCACTTGGAAATATACTCAGGAATCCCAGAAATACCCAAACCTAAATTATTTGATGCAAACAACCCAGAAACCAGATCAAAATACCCTAAACCCAGCTGGACCTTTAATGAAACACTGTTTTTCTGATTTTCTGCTGATCTTAGAGTCTTAAATGCTCAAGTTTTTATAAGGAACGACTCTCAAATGTTCAAACTAAAATAATATTTTTTGATTTTTATTATAATTGCAGGAATTGAAAGATTAATTTTCTGGCCATTGTTCGAAATTTTTATAAATTTTTTCAGACTATCTAACTCCCTCCCTTTGAATGAATTGGGGTCCCTTTTATAGCCAAAGGCTAGGGTAACCCTTTTCATTTCAATTTAACTACTAGTCCCTCTTTTGATTTTTATATTTTACCTACTTAGTCCTTCATTTCTTGACTTGTTTCCTAAGTTACTACGCTGAACTACTGATTTTTAAACTAAGCTACCCTTCTAGAGGGGTCTAAAAGATTCTAGCATTGCTTCTTACTTGTAGGATACTTATACTACCCTTGTTTTATTCCTAAAACTACCAAAGCTAAGTTAAAACCCTATACTACCCCTTTAATACTTAAATTAATGTTTCATTCAATTAAGACTCATGATCAATTACTAGCTAACCAACAATTATAACCAACTCCTAATTACATGTGAACTATTAATCAGGAATAAACAACAATTAAACTCAGAAATTAAGACACTACTCAATCGAAAATTCAAATTAAATACTGAAATTAAAAGAAAAACATGGAAGGCTATAGTTATCATGCTATTAACAAAATTGAAGAATGTCAGAATTGAAAATTGGAAGCTACTATGCTGAACTTCAAACTAAAAAAAGCAAAAGCAAAAAATAAAAGAAACCAAAACAAAACAAATTGAAGCATCTCAGAGCTTGGTCCTTGAAACATTATGGATAACTAAAATTCACAATCAAAGTATAAAAATATTTAGGACCCCTAAAACTATCAACTAAACAATGAGTCGTCCACACAATATCAAACAGAAACGAATAGAAGAAAAGGGAAAAAAGAAAAACGAACTTACTACTTAGTCTTCAATTAGACTCGATTGAATTCAATTTGAGCCTCCAAGCAGAGTCACAGGTTTTTTTTTTGCCAAAACAAACATGCGACTCTGTTTTGAAACTCAAACGACCTTAAAAGATCAACCTCAAAAATTAGGTCAGACCTCAAATTGAAAATTCAACACTTTTCAGAGTTATTTGACAGGAGTTAGACTTGTTTTTGGGTAGAGGAGGCCAAGGGGGAGGGGTGGTGTTAATTTGGAGGCCAATGGTAACCAGTCGCCGCCGTGAATGGCAGAGCTGCTAAATTCAAATGAATATTCGGCAAATCTTGGTGGGTTTTGAGGGATGATCTTATGGGGTTGGAAAGAGGGAATCATGGGGATTCTGAGGTATAATTGAGGGGTCCATCGAAGTTACGCTACTGCTGGCGGCGATTTCTAGCCGGCGACGAGCGGTGGTGATACGGCGGGGGCAGGGTGGAGGTGAGGCGATGTTACACCAGCCAATTTAGGGTTCATTCTTGGAAAGGGTACGAGGATAGACTGGTAGGGGGGTCATTTTGACATTTAAATAGGGTAATCAACCCTTGCATCTTGACCGTTTGGTCAAGATTTATCAACGGCTCAGATGCCTTGATGAAAAACAATGTCGTTTCATTCTGGGACTTTTGGATCGGGCAGGTGTTGGGTCTGGTTCAATTTTTAGTGAGTTTGGGGTTTTGGGCTGAACTTTGTTGCAAGAAATGGCTCAAAATTGGTTTTTCAACAAAGCCAATATACATAATCATTTATTCTCTTTTTGTTTATTTTGTTTTTTATTATTATTTTTTCATATTTTCGGTAACAAATAAAAAAAGAAATACCACAAACATATTTAAAATAAAGTAAACTAAATAAACTACTACAATTTCCTAACTTCTAAATTACAAGGAAAATTAACCATTTTTGTCATTTTCAATTTTAACTAATTAACCTAAAGAAAATGTAAAATTCTAATCCTATGCAAACATGCCATTTTTTATATTTTTATGAATTATATTAATTAAAACGTATAATATGCAAATAAACACAAAATTATGCAATTAATTCCTGAACTTCAAATAATAAAAGAAAGACGCAAATAAACACAAAATCACACAGTTGATTCCTAAAAATTCAAATAATAAAAGAAAAAATCCTAATTTAATGAATTTAATGGGAACATGTCAAGCGAGGCAAAAATCACGTGCTCACAGCTGCCCCTCTTTGCTCGAAGACACGAAGGGTTTCTGGGCAAATATAATTGAGCAACTAAGAGATTTTTGCCCGCCGTGCATTCCATGAGAAGCATTTTGAAAACTGTCTGACCGAACCCTGCTTCAAAGGTTGCCTACATATCCTTGGCTATAAAGGAATCAGGTTAGTGTAGTTCTGGAGTGTTTGGTAGCTGGGTCTACCTTGAGCTATGATTTTACTGCTGATGTTGTTGTTACTGCTTGTTGACCTCCTTATTACACCTCATGAAAAATAAAAGAAACTAGACTAAGCTATAAACTACGAAAAGCCAGTCTCGAGTCTCTACTGCATGGGGTAGCAGACGGGCTACCAAATCCCTTATACATGCAATAGGGTGGGGTGGATGCCCCATAGCTGCAAACGAGAATCAAACAAACACTATGGTGAATGAAGAATAAAAGAAAGAGTAAAACAAGTGACGACACTTATGATTCTCGTTCCATCGCTCGGGGAACCTAGCGGGGTCAGACAAGATGTGTTCAATTCTGACGAAGAAGTACTTGTGCCAAAATTTTGTGACTCGCACGGTCGTCGGTCCCAACCACCAACCCTTTTATCCCATGGTGCCTCAAATGCACCATACTACCTCTATGAAAGATGGGCGAAAACAAGTGCAGAAGGTAGTGAACGGTAACCTCGCACCTCGCTAACTCCGTGTATTTTGTCAACAAGATAAGTATTTTAAGTGTGTACGGGGAAAGTTGTGCCAGACAAACCTGATAGAATCAACAAAACTCTTCCGTTAATAGAAGAAGGGGTAAGGAATGACAGATCACAAAGAGGTACTCATAAAAAGCACAATACCCAAGCCTATGGACTTCCATAAAGTCCCTTCTTGTTGGAACCATATCAACATGAGAAGGAATATTATATTTTGCACGAAGAGCATCGACATGAACTTGCTCAGTTTCAGAGAACACATGGATATGAGTAGGAGGAGGATCCTTAAGAAAGTCGCTCCGAGATGTAGGGTGTCTCGGCAGCAACTCCTCCATAGTGGGAAAGCTATCCCCCTCCTCCGTAATCATTTCCTCACTGCTAGAGGGGAGCGCCATGGAAAACAGAGTTGCATCAGGAACCCCTTCATGAGATCAATGTGTTCTAGGCATCTCTTCGGTGGAAAATATATTAAAATAACAAGAGTAAGCTAAGAACGAAGAATGGGAGAGGAGGAAGCAAAGAAATTGTTGGAGCAAACACGGGAGAGATAAGAAAGAATAACCAAAGACGAAATGGCCAAGAGTTTTTGAAAAAACAAACCCTTAACCTATTTATAGGATTGGTGGTGCCAGAATCGAAGCGGAATTTTGCAGAATGACATCGAAATCGAAGAGACAAGCCTTCAGCCACAGTCTCGAAAATACGCATAATGATGACGCACATGGAAATGACGTCATTTCCCAATAAGATACACCACCCAGGGTCTTGTTGAGCACGCTATTGTTGGCCAAGCCATGACACCTCGTGAAAGCAAGTTTCTCCACAGGAGTGGGCGGTGTCGCTTATCAAGGACACACCAAGTTGCAACCTTGACAAGCTGGAGGGACTTACTGTATGGGTTCAAATTTGGATGACCACAGCTATTTGAAAAGAACGACAAAAGAAGATATCTTCATAGCTCGACGTCCTGTAGAGGATAATAGACGGCGTACAGAGGACGAATGACTTTTACAGTAATGTATGCCCAACAGGGGGCACTAGAAATATACTCTCGAATATTCTTTATGTTATGCTTTTTAGGGTTTAGAAGGGGTTTATCCCTTGTATATAGTGATGAAAAATCCTTGTGAAGGGGGATGTTTGGCTTCTTTGGCTAAGAACATCAATTGTAACACATTTCTATATTAAAGATTGGCATTTTTAATGTTCGATCGCTTACTTTCACAAGATCAAGAAATATTACCTATTGTTCATCTTTTATACCTTTTGTTCTAGAGTTTATTATGCTTAGCTAATATTTACCCCTATTTTCATTAATTAATTTATCCAAAAAGGTTCTAATATCTTTTGAGTCAAACAGGTGGGTTGGTGGGGAATGGAAAAAGTGTTTTGGAAAATATTTTTCCTTTTTCTGATAGGGAAAATATTTTCCTCCAATTGGAGGAAAATAAGGTCATAAGGAAAGTATTTTCAAAGTATTTAAATCAACCAAATATGAAAAAATTAAAAATTATATTCCGAATAATATTTTCCTTTCATACCAAACACACCCTAAGTATTACATGCAAATATCTATATAGGGATAAAACAAATTTGACCTCTTCTAACTCACTTTTAAGACAAGAGGGGTTGCTCTGATGGTAAGCAACCCCCACTTCCAATCGAGAGGTTGTGAGTTCGAGTCTTCCCAAGAGTAATGTGAGAAATTCTTGGAGGGAAGGATGTCGGGGGTTTATTTGGAAACAGCCTCTCTACCCAAGGATAGGGGTAAGATCTACGTACACACTACCATTTTCAGACCCTACTAAATGAGATTATATTGGATTGTTTGTTTACGTTAACTCACTTTTAAATGACGAAAAAGAAGCTAATTAACTAGGCTCAGTTCTTCTCATTGCCACCCAAAGTTTTGGGGAAAGGAAATAATGACATAGGAGTTTGGGAGATGGTCACAGAGGGTCAAATAAGGAGGCAAGACCAAATGACATTGGAGGAAGTTTGCTATTCGATTTATACAAATTACTAATATTGTTAATTTATTGTCAATCTTAGAGAAGTGTAAAAAATTCCCCTCATAAATAGAAAAGTATATAAAACCCTTTGGTTTGACGTGAGAGTAAGTTTCTCGATTTAGTCTCCCTCTGTTTGCTTGCAAGTATTTCACTTTTCCAATACGTTTGCCTATATTATAATAGCCATAAACCATAATAGTTTGTTTGGTTGTTACATATTATTTCATAACATATTATAACGTATTGTATTATATTATATAATTTAATAAAGATAAGATTTAGATAGATTGTATTGTTTGTCACTTTTTATGATATGACGCACGAGTAGTGAAGAATAAATTTACAATATTATAAAAAAATGATGATACAAAATATAATTATTATATAAAAAATAGGATGAATGATAAAATAAAATTATTTAAGGGCGAGATTGAGAGAAAAAGACAAGATAACGACACAACCACACCAGATCATTCGCTATATAAAATAAAATATTTCGTCGTTATGTAACAACAAATTTAATAATATGATACAATAAAATTTAAGTAACAATCAAAATAAATATAATATTTAAAATAATAATATGATACAATGTAATAGCAACAACCATCCAGACAAGCTGAAATTCAACTCTTTGGTTTGAATGAACTTTACAAACCCCTCAAGTTTTTCTCCACTTAATTAGCTTTTGGTATTACATTACAAATATAGTATAAGTAACGCACGTTCAATCTATGAAAGCTTACTAATCACTAAACATGGTAAATGGATTTCATTTTTAGACTCATTTCTATATATATATATATAGAGAGACATATTTGAAGCAATTATCCGATGTCATCAATTACGTCCATATCCCTATACGTCCCAAGCAACAAAACAGGGATACATCAGAATTCAGAGATTTGAATGCGCAATGAGGGGTCCAATAGCAACTTTTGTTGCCCATACCCACTTGATTAATTTCAAGTCCCACCAAAGTATTCAAATTTACAAAATATAAAAATAAAAAATAATTCTGTGTTAGATCCTGCCGACCAAATCTTGAATTTGTTGATGAACTGCCAAGACACTACTTCCAACTATACAGTATGGTTCCAGACCCTAGACTAATAAATACTATACAACTACAAGTAGAGGCCAATTGAAGATGTTTTTAAAAAAAATAAAAATAATTTGGTGTAAGAAATCACTCCACGTACTATTTGAGAGACGTGGACGTAGAATTAATATATATACTATATATAAAATTTAAGCCGAAGATATAGTAGGTACATTCTGTCAGACAACATGTAACATATGTACCTGAGAGTTTAGGTTAAGCTCAATGGGCGGAGCCCGTTGAAGTCAATGTAAGTGAAATTTAACAATTTACGTACATATAAAAAATTTATTTTTACCTTATTTCTACCGGGTAATGTAGCTACGCCCTTAAGCTGCCTCTGGGAAGAACATTAACGATATAAAGAATATTGGAAAATATTCAGGGTCCGAGGTACAAATAGAGTTATGGTTAAGCCGATTAGTAGTTTTTATATAAACAACGTATTTAGTATTTAAATTTTTTTAAATATATATAAATATTAAAATTACAACTTAATTACTAACCTTCGAAATCATTATTCTAAACTTTAAAATTTATAAAGTTAAAATTCTGACTTCACCTCTGAAATACTAAAACATAAGAATGCTTGCGGGTTCATTTTTATGCTGCTCTGAATCAATAGAATACATTATGTTCTTTTATGTAAATTGTATCAAACCAGAGAGGGATCCGGTATTATCTGCCATTTTACTTAACTATAATTAATTAGTAAGTATATCATAGGTGGGTACATATGTAACAATGCAGTTGGTCGTTTTGAGTATTTGTACTTTGCTCGGTGATTTAGAACAAAATTTTGTATTTCGAAGCCTTTAGAGCTTCATCCTAGCCTTCATTGACTTGCATGCGCAGTCCGGTTATTGACCCACGAGGCTTATATGCTAAAAAAACTGATAAAAATAAGAATTTTTGCCTAAAAAGTTAATTTTAGTTGACTTCGGTTAACGTTTTGAGTAAATGGACCCAGACCCATATTATGACGATCCCGTTGGGTCTGTATTAAAATGTGGGATCTGGACGTATGCCCTGAATCGAATCCCGAGGTCCCTGGCTTGAGTTACGAATTTTTGTTGAAAATTAAAAGTCTGAAAAATCTGATGTTTTTAAGAATTGATTGAATGTTTGGCATTGTTGATACCGGGTCCATATTTTGATTTCGGAGCCTTGTACAGGTCCAAAATAAGATTTTGACTTATGTGTGAAATTTGGTGGGAATCAGAGTCAGTTTGACGTGATTCGGATGTCCGATGGACAAAATAGAGATTTCAAAGCTTTTTTGAAAACTTCTTTTGATTTGATGTCCAATTCGTAGTTCTAGGTGTTATTTTAGCGGTTTGATCATGCAAACTAGTTTGTATGATGTTTTTAGACTGGTGCGCACTTTTGGTTTGGAGTCCCGAGGGGCTTGTGTGAATTTTTGGATCATTGGTTGAGAGACTAGTAAAGTTAAGAAATTTGGGAGTTTGGCCATGGTCAATATCGGGTTAAAACGACCTTTTTCAGTATTCTGAGTGCGCGAGTAGGTCCATAGCATGTTTTGTGATTGAAATTCAGATATGGTTTGTATCCAGGAGGTTCTAGATGAGTTTCAGAGTGGTTTTGAATCTTTTCAGAGAAGTTTGAGTTTTGCTGGTTTCTAGTGCAACACTGTCCATTCGTAATTGCGAATATTTTAAGACAATTTCGAAAATACTGTTCATTCGCAATTGTGAACCTTATATGGCAATTATAACTGTTCCTCCACAATTGCCAACTATTTATGGCAATTGCGAAAATACTATTCAGTTGCAAATGCGAAGTTTTGTTCGCAAATGCGACATCTGCAGCCTATTAAGTGTTGAGAATTCTGAGTTTTTGCTTCATTTTTTATAGTTTTGAACCCTATCTTCGAGGTGTGGCAATTTTGAAAGGGGATTTTCATACCAAAATATTGGGTAAGTATCGTTAATCAATTTCCAACAATATTTCATGATTTTATACAAGATTTAATATCAAGTTCATGAGAAATCTATGAAAAAATTGGAGATTTTGTCAAAGTTTTAAAAAATAAAAATTTAGGATTTGATAGCCGAATAGGACTCAGATTTAAAAACAAAGCACATATTTGAACTCGTGAGAGCATGGGTAGTCAAAACCTATCCTTGGACCCGAGGTTTTGACCGGGCGGGCCCAGAATTTGACTTTTGTTAACTTTTTTAGAAATTGAATAAAAATCATAGCTTCATTAATTGAAGTTGTCTTCTCTTGAATTGTATGATGTATTCAAGTCGTCATTGGCTAGACTGAGTCGAGTGGGGGCGAATTTGAAGAGGAAAAGGCTAAGTTGAGTATTGTGTTAGCCGACTCGAGGTAAATGTTTTGCCTAACTTTGTTGAGGGAATTTTACCTCATATTTGCCATTGTTTGCTACACGCGTAGGTGATACATATATGAGGTTACGATCGTATATGTATGTGCCAGGGTTTATCATGCTCGGGTGTAGGTTGTGCTATAATTGTGTCTTGTAGAATTACATAACTTCCTCGCTTCATGCCTACTAGATTTACCGATACTAAGAACTTAGTATTTATATGTTAGTAATTAACACTTAGCCTAATATAACTTGATCAAATTTGATATAATTATAAGAATACATAGATATGTCTAGTTCGATCATCCCTATGCAAAATCATTTCTACATTGCTACGGCCGATAGTTTGAGAAGCTAGATTTTATACTTGTGTGATAAATGGTGTGATTTGTGGAAGTACTTGAATTATATGGCCCTTGAGGGTTCATTGAATCATTGTTGACTTGTAAAGCAGTGATTGATATTTTTTATGGAATATACGTTGAACACTCTCCTCGATGTTATATATACTTCATACATTGCCATTTTATTGATATTCATATGCTTGGTAAGGAAGAGTGTAAAGCACTAAGGGTGATGTCGTGCCATTTTATATTCATTATCATGTGAGGAAGAGTGTAAAGCACGAAGAGTGATGTCAAGTTGGAGTGAAGAAGAGTCTACATATCAAGTTGGAGTGATGCGAGAAATGGCTTCGGGTTCCCAGGAGGTTCCCTCAGGGCGAGCATATTGGATTGAGTTACTTTTGGGTTGGCAGTCTACGTAAATCGATTGAGTTAGAGGCAATTGGTTCTTATTCCTCGATTATGTGTTAATGAGTTCTGAAGAATTTATCATGGTTATGAAAACGGTCGGAGTTGATGTTATATTGTGTGTGGTGGTGTTTTCCTGGATTGGGTTAAATGAAAGATTCTTAGTTGATGAGGTATTCAATTTGCTTATGGTTTAGAGTTGACTATGAGATTTTTGTAGTGTTGCGAGTAGCATGTTAAAGGTGATGTGCCATGCGGGGTTGAAATTTGTAGGTATAAGGTTATTGATAGTTTCGAAGGGAAAGATATGAGTTCTTGATGGCACAGACGATTTCGGGTGTTTAAGGTTTTATGGCCCTATGTGTTCCTATCGGAGTAAAGTTTGCATGTTGGAAAGTACCATGTGTTTTGACTTATGGGTGTTCTTTTCATGAGATGACGGAGTATGAGTTATGTGTCAGCCATTGAGTAGCAGTGTTGAGATTGGGTATGAAAATTCTGGTATTCGTGAGGTTCAAAGACTAAATGTTCTTGCTGACAGACTATTCCTGGATTGCGAGTTGCGAAAAAATGTAGAGGATTGGATGATTGATGGTAGGTGTTATAGAAAGGTTTCGATAGACTTTTGGAATGTTTATTACATTTTGAGGAAGATCAGAATTTTGTTTGGGGATTATTTAAAGCCTAATGAGAATGTGTATTATATATTGGATCAGACCTGTTTGTTTTGCGCAGTTGTTGCCACGTGTATATCATCAGGTGGAAGGGATGTCATTCACGCCTTGGTTTATGTTATATGTTTCTCTCTTATATATGATTCTTCGCGCGCATATTGTGATTCAGTTTAGACTTCATGGCACTGTGGACGAGGTGACCTTTGTGATGTTGATTTACTTATTGCACCATAGTTATGCTTGTCCTTCTCAGTATTGTTTGTTCCTAATGATTTTCCCCATAGTTATAATTTTGTGCACTATATTGTGCTTGATGTTGAATCATGTGTGATCAGTGAGGCCGAGTATTATGGCTCGAAGGGTACTCATTTGGATTGATATGATGGGATCGGGTTGCACGCTTCAGTAGTACAATGATGAAATGTGGCTCCTTATTTCTATTTCATGTATTTTGCTTCCACCTTGTTGAGAGTAGTTCATAGTAAAATGCTAAAATTTCCCTGCCTACTTAACTTGCTTAGTTATTTTCTGATTTATTTATTTTTCTTGCTGTTATGTGTCATTTCTGAATTATTTCTTGTTAGTGTACGGAACTGGGTTGTGCGTGGATTCATATGATTATTATTGATGCTTGTCGGTGTGGCTGCTCGTCTTGGATGAGATGAGATTTCTAGACCTGAGATGTACGCTATTGTATAAGGATGATGAAGGTTTGGAAGAATAACACTATATTTTATTAAGGATGTGGACAATGGCCCTGGTTGTGAGAAAGAGTTTCTTGGATTATTAATAAGATGAGTGGTTAAGAGGTAATGCATGTTTCTTTCATCATCGGTAGGTATGAAGGTTTTATACGAGGTTCTAGTGGATATAAGGTTTGCTACCGGCACCAGTTTTGGTTTGGATTTGTTTTGGGCAGTAATGGCGCTCAGCAATTCCTAATGTGAGTGTCGATGTGATGGGGGTATATCATGTGATCACCTCTTGGGTTATAGTTATGAATTGATATAGCTTGTTCAAACTTATACAGTGTGTAGATGTGGTATTCAGGTCTTGCAATGAATTCTGGATGATAGAGATTGAGTTTTAAGGTTTCAAGACCAAGGTTGAAATAAGAATCTCTAACTGTATTATGATGGTGGGCTTATGTGGAATAGTGTGACGTGGGATCACCCCTGGTTTATTCATAGTAAGGTTACACCGTTATTTGATAGCTTTAGAACGACTCCTGGCACGTTTGAGGATAAATGTGTGTTTAAGTGGTGGAGGATGCAACGACTCGACTGGTCGTTTTGAGTATCAGCACTTTGCTCGGTGATTAGAACAAAACTCCATGTTTAGAAGCCTTTAGAGCCTCATCATAGCCTTCTTTGATTTGCGTGCACGGTTTGGGTATTGACCTGGGAGGCTTATATGCTAAAATAAAACTAATAAAAATAAGAATATTTGCCTAAAAAGTTAATTTTAGTAGACTTCGATTAATATTTGGAATAAATGGACCTGAACCTGTGTTTTAATGGTCTCGGTGGGTCTGTATTGAAATATTGGATATGGACGTATGTCCGGAATCGAATCCTGAGGTCCCTAGCTTGAGTTATGAATTTTTATTGAAAATTAAAAGCATGAAAAATCTAATGTTTTTAAGAATTGATTGAATGTTTGGCATTGTTGATACTGGGTCTGTATTTTGGGTCCAAAGCTCGGTACATGTCCAATATAATATTTTTCACTTATTTGTGAAATTTGGTGGGAAACAGAGTCAATTTGACGTGATTCAGACCTCCGACGGAAAAAATAGAGATTTCAAAGGTTTCTCGAAAATCTCATTTGATTTAGTGTCCAATTTGTAGTTATAGGTGTTATTTTTTGCACTTTTGATTTGGAGTCCCGAGGGGATTGGGTGTATTTTTGGTTCATTAATTGAGAGACGAGTAAAGTTAAAAAATTTGGGAGTTTATCATGGTCAATATCGGGTTAAAACAACCACTCTTTAGTGTTTTGAGTGCGCGAGCAGGTCCGTAACGTATTTTGTGATTGAAATTCATATATGGTTTGTGTCCAGTAGGTTCCCGATGAGTTTCGAGGTGGTCTTGGAGAAGTTTGGTTTTTGCTGATTTCTAGTGGTACACTGTTTATTTGCAATTGTGAATCTTTTATTGCAATTGCGAAATTCATTTGCAATTGCGAACCTTTTATGGCAGTTGAAGAAACACTACTCATCCGCAATTGCCAACCATTTATGACAATTGCGAAAACACTGTTCAATCGCAAATGCGACATCTGTAGCTTGTTAAGTGCTAATAATTTCAAGTTTTTGCTTCATTTTTCATATTTTTGAACCCTAGCTTCGAGGTATGGCGATTTTGAGAGTGATTTTCATGCCAAAATATCGGGTAAGTATCTTTAATCAATTTCCAACTATATTTATGATTTTATACAAGATTTAACATCAAATTCATGAGAAATCTATGGAAAAATTTTGGGATTTTGTCAAAGTTTTGAAAAATGAAAATTTAGGATTTGAGTTTGAAAACAAAATACATATTTGAACTCGTGAGGCCATGGGTAGTCAAGACCTACCCTTAGAGCCGGGTTCTGACCGGGAGGGCCCGATGATTGACTTTTTAGAAATTGAATAAAAACCATAACTTTATTAATTGAAGTTATTTTCTCTTGTATTATGTTATGTATTCAAGTAGTCATCGGCTAGATTGAG
This sequence comes from Nicotiana benthamiana, assembly GCA_034376525.1. Lineage (NCBI taxonomy): Eukaryota > Viridiplantae > Streptophyta > Magnoliopsida > Solanales > Solanaceae > Nicotiana > Nicotiana benthamiana. Next base: position 143,429,702 of record CM067337.1, on the reverse strand, counting down.
TCGGGCGGAGGCGAATTTGTAGAGGAAAAGGCTAAGTTGAGTGTTGCGTTAGCCGAATTGAGGTAAGTGTTTTTCCTAACTTTGTATTTGTCATTGTTTACTACATGCCAGGTAATACATATATGAGGTGACACGCGTATATGTATGTGCCAGAGTTAATCATGCTGGGGTGTAGGTTGTGTTGTAATTGTGTCTTGTAGAATTACATAACTTCCTTGCTTCATGCCTCACTAGATTTACCAATACTAAGAACGTAGTATACTATGTTAGTAATCAAGACTTAGCGTAATATAACTTGATCAAATTTGATAGAATTATGAGAATACACGGATGTGTCAAGTTCAGTCATCCCTATGCAAAATCATTTCTACATTGCTACGTCCGATAGTTAAGATGCTAGATTCCATACTTAGTTGCTGATAAATGGTGTGATTTGTGGAAGTACTTGAATTATATGGCCCTTGAGGGTTCATTGAATCATTGTTGACTTGTAAAGCAGTGATTGAGAATTTGTTTGGAATATTCTTTGAACACTCTCCTCGGTATTATTTATACTTCCTGCCTTGCCATTTTATTGATATTCATATACTTGGTAAAGAAGAGTGTAAAGCACGAAGAGTGATGCCATGCCATTTTATATTTATTATCATGTGAGGAAGAGTGTAAAGCACGAAGGGTGATGCCGTGCCATGTTATTGAGAGTAAAAGCAAAAAGGGTGATGCCTTGCCATGTTATTGAGAGTACAAGCATGAGGGATGATGTCGTTCCATGTTATTGAGAGTAAAAACATGAAGGGTGATACCATTCGATATCATTTGAGAGCAAAAGCACGAAGGGTGATGCCGTGCCATTTTATTTATATTGTTATGATTGTGTGTTATCGCGATACCATGGCACGATGGGTGTTTCCGCGCAGCCGTAGGATGAGGGACATGCATTATGATGTGATATCCGTTTTTCTGTACATACATTTCCGCCCTTACCTTGAGCTGTTGTTCTCGCAATTATACATTTGGAGTGATATATTGCTATTGTCCCGTACTTGATCTCTATTTCAATTGTTATTGTGTTGCTCATACCTCTACTTGCATAACTTTCAAATACCATTCCTATTTCCTTCTTTTATAATTATACTCATGTTATGTTTATTTTGTTTCACTTTTTTATAAGCCTTCCACTATGTTAGCCATTCATGTCCTTACATGTCAACTTGTAAAATCATGTATTCCTGTATTATTTATTAATATTTATACTTAGGCTTCCAATATGCTAGTTAATTGAAGTGGATATTCGTTGTTTTCCAATTTGTTATTACTCACGTGCTTTTCGCTTAGTCTTTTACTATTGCCCATATGTGTATCCTTGTCCATTGTTGTAGTTGCGTATTTCCTATTTTGTAATTCATGTTATTGATATTTCTATCATCTAGTTGGTTATGTTACTCGTACATTTGGGAGGATGAGTTGAACGCACGAAAGGTGTTGCCGTGCTAATTGAATTGTACATAAATTTATTTATACATGGAGAGGATGATATAAAAGCATGAAGGGTGTTACTTTGCCGCGTGATTTGATATTTTGGACATACTTCTCATACTAGGAAAGATCGTAAATCTTCTACTGTGGTTCCTTTTAGTAATTATTGATTGACTCACTGAGTTGTACATGATACTTTCATCTGTTATGCTTTGAACTGCTTTACTGCTAATCTAATGTACATGTTATAATAATAAGCATCTTTTAATTATAAGTCTCGTCACTGCTTCAACAAGGTAAGACTAAATACTTACCAGTTTATGGGATCGGTTGTATTGACACTGCACTTCTGCATAATGCGTGAAGATTTTGGATCGGAGCTGCTGGTGACGTCAGGTGCTGGTTCAGAAGATGTTCGTGCGTTTGGATATAACTGTCACTTGTCCTTGGTGGCGTAGGTTATTGCTAATCTGTTTATGTAACCTTCAAATAGAACGTGTATTTGCTTGTATCAGTTTTGAATTCCAAATCTTAGAAGCTTGTGATTCGTAATACCAGGTCTTGTGTAAACTTGTAAATATTCAGTTATCTATTCTCTTTTCTCTTATTATCTCAATGGATTTGTGTTTTTCTGTTAGTTGGCTTACCTAGCAGGTTGGGTTAGGCGCCATCACGACTTGTGGTTTTTGGGCCTTGAGAACATAGGTCCGATTGGTTCGGATTTTTAAATTATCAAACCAAACCAATTGTATCGGATTATTAAATCTAAAGACCAAACCAAACCAATAGAATTCAAGTGTTTCAATCTTGATTTTTCTCGAATTTTCGGGTTATTCAGGTTTTTTTGGGATTTTTCCAGTAAAATCTTCGTTGCACAAAACATATAACTGTTGGAAACACGTTCTCAATACGATATACTAAACGTGTATTCTTTTGTAGGTTTTGATGAATGACACAAAGCACAAATTGATATATGACGGAGTTCAAGTACAAGAGCACAAATGTTGAGATTGAAGCTCAAGACGTTGTTTTTAATTGTTACTATCGAGTTATTCTTAAATGTGATCTTGATCCTATAACTTGACTCCATAACATGGCTTCTCTCATAAAACTATTTTCCAAAATCATGCATACTTATTTCTGTATCTAATAATTTCAAAATGATGCATATTTACATTAGACAAAATGTTTTCTAAACATGCCTCAAAAATCTGGGCTAAAATAATCGATTATGAACTTATGATAATCGATTGTTTCTGAGCCAAGACTGCATGACAATCGATTATGAATTAATGGTAATCGATTGTGAGTAAGACAGTGAACATCAGGTTTTTCCAAATCTGCATGATAATCGATTGTGATCAAATGCCAATCGATTGTTGTTGAGGTAAAGTTTTTCAATACTCAAAATAATCGATTATGAACTAATGGTGATCGATTATGTTGAGACAATGTCTTCCAGTGATTTTAAATTTAATTAAGTAATCGATTATGTCTTTAGATAATCGATTATCACTGAGACAGTAAGTTTTATGATTTTCAGAAAATAACAAGTAATCGATTATGGCTTTAAATAATCGATTATCACTGAGACAGTAAGTTTCATGATTTTCAGAAAATAACAAGTAATCGATTGTTGCAAAGGACAATCGATTGTTGAAGCTGACCGTTGTCAAATGATTTTCAAATACCTCAAAGTAATCGATTACTGGTTTTCATATAATCGATGTTTTGCTTAAAATCTGGAAATGATTTTTGGAACGTTCCTGAGGTAATCGATTATAGATTTTATATAATCGATGTTTTGCCTAAAATCCGGAAATGATTTTTAGAACGTTGCCAATATAATCGATTATGGATTTGGTGTAATCGATTATCTGTTTTTGAATTTTGCCAGTAGTCGATTATGGATTGTAAGTAATCGATTATTAAGCGTAAAATCTGGGATTGATTTTTGATCTGACTGGCAGATAATCGATTGTTCGGTCTTGACAATCGATTGTCACTGAGTAAATTCAGCAATTCTTAATTGGCAATTAGACAACGGTAAGACCAAGTTTTGCACCTATAAATACAGCTTCAACTCAGTGTTTTAAACACAACAACATACATTAACTGATCATTACATTGCTTTAAGCTTTCATTCAATTGTTCATCATTTTCTACTCATTTCATAAAGCTTTTGAGAGCCATATTATTGTTCAAAGTTGTTGTGATCTTGAGCGTATTATTTTACTCATATCTACTCATCAAGGAGTACCTTTGTTAAGTGAGTGTTCAAGTATTTCAAATACTTGTAAGAGAATTTTGATTCTCTTATGTTGAGGAACTTGTGCTTCCTCTGTTGAAGTCTTTGGGATTGTATCCCCGAGCAAGTGAAGTCTTTGGGATTGTATCCCCGAGCAAGTGAAGTCTTTGGGATTGTATCCCCGAGCAAGTGAAGTCTTTGAGGTGAGGAACCTCCGAGCAAGTGAAGTCTTTGAGATTGTATCTCCGAGCAACTGTAAAGGTTTGTTAAGCACCCGTAAGCTTAACAAGTTAGTGGAAAATCTCGAGAGTTCCACTAACTTGTTAAGCTTACGGGTGCTTAACAAACCTTTACAGTTGCTTGGAGATACAATCTCAAAGACTTCACTTGCTCGGAGGTTCCTCACCTCAAAGACTTCACTTGCTCGGGGATACAATCCCAAAGACTTCACTTGCTCGGGGATACAATCCCAAAGACTTCACTTGCTCGGGGATACAATCCCAAAGACTTCAAGAGAGGAAGCACAAGTTCCTCAACACAAGAGAATCAAAATTCTCTTACAAGTATTTGAAATACTTGAACACTCACTTAACAAAGGTACTCCTTGATGAGTAGATATGAGTAAAATAATACGCTCAAGATCACAACAACTTTGAACAATAATATGGCTCTCAAAAGCTTTATGAAATGAGTAGAAAATGATGAACAATTGAATGAAAGCTTAAAGCAATGTAATGATCAGTTAATGTATGTTGTTGTGTTTAAAACACTGAGTTGAAGCTGTATTTATAGGTACAAAACTTGGTCTTACCATTGTCTAATTGCCAATTAAGAATTGCTGAATTTACTCAGTGACAATCGATTGTCAAGACCGAACAATCGATTATCTGCCAGTCAGATAAAAAATCAATCCCAGATTTTACGCTTAATAATCGATTACTTACAATCCATAATCGACTACTGCCAAAATTCAAAAACAGATAATCGATTACACCAAATCCATAATCGATTATATTGGCAACGTTCTAAAAATCATTTCCGGATTTTAGGCAAAACATCGATTATATAAAATCTATAATCGATTACCTCAGCAACGTTCTAAAAATCATTTCCAGATGCAAAACATCGATTATATGAAAACCGGTAATCGATTACTTTGAGGTATTTGAAAATCATTTGACAACGGTCAGCTTCAACAATCGATTGTCCTTTGCAACAATCGATTACTTGTTATTTTCTGAAAATCATGAAACTTACTGTCTCAGTGATAATCGATTATTTAAAGCCATAATCGATTACTTGTTATTTTCTGAAAATCATAAAACTTACTGTCTCAGTGATAATCGATTATCTAAAGACATAATCGATTACTTAGTTAAATTTAAAATCACTGGAAGACATTGTCTCAACATAATCGATCACCATTAGTTCACAATCGATTATTTTGAGTATTGAAAAACTTTACCTCAACAACAATCGATTGGCATTTGATCACAATCGATTATCATGCAGATTTGGAAAAACCTGATGTTCACTGTCTTACTCACAATCGATTACCATTAATTCATAATCGATTGTCATGCAGTCTTGGCTCAGAAACAATCGATTATCATAAGTTCATAATCGATTATTTTAGCCCAGATTTTTGAGGCATGTTTAGAAAACATTTTGTCTAATGTAAATATGCATCATTTTGAAATTATTAGATACAGAAATAAGTACGCATGATTTTGGAAAATAGTTTTATGAGAGAAGCCATGTTATGGAGTCAAGTTATAGGATCAAGATCACATTTAAGAATAACTCAATAGTAACAATTAAAAACAACGTCTTGAGCTTCAATCTCAACATTTGTGCTCTTGTACTTGAACTCCATCATATATCAATTTGTGCTTTGTTTGTCATTCATCAAAACCTACAAAAGAATACACGTTTAGCATATCGTATTGAGAACGTGTTTCCAACAATTTCCCCCTTTTTGATAATGGCAAACATTAAGTGGGATATGCAATTTTGACAAATAATATTGACGATTCAAGACAAGTAACAAGTATGCATATTTGTTCTTATTCCCCCTCAATTTAAGAATTCCCCCTCAATTTAAGCTTATAAGCAATTAAGCAATGTAGAGGTGGTGCGCAATGTAGATGTGGTCCGTTATCCCGTTATCTTCCCCCTTTTGCCATTAGCAAAAAAATTAAGGAAAGATACACAAAGACGAAATAAAACAAAGTTTATTTATTGAAAATTTAAAGGGGTACAGCAGAGGGACATTAAAAAAAATACAATATCAATTATCTCCGTCACGATCCGCCTCGTCATTCGGCGCAGCTTCAAAGGGAACGAGACCCGCATAGGGATAATGGACATGGTCAAAATAACCATGGATCTCGTGAGTCAACTGAGAAAGCTGGTCGGATATAGTTTGGAGAGTGGGCTCCTGAGATGGACGAGCACGACGGGCAGGACGGGTAGGAGGAGGAGCTGGAGCATGATCACCATCATGATGGAAGGATGATTCCGAGATTTCCCAGATTTTGGTACTCCTTTTGAGAGGACCATTTTCAGTGACAAATCCGGATGCTTCAAGAAACTTCATGATGAGGAGAGAATAAGGAAGGGGCATGTTATCGGCGACGGCATCGAGCATGTGCATTTTAATGAGCCGACACCAATTGATCTTGGCTCCAGTGACAATGGCATGTAAGAGCTTGGAGTCCTCTTGGGATATGGTGGTATGATTGTGCCTACGAGGTCTTAGGACACGGGTGATGAAGTAGAGGAGAAATCGATAATTTGGGTCCATGCCCGAGATGGTAGGACGACGAGAAGAAGCTTGATCATAAGAGATTCCGGCTTGGCGAAAAAAATGGATTCATCAAAGAGAGAGCCGGCCTCATTAATATACCGGATAAGATCTTCACCATCGTTTGGAATGCGGGCGATGGTGTGAAGGTTCTCGTCAGAGAGGAGAATGTGAATGCCATTGATGGAGGTGACCACCTCACCATCTTCATCTTTGTGAAGATTTGAATAGAATGCTTCAACTAAGGTTGTGTTAATATGAGGATGGGTAAGGAGCAAGAAATCATAGAGTTGACACTCTTTGAGCATGTTGGCGGTAGGGGCGAAAGGTTCAAGGAGCTTGCTTGTTGAGAAGCGAGGAGGAAGAATAAATCGCTTCTCAAACTTGGAGAGAAACCTAGAAAGTTCAGCTTGAGTTTCGAAGAACAAAACGGACCCGTCTTCATATGGGAAGTTTAGAGGAGGAGGGACTGTTGAGGCTGAGGCACCTTGCCTGGAACGAGAACGTTTGGAGGAGCGTCCAGACATATTGGAAAATTTTTACTGCTGAATTTTTGAGACTAAGATGCAAGGAATTGACCTTTGATTTTTAGAAAAGGTGCTTGAGTGAGTGAGAATGATCCTATATGAGGGCTATTTATAGGAGAAGGAGTGATCAACCATTTACTAAAGATACCTGCAAAAAATTGAAAGTTGGAACAGTCAAAAACGGTAAGAAATGAATTTACTGACCGTTAGATAATCCATTATTTGGCAGAGATAATCGATTGTATTTTACTGTTGGATTGAATTTTGAAACTGACAAATCGATTTAAGAGACAAACGGTAAAAAAATTTGAATGAGATAATCGATTATCAACACAAAATAATCGATTATGGAGCATTTATGTCCTGACAGCAATCGATGTTGGAGCCAAACGGTAACAAAGTTTAAACAAGAAATAATCGATTGACAATATTGGTAATCGATTATTATTGAAATATGGTTGATACAGAGAACTCAGAGAATTTCTGAATATGACAACTAATCGATTATAGAAAGAAATAATCGATTGTCTGGAAAAGTATTGCTGAATGACTGAGACGGAAATCGATTATGCAATATAAGGAGTTAACAATTTAAACACATTTGCATAATAAAACTAATCAGTCAAAACAATCGATTATTGATACTGATAATCGATGTACTGCACAGTAGATAATCGATTATTTTCTTGGGATAATCGATTGCGGTGTGCTAAGACTTCATAATTTATCTTATCTTTGGGGAAGTACCTGCAAAATGGAATTAAACGTCTCCGACGCTCAAGTCAGTAATTTATAGTGACGTGAATAAATTACACTAGTGTTATCCAGTGATATCGTGAACTCTTAAGAATTGTGTCCTAGAGTGTTCTTAAGAGAGTTTCGGGTACTTACCTTTCCTCCGACGTCGCCAATTACCTGATCAAGAGGGTGATCTTTGATCGTCCTTCATTCATTTTGTTCTTTTGTTTCACTCCCCAAATGTGAAGCTTCTCCCGTTGATTGTTCCATAATTTCATCATTGGTTTCCTTCGATGCCTTTTCTTGTATTTTGTTTTTCAAATTGCTTAACATATCAACTGATCTGAATATGATTGTTTCCAAATATGACGCTTCCTCCTCCTTTGTGCTCTAGTTGAAGGGATTTGGATTCATCTCCCGTCATGTGTTTGAAGCATCCACTATCAAGGTACCATAGTACGCTTGATCCCTTCAAGCACACCTACAAAACAAATTAATTTTCTTTGGGTACCATGCCATCTTGGGTCCTTGAGGGTTAGGCATATTGTAATAATATGTTTGAGTAGCATGTCTATGACGAGTAAAACATGCGGGAGCAATATGACCAATGCGTCTACAATAATGACATGTCACATTCGGATTATGCATTCGTCTAGGTTCATAGTAGCTAGATGAATGAAGGTTGCTTACCTTATTTTGAACGCTATCATTTCTCCTACTTTGATCTCTAGGATGGGTAGTGTTTCTAGAGTGATGATATCTAGGTTGAGGACCATTTTGGGGTCTTCTAGGAGGTTCACAATTTTGCCTAAAATATGCATCATGTCTGTGGTGATTATTTCTAGGTGGAGGGTCATTTCTTGGTCTAACATGCAAATTTGTTCTAGGATAGCTATTTCTAGGATACACATTTTTGTTGTTGTTCCTAGGTTGAGCTCTAGGTTTTTGAGGTTTAGCATCAACCTTTTCTTCATTTTTAAAACCTATTCCGTGCTTAGTTGATTTTAGGTTATCAAGAACAACATTCAAGTTTTTATGCGAGGAATTAAACTTATCTAGTGTGCCTTTAAGTCTACCTACTTCATTCTTAAGGATCACACAAGAAACACAACCTTTAGTAGAACTTTCAGGTTTGTCGGCACTTCTCTTTCCATAAAACTTGTTTTGTTCGTGTAGCTTCTCATTTTCCAAAACCAGTTTTTCTAATTCCTTTTCTTTTAAAGAAATCTATTTTTGAAAATCCGTTTCTTTTAGAGAAGCGTTTTCTCTTAAGCTAGTGACAGTTTTTGAAGCCTTTAAAAATTCAGTATATAACTCATCAAAAGCATTACGCATTTCATCAAGTGAAAAGTTTTCAGAAGAAATTTGACGTACCTCATTTTGGTTGTCTTCTTGTACCATGAGACAAAGGTTTGCAGCTTCGTCGTTTTCTTCTTCACTTGATTCATCACCGGAGTCGCCTCCCCACGAGATATATGCCCGTTGCTTTTTAAAGGATTTCTTCTCCTTTTTGATGTTTGGGCAATTTGTTTTGATGTGTCCAGTTTCTCCACATTCATAGCATTTTATTTGCTCACCTTGTTTTTTTCCTTTGCGCTCATATTCCTTGTGCATAAACTTTTGGAATCTTTTAATGACTAATCCAAACTCGTTGTCTTCTTCCTCTTCAATCTTTGGTTGGCTTGTGCTTGCTTTTAGGGCAATCTTTTGCCTTCTTTGATCATCAACAAACGGGTTAAGAATAGTAGATTCATAGGTTTTAAGATTACCTCTTAGTGCGTCGATGGTCACGTTTGAGACTCCAATTGATTCTTGGATAGCATCGGCTTTGGATCGCCATGCCGGTGTGAGGCTTCTAAGAACTTTTCGAACAAGTTCTCTATCCGTGAACGTCTTCTTGAGGACGTGTAGATCATTTACTACTGTTGAGAAGCGCTCAAACATCTCATCTACTTTTTCTCCTTCCTTCATATGAAACAATTCGTAAGCATGAGTAAGAAAATCAACTTTTGCTTCTCTTACCTGCTCAGTCCCTTCATAAGTGACTTCTAATTTGTCCCACATTTCTTTTGCTGTTTTGCAACATGAAAGTTTCCTGTAATCGTTAGCGTTAATAGCACAATACAATAAATTTACAGCTTTATAATTATTTTGAATCATTCTATTGTCCTCTGTGGTGTACTCCTCTTCGGATTTGGGAATCCATTCGCTTTCCACTTTCTTGACTGGAATTTCATTTCCCTTTATGTACACCTTCCAAAGGTAGGGACAGTTTGACCGAATGAAGATTTCCATCCTCTCCTTCCAGTATGAGTAATTTGTGCCATTGAATAGAGGAGGTCGTGTAGGGCATTGTCCTTCTTCAATTCCTGCAAAAGAATCTAGAGTAGAAGCCATGGATGGTTCTCTCAAACTGTTAAGTTTTTCAGAGAGTTGGGCTCTGATACCAATTGTTAGAAACTACGCTTAACGCTCGGGGGGGGGGGGTGAATAGCGTTTTAATGAAATTTAGCGTTTTCTTGCGGAATTTAAATTTTACAGGAAGTAAATAAGTGCAATAAAGATAACTTACACAAGGATATATCCTGGTTGGCCACAACAGTGGTTAGTCCAGTCCGGGGACTGGACTAACCACTGTTGTGGCCAACCAGGATATATCCTTGTGTAAGTTATCTTTATTGCACTTATTTACTTCCTGTAAAATTTAAATTCCGCAAGAAAACGCTAAATTTCATTAAAACGCTATTCACCCCCCCTCTAGCGTTAAACGTAGTTTCTAACAATAACTTGTGCTCATAATATTTCTATAATCCTAGTAAGATCTAACTATATAAGGTATTTTTAAAGAAAATAATATAAAATATGAGTTGTGTCTTGGCATTATCCTAAAATATTCAACAATAAGGACAATAAAATTATGTAATATAAATATTGCTAATTAAAAAACCATAATAAAAATAAACCTAATCTAAAAGTATTAAGTCATGCTAAAATAAGTAGACTAATACGGGAGTATTAATTACATGATTAAACGCTAAAGAAAAAATAAAAATAGGTTACGCATTTTTATCTAAATTATTGCAAAACAAAAAATAGATATTCAAAACATTACCTTTCGTAGTATTGAATTGAATATTTTTTGTTGGAATTAGTATTGATTTGATTTTGGTTTGAGATTTTGTTAGCATTATTTAAATTACTAATATTAATGTCTATAAAATTTATTGGAACATTCAAAAGTTCTAAGTCCAACCTTGAAATAATACCTTAAAAGATAAAATTATGAAAATATTTAAGAGATATATATATATATATATATATATATATTTATATGTAATGTCGGGTTGATTTGTGTCACGACCGAAATTCACTAAGGGTCGTGATGGCTCCAGACACCACTGTCAAGCAAGCCAACATCAAATAACTAATAATTTCTCGTTTTACATATTTCTGAAATCAATTCCTTCATAACATTAAATAATAATTACTAAATTTCACTAAATAAATAATGATACCTTTAACAATTTTAAAATACTGAATAATCCCATAGACATCCCAAAACTCGGTGTCACAAGTGCATGAGCATTTTATTGGAAATCAAATGAAGTACAATAACTATCTGAAATACAAATTGGACAAAAGGTAAATCTTGTATAACCTTGAAATAATACCTTAAAAGATAAAATTAATAAAATATTTAAGAAATATATATATATATATATATATATATATATATATATATATATATATATATATATATATATATATGTAATGTCGGGTTGATTTGTGTCACGACCGAAATTTACCAAGGGTCGTGATGGCTCCAGACACCACTGTCAAGCAAGCCAACATCAAATAACTAATAATTTCTCGTTTTACATATTGCTGAAATCAATTCCTTCATAACATTAAATAATAATTACTAAATTTCGCTAAATAAATAATGATACCTTTAACAATTTTAAAATACTGAATAATCCCATAGACATCCCAAAACTCGGTGTCACAAGTGCATGAACATTTTATAGGAAATCAAATGAAGTACAGTAACTATCTGAAATACAAATTGGACAAAAGGTAAATCTTGTATACTAAAGAGACTATGCCGGCTGCGGGTTGCTTTGAGAGATGCAGTTTACCTAAGTCTCGTATCATCCATGCTGCTACATCCATTAGGCCGCTAGAGGTACATGTGCCTATGCAACAAAAATGCACAACAAGTGTAGCATGAGTACAAAAATAACGTGTACTCAGTAAGTATCCCGCCTAATCTCGAAGAAATAGAGACGAGGGTCAATTTCGACACTTACTAGTGGTCCAATGATGATACACCAATAATATAATAAATCAAGGATTTTTATAACATGGTTGTAACTCAATAGAATCAAGTAGGTAAACAATTCTTTCTTTTATAAGAAATTCCCAAATTCCTTTTTATTATTTATACATAAGCTAAGGAGAACAAAAATCAACGTTTATAAATTTTAAGGAAAATATTACAAGCATGCACAGATCATGCTGAGGAAATACCGCCAAATCCAACAATATTTAAACTGTGCACTGCCAAAGGGTTAAATGGCACGGACTATAGATGCATCTATTAACCGCTCGCGAATCATACATGCGACACGGTCAAATATACATAACAATTATCCCGCTCGCAAATCATACATGCAACATATGTACATATACAAACAACAATTTAGACTTTATTAGAGAAGTAATTATTCAAGGACATGTCAATTTCTCTTTTACAAGTCCAAAAAACAGCGTTTAACTTTTTTAGGAAATCATTTACCACTTCGATACGATTAACGCAATTTAACTATCAATAAGGTTGCAATTAAGGATGCATTGTGGGCCTGACCTAGCCCGGAACCGGCCTGGGACCGCGGGCTAAACGGTCCGGTCTCACTGGGCCGGTCCCAAATGATGAAATAAGCCCGTAGCGGGCTGGTCCTACCCAAATAGCCCACGAGCCCGGTCCGCTAAGCCCAGGACCAGCAGGCGGGCCTGGGCCGGTTCAACCGGGTCTAACGGGCCAAACGGTCCTCAACGGCTATATTTTAAAAAAAAATTTAAAAATAGCCAACGGTCAGATTTTAAAATCTAGCCATTGGCCATCAAAAAATAGCCGTTTGGGAGTATAATAAATAGCTGTTTGGCCCCCAATTTTTTTTTAACCCCAAACTTTTTATAATTACCCTTTTTTTCTTATTCTCAACTATAGATACCTCCCTCATTCTTTCATTTTTACTCACAAATTCACCAATCTCTCTTAATCTCTTTATAATTTTCTTCTATAATTGCTTACTTTATTATTGCAATTTCGTGAAAAATTATGAAGTTGGTGAATTGAAATATTCAAGTCTTCAACGATATTCAATTTTTCAAGAAGTTGTTCGTCAATTCACTAAACTCGTTCTAACTCTTAAGTTTAATACTATAATTTTATTTTTTTGCTTGTATTATAATTAATATGGTATTTTCTTTCAAAAAATATTGTGTGGTAAGGGAAATGCTAAAATTGGTGAATCTAGTCGCCAAGATACTACTTTTCTCCCGGCTCCCCGACCCAGACCTATTACTTGTCCTCCTCCACCTGTTATTCTTGATAGTAATAACCATCAATTTCAATTTTCTGATAGTCAATTTTGTCTTGATATTGCACCAGGTTAACAATTAAATGAAGAAGTTATGAATTCTCTTTATCCTAATGAAACTATTTTTGAAAATGATGAGGAATGATGATTTAGATGAAACACAACCGGATTTAGATGATACACCTACTAGTCCTGTTAATAACCCAACCGATGCCCCGCCTGACCCTCATTTAATAACCCCTATTTTAATAGACAACCTTCTAAATGGCCTGAAACATCTCTTGTTTGCACTTTTTTACTCAACAAAGAGAAAAAAATAAGGGTAAGTGTAATATTTTGGGGCTTTTTTGGTTAGCAGTACAGGTAGTTTGACTAGACACATAAAGAAACACCTTAGAGAAAAAGCTAAATTTTTTCAAATGAAAGCTGCGCAAGAGGGGAGAAGTTTAGATACTACGGTTAACTCAAGTACATATTCAAATGTAGTTCACTTGGGAATTAACACTGTTGCCGGTGGCATTTTATATTAATGATCCAAATAAAGATCGTAAAGAATTGGCAAACATGGTTACTTTTATGTGCTTACCATATAGTTTTCCTTCTAAACTCATTTTGTACATTATATTAGAAGAGTTTTTAATCCTACTTGTAAAGGATGACCTCGCGCAACTGTAAAAAGAGATATTTACAAATATAAACATGAATATGAACAATATTTGCGCTAGTTATTTACTCATCTAGATTGTCGCATTGCTATTATTACTGATATTGATAGAAGTGGTAATGATTGTGATTATCTAACTGTTACAAGGCATTGGATAGATGAGGAGTGGATAATGAAAAAACGCATTATTGCTTATAGAATAATAATTCACGCCACACAGGTAAGTTTATTACTAACACAGTTGCAGATTTGTAGATATTTTTGCCTTAGAGATAAAATTATGTCGGTTTCAATGAATAATGCTTCTAGTAATACTAACGTTGTAGGCTTGCTTACAACCGCACTAAATTCTGCATTTAGTAATATTTTTTATGTTAGATATATTTGTCATATTAACCATTTAATCGTCGGTGTTGGTATGAAAATTTTACATGTAAAAATTGAAAAGGTTAAAAATGGCTCTTAATTGACTTTTTTATGCAAATCGTAGAAGTGGACTTAGAGAATATTTTAAAAAATATAATGAATTTGGCCTTAGAGAAAGAAAGGTTCCTAAACCTTGTCCCACTAGATGAAATTACATGTATGAAAGTTTAGTTATTGCATATGAATATAAGAACCCAATAAGCACAACGTATAATGCTCGTGTAGATGATGGTGATGATGATGAGCACCTTACAAATCAAGATTGGAGTAATGTTAAAATGCTTGTAGACTTTTTAGAATAATTTCATATTGCTACAAATGAATTGTTTAGCCAATATTATCTTACTATTTCTAACTGTTTAGTTTATATTGCACCACTTGTAGATTTATTTACAACACTTTTAGAGGGTGGAGATATTTATCAAGAATCTATTAATTCTATGAAAGCTAAGATAAAAACATATTTTTTCCCTATCCCCCTATTTTTGGTGTTGCTGCTATGTTTAATCCTACAATAAAATTAGGAGGTCCTCACTTTTGGTATTCAAAATATTATAACACTTTATCACTTTCAGCTAAGGAATTTGCTACACTTGGAGATGCAAAATCCTCACTTAAAATAAATGCTCAAATGATTCATAATGCTTATAAACTTGCTGTAGATCATGTTAGACCAAATGTTCCAACTCCTACTTTGTCTAGTTCGCAATCATCTAAAAGAACTGCGGGCCTAAAAGCCCTTAGTTCTTGGACGGAGTTCAGGGGTTCTCAAGGTTATAATTTTGGTGATAGTTCACAACTAAATGAGCTTCAAGTTTATTTGTCACAGGGCCTTGAAAAGGACAATCCAGACGGCACCTTTGATATTTTAGAATGGTAGAAGGACAAAAAACAACAATATCCCGTTCTTTCAAGGATGGCTCGAGATATCTTAAGTGTTCAAGCTTCAACACTAGCATCGAAGAGCGCTTTCAGTCAAGCGAGACTTCAACTTGGTGATCATAGAGCGTGTCATGACCCAAAATCCACCAAGGGTAGCGATGGTGCCGAACACTGCTGTCAGGCAAGCCAACCAAATTACTTAATCAAATTCTCGTTCTACTACCTTTGAAATCTAGGATTTTCCTTCAAAATTTCGTAATTTAAAAGATAATTGCCTCAATCAAATTTAACTATTAAGCAGTCATTAAAAAATACTTCCAAACTATCCCAGAACCTGGTGTCACAAGCGCATGAGAATATCTAAAAAATCGAATGAAGTACAATAACTGTCCGGAACACAATATGGGATAAAAAATAAGTACAGATAATTGAAGAGACTTTGCTGAATGCGGACCGCCTCGAGAAAATACAGCTCGCCTAGTCTCCGTATCAACCATGCCGTGATTCCACTTAGCCACTTGAGTTGCAAATACCTGTTCAAAAAAATGCACAGAAGTGTAGTATGAGTACGTAAACAACGTGTACTCAATGAGTATCCCGTCTAATCTCGAAGAAGTAGAGACGAGACAGTCGACTTCGACACATACTAGTGGTCGAATAATGATGTCAATAATACATTAAATTATGGATTTTTATAAATATGATTTTAGTCCAAATAGAAGGAAACAAGTAAACTATTAATTCTTTTATAGGAAATTTCGAAAATTTCTTTTTGTAATTATCCAAATATTTTCAAGCCATGAAGAGGCAATAATAATTTAATTAAGTTCAAGGAAGCAATATAAGAATGCACATATTATGCCGAGGTGACGGCCTGATCGAACAGAAATAAACTGTGCACTTGTCGAGGGTCGACGGCGCGCCTATAGATGCATCTATTTAATCTGCCAAGGCGTTTGGCCCGTTCCAAAATAAACACACACAGATAGACAGCCAATCAAGAAGTCAACATGGAGTAATTATCCAAAGAAAAGCCAATTCTCTTTAATAATTTAGGAAATTGAAGTCTAAACCTTTCAGAAATTTGTTTACTAATTCGATGTGTTTTAAGGAGTTCAAGCTATCAATAGGTTTGTAAATACTCAAAATATAGCATGTTTTTGGGTCCTAACTACCTGGACAATAGCATAATAGTAGCTACACATGGACTGCGTCACCTCATACGTAGGTAGCCCGCACAAAAAGGAGGACATAATCAATTATTTCACCTATGGGGACAGTTCCCTCTTACAAGGTTAGAAAGGAGACTCAACGCCTCTGAAGATCCATAACCGGCATTCCACGCCCTTCCGAAGACTCAAATCGATGCACAACGCTCCAAAACTAGCCAATAATTATGCAAATTAATTAATATATACTTAATTACTCATTATAATCCAATTTGTAGAAATTTCTAACCCCGGTCTAAAAGTTGACGAAAACGCCCTCAGGCCCACGTGCCCGGAAATTCGAAATTTTTCGAAGATAAACTTTACCCATAAATTCACAAACTGAAATATATGATTTTCTCTAAATTTCATACCCAAAATTGTGGTCAAAAACCAAGGTTATCGAATTCCTAGATCTTCCCTCAAACCTCAAGTTTTTCCACAAATTCCTTGTCTAAATACACATATAAACGTTGTATTTAACTCAAAGCTAGCATAAATTACTTACCTCATGACGAGTGATGACAATAGCACCTCAAAGTTGCTCCCCATCGGCTCCAATGGAAGAAAATAGGGTTGAAATGAACCCAACCCTGGATCTTAAAAGACCTCAATGCCTCAACTATTTCCGCACCTACGGTCCCTTGACTGCTTCTGCAGTTCCGCATGTGTGGTTAAGATGTCGCTTTTGTGGTCCTCCCTAAGCCCCCCTTTTACGCTTCTACGACATATCTTCCGCGGATGTGGTCCCGCTTTTGCAGAATAGTGACCACATCTGCTGTCCACTCCAGCTGCCCCTCTTCCGCTTCTGCGACCAGCCTCCCGCAGATCCGGTCCCGCTTTTGCGGAATCTTGATAGGGACCCCAACAAATCATACCAACCAATCCAAAAACGCATTACGGACTCGCTCAAGGCCTCAAATCACATCAAACAATGCTAAAATCATGAATGTACATCCAATCCAAATTTAATGAACTCTAAAATTTCAAACTTCTATTTTCGTTTTTTAAACCTATCAAATCACGTTCGATTGACTTTAAATTTTGCGCACAAGTCATATTCAACATTACGGACCTGCTGCAACTTTCAGAATCAGATTCCGACCCCGATATCAAAAAGTCCACTTCCGGTCAAACTTCTCAAAAACCTTCAATTTTCTATCTTTAGCCAAATGACTTCAAAATGACCTACGGATCTTTGAATTCACTCTCGATCGCACTCCCAACTCCAGAACCACCATATGGAGCTATTCACAAACTCGGAATCTCAATGGGACATCGATAACACTTAAATGCACTTCAAGCCAAACTTATGAAATTTCTTCTAAAATGCTAACTTCCACAATAGGCGCCAAAATGCCCCCGGGTTATCCAAAACCCGAACTGGATATACGCCCAAGTCTAAAATTATCATACGAACCAGCTGGAACCCTTAGATCCTCATCTCAGGTCGTTTACTCAAAAGTCCCATCCTAGTTAATTCTTTCAACTTTAAGCTTCCGAAATGAGAATTCTCTTCTCAAATCAACTCCGAACTTCCCGAAACTCAATTCCGATCGCGTGTACAAGTCGTAATACCTAAATTAAAGCTGCTCATGGCCTCTGACTGCTGAACGACGCGCTGGAGCTCAAAATAACCGGCTAGGTTGTTACATTCTCTCCCAGTTAAACATACGTTGGGCCACGAACATGCTGAGAACTACACTGGAGTTTTCTGAAATTGTTGTTTAACTTCTCATGCAGCTTCTTGTGCTACCAAAACTCAGTTGAGCACATTAGCTCAATCAATTATGAATATATTCTATTTTATTCAAGTAGATACGCCTTAAAGCCCAATTCCAACATCTGGAATTCTATGTCCGACCTATTTCAACCACAAGATCACCATATTAATCACTACATGTTGTACCCAAACATGGCTACATAACTTTGCTAAGTTCACACCTAGCATCACTTTATTCACCGGACCATAATAACCTTTTTCTGATCAACTTAGTGAAAATCCTACTAATCTGATGCTCCCATTGCACCCTATGACATACACAAGTCTTACTCTAACCTTTACAATATCTCCATGATGAAAGAGATATGAAGAAATTCATAATCAACTGCCGAGTCAACAAATCACTAGGTCTATGCCCCTAAGAAAAACCATCACCTCATTCTGAACCAAATAATGGTCTTATCTCCATAATATACTTCATATAGACGGATTGCACTGATCCTAGACTCAAGGATCTCATCTCATCCGATACAACTGCTTAGGCAATAAGCCACCCCAGATATTATCAAAAGTCTCATATGATGCTACCATGTGCCAATAGGCCACCAATTCAAACGTGATACAAAAGGAAAATGAACTCTGGAAGGAATTACCTAACTCCCGCACTAATATGGACTATAATTGAAAATAGGAAGCGGAACATACAAAAATAGCATATAGAAAACTATACTCAACATCACACTGTTGCGGCACGCAACCCGATCCAAATAACATACCCACCCGATTCATACATAGATCTCGCATAAAGAGATTGCACATCGAGCTATCATTATGATAAAATATTAATTTCGGTCACAAGCACGCTAGGTGCATAATACATCCCTGAGGGGATATATAGCGCCACAAGCTACAAAACTCAAGCACAACTGAGGTGCGAAATACAATCTGAACCTCAAGAGCCATTTAGCTCATATAACATCATTTCTTCGCGGATCCTCAACACATAAGCAATTTCTCAAGCCGTCTCACAACTCACACGGCGCAATGCATCACTACATGAAATATATGGCAATGAAATAACACCCTGACTACTCCTCCATAAGAACCGCATTACTGAAATGAACACGTTTGGCCTGATATAGAGCCCATATTCACATTTGAATCTATCCACCGACCTCAAGCCAATTTTGATTGCACTGACTACGCTAATAACCTTTCCAAGGTCCATAATAACCCTCCTTTCTGCTCATAACACACAAGAATAGCCCTCATAGATGGTGCGAACCTTCACAATCCATAACCCAATAACCTGAGTGCCCTCCAGGCATAAATTCTCAAATTAATGATATTATCATAACCTTCATATTTGGTTTTTGTTTTGTTTTAAACAATCCGTTGATTTCCTGCCACACTTATACAACCTTCATGTGCGACACACTCCCACAACCTACCATAACAATTACCTGGGCCATACCTCCAATCCACCGGTTGCACCAACGCTGAAAGTCGATCAAGAATCATTAACCATGATACAAACCCTTTTTACAAAACACCGATCACAGATGACACCGAAGACAATACCAACTTACTTATCATTGAAGCTCATTTCCTGCTCATCCGAACTTGTGACATCCTTGTCCATACTTGACTGCAACCTTGATTCTCATTTCAAATTCCATACGACTCACTGCACCCAACATGCCAATGCATGATAGAACATGATTCTTATCATAACTCCCGAACCACTAATGGGTCAACACTTCATCATATAAAAAGCTTTTTAGTGAACTCACTTCAGGAGAAACATAGCAACACACAGGCAAATTCTTATAACTGTGGAAATATGCAAATTCCTAAGCAGAGGCCTACCCCACCATAACCCCTCCAGGGTCTGCCTGCACGAAACATACCATAATAGTGGATACATCTGAATAACATCAATTTCGGCGGCCGACAAGCCTCACACGTACTGTCACAAATCACTTGCATAACTTAATCATGCTGAAAGAGTTGTTCTCTACAACCAATATGCCAAGTAAACTAAGGCTAACCAGCCTATCTTCTTTCGATTTACCCTGATTGCCTTAGAAACAATAACAAATCCATTCAACACCTACCACACTATATCTGCACTCGTCCAGAGTGACCATGAATCACGAGACCATGTTGTCTCAAATCCCATGAACTGTTGTCACACCTCCTAATTGCTACATCGCGAGCCATAACATCACAGAACATTCCGTGCCTCTTCTCATAGGCTGCTAACAAGCTTGATTCTTACCCGTAACTATACGCTCGAAATCATTAGGCATCACCCCTCATCTTGTGAATTTACCATGACCATTGTTGAGGGCCACACGCTGAATCACTTTTCTTGGAACCCGCATCTATACAAAGCAAAATCCTGAATCTTTTCCCAAGTCTGAACATGGGCCAATAAGGCCAACGATAGCCTACCTTTAATACTTCCTTTGCTCAAATTACCACTTATGAGTTCTTTCCCGTAGCTGAAATAGCCCGTCAATATGCTAATAGCCAGAAATATCGCAAGTAGTTAACCATGCAACCGAATCATAAGCGGTGGGACTCTCCCACTTAGCATGAAGCCACTATTTCACAAATCTGGAATTCAACTCCTCTTTATCTCATATTGAAATAACCTTGCGCAATCAACCGCCAAAGTTCTCAAAATCTTTCTGTAAAACCCCCTTCTTATATTCTGACTCATCAAACACATTTGCACAACCCATCTCTTTGCTATATAACCGATAGAGTTCTTCACAGAAGCCTCACCAACCACGCGACCGCTAACCTGCTCACTTGGGTAACCCAACTATAGAAAGCTCTCCCAGGCATCTTCTAACGCTGCTGCACGGGGTACAATCACTACGATATCAATAACCCATCCTGAGTCTGAGCTCACTCTCCAACTGCACAGGTCCATTTACCCCTTGTGGACATCCTTTAAATGTGGGGAAACATCCTTCCAATTCAAAGTTATGCTGCATCCTTCTTCATTTAAGCGGCTCATTTCCTGTGATATTAAATCTCCTGTCGCACAAGAACCCCTATTTCAAATTAGATCCATACATCCTAATAATCAAGCACTAATATTCTCAAACCGCTCTAAACTCTCCTTAAGGTATGTGGTCATCCCACTACAAAGCCCATATGCAACTCTGCTACTCTCCCACTTTGGCGGAACTCATCCCCTTAATCGACTACTCGACCTTCACTTCATATACCTGGCCTTTTTAGATCTTTTGAGCACTGCCTGAAGTTTCCTACATGTGCTTCCTCGCCTTTTGATATTCAATGGCTGTCTTAAATAAAAACCTATCTTCGTGGCACTTGAACCCACAATTGCTGCTAAGTTTAAACATTTTCGAAGGTCGTCTTTATCGAACCGTCAACATTAGAAATACTGATTCAATCCTGAACCACCACACTTTGTGATATCTGACAGTTGTATCTCCAATACTATTTCACAAAGTCTTGCCCCAAAGGCGTATTGTAGCAGATCATAACACCGACAAACTTAGTTCGTTTAATTAGGACAACGACACCCTATCATTGAAGAAAGCTCCACCACACTTGCAGATACCAAGTCTCATTATTTCTACCAGCCCACATCTAACCATCCTTAGTACGCTTGCCTTTCCCCTACCGGAATAAAATACTGAACCTCTTGGTTAAGCACTGAGTAAACCTCCCTTCAAGTCATTCACTGCCCTGGCACGTGGGCAAACATCCTACCATCATATTATTACTGAGGAATAGTCGTTCATAGGCATCATGGAAACTTGTGCCTAGCCCTAAAACTCTCAGAAATACCGTTACTGAGATGAAACATTAAAATATCCTTCCATAAGGCAACAATAATAATCCAATCAACTACACCGGATGAAATATCCAGCACCACATCCGTAGTACCATTCTGATTCTTTAATTCTCGATTTATAACAAGCGCTTTGCATCGCGTAATATTGAGTAGGAATGAATTAAAGGCATGCGCCTCCAAGGATCAAATCACATGATAAGGAATCAAGAAGGGAAGTACTCCTAACAGTCACGCAGCCTCCCGAGGATAAGTACAGACGCCTCCATACCGATCCCGAGACTCTACTAGACTTGCTCATGACTCGTGAAACCCTAGGAACCTAGTGCTCTGATACCATGTTATCACAATCCAAAATCTACCAAGGGTTGCGATGGCTGCGATCGCCTCAAGAAAATACAGCTCACTTAGTCTTCGTGTCAACTATGCTGCGATGCAACTAAGCCACTAGAGTGGCATATACCTGTGCAAGAACAATGCACAGAAGTGTAGTATGAGTACGTATACAACGTGTACTCGATGAGTATCACGTCTAATCTCGAAGAAATAGAGAAGAGATAGTCGACTTCGACACATACTAGTGGTCCAATAATAAGGTCACTAATACATTAAATTATGGATTTCTACAAACATGATATTAGTACAAATAGAAGGAAAAAAGTAAACAATTAATTTTTTTATAGGAATTTTCCAAATATTTTCAAGCCATGAAGAGGCAATAATAACTTAATTAAGTTCAAGGCAGCAATACAGGCATGCACATATTACGCCAACGCGACGACTTGATCCAACATAAATAAACTGTGCACTTTCCGAGGGTCGACGACGCGCCTATAGATGCATCTATTTAATCTGCCGGGGCGTTCGGCCCGATACAAAATAAACACACACAGACAGACAGCCAATCAAGAAGTCAACATGGAGCATTTATCAAAAGAAAAACCAATTCTCTTTAATAATTTAGGAAAATGAAGTTTAAACCCTTTTAGAAATTCGTTTACGAATTCGATGTGGTTTAAGTAGTCCAAGCTATCAATAGGTTCGTAAATAATCGAACTATAGAATGCTATTAGGTCCTAACTAACCAGACAATAACATAATAGTAGCTGCGCACGGACTATCGTCACCTCGTTCGTACGTAGCCCCCACAAATAGGAGAACATAATCAATTATTTCACCTATGGGGACAATTCCCTCATACAAGGTTAGAAAGGAGACTCACCTTGCTCTAAAGACCCATGACCGGCATTCCACGCCCTTCCGAAGACTCAAATCAATGCACAACGCTAAAAAACTAACCAATAATTATGCAAATTCATTAATATATATTTAATTACTCATTATAATCCAATTTATAGAAATTCCTAACCCCAATCGAAAAGTTGACGAAAACGCCCTCGGGCCCACGTGCCTGGAAATCCAAAATTTTTCAAAGATAAACTTTACCCATATACTAACGAACTCAAATATATGATTTTCTCTAAATTTCATACCCAAAATCGTGGTAATAAACCAAGGTTATCGAATTCCTAGGTCTTGCTTCAAACAACAAGTTTTTCCAAATTCCTTGTCTAAATACATATGTAAACGTTGTATTTAACTCAAACCTAGAATAAATTACTTACCTCACGACGAGTGATGAAAATAGCACCTCAAAGTTGCTACCCATCGACTCCATTGGAAGAAAATGGGGTTGAAATGAACCCAACCCCGGATCTTAAAAGACCTCAATGCCTCAACCATTTCCGCACCTACGGTCCTTTGACTGCTTCTGCAGTTCCGCATGAGTGGTTAAGATGCCGCTTTTGCGGTCCTCCCTAGGCCCCCTTTTTTTGCTTCTCCAGAAAATCTTCCGCAGATGCGGTCCCGCTTCTGCAGAACATTGACCACAATTGTGGTCCACTCCAGCTGCCCCTTTTTCGCTTTTGCGACCAGCCTTCCGCAGATGCGGTCCCGCTTTTCTGGAATCGTGACCACATCTGCTGTCCTCAAGCCTTGACCAAAAATCCTCTTCTGCGGCTCCCTTTCCGCTTCTGCAGGGCCGCTCGTGCGATTAACCAACCGCAGAAGCGGTTATAGCAGCAACCAGACCCTTCAGCTGTCTAAAAATTCGAAATTTTGATCCGTTAATCACCCGGAATCCACACGACTCCCCCGGGACCCCAACCAATCACACCAACCAATCCCAAAACACATTACGGACTCGCTCGAGGCCTCAAATCACATCAAACAACACTAAAATCATGAATCAACCTCCTATCCAAATTTAATGAACTTTAAAATTTCAAACTTCTGTTTCCGATGTTTAAATCCATCAAATCACGTCCGATTGACCTCAAATTTTGAGTACAAGTCATATTCGACATTACAGACTTTCTTCAACTTTCAGAATCGGATTTTGCCCCAATATAAAAAAGTCCACTTTCGGTCAAACTTCTCAAAAACCTTCAATTTTTTATCTTTAGCTAAATGACTTCAAAATAACCTACAGACCTCCGAATTTACTCTCGATCGCGCTCCCAACTCCAAAATCACCATACGGAGCTATTCACAGACTCAGAATCTCAAACGGACATCGATAACACTGAAATGCACTTCAAGCCAAACTTATAAAATTTCTTCTAAAATGCTAACTTCCACAATAGGCGCCAAAACGCTGCTGGTTATCCAAAACCCGAACCGGGAAAACGCCCAAGTTCGAAATCATCATATGAACCTGCTGGAACCTTTAGTCTTGATTCTGAGGTTGTTTACTCAAAAGTCCCATCCTAGTTAATTCTTTCAAGTTTAAGCTTCCAAATTGAGAATTCTCTTCCCAAATCAACTCTGAACTTCCCGAAACTCAATTTCGACCGCGCGTACAAGTCGTAATACCTGAAATTGAAGCTGGTCATGGCCTTATACTACTGAAAGACGCACTAAGGCTCAAAACAACCATTCGGGTCGTTACAGAGCGTCTATGTGGGAGAGATTGGAAAAATCGGTACTCTTCAGAGATTGGATCCGTTCGGAAACAGGAAATTTTGGACTTGCAGAATCACAATCGGATATTGATGAAGCTTATAAAGAAATGCTAGCGGAACTTGCGCAGGATGCTGCTTCGCCCAAAAGCGGTGATGAACAAGCCTTTTTTCCACCGCCACCAACGGAAATTTCTCCTAACCTTGAAGGATTTATGAGATTCGTTAGAGATAATACATAGACTAATATGTAACTTGTATTTTGACTCATCTTCCTTAATTTTTTTCCTTTTAATGGTGGTACTAGTACCTTGTTGTGCTCATTCCATTAGGGGGAGGAAGAGTAAGAAAGATATTGCCATTCTTTGTTTATATCGTAATAATAAAATTATAAGACATTCCCTTGAATATTTTTTTGCAATTTATTTTGTGTTTAAATTTGAGATATATATATATATATATATATATATATATATATATATATATATGTGTGTGTGTGTGTGTGTGTGTATAAAATATCTAATATATATATATATAATAAATATAAACAGCTATATATATACATATACATATACATATATATATCTCTATTATATATATATATATATATATATATATATATATATATATATATATATATATATATATAAGAAAATATGTATATATAAGCTATAATGCTACATATTATATACATTGCAACATATAGTTATATGTATACCCAATACACCCTTACCTTATATATACTATATATATTTATATATAGCTGTATATAAGCAATTTATATTAGTATATACATATATACTTTACAAGAAGTTTCTTTAGATTTTTTTTAAAATAGCTCTAAACGAAAAAAGCTCGTTAGGCCCGTTTAGGCATGCGGCTCAGCCCATTAAGCCCGTGACCATGTGGGGTTAGGCCCATGACGGGCCGGTTCCCCCCATTGGGACCGTGAAGCCCGGTATTGTTAGGCCCAGGACCACCTCAGCCTGGCCCTCCTAAAGCTTAGGCCCGTTTGGCCCGGTCCGTTTAGGCCCGTTTCGCCCGGGCCCGGACCACAATTTAGCTTTAGTTATAATTATTTCAAATAAGGCATGCTTTTGGTCCTAGAGTACCCGGACATAAGCAAATAGTAGTTGCGCAAGGACTTTCATCACATCGTGCGTATGTAGCCCCCATAAATAGCAGCACATAACCAATTAATTCATCTATGACAATTACCTCTTACAAGGTTAGAAAGGAGGCTCATCTTACTCCGCAGCCTATATCCCAATTCAAGAACGCGCTCAACCCTCCAAATCGGAGCCGAACGTTCCAAAACTATTCAAATTGGGTAAGAACTAGTTAATATATGCTCAAAAGTTCATATTCTAATTATTAAACAAAATTCCCAACCCAAATGCAAGGTTCTTAAATTCATTCCCGGGCCCACATGCCTGGATTTCAAAATTTTATGAATAAAGTTGTTACTCATAACCTAAGGATAAAGAATACATGGTTTTTACTCTATTCCATAACAAATTTCGGGGTTAAATCTTGTTTTTATCAAAACCCTAGGTTTTCACCCAAACCCTTGATTTTTCCTAATTTATACATGTTAATCTACCTATAATATTTGTATTTAACTCATATTGTGTAGAAATTACTTACTTCATAGTGCTAGGATAAAACCCTTTTTCAAAAGCTCCCAAATCGCCCAAGAGATGAAAGGAAATGAGCTAAATGTTCTAAGTCTCAAAATTAATAGCCATGCACAGGCCTCAGATATCGCATTCGAGACACCTGATTCGCAAATACGAAGGTCGCAAATGTCACAACCCAAAACTCCCTCCGAAGAGTCGTGATGAAACCTAGTCTCTAAACTAGGTAAGCCTAACATTAACTGAAATAACATTGATATTTACTAACTTTAAATTAAATTACTTTGAACAAATTACAAATTCCAATACTGGTAGTACAAGTCATAAGCCTTTCTAAGAGTAGTTATACAAAATAAACACATCAGTATTCCCAAACAAAAGAAACATATGTAAATAAGTACAATTGATGGTATCTCCGAAACCTGCAAGCGCAACGACATGTTACCTTGAGTCTCCACCACAACAATCTGCACAGCTACTATCGATCAATTCCTGGATCTGTACACAAAATGTACAGAAATGTAGTATGAGCACACCACGACAATGCCTAGTAAGTATCAAGACTAACCTCGGCGGGGTAGTGATGAGGAACACTCAAGACACCTACTGGTGAGATAGATTAAACAGGATATGATAACAAATATCAAGATAAAGGTAATGAAATAATATCAACAACAAAGATAATAAAATGAAACTCGGATGGAAACGAAAGATAACCAAATAAATAAACACAAACATAGCTGGAACACAGATAAGTAGAATGAACTCAAGTAAGGAAGACAATGTCAACTCAATCTATCATATCGTTACTGGCGCGCAACCCTAGCCATCTCAGAACTCGATGTCTCATATCATAACCTCAACTTCCAAACCTTTAGCACAACCGGGACCTTGTGCCCACATATTTTGTCTCACTTTGTGCAACAAAGTTCTCATATTACTCAGTACATAGGACCCATAACTAATGCAATTAAGATGTTCCAGTTGTCTTATTTACATAATATAAAGTAGAGCGCAACTTCTAAACCAATGAGGAACTCAGGAAGTATAGATGAAGTTATTTTTAGAAATCATTTGAATAAAGAAAGTACCATTGTCAATTTAAAATACAACATAGAATAAATTATTACCTTTAACATGGGATTTAATAAATTAACTTAGTAGGAATTCCCTTTAGGTAAATTACAACTTCAGACAGCTTAAGGGAATTTGATTGAGTAACTAATTGAATTAAAAATGTGACAAGTTTTGAAATTTTAAGTATTGAAATATGTACATATAAATATGGCGAGGTATTGAAAACACTACGAATTCCAACACAAAGGATCACAACAGTAAATGAATCTAAACAGTTAAAACACTTGAATTGATAACAACAAATAAACACAACAAATAGAAAGTTCACGACATCACCCTTCGTGCTTTATCTCTAGTGCTTTTACTCTCGTTCTCACAATAAGAATCACACTTTTATTCTTTCTTGTTGTGGTGTGCAACCCGATCCCAATCATATAATACTGTTGCGTCGTGCAACCCGATCCAAATCATATGATGATGTTGTGGGTGCAACCTGATCCAAATCATATAATGTTGTTGCAGCGTACAATCTGATCCAAATCATATATTGATGTTGCAGCGTGCAACCCGGCCCCACCTGTCCACCCTTATTACTCCTTGTTGCGGCGTGCAACCCGATCCCATATAATATTATTGTGGCGTGCAACCCAATCCTATATAATATTGTTACAGCATGCAACCAGATCCTAATATACAAATCAACACCAGTCACAAAAGAATCCCAACAAGGGACAATTGTATAACATGCAACAACATCCCGGCAAGGGAAACAATATCATAAGCAATAACATCCCGGCAAGGGAAACAATACCATACACAATAACATCCTGGCAAGGGAAACAATACCATAAACAATACATCTCTGCAAGGGAATCTACGATAACAATCTCGTTCCAATTATTAACTTCACAAAATGAATCCCAACTTAAGTCAATACTCAACAATGGTCAAATACCAAGGAATTACTATAAGCTTGGTCCGACATGAATACTCATCAAGTCAAGCATGAATAGTACATAATAAGGATCATGAAAAGAAAGCAAGAATCACACTAACCTTAACAAAACAACAAGACATAATAAGAACGTGATAATTAGACCGGTAACAACAACAAATAGACATGTTAAATATTTGCATGAAGTCATAGAGAAACTCACAATCAAGAAGTATCAAAACAATAAGGAAGGCAATCATTTCAATTAAGGCAATTAAGGGTCATGTAACACGTAAGAATTAGAGGAAAGCTAGTAATATCATATGGAGCATATAGAGGCGATTTAAGCAATTAGGAAACTCAAGCATGACGGAATACTTTGCACATAATGAACATAAGGACCTAAGAACCTTAGAGGCAAATTTCCCAGAAATAAATCCGAGCACACACTCGTCACCTCGTGTGCATGGACTACAATTAGCATAGAAGACTCAAACCCTAAGAGGAAGTCCCCTACACAAGGTTAGGCAAGATACTTACCTCAATCTGGCCAATTTAATACTCAATTTAGCTTTTCCTTTACCGATTCATCAACACTCGGCTCAATCTAGCCAAAAACAATTTGAATACATCAAACAATGCCAGACAAAATAATTTCAATTGACCAAACTATGATTCTTATACAATATACGAAAAGTCAAACAAAAGTAAAATTCGGGCTCGCACCTCAGAACCCAACAATATTAAAAAAAAAAACCGAACATCCATTCTGCTACGAGTTCACCCATACAAAAATTATCTAATTCCGATACCATTTGGTCATTTAAATCATCATTTTACATTTTTGAAAGATTTCACAATTTTCCCCAATTTTTCCTTTAGATTCTCATGAATTTGATGTTAAATCTAATATATAATCACAAAATATAGTTGGAAATTGATTAAAGACACTTACCTAATGATTTGGAGATGTTTGGATCTTTGGAAAATCCCCTATGGAGGTTTAGGGTTTGAGAAAATTGAAAAATGGGTGAAAATCTCGTCAAAAATGTCAATTATCAGGCCTCAAATTTCGCATTTGTGACCCTTGCGAACCCTCACAATTTGCAACCAAGGCAGGGCTGGCAGAATTCGCATTTGATGTTAAATCTAAGATAAAAACCAGCATAACAATTTTCTTCAAAAATTGTATTCTAAGGTTAGGGACCTCAGAATTCAATTCTGGGCATACGCCCAAATCCCATATTTTATTGTGGACCTACTAGGATCGTTGGAACACAGATTCGGGTCCTTTTACCAAAAAAGTTCACCAAAGTCAACTAAAAACCAAATTTTAACTCTAGAAATTACTATATTTTTCATATTTTCACTAAAAGCTTTCTGGTTTCACGCTCGGACTATGCACGTAAGTCGATACATATGATATGAAGATACTCGTGACCTCAAATTGCCGAACTGGACGAAATTGCTCATATTGAATTGTTGGGTCGTTATAGAAAATGCGACAAAACCATTGCAAATGTGAACATGGGCCTCCTCTGCCAAGGTCGCAAATGCGACTAATGAGTCACAAATGCGGACTCTGCTGAGGTCGCAAACGTGACCAAAACATTGCAAATGCGGACTCTACCTCAGGTCAGGCTCCATCACAAATGTGAAGCCTTTCTAACAAATGAGAGGTTCGCAAATGCGACCAATTTTTCACATTTTCTAGACCTGCAACTACTGCTAAGAACATAATAAAATCTGGTGTGCTTCCAACTCCTCCCGCAAGTCAGAAACTCACCCGAGGCCCTTAGGATCCTATCCAATCAAACAACTCAGTCCCATAGCATGACACATACCTGCTTGAAGCCTGAAGTAACATCAAACAATGCTAAAACCACGAATCACACTCCAAATAAACTTTAGAATTTCAATCTTTTACATTCGATGCTGAAACCTATCAAACCATATCTGATTGACCTTAAATTTTGCACACATCACATTTGATTGTGGACCTACTCCAACTTTTGGAATCAGATTTCGACCCCGATATCAAAAAGTCCACCTCCGGTCAAACTTCTCAAAACCTTCACATTTTTAACTTTTGCCAAGTGACTCCAAAATGACCTAAAGGCCTCCAAATCCACTTCTAATCGTGCTCCCAATACTAGAATCTCCATTCGGGTCTATTCCCAGACTCAGGAATCCCAAACGAAAATTGATAACATTAAAATGCACTTCAATCCAAATTCATGAAAATTTTCCAATATGCTAACTTTCACAATAGGTGCATAAACGCTCATAGGTCATCCAAAACTCAGTCTGAACATACACCCAAGTCACAAATCATCATATAAACCCGTCGGAACCTTCAATTTCCAATTCTGAGGTCGTTTACTTAAAAATCAGACCTTAGTCAATTCTTCAAACTTAAAGCTTCCAAAATGAAAATTTTCTTTCCAATTCAACTACGAACTTCTCGAAATTCAATTCCGACTACCCATACAAGTCATGATACCTGAAGTGAAGTTGTTTATGACTTCAAGCAGCTGAACAAAATGCTAGAGCTCAAAATGACTGGTTGGGTTGTTATATTATCTCCCAGTTAAATATATGTTTGTCCTCGAACGTGCTAAGAATTACGGTGAAGTTGTACGAAATCATTATTAAACACCTCATGCACTTACCCATGATTCTACAACGCAGTTGAGCACGTTAGCTCGATGAAGATATTCCCTTTGATTCAAGCAAATAAGCTTAGAGTCCAATTCAAACATCCGGAATTCTTCAAACAGGCCTGCTTCCAATATATGAACATCGTATCAATTACTACACAAGGTGCCAGAACATGACTACATACCATTGCTGAATTCTCACCATGCACCACATCATTCACAGGATCATAATAACTGACATTTCCCGAATCTGATGCTCACAATGCACCTCATGACATATGTGAATGTTGTCCCAACTTTGGCGATACCGCCAGGACAGAAGAGATGTGTTGAGATTAGTAACTATCTCCCGAGTCAACCAAATCATTGAGTCCATACCCCAGACAAGAATCATTACCTCATTCTGAACCACATAACGGTGTTTGATCCTTAATATACATAATATAATCTGATTGCACTGATCCTAGATCTAATAACCTTGTCTCCCCCGGTACAAACTGTTCAAGCAATAAGCCACCCCAAACATGACCAAAAGTCTCATATGATGCCAAAATGAGCTGATAGGCCACAACTCGAATGTGATACATAAGGAAATCAAACTCTGGAAGAGACTACTCAACCCACGAAACTAATTATACAGCCGAAAAGGTGTCATGAACCTTCCTCAGAATATGGGAAACAAAGATACAGAATAGAACATAAGGGACCATAATCTTTATCACACTGTTGCGGCCTGAAACTCGATCCAAACAACATACATGTAGTGGCGTGCCACCCGATCCACGCGTAGAACTCACACAAGAAGATATACTCCAAGCTAAATTGCTCATTATTACTAAATACCACTTATCGATCGTAAGCACACTAAGTGTATAATATCATCTATGGGAAGACAGATAGAGCAATAAGCTACAAAACTCAAACACAACTGAGGTGTGATATATAATCTGAATCGCAAGAGCCATCCTGCTCACATAATACCATCGCTAAACAGAACCTTAAAACATAAGAAATTTATCAATCTGTTTCGTAACTCGCACGGTCCAATATAGCATTACATAAAATAGCCAACGATGAAATAGCATCCAACGTTCGAATACTCCTTCATAAGAAGAGCTATGCTGAAATGAACATATCCGGCCTAGTATAGAGCCCATATTCATATTTAAATCCATCCACATACCTCAATATGATTTTGATCACACTGAACTAGGAAAATAACCTTTCAAGGGTCCATAATACCCTTTTTCCTATAACTTACAAGAACAACCATCATAACCGAAGTAAACCTCCACCGTCCACTACCCAATAAATTGAGTGCCCTTCAGGCATGAATTCTCTAAATTAGCGATATCACCACAATCTTATACTAGGTTTAAACTTCCAATTGATCAAGTGACCATATGTCCTACTCATAGAATCTCCCTGTGAGACATACTCCCACAAGCCCAGATAACAAGTTTGCACATCCATACCACCAACCACACTAACGTTGTAAGGCATAACAAGAATCCATAACCAGGTTGCAAATCCTCTTTCAAAAAACACCAAACTCAGGTGGCGCTAAAGATAATGCCAACTTACTCTAAACATTCAAATCCCTTTCCTCCTCCTCCAAGCTTTTGACATCCTTGCCAACACTGAACCGCAATCTCGATTCCTCACTTTTAATTTTCATGTCGCTCACTACACCTAGTCATGCCAATATGCTACAGTAATAGAATATCATCATAACTCCTTTACCACTAATATAGTATACACTTTATCACACATAAACCTTTTACTTAACTTATTACAGGGGAACCATAGCAATACATGAATAATTCCTCATAACCGTAAAACATTCAAATCCTCAAGTAGTGGTCCATACCATCATAACTCTTCTGGGATCCTCCAACACATAACATGCCATGATACTAGAATGCTTCCAAATAAAATAAATTGCGGCGGCCCTCGAGCGTCACACGTACCGCCACCACTATGCCAATTTAACCATGGCAAACCAATCTATCCACTTCTAATTCATCCATAACTTGCCTTAGAGATAATAATAGCTTTATTCCTTACATTACCAACCTTAATCCGCACTCACCTTGAGTGACCTTATTCCACGAGGCCATCTTGTCTCCAAACCCCTGAACAGTTTCATACACTCCTTGTGCGCACATTCACATCTTGAACTGCTACACCCGTTTTTCCTCCCAATGCTATACTGCAAGTCGAAAACATCATAGAACATTCCGAGCCTCTTATCACAATCTGCTACAAAAGCTCGTTTCATAACCATACTGCGGGCTTATATCCTTAGGCACCGCATTTTAAACCTTTGCATTCACTAGGACCATTTTTTAGAGTCATCCACTCTGGCTTAGTCCCAAACATAATCGACTCCGAGGCTCTGCTGGCACAAGAACACCCATCTTGATGAAGCACCAGACTGAATTACTTCCTTGTAAATCACCCCCTTATGAAATGCAAATCCTGAGTCTTCCTGAACCATGAACATAAGTCAATAAGGCCAACTATAAAACACTTTTACCAATTCCCTTGCTCCAATTACCACTATGTGTAACGACCCGACCAATAGTTTTGATATTTTTCACTTTGATCGCCAGTTCTCGGGCATGATTTGGCCCATGTGATGTACAACCTATAAAGATCATTGATTTTGGATTTCAGGAAATATTTGGACTGAATTCTGTGAGAAAAATGGTAAATTTCGATATTAAATTGAATAAATTTGACTTCAGTCAACATTTTGGGTAAACGGACCTGGATCCGTGATTTGACGGACCTAGAGGGTCTGTAGGAAAATATGGGACTTATACGTCTGGCCGGAATCAAATTCCTAGGTCCCAAGCCCGAGAAATTAATTTTTGTGTGAGTTTATTTTCTGTAAATAATTAAGAAAATTGGAAATCAAATTTGATTAAAAGACTATGGTATCGGGCCCGTATTTTGGTTTTGGTGCTCGGTACAGGTCTCATATATGGATTAAGCGCTTTCTGTAAGGTTTGGTTGAAAACGGATGCCGTTTGACATGTTTCAGACTTA
The DNA here is from genome assembly GCA_034376525.1 of Nicotiana benthamiana. Classification (NCBI taxonomy): domain Eukaryota; kingdom Viridiplantae; phylum Streptophyta; class Magnoliopsida; order Solanales; family Solanaceae; genus Nicotiana; species Nicotiana benthamiana. Next base: position 143,395,241 of record CM067337.1, on the reverse strand, counting down.
AAATGGAAATTTGATGCTTTATGAAAAGTTGGAAAAAAAATCGTGAGTTTTGAGGCACGATCGATATATATGATGTTATTTTGGCGATTTGATCGCACGAATCTGTAGGACGTTTTTGAGATTGTGTGCATATTTGGTTTGGAGCCCCGAGGGCTCGAGAGAGTTTTGGATAGGTGTCAGAGTGCATTTTGAACTTAGAGGAAATCTAGTACACTCAGTCCTGCAATATTTCACATTTGTGAAGCAGGACTTGCAAATGCGAGCCTGGCATCACAAATGCGAGCCTGGCATCGCAAATGCGAGGAAAGGCATAGTGCACTGGGGTCGCAAATGCGACCGTTTGGTTCGTAATTGCGGAATTTAGTAGGTCGTAAATGCGACTTTGGGCTCGCAAATGCGAGGGTGCGCATTTTGGCCAGGGTTCACAAATGCGATGTCGCAAAAGAGATAAAGTTTACGAAATGTGAGACTAGAGAATTTCTGCTGGGTTCGCAATTGCAAACCCCAGCTCGCATTTCCCACATCTGAGGGTTGTGTCCAGTTATTAAATTCGTAACTTAGCCCATTTTCCTCATTTCCCACTTGGCATTGGGAGATTTTGAGAGCATTTGAAGAGGGATTCGAGAGGAATCGATTGGAGGTAAGATTTTTTTATCTCAATACTCGTTTTTATTGTGAAACCCACCTAGAAATCCATGGAATTTAACTAAAATTGGAAGAAACTAGGGCTTAAGTTTTGAAACTTCAAATTGGGATTTGATGGGTCATTTGAGGTCGGATTTGAGAACTTTTGATATGTATGAACTCGTGGGAAGAATCTAATGATGTGAAAATTTCCGAGTTTCCAGAAGTGGGCCCGGGGGCTCGGATTTTGCTAATTTTGAGAATTTTGATATTTTTCAAATGTTTTCGATTGGGTAATGTTCCCTTAGCATATTGTAATGTGTTCGCTCGAATTATGCATAGATTCAACGCGCGTGGAGGTCGATTTGAGGGGCAAAGGCGTCGCGAGCTAGAGATTTCTCCGGTCCAAGGTGAGTAATGATTGTAAATGATATCCTGAGGGTTTGAGACCCCGGATTGCACATCGTAGTGCTATATTAAGGTGAATCGCATGCCGGATAGCGAGCGTGGGGTAGAGCACCATTGGGGATTGTGACTCGGTCCATCCCGATAGATGAATTTACTGCGTATTTGACTGAATATCACATGTTACCATTATGATTGAGCTGATTGACATATTTCCGCTTCGTGCCAATTGATTGAAGCCTTCGGGGATTTCTATTACTGGGTTCTTACCATTTTTACATATTGAACTTCGTCCAGGTATTTAATACTATTTTTTCAAACTCAACCAAGTTTACTTTGCTTTAGAACTTGAAATGAGATTTCCAACAATGTTTTAGGCCGAGCATCACGTTTTTACTGTTGCCCGAGGGGCTTATGTGATTTTTGACTGAGTAAGGTTGATGGCCTGTGTTATAAGGATAATTTTGGATCGGGCTGCACATCGCAGCAATATATATATATATATATATATATATATATATATATATATATATATATATATATATGGATCGGGCTGCATGCCGCAGTAGTGTTATACTGATATTGATATGAGGCCGAGGGCCTAGATTTGATGCCACGAGAGGCTTGGTATTGCGCTTGGGCCGTAAGGGCCCTCTCCTGGAGTCTGCACACCCCTAGTGAGCACCATCGATGATAAATAGATCGGGTTGAATGCCTCATCGATATGTGGAGCGGGCTGCACGCCAGAACGGTACCAGTACTGGTTGATGTGTTTGTATTATCTTATTTGTCTGCTATTATCTCTTGTTTTGCGCTACTTCATGCACTATAGACATGATATTCTGGCATTCCTTGATAACTGAGTGTTGTGCTCGCGGGGCAGAAATTCTGTGCTTATCTGCACTATTTGTTTTGCATTCGTCTGCGTAACCGCTGAAAAATGTGATTTGTAAAAGATATTTTAAACGGCGCAAAGGTGTTTCGCTAAAGATTTCATAACTTTACTATTTTTCTAAAAAGGGTTGACACTGCTTCTATATAGCGTAATGATTTTTCATTCATGATTTGTTACGCTCAGTTGTTATTTGTCTTTATTACTCACTGAGTTGCAGTACTCACTTTACTCCCTGTACCTCGTGTGCAGATGCATGTACCGCTTTCGCAGCACCATGTTTCTCTCTTTTGTTCATTATTCCGGTTTTGTATATTTTAGACCTTGTAGTGAATTTACATTCTGATAGGTGCTTGTGATTTGGGACACCCCGATTAGGGTTATGTTGAGTTGTATTTCCGCTAATTTATATTATTAAGTCATATTGTAGCTGCTTATTCATATTTAAATTATTTTTGGAAGGACGAGTTGGGTTAGTTGGCTAGCCTCGTCTTCACGAGAGGCGCCATCACGACTGGGTTCGGGTTTGGGTCGTGACATTATGTTCTTTTCCCTTAGTCAAAAAGACTTACCAATACACCCAAAACCTGAAACCTTCTAAGAAAATAACCATACAACCCAATCACAGGCAGTGATACTCTTCCACTTAGCTTGAAGCCACCATTACACAACTTTAGAACCCAACAAGATTCTTTCTTCATTGTTGACATGATCTAGCACAACCAAACCACCAAATTCCTCGAAATCTTTCTGTAAGACTTTTTATGGATACTCTGAATCATTAACTAGGTTCACATGACCGATCTCTTTAACGTATAGCTAGTAGAATCCTTTGCCAAAGCTTCGCCAACCATGCGAACGTTGATCTGCTCACATGAGACAACCCCAATTGTGGAAACTACACGCCGACATCTTCCAATATTGCTGCATGGGGTACAATCACTACGACATCAATAACCCATTCTAAGTCTGTAATCATTCACCAATTGTACTAGTCCATTAACTTTCTATGGACATCAACTAAATGTGCGATAATATCTTCCAATTCGAAGTCATGTTGCACCCTTCTTCATATCAAGCAACTCCTTCCTTTCGTATCACTCTCCCGATATATGATAGCTGATATACAAGTCATGTCCATAAACTGAGTCATTGACCACCATGAATCCTAATTCACTCTCGACTTTCTCTCTAGGTATGTAGCCATCATAGTACAGGACCCATACGCTACTCTGCCACTCTCCTACTTTGGCCAAACCCACTTCTCTAAGAAACTACTCGACTTTCGCTCCTTACACCTGGCCTCCTAGAAATTTAACCACCACCTGGCACTTCCCACATGTCCTTCCTCATCCTTTGCTGCTTAGCTGATGACTTAAATCGAAATCCTCGAACCAACAGATTGCTACTAACTTCAAACCTTTCGGAAGATCATTTTTCTCGAGCCGTCAATATTAGAATACCGATTCAATCCTGAACCACCGCACCCCGTAATTTCGGACAGCCGCTTCTTCAATACTTTCTCACTATATCTTGCCCCCAAGGGAGAATTGTAGAAGATCATAACACCGGCGAACTTAAAAAATTCAATCGAGGAAAATGACCTCATATCGCAAATAAAAATTCCACCACGCTTAAAATCAGCAAGTCTCATTACCCCATCAACCTGAACTTGAACGCTAACAATTCGTTTGCCTTCCTTTCGACTAAAATAAAATATCAAATCTCTGAATCATACACTGAATGGACCTATTTTCGAGTCCTTCAATGCCCCAACACATGGGCAAGTATCCTACCATCACATCAATACTGTGTGATAACCATTCATAAGCATCATAGCGACCTGTGCATAGCCACCAAGATCTCAAAAGTACAACAATAAAGCTGAAACGACAGAATATCCTTCCGCAAGGTGACGACAATAGCTCAAACAACCATGTAGGGAGAAACATCCCGCACCACATTCATAATACCATCGAAATTACTCACTCGCCGATTCATGAATAGTGCTTAGCATCGTATAAAATTGAATGGAAAAGGAATGAAGGCATAAGCCTCAAAGGGAATGAAATCACACAATGAGGCAATCGAGAAGGGAAGTGCTCCTAACAACCTTGTAGCCTCTCGAAGATAGGTATATATGTCTCTGTACCAATCTGCAAGACTCTACTAGACTTTCTCATGACTCGTGAGACCTAAGAGAACTTAGAGCTTTAATACCATAGTATCACAATCCAAAATCCACTAAGGATCGTGATGGCACTAGATACTACTATCAGGCAAGCCAACACCAAATGACTACTAATTTCTCGTTTTAGATATTTTTGAAATCATTTCCTTCATACAATTAAATAATCATTAATAAATTTCGCTGAATAAATAATGATACCTTTAACAATTTTAAAGTACTGAATAATCCCATACACATCCCAGAACCCGGTGTCAAAAGTGCATGAGCTATTTATTGAAAATCAAATAAGGTAGAATAACTGTCCGGAATACAAATTGGACAGAAGGTAAATACTATACACTGAAAGAGACTATGCCAGATGTGGGTCGCCTCGAGAGATGCAACTTACCTAAGTCTCTGTATCATCTATGCAACTACGCCCATTAGGCTGCTAGAGTTACATGTGTCTGTGCAACAAAAATGCCCAACAAGTAGAACATGAGTAGAAAAACAACGCGTACTCAGTAAATATCCCGCCTAATCTCGAAGAAATAGATACGAGAGGTCGACTTCGACACTTACTAGTAATCCAATAATGATAGACCAATAATATAATAAATCAAGGATTTTTATAAACATGGTTGTAACTCAATAGAATGAAGCAAGTAAACAATTCTATCTTTTATATGAAAATCCCAAATTCCTTTTCATTTTTTATACATCTATCTCATGCCAGGGAGAAAAAATATATCAACATTTATAAATTTCAAGGCAAACATTACAATCACGCGCAAATCATGTCGAGGACATACGGCCAGATCTAATAATATTTAAACTGAGTATTGCCAGAAGGTCAAATGGTGCGAACCATAGATGTATCTATTACCCTACTCGCAAATCATACATGCGAGACGGTCAAATATAAATAACAATCACCCACTCGTGAATCATACATGCGACACAGGTGCACGTACAAATACACATTCAAACAATCAATTTAGACTTCATTTGTGAAGCAATTATTCAAAGAGGTGTCAATTTCTCTTTTACAAGTTGAGGAAACAATGTTTAACTCTTTTAGGAAATCAATTAACACTTCGATACGATTAAAGCAATTTAAACTATCAATAAGGTCGCAATTATTTCAAGTAAGGAATGCTTTTGGGCCTAGACTACCGGGACATAAGAAAAATATTAGCTACGCGCGGACGCTCGTCACCTCGTGTGTATGTAGCCCCCACAAATAGCAACAAATAACTAATTTAGTCATTTATGGGGAAAATTCCCTCTTACAAGGTTAGAAAGGAGATTCACCTTGCTCCGAAGCCTATATCCCAATTCAATAACGCGCTTAAACCTCCAAATCGGAGCCGAACGATCAAAAACTATTTAAATAAGGTAAGAACTAGTCAATACATGCTCAACGGTTCATATTCTAATTATTAAATGAATTTTCCAACCCTAAACGCAAGGTTCCTAAAAGTCATCCCCTGGCCCATATGTCCGGATTCAGAAAGTTTTCGAAGAAAGTTGTTACCCATAACCTAAGAATCAAGAATATATGATTTTTACTCCATTCCATAACAAATTTCGTGGTTAAATCTTATTTTTATCTAAACCCTTGGTTTTCACCCAAACCCTTGATTTTCCCTAATTTTTACATATTAATCTACCCATATTCTATGTATTTAACTCATATTGTGTAAAAATTACTTACCTCAAAGTGCTAGGTAAAAACCATCTTCCAAAAGCTCCAAATTGCCCAAGAGATGAAAGAAAATGAGCTAAATGGTCTAAGTCTAAAAATTAATAGTTGTGCACAGGCCTCAAATGCAGCATTTGCGACACCTGGTTTGCAAATGCGACAGAACCATCGCAAATATGAACTTGGTCCTCCTTTGCCATGGTCGCAAATACAATCAATGAGTCGCAAATGCGGACTCTGCCAAGGTTGCAAATGCGACCAAAACATCAGAAATGCGGACTTTTTCTCAGGTCAGCTCCATCACAAATGAAGCCTTTCTCATAAATACGGGGTTCGCAAATGTGGTGTAACTGCTGCAAAGAACACCAGAAAATCTGGTGTGTTTCCATTCCTCCCGCACGTCCAAAACTCACTCGAGTTCCCCGAGACCCCCATCAAATCTCACAACTCAGTCGCATAACATGACACAGACTTGCTTGAAGCCTTAAATCACATCAAACAACGCAAAAACCATGAATCACACTCCAATTCAAGCGTAATGAATTTTAGAACTTTAATCTTCTACATTAGATGTCGAAACCTATCAAACCACGTCCGATTGACCTCAATTTTTGCACACAAGTCACATTTGACATTACCAACCTACTCCAACTTTTGCAGATTCTGACCCCGATATAAAAAATTCCACCTCCAGTCAAACTTCTCAAAAACCTTCAAATTTCTAACTTTCGCCAAATGACACCAAAATGACCTACAGACCTCCAAATCCATTTTCGATCGCGCTCCCAATACCATAATCACAAAACGAAGCTATTCACTTACTCGAAATCCCAAGCGGACATTGATAACACTGAACTGCACTTCAATATAACTTCATGAAATTCTTCGAAAATGCTAACTTCCACAAGCACTAAAATGCTCACAGGTCATCCAAAACCCGATCCGGATATACGCCCTACTCCAAAATCATCATACGAACCTGCCGGAACCTTTAATTCCCAATTCTGCGGTCGTTTACTCGAAAATCAGACCTTAGCGAATTCTTCCAACTTAAAGCTTTCGAAATGAGAATTTTTTTCTAATTCAACTCCGAACTCCCCGAATATCAATTCCGACTAAGCATACATGTCATAATACCTGAAGTGAAGCTGTTCATGGCCTCAAGATGTTGAACTACGCGCTAGAGCTCAAAACGACCAGTCAAGTTGTTACAGTTTTGTTTCGGTTCGACTTTCTTTAGTTAAAACAAAACCAAACCAATTATGGTCGGATTTTTTCTCCAACACCAAACGAAACCATAGTCAGATTGTTTTTTCAGGATTTGACTCGAATTATCGGATTAGTGTTGTTTATCGATTTCCTTTGTACATCCCAAATATATCAATTTGTGACTGGTTTGTCCCTAACGTTAGATTGACCTGGTTTAATGCAAACACGAGTTCGTGTAAGTATGTGCCCACCAAACAACGCCAAGCTCAAACCTAAAAAAGAAAAAAAACAAAATAAAGGAATTAATCACGCACACCAACCGTTTTTATTGAATATGAATATATTTTATTCGTGTTGAAATTTCGTCCAACAGCCTCTCAGCTCAAGTAATTGACTGACTGGATCTTGACTAGTCTCGTATAATAGTGTCAGTTGAAAAAAATAATTGGAGGGAAGCTGGAGCAAAGAGCCAACTTCAGGTTATCAGGACTGTTATATGGTTGATGATATATGATTAAATAATGGGCCAAAAACGTAAATAGGTAAATTTAAGAAAACTTTCCAGAAACATAGCAGCATTAGATTTTTTACACACATGACAACAAAATAATTATATTCTAGCAGACACTTTTAAACCATGTACCTATAATCACGCCCCTAATACATTTATTTTCTTAATGAAAATATTCCTATGACTTTTTAAATATATTTTTTTATATTTTCTCTTGAAACTAATCCTTAACATATTTAAATAGTAATATCTTTTCCTATTTTCGTTGAAAGCTAATTCATTGATTTTATACTTTCCATATATGGATATTTTTACTAGAAAAAAGAGTACTAGTACCTGTTCATACAACATAAACTCTAGCAAAAGTATACATCTTCATACTTTGAAACAATAAAATAGATATGTCTCTTGAAACGTAATATTTGAGGTATATATACATTTTAAACAATGTAATTATATATCATTATTATATCAGGGAGTACTTTCTTATTAAAAAAACTCAAAGGTATATTATTACATTAGTATTTCTCAAAATATCATTATACTAGTTATATATAAAGTTATACCTTAATACCATTATAATACATGGTATTTCTCTAAAGAAAATATTATATGAGATATATATATAATAATATTATAACTCAATAAATTATACCATATATTAATACATTAGTATACAAAGAAAGTTTCTATGTACACCTTATATTCAGTGAATTATTTTCCTTTTCTATTCCTTATCGATTGTAGAAGCCGTAGCGAGTTTCACCTTATTCTTTGCCTTGTAATTTGCAGTTTACGGAAAGAAGGGGGCAGGAAAGAGTTTTAGGTAAGATTTTGCTTAGAGAAACGAAAAGAGTGAGATTTTGGGTTCGTGGTGATGGAGAGATTGGTGGATGAAGAAATCAGCTAACTATGGAGGCTTGCCATAGATGAAGAGCTGAAGATCTAGGTTAGGGAGAAGAAATGTGATTCAATATTTCAGAGAAGGAAGAAGAAGACAATGTATTGACTGAACTGATTACAGGTGCATGCAAATATATAAAACCGACTCTACTCCTTAACTAGAGTTGAAACTAAGCTAACTTGAGTTACACTGACTCTATTCTAAGGTAATGAAACTTAACCACTATAATCAACTAATCTTAAAACTCCCTCTCAAGCTAATGGGTGTGAACAAATTTTCAACCCCCCCAGCTTGCTAAGCAAAGAATACTGTTGGACCTTCCCAAGACCTTTAGTATGTGGATCTGCCAATTGCAACTTGGTGTTAATGTGATGAGTTTGGATGAGACCTCGTTGTAGTTTTTCTCACATAAAATGACAATCAATATCAACGTGTTCTGTTCGCTCATGAAAATAGTATTTTCAGCTATATGAATAGAGATTGTACTATGACAATACAAGGGAATATGTAGCTGAATCTGGATTCCTAACTCCTTGAACAATCATACTAACCATGACACTTCAGCCACTGTGGAGGCCATACTTCTGAACTCTACTTCTCCTGAGCTTTTGGAGACTGTGTTTTATTTCTTAGACTTCCATGATATCAAAGAGTTTCCAAATTTGACTAGATACCTATAACTTATTTCTTAGACTAAGGACAAGAAGCCCAGTCTGAGCCACAAAATGCAAACAAGCTATCCGACTGTTGTGAATGCATCAATATGCCTAATCCGGGTGCATTTTTGACATACCTGATTACCCTCAATGTTGCTTCCATATGCAATCTCTTAGATTTACGCATGAATTGACATAGAACCTAAACAACAGAGGCTATATCGAGCCTTGTCATAGTTAAGTATAACAACATGCCCACTAACCTTTGATAAGGTTTAGGATCAGGAAACATATGGTCCTTGACTCCTGCACTTATGTTATCCTCAGACCCCAATACAACTTCATCAAATTCTATTGTAGTCAACCTTTGATTGCACTCTAATGGAGTGTATGTTGGCTTAGCTCCCCCTACCCTAAAATCAGCTACAAGTCAAGTGCATATTTCCTCTGATTCATCAGAATCCATGCCTTGCAAATTCTATGCCCAAAAAGAATATGAGTTCCCCCAAACCTTTCATTTTGAATTTCTTCTACAAATTTTTTCTTGCAGACTAAATTAGTTTTGGGTCATTTCTTGTAACTATGAGGTCATCAACATAGACTAGAATGACAACCAAAGCTGAGCTTCTCTGTTGTGTAAATAAAAAGTAGTGAAAATGACTTTGAACAAATCCCAAATCTCTAAGAGCTTTTATCAACTTCAAGGTCCACCATCTTGAAGCTTGCTTCAAGCCATAGAGTGACTTCTTTAGCTTGCGCACCTTATTCTTAGACTTCCCCTTGATGTGGTACCCTTGTTGTAGATGCATATATACTTCTTCAAATAAGTCACCTTGCAATAATTCATAGTGCACATACATTTGATAAATATGCTATTGTTTAGAGGCTGCTACTGCTATGACTGATCTAATAGTGACCATCTTGACATTGGTGAGAATCTTTCCTTGTAGTCTAGACCTTCCTTTTGACCAAAACCTTTGGCTACAAGTCTTGCCTTGAGTCTCTCCACCTTACCATCAGTGTGTAACTTCACTTTGTATATCCATTTGCATCCTATAGGAACATTATTTGCAGGCAGATCAACAACATCCCATGTGTTATTTTCTTCTAATGTTGTGACTTCCTGTTGTATATTAGCTACCCATCTTTCATTTTTTGAATATTCATGATAATGCTTGGGCTCAACTATAGAGGATCGAGCTGATATGCATCTAGCATAAGAAGGGGATAGCCTATCATAACTTAGTTAATCTAATAATTATGCATATGAGGTAGACACAAAATCCTGCAGCTATTTTGGCGGTCCTATAGTTTTGGGATATTTTCTAACTACATTTGGCACTGCATCATCCACATCTCGCAAATGTGAAGACTCAGTTCGCAATTGCGATACTACATCAGAACCAACACTGTCTACGACTGGTACTGGAGAAGTACTAAGTCAAATGTCTGGTTCTTCAGTGATTGCATCATTCCTCTATTCAGCATCATTATCATGGCATGCATTATGTTCACGTGCTTGATCTTCATACAATACTTATGAAGTATTTGGTACATCAGCTGGATCAAGTACTGGAAAGACTGTAACAGGTGATAACTTCATTTGTCTGAAAGGAAATATATGTTCCTTAAAGACTATATCACTGCTAACAATAAACCATTTAGATTGCTGATCATACAGTTCGTATCCTTTTTTTGTTGGAGAATACCCCATAAACACTACAGGTAAAGCTCTAGCTGAGAACTTATCCTGACTCCTTACATTTATAGCATAACATAAGCATCCAAACACTCTCATATGATCTAAAGAAGGTTCAGTATTTAATAGCTTTCATATGGAGATTTTTCCTAAAACTATAGAAGGTAACCTATTTATGATATGAACTACTGTAAAAATACACTCACCCCAAAATCTTAGAGGGATGACAACCTGGAACCTTAAATCTCTTGCCACTTCTAGAATATATCTATGTCTCATCTCCCCAATACCATTTTGTTATGGAGTATGCACACATGTTGTTTGATGAATTTCCCCGTGACACTAGGAAATGTTTCATCTCCAAATTGACAAGTTCTGATCCATTGTATGTTCTTACAGCTCTAACAAAACAATTAAACTGTATGTGAATCATGCAAATCAACCTTTTCATAAACCAATAGGTTTCATCTTTGGCATCCATCAAGAACAACCAAGTGGTTCTAGAGAAGTCAATAACTGTAAATAAAAAAATTATTGTCATATGCAGGCACCCAATAAGCCCCCCATACATCTGCATGCAAAAGGTCAAATGGACTATTTGCTCTACTAATACTGATAGGAAATGGCAACTTAGTTTACCCGGCTAATAGACAAACAGAACTATCAAAACATATAGTTTCTGAACTATCTTTTCTGAAATATTGTTTGAGCTTGCCAATTTTCATTATAGCTTCCATAGGCAGATGTCCAAGTCTATGATGCCAAACTTCTAGGTTTATTGAGCTCTGCTTGTTCTGTGTTGGAATTTGCACAGCTATGGTATTTACAGTTGGTGTAGATGATTGTTTATTATGAAGACAACTCCTAAGAATGTATAGCCCATTAGCTTCACTACCAATCCTCAACACCTTGCCAGTGTAAAAGTTCAGAAACCAGAAAAGAATGCAATGAACTCCTTAGTAAGTTTTGAAACTGATAGTATGTTATACTTAAAATGTGGAACATGAAGTACATCAGTAATCTTACAATCCTTGGAAATATAAGCTGATCCTCTGTGAGTGATTTTAGCTAGATATTCATTTGGCAAGTGAACTGAGCTACTACTGTCTAATTGAACTGTATTATTCAATAAGTCAATCTTCGAGGTCATGTGATTGGAGGCTCCATTGTCCATAATCCACTCTCCCTAATTCAAAAAGTCATTAAACATGTGATATTACCTGACTCAAGATTTGTTGCATTAGCTGTGACCTCTGTAGGCTTACTATTTAGAAGTTGTAAAATCTGCTGGTACTGCTCTAGAGTGAAAGTTTGTGCAGTAGGGGTTGAAGTGCATCCTGCAGGTGTAGTTTATTCAACTGCTATGTTAGCTGCTGCATGTCTGTTGTATTTCTTCCTGAACTTGTTATCGTTTGGATATCCTACAATTTTGTAGCAACATTGTTTACTGTCACCTTTCATCTTGCAAAATTACACAAAAGGTGTTAATTCTTCCTCCTTTTCTACTGATTTCCAGCCCTATGAGCCATCAATGCTGTCATTTCAGCATTATCTATGTTAGCAGAAGCACTTTCCATAGTCCTTTGGCTTCCACGTTCCATTAGCATAGAATATACCATGTTCACTGATAGCACTAGCACCATCATCAAGAGTTAATTGCGAGCTTGTTCATAAGATTCATTAAGTCCCATAAGGAATTGTAGAAGCTTTTGATGCTCCATAAACTGAACAAAGTCACGAGAATTGGCACCATCATGACCAAAAATTGGTGCCAAACAATCAAACTCCGCCCAAAGTACTCTCAATTTTGAGAAATAAGTGGAATTGAGCTAGTGCCTAGCCTAGCAGTAGCAATTTCTATGTGGATCTGAAAAATCCTAGAAAAACGCTCCTTCAAATCATCCCAAACCTCACTAGTATTCGAGGAAAACACCAATCCACTCAACAACTCTGATGAAACACAATTCATCAACCAAGATAAAATAATTGCATTACACGTTCCAAGAGATCAATGAGATTCGTATCACAACTCTCTTTTTTGCATGTGCCGTCGATGAAACCTAGCTTGTTTCGACCTAGAATTATAATTCGTATTGCCCGACTCCATACAGACTGATTTTTCGGTCCTTTTTATTGTAGAGAAATCAAAATAGCTCCTGAATTATCATTTATATTCAGGATAATAGATGATTATGACGTAATTTCTCTAGTTCGGTGTTATCGAGAGTCGCCATTATTGATCCTTCAAATGACTTTGGTGAGACCAGAAATAAGGATGATAATAAGACCATACTAATGACTGTGTCGCTCTGATACCATGAAGTAATCAACTAACCATGGAGGTCTATTATGGATGAGAAGCTGAAGATCTAGGTTAGGGAGAAGAAGTGTAATTCAATATTTCAGAGAAGGAAGAAGAAGAAGTTGTACTGACTGAACTGATTACAATATCTGTACATGTAAATACATAAAACCGACTCCTCCTTAACTAGAGTTAAAACTAAGCTAAGTTGAGTTACGCTAACTCTATTCTAAGGTAAGTTAGTTATGACTAACTAATAAGACTTAACTACCACAATCATTACTAATCTTAATAGTGGAGAAATAATCTCTATAATGTTCAAAATTTGGTGGAATATGGGAGACCTATAATCTCTAGTACACCATCCATTAAATCTTGGGTCAGTTTTAAAAAATAAAACTGATGGTAACGTATCAATTTTGAGATATGCTATGTCAGTAATGAATGTGCCACATATGAAATAAAACTAAAGTGAAATTATTTAATATAAATATTTGCTACCTAATGGCTCTACAACATAAAAATCTAAATAATTAATTATAATGAATCTCAGCATAAAATTACGCATATGATAATATATACAATACTTAATTGATTGAATAAAAAAATTAAATGCAGCATCATTAAATTTTCATTTAGTTGGTGGTATTGTATTAGATGCAGAGATTTATGATATTTTATTGGGATAAAATATATAATAAAATTACGTGTATTAGCAAGGCATGAATTAAACTATTTAAAGACAAACATCTCCTTTTAGGATAATTTATATTTCATGTAAAATAACAATTCACACATAAACTATACTTGTTTATAATTAATATATGTGAACTAATAGATTTGTTTAAAGTTATTTCACCATCACGTCACTAGTCAGTTAAAATTTTCTTGAGCCGAGAGTCTTTTGAAAATAGCCTCTTTACTGCTATGATCCTAAACCCAGATCCGATCGTGATGGCATTTCTTGTAAAGATAAGGCCAGCCGACACCACAAACAATTCATTTTGAACAGTTAAAATAGCATAATTTAATCATTAGCATAATCAAATCCCAGTAGAAATAGTAAAAGAGTATAATTTGCGGAATAGACATAGCCCGACATCGGGATGTCACCAGTCATGAGAATCTAATAACCAAATAAAATAGAAAGAATCTACATAGTCTATTACAGAACTAGAACATGAGAAAATGAGATAGAGGGAGAAGCATAGGTTACAAACGCCAAGCATCTACCTAATGGATCTTCGAATATGTTGGAAGCTCTCAACCCTCGCAAGCAGGACTTGAAGTTCCTGAATCTGTACACGGGATGCAGAGAGTAAAGTGAGTACTCCAACTTAGTGAGTAATAATAATAAAGAAAGATTGAGCGTTAAGAAATCACGTAAAGGAACATCAACAAGCTATAGAAAAGCAGTAAAAGCTAGCAAAAGCAATGAAACAGTGAAAATATTTAAAGTCACCTGAGTTAAGTTTGAGCTTCTTTAAAATGACTTTTTACCAGTTAAGCAAGTAAATGACATGCATCTAGAAAATATAAACACATAAGAATTCGCTCCTCGGGCATAATGTCAACAGAATCCACCCCTCGAGCAATAACATGGAACAACACCATCCCTCGGGCTATATCTCATATCACAATGGGTACCCGCGTTCATTGGGTGTGTGCAGACTCCTGGAGGGACCCTTACAGTCCAAGTGCAATATCATGCTATCTCATGGCATAATCAACAAGCCCTCGGGCTCATATCAACAAGCTACCTCACGGCGTACAATCTTAGGCCATCGACGTCATAATCATAATTAGTGTATCACTGTTGCGGCATGCAGCCCAATCCAAAAGTATCCTCAAAACACAGGTCCTCAGCCTTACTCAGTCAAAATCTCATAAGCCACTGGGGCAACAGTAAAACATGATGCTCAGCCCAAATATCATTTGAAAATATCATTTAATGTGTTAAAATAGAGTAAACATGGTTGAGTTATGCAAATAGTAGAATATAGCATGACTGAGTATAAGTACAAAGTCAAATCAGCAAGAAAATATCAGTAAAAATATCCTAAGGGTCCAAATAGTTGGAGCAATGCTCAAATATGGCATTCAACCAAAAATATAATGATAAAAAATAATTTTCAATCAAATACGCGGTAAAACAGTCAATTGAGATGGACTAACTCATAGTCCCCAACGGTGTGCGACCCCACGGTCATCATTCAACATGTGTGTCACCTCAATAAAGCATAACGATGTGAAATCCGGGGTTTCATAACCTCAGGAAAACACTTATAATCATTACTCACTTTAATCTCTAGCCCACGATGCTTTTGCCCCTCGAATCAACCTCAACTCGCATTGAATCTATCCAAAATCAGAATCACGATGTTAAAATATGCTAAGGGAACGAAGCCCATACAAAAATAATCAATTCACAATATAAATCCCGAAATTACTAAAACCCAACCCCCAGGCCCACGTCTCGAAATTTGATAATTTATTCATCATTAGACTCCTTATCTCCCTACGAGTTCATACATATCAAAAGTCTCAAATCTGACCACAAATGACCCCTCAAATCCTCAAGTCTAGGTCTCCAATACCAAGCCCTAGTTTCCTCAATTTTAACCCTAAATTTCAACTCGTACCATAATCAACCAATGAAAAATGATCATAAACTCAAGCAATGAAGCTTAGGGAACTTACCCAACTGATTCTCTTCGATTTGCCCTTGAATTCACTGCCATAACTTGTTTCAGGTCTTCAAAAATAGAGAACTTAGCCAAAAATTCGTGAAGGAAACATTATATACTTCTGGCCAGGAATTCTGCATCTGTGACCGTTTTACCTCTTCTGCGGTCCCGCTTCTGCAGTCTAGACCACTGCACCTGCGATTTCCACTTACTTGACCATTTTTTCATCTGCGCTACCGCAGGTGCGCCCACTTCACTGCTTCTACGGTTCCTGAAGATCTTCCTCTTGGTCGCATCTGCGGCTCCTTCCATGCTTCTGCGAGCCCGCAGGTGCAGTTATGACATCAGACTACAACTTCAGCTACCATTTCCAATTTTCATTCTTTCCGTCAACCGCCAGAAATCACCCCGAGCACCCCGAGACCTCAACCAAAAGTACAAACACATCATATACTACTATCCAAACTTATACCAATCCTCAAAACACCTCAAACAACATCAAATCAACCAAAACACATCGGATTCAAGCCTAAGGTTTTAAAATCTTTTAAATTACGCTTTTGATAAAAAAATCTATCAAACCACATCGAAATGACCTGAAATTTTGCACACACATCCCAAATGACACAACGGAACTACTGCAACTATTGGAATTCCATTCCGACCCCCTATATCAAAATCTCACATATCAATCGAAAACCGCCAAAATCTCAATTTCGTCAATTCAAGTCTAAATCTACTCCGGACCTCCATAACATATTCCGATCACGCTTCTAAGTCCCAAATTACCTCCCGATATCCGAACGATCGGAACTCACATCCGAGTCCTCTAACACATAAGTCAACATCTGATTGACTTTTCCAACTTAAGCTTCCTTAAAAGAGACTAAGTATCTCAAACCTTACCAAAACCTCTTCGAACCCGAGCCAACTAACCCGATCACACATAGAACCAATAAACAAAGCAATAAGAAGCAGAAAAAGGGGATACAGAATGATAACTCATGAGACAACTGATCAGATCGTTATATTAATCTTTCGGGATAGAAGTAAGGTTTGCATACTTATGAAAACTGACTGGGTTGTTATTGTTGTCACCAGTCAGTTAAAGGTGGGTACGACGACATTATGCTAACGAATCTGAAACCATTTTTCGTTTGTTTTGTCACCCCCTACTTTAGTTTATCTGATTTGATGACTGTACGTGTTTTTTGCATATTCAAACAAGACAAGAAGACAAAGTTTCACAGTGGCAAGGAAATTGGATGAAGGCGACGACCCAGTATTGGCACAGCTGAAAATTTTACGGAGGGTCAAAATAAAATAAAAAAGTAAAAATAAAAAAAGATAACTAACATATAGTATATATACATAAGAATAGTTTTTTAACCTAACTAAACAGTATAATTTCGATAAAGATACTAATTGATATTCCTTAGCATAAGGTGGCTCCGTAACTGTAGACTATAGAACATAAGTCGAAGTCGGTCATTATCAATATTCATGTATATATAATGGTTCGAATATTTCAATTCACACAAATATAAATCTAGTAAGATAGATGTAACTTGATCATATTATTATTATTATTATTATTATTATTATTATTATTATTATTATAATAAAACAAAACAAAACCGTTTATGACCCAAACAATACGCGAAACGTCGGGATAACGAGAAAAGATTGCATGGTGGCATTGCTTTCACAAGTAAGCAATAATTTGTAAGCAAAAATTAGAACAAGAAACTGAAAGCAGGCCCCATGAGCTCACATAATATGATTACGATGTTTTGATTTGTTGATATCTGAACGCTTTATCAGATTATAATTTTGGGTCGTTCGGTGCACATAATATTCCTCAATCTTATAGGGTTCAAAAAAGAATCGTACCTTAAAGGATATGATATAAGGCAAGGGTGAAGCCACAATGTTGGCTGCGGGTTCGGCCGAATCCGATAGCTTTTATTCGAACTCTGTATTTTATTCAGAAATCTAATATGTACAAATTATTAATTTAGAATCCATTAACTTAAAAGGATTATACTCCCAAACCCATAAGGTTAAAATCCTAGCTCTGTCTCAAGATGTAGGTAGCCTATCCTGATTAGTGGTTGATCCCACGGCTTGAACAGAGACAACTTTAACCGTGACCTGCACGGCCGAACCCGCAGTGTTGGCTGTGGGTTGGGCCGCGATAGTTCATGCCCTCAAGATCAGAAGTCATTATCTTTATACGGTATCCTGTAAGGTTTACACTGATCATCGCAACTTGCAGCATTTGTTCAAGCAGAGAGATTTCAATTTGAGGCAGTGCAGGTGGCTTGAGTTACTAAATGACTATGTTATTACCATCCTTTATCATACGAGAAATGAGAATGTGATTGCTGATGCGTTGAGCGGAAAGGCGGAGAGTATGGGTGTTGCGCTATATTTTGCACTAGTCAAGATTTGATTCAACTTGTAATTTCTCTGTTGTTGATGAAAGAGTGCCGCCACCTAATATTAAAGGTATACTAGGGCACTTATTTAATTACTAAGTTATGTTCATTATTGTGAGCATGTCATTTTTGTGCCGCTCGAAATATTTAGATAGAATTCATTAAAACCAGGAATTTTCTTTTATTATTCGAATTTTTAGGAATTAATCGCATGATTTTGTGTTTATTTGCATTTTTGTACATTTATTAATTAATATAATTCATAAAAAATACCAAAAATAACATATTTGCTTTTAGGACTCCATTGTTTTTCATTTTTTTAGGTTAATTAGTTAATTAATATTGCAAAAACAAAGAAATGACAAAAATGGTCATGTTTTTTTTTATATTTGTTTAGTTTTCTTTTTAAATTGGGATTTAGGTTATTTTAGAAGTTAATTGGTTTTGTTGTAGAATTTAAATTTGATTTTGTCTATTTTTATTTTACACTTACTAAAATCTAGAAAATAAAAAAAAAGAGAGAAATAATTAAAAAAAAAAAGAGGAAAAGAAAGAAGTGTAAATTTGGGCCACCCTTTAATTAAATCCAGCCCAAACCCTCCAAACCCACTTTAAAACCCAAACCCCCATACCTGGTCCAGCCTGAAAAGGCCTCAAAACGATGTTATTTGGCGTCCAATTTATCTGGACCATCCATCCACTCTAATCCAATAGTCCAATTCCAATCTCGTATAACAGATAAAAGTGTCGGAAGCCCTTCAGATATTTAGAGACAAAATCTCTTCCTCGTACCTTGTTCAACCTCACCGCCCTCCGCCGCAAGCCACTGCCGGAAATCGTCTCCACCGGCGGCGGAACTCCAACTGCCTCCAAAATAACACCAAAAATCGGCCTTCTCCTCCTCATGCCTACTATTGGTTTTCCTCGAAAACCACCGGAACTCCTCAAATATATCAAACCTTAGGCGTTGCTACCACCTTCCACGGCGGCGGCGGCGCCCAAATCTCACCAAAATCACACTCCGCAACCGTCTCACCCTCCTCTACCCAACTTTCAAACTAATTTTTCCCGGATCCGACTGAAACTGCTCGAATATTAGATCTAAAAACTGGTTGAAGTTTTTAAAAGACTATCGAGCATCGATTTGAGTTCCCAAACAAATTTATATGTTGTTCTTTCCAAGAACAAATATATCATTTTATTTGGGGATTCGATTCGGATTTAGTCGAGTTTGAAGACCAAAATCAGTGAGTTTTACTTTTCATTCGATTATATTTTTATTTCTTTTTGTTTGATGATGCTGTTTTGAATTATTTTAGATTTTTTAGTTTAGTTGAAAGTTTCCGGCCATGCTTAGTTCCTGATTCTTTAATTATTCATTTTCTTTTAGTTAGTTTAATTAAACTTGATTTTGATTTCTATTTATAATGTTTTTAATTCTTATTCGATTATATTTGTATTTTCTTTGATGATTCTGTTTTGCATTATTGTTTGATTTTTTAGTTTAGTTGGAAATTTCTGCTTATGTTTAGTTCCTGATTCTTTGATTATTCATTTTTTTAGTTAGTTTAATCAAATTTGATATTGGTTTCTGTTTATAGTGTTCTTAGAATTGATGTCGACTTAGTTTGGATTCATGGCCCAGCATTATTAGTAGGATCTTCAGAATTCTGTTTAGAATTATTTGATTAGTAGGAAATTGTTTTGGTTATAGCTAAATCTCTATGTTTCAATTGGTTAATTATGGTCATCTTTTGACCAGGGTAGTAAGGTTGAGGGGTTGTTTTAACTTATGTTGATAATTCCGAATAAATAAAAGGGTAGTATATGTATTTGGATAATGGGAATCCTATAGTAAACCCCTGAAACTTTCTACTTGGAGGTTCAAAATAAAATTTTGGTCATTTAATGTTAAGACTTGAGGCACAAGTCAGAAAAGGTGGGACTAACTCATAAAATCTGAAAATATAAGGGGGACTAATGGGTAAACATAGTAAAAACAGTTGCCCTAAAGGGTTGGCTATATAAAGATATCCTAATATTGACAAGTTTTTTGGCAGTCTGAAATCCCTAAAAATTCCCAGAAGTTTGAAGTCTAAAAATCTTGAAGTTTCCAGGGACTCTAAATTTCCCAGCAGTTAAAATATTGTTCAGATATGGAATCCAATCTCTGCAATTCAAATTCAAAGCAAAAATCAGAAATGCTATTTAGTATGAATACCTGAGAGTTTTTCTTAAAATATTAGGTCATTTAGAGCTTCAAAACAAATAGTAAAATTCTAAAAACAAATATTGTTCCACTGAAGGTCAAGTTAATTTCAGATTCTGGTTTTGGATTTGCATCATTTAGCTTAGGTTTGGTTATTGAAATTTTCTGGAAGTTCCCTGATTTGGTTTCAAGGGTGTTTAAGGTCAATCAAAGGTTGTTTTTGGTTCATTCTGAGTTGATGTGAATTTGGTTATCAAGTTGATGTTGTTGATCTCTTTGCTGGTCACTGTGTATTGCTGTTGATTTTTCATTCTTCTTTTGTCTTCTAACTTCCATGTATTTTTCCTTCCCAAAGGATATGAAATTAAGTCAAATGAATGGTTCAACTGGAAAGATAATTGAAGTGAAAGTTGTTCCTGTTTCCTGTGACTTTACCTTAGTATTAGTATAGTTTACGTTTATAGTCATTTGAATTTTATAATAAGTGTATTAATGGAACTACATGGGCTGTTGTTTTTTCAGCTAACCAATTTGGAATTGATTCACTAGCATGTTTGAACACCAGAAGAATCGTATAATTAGACCGTTTGTTTTTATACATCTAGTGTTTGACCTTGTGTTAGTTTAGCAGAATTCCACGTTTACGTTAGTTTCCAACAAATGAGAAAACGTGTAGGGAATTCGAAGTTGTTAAATTCGTATGCAACCTGATTAAATTTGATAGTAAGTTGTTCTGATTTACTGGAGTTGATAATTTCCCTCATATTTAAATTGACTACTTCGAGTTTGGCCTGTTATAATTCCTTGAGTTAAACATTAATACATGCCCAGATTTAACATGGTTCACATATTATTGGGTCAGTTACAAGTCCAAAGCGCTGGTTCCTAGGCTGCTTTATAACAATTTCAGTTGATAATATCAATGTAATTAAGCTCTCAAGAGCTAAATCTTATAGAAAATCCTAGATTGTCTTAGATTAACCTTCAAATACCAAAATGAGGTGCGCCGCGCCAAATGAAACCCACAAATCATGCGGCCCTCTTTAAATGCTTATAATTAGAAATTCGGGACATGCCGTTTAGCGAACATCACGGCTTCCCGCAAAGGTAATAACACATAACTCGCTTTAGGCGCGTCTTTAATAATTTTACCTTCCTAAGTACGGGTGCACATTTATGTGACCCTAATCAAAATCTCAATGAAATTTAAATATGTCAAAAATCGCGGGTATGTTTATGTGACGTGGTTTGCGGCATATTTTAACGACATTGCAATTTTCTTAAATGTATTAAAAGCAGAAAAAATAATTTAAAATCATCGTATAGGATGAACATGTATCAAAATCAAAATTTTAGCCAAATGTAATAGTTTAAGCGACTGTGCTTGAACCACGGGAGGGTGCCTAACACCTTCCCTCAGGTCAACAGAATTCTTTACTTAGAATTTCTGGTTCGCAGACTCCATTTGGGCAGTCGAAAAATTTCCTCGATTTGGGATTTTAAATAAACATGTGACTTGGGACACCAAAAGCCAAACCTATCCCAAGTGGCGACTCTATATAAATAAATAATCCCATTTTGAATAATGTCACTTTAATTTGAAAAACTCCCTTATACGTTTTATCCTTCGGGGTAGCCGTGTAAAAAAGAGGTGTGACAGCTCTGGCGACTCTGCTAGGGATCAAACCCAGAATCTTTGATTCAGGGTTCAAGAATTCGAGCTTAGTATAACTGTTATATTTGGCTTTATCTGATTTCAGTACATGTTCCATGCTATAGATGCTAAATGCTTCACCGCTTTGATATTGGATGAATTGTATATAAACTATTACGAAACCATTCTCTTCTTATCTTCGGGGATGTGCTCGCTGCTCGGACAAGTTACTAAGTCGGACGATCTTGCGGGTCTCCGGTACGTTGCCCCCTCCTCGACTCGAGTCGTCCGCTCGGGTACACTGTCTAGAACAAATACCCAGGTTCTGAACCTAGTATAAAAAAACCTCATGCTGGATCCCTAGTAGGAAAGTTATCTACGTCACGTGCATTTGACTTAGGGGACTCAACACATGGGTTGGGTCCGTCTAGGACAGGTGACCCGAAATAAAAAGACCATCCTGATACATATTACGAGCTACTTGCGCATTTATTTGCTTTGGATTGGCATGTTGACCGGCTTGTGAATAAGGAGAGAAAATTAAGAAAAATAGCAGTATTAGGATTAAATGAGAGTGACCACTTGTTTCGCAAAACCAGTGTTCAAACAGTACCAAAATGCTGCCGGATTCTTGAAAAGGAATAGATAAAGAAAAAGAGACCTTTTTAACAAATTTTGGTTTTGACAAGACATTTTGCCCGAACTACGCCGGTTTGATTTTCACCACGTGTGAGATACGTAGGCAACCCCCATCGGGTCCAACCTCCCTGCTGCAAAAAATAGTCAAAACAAAAACAAAAAACAAATGTCAAATTTTATTTGTTGTCCTAAATAAATCGTGTGATGCCGTTGTTGTTAAGAATAGCCGAATGTTACCGAAAGGAACGCCGGAAGGCTGATTTTAGAAAATTGGCCACCTTGAGTTTTTATTTTAGTTTTTGGCCAGTTAGCGGACAAAGCCTTAAAGTCTTCCTCCGGAAGTGCTGAAAGGTTGTATTTGCAAAGCTGGGTTTTGGTGTTAGAAATCAAATTTCAGAAAAAGAAGGGGGTCAATTTTTATTTTGAAGTCAAACAGAATAAAATCCTAAGTTGCTAATTTGCCTTAATAAATGTGCAGGATGAGCACAATAAAAAACGAACCTTCCTTATTCATAAGCAGAATCCCTTTGGAGTTGCGGCTGTGGTGGAATGATCTAGGTAGAGAAGGGCAAGATGAAGACAAGAAATATTTGGGGGCCTTCCCGGGCTATTGGAGATTGTACCCTGAGGAGACATCATAAGAGCCTTGGTCACATGCTAGGACTCGGCGCACAATGTGTTCCACTTCTCAGATTTTGAACTTACCCCGACCTCAGAAGAAATAGCCAGGTACATTGGGGATGCTGAGATTTCTTTGAGACACAAGTATTTGATTGCTCCAAGAGCTCTACCTATGCATAAATTCTTAGTTACCGTGAAAAAAGCAGAGTGGTACACGACTCAAACTTGGCAGCAGAGTTTTGTACCTTTTCATTCATGTATAGCAGATATGGTATATATAGAGGGATTCAACAAACCAGAGAACAAAATCTCCAGCAAAGGAAACTGCGTCAAATAGGAAGAACATAGACGTTTCACTTTTATGGTGGCTTTCCTAGGGCTCCTGGTATTTCCAAGGAAAGATGGGAACATCAACATAAAAATAGCAGGGGATGTCAGCACTCTACACACCCAAGCCAAGTGCATACTCGTGCCTATGATAGTAGCTGAAATCTTTCGTGCTCTCACAGCTTGCAGGACCAGAGAAGATTTCTTTTAGGGGTGCAATATGTTGTTGCAAATGTGGATGATCAAACATCTATGCCACCATCCTCAATTTCTGAGCAATGGGTCAACGGAGCAAACTTGTATAGAGGAGTTCTACACAAGAATTGAAGGGCTCAGATTTCCCGAAGGAGTAACAGGATGGATATCATACTTTCTGTCTCTCACTGCCGGTCAAATAGAGTGGACACTGGGATGGTTGCTTGTGGACGAGATCATATACATGCCAACAATGGAGCCTCACTTCCTTTTGATAGGTCTTAGGAGCATCCAACCTTATGCCCCACATCAGGTCTTGAGACAGCTCGGGAGGTGCCAGATAGTGCTAAAAGACAAAGATCTCAGCATCCAGGTAGTGGAGATTGGACCAGATGGTCAGTTCCTCAAAGCAACGATCCGCAAAATTTGGAATGAATGCCAATACCTAACAACAATCACTAGTGTATGGGATCGGTCCAGAGGCGAAGTGTCGCCAGGATATCTTTCTTGTTACAGGAGAAAAATTGAGTTCGAGAGGCCAGCCAAAAGGCCCCATCTCCAGGAATTCGTTGTAGCATCGCAAGAGCAGTGGGGCTGGTTGGATAAAGAACACGAGTACAGGGCTGTGATTGAAAAACTGGAGAAGCAAGTAATGAATTTGCAATTCGAGAAAGATTTGCAGGTCGCCGCAGATTAAGGCGAAAAGAAGAAACTGGTCAAGGAAAATGAGGCCCTTCGGTCCCAAATTCAGAAAATGAAAGTAGCAGCGAAAAACCCTGTCCGGAGTGCCAAGGATGCAAAACTTATAGATGGCTTGAGACAGAAGGTGAATGACTACAGTTTTGATTTGCACAAAATAGAAAGGGATCAATCCAGGGCTCGAAAACAATTGGTTGGAAATGTGGAAGAACGAGCACGTTTGGTTAGGCAATTAAAAGAAGATTTCGACGGTGAGGCGACAGGGTTAAAGAAAAGGGTCATCATTTCAGAAAACAAAAAGCTCAAACATGCAAAAGAGTTCAAAATTGAAGGGGAACATAGTTACATAGCAATGGCGCAATTAGAATTGGATTGGCAACAGCTTCAAAAGGAGAATAAAGTAACCGAACAAATTTTGGGAGCCAGAACTGAGGAGATTGGGCGGTTATTGCAGAAAAAATGTGTCATACGAGTAAAAATCAAAAGAATCGCTCACTACATCGCAATAAAGTGTAGCAGCTGTGAGGATATGCCTAGATCTATGTTCTTTGCCACCACGTAATGGAAAATCTCTATCACCTCCAGGGGGATTTAGCTAGTCAACCTGCAACAAGGCCGAACGATGCCTCGCGGGTCCTAGGAGCAATTGAAGCCCTAATGTATTCATGATTTCTTGAGATTGTATTTTTCTTTAAAGTCTGTCAGTTTGTCTTAGAGTCTGTATTGTGTTTTACGCATGGTTAGTTGTTCTTCGAGTCTGTAGTTCATCTTTCATCAGAGTCTGTCAGTTTTCGAGTCTTTGTAACCAAAGTTTATTATTATGAAAATTGAAAATTCCAAAATATTTTATTCTTCACTTTTTTTATTTGCATGAACTACGCTCGGTTTGATACATTCGGGGCCTAATACGTAGGCAATCTTCATAGGATTCGACCGTAATCTTAAAAACAACAAATACAAAAACAAAAGCAACAAAAGAGGAAAAAAGGAGGAATGAAAAAGAAAAGAGAGAAAAGCCCTAAGAGAGAAAACCCAAACAGAAAGAGGGAAGAAAACAAACGAAGAACCATTGAGGAAGAATAACAAAAGAGGGAAAGCAAGAGAAATAAAGGGTGGAAATCAAAAGAAAGGAAATGGAGTAAAAGCCGGGACAACACATGCAACCATTGCAAACATATTGACATCCGTTAACTGTATAGGTGCATCACACCCCAATGTGTGATTCCCTATCTGTTATCTGTCTCAAACTTGTTGAAACACGTTCTCAAGTCGCTAAAACTAAACGTGTGTTCATTTCTGTAGGTTTTGATAAATGACAAACCGACGCGCATGGAACATTGACATATGCCAAAGTCCAAGAACATGAGAAACAAAGAGCAAGATCAAGAATAACAACAAAGTTATAAATGAGTCACTTTATAGTGTGATCTTGATCCGACAACTTATTCAAGTCTTGGCTTCTCTCGTAAAATCATTTTCATGCATCGTTGAGTTAAACCAAAATGATTTTCAAACATTTTCATTTTAGCCAAAATGATTTTCAAACATGTTTTTCAAATCTGGACATAAATAATCGATTATGTATTTCTTATAATCGATTATGTTAAGACAGTGTTAACCAAAATTTTCAAGACAGCAATATAATCGATTATGTCTTACTTATAATCGATTATGTTAAGACAGTGTTATCCGAAATTTTTCAAGACATCAATATAATCAATTATGTCTCACTTGTAATCGATTATGTTAAGGCAGTGTAAAACCGGATTTTCAAAGCAACAAAATAATTGATTATACGAGATAGCATAATCGATTATTCACTGACCGTTGCCAAAGTATTTTTAAAACGCTGAAATATAATCGATTATACACAAGACAATAATCGATTATGCTTGCACAGAATCTGCATCCGATTTTTTAACGTTAACAGATAATCGATTATGCAACTTGAATAATCGATTATTCTGCTTAAAATCCGCAGATAATCGATTATGCAGATCATATAATCGATTATGCAAGCACAAAATCAGCAATTAGTGATTGGCAATTAAGCAACGGTCTTGGTGTTTTTGAGCACTATAATTTCACCTCAAAATCACTCTTTTAAGTACAACAACTGATTACATTCTTGCTTAAGTTTACATACTCTCATATCAATCATTTTATATTCATTTCATAGCTTTTTGAGATCCAAACTCTTGACTAAGTTGTTGTGTTCTTGAGCGTATTGTTTTTACTCATATCTACTCTATAAAGAGAGTCTTGTCTTAAGTGCTAAGTGTTTGTACACACTTGAAGAGATATTCTAATCCCTTGTTGTAAGAAGGAAAAGTAGTTCCTTGGTCTGAAGTCTTGAGGTGCGGTATCCTCGAGCAGGTTGAAGTCTTGTAGAGTGTATATCTACGAGCAAGTGTAACGGTTTGTTAGGCACCCGTAAGCTTAACGAAGTTAGTGTAAAGCTCGAGAGAGTCTCTCGGGGACTGGACTAACCACACGTTGTGGTGAACCAGGATTAATTCGGTGTGTTCTCTTCTTACCATATTAACTACTGCACTTACGTTATTCCTGCAATTTTAATTTCGCAAATTTACATTGTTTTTTTATTATAACATTATTCACCCCCCCTCTACCGTTAAGCGTATATTCTAACAAAACTAACCATTTGTTGTTGTTGTTGTTGTTATCAGTACAGGTTTTAGAAACGGTGGTTGGTTTGTGGTAAGCTGGCATCACATCGTTATTTCACCAGATCGAAAGGAAGCACAGAAATTTCGTCTGAAATGACTTTGCCGGCAATTCCAATCTCAGAAAATAGCCCGATTATAGGCATCCGAGCCTCAGAGTCTGCAGCAGCGGAGGAAAACAGGATCCTACGTCTTAGAGACATGGAGATGTGGGATGCATGGACAAATGGCAACGAATCTCCGAGTTCTATCCCCGGATTTCCTGAGCTATTCCCAAGATCGGGGGGTACTTCTATTGTCCCCATTAGCCATCCAAATATCCTCTTGGGACAACCCACCATACCGGCCAATTTTGTTGGAGCACCTTCTAAAGTCTGCCTTCAGGTGTTCACATCTGGCACAGTCCCCAATATCTTTACAGCTCCCCCATGTGCAACCACCACACAGCACGCAGTGCGAAGACCCATGTTTGATCCGACGGTTTTACATTCCAAACCCCCAATTACCAAACTGGGCCTCCTCCATACCCCACATACACTTATCCTCAACCACCATATAAGCTTATGCCAGTGCAGGATAAAACTCCAAAAGTTCTTGAACAAGATGAGATAGCGAGAAGAATAAGGAGCCTTGAGTAGAGCCAAAAGAACATGCAGGGATTGAGTGGGCAAAAGAATGTTTCATATACATATCTGTGCATGTTCCCGCATGTACATCTTCCCATGGGATTTAAAATGCCAAAGTTCGAAAAGTATGACGGTCATGGCGACCCCATTGCTCATCTAAAGAAATATTGCAACCAATTGCGTGGGGCTGGCGGAAAAGAAGAGTTATTGATGGCATACTTCGGAGAAAGTCTGGTAGGCATTGCTTCAGAGTGGTATATGGACCAAGACATCTCCCGATGGTATATTTAGGACGATCTTTCCAGAGATTTCGTAAGGCAATTTCAATACAACATCGACATTGTGCCAGACAAGAATTCCTTGGCTAATTTGAAGAAGAGGCCATAAGAGAGTTTCAGAGAATATGCTATTAAGTGGTGTAGACAAGCATCGAGGGTGAAGCCGCCCATGGATGATATAGAGATGGTCACTATTTTTCTCTAGGCCCGGGAAGGAGATTACTTTCAAAACATGATGTCAGCCATGGGCAACCCTTTTGCGGAAGCAGTCAAGATTGGCGAGATTGTAGAAAATGGTTTGAAAACGGTAAGAATTTTAAGTCAGTCAGCCATCAGAGCAACCTCTCAGGCCATCCAAGGCGGGGCAGGAGGAGTCACAAGGAACAAAAAGAAAGAAGAAACCTCGATGGCAGCATCAGGTATGAGAGAACATCATGATCCCAGGCCCATATTCTCGGAAAGAACCCCTCAACACTATTACGCCCATCAAGACATGCATTATGCTCCCCAGCCTTATGCGATTATGAATGCCCAACCATTTGCACGACCGCAGCAGCAGGTCAATAGGAACCAGGCCACTATAATCCCCGCCCTCCTCAAAACAATTTTCACCCAGGGAGCCACCCAGAAGGAAAAACTTTATGCCAATCGGGGAGTCCTATTCCAGCATGTTCCCAAAGCTTGTTTAGTTGGGTCTATAACATCCTGTGCCTCCGAACAAATAAAAATCTGACTCACCTTCTTACGAACAGGGTGTCCGGTGTGCTTATCATTCAGGGGTTGAAGGGCACGACACAGAAAATTGTTGGACTCTGAAGCGAGCTATGGAAGATCAAATAGAGCAAAGGAAAATAGTGTTGAGGGATGAAGATTTCCCGAATGTGACTAACAACCAATTGCCGGCCCACAACAATGCATCGGTGATCGGGATGATCTGTGAGGACAAAGAATTCGACCCGGCTTTGAAAGCCATAATTGCTATTGCTGACACAGATAAAAAGCCAAGAGTTGCCTCCAAGAAAGCTGAAGAGGAGAGGAAGAATAAAACCACGCCCCCCGAAACTGAAAAGTAGGTTGAGGCTAAAACTGAGGTGACACCTATCAAAGAAACTGTCCTTCATGTCCCACGGGGTCGTTAGGAAAAGCAGTTGACTCTGAGTCTCCCGAAGAGATTTGAGTTGAATAGGACTATGTACGTACCCAAAGGGACCTATGTGGTGCAGGGACCAACTAATCCGCCAAGGCTGAATGAGCCCATGGTGGTTGGTTGCGCACCTCAGAGGCCTATGACAGACCCCTCTACAGTCCCTTGGAACTATCAAGAAACGGTGGTGACATATAAAGGCAAAGAAGTCACTGGAGAAACTCAAGAAAGCCACCCTGTAAACAAATACTCTTACTTGGAGGAAGTGAACAGTGACACCAAGAGGCGATTCCCACGCAAGAAGCCAGTAAGCGCCGAGGAGGTGGAAGTTGTCTTCCGAAAGATGAAAATGCCGGACAATGAAGTAGTGGACCAGCTTCGGAAGTCCCTTCAACAAGTCTCTTTATTATCCTTGCTGATAGATTCCCCTGAGCACCAGAAGGTTCTAGCCAAAACTCTTAGTGAGGCTTATGTGCCGGCTCAAACCTCTGTGGAACAATTGAAGAGGATGGCGGAAAGATTCTTCGCTATCAATCAGATCACATTCAGTAAAAATAATTTGCCTCCAGGAGGGAGCCGCCCACAAGAAAGCCCTGCATCTAACAGTCAAATGTGAAAGCAATTATGTCAAAAGGGTAATGGTAGATGGAGGCTCTAGGGTGGTCATATGCCCACTTTCAACATTAAAGAGAATGGAAATCGAGATAGAGAGGATCCACCCCCCAATAATGTATATGTTCGAGCTTGTGATGCAATTAAAAGAGACACAATTGGAGAGATTGACCTAGTCTTGACCATTGGCCCAATTAATTTTGAGGTAACATTTCAAGTGTTAGATATGGACACACCCTACAATTACCTCCTGGGAAGGCCATGGATTCACGTAGTGGGAGCTGTGCCTTCTACTCTGCACCAGATGTTGAAATTTGAACACGAGAACCTAGAAATCGTGGTCCATGGTGAAGATGAACAGTCAATTGCCTCGAAGCTAAAGGAGGGAGTGATCTATCAGGCTTTCCAAATTGTGGTGGCTGATCAACATGAAGAAGGCAAACCCTGTTCCCAACATTTCCTCTCCAATGCCTTAATCATGGTGTCTAGAGAGATGATACGACAAGGATTCAAACCAGGAAAAGGACTCAGAAGATCTTTACAAGAGATAGTTGAGCCGATTGCCTTTCCCACTACGGAGAAGTTTTTCGGGTTAGGCTTTCACCCGACACCAGAGGATATAACATGGGCCAACTGCAGGAAGCGTGATGGATGGGCTTTACCTCGATCCTTGCCCCACTTGCATGAAACATTTGTGAAGCCCAAGTGCAGTGAGGAGGAAGAAGATAAGACCTTCACAGCTGAAGAAATCGAGGAAATGTGCGGGGCCATGAGAAAACTATTATATGAAGCGAACATGGTTCAGCTTGGAGAAGGTTCGAGCACAGCTGAGGTTCTCTACATGGGACCGGACGCCAAATTGCAAAATTGCAAGGCTACGCCATCATCAGCCGGAGAGGTATTGAGCTGGATCCGACAAAGATAAAATTCATTCGAGAGCTAACTCACCCAAAAACCAAGAAGGATATAATGAGCCAGTTGGAAAGAATGAATTAGATTAACCGATTCCTTGCCCAGTTGACCTCTATGTGCGAGCCCATACTCAGGTTGTTGAAAAAAGGATGCAGCAATCAGGTGGACGGATGAATGTCAAGAGGCTTTTGACAAGATTAAGACTACCTGTCCAATCCACCAATCTTGGTCCCACCGGAACCGGGAAGGCCATTGTTTCTATATCTGACAGTCCTGGAAAACTCTTTTGGTTGCGTTCTCGGGCAGCATGATGTCACCGGAAAGAAGGAACATGCCATTTACTACTTGAGCAAGAAGCTCATCAGCTACGAGGCTAAATACACCTTGCTAGAAAGAACCTATTGTGCCTTAACTTGGGTGGCCCGGAAGCTGAGGAATTACCTGCAAGCCCATACCACCTACCCCATAACCAAGCCGGATCCTATGAAGTACATATTTCAAAACCGACGCCCACATGGAGATTGGCGAAATGGAAAATCCTGCTCACCGAGTTCGACAGAGTCTATGTAACTCACATAGTGATGAAGGCCCTAGCATTAGCAGATCATCTAGCCGAGAACCCGGTTGATGATGAATACCAACCCGTGAATACCTATTTCCTGGATGAAGAGCTGAATTCGCTTAAGGTAATCTTAGAGGACATCACTTCTTGAAAAATGGTCTTTGATGGAGCGGTAAATGCAAAAGGTGAAATCTTAATTTCACCCACTGGTCAACACTACCCAGCCATGGCTCGGCTCCGGTTCTTCTTCACAAACAACACAGCTGAATACGAAACCTGCATTACGGGCATGAATATGGCTATCGACCAAGACGTCAAGGAATTATTGATCATGGGGGATTCAGATCTAATCATTCGGCAAGTCCAGGGGGAGTAGGAAATGATAGATGTAAAACTCATCCCTTATCGACAACATGTGGAGGATCTCAGAAAACTTTTCAAGTCGGTACAGTTCAGGTACATTCCTCGCTGTCATAATGAGTTAGCAGACGCACTCGCTACTTTGGCCTCCATGTTTCCTTACCCCGGAAACGCCTACATCGATCCCTTGGAAATCCAAATCAAGGAAGGGCATGGGTATTGTAATATGACCGAGGCAGAATCCAACACTTAGCCATGGTATTATGATATCAAGAATATCCCGAGCAAGCCACTAGGGATCGAAAGAGAACCATCAGACGACTTGCGAGTGGTTTCTTCTTGAGCGGTGATATATTGTATAAGAGGACCCCGGATATCAATTTTTTAAGATGTGTTGATGCCGAGGAAGCCAGAAGGATTATGCATGAAGTACATGCAGCAGTGTGCGGGCCTCATATGAACAAGTATGTGTTGGTGAAGAAAATACTTCGGGCAGGGTACTACTGGATAACCATGGAGAAAGACTGCTTCAGTTTCATTCGGAAATGTCATCAATGTCAGGTGCATGGTGACTTGGTTCATGCACTGCCAACTGAACTGCACTCTAGGTCAGCACCTTGGCCATTCGCTGCCTAGGGTATGGACGTCATTGGGCCGATCAAACCAAAAGCATCAAATGGACATAGATTCATATTGGTTGTAATTTACTACTTTACAAAGTGGGTCGAATCCATCACACTTAAGTCAGTCACCAAGAAAGCTGTGGTAGACTTTGTGCATTCCAACCTCATTTGCCGCTTCGGTATTCTTGCAACCATCATCATAGACAACGGTTCCAACCTGAATAGTCGTTTGATGGGAGAAATATGTGAACATCAAGATAACACATAGAAACTCCACTCCTTACCGGCCCAAAGCAAATGGTGATGTCGAAGCAGCCTACAAGAACATCACAACGATTCTGAGAAAAATGATTCAAATCTCAAGAAATGGCATGAAAATCTGCCTTTTACATTGCTTGGATATCGCACCATGGTGCGTACATCGATAGGGGCAACCCCATACTTATTGGTCTATGGAACGGAAGTTGTTATACCCGCAGAAATAGAAATTCATTCTCTCGGGATAATTGTCGAAGCAGAAATTGAGGATAATGAGTGGGTAAAAAGGTACTACATTTAAACTCCCTGCAGCAATGATTCAGTATGGTTGAAATGACAAAGGCTTTTCTTTCCCACTACCTCAAACACTATCAATCCTTCACAAACTCTTTGAGCTGGTTACGTTTCTTTGATCACCCTCTTTGGAACCCGGAGTGCTATTTTAAAAAAAATTAAAATTAAAAAAAATTTTAAAAAAAAAAGAAAAAAGAAAAAAATATTAAAAAAGAAAGGAAAATTAGAAAAAAAAAGAATACAAAAAAAAAAAAGAAAGGCTGAAAATATATACAAAAACAAAACAAAATTAGTTTAGGAAGCACTTCCTGAACTACGTCTGAATTGATTCTGAAAAGATACGTAGGAAGCCTCTCCCTGAGGTTCAATCACACCAAAAAAATCCCAATTCCCTAAAAATTGGAAACTTGGGCAGATGATATACTGGTTCGGCCATGAACCCTCAAAAATGGCTCCAAAGTTGTAGTTCTATCCAAACTCCTTTTACCCAAAACCTGGCCCAAGTCCTCCTGATCGATTGGTAAAGGCAGGGGAGCGGCGAACACCATTGTCGGGATTTGGCACAATTCAAATTGAGAGAAATAAAATGAGAGAGTCTTATCGGTGAAAACCTTCGGGCACCATAAGGCTATGGTAAGTAGAGAAATGAAATGAGAGAGTTCGTTTAGTGAAAACTCGTAAAGAGCACTATCCGGCGAGGGGAGAAGAGAAATGAGAGAGGTCGATTGGCGAAAACGCATAAGGGCTTTGTCGGCCGAAAAGAAGATATATCACTGTCAAAAGCCCGGGTAAGGTTCCCTGGTTTCAAAAGATTGAAATACAGTTCACGAAAAGCTGGAAATGTTGTACGGGCCGAGCATCTAGTCCGAGAAGCATGTCATGTCCATTTGAAGTCCGCATGCGCCCCCAGATAAGTCCATCTCTTTTCCCCGAAAGGGACGCTTCTCTTAAAACCTATACGATTGCTTTTGTATACTCCTTCCTTGAATCCCTTTCGGTTTAAATTTGATTCCATGACTATTCCACAAGAAAAAGTGGTAAGACCGATTAAAAAGGGATTGCCTGGCAAGGACAAAAGAAACTACCCAGTCTTAGCGGGTGCATCTTACCGACCCCGGCTGGCCATGATGGCTGAAGCTTCTGAAGCAGAAAAGGTTGGAAAGAAATAAAATCGAAGTCAAATGCCCATGAAGGCACAATGAATATTAGAAAGGTTAAGCCCAGGTGGGCTAATTGTCTCAACAAAGTTTTATTAGGCAAGATACCCAAAGGTTCTGAAAATGGAAATCGGGGCAAAGAAATCACAACCGAAAAGCCTATGAAGGCAAGATAAATCTAAAAGATGAGTTCTCCTGACCAACAAACCAGACAAAGTCTGGAAAGACAAAGGTCTTCTCAACAGAAGTGAGGTCGAGATCAAGCAATCAAGGCCACAAAACTGACCACCGCCTCGAACTAACAATCGTGCTTTATTTGAAAAGCTGAAACATGTGTAATCCAAAGCAATTGGATAAATAGTAGATGCAACCGAAGGAAATGCACATGAGCTAAGAATAGCCTTGCAGCAATGATCAACCAAAAGGGAAGTTCTCTTTAAATCTTTTCCCGTGGTTTTCATAAAAGAAAAGAAGAAAAGGAGAATCACACAAGTCATGGTAGCATAGGACTCTGATCCTTAAAATCTAGGACCATATCCCCTAGCTTTCCCCAGCATAACCTGTGGACCACCCTGGCATAACCCGAGGATCATTCTTTTTTTATTTCCTGGCATAACCCGAGGATCATTCTTTTTTTATTTCCTGGCATAATCCGAGGGTTCGTTTCTCTCTATTCCCCGGCATAGCTCGAGGATTTCTTCTATCCCCAGTATAACGTGAGGGTCTTTCCTTTCCTTCATTTCCCAACATAACCTCAGGATTTCTTTCTTTCATTCCCGAGCATAACCTATGGATTCCTTTCTTTCATTCCCCGGCATAACCCGAGGGTTCCGTTCTCTCTCTCTCCAGCATAACCTGTGCACCTCCGCGACATAACCCCATGATCATTTTCCATTCTCCATGGCATAACCCAAGGATCATTTTCTAGTCTCCCCGGCATAACCCGAGGATCATTTTCCAGTCTCCCCAGCATAACACGAGGACCATTTTCCTTTTATCCTCAGCATAATCTGAGGGTCTTTTTCTTGTCCCCCCCACATGAGTCTCTTCCTCCCATCCTGGCATAACCCACGGATTCCACTGGCATAACCAGAAGTATTTTCTTCTTAAATCCCGGCATAACCTGTGGATTCCCCTGGCCTAAACCAGGAGTTTTTTCTTCCCATCCCGGCATAACACGCGGATTCCCCTTGCATAACCCAGGAGTCTTTTATTTCCATCCCGGCATAACCCGCGGATTCCCCTAGCATAACCCAGTAGTCGTTTCTTCTTATCCCGACATAAACCATGGATCCCTCGGCATAACCCAGGAGTCTTTTCTTCTTATCTCGGCATAACCCGCGGATTTCCCTGGCATAACCAGGAGTTTTTTTCCCATCCCGGCATAACCCGTGGATTCCCCTCACATAACCCGGGAGCCTTTTTCTTCCTATCCCGGCATAACCCGGGGATCTCCCTGGCATAACCCAGGAAATCTTTTTCATTTCTTCCCGGCATAACCCGTGGATTTTCTTTTTCATCCCCAGCATGGATTCTTTAGTCCATCCCTGGCATAACCCGCAGATCTTCCTCTTAACCCAATAGGGACCCATTTTTTCCCCCACCATAACTTGGCAATCTTTCCAAAAGATAAACAATCCTGACTTTTACCGTTTTCAATAGAAATAGCTTAGATTCGTGCTACAAATAACTCACAAAATTTTCCTAGTGAAACCTGGGGCAAAAAAATTTCGTTCGTTTGTTTGTGTTGATGCCTGAACAGGTTTTACCTCAGGGCACAAGATTCGAGATGTATGGAAGAGCGAATCTCAATCCAGAATAAAGGAAAAAGAAGAAAAGAACAAAAGAAAGGAATTTGGAGTGAGGGAAAAGAAAGATGTGGACTCCTCAAAGTTGATTCAAAATCACAAGTCGCGCATGTCCCGCTTGGTTTCAATGCTAAAGAAAGAATCGTCACCTACAGCTTACGAGCGTCAAGATTCAAATCGGGGTCCACGGCGAATCTAGCTAATACTCAAGATCAAGCATCAAGAGATTTATAGATAGGAATCCTGTAACTCAGAGTTGATAGGCATAGCTAGCTTAGCTTAGATTTTCCTATAGGTGTAATAAGGAGGTCAGCAAACAGTAGCAGCAGCATCAGTAGTGAAATCACAGCTCTTGGAAGTCCCAACTACTAAAACACTCCAGAACTACACTGATATGATTCCTTTATAGCCAAGGATATGTAGGCAGTCTTTGAAGCAGGGTTCGGTCAGACAATTTTCAAAAATGCTTCTCATGGAATGCCGAGCAGGCAAAGATCTCTCAGTTGCTCATTTATCTTTGCCTGAAAACCCTTCGTGTCTCCAAGCAAAAATGGACAACTTTGAACATGTGATTTTTGCCTCGCTCAAAATATTTCTATAGAATTCATTAATATCAGGATTTTTCTTTTATTATTTGAATTTTTAGGAATTATTTGAATAATTTTGTGTTTGTTTGCATTTTTGTGCATTTTTAAATTAATATAATTCATAAAATTATACCAAAAATAGCATATTTGCATTTAAGACTCAATTTTTATATTTGCTTAGGTTTATTAGTCAATTAATATTGCAAAAAACAAGAAATAACAAAAATGGTTACGTTTTTTTTACATTTGTTTAGTTATCTTTTCAAATTGGGATTTAGGTTATTTTAGAGGTTAATTGGTTTTGTTTGTAGAATTTAAATTTGGTTTTGTCTATTTTTATTTTATACTTACTAAAATCTGGAAAAAAAAGAGAAATAATTAAAACTAAAAAAAGAGAGAAAAAGAAAGAAGTGTAAATTTGGGCCACCCTTTAATTTAATCTAGCCCAAACCCTCCTAACCCACTTCAAAACCCAAACCCAAACCCCCATACCCGGTGCAGCCAGAAAAGGCCTCAAAACGACGTCGTTTGGCGTCCAATTCATCTGGACCATCCATCCACTCTAATCAAACCGTCCAATTCCAATATCGCATTTTAGATAAAAGTTTTGAAAGCCCTTCAGAAATTTAGAGACAAAACGCTTCCTCGTACCTTGTTCAACCTCACCGCCCTCCACGGCAAGCCGCCGAAAATCGTCTTCGCCCGGTGGCGGTAACTCCAACTACCTCCAAAATAACACCAAAGCTCTGCCTTGTCCTCCTCATGCCTATGTCACCATTGGATTTCCTCAAAAACCATCGAAACTCCTCGAATATACAAAATCCTAGGTGCTGCTACCACCGTGCACGGTGCCGCCGCCGACCAAACCTCACCAAAATCACACTCCGCAACCGTCTCACCCTCCTCTACCCAAATTCCAAACGAATTTTCCTCTGATCTGACTTAAAACTACTCGAATTTTAGATCCAAAAACTGGTTGAAGTTTTTAAAAGACTATCGAGTATGGATATGAGTTCCCAAACAAATTTATATGTTGTTCTTACCAAGAACAAATATATCATTTTATTTGGAGATTCTATTTGAATTCATTAGAGTTTGAAGACCAAAATCAGTGAGTTTTACCTTTCATTCGATTATATTTTTATTTCTTTTTGTTTGATGATGTTGTTTTGAATTATTTTAGATTTTTTGTTTAGTTGAAAGTTTCAGACCATGCTTAGTTCCTGATTCTTTAATTATTCATTTTATTTTAGTTAGTTTAATTTAACTTGACTTTGATTTCTGTTTATAATGTTTTTACTTCTTATTCGATTATATTTGTATTTTCTTTGATTATTCTGTTTTGCATTATTGTTTGATTTTTTAGTTTAGTTGGAAATTTCTGCTTATGTTTAGTTCTTGATTCTTTGATTATTTATTTTTTTAGTTAGTTTAATCAAACTTGATCTTGGTTTCTGTTTATAGTGTTATTAGAATTGATGTCAATTTAGTTTGGATTCATGGCCCAGTATTATTAGTAGGATCTTCAGAATTCTATTTAGAACTATTTGATTAGTAGGAAATTGTTTTGGTTATAGCAGAATCTCTAGGTTCCAATTCTGTTAACAATGGTTATCTTTTGACCAAGCTAGTAAGGTTGAGGGGTTGTTTTAACTTAGTTTGGTAATTCCGAGTAAATAAAAAGGTAGCATAGGTATTTGGATAATGGGAATCCTGCAGTAAACCCCTTAAACCGACTAGCTGGAGGTTCAAAATAGGATTTTGGTCATTTAATTTTAATACTTGAGGCACAAGTCAGAAAAGGAGGGACTAACCAAAAAAATCTGAAAATATAAAGGGGACTAATGGTAAACACAGTAATAAAGGGTTGCCCTAAAGGGTTGGCTATAAAAAGGCATCCTAATGCCTTCATCTACAAGTTTTTTGGCAGCCTGAAATCCCTAAAAATTCCCAAAAGTTTTGAAGTCTAAAAATCTTTAAAATTTCCAGGGTCTCTAAATATCTCAGCAGTTAAAATATTCAAATGTTCAGATCAGGAATCCAATCCCTGCAATTCAAATTCAAAGCAAAAATCAGAAATGCTATTTAGTCTTAATACCTGAGAGTTTTCCTTTAAAAATTAGGGCAATTAGAGCTTCAAAGCAAACAAAAAAATTCTAAAAAATACTGTTCCATTGAAGGTCAAGTTAATTTCAGATTCTAGTTTTGGAAATTTTCTGGAGGTTCTCTGGTTTGGTTTCAAGTGTTTATATGGTCAATCAAAGGTTGTTTTTGGTTCATTTTGGGTTGATAATCTAGTTATCAAGTTGATGTTGTTGATCTCTTTGCTGATCAATGCGTACTGCTGCTGATTTCTCATTCTTCTTTTGTCTTTTAACTTCCAGGTATTTCTCCTTCCCAAAGGATATGAAATTAATTCAAATGAATGGTTCAATTGGAAAGAGAATTGAAGTGCAAGTTGTTCCTGTTTCCTATGACTTTACCTTAGGATTAGTATAGTTTACGTTTATAGTCATTTGAATTTTATAATAAGTGTATTAATGGGTCTGTATGAATTGTTGTTTTTTTAGCTAACTAATTTGGAATTAATTCACTAGCATATTTGAACACCAGAAGAATCGTGTAATTAGACCGTTTGTTTATTGACATCTAGTGTTCGACCTTGTGTTAGTTTAGCAGAATTCCATGTTTACGTTAGTTTCAAGCAGATAAGCAAACGTGTAGGGAGTTCGATGTTGTTAAATTCGTATGCAGCCCGATTAAATTTGGTATTAAATTGTTCTGATTTACTGGAGTTGATAAGTTCCCTCATATTTAAATTGACTACTTAAGTTTGGACTGTTATAATTCCTAGAGTTAAACATTGATACATGCCCAGATTTAACATGGTTCACATATTATTGGGCCAGTCACAAGCCCAAAACGCTGGTTCCTGGGCTATTTTTTTACCGATTTCAGTTGATAATATCAATCTAATTAAGCTCTCAAGAGCTAAATCTTATAGAAAATCCTAGATTGTCTTACATTAACCTTCAAATACTAAAATGAGGTGCGCCGCGCGAAATAAAACCCATAAATCACGCATCGCTCTTTAAATGTTTATACTTAGAAATTAAGGACATGTCATTTAGCGAACTTCACAGCTTCCCGCAAAGATAATAACACGTTAGTCGCTTTATGTGTTTCTTTAATAATTTACCTTCCTAAGTACGGGTGCACATTTATGTGGCCCAAATCCAAATCTCAATGAAGTTGAAATACGTCAAAAACCGCGGGTGCATTTATGTGACGTGGTTCCCGGAATGTTTTAACGACATTGCAATTTTCTTTAAAAATATTAAAAGCAGTAAAATAATTTAAAATCACGCTATAGGATGAACAAGTATAAAAATTAGAATTTTAGCCAATTGCAATAGTTTAAGCCTTGTGCTAGAACCACGTGATCCGAGGGTGCCTAACACCTTCCCTCTGCTTAACAGAATTCCTTGCATAGAAAGTTTGGTTCGCTGACTCCATTTGGGCAGTCGAAAAATTTCGTCGATTTGGGATTCTAAATATACCGGTGACTTGGGATACCAAAAGTCAAACCTATCCCAAGTGCCGACCCTAAATAAATAAATAAATAATCCCATTTTTATTAATGTCACTTTAATTGGAAAAATTCCATTATACGTTTTATCCTTCGGGGTTGCCGTGTAAAAGTATGTTAGACAATTATAGGTTTGCAAACTAGTGAGATTATGGGTAAGACATTTTGTTCTTCTAAGGGAAAGGTGTTAGGCTCCCTTAAAATCTACATAAGGTAGCTCCATAGGACTTGGACTAATTTTAAGGATTCAATTATTGATGTTATTCTTAATTACTACTAAAGCATGTCTTATTATATAGTAAAAGGAATGTATGTATGTTAGACTTAAGAAGTTGTGGGATTATAAAAGAGTTATTGAAGGTTAGGAGAGTTTTTACAGTAGTCCATATTTTAAGGCCGGTAAGAAAGTAAGTACTTTGAAGAATAATGCCAGTGTAATTTTGAAAGATGTTTGCAAGAAAGTAATTCTAAATATACCTTAATTTTATAAATTCTGAAGAAGGTGAATCTTGGAAAATTCAAGAGGGGGGAGGTCAGTACGAATAAAGTACTGAGTATGTAAGGCAGGAAAGCATAAACAAGAGCAGTAATGTAAAAAGAGAGAGATGAGATACAACCTGTAACATCTGAGTACCTCTGGGGGCTACTGATATGAAATGCATAATACATTTATATACATAAACTTATAAAACATTTGCCTCTGTGGGCATCATCATCATCATATTGTACCCGGCCACATAGAGGACTCAGTAAAAACGTACCCGGCCATCATAAGGCTCGATAGAATCGTACCTGGCCACGTGGAGCTCGATAAAACCCAACTGATCAGTGGTTGCACCGTATGTGCCGTACCCAACCGACTACAGCGCGGCTTGGTAGTGTAAAATAGATACATATATATAATGCATGCTCGACTCAAGGAATCACCTTCTAAACCTTTTGAAGTGTCTTAAGAACCTTACGGACATCTATGCCCTCAATATGAACTTTAGTAAGATTCAAGGATCATATAAATTTGCTTAGAATAATTTTATAAGGAAATAACAACATGGAATACCTTATTTGCTAGGAGTAGATCCGCTATGAAGTAGCGTATTCACTTCTCATTAGATCATGCCAAAAGAAAAAAGGAAATGCCTTAACATACCTTAAACATGTTGAGTCCTTAATTCCTTCCAAGTAACTCTTCAAACAAGTCAACTCGATCTATCATAGCATAAGGAGATTCAAAATTAGTGTCGAGCAAAGGCCAAGTCTATAACTTAAGCTAGTAGCTCGTTTTACTTAAATTGGGGCAACATCTCCTTTGTAACAAGGGCCTCCACCAATACCATATACAACAACAACAACAAGAGAAATTCATCAACGTATAAATGTCAATAACTAGACACCACATAACAATAATAGGTCACAACTACTTCACGACGAGGCACCAAGCTCCAATTGGAATCTGTATAACCCATCTACCCCTTATAGACTTCTTACATTAATTTACAAGTATCATTAACATGATAATGAAGTCATTCATCAATGATTCCATCCTTATGTCATATATTTATAAAAAAGGAAACAACCCACAACTCCAACTACCTTCGATTAGTAACTTCATTCACTAGTTCATGTCTACTCCATCCATTTAACTTAATAACCATTAATATAACCTTAGGAACATGCAAGAACACAATATACCTACCTCCTACAGTAACTTCAAGTAAAAATCCAAGTTATATTCAGCATACAATAACCCGCAATGGCAATACGACACCATAGAAGTGACTTAAGTTAATCCAAGTATTATCTTGTAATTTATCATCCTAACAACTTAACAAACATACAAGCAAGCTTAAGCACAACTAGTAGGCTGTTATACTCACCTTAGAAAGCAGCAAAAATCTGGAATTTCGTCCAAATACAGCCCCCAACAATCCTCAATGATAACACAACCTCAAAGACGTGTTGTTCTTCAGTAGGACTAGGTTTTGATGTTGAAATATGGTGTAATCCATTTAAAAGACATGAAATAATCTAGGGTCAATATAACAACCATGAGAGAGTATTTTACAGAATATAAAATACTTAAAATAACCTCCCATATGAGCTGAAACCACCCAAAAATCAGCAAACACAAGAAGAAAAAGAAACTAACTAGCGCCACGGGATTCCCGACACTTTATTTGTGTTGTTTGCCCTTTGTGTGGGTCTTGGATCATGAGAGAACTTTGAGAGACTGTTTATAGGGTTCTAATTTCTGAATATACTGAAAATAATGACTTAAAACGGGGATTAGGCATCTTATATATATCCATATGTCTTAATCCACCCATGTGGGCTCCATAGAGAGCTGCTTGGCGCTGTGTTGCGAAAACGCAAATATCTCTCTACTCTGAAGTTGTATGGATGAACGGTTTAATGAGCTGGAAACTAGACTCGTATATATTCAATTTTGTATATATATCATTCCTTGATTCCAAGTATATTGGGAGAAAAGTGCATCTACATTTGACCCAAATTTCAACAAATTTATGAATGTGACTTGTCATCACCTTTGCCAACTCTTGTCCCACAGCTTGCTTGCCTTCAAAATGTAGAAAATTAATATCATACGACTAAATAACTCATAGAATAACCTCCTTATCATGTTAAGAACCCTAGTCTCACCCCAAAGTACATGTTATAACATTCCAAATTTGTCGACTTTCAAAGAAACTTATTTTCTTCTGTTCGTTTAGCGTATAAGCTTTCCAACCATTTTGGTACTTGTTATTCATGATCTTAAAAGACTTGGAACCTCCAAGATAACAATATGAAAGTTACGTTATGTACTTTCAAAAATGATCTCATTTCTGAGCTTATATTAATTGGCTTACGACGTACTCTCACGTACGAAAACATGGAATGTAACATCATTCCCCGCTTTGGAACATTCGTCCTCGAATGTTGACTGATGCGCTTATCAGTTTCATAAACTATAGCTCTTACGAATACTTTAATGCTCACTTTTCCATTTAAGCACAGTTTTGTAAATAAATCCAAATGCTTGGGCGTTCTCCCCTTTTGGCCTCTTTCTCA
Organism: Nicotiana benthamiana; assembly: GCA_034376525.1. Classification (NCBI taxonomy): domain Eukaryota; kingdom Viridiplantae; phylum Streptophyta; class Magnoliopsida; order Solanales; family Solanaceae; genus Nicotiana; species Nicotiana benthamiana. The sequence goes on along the minus strand of CM067337.1, from coordinate 143,352,129 downwards.
TTCCATAACATGTGGTGGAATTCTTCCAATATCGTCACATTTGTTATTTCATGTCATGTAGTATGTACAACTGGTGTCCTTGTATGAGCGCCTAGAAACTATTCTTCCTTTTTTCCTTCATCTTTTAGTCAATCTCTAAGCCTCACTTTATGAGCATATACAGAATTATGACAAAATGTCCCTCTAGGCATCTATAGGTGTACTGATGTCTTTCGCTTGGTACTTTATTGAACTTAAGACTATTGCTATCTCTTGTTTCATAGCCTTGTGTATCTATCCTTAAGAATTTATTACATCTAGGTAGGTTATACTATACCATAAAACTTACTTCGATTAATTATTACCGAGGTTTGCTATCCAACTCCAGATTACTCTCTCGCTGCTTATCCTATATGTATAAATCTAATTCCATTAGTGCTTCCTCATTACTATTCATCTTAAGAATAACAAACAAATCTCACCTTGTACTTTGGAACTTGTACTCATCTATTGTTTATTCGCCTTAATATTGATCTATAATCTATCACTGATAACTTGCAACCTCTTACATAATACACTATCACTAGGACTCACATCTCCTTGGGGAGCACCTGAAGTGATTTTTCCTGATCAACCTATGGATAATACTATACTTCAATAACCATATTTCATTGCATCCCAACGCAATTCATCTTATGGAGGTAATATAATCCCGTGCAATTAATGAAATCCTTTTCTCGTTAAATCATTACTCAATTAAAGCCCTAAGCGTCATCCTCTTATCTATCGCAATTTCACCCTTATTCTATCGCCAGGACATCATTCCATCTCTTCTAAATGCACCTAGTCTTAGACTCCTCTGAGTTCGTTCAGGTTGTACCGCGCTTTCAATAACTTACGGATGCCATCAACTCTCTTGTTTTGATGGGTTTAATCCCGAGGACGTACATATTCTCGTCACCTTCTCACTCATATGTTCATATCCTTACTCTTATCTACCTAAAACCTTTTTCCTCTACAATACTTTACATTACGACCTATACCTATCTATTTATACTACTCGTAACCTTCCTTTAACTTGCTAGTACCATAATTTTCCATTCATGCCTTCTCAGTTTTCCTTAAATGTAAGCAATTACTTTTCATGGTCGTTCTATCACTTGTTGCACGAATACTTGGATTGTCTTATTGTCCATGAATACTATAATTTCCTATACCTGATATGATCTCAAACATCACCTTTAATGGCTTTTTTTTTCTTTCATTCATTAGCCATGATAGGTGCCACTTTCTTATGGAGTGTATTCATATTGTAGTGAGACTGTTGTTACGAGATCATTTACTCTTTAGCTCACTATGTTTAGGTGAAAACCTTTTTCCTTATTTCCTTAGCTAGTCTTTCGTTGTAGTGCTTAGGGAGACATTCTGGCTCTTCTAAAGTTGCGAGTTTGTTATATCGTACATCCAAAGGAAATTTTCGTTATTCTTACTCGTCTATAAAAATTGTTAGTTACATAACTTTGTGCCTTTGTGCTCGTAGGGTTACTTCTAAGCTCAAATTTTTAGTGTCTCCTTAGTGGCACTCTCTCTTATTTTCATAATGCTTAAAAACTGTACCTTTAACTGCCTCGAATCCTATCTGAATTTTTTTTCCAGATGATTGTGATCTCGTATCTGCGAGAGTAAATTCACTATGTTGCGGTTCACTACATTTATCTTGCATGATCTATAGATTTATTTGTTATCTCTTGTCTAGCCATAACTGGGCTCTTCTTGAACCAACTACTAATTACTCGTTAATCCATTCTCATATATATATATATATATATATTCTGCATAATCTCTGTTGGGATATATCCTTTGGCTTAACTTATCGCACAGCATAGTCCAGACAGAAGCGTTAGGCAGATTAGAAAGTGCATGATTTATCATTTATGGTAGGCGAGAAGGTTCTCTTGAAAGACTCACCGATGAAAGGAATCATGAGTTTCGGGAATAAGGGCATGTTGAGCCCAAGGCTGATTGGTCCATTTGAGATGTTGAGGTGAGTTGGGGAGCTTGCTTATAAGATTGCTTTTCCTCCAAGTCCATTGAGAGTTCATCTAGTTTTCCACGTGTCTATGCTCTGGAAGTATCATGCCAACAGGTCGTATGTGTTAAACTACAACACGGTTCAGCTAGTAATAGCCTGGGTTATGAGGAGGAACGCCAGTTGAGGTCTAAGGAGATTTGAACAGTAAAGGTCTAGTGGAAGGATCAACCAGTCAGGAGGTGACTTGAGAGACCAATGAGGACATGCAGAGTAGATATCCATACTTATTCAGCACTCCGGGTATGATTCTAGACTCGTTCAAGGATGAACATTTGTTTAAGAGGTGGAGAATATTATGACCCGATCAATTGTTTATCTTTCTAGGTCCTCATTCCCCTAATTAAGACTCCATGAATGTGCTTTTATTGTTTTATGACTTGCAGGTATGGTTGAGTTGGATTTGGAAGAGTTCGGATTCAAATCGGAATACTTGGTTCCTTAATAGCAACCTAAATGGCCAAGTTTTACATGACTCAACTTTTTTAGTAACCAACCTCGGTATTGGGATTTGACGGTTCCAATAGGTTCATATGATATTTTGGACTTGAGCGTATGTTCGAATTGGGTTACGGATGAATCGGGAGCGCTTTGGTGCTTAATCTTGAAAGATGGCACCTTGAAGGTTTTTTAGTTCTTTAAATTTGATTTGGAGCAGACTTTGGTGTTGTTGAGGTCCGTTTGGAGTTTTGAGCCCGAGAATAGTTCCGTATGGTTATTTATAATTTGTACACAAAAATTGATATCATTTCGAGTAGTCTATGTATGATTCAGCGCGTTCGGAGTAAGTTTAAAAACTTGAAGTTCATAACTTGATTCAATTCGGTTTTGAGGTGAAAGTCCTAGTTTTGATGTCATTTTGCATGTTTCGAGAGTTCAAGCAGGTTTGCATTATGTTTACAGACTTGTTGGTACTTTTGGACAGGGTCCCGGGGAGTTCAGGTGCGTTTCGGACCACCCGAAGCTAACTGGTTTTCTTTTTCGCGAACACATGGGAAAGCTCGCAGTCGCGAAGAAGGAGTTGGGGACATGGTTGGTTTGTGTCACGACACAAAAACTGACCCGGTCATGATGGAGCCTATCTTGAAACTAGGCCAGCCGACACAAACCGTAAAACCAACCATAAGTTCATAATAAGTCATTTAAAACCATTAATTAGCTAAAATCCCATTATAGAAGTTTAAACAGTGCGAAGAAAATATAACACAGCTCAAATCGGGGTGTCAACAGTCATGAGCAACTACAACTCGTCTAAAAATAAGAAAAGACAACATAGTCCAGAAATAGTGCTAATAGAAAACTAAATAGGATAGGAAGGAAATCACTGGGTTGCGAACACCAAGCAACTACCTAGTTGACTCTGGAGACCTGATGGAAAGCTGATCAAAACTCGCTATCGTGACCCGAGACTCTAGATCTGCACACAGGGTGTAGGAAAAAATGTGAGTAGGCCAACTCATTAAGAAATAAAAGTAAAGGCAGCTGAGCAGTAAGAAAACACGTAAACCACAGCACAACATTACAACAAAATAGTATATGCGAAAATAATATAGTAAAGCAATAAAACTCGCAAGAACATATCAGTTTAGTAAAACCTTTTTAAAATCTCTTTCAATAGTTTTCAAGCAAGTGATGAAAATAGTGAGAAGAAATTGTAGAAACGTAAATATCCCCTCGAGAAGAACTTGTACAACAATCCGCCCCTCAGGAAAAATATCAACAGAACCAGCCCCTCAGACTATCTAACAATCACTCATTATCAGCCCCTCGGACAATAACATAAAACAACAATAGCCCCATGAGCAATATCACATCTCACATTGAGTACCCACGCTCACTAGGGTTGTTCAGACTCCGGAGGGGCTCCTACAGCCCAAGCGCTATAACAAGCCCTCTCACGGCATAATCAAATAGGTCGTCGGCCTCATAATCATGAATCAGTAACACACTACTGCGCCACATAGCCTTATCCCATAATATCCTCACAATACAGGCCTTTGGCCTCACTCAGTCAGAAATCTCTCAAGCAACTCGGGCAATCGTAAAACATGATGCTCAGCCTAAAATATAATTTAAAATATAAAAAATAGAGTAAATATCACTGAGTTATGAAAAATAGTAGAATACAGTATGACTGATTAATAATATGAAGTTAAAACAATGAGGAATAATGGTAAAAATCCCTTAAGGATCGAAAATAGTTGGCAGGAGAGCCATATATGGCATTCCGCCCAAAACATAGTAATACTTCCCAGAACACAATGATATCAAACAGGTTTAAATCAACTACACGACTTAACACTCATATAGGACAGACTAAGTCACAATCCCTATGGTGCACGACCCCGTGCTCGTCATCTAGCGTATGCACCACCTCAAAGTAGCACAACGATGTGAAATCCATGATTTCATATCATCGGGACAATATTTACAATCATTACTTACCTCAATCTGGTCTTAAACTCTATTCTTCCATGCCTTTGCCTCTCGACTCGGCCTCCGGATGCTCAAAATCTAACAAAAAATAGATTTACACCATCAAAATATACTAAGGGAAGAAAACCCACTCAAAAATAACCAATTTAGATAAAAATTTTGAAATTGGCCAAATTCGACCTCGGGGCCTACGTCTCGGATTCCGATAAAAATTACAAATATATAATCCTTACACTCTCACAAGTTCATACATATTAGATACATCAAATCCGACCACAAACGTCCCGTCAAATCCTCAAATAAAAGTCTTCAATTTCAAGCCCTAACTCCCCAATTTTAGGCTTTAGATTCCACAAATTTCATGTCTAATTAGGTTGAAATAACAATAGGGTCAAGTATTGAGTCCAAAAGTCTTACTTCCAAGTGTTTCTCTTCGATTCCCTCTTCAATCCTTCTCAAAATGCTCCAAAATTGCTTTAAAATGGTAAGGTAGGCCAAAGATTGCGAACATGACTATTTAAACATTCTTCCCATGTGACATTTCCTTTTTTGCGAACATGAAGCTTCAGCTTCCCATACCTCCGCGAATGCGACACACCAAGCGCGAATGTGAAGCACAAATGATGAGGCCCCCTAGCTGCTCCAATTACTCTATACGAACACGGCACCCACATAGCATTCGAGATGCACAGTTTGCCTCACCCTTCGTGAATGCAGGACCAACATCACAAGCGCAAAGGGTAAATCTCCTGCCTCACCCTTCGCGAATGCAGGACCAACATCACGAACGCGAAGGCCTAAACTCTGCAACAGAAATAGAAGAAAATGTGCAACTTTCAAAATAAGGATTTGATCCATTTAACCACCAGAAACTTATCCGAGGCACTCGGACCTCAATAAAACATGCCAACGCATCCCATAACATCATTCAAACCTTTTTATAACCTTCAGAACACTCAAAAAAATGATGGAACACCAAATCACCCTCGGATTCAAGCCTAAGAAATTCCAAAATTTCCAAATTCCACCTTCGATCTAAAAGTCTATTAAATCTTGTCTGAATGACCTGAAATTTGCACGAACGTCACAAAATGACACAACAAACTTACCCCAACTTCTAGAATTCCATCCTGATCCCTATATCAAAATCTCTGCAACAAACCACAAAATGCAAAAATTCAAATTTTGCCAAATCAAGCCTAAATCTACACCGGACCTCCAAAACAAAATTTGATCATGCTCTTATGCCCCAAATTGATGTTTTAAGCGTAAATACCACACAAGAGGGGGGGGGTGATTTGTGTGGTACCTCATTTTCGCTTATTTGAATTACAGAAGAACCTCTTCTAGGTGTTCCAACTACTACTATTTGCAGAATAATAAATATAGAAAATAAAGAACACAAAGATTTTTACATGGAAAATACGTGGCTCAAAAGGCAAAAAAACCACGACCTACTACTTAGTAAGATTTTTTCAAACTTCCACTAAAATCACTGATCCAAAATTGTATTTAAATAAACCTTTTGTAAACCTAAGGATTAAATCTAATCTCGTTGTGGCACACAACCTCAACTGTTGCGACAACTTCAAGTTAGCTATAATTTGAACACTCTAGGTACCTATTACAATTGCTTTTACGAAAAATGAAAGGTATAATTTTAAACCATCTACTACAATTAAACTAGAATAAAAGATACACAATGAAACTGGTTCTTCTATCTCATTCAAGTAGCTTCAGGAGTGCACACTCAAATCACACATAAATTTCTTGCAAAATTGCCTTACTTTTTCTCTCTCAATTTAGTTTAACTTCTGTGTATGTGCATTTCTTGTAAAAGAGAACAATACTGACATTTAATAGGTTAGTAATCAGGGTTTGATTGGGACTCAATTGCTATTCTTCTATCATGGAAGAGTTCATGATGATCTCAAACTGTAAGAATATCTTTATCCTATATTGTGTTCTCTTCATATGAGGAGACTTTCTCCCCTTATCTTATATGCAACCTTTTAGATCAGATCGGGAGAGGCTGCTGCTTGATCAATAGGTCTTATCTCTTTTACGTGCATCTCACATGTATAGGTAGATCATGACTGTGCTTCACAAGAAGGACTTGGTCCATGACTGAGTTCTTTTATCAATCTTCAAAACTTCACCAATTCTTGGGCCAATAAATTTCCCCTTTTTGATAATGATAAACTCTGTGCTTTTTACTCATTTGGAACCTGTAAGGAGGGAATCTAGGCATGGCCACCTTTGCCTTGTATAGTTATCAAACCCTTCAAAGGGTATGTCCAGGATATCTCCTAGTTTCTTTGCATCAAATTGCACTTGGACTCCCTTCACCAGGATACTAACAATGCCTTCCTCAACCGCAACATTTTCCATAAATTCAATTAGCTCATTTCTGGCTAGCCTACCATCCATATGAAGGACCATGTCCTTCCATCCCTGAGCAGCTAAAGCATCTACCAATCTCATCATTCCTGGTTCCACCAGGTCTTTCAGCAGTTTACGATTTAAAATCTTTCTTTTGCCAAGCATGGCAAGCTTATCATGTTCCTTCTCAAAATCATCTTCTTCTTTTTCTCCACTCCATTCATCATCTTTAGAAATTTTTAATTGTTTGTTTTTCACTGCAGATCTTGTCCTCTTGGCTAGTGTAGGTTCAATAGCCTTAGTCATAGGGGAAGACTTCTTAGAGGAAGTCTTGGGCTTTTGGGGCTTTGGGGTAGGAACCTCCACAGATGTACCTATTTCTTTATGGACCAGTTCTATCTCCTCTTCTTTAATAGCCTTTGAGAATTCTGCAATCTTTCCCTTTCCTTTATCCATTTTCTTTTTCTTACTTTTAGCTAAAGCCCTTTGTAGATCAACTTTACTCTGTTTTACCATGCTTCTTGTGGCTCTACCCTTTGGCAATGAAGAGGTAGTAGGTGTTGGGGATAAATCCTTTCTTTTCTTGGAAGGCTTAGGAACATTGGGGGGCTTTAGTTGTGGGAGTTCTGTGTTTCTTTGGGTCATAGCTTGCCCCAACCTTTTTCAGCAGGTCTGCTAGGGTCTCTTTAGTATATGAAACAGGTTCATCTCTCTGTGTGCTTAGATGAACCAACCCCCCAGCATCTTCCCAAGAACCATTTCCGCTGACTTTATGCCACTCTCTTCTACCCTTTCTTGTGCAATCCCACATATAGCAGACATTACTCCTTACCCATTTCCACTCTCTTCACCATATGCACCCTCTCTCTGTTTTTCTTTTTCAGAATTCTTTTTACCTCCACTCCTTCGTATCACAGGCAATTCAATATCCCTAATGGGTCAAACCAGAACAAACCTAGTCTTTAGGTTTTCAGTCACAGAGAATGTAGCTTAGAAGGGGATTCTCGAGTCTTTTTAGAGTCAAAAGAACCATGTATTTTCCCTTCAGTAGCGGATTGATATGATTCGCAGTCAGAGCTGGAGTTAGAGTTTTGAGCTTGGATTGCTTTCAAATTCTCATTTAATGTCTTCCTCAGTTCCCCAGACGCTACAGTCTTTCGAGCAAGCATTTTCGCACTTCGAAGTCTAGGTTTTGAAGATGCACTAGGTGGAGGAGGTGAGGATGAATTTGAGGGAGTGGGTGGTGGAGGAGTTCCAAGATTGTCTTGTAGGTTAGTCATCCTCATTGGTTTCTTGAGAGAACTTGAGAATTAGAGTTTTGGAGAAGAGGGCAAGTGAAGGTGAAAAAGAATTTTTGGCGGTTTAGAATTATGAATATGGCAGGGGAAATGATATATATTTAATGAGAAATACACATTTAATAGGTAACAACTACTTTTTAGAATTGGTCAATTAGAGGTCTAATCAACCTAAAATTCCAGATTTTGAATGATCGATTTATCTTCCCTAGATTTTAGGCAAAATTTTCGGTTTAGAGTTTTATGCAGACAGTACTGGTTCAATGACGGATAGAATTTTCTAGAAATTAAACAGCTATAGGACTTTTGCTCATGATTGAAATATTAATCTTTCTAATTGTACAGAGTATAGAAAATATACCTTAGCTTTCATATGAACCCATACTGATGAAAGTCTCTTGAACATGCCTTTTTTTTTTGGCAATCCACTAGGCAAGCGCCTAGGGTTAGGAATTTATTATTAAAGAAAATTACAGAAAAATTATAAGGTCCAAAATACATGCGAAAGAGAAAATAGAAATTGACTTCTGCTTTTACGGACTAGCACGGTTAAGAGCTATGCTTAACGTTTGAATCAGTAAAAGCAAAATATAATTGAAAACTGAGATGGCACAAATGCCACAATAGAGAAACTTTTGTAAGAGATCAGTGAGTCATATAAACACGTGTCACAGGAATATTCTAATTAAAGTATAAAGCTGGATATGAATTAATCTAGATATTTACACAAGTTTAGAGTTCTTAGACAAAAAAAACTTTTTTCATTTTTCAATTGTTTTCATCATTTTTTTTCACTGTGCATTAAGAGCTGGACCTATTAGGTGATTTTAGTCATCCCTATTCTAACATGTTCCTCTCAGAGTTTTCTCTACTCAGTGCTTTAGTGAAGATGTTGGCAATTTATTTATCAGTGGCACAAAATTGTATAGAGATAAATCCTTTCTCATACTTATCTCTTAAGAAGTGGTGTCTAACATCTATGTGCTTAGCCCTCTTATGATGAACATGGTTCTTTTTCATACTTATAGCACTAGTGTTATCACAGAACATAGGAATGCAACCGCGTTTAATGTCAAAATCTACCAGCTGCTATTTGATTCATAGCAATGGAGCACCACAAGAGGTGGCAATAACATACTTAGCCTCAGTAGTTGATGAGGCCATTGAATTTTGCTTTTTGGTGGCCCATAATACAGGACATGAACCAAGAAAGTGAGCCATACCTGAGGTGTTTTTCCTATCCACAAGGAAACCTGCATAATCAGCATCATCATATCCTACTAGATTGAAATTACTACCTTTGGGATACCAAAGACATATGCAGTGGTGCCTTTCAAATATCTTATTATGCTCTTGACAGCAGTCAAGTGAGACTCTTTTGGATTAGCCTAAAAGTGAGCACAAAGCCCTACACTGAAAACGATGTCAGATCTACTAGCACTAAGATACAAGAGTGAACCAATCATACCCCTATACAACTTGTGATCAACTGATGAACCACGTTCATCAATTTCAAATTTAGTGGTAGTTGCAATGGGGGTATCTTTTTCCTTTGATTCATCCATTTTAAACTTTATTATAAGGTCTTTTGCACACTTTCACTGATGGATTACAGTTCCATTTGGGCTTTGTTTAATCTGTAAGCCTAAGAAAAAGTTAAGCTCAACCATCATGCTCATTTCAATCTCACTCCCCATTCATTTTACAAAATCCTTGCTTAGTTTATCAGTGGTGGCCCCAAAGATTATGTTATCAACACATATTTTTACTATAAGGAGATCCTTACCTTTTTCCCTTAAGAATAGGGTACTATCAATTTTACCTCTTTTGTAGCCATGTTCAAGCAGAAATTTGGACAGCCGTTCATACCATGCTCTAGGATCTTGATTGAGTCCATAGAGAGCCTTGTCTAATTTGTACACATGCTCAGGACATTCTATGCTCTCAAACCCTGGAGGTTATTTCACAAACACTTTTTCTTTCAGGTAGCCATTCAGGAAGGCACTTTTGACATCCATCTGCTGGAGAGTGAATTCCATGTGTGCTGAAAAGGCTATAAGGAGTCTTATTGCCTCTATTCTTGCAACTGGAGCAAAAGTCTCATCACAATCTATACATTCCTCTTGGATTGGACCACCAGTCTTGCCTTGTTTCTTGTAACTGTTCCATCTTAATCAAGTTTGTTTCTGAAGACCTATTTTGTGCAAATAACTAATCTGTCCTTGGGTATTAGAACTAGAGGCCAAACTTGACTTCTCTTGAACTTATTGATTTCATCTTGCATTGCATTCACCAATCTGTATTCTACAAAGCCTCAACAACATTTTTAGGTTCAATAAGAGATAGGAAGGCATCAAAACCACACATATTCTTTTATTGTGATCTAGTTTTTACTCCATATGTTGGATGAGTGATTATGCTCTCAATAGAATGAGTACTTTGAGACTTGTGAGGTTTCACAATCAACTGATTCTGCTAGATGTTTCTCCCATGTTTTATTGCTGAGGAATAGAGTCATGAACATGTTCTTTTAGGGGATTAATTTCAATTCCTCTTTGATTAGTTCCCCCTGTCAGGTTGCCTTGGATGAAAGAACCTGTTCCATCACCTGTTCCTTCTTTTGGTGCCACTTTAACTCATGCTGAGACTTCAGTCAAATCCTCTTCCGGTCTAATGGCTTTATCTTCATATTCCTATATCTCAGAAAGAACGTTAGTTTCATCAAACACTACATGCAAACTTTCCTCTACACACAAATTTCTTTTAATGAACATTTTATATGCTTTGCCATATGAAGAATATCCCAAGAATACTCCCTCATCACTTCTGGGATCAAACTTACCTAAGGAGTCTTTTCCATTATTGTACACAAAGCACTTGCATCCAAATGCCTTAAGATGGGACATAATTGGTTTTCTCCCTTTAGGTAATTCATAGGGAGTCTTCTATATAAGAGATCTAGTCATGCATCTATTAGTAATGTAACATGCAGTGTTTACAGCCTCTGCCCAGAAGTTGTGGGGCATTTTACTAGAAAGAAGCATAGTCCTAGCTATGTCTTCAAGAGTCCTTCTCTTACTTCAACTACTCCATTTTGTTGAGGAGTCCTAGGGGCAGATGATCTATACCATGCTCAAAATAGAATTCAGCAAAGTTAGCATTTTCAAATTCAGCTCCATGATCAGACCTAATGGATACGAGTTGATTACCTAGTTGTTTATGAGTTTTTCTAACAAAAGCAGTAAACATGTAAAATGCTTTATCTTTAGATGCTAAAAATAGTACCCAGGTAAATCTAGAATAATTATCAACAATTACCATCACATATTTCTTTCCACCTCTTCTCAAAGTTCTCATTGTACCACAAAGATCCATATGGACCAGTTCCAACGTCTTAGTTGTACTTACCATTTTCTTTCTTTTGAAGGATGATCTTACCTGCTTCCCCCTTACACAGGCCTCACAAACCTTGTTTTCCTTGAACTTGATATTAGCTAGCCCTATCACCAAGTACATAAAGACTAATTTGTTTAGTTGATTCAGACTAGCATGACCAAGTCTTTTGTTCCACATGAGGGGATTATTATCCAACACACTTAGGCAGGTGAGTTCATTTTCTAAAAGAGTGGACAAATCTACAATGTAAATATTGTTAAATCTTTTTCCATGCAAAACAATCTTGTAACTGGTAAGGCTAATCACAAAGCATTTGGTAGAGGTGAATGCTACAAAGGTTACCTCTGTCACACAGTTGTGACACACTGATCATGTTGTATTTCAAGCCATCTATCAGGTAGACATTCTCAATGGAGTGTGAGTCTGTCTTACCTGCCTTTCCAACCCTAATAATCTCACCTTTCTTCCCATTTCTAAAGGAGACATTACCTCACTTTAAGTCCTCAAGTGAAAGGAACTGGTTCTTACTTCAAGCCATATGTTTTGAGCAGCCACTATCCATATAACATATTTGGCTACTTCCCTTCACTTGGACCTGCAAAAAGAAATCAATGGTTAGTGTTAGGAACCCAAAATAGTTTGGGACCCTTTCTATTGGCAAGGGTGTAAATCAAATTCCTTTTAGCCCCCCCCCCCCCACAAGCAGCCTATTTTTCTCTTGAACAAAAGCTTTGTTTTTAACTAGCCCTTTCTTTTGCATTACATTCATTTTTGTAATGACCAGTCTTCCCACAGTTTGTGCAGATTTTTTTTTAGGTATAACTGTTAATTTTCATTGATATCAAAAGGATGTACAATGTAAAGTTCTATAGTAGTAGCATGGACTAGCTACTACTCATTTACAAACAATCACTAATCTAATACAACTATTAAAACAGAAGCTATCTTAGTATAGGGACTGCTACACTATAGCTAAGGAAACCAGTTTAGTTGCCGCAAACCATCTTGCCAACGTTTACAGTTTCTGCCACGTATATGAACAAGCAAAGCAACTTCTCTACAAAACTGGTCTTCCACAAATGCTTTACCATCAAATCGAATGCAATTCCTTTCCCTCCAAATAAGGGCAACAGTAGTTACAAAGACAGAAGCAGTGATTGCTAGTGTGTGCAGATTTTGTTCTCAGTAAGAGTGAGGTACTTGCTTTTAGGATCCCACTTAGGTGCTTGAGTTCCATATCCAAGACATCCTTTTTTGCTACTGTGATGTTCTTGTAGCCAGGAAAGTGCATCAGAAGCCTTGTTCCTTTTGCAGGTTCTGTCTAGTTCATGTTTGACCTTCCTTAGATCTTCTTTTAAGACTTTTATCTACTCATCTTTCAAACATAACTCATACTTCATTTTTCCTAAGTTTTCTTCTAGTGTGAGATAAGTGTGATCAACTATCTTCTTACCTGTTCCTAGTTTCAGTTTTAAGTTCTTAGACCTAAGTTCTAGGACACTAGTGTCAAGTTCAAGAACCTGGTTCTTCAACTCAGAATTTTTATTATCTCTCTCATTAGCCCCAGATTCTATATTTTTGCACTTGGGTTTTAGGATCACACATTCCCTAGACAGATCTTCCTTCTCATTGTTAGTTATCTCAGACTCATCAATGAATTTTAGCGATAGCTCAGACAACCTTTCTTTAGATAGGAATTTAATCTTGTCTATGAGATGAAAGACACCCACCTCTTGTTCATCAGCTGACTCTTCAATGGCCATAAGTGCTTGTTCATCTCCAGCTTCATCTTCTGAGTCCTCATATGATGTTTCTCCCCAAGCAGCAACCGTAGCCTTTATTGATCCTTCGTTCTTTTTTGGGTTGAACCTGTTCCTTCTTCTTATTCCTTCGTTCAACCCTTTCCTTCTTCCATTGGATTTCCCATTGAGGACAGTTCTTGATCATGTGATTAGTCTTACCACATTTGTAGCAACCGTCATTGGTGTGTTTCTCAGGAACCCTTGATTTGTTGAAGGTTATACCTATTGAAGATCCCTTTTATCTCATCAGGTACTTTTTAAAATCTCTTATGATCATGGTCATTTCATCATCCTCAAAATTTGAACCTTGAGCTATTCTGAGAGCCTGACTTCATTTCTTCTTGGATGCATCCATTTTCATGGTTTGCCTTCTCAGTGAATAGGCAGTGAGGTTTCCAATCAGTTCGTCCAGCTTGAGGGTAGCAATGTTCTTTGATTCCTGAATAGCAGTGATTTTGCATTCCCAAGTCATGGTAAGACTCTTGTAAAGATTTTCTCAACCCTGTCTTCTTCAACAATAATTCTCCCAAGAGATTTAAGTTCATTTGTTAGTGTTGTGAACCTTGTGTACATCTCCTGTATAGATTCTCCTTCCTTTATACTAAAATTCTCATATTGAGAATATAGCAGTGTTCCTCTTGAGCTATTTACTTGAGGATTTCCTTCACGAGCCACTCGTAAAATGTCCCATATTTTCTTTTGCTGTAGTACAACTTTGAATCCTGTTGTACTCGTCTAGACCTAGTCCACAGACAAGCCATTTCTTGGCCTTGGCATTCTTCTCCCATTTCTTCAAATCTTCAGTGGTGCAGTCGGCTCTTGTCTTTGGCACATCCACTCCTTTAGAATTCTTTTTTGTAGTTGCCAGAGGACCATCAGTGACTATGTACCAGAGTTCACAGTCTTGTCCTATCATGTGATCTCTCATCCAGTTCTTCCACCAAGAATAGTATTGATAATTAAAGAATGGAGGCCTAGCAGTGGATTGCCCTTCCTAGTTTCCATGTGGTGCACTTATTTTGATCTTTTCTTAAGGTGTTAGCCTCTTCAAAGATAACCTGCTCCAATACCAATTGATGTTTTAAGCGTCAATACCACGCAAGAGGGGGGGGGGGGTGATTTGTGTGGTACCCAATTTTCACTTATCTGAACTATAGAAGAACCTGGTTCTTCTAGGTGTTCCAACAACTACTATTTGTAGAATAATAAATATAAAAAATAAAGAACGCATAGATTTTTACATGGAAAACACCTGGCTCAAAAGGTGATAAAACCACGACCTACTACTTAATAGGATTTTCCCAAACTTCCACTAAAATTACTGAGCCAAGACAACATTTACAAAAACCCTTTGTAAACCTACGGATTAACTCTAATTCCATTATGGCACACATCCTCAACTGTTGCGACAACTTCAAGTTAGATATAACTTAAACACTCTAGGTACCCAATACAATTGTTCTATGAAAGCTAAAATGTACAATTTTAAACCACCTACTACAATTAAATTAGAATAAAAGATAGACACTATGAAACTGGTTCTTTTATCTCGTCCAAGTAGCTTCAGGAGCGCGAACTCAAATCACACATAAATTGCTTGTAAAATCACCTTTTCTCTTTTGCTCTCACCTTAGTTTATCTTCTGTGTATGTGCATTTCCTACAAAAAAGAAACAACACTGACACTTAATAGGTTAGTAATCAGAGTTTGATTGGGACTCAATTTTTGCTCTTCTAGCGTGGAAGAGTTCATGATAATCTCAAACTCTAACACTATCTTCATCCTAGATTGTGTTCTTTTTATATAAGGAGACTTTCTCCCCTTATCAAATATGCAACCTTTTCGATCAGATCAGGAGATATTGCTACTTGATCAGTAGGTCTTATCTCGTTCACATGCATCCCAGGTATACAGGTTAATCATGACTGTGCTTCACAAGACGGACCTGGTCCATGACTGAGTTCTTTTGTCAATCTTCAAAACTTCACCTGTTCTTGAGCCAACACAAATCACCTCTTGAAGCTATCCAAATCATAAAAACCAAATTCCGAGATCGTTTACTCAGAAGTCAACTTCCGATTGACTTTTCCAACTAAAAGGCCAACTTAAGAGACTAAGTTTCTCATTTCTCTACAAAACCACTCCTAACCAAAAGTAACCAACATGATGCAATCAAATACAGCTGAACAACATACAAAGAAGCAGAAATGGGGGAAACGAAGCTACAGCTCTTGAAAAGACCGGTCGGGTCATTACATCATCCCCTTCTTAAATAAACTTTTGTCCTCGAATGAGTCAAGAAACATACGTGAAGCCTCAGATAGGTGAGGATATCCGCTCCACATCTCCCTCTCGGTCTCCCAATTATCCTCCTCCATGGTTCAGCCTCTCCATTGCACTTTTACTGAAGCTATGTCATTTGACCTCAACTTACAGACACGATGCTCCAAAATAGCTACTATCTCCACATGATAAGTCGAATCATCAGCTAATTGAACCGTTATGAAAAACAAAACATGGGACGGATCGCCAATATACTTCAAGAGCATAGAAAGATGAAATACCAGATGTACACCCGATCAGTTGGGTGGCAAAGCAAGCTCATAAGCCACCTCCCCAATCCTCCGAAGCACCTCAAAAGGCCCAATGAACTGAGGGACTCAATTTACCCTTCTTCCTAAATCTCATAACACACTTCATGGGTGAAACCATCAGTAGAACCTTCTCCCCAACCATGTAGAACACATAGTGAACCTTCCTATCAGCATAACTCTTTGCCCCATCTGCGCTGTATGAAGCCGCTCCTAAATCACCTTCACCTTGTCTAAAGCATCCTGCACCAAGTCTATACCCAATAGCCTAGCCTCACCCGACTTAAACTAAAATTCGATATTTACATCTTCACCTATAAAAAGCCTCATATGGATCCATATGAATACCCAATCGATAACTGTTGTCATAAGCAAACTTTGCGAGCGGTAGAAACTGATCCCATGACCCTCCAAAATCAATGACACAAGCGCATACCATTTCCTCCAATATTTGAATAGTGCACTCGGGCTGCCTATCCATTTGACGGTGAAAAGTTATGCTCAACTCAACCTAAGTACCCAACTCTCTCCGCATGGCCCTCCAAAAGTGCAAAGTAACTGAGTACCTCTATCTGAAATCGGGGCACCATAAAAATGAACAATCTCTCGGATATAAATCTATGCCAACCACTCTGAAGAATAGGTAGTATACACAGGGATGAAGTGCACTGACTTGGTCAGCCGATCAACAATCACCCAAGTAGCATCGAACTTCTTCAAAGTCCATAGGAGCTCAACTACAAAGTCCATGGTGGTCTGTTCCCACTTCTACTCTGGAATATCGATCTACAGAAGCAATCCACATGTTCTGTGATGCTTATATTTCACCTGTTGATAATTGAGACACCGAGCTACAAATCCAATAATATCCTTCTTCATTCTCCTCAACCAATAATGCTGCCCCAGATCCTTATACATCTTCGTGGCACCAGAATGAATATAATACGCGAGCTATGGGCCTCCTCTAGAATCAACTCTCGAAGCCCATCCACATTGGGCACGTATATATGACCTTGCATCCTTAACACCCCATCATACCAATAGTCACATCTTGAACTTTGTCCTTAAGGACAAGTAAATGAGGATCATCATACTGGTTCTCTCTGATGTGATCAAAATAAGGAAGACCGAGAAATCACACAAGCCAATACCCGACTGGGCTCCAAAATATCCTACCTCATGAACCGATTGGCCAAGGCATGAACATCAACTACAAGAGGTCTCTCCCAACATGAATATACTCCAAGCTCCCCATACTCACCACCTCCTACTCAAAGCATCGGCCACTACATTGGCCTTCCCCGGATAGTACAAGATAACAATATCATAGCCCTTTAGCAGCTCCAACCATCTCCGCTGCCTCAAATCGAGATCCTTCTATTTGAACAAGTGCTGGAGGCTATGATGATTGGTAAACACCTTACAACACTCACCATAAAGATAATGCCTCCAAATCGTCAACGTGTCAACAATGGAAGCCAACTCCAAATCATGAATAGGGTAGTTCTTCTCATGGGACTTTAACAGAAGAGAAGCATAAGCAATAACTCGACCCCTTGCATCAACACACACCCAATACCTACTGTCGAAGCATCATAATACACTGTATATGAATATGAAGTTGATGGTAAAACTAACACTGGAGTTGTGGTCAAGGCAGTCTTGAGTTTCTGAAAGATCGCCTCACACTCATCCGACCACCTGAATGGGGCACTCTTTTGAGTCAATTTTGTCAAGGGTGATGCTATAGATAAAAATTCTTGAAAGAACAGATGGTTAATAACCCGCCAATCCAAGAAATCTATGAATATCTATGGCTCATAATGGTCTGGGCTAACTCTAAACCTCCTTTATCTTCTTTAGATCAACCTGAATACCCTCACTGGACACCACGTGCCCCAAGAAAGCCACTGAACTGAGCAAAAACTCACATTTGGAGTTCATTGCATAAAGCTTCTCCTCCATCAACCTCTGCAACACAAATCTCAAATACTCTGCATGCTCCTCCTGACTACGCGGGTATAGCAGAATATCACCAATGAAAACAATCGCAAACGAGTCAAGATAAGGCCGAAACATGTTGTTCATCAATGTATGAATGATGCTAGGCATTGGTCAACCTAAAAGAAACCATAAGGAAATCATAATGACTATATTGGGTCTTGAAAGCTGTCTTAAAAATATCCGAGTCACTGATCTTCTGCCGGTGATAACCTGAATGGAGATCAATTTTGGAGACACTCTCGCTCCCTGAAGCTGGTCAAATAAATTATTCAACTGCATGTAATCAATGCACATCCTCATCGTGCCAACCTTCTTCTTCATAAATAGAAGAGGTGCACCCCAAGATGACACACTAGGCCGAATAAAGCCTGTATCAAGGAGTTCTTAAAGTTGCTCCTTCAACTCCGCTAGTGCCATACGATACTGTGGAATAGAAATGGGCTGAGTTCCCGGCACCGGATCAATACTAAAATTAGTGTCCATCGTCAATGGCATGCCCGACACGTCTGCAGGAAACACATCAGGAAAATCCCTCACTACAAGAATAGAATCAATACTAGGAGTCTCTGCACCTATATATCTCACAAAGGCTAAGTATGAAAGACAACCTTTCTGAACCATCCTTGGGCCTTCAAGAACGAAATCACCCTATTGGGGACAAAATCAGTTGAACCTCGCCACTTAATCTGTGGCACACCCGGCGTAGCAAACGTCACTGTCTTAGCATGACATTCCAAAATAACACGATACAGAGATAGCCAAACCATGAAAAATATCACATGGGAGTCCACCATACAAAGCAATAATAGGTCCAATTGGGTCACTAGACCCTCAATAGTCACCACACAAAACCACTACACACAGTCCACAACAATAGCATTACCTACCGGAGTAGATACACGAATAGATGAAATAGGAGACTTACGGGGCGTATCCAATTAACGAGCAAAATATGATGACATATATGAAAAAGTGGAACCCAAATCAAATAACATAGAGGAATCTATGTGGCAGACTGAGACAATACCTGTAATCACATCATCTAAAGCAATAGCATCGGGTCTAGCTGGGACTGCATAAAAATGGGCCTGACCACCACTAATCAACCTCCCCCAGTGGGGTGACCCCTAGCTGATTGTCCGCTACCTCTAGCAGGATGGGTGGTGAGGTAACTGGTGCTGAAATAGATGGCTGACTCCTCTGCTGAGATGAACCCCCGATGCTGAAGTAGATGGTTGACTCCTCTGCTGGGTTTAACCCCCAAGACAACAATGACACTACCTCCACATATGACCCAACTCTCCACACTCATAATAACTCTCTTGTGCTAGAGAGGGGGAGTGAAGGGAACCTCTAGCACCAGGATGACCAGTAGAAGAACCTGCCATAGAAGAGCCCTGAATTGATGGAGCATAGGACGAACTCTAGGCTGGGAGGCACTGAGTGATGAATGGCCCTACTAAGAATTATGAGAACCATGGCCCGATGATTCCCCACGATAACTTGGGCGAGCTGACTGAGCATGCTTAAATGGATGACCTTTACCGTGCTAAACTGACCCCCATCTGAATCCACCCTGACCATGAGGCCTCTTAGCCTCCCTTTCAAACCTCTCCTGACCACGAACCATCTCAATCCGTCGAGCTATGTCAAGAACCTCATCAAATGTAGCACCAGATACTCTTTCTCCAGTCATAAGCAACCAAAGCTGAAAACTGAGGCCATCTATAAACCTCATGATCCTCTCTCGATCTATTGGAACCAACCAGACCGTTTGATGAGCCAACTCAGAGAACCGCATGTCATATTGTGTAACTAACTGTCGCCCTGCTAAAGCTGCTCGAATTTCCTGGGCATCTCCTCTCTGCGAGACTCAGGTACAAACTTCTCCAGAAATAGAATAGAGAACTGCTGCCAAGAAAGGGGCGCTGCGTCAATCGGCCTACACATCTTGTAATCCTCCTACCAACTAAGTGCCGCCCTTAAGAATTGGAATGTATTGAACCAAACCCCCTAGTCTCCAAATTACCCACGGTCCGAAGCATCGTCTGACACTTATCCAAGAAACCCTGGGCATCCTCGCCCTCTGCACCACTGAATGTCGGAGGCTGAAGTCTACCAAACCTCTCCAATATGTGTTGCTTGCCCTCTGGCATAACATGAGCTATATAGTTCTGAGCAGCTGCAACTAGCTGGGCTAGAGGTGCCTCTGGTGTTTACAGTCCCCACACGACCTGCTCAGGTGTGTGAGCGACAGGAGTTTGAGTGCCTCCCCCGGCCTGAGAAGTAGTTGCAGTTGTAGTAACTAAGAACGAATGAGCTAAGCCAGTGCACACTAATAAAATCTAGGCTAAGATCTCCGGAAAGGCATGGAATCAAAATAGGCACAACCGGTGCCTCAGTTGGTGCTGCTGGAGCATCCACAACTAGGACTTGATCATGAACTGGGCCAACTTGCGGATCTGCAGGTGCTGCCCTAGCTGCTGCGTGGGCTATACCCCTACCCCTACCACGGCCTCAACCATGTCTCGGCCTCTAGTGGCCGTATCTGGTGGTACTGGTAGTCGTCCATCCTAACCGGTAGCATGTGTCCTGACCATTTGTGAGATAATAGAATAACAGAAGTTTAGTATTAGAATCAAATGATTCATACGATAGGAACTCAAGAATATGAAGATTTCCTAAAGGTTCTGCAGCCTCCCGAGGATAAATACAGATGTTTCTGTACCGATCCGTGAGACTCTACTAAATGTGCTCATGACTCATGAGACTTATTTAACCTAGGTTGTGATATAAACTTGTCACGACCCTAACATGAACCCGATCGTGATGGTGTCTACCGCGAAACTAGGCCAGTGGACACGAACCCCAAAACCAATCATAAGTTCATAATAAGTCATTTTAAAATCATTAATTAGCTAAAAGCCCATAATAGAAGTTTAAATAGTGCGGAAAATATATAACATAGCCCGAAATTAGGGTGTGACCAGTCTTGAGAAACTACAACTCGTCTAAAAACAAGAAAAGACTACATAGTTTAGAACAGTGCTAATACAATGCTAAATAGGATAGTAAGGAGAAGCATTGGGTTGCAAATTCCAAGCATCTACCTAGTCGACTCTGGAGACCTGTTGGAAAGATGATCAACACTCACTATCATGACTCGAGACCCTACATGTAATTTTTGACCCTCCCCAAGATTTCACATTTTTGCATAAGTAATTAGTTTAGGTTTAGTATCGCTATTTTAATCAGTTTTGATCCTTTTACTTTATGTTATTACAAAATTGAAAAATACCAAAAAATAGTATCACAATATAATATTATTTATTTTAATTAATTTAAGATTAATAGTATATCTTTATATTATAGATTTGATATAATATGAGAAGGAAGAGCGAGTTTTGGGTTGGTTTATACCATTTTAATGAGTTTTGTAGTCCATTTTTAATCTTTGGCCCAATTTTAAGGCCCAATTTGCCTTCCTCTTTTTGTCTCCCTTACTCCTAATAGACAACATCCGTTTTCCATCAACCCTATCTCCCAAGAGAGGAGGATATCTTCTTCAACAAAAGGACACCTAAACCTTAAGACAAAAAGAGAAGCCTTCGGCAATGTCACAAACACACTAGCAGCACACCACCGTAAAGAAGCAGCCATCATCCTCGCCGGACCAAACACCAAAAAACATAGAACCCTAACTTCTTCTTAGACTACGACTATCGTCGCTAGCACCCCACCCAGCTCCATCGCCTAGCCACCCAGCTTGCCAGAGCTCCTTCTTCTATACCCCTAATAAACCTTAACCTCTTGAGGCCGCCGCCGGAATCTCTCTGCCGCCCAAACCTTCACCTTACAGCCACCAACACTACCCTGAAAATCAGCGGCAGCTCCCTTCCTTTATCTTCTCTAACCCGCATCTCCTGCCACCAGTCCGAGACACCACCAGATTTGCCGGAAAAATTATATCACTTCTATATACTTGCAAATCGTGATAGCACTAATAACTGATGACTGAAGACCCACTATTCTAATGTCACTTGACTCTTCTTCTGCTATTATTACTGTTTGTTTTTGCATTGTGAAGGAGTGTTCTGTGATTTTTATTCCCAAATGAATGTCATTTGAGTTCGTGTATGGATTCGAAATTTTCAGTGCCAATTCGAGGTCCTTGTTGAATCCTAGTCGCAGTTCCATCGAGTTTCGTTAAGTATCTTCATGTTTCATTTGGAAAATAATATATCTAAGGTCTGTTTCTCAACTTGTTCTTGATTAATATAGTTTTTGATGTCTTATGCACTTATATGAGAATGAATGGAACATGCTGCTGTTTTCTAATTTAGCCTATGTGTTTGATTGATACTTATGTCACTATTATCTTGAATTTGCTTGATAAAATAAGGCTTAATTTAAGCTATTGTGTTTGTCAATCAGGGAAAGAATTTGGGTTTAAGTTGGTATTAAATGCAAATGGTTTGTTGTGGCAGTATCGCCCAAAATTTGAAACAAACAACGAATTGAGCTCAGGTTGATAAAGTTTGAAATTGGCCATGGGAGATGATACCACCAGTCCTTAAAAATTAAATCATGTCCAGATGTTGTAGAACATGAGTAGGTAATGAATTTTGTTGCTTTATTGAGTTTCATTCGTTTCACTTTATTTTGTCACGTTGACCGCTAGAAGCATGTTTAGGCCGACCACAGTTGGGCAGATAAACCTTTAGGCGCATTTTAAATTTATTATTATGATTATTTATACGTTCGTGTGACATGTTTACGATTTCTAAAATGAATATTCATAGCTTCCTTTAGACACGACTTAATCTATCATTGTGATTGTATACACGTTCACATGACATAATTATTAATCTAATAATAAATTGAGGTATGCGTTCGCAACTTCGGCCAAACTTTATTAATAATAATAATAAAGCATGATTAATTGTTTACACGTACGCATGGCATGATTTCTGATGCACCAAACAAAATGAGTACACATACGCGTGACTCATTTTTTAAGATAATCCTATAATCACGAATAATCGAGTAATTCGAATCAGTAAGAGGTAAAAATGTACGTAGGTTTTTAAATTAGTAATTAGACAATTTAATTAGGAAAAGTATGATCAAAGCGACCGTGCTAAAACCACGGAACCCGCGAATGCCTAACACCTTCTCTCGTGTTAACAGAATTCTTTACCCGAATTATGTGCTTCACTAACTGTAAACAGAGTCAAGCTTCCTCGATTCGGGATTTTAAACCGGTGACTTGGGACGCCATAAATTATCCCAAGTGACAACTCTGAATTTTAATAAATAATCTCATTTCGATTATTGCTAATTTAATTGAAAAAAGTTCCCTAATACCCCCTTTTTTGGTAAAAAAGAGGTGTGACAGCTCTGGCGACTCTGCTGGGAAAAAGAACGCAGAACTTCTAGTTCAGGGTTCAGAATTTGAGCATGTTAGTATGATCTATTCTTGGCTTTATTATTTGTTTATATTACTATATTTGTGTAATTAATGTGCTAACTGCCGCTTATTTACCGCTTTGATATTATTTAAATTGTATTAAAATGTATTTTACGCCTCCCTTTTGAGTCTTCTAAAAATGTGGTGCACACGTACGCGTGGCCCAATTTTTTTTGCTAGAAGTCATACCAAATAGAGCAAGGCTTGAGTCAACCAAAAGGCTGAGTAGACTTTCGTGCTCCTGATACGTTGCCTCAACCTCGACTCGAGTTGTCCGCTCGGGTAAGCCATGTTTAGAACACACCCCTAGGTTTCAACCTAGATTGACATAACCTCATGCTGAATCCCTCGTAGGAACGTTGTTTGCATAATGTGCTTTGGCTTTAGGGACTCAATACAGAGGTTGGGTCCGTCTAGGATGGGTGTACCCAAAATAAAAGACCATCCTGATCCATCCTATGTGCTACATATTGCAATCTTCAAGGGTAATATGGGTCATTTGGCGGACCAATGATGGTTGAGGGTAAATAAGAAAGAAAAGAGGATGAAGTGTAAAAATGAAGCAAATAGGGCCAAGTCATATTTTTCTTTCACATTTTTTTTTAGAAAAAGACAAAAATAGTGAAATTGAAAAATCCAAAAATATTTGCACTTTCCCATCATTTTTCAAAAAAAGAAATAAAAAAAATATGTTTTCTCCAAATCAATTGTTTTATTAATTCTCGCCAGTATCCAATCTTAACGAACTATGCATACCTAATTCTTATCATTCAGGGCGAGATACGTAGGCATCCCACATAGGGTCCAGTCTTCCTTGGCTTCGTGCGGTCATAGCCAAATATTGCAAGTCTAGCAGCGTTTAGCCACATAAGACGTTTTGCCAAAATATCCTCAATCATATCTTGCATGTGTGCAACAGGAGGTTATTATCTCATATAGTGTTCTAGATCTTTAACTTTATTTGATCTTAATTTTCTCATACAGGTGTGGATGTACTTACGAAGTTTGAGCATGACAGATGCCCCAGGACCATCAAGTTAGGATCGCTCATTCAGGAGTAGCTGAAGGAGATTTTTTTTATGTTTTGAGTATGTTTTTATTTTTATGTTGTGTTTTACCTTCTAGTTTTGTACATTAATGTCAGGTCTTTTAGGTGATATTAGATTCTGTCATAATTTAGTTAAGTTTGTTGAGTCTTTGTTATTGTACTTCCTATTTTGTATTTAAAAAAAGTGTTATAAATCAGAAATCTAAAAAAAGAGACTTTGCGCTTTTATATTTCCGTTAGAAGTTTTCTTTAGAATACTAATTCTAGAAATTTAAAAAAAAAATTCTTTGAGGTGGTTGCCTTTAGGAAATTAATATCTAGAACTCAAAATAAAAAAAAAATACTTTTATATTTCCTTTAGTATATTAAGACTAAAAATTCAAAAAACAAAAAAATCTTTTGATACCTCTATAGAAATTTTCTTTAAGATATTAATTCCAAAAAACTACAAAAAAATTCTTTTTGAGGTTCTTCTTTGAAAAATATATAAAAAATAAAAAATAATATTTTTTTTTATTTTCACTAGAACTTTAGGACATTGTACATAGAAATAAAACATACTTTATCTTTTATTTATCTTTAGAGTAACTCCCTTAGGTAATCGAAAACTGAAATCCAAAAACTTTTTTTTTATCTTTCTCATTTCGAAATCTTTCTTCGGGATATCAAATGAAAATTCAAAATATTTTTTTGGTATATTCTTTAGATTTCCTTCCTTATAAAAAAGAATCATAAAATATTTTTCTCTTCTAGGTTATTTTTTCCTTAATGATTTCTCGTAGAGTATCTGCTTAAAATATATATATATATATATATATATATATATATATATATATATATATATATATATGCTCGTTTAAGATTGAGTTTAGAATAGATTATAGAATATTAAGTCTAAAAAAGAGAGATTTTCTTCTTTTTCTAATCAGAGTAGTCATTACGGTAAATAAAAAAAAGAGAATGTTAGTTTTTCTAGTCTATTTTCGTCTTCCCGAACTACGTAAAGATATAATTCATGCGGTGTCATGATACATATGAAACCTACATAAGGTTTGATCGAATTATTTTTTTTAAAAAAGAGGTGAAATTATGGGATTTGAGAAATGAGAGAAAAGGAAAGAGTGATAATTAGAGAAAAGAGGATGGAAAATGAGCAATCAAGTGCTAGTAAAGCAAAGAAAAGAGAAGGATGAAATGAACAAATTGGGATGATGCAAGTAACCTTGTGACCCCTCGAAGTCATTTTTAAACCATTAACTGTTACTAGGTGCATCGTACACAATGTGATATTTGCAGCTACAAATGCCCTAACGCTAACATGGTGACTTCATTTTGTTCCTCTTTGTTATCTTCATTATAGCAGAAGGGTGGTTGGTTTGTGTTTCTTAAGGTAACTCATCAATACAACACAAGGTCAAAGAGCAATGTAGCCATGGGTAGCTTTAAGACTTGGACACAAGTGTTATTCATCCGTCTAAGGAGATTGTTGAGTCAGAATCTGAGTTGAAAGAAGAGGTCTTAAGGTTGAAAGAATAGATGGCCAAAATATATCAATCCTAGATTAGTGGGCGTCCTCCACCATTAGTTCCCGCTAACTACACTGAAAGCCTTGTCACCATTCCGCCACTGCACAAATCCAGCTTCCAACTGCTGCTGATATCTCTCCACAACCTTTTCCCTCTCCACCCATCAACACCACCTCATATCCCGCTCTAATGACCACTCATCTTTTAGTAGCTCCTCCACCAGCTACTTTTCCTCATTCCTTTACCGAGGCTATGTTCAATGTCCCCGATGCCCAATACTACGCATCAGATCCATACTCTCACGTTCCTCATTTTGAGCCTCCCGGTGAAATTGAAAGTCCTGCTAAGATGGTGGAGCAAGATAAGATATCCAGGAAAGTGAAAATCTTAGAGCATTCTTTAAGAAACATGCAAGGGTTGGCAGGTCAGAAGAGTATTGTCTTCAAGGATCTATATATGTTCCCCTGCCGTTCACTCTCCTGCAGGATTTAAAATACCTACGTTTAACTTGTGTGACGGGCATGGAAATCCAATAACCTATCTAAGAGGTTATTGCAGCAAAATGAAAGGTCATGGAGGGAAAGATGAGCTATTAATGGCGCATTTTAGTGAGATCCTGGCTAGGGCCCTCCTTGGAATGGCATACTCGTCAAGATATCAGAAAGTGACGTACATGAGGTAACATGGCTTGAGATTTTGTTCGGCACTATCAGCACAATGAAGACATAATCCCAGACCACTCCTCCCTATCTCAGATGGAAAAGAAACCCAACTAAAGTTTTAGGGAGTTTTGGTTCAGATGAAACAGACAAGTTGCTCGGGTCAGTCCTCCAATAGATAGAAAGATGATGATGAGCCCCACCAATGACAAGATCCAGTAGGCATTCCTGCTAAATGCTTTTAGCCTGAATACCGACCCCATGAACATCCCCAGGCTCCATATAATCCATCCAGTATTATTCTTCGAACAACATCCGGCCATCTATCCAACCACTAGGTCACTCCCTAGAGCGAGCACCAGCATCCCAAAATTCATATGCACCTTCACACCATTTTCACGAACCCTATAACCCTAAAAAACATAAGCATGAAAGGGAAATAATGGCAAAGAAATAGTTTCACGCCAATCGGAGAATCCTACATAAGCCTGTTTGAGAATTTAAAACATTCTACTCTAATTGAGGCACTCCTCGGCTATACGCCGGACCCATATGCAAAAAGTTTTGATCCTACTATATGGTGCATGTACCACTCTAATGTCCAAAAACATAGCACCAAAGATTGTCATGCTTTGAAAAGGGAAACAGAAAGAATGATTCAAGAAGGGATAATTGTTATCAAGGACAGTGACAAGGGGCATGCGAATCTCCTTGGGAACTTGCTAATTGAAGTTAATGATATTGAAGTTGGTAATGGTCCTGATAATATTGATTCGAAACTCAGTGGCTAAGATGTCAAGCTTGGTAATTGGACAGACACTCCTTTCTTGGCTAGTTAGGAGAGTCCTAGTAGTTTATTTTGTTGTCATTTCTGTTGTCCTGGTTATTTCACAGTTTTAATACTGAAATTATCTTGTGACTCAAATCCTTCTATTCTTTTATTTTTCGTAGTTCATTTATCGTAGTAACTCGTTTAGTGTTGTCTTAGTTTGTTCCAGGGTTGTAACCCTAGTATATTTTGTTTGTTTTGTTGTTCAAGCCATTTGACTGTCCGTCTAATGCGATTTTCTATTTTCTATTATTTCTAATCATCTTTTGTCTTCTCTTCTCCTTTATAGTTATTTTCATGCTGAATCTAGTGACATGGCATGCACTCGTAATTCTAGGCTTGGTATTTAAAGTTAATCTTATTACGAGCAATGAAACAATTTTGAAGATGATAGGGACACATGAGGGAAATAAGTGAAGATTTGGATACTGTAAGATCATTTAAAGCCCAAACTATGTGAAACCGGGGAAGACAATTTGGGAAGTTAATAGGATAACAAGAATTCGTTACAAGAGTGCATCCCAAAGAATTTGAATTGAGCAACTTTGAGTTCAAGTGCATCTTAAGTTACGAGATAAAGCTAAGGGAGTTTGCTCCAAACAGGCAGAGGATACCCAACGAGAGTTTTGTACTTGACAAGGCACTAAAAGAGTGGAAGGCATATCAGTGATATCAATGCCGAAGCTGCAAAAGAAATGTTATGCATGATCTTCCTTTATCATATTCAAATTGCATGTGTTGTACTTGGAATTTTCAGGGATTGGGAAGCACTCTTTTAGCTACCCAAACACTTTCAACCCTTCGATACCCTTTTGAGCTTGTACTGATTTCCTTGAGCTCCACTCTCTTGGAATCAAGTTAGAGTCAAAGTAAAAAAAAATTCATGTCCCCATAGGTTTGTTTTAGAAAGTTCATTTAAAAGAAAATTCAAAAAGAAAAAAAAACAAAAGAGAAAAGTGAAAAAGAAAAATAAAAAGAAAGAAAGAAAGAAGGAAAAAGAAAGAGAAAAAAAATAGCAAAAAAAGTATCTTTTTGGACTACGTTCGACCTGATTCTTGCCACCACAAGATACGTAGGTTGCCTTACGGTCAACACCAAATAAAATATTTCATAATCCCACGAAGTTGAGAGTGGGCCAGTCTTTCTTAGAAATTCCATCTCAAAAAGAAAAAGAAAAAAAGAATCAAATTCCTTTGTTTTAGAAATTGGGGCAAAGTTTTTATAATGGATTCCAAAAGTCGTAGATAAATTAACCTTGTTGTTTTAGTTATTTTGAGCCTTATGACATCTCTTCTTTCTAACCCTATCCAAAAGCCACATTACAGTCCAAAAGAACTTTCATATAATCTTTGAGAGTGTCGAGTTAGACATGCCAGGAGCATATGATATTTCTACCATTGTACCTTGTCATCTGCAGAATCAGAGGAAAAAGAAGAAAAGAAAAAAATAAAAGAGTCTTAACTGTGAAAACCTTTACAAAAACCATAAGGTGACGGTAAGTTGTGAGAAAGAACAAAATGAGAGAGGATTGATGGTGAAAACCTATTCGGGAACTACAAGTCGAACAAGGACCATGAATGAGATAGGATAAACGGAGCATGGAAGCCAAGTTTCATGGGTCAAAGGTACAACAAGATTTGAACATTATACTTGCTTGACAGATTAGGCCACTTAATCCAAAGGTGCATGTCATGGTCATTATATTTGGTATCCACATTTGAAAATTTTCTGCTTTGTAATTTCTTGTTAAGTATAATCTCTTTCCATTGTCCCTTACTATGTTCCCTTTGTTTTGTTTACTCCCTCTTCTTGTCACGACCTGAATTTTTCACCCTCGGGAGTCGTGGTGGCACCTACTAATACGAGCTAGGCAAGCCAATTAGTAGCACAATTTTGTCTTTCTTCCTATTTTATATTCATTAAAATTTTTGAATATAATAATATTCAAATTAACATAAGCGGAAGAAAAACAATAAGCTATCTGAACATTAATATCTAATACAATTGTTTGAGTCCCGACTACCCAGAACTAGTGTCACAGTTTCACAGAAGGTCTAAGAATACTACAAATAAAGGTCTAAAAGAATCTAATACAACACTGTCTCTGGATATACAAGTAAGAAACATGAAAGTAGATAGAAAGACGCCAAGGCATGCGGACGCCTATTGGACTACCTCGGGTCGTCTGATGAACAAGAGTCAGCAATCTCAATGCGGTCTGATGTCTACAACACTGGGGTCTGCACAAAAGAGTGCAGAGTGTAGTATCAGCACAACCGACCCCATGTGCTGGTAAGTGCCTAGCTTAAACTCGACAAAGTAGTGACGAGACTAGGACCACACTACCAAATAAACCTGTTTGGTTATATAATATACAATGAAAAGTAAAGCAGGAATGAGCAAGTAAGGATGGGAGGGGGAAACATGCCATAGGTGTATATCACTATCAACAGTAAATCCAGAGTAACAATCTAAGGGAATCTTAGGATTCACAGCAAGCAAAAGAAAATTAATATCCAAAATAAACACACATGTATGACTAATTGTTGTGGCGCGTAACCCGATCCCAATATATAATATTAACATTGTTGTGGCATGCAACCCGATCCATATGATTTATCATTGTTGCGGCGTGCAACTCGATCCACACATATCATTGTTACGGCGTGCAACCTTATCCACATATAATATTGTTGTGCCGTGCAACCGGATCCACATATAATATTGTTGCGGCGTGCAACCCGATCCACATTCAATATTGTTGCGGCGTGCAACCCGATCTATATATAATATTGTTGCGGTGTGCAACCTGATCCACATATAATATTGTCAACAATCATAACAAGAGTCTCGACAAGGAATTCGACAACCTAAGTAATTACATCCCGGCAAGAAACAACTATAACCAAATAACTACCACAGCTATAACCATAATCCTTACCCGACACAAAGAATCATCAACCTATGCATCCGTAATATCAATTAAGAACAAAATGAAAAGGAACCACAACTCAACAATAGCCTAGCAATGGGTGCAACATAATGATCTTTTCTCTTTCTCACTTTTACTTCACAATTCACTTCACAACTCGAGCCACTCTAGAGTTTCAATTATCACTTATAATTTCACAATTCGTTATACAACTCGATCAAACGCTCCTCAATATTCATAGGCCACAGTTCTTTCCAAAACTTTACACAACAAATAGAAATCTTTACCAAGGCATGAATAATACAACGAAGTCATGAAAATCACAATATAATACTCGCGGACATGCTCGATACCAACGTATAGATACTCGTCACTATGCCTATATCTCGTACTCAACAAGAAACAAATAGCAAATAGGACACAAATCCTAATTTCTCAAGCTAAGTTTAGACCAAAAACCTACCTCTATGCCACGAACATAATTCATGGTCAACTAAAGCCTTAAACACCGCTTTCCCTTTCAAATTTGGCTCCGATTCAATCGTATCTATACATAATCGACTTAATAACATCAAGAAATGCTCAACAATCCAATTCCAATACTTAATTATAGCTTTCTAATCATTCTTCCCAAAAAGTCAAAAATTGACCCCGAGCCCGCTTGGTCGAAACACGAGGTTCGGACCAAAACCCGGTCACCCATTTACCCACGAGCCGGAATATATAATTTTTTTTGAAATCGGGCCTCAAATCAAGGTCTAAATCCCCAATTTTTGAAAAACCTAGGTCTTATCCAAAACACCCAATTTCCCCCATGAAAATCATTGATTTTGAGTTGAAATCATGTGAAAAGATATTAATGATTGAAGGAAACGAGTTAGAAGTCACTTACTAATGCTTTGGAGAAGAACGGTTGTTTGAAAAATTGCCTCTTATGTTTTTGGGGTTTTGAGAAAACGAAAAATACCTAAAAATCCCGTTTTAGTATACCCATCTCAAACCCCCTATGCGGACCGTACAAAATGGACTACGGCCGCACAGCCCTGCATGCATACTGCAGTGACATATTTTAGTATTTAGCCATAACTTTCCCGATAGATGTCCAAATTGAGATTTCTTTAGCTTTCTGGAAACTAGACACAAAGGGCTACAACTTTTGTTTTTGAATAATCTCAAAATTCCTTGTAGATCAAAAAACGTAGACATCCAAAGTTAGACTAGTGAACTTGTGAGGACATCACAAAATGGACTGCAGCTGCACAACCTCCAGTGCGGACAACACAAAATGGACTGCGGACCGCACTGGCTGGTTCAGAGATTTGCACTCTCTGAACCTCCAATATCCATGTTTTAAGCCTATGACACCCCAGAACCTACCTGAAACTCACCCGAGCACTCGAGACTCCAACTCAAATATACATACTAACTCAAAAACATCATATGGACCTACTCGTGTGATCACATCATAAAAATAACATCATCAACTCTGAATTTAGCATAAAAATCATGAAATTTTCTTAAGAACTTCAAATTTTCAATTTTCTCAAAAACAATATGATTCACGTCGTTTCAAGTCCGTTTCATACCAAACTTTAGAGACTTATCTTAAATCACATATAATACCTATACAAAGTGTCGAAACCAAAATAGATTCCCGATACCGACAAGTTCTAATCATAATTCATTTCCAAATCTTATTAATAATCTCATTTTCTTTAAAAATTCATTACTCGAGCTCGGGACCTTGAAATTCAATTCCAGGCATACGCCAAAGTCCCATATTTTCCTATGAACCTTGCGGGATCGTCAAATACGGGTCTGAGTCCGTTTACCCAAAATATTGACCAAAGTCAACTTAATTCATTTTAAAGCCAACTTTTATAATTTTTTCACAGATTTTCGCATATGGACTTTCTGATTACATGCCCAGACCGTGCACACAAATTGAGGTAATGCTGAAAGAGGTTTTAAAGCCTCAGAACGTAGAATTCATTTCAAAAATGACCCACACTTCTTGAGTCTGTTTGGTCAGAACAAGTGAGAAATGACTTCAAAATTTGCTACTAGCCTTCCAATTGCACAAAACAAAAATGTGGCTAGCACATCAAAGCGGCATAACGTAGGAAAGAATAGTATGCACACTCAGTGGGTATAAAATGACGTGCTTTGGGATTCATGTGAAATACAAAAGTTCGGTATATGTCAATTCATGAGCACAATGCAACAGATATAAAGTGTTGGGTTTGAATGGATAAGAGGTATTTTATGTGATAAGGGTGACAGAGTAAGTGGTTAGTTAATAAACAAGCAATGTCTTTTAAGGTGAAATCAAAGTTATCATGGGAAATGAAGGAGCAATCGCCCTTAAAATCAAGGCCACAACCAACTACCATGTTTGAACTCACAAGTTTTCTTTTTTTGAAATAGGGACGAAGACTATGTCCAAATCAAAGTTTGGAAGCTTGAATTTTTCAACTATCGTGCCAACATTTTGTCAGTACAAAGGTTTCTTGAAGAGGTTTTAATTGCTAGGCGTTCCCCTAATTAAGAAGGTTTTTACCACCTACACACTTTCCCTAGTCAATAAGAACCATACCCCCTAGGCATTCTCCCTATTCAGAAGAGTTTTTAGCTTTTTTTTAAGTTCAAGGCCCTCCTGGATAAAGAGATATAAGTTTAGGGCCCTCCTGGATAATGAGGTTTAATTTTAAGTTTTGAGGACCCTCATAGATAATGAGATTTAGCGTAAGTTTTACCTTTAGGAAATAGAATTTAGCTTTCAAGTTTTCAATCTTAAGATGAGATTTAATTTATGTTTTCAGGGCCCTCCTGAATAATGGAATTTAGCTTTTAAATTCTTGTAGCTCTTTTGGATAACATGATTTGATTAACACTCACAGATCTTCCTGGCACAAAACTAGGGCAGAAAAGTTTCTTTTGCTTTGTTTGTTTTGTTTTAATAGCAGCCCCCACCTGAAGAACTAGGGAATTCATTTCAAGTTTAAGCTTTAGGCATCCACCTGGAAAACAAAGGAAATTATTTCAAAGTTTAAGTCAGCATCAAGCGCCCACATGGAGAACAAGGGAATTCATTTTAAGTTTAAGTTGCAGGCGCTTGCATGGAGAACAAGGGAATTCATATCAAGATTAAGTTGCAGGCGCCCACCTGGAGAACAAGGGAATTTATTTCTAATTTTAAGTCAGCATCATGTGCCGATCTAGAGAACAAGGGAATTTATTTCAAGTTTAAGATGTAGGCGCCCACCTGGAGAACAAGAGAATTTATTTCAAATTTTAAGTCAGCATCAGGCGCCCACCTGGAAAACTAGGGAAGTTATTTCAAGTTTAAGTTGCAGGCGCCCACCTAGTGAACAAGGAAAATTATATCAAATTTTAAGTCAGTATCAGACGCCCACCTAGGGAACAAGGGAATTCATTTCAAGTTTAAGTTGTCGTTGCCCACCTGGAGAACAAGGGAATTTGTTTCAAGTTTTAAGTCAGTTGCAGGCACAAAACTGGAGAAAAAGGGAATTCATTTGAGTTTCAAGTCAGTTGCAGGCACCCACTTGAAGAACAAGAGAATTCATTTCTAGTTTTAAGTCATTAGCAAGGGCCCCGCCTGAGAATGAGGGAAGTCATTTCAGAATTTAATTCAGAGTCATTTTAAGTTTCATGTCAGTGGCAGGCGCCAACCTGGAGAATGGGGGAATTTATTTCAAATTTCCAGTCATTAGCATACACCCATATGGAGAATGAGGGAAGTCATTTGAAAATTCATTTCAAGTTTCAAATCGAGGTATCACGAGTTGCCTGAAGAATAAGGTTTTTATCTCGAGGCATGAGGGTTTGAGATGACCAAAGAAGAAGTCTCAATCCAAGAAAAAGAAAGAAAAGAAAAAAAGAGGGAAGTGAATTCAAATGTAGAAGCGGATGAAAGATATGAGCTGCTCAAAACATGGCCGAAGTCGCGAGCACTGCATGTCTGTCTTGATCCGAAGAAGGCGTGGAATAAACTAAAACCTGCAGCTAACAAGCATCAAGAGTTAGATCAGAGTCCGCATGGAGAACCAACCAAGACTCAAGATCAAGCTTCAGAAGACTCATAGATATGAATCTTGTAACTCGTAGCTGAAAGGCTTAGTTAGTCTTTTTAATATTGATTTTTGATGTAATAATAGGGTCCTTGATTGGAACCTCAACGTAACGACACCTCAATCGGCTCTCCACCTCGGTATACTCCATCACACTTCCTACTTCTCAACTACGTGTGACCTGATTCCTTTACAGCCAAGGATATGTAGGTAGCTCAGGTACCATGACTCAGTCACATTCTTCTTTCTTTTAGTTTTTGGTCTCTCTAAATACGGGTCAAGTCAAAAAATTTATCTTGACGTTCTTTGTCTGAAAACTATTCGCGTTTCCAATCAAAGAGGGGTAGCTGTAGATAGGTAATTTTTGACCCTCCTCAAGATTTTACACATTTTAGCGTAAATATTTACTTTAGGTTTAGTATCGCTATTTTGACTAGTTTTAACCATTTTACTTTGTTTTATCACAAAATTTAAAAATACAAAAAATTGTCTCACAATATAATATTGTTTATATTAATTAATTCAAGATTAGTTTTATATTTTTATATTATAGATTTTATATAATTTGAGAAGGAAGAGTGAGTTTTGGATTAGTTTATCCTATTTTAATGAGTTTTGTAGTCCATTTTCAATATTTGGTCCAATTTTAAGGCCCAATAAGACGTAGCACAATTTTCCTTCCTCTTTTAATCTCACTTACTCCTAATACTCTAATAGAACCCTAAGCCTATATTTTTAAAAGAAAACAACCATTTTTCCATCAATAGTAGCTCCCAAGAGAGGAGGAGATCTTCTTGAACAAAAGAAGACCTAAACCTAGTGGCACACCAGCGACGTCACACACACTAGCGGCACACCACTGTAAAGAAGCAGTTGTCATCCTCATCGGACCAATCACAAAAAATCCTAGAACCCTAGCTTCTTCTTAGATTACAACTGCCACCGCCAGCACTCCACTTACCTCAATCGTCCATCCACCTAGCTCGCCGTAGCTCCTTCTTCTTCAACCCTAATCACTCTTAACTTAGAGCAGCCACTGCCCGTTTATTCACCTCACAGCCGCCAGCTCTTCCTTGAAAATCAACGGTGGCTCCCTTCCCTTCTCCTCTCTAACCCCCATCTCCAGTCGCGCCAGGCCTAGACACCACGATTCGCCAAAAAAATCATGTCACTTGTATATACTTGTAAATCGTGATAGCACTAATAACTGATGGCTGAAGACCCCCTATTCTAATATCACTTGACTCTTATTCTGCTATTATTATTGTTTGTTGTTGTGTTCTGAAAGAGTGTTCTTTGATTTTCACTCCCAAATAAATGTCATTTGAGTTCGTGTATGGATTCAATATTTTCGATGTCGATTCGAGGTCCATGTTGAATTTTGGTCGTGGTTCTATCGAGTTTTGTTAAGCGTTTTCAGATTTAATTTGGAAAAAATATATCTAAGGTCCATTTCTTAACTTGTTCTTGATTAATATAATTTTTGATGTCTTATGCACTTATATGAAGATGAATGAAGCATGCTATTGTTTTCAAATTAAGCCTATGTGTTTAAGTGATACTTATGTCACTGTTATCTTGAATTTGCTTGATAAAATTATTGCTTAACTTAAGTTGTTGCGTTAGGGAAAGAATTTTGGTTTAAGTTGGTTTTAAATGTACATGGTTTGTTGTGACAATTTTGCCCGAAATTTGAAACAAACAACGAATTGAGCTCAGGTTGATAAAGTTTGAAATTGGTCGTGGGAGATGATACCACCAGTCCTTAAAAATTAAATCATGTCCAGATGTTGTAGAACGTAAGTAGGTAATGAATTTTTTTTCTTTATTCAGTTTCGTTTGTTTCACTTTATTTTGTCACATTTTCCGCTAGAAGCATGTTTAGACTGACCACACCCGGGTAGGATAACCTTTAGGCGCATTTTGAATTTATTATCGTATTATGTATACGTTCATGTGACATGATTATGATTTCTTAAATGAATAGTTGTAGATTTTTTTAGACAAGACTTAATCTATTATTGTGATTGCGTGAACGTTCGTGACATAATTATGATTCTAAAAATAAATCGAGGTATGTGTTTGGCAATTTCGGCCAAATATTCTTAATAATTATAAAGTGTGATTAATTATGGACACATACGCATGACATGATTTTTGACGCTCCAAACAAAATGAGTACACGTACGTGTGACTCGCTTTTTAAAGATAATTCTATAATCATGAATAATCGAGTAATTAGAAGTGGTAAGAGGTAAACAACGTATGTAGGTTTTTAAATAAGTAATTAGAGAATATAATTAGGCCAAGTATGATTAAACAGTTTGTGCTAAAACCACATAATGTCTAACACCTTCTCCCAGGTTAACAGATTTTCTTACTCGAATTTTTGTGTTTTATGGACTATAAAATAGAGTCAAACTTCTTCGATTCGGGATATTAATCTGGTGACTTAGGAAATCATAAATTATATCAAGTGGCAACTCTGAATTGAATAAATAATCCCGTTTCAATTATTGTCACTTTATATGGAAAACTCCCTAATACCCTTTTTTCGGGTAAAAGGAAGGTGTAAAAAGTACGACAACTCAGTAAGAAATAAAAGTAAAGGCAGTTGAACAATAAGAAAATACATAAACCACAATATAACGCTATAACAAAATAGTATAAGTCCACAACAATACAGTAAAGCAATAAAACTCAAAAGAACCTCTCAGTTTAGTAAACCTTTTTAAAACTTCTTTCAATAGTTTCAAGCGAGTGATGAAAACACCGAGAAAGGTGTAGAAAGGTAAACATCCCCTCGGGCGAAATATGTACCACAATCTGCCCCTTGGGAAAAATAGCAACAGAACTAGCCCCTCGGGCTATATCACAATCACTCGTAATTAGTCCCTCGGGTAATAACATGAAACAACAACTGCCCTCGAGCAATATCACATCTCACATTGGGTACCCACATTCACTAAGGATGTTCAGACTCTGGAGGGGCTCCTACAGCCCAAGCGCTATAACAATTCATCTCCTAGCATAGTAAAATAGGACCTCAGCCTTATAACAAGCCACCTCGTAGCATAACAAATTAAGCCAGAGGCCTCGTAATCATGAATCAATAAAACACTGTTGTGGCGCGCAACCTGATCCAATAATATCCTCACAACACAGGCCCTCGACCTCACTCAGTCAGTAATCTCTCAAGCTACTCGGGCAACCGTAAAACATGATGCCCGTCCAAAAATATCATTTAAAATATAAAACACAGAGTAAACATGGCTGAGTTATCAAAACTAGTAGAATACAACATGACTGAGTACAAATATGAAGTCAAAACGGTGAGGAATAGTAGTAAAAATCCCCTAAGGGTCTAAAATAGTTGGCGCGAGGCCCAAATATGGCATTCAGCCCAAAACATGGTAATACTTTCATGAATACAATGATATCAAACAGGTTTAAATCAAATAAATTACTTAACAATAATATGGGACGAACTAAGTCAAAATCCCCAACGGTACACGACCCTACGATGGTCATCTAGCATATGCGTTGCCCAAAGTAGTACAACGATGTGAAATATGAGGTTTCATACCGTCAGGACAACATTTACAATCATTAGTTACCTCAATCCGGTCCAAAATCTAGCCCGCAATGCCATATCCTCTTGACTCGGCCTCTGGGCTCCAATTCTAATAAAAATAGATGTATACCATCAAAATAAGCTAAGGGAACAAAGCCCACTTGAAAATAACCAATTTACATCAAAATCCTGAAATTGGCCAAACCCAACCCCGGGGCCCACATCTCAGATTTTGATTAATAATACAAAATTGGAATCCTTACACTTTCATGAGTTCATACATATCAAATACATCAAAATCGGACCACAAACAACCCCTCAAATCAAAGTCTCCAATTTTAACCCCTAATTCCCTAATTTTAGGCTTCAGATTCCATAAATTTCATGTCTAATTAGGAAGAAATCACAATAGGGTCGAGTATTGAGTCTAAAAATCTTACCTCCAAGTGTTTCCCTTCGATTCCCTCTTCAATCCTTCTCAAAAAGCTCCAAAATCACTCAAAAATGGTGGAATATGGGCAAAAAATTGCGAACATGGCTATTTACACAATCTGCCCAGGTGACATTTCCTTCTTGGCGAACACGGTCAAAGCCTCGTGTTCGCGAAGCAGAAAAACTCAATAACTAAAAATTCCTCTTACGCTAACGTGACCTCCAGCTTGCGAATGCAAAGCTTCAGCTTCCAAGACCTCCACTAACGCGACACACCAAGCGCGAACGTGAAGCACAAATGACTAGGGCCCCCAACTGCTCCAATTACTTTACAAAAATGCGGGACCCAAATCACGTTCGCGATGCACGCTTAGAATCACCTTTCACGAACACGAGACCAACATCTCGAACACGAAGGCTAAATCTCATGCCTCACTTCACAGCCCTACGCGAACGCGAGAGCCTTCTTGTAAATGCGAAATCCAAAACTCTGCAAAAGAAACAACGGAAAAACTACAACTTTCAAAACAAGAATTTGATCCGTTTAACCACCCAAAACTCACCCGAGGCCCTCGGAACCTCAACCAAACATGCCAACACATTCCATAACATTATTCAACTTGTTCCAACCCTCAGAACACTCAAAACAATGCTGGAACACCAAAGCACCCTCAGATTCAAGCCTAAGAAATTCCAAAACATCCAAATCCCGCCTTCGATCAAAAAGTCTATCAAACCTTGTCCGAATGACCTAACATTTTGCACACACGTCAAAAAATGACACAGGGAGCTACTCCAACTTCAAAAATTTCATTCCGACCCCTATTTCAAAATCTCCGCTATCAATCGAAAATGCCAAAATTTTAATTTTGCCAATTCAAGCCTAAATCTACTCTGGACCTCCAAAATACATTTTGATCACGCTTCTAAGTCCCAAATCACCTCTCAAAGCTATCTGAATCATAAAAACATAATTCTGAGATCATTTCTCACAAGTCAACTTTCGGTTGACTTTTTTTTTTTTTTATAGCTTAACTGACAGTGTGTATTGATATCAAAAAAATATACAATGAGTCCTAATGTAGTAGTATGGACTTCTACTACTCGTTCCTCTCCTTCTAGATACAATTGGTTCTTAACTAAGCATGTTATATACAAAGCAAACTAACATCTAATTCTCAACCAACTAAGGAAATGTATTGAGATTTTGTAAGTTATCCTTCCACT
The DNA here is from genome assembly GCA_034376525.1 of Nicotiana benthamiana. Lineage (NCBI taxonomy): Eukaryota > Viridiplantae > Streptophyta > Magnoliopsida > Solanales > Solanaceae > Nicotiana > Nicotiana benthamiana. The sequence goes on along the minus strand of CM067337.1, from coordinate 143,312,364 downwards.
TCTTTCGATTCCTATTTCTTGTATGTAACAACATTGTTACTTCCTTACAGCATTGATCTTCATCAAAGGTCTTGTTTTCAAATCTGATCAGATTCCTGTACCTCCATAGCAATGCAACAGTGGTCACAAATGAAGCTGCAGTGACCTCTTTCTTCCAGCTTTTGCTCTTTGCATTATTACAGATCCACTTCAGTTCATTCTCCCAGCATACTGTAGTTCTAGGGTGACCCAACCATATACAAATTCTCCTCCAAACTCTACTGGTAATGGCACATCCAAAGAACAAGTGTTTGAACTCTTCATCATATCCTTTGCAAAATGCACACAGAGTTGGTGTTTGAATGCCCATGATCTGCAGTCTCTCGATGGTAGGTAACTTCTGATGAGCAGCCAACCATATAGTAAATCTATGTCTTGGAAGTGCAGATGATACAAGCATTACATTCCTCCATAGAAACTTAGGAAATATAGGAAGAAGAGCAGTATAGAGTTTATGAATTTGGAACTTTCCAAACGTACAAACAGATTGAAGCCTGTTGAATAAACTGCCTTGCAACTGAATATTATCCATCATGAGAGCTCTACTGGCTAATATCTTCTTGATGACCCAAGATGAGTTTGAAGGCAAATCTACTGACTCAATGGACCTATGTTTGATGTAATAGGTATGCACCCACTTAACCCATAAGCAGTCCTTCTTCCTTGTCAAATCCCATAGCAATTTAGCTATGGAAGCTTTGTTCCACACTTCCATTCTCACAATATTTAGGCCACCAATTGAGATAGGCTGGCATACCTTATCCCAAGCTACAAGAGCTCTTCTGGATAAGGTTGCTTTGCCTGTCCATAGATAAGATCTGCAAACTGCCTCAATAGCCTTCAATACTTTCTTAGGAATAACAAACACCTGAGCCCAATAAGTCTGCATACCAAAGATCACAGCCTTAATTAGTTGAGTTCTACCAGCATATGATAAAAGCTTTGCAGACCAACAAGTAATTCTAGCTGTGATATTTTCAATGAGAGGTAGGTAATGCTGTATGGATAGCTTCTTGGAATCCAGAGGAACTCCAAGGTATCTAAAAGGCAATTGCCCTTCAGTGAAGCCAAGAGCAGCAATAATCATCTCTTTAGTATCCTGAGGAATTCCTGCTAAGTAAATAGCACTCTTTCCTACATTTGCCTGAAGACCAGAAGCATTTGAGAACTTGAGGAAAGTGCTGTGCAAGATTTGAATAGACATCATATATGCTCTACATAACATTAGCAAATCATCTGCAAAGCAGACATGAGAAATATTAAGCTTCCTGCATCTAGGGTGGAAGTTGAAATTTCCATCCTTATGCTGTTGTTGTAGCAGTCTATTCAAGTACTCCATTGCTAGAACAAATAGATAAGGAGACATAGGATCTCCTTGCCTAATACCTCTCTTAGCATTGAATGGTTTAGTAAGGCCACCATTCATTACTAGAGAGTATGAGGTAGAAGAAACACAAGCCATAATCCAATCAGTAAATTTAGCAGGGAATCCCAAAGAAATGAGAATCTGTTTCAAGAATTCCCACTCCAATGTATCATAAGCCTTCCTTAGATCCACTTTAAGAACACATCTAGGTGAAACCCCTTTCCTAGAGTATCCTTTAAAGATTTCATGACTAAGAATGATATTATCCATGATGCTCCTGCCTTCTATAAAAGCAGACTGTGCAGGCCCAACCAAATCTCCAATTACTCTCTTCATTCTATTAGTTATAACTTTGGATATGATCTTATATAATGTAGTACAACAAGCAATAGGCCTGTAATCCTTCACTGTAGTAGGAGCTTTAACCTTAGGAACAAGAGCTATTGCAGTTGTATTGATCATATGAGGAACTTTACAGGTTTCAAAAAACTCCTTTGTAGTAGAAAGGACATCCTCTTGAACTATCTTCCAGTTCTTTGTAAAGAATTCAATGGGAAATCCATCAACTCCAGGAGCTTTATCCTTAGGCATCTCATTAACTGCTGCACTGATTTCCTCCATTGTGACTGGACAAATAAGAATTCTTTGTTGTTCAAGTGTTAGACATCTGCCACTTCTCATAATACTAGAATCCACACAGGGTAGTTCAATCACAGAATCTCCCATTAGAGATTGGAATACCTTCAAGAATTCCATTTCTACAGCAATAGGCTCAGTCAATTTGATACCTGTATCAGTATGAATAGAAGTAATATTGTTTTGCCCTGTCCTGATCCTCCATTGTGCATGAAAATACTTGGTGTTTGCATCTCCACATTCAATCCAAGTAGCTTTGGATTTTTGCCTCAGTACCTGCTCTTCAATTTTACTCTACTTGTCAAGTTCTTCTAGTAATCCTCTTTCTTCAGTAATCAGCTCCTGTGAAAGACAGTTTGTCTGCATTTGGAATTGTAAAATATCAAGCCTCTCTCTTGTCTGGATTATCTGCTGCTTATATTTGGCTAAGTAGTCATTTAACCCCTTTAGTTGCTGCTTAACTGCCTTCAATTTGCTCCAAATTTGCTGCATATGAGTGCCAGGATAGACCTTCTCCCAGACTTTTTTCACAATTTCATGAAACTGCTCATGTTCCATTACATTGCTATAAAGTCTGAAAGGTTTAGGGTGGATTGGCCTATATACACCAAATTTAACTAGAATAGGGGAGTGATCTGAGATCAATGGATTCATGTAGTCAGCCTCCAAGTGCCCAAACTGCTGTAACCATTGGAGATTTCCAAATGCCCAGTCTATCTTGCTATAAACTCTAGAGTCAGCATCTTGCTTGTTTGTCCAAGTGAAATGCCATCCAGTTGCTCTTAAAGCTGTAAGTTGTAACTCATCTATTGTATTTTTGAAATCTCTTACTTCAGCTTCAGTTACTGGATAACCAATTCTATCATCAGAGCTTAATACACAATTAAAATCACCACTTATAAGCCATGCATCTTGCTGAGGAATAGAAATTGTTCTGAGATACCTCCATAGTTGTGTTCTAAGCACTGAAGTATTGTAAGCATAGATAATAGTGAAGTGAAATCTGACTAGACTTCTAGTATCTTCCACTAGACAATGAATGAGCTGATCAGAAAGAAACACCCCTTGAATCTGAACATAAGGTTTCCATAATAGCCATATCCTCCCATTAACAGCTTTTGTATAGTTGCATTGCCACATACAGCCCTTTGCAATTTTGTCAAATATCTTCTTAGCTTTATGCTCTTTTATTCTTGTTTCCAGTATACCAATTATATCAACTTTATTATCATTAAGGAATTGCTTCAATTCCTTATGCTTTGGGGACTGGTTAAGTCCCCTAATGTTCCATGTGACTGCTATCATGGATCAATATTTGGCAAACTATAAGAAGGCCCAGGATCAAATAGTTGCCCTCTTCTTCCCATAACTTCCATGATTCCTTTTCCTCTAGTACCCATGCTAGCCATTTGATCACTACTGGTAGTTGTTTCACTCAAATGACTTGCAGGAATCACTTGCTCATTCAACTCTACATTAGTTTGATCGTCAACCTTGCTTGAAATCTTATCAGTCTGCACTATTGCAACTGGTGGATTAATAGCTTCCTCAGCCTGCTTTTGGGTTCCATCAGTTGCTACACTCTTCTTTACTAGCCATTCCTTCTTCTTTTGCTTCCCCTGCTGCATTTGTTTAACTGTCTCTCTCCTTATTTTTTGCTCCTTCATATGATTGTCTGAATTCCCAGAAGAATACCAACACTCAATTGTGTCATGACCAAACTTAAGGCAGTGGTTGCAAAAGGTAGGCTTCCAGTCATATTCAACAGACTGGATTTTAGAACCAAAAGGTGTATCAATTTCCAGTTCATCAGGAAGTTGATATGCAGCATCAACTTCAACAAGGATTCTAGCAAATGAAATTTTGTCGTAATGAGCAGTATACTTATCAGTATACAATGGTTTCCCAATTGCACTTGCCAACTTACTCAGCACCTCTGTGGACCAATACCCCACAGGCAGACCTGGAAATCGAATCCAAATAGGTATGGTGCTCAGCACACTAGCCTGAAAGTTGAAATCAATTTCCCAAGGTCTTAGAACCATTGGCTTGCCTCTAAATGTATATGGACCAGATTGCATGACTATATCCCTGTCTTCAGCATTATTGAATCGAAAAATACAATAACCTTCAGTATGCATAAGGATTTGAGGCTTAGTAACAAAATTCCAAATATGGCTAACAAAGTTTTCCATATTTTGTTCACTAGGTCGATCTCCAATTACAAATCCAATCAGTGCATTCTTCCAATACTCTTGTTGTGGTTGTAGATCTTCTTCACAAATCTGCACTACCTTTTTACCATCTCTCAAAGTAGGAGGAACAAATGATAAAGGCTTACCCATTTGCACATCTCTGTTGCCTCTGACTACTTCCGCCATTGTAGGTTTTGGGTTTTCTGTGTCAACAGCTTCAACAACCTCTGGTACTGCATTTTTTGGATCCATAACTTCTGAAAACTGCAATCTCCTTGCTGTTGTATCATTCACTCCTTCAATACCTTGCACTCGATTCTCATTTCCATCTGCATGCAATTGATCCTTCGATTGATACTTCAAAGGTAAAAAATTACCAAATGTAAGAGGTTCAAGTGTAGTAGTGATGCCATGTTCGGGTGTAACAAGCTTAGGGGGGACTGCATGGACGACCGGAGCAGCATTCCGTCTCTTCCGAGCCATTTCCGGCGTCAATTGCTCCTCGCTAATGTACGCCGGCAATAGCACTGTTCTATTGAAGTGCTAATGTGCGCCGAGAGCCAGTTGTCATATTTTATATCCATTACTTTCGGTTGACTTTTCTAACTAAAAAGACAACTTAAGATACTATGTATCTCATTTCTCTATAAAACCCCTCCGAACCAAAAATAACCAACACGATGCGATGAAATATAGTTGACCAACACACAAAGAAGTAGAAATGGGGGAAATAGAGAGGTAACTCATGAAACGACCGGTCGGGTTATTACAGTTTGTTCTTTGCCTTGCAAAGTATTGTGTCCAGTGGCCTTCGTGTTTGCAGGTGACTTATTGCATTCACATAGAGTATGTAAGCCTAGGCCTGGTCCTAGTCCTGGGCAACCGAGTTGCCTTATACGTTCGCGAGTGGAGGAACATGTTTGCGATGAGAGGGAATCTCAATGCATCACTTTCGTACGTGTCCTCTCTCAATCTCGAAGAGGAATTTTCCTGGGTTCTTCAGTTTTGTCTTTGTCATCGCAAGGGCTTGTTCGCAATCGCGATGAAAGCAGACTTGGGCAGAGACTTTCTAAAAGTTGGGATTTTGGTTTTTTTGCCCATTTCTCTCACTTGTTGGATGATTTTAGAGCTCTTTGAGAAGAGTTTTTTACCGAGCTATTGAAGTTCAGTATTTTCTACATAACATGAGTTTAATACATACATTACGGGCATTCTAAACATAGAAATTGCGAAAATTTTAGGATTTGGGTGAAAAATTTAGGTTTTAATAAAAATGGATTAGACCACGGAAATAATTATGGACTTGAGTAAAAATTATATATTTGGATTGAGATTATGAGTAACATTTATCTTCAAAATATTTCGGAACCCGGGTACGTAAGCCTGGATGGTAAATTTTAGGAATCTTCAAAATTGGGTTGGGTACCTACTGTAATAGCTAAATTATGAACTTTAAGTATATATTGATTAATTTATACAATATTCGGCTAGTTTTAGATTGTTCGACAACTACTTGAGGCTTTTAGAGTGGTTTGTTGACCGGAAAGTGAACTTGAGAATGAGGTAAGTCTCTTACCTAACCTTGTAAAAGAGAATTTATCCCATAAGTGTTTAATTGTTATTTCTTATTAATTATGGGTGCTACATACGCACATGGTGATGAGAGTCCGTGCGCAGCTAAAAATCATGCTTATATCCGGGTAGTTTTAGGACTCTATCATGTAGTACTTGTATTATTTATACTCTACTTGTAAGTTTAAGTACTTAAGTTATATTGATACTTGATAAAGGTTCGTAAAGACTGAACTTCATTACTTGGGGTTTTGGCGCGTTACTTGGCCGTTAGTAGAAATTGTACCTTCTTGTGTGTTATTCTTATAGTAGCCATTAAATTGGAGCTTGTAGATTGTTCTCTCTTCTTGTGGATTGGGCCGAACATCTCGACAGTATAATAGATGAATCTATGGTTCGTGCCGGTCAACCCTCGACAGCATACACATTATTTTAGATGGGGTCGTACGACCTCGATATAAATCGTGCGTGATATCCCCCGGAGTCCCATTATACTTGATATTTCCTCCATGACCTGAGGAGTTATAATTTACTTGATGGATCTTATTTGTTGAAGTTAGTATGTGTTAGTTAGAGATCTTAATTGGCATCTTGATAAAAAATTTCTTCTTTATTATTTTGTTTTTGCGCTGTTCTTATTGATGTATTCTACGCCTATTTAAATTTTTATTACTTTATTTGTTGGTCCTTAATAAGTGTCAATGTCAACCCCTCGTCACTACTTCTTCGAGGTGAGACTAGATACTTACAGGGTACGGTTGTTTATGTACTCACGTTATACTTCTGCACTAATCATGTAGGATCTGAGGCAGGTAAAATTGGCGGTCCTTCAGGCGTGTACCCTCATTACCCAGAGATTTAGTGGTGAATTGCTCTCTTTACCCGTTCTGCAGCTCTCACAGTCTATCCTTATTGTATTTAATTTCTATCTATCTTATTCCAAACAACAGTATATGAGGTTTTGTATATTCTATTAGTTTGTTCATACACTTGTGATACCGAAGTATTCTAGTAGACACTTTATAATTTTGGGTATTAAATTCACTACTTTACTCGTTTCGTTATTTGGTGCTTTGATTTTACTATAATTTCCTATTAATAGTTCTCTTGTTAAATAAAATCAAGTACTTTAAAAATATAAAAATAAATAACTGCATGGACAATTCATTGTTGATTTGGCTAGCAGCGATATTGGGCGCCATCATAACGTATATCAGAAATTGGATCGTGAGATCCAAATCTCAATATAATGCTTCCGTATTTTATAATCAAAAATATATTTTACTGCACTATTTTACGAGCCTTTTCAAAACAATTGAATTATAATTGTTGTGTCCTAATTGAAAATAGTTTTGTTTTACGTGTCCTAATCGTTAGTGTAATTGAACTATAGTTAACAGTTTAAATAGGAAAATAACATATATAAGTAAAAAATTATTATGATTGTTATAAAATAATACAAGAACAAGAACAATATTGCAGAGAAAGTAGGGAGAGGAGAATTCTTATTGATATTTTTGGGATGATTTACAATGGGGTAAGACCCGTCTATTTATAGGAAGAGAAATGACTTAGCCTCAAAGTAAAACTCTTCTATAAGATAGACATTCACTCTAATTAGAATTCTATTCTTAACACTCCCCCTTAAATGTCTACTCAATAAATAACGTGCCTCGTTAAAAGCTTAACTAAAATAAAACCCAGTGGGAAAAAATTCTAGAAAAGGAAAAAGAGTACACATGTTTAGAAATGCGCCTATTGGTTGCCTCGTTAAAAACCTTACAAGGAAAACCCAGTGGGACAAAACCTTGAAAGGGAAAAAGAGTGCAACGCGCATTAACTCCCCCTAATGAGAGCATCAATTCACATATTTGAGCCTTTGCATTCCAATCTTGTGCACCATCTTCAAGAGATCGTTGGTATAGATTTGATAAATAAATCAACCATATTGACTTGAATGAATATTCCGCACCTTGAATTTATCATTCGTGATAGATATATAATGTCTTCACAAATATCGTGGAATGGCTCTTCAATATCTCCATAGAGATATCCTCGCTATCACATTATCTGCTTAAAGTTATAGCAAGATACATATGTGCATAAATTACACTAAGAAAGTGGTACTTCAAGATCAAGAATTGTATATGCTTCAAGAAACTTAAATCCTTCATAGATTGACATATAAGTTAAGTCATATAAGCCATATAATAGACTGTAGATGAATATCAAGTTTTCATGTCATGCTAAACAAATAAGATATGAAAAACTGATTGCACATACCATTGACTTTATACTTTTAAGTATTTGAACTACATGTCCAAAACTACATGTCTTTAATATGGAATCAATTCTACTTGAATTGTATCTCTTCCATTTGGCCAATATATTCGACAAACTTAAGATCCTCATCGATATTTAGCGGTATCATAGATGTCGTCGACGAACATTTTATATCGGTTCCAGTAAATTTTCATAAAGACATAACATGGAGATCTCTTCATTCATATATTCAGTTACCTGAATCTCTCATGAGATTTTATGAAGTGTTATGTCATGTGATCTTCTAGATCACTTGCCTCCTTATTATGATCACTTTGATCATTTTCTCATCTTCTTTATTAAGAAGTTCTTTTTGAAACCGATTTGTCTATACGCTTTAAGCGTATCTAAGACTTTATCCTTCTAGGACTTAGTATGAGCATTTGCAGTGAGAATATAGTTACTTTCTTTGGGTCAGCAAATGCGTATGGCATGCTTTGCAATATGTTGCAATTGAATTATCTTTTTATGAACTTCAAGTTCATATTATGATATTCGAGGATCTATATATACAAATGATAATTCGTTCCATGTAACTTTTTCTCAAGTGTTTATCATGTCTCCCCCTCATGTTAGAAAAACTAACTTGTTTCCTCAACTCTGGGAAATCATCTTTGTGCATTATCATGTCAATATACACTGCACATCAATAATAATAAGATGAAATTATTTGGTTCCTGACCCTGAACCACTTGTGAGGGGAGAATATAATATACTCTCGTGTATAACGTATATCAAATTGGTATGGATAACTTTGTTCTCATAAGCAATAGTTTAGCTATTAAGTGGAGGCACTCAATAAATTATTTTGCTAAACCAACTATGATGTAAACCAACTTATCAAGATGAACTATCTTGAATAGAAAATCTGGAAATTATGCTCGAAATTACATTACTGAGCAATTTACCTCGCAAGCATCTGCCAGGTTGCAGGTTAATAATAATCGCACATGTAACCATATCATAGATGCATCATATGTGGTGTACATGGCAGGTGAATGAGCTCATATTCACCTTTGATATTTCCAGAATTTATGAGATTTAATCCCAACTTTAGTTGGTCTCTTAATTAATGAGAACAAGCAATATAAGAGGATTCGTAAATGCGTCAGGTATTTGATTTGCTATTCTTTGCAAATGGATAATATTTTGCACCTCTTTTTCACAAATAGAGGTATGTGGATCAAGATGAGATAATGATGGATTTTTCCACAAAATTTCCCGTTTGGTTTCACCAACTTCTCCCCCTAATTTTGGGAAAAGTGTCTCATCGAATTGACAGTCTGCAAATCGTGCAGTGAACAAATCCCCTATCAATGTTTCGAGGTAGCGAATAATGGAGGGCGATTCAAACCCAACATATATTCCTAACCTTCTTTGCGGACCCCTTTTGGTGCGGTATGGCGGTGCTACAGGCACATATACTGCGCATCCAAAAATTCTTAAATGGGATATATTAGGTTCATGACCCAAAACTAATTGCAACGGGGAATATTTGTGATAATTCGTCGGTCTGAGACGAACTAGCATTGCTGCATGCAAAATGGCGTGACCCCAAACCGAAGTGGGCAGCCTCGTTTTCATGAGTAATGGTCTTGCAATCAACTGCAGACGTTTAATTATAGATTCTGCAAGACCATTTTGAGTGTGAACATGAGCTACAGGATGTTCCACTTTTGTCCCAATTGATAAGCAATAATCATTAAATGCTTGGGATAAAAATTCAGCAGCATTATCTAGTCTAATAGACTTAATTGGATAATCAGGAAATTGTGCTCGTAATCGAATTATTTGTGCCATTAATTTTGCAAACGCAAGGTTGCGTGATGACAATAGGCACACATGAGACCATCTAGAGGATGCGTCTATTAAGATCATAAAGTATCTAAAGGACCCACTAGGTGGGTGAATAGGTCCACAAATATCCCCTTGTATACGTTCCAAAAATGTAGGTGACTCAGTTCCAACCTTTGTTGGTGATGGTCTAATAATTAACTTGCCTTGATAACAAGAAGTGCTAGAAAATTCATTATTTAAAAGAATCTTTAAATTCTTTAATGGATGCCCATATGAGTTTTCTATAATCCGTCTCATCATAATTGATCCAGGATGTCCCAATCGATCATGCCAAAGTACAAAAGTATTCGAATCAGTAACCTTTTGGTTTACTGTGGAATGTGCCTCAATTGCACTAATTTTTGTCCAATACAGGCCACAAGATAAAGATGAGAACTTCTCAATAACCCTCTTTTGGCCAGAGACATTCTTTGTAATGATGAGGTATTCAAGATTATTCTCATCTATTGTCTCAATATGATATCCATTTTGACGGATATCTTTAAAACTCAACAAGTTCCTCTTGGACTTGGAAGAGAACATTGCATTCTCTATGATAAATATTGTTCCTTTAGGCAGAGTTATAGTTGCTCTTCCGGAGCCTTCAATCAATTTACTACTACCAGAAATTGTAGTAACATCTGCCTTACACATACTTAAATGAGAGAAATATTTCTTCTCTTTGAATATCGTATGTGTGGTACATGAATCAATTAAACAAATAATTTAAAATAATATACATAGTCATGCCTTAAGTACTGATTCACAGTGACAACTTGCAATACATTCAAAGTTCAAAACGTGTTCATGTATTGTTAATTGACACCAAATATAGTTCTATACATGTATATGCCTAAATGTGTTAATAAGAAATTTTACAATATTGCATACAATTTTGCAAAGTTTTAAGACAAATATGATTTTAGTTACAGCTTAGACAGTGCAACAATTCCATGTGAAAAATGTGCCATAATATAGACTACACAAATAAATGCCATGGGTACAAAAACTGCTGAATATACACAAGCACAATACTTATAATTGTAAGCAATATAGTAAGGAAACAATTTGTAGTATTATAGTACAATGTCTTTGAAGAACGCAAAAATCACTGTAGTATACATAGATAAGATTACAACACTAGTTACTCTTTGTGTACAATATTTTGCTATATGTACTGTTTTTGTCTAACATTTAACAAAGTCTAATGTTTTGATAAACGAATAAATTCTAGCTAGCACAGAACATTGACTTATGAAATAATCACACTAAAGCATATAGATAGTATGTGTAATCTAAAGTTATATATTTTAAAACCATAATACAGATTATTTGTCAAGTTGATAAAACTCTTAAGGTACATATCGATATTTGATCATTGATTGAATTGATAAAACACTTAAGGTACATATTGATATTTCAAGCATATTATAATTTTAACAATACTTGCTTATACTTAGCTTTACTAGCTTAAAGCAGAAAATATAAAATTTGAATCATATCACAATAATAGATAACTTATGTAAACTATGATAATTGTTTATTCATTAACTACTACAAATAAGTAAAAATAAAAATATCAAACTTGCCTTATTGTACTGTTGGCGGTACGTAGGATAACGTTGAACTTACCAATACACAGGCCAAGAGCTAGTATTGTTGATGCATGGTTACGCATATCATTTAGTAATAGTACTTGTTCATATGTAATACATGGATAGAACCGGAACCGCACACACCTAAAAACAGAACGCTGACTACGAAAAGATTGAAATATTTTTTTAACAGAATAAGACTTCGAAAATACAATGGTTCTGGGGGAGATCATGCAGTTAAGCTTATTATTTGAAGTAACCTCATGCTCGCGTACCTTTGAATAGATATTAGACTTACCATTCCACATGTGTAATATAATAATGATAAACCCTAACATCAGTAACAAATTGTTGTTCTTATCGTGTAACTACAACATTCTCGCCACTGCTTTATGGCTTGTTGCAGCAATTATACTGGACAGAACCATCTTATGGAGTTCAAAAGCATGCAAAATTCAGGTGCTCGTCTTTTATGTTTCTCAAGTTACCAGAGTTTGCATGCATACAAAAAAATAATAATAAATGCTGAGACACATATGTGACTACACAATTGACTGCTGATACCAGAGATGATCAAGGAGCACATCTGTGTAACAGAAGGCATAGAGACCTGCAAAATTATAAGGTTCAGGAAATACCAGTTTTCTTTTCCATACTTTTGTGCTTCCCTTCGGAACCTCGTTTTACACCATCATCTTTAGAACTGCTATCACGTCCATTCTCGTTTTCTGAAAGACTATCTGATGCCCTTAATTTTCTCAAAGAGATTCTTGAGATAGTAGAGCTTTGTGCTGATAACGTGTTATGAAATAATACAAGAACAAGAACAATATTGCAGAGCAAGGTAGGGAGAGGAAGATTCTTATTGATCAAGGTAGGGAGAGGAGGATTCTTATTGATATTTTGGGATGATTTACAATGGGGTAAGACCCCTCTATTTATAGGAAGAGAAATGACTTAGCCTCAAAGTAAAACTCTTCTATAAGATAGACATTCACTCTAATTAGAATTCTATTTTTAACACTCCCCCTTGAATGTCTACTCAATAAATAATGTGCCTCGTTAAAACCTTAACTAAAATAAAACCCAGTGGGAAAAAATTCTAGAAAAGGAAAAAGAGTACACATGTTTAGAAATGCGCCTATTGGTTGCCTCGTTAAAAACCTTACAAGGAAAACCCAGTGGGACAAAACCTTGAAAGGGAAAAAGAGTGCAACGCGCATTAACTCCCCCTAATGAGAGCATCAATTCACATATTTGAGCCTTTGCATTCCAATCTTGTGCACCATCTTCAAGAGATCTTTGGTAGAGATTTGATAAATAAATCAACCATATTGACTTGAATGAATATTCCGCACCTTGAAATTATCATTCGTGATAGATATATAATGTCTTCACAAATATCGTGGAATGGTTCTTCAATATCTCCATAGGGATATCCTCGCTATCACATTATCTGCTTAAAGTTATAGCAAGATACATATGTGCACAAATTGCACTAAGGAAGTGGTACTTCAAGATCAAGAATTGTATATGCTTCAAGAAACTTAAATCCTTCGTAGATTGACATATAAGTTAAGTCATATAAGCCATATAATAGACTTTAGATGCATATCAAGTTTTCATGTCATGCTAATATCGAAAAATGATTGCACATACCATTGACTTTATACATATTGTCTTTAAAAAAAAATGCTGAGACACATATGTGACTACACAATTGACTCCTGATACCAGAGATGATCAAGGAGCACATCTGTGTAACAGAAGGCATAGAGACCTGCAAAATTATAAGGTTCAGGAAATACCAGTTTTCTTTTCCATACTTTTGTGCTTCCCTTTGGAACCTCGTTTTACACAATCATCTTCAGAACTGCTATCACGTCCATTCTCATTTTCTGAAAGACTATCTGGTGCCCTTAATTTTCTCAAAGAGATTCTTGAGATAGTAGAGCTTCGTGCTGATAACGTGTTATAAAATAATACAAGAACAAGAACAATATTGCAGAGAAAGTAAGGAGAGGAGAATTCTTATTGATATTTTTGGGATGATTTACAATGGGGTAAGACCCCTCTATTTATAGGAAGAGAAATGAGTTAGCCTCAAAGTAAAACTCTTCTATAAGATAGACATTCACTCTAATTAGAATTCTATTCTTAACAATGATTTAGTATTCCTAAATATTAGGAGCTCCTACATAACTCAAATAAGTAAAGAAAATTTTAGTTGATTTCAAAGTACTAAAAATTTAAAAAATTATTTAATTACGTTTTGTCTAGTGTACAACTTATTTTTGAAGAGTAAAACAAGCGAACAACATTTCGCAAAAAGCCTTCGTACTTTTAATATAACTAGTCTTATGATACGCACTTTGTGCGTGTATCCCGTTTTGATGAATAAGAAAATTAAAAATCACATAAATATTATCCAAAAATGGTATCTTGAGTTATAAATAAAAATTAAAGGAAAATAGTATAAATTCATAACAATGATGAATGTTGATTTTTCTCAATAACAAAGAAAATATTGCTCCACAGAGATCTTCATAACCTTAACCCAAATTAATTACTTATTTATTATTATTTGACGGAATATTTAATTTATTTCAGGAGAATAACTTCAAATCGTAAACATCACATAGGGTTTTTGTTTTACAATTTTATCTCAACAGATCTAAGATCATGGCAAAAGTGATATGGACAAAGTAAAAGAAATAGAAAAGATATTGAAATTCCTAATATAAATAAAAGAGAAAAGTTCGTTTTCAAAAGAGAATCAAATTATCTTCAGTTTTTAAATTTTGACATAAATAAAAAGAAGGAAAAACATTTTCAAGAAAGATCAAATTATTTTCAATACAAAAATACTGAAGAGAACATTCTTAAAGAAACATATAGTTAAAGTCAGAAATGCCAATCACAAAATTAAACACTTCATAGTCCTTCTATGAGCATCTCAAAAATGTTACAAACATATTGAAAGAATACATATTATAGTTCAGAAAGAGAAAATTATTTTGTGTATTTGACTACTCTTTTCTTTTAAAAATAAAAGTATACCAGAGGGATTAAGAACGTAATTGCTCTTTAATAATACAAAGATAAACAATAATACAAAGAACAAATGTATTGACATTAATACATGAGTCACCAACGATGTTGTGATTTTTGTAAATACCAATTTAAGTAATAAAAAAAGACTCATGAGAGGACACCTTAACCATACGAGAGTGCTGGCAAGAGCCTATATTTTCTTATTAGCATTATGCGTCTAATTATTGTGGAGCTAAATATGACTGTGAAGAACAAACACCGCGGTTGCTATTTATATGAAAATCATTATTTTAATACCCTTCACATAAAATACTTTACGCTATATTAAACTCAAACCTTTCATATATAAAATTTTACACATGAAATTAATCTTTGAGAGAACAAAATAAATTACCTCAAGAAATTGCTACTGATATTCTCATGCATTAATGGTTGTTTAATCTTGAAACAAGGGAATACAACCAAAGAATGAATAGAAGAAAGCTTATTATACTACTGTGTAAACGTACTACACCGAATTAAAAATTGTAGAATGAATTGGAGTGGTTGGTAACATTAAACATGATTAGATACACCAAATTAAACTATCGTATGCATATTTTAAAAACCAAAAAATGAATTGTAAAAAAAAAATGAAAACCTCTAACCTAGCGAATCTTTAAGCAAAAATAACATTGGTAATACAAGAATGTAAACAATCCTAAACAAAATCTAATACTAAATCTAATTAGCAAACGCCCTACGGCGCTGAAGAATCCTAATTCTAGATAATGAAAAGCCTAAAGCACGGTAAACCTAAATAAATGAAGAGAATAAATAGTTTTGATTTTTTTCCCACAAAAAAAATTATCTATTATAATTACAATTATATTCAACATAAAATATACTTATAAGGAGTAACACAGGCAAACGATATTTCGATAGAGCCTACGTGCTTTTAATATGGTATAGATGATAGATATAGATATAAATAGATAGATTAGTCATTATGTATGTGCGTTATATGTATATCTTTGTCAACTATTACAATATACATGTCGAAAGTTATAACAAACAATTGCATAAATATTCTAAAATCAATTATTAATAAATACGATACGAAATAATCAATTCCTTAAACTAATCATTTTGAAATTACCATAATTCGAGAGCAAAGTTGTAAAATCATTTCAAAAAAGCAACATGACTTATTTTCCTTTGTGATACAAAATTTAGTTTTGCTAAGACCTTAGTGATTAAGATATATAAAAGTCAGTTTTCTAAAATTAATACTCATTAACGCTGGTGAAAACAAAGATAATGTTAAGAATAGAACTCTAATTAGAGTGAATGTCTATCTTATAGAAGAGTTTTACTTTGATGCTAAGTCTTTTCTCTTCCTATAAATAGAGGGGTCTTACCCATTGTAAATCATCCCAAAGTATCAATAAGAATACTCCTCTCCCTACTCTCTCTGCAATGTTCTTGTTCTTGTATTATTTTATAGCACGTTATCAGCACGAAGCTCTACTATCTCAAGAATCTCTTTGAGAAAATTAAGGTATTTTTTCACTTTGCTTTGTGTATTAGTTTTGCATATAAACTATTATAATGTATTGTTGTTCCTCGTTGTTATACTGTGTGAATAACAGAATGCATAAATTGGTTCACTTCTAAAGTCATACATGTTGCAGTTTCATTGTGTAATACATATATTAGTTGCTTTAGTTATATATTATCATGTATGTTTTTCTGTATGTTAGATTCGTGTTGTTATGGACTTGTATAATATGCTTATTAGTACATTATACATATGCTTCTCCGTAGTTATATATAAATAATATTGCATATCTAATTAGATATATTTATTACGTTTTGTTAATGCCGCATTCGCACACAATCATCTATGTATTGTTTTAGATCATTTGTTATAATTATTGTCAAATTATGTATAATGACATTTGCTTTAAATAAACAGCTTTGGTATAATTCGCTACTTGCTATGCATACTATAATGGTAAATATGGTTGTAAGTTATGGTTGGCAAGTTATATTTTTGCTATTTTTACCTACAGTGAGGTTTTCTTTGCTAGTTGATGGCATAATTCTTTATTCAATTATCAGTATTGTGCTTGTGTATATTCAACAGTTTTTTTTGTACCCATGGTATTTATTTGTGTAGTCTACATTATGACACATTTATTTTTTCACATGAAATTGTTGCACTGCAACGGCAGTTTGTTCATACATATATATTAATACACATAGTATTTAGTTATTTTTGTGCTGGATTGCCAAGTAGAGTTTGTTATTTGTACAGTGAATACTAGGTTAACTATATACTTGTACATTTTTATGCTACTACATGACATGGGTGTTGGATGCTGAAATCCATTTGGATGCAATGGGTCCTGGAGACGCCATTAAAGACAGAAATAATGCATCCACCCAAGACTGTGCTAAGGCCTTGATTTTCTTGCGCCATCACCTTGATGAAGGTTTGAAAAATTGAATATCTCACGGTCAAAGATCCACTTATCTTGTGGAATGGCTTAAAGGAGAGATATGACAACCTGAAGTTGGTCACTCTGCCACAAGCACGATATGATGAGAATCCAAAAGCAAATAGTTCATAAACTATATGTTATCGTTGCAGTGGAAAAGGACACTGGGCGAAAATTTGCCGTGTACAACTTTTTGTATATTATGTTATCAATATTACAATCTTATTATATTATTTAATCCGTGTAACAGCCATACATGCTCTATGTATCAACACTGTCATGCTTAGTGCTTCACTTGTTGTAGATTGCACTTATGTAATGCTGTATGTTATCTGTACAAGCTCTAACATATTATTTGTCTGTCACTACCAATCCTGTTATATGTCAGTTTTTCTCTTTTGTTGTGCTTTTAACATGCATAAACTTTTGAGTTTACATGCAACAAAATGCTAATGCAATGTGATTTGTAAACTACTAATACTGTTGTATTGCTTTCAAATTCGTCCTATTATTTCTGCGCTAATATATCTACATAATGTACCTGTACATTATGGCAGTAAATTTTTGATGCACATCACAAATTATGTTACTACTAATTGTTAATACTTTGATATTAAAAGGAGAATAACTATGATAAAAATATTTGTTTAATTGATTCATGTACCACACATACGATATTTAAAGAGAAGAAATATTTCTCTCATTTAAGTATGTGTAAGGCAGATGTTACTACAATTTCTGGTAGTAGTAAATTGATTGAAGGCTCCGGAAGAGCAACTATAACTCTGCCTAAAGGAACAATATTTATCATAGATAATGTAATGTTCTCCTCCAAGTCCAAGAGAAACTTGTTGAGTTTTAAAGATATCAGTCAAAATGGATATCATGTTGAGACAATAGATGAGAATAATCTTGAATACCTCATTTACTCATGAAAACGAGGCTGCCCACTTCGGTTTGGGGTCACGCCATTTTGCATGCAGCAATGCTAGTTCGTCTCAGACCGACGAATTATCACAAATATTCCCCGTTGCAATTAGTTTTGGGTCATGAACCTAATATATCCCATTTAAGAATTTTTGGATTCGCAGTATATGTGCCTGTAGCACCGCCATATCGCACCAAAATGGGTCTGCAAAGAAGGTTAGGAATATATGTTGGGTTTGAATCGCCCTCCATTATTCGCTACCTCGAAATATTGACAGGGAATTTGTTCACTGCACGATTTGCAGACTGTCGATTCTATGAGACAATTTTTCCCATAATTAGGGGGAGAAGTTGGTGAAACCAAACGGGAAATTTTGTGGAAAAATGCATCATTATCTCATCTTGATCCACATACCTCTATTTTGTGAAAAAGAGGTGCAAAATATTATCCATTTGCCAAGAATAGAAAATCAAATGCCAGACGCATTTACAGATTTGAAAAGGATAACAAAATTACATATCCCCGCAGAGAATGTGATAGCAATATGTGATAGTACCAAATTAATTGAGAACTCTGTGCAAGAGCCAATTATATTATTTTGGAGAAACGCAATTGATTACCAATAAGGTATTGTGTTGTAGTAAGTCTCAAAGAAACTTATTCAGTTTCCAAAGTATATGTGAAAGCGGTTGATTATATTGAGACAATAAATAAAGGAAAGATTTGATATCTTCTATTACTACAACTTGTAGCGGGATAATCTGTATATGAAAAGCTACCCGCTTTATTCTCCAGTTTGTACTACACAAACAAAAGAATGCCACAATAAAGTGGATGTTAATTGATATAAAAATCCATATCATAATAAACTTGGAGTTTATTGAGAATTGCACATGTCATGGTATAAACATGAACTTATCAATATTGATAATTTATTCAATTGGCATTCGGGTTAGCCATATCAATTTAAGTATGATGAGCAACAATAATAGAGAATTCACATGGGTAAATATTAAAGAACTATAAAGTTCTTTACGAATTCTCTTGTATTACTTGTTCTCATTAAATTAATTGACCAGCTAAAGTTGGGGTTGAATCCCATAAATTCTGGAAATATCAAAGGTGAATATGGGCCCATTCGCCTGCCATGTATACCACATATGATGCATCTATGATATGGTTACATGTGCGATTATTATTAACCTGTAGCTTCTCCCTACTCTCTCTGCAATATTGTTGTTGTTCTTGTATTATTTTATAACAGATAAAAAGTTATTTAGTTATTTTTGCTTGCTTTTTTTGTTATGAAAAGAAACAAAAACAGTAGATCGTGAATAGTCTCAATCGAGGTTGTAGAATTAATATTCTTAGTTATTGCAACAAGTTTTTCTCGCCTTAGCAACCAAATTGATAAATTGACCGGCTCAAGTCTTTTCTTCGGCATTAAAAATATTCATTCTTGATTATTTTATAATTTAAATATAATTTTAATTTTCAATAATGAAACAAAAAAGCAGGAACTATAATATTCGTCAGAAAATTATGTATACTACCGTGAATAGTTAAATCGAAATAAAAGCGTCCACCTAAAAGTCAAAATAACAACACATACAAGCAAAATTAATTTTAATAGTTGTTCGTATAAGAAAATATAACAAACATATATTTTTAATTATTAGTGTATAAAATTGTTACAATGTTGAATTACTGTGAATTTGATCTGAATCTAATTCATGCAATGATCAATGTAAGCTTATGAACTAGAGAGAGAAACTAGTGAGAAGAAGGAGAGGAATTTCGTTTTTTCTGAGCTCATTAGAATGAATGAAGAATGCTGAGATTTGGAGGAGGTGCACAGTTATAACCGACACATGTGCACCTCTTAACTAGCTAACAGCTTTAGCTCCTTAAAGCTTATACAGTTACACTTTGGTCCATACTACTCTTCTAATCTCAATATTACCCTTCAAGCTGGAGGGTAGAATACATCTAATACTCCTAGCTTGGACACCAAAAGATGATGATTTGCCACACCTAAAGCCTTAGTCATTACATCTGCAATCTGATCTTCGGTGGAACATATTCAACTACTATCAAACCTCTCTTTATCTCCTCCCTAATAAAATAGCAATCAATTTCAATATGTTTAGTCATTTCGTGGTAGATAGGATTTGCTACTATCTATATAGTTGCCTTGCTATCATAGAACAACTTCACAGGTTCTTCTACTACTACGTTCAATTCTTTCATCAACCCAACTAACCAGACTATCTCAGCAGTAATAGCATCCATACTTCTGTATTCTACTGCTGCAGAACGTTTGCTAACTGTTTGATGCTTTTTTGATTTTCAGCATACCAAAGACTTTCCTAGTTTAATAACCAGTCACAGACCTTCTTGTATTTGGACATGTTGCCTAATCAGGATCATAGTATGCAGTTATTTGTGGGACTCTCCCTTTCTTGAGAAAAACTCCCATCCTAGGTGATTTCTTTATGTACCTTACAATCCTCATAGCAGCATCTAAATGAGATTATTTTAGATGTTGCATGAATTGACTCAACAACTGCACCACAAAATAAATATTTGGTCTAGTTATTGTTAAGTAAATCAGCTTCCCAATCAATCTCTGATAGCTTCCAATATGCTCCAGTTTATCATCTCCTGTCTACTGCACATGTCTGTCATAGTCTATTGTAGTTATCTTTAAGTTTTGTTCTAGAGGTGAACTTGCTGGCTTTTCTCCCCTTAGGCTATCTTTTGAATAAGTCTAAGAGCATATTTATTTGGTTAAGCAGTATTCCCTTGTGAGACCTCATCATCTCTATTCCTAGGAAATATCTATGTTCACCCATGTCTTTCATTTTGAAATTCTTATGCGAGGTACCATTTGCCTCATTTACGAGATCATTGTTACTTCCTGTGATTAGTATATCATCAACATACACAAGAATTATCACTATATGCCTGCCATCTCCCCTTTTTGTGAACTTGGAATGATTATATGCACTTTGAAAGTATCCAGCATTGAGCAATGCATTAGATAACTTGATATTCCATTGTCTTGATGCCGGTTTCAATCCATATAGTGACTTCAACAACTTGCATACTTTGGACTCTCCCTGCCTATGGATTCCCTGTGGCAGGTCCATGTAGACATCTTCCACGAGGTCACCTTGCAAGAATGCATTATTGACATCCATTTAATAAAGGTTCCATCCTTCAGAAGCTGCTAACTGATGATAGTCCTAACTTTAACCATCTTGAAAATAAGAGAGAATGTCTCATGATTATCTAGACCTTCCTATTATATGTAGCCCTTAGCAACGAATCTGCTGAATATGTGTATCTCCCCATTAGCTTTATATTTTATCTTGTAAACCCATTTTGAGCCTATTGGCTTCTTTCCTGAAGGAAAATCAATTATCTCGCAAGTATATCTTATTTCATAGCATCAACCCATATGTCACCTTGCGATGCTTATCTGAAGGAAGAAGGTTCAATATTGTTGGAGAATTCAGTCAAATAGGACTGATAATGAGCTGGTCGATTCTCATATTGAACATGATTAGTGATAGAATGACTAAGACCCCTGAAAAGAGTCCAACCAGTGATATAATCATTGTGCCATATAGGGGGCCTAACTCTTCTAGTAGACCTCCTTGTAGCTACAGACTCTAAACTTGTGCTAGGTTGTTCATGTAATTCTTCATGCATAGGCACTTCGGCTGGTGAGACTCCATTTTCCATTTCTGATTCTAACTCAAAATTTGCTTCATTGTCCACACTAGCATCCAAATCATGACAATTATCACCTGTTGTAGTGTCAATATTTTCTTCTTCAACCCGTGCAAGTTCCTCATTAGGGTCTGTGTCATATTTCTCTTGAAGTGATGGACTTTCATGCATATGCTGAGTTGGATGTATTATCCACTCTGTGTGATTTATAGGTGATGAAAGGAACAAATCTTCATGAGGATCTTCAAGTTAATAGTGTAGATTGCAGTCTTGACACAGTCTCCCCAAAATCTAGTTAGTGTCCTACTCTAAAACATTAGTGTCCTGTCCACCTCCAGAATATGCCTATGTTTCCTCTCAACTATCCCATTTTGTTGAGGAGTATAGGGAAAAATACTCTGATGAACAATGTCAAAGGAAGATAATAATTCATTACATTTTGCATTAAAGAACTCAGTTCCATTATCAGATCTCAGGACCTTAGTACTTGTTCCAAACTGATTCTTTATTAGCAACAAAAATTCTCTTAGTGTAGTAATCACCTCACACTTTGAATTCAGTAGGCAAATACAAGTGTATCTATCATAGTCATCAACTAATGTGGCAAAATAATGCTTTCTATCATAAGTGGCAGTCATATAAAGATCCCAGACATCAATATACACAAGTTAAAAAATGTAACGAGATATGCTGCTACTAGTAGGAAATGTTAGTCTACTTTGTTTGGCTAATGGACAGATTTCACATTCTTCTTGTACTTTCTGATTCACTTTATTCTCAAGTCTGGTAAGTGTTTCATTGTCATTGGTGATGCATGCCCTAATCTGTGATGCTATAATGTTGTTTGTACAGATTCCTTTTGCATTGCAACTGCTGCTACTACCCTCTCCCTCTTTAATGTGTACATACCATTGTTCTCCTTACCAATTCCCAGGACTTTGCTATTGAAGAGTCCCCGAAAGACAACAAAATCATGGTAGAAGAAAGCTGAATAACACAGTTCTTCAGTCAACTTTGACACTGAAAGCAAGTTGAACTTAAAGACTGGAACATGAAGGACATTAGTAAATTTTTTGTGTTTCCATTACTATTGCATCTCCTGTATGTGTAATCTCTAATCTAGAACCTGTAGAAATTTATACTCCATCATTGCTACCTTTATCTATCTCCTTAATTCTTTCTAGAATGTCTTTGCAAAAAGTGATGTGATGTGAGGCGCCTAAATCTACTATCCAATCATATGATAGTGCATTGGATAGTAACGATACAATACATGCCAAATTTGTAGAACCATCTGAAATTGAAGTATTGTCACCAGCTGAAGAATTTGTCAGCATATTCACCAACAGTTTATATTGATCTTCTGTAAAAAATTCCCTTGCTAATACTGATTCTTCACACTTACATCCTCATCTGTATTTTCCATATTAGCATGTGGTTTCCCTGGATAGAATTATCTTTTCTTTTAACTTTTGAAATCCGGTGGATAGCCTATGATTTTGTAACAACTCTCATTGAAATGACCTTTGTATCCGCAATAATCACATATCAGTCCTGGCCTCTTATTCTTAAAAGCCGGACCTTTTCCTGCTAACATTGTTAAAGAATCTCTATTGACTTGTACTACACCAAGTTTTCTTTGATTTTCCTCTTGCATCACTATTGAGTAGGTCTGATTAACAGTTAACACTAGTATCTTCAACAAAACATCACTCCTAATATGACTATATCTTTCTTTCAATCCCATTAGGAATTGCAATAGCCTTTTTCTTATTAGGTGACCCACATAAGGGCTTGATTCTTCACAATCACACGAAGGGAAGAGATGATAATATGTCTAATTCATCCTAGAATCCTTTAATTTTGAAAAATAGATAGTTACCGAATCAGTACCTTGCCTTACGGTTGCAATTTCTGTCCAAAGTTGATAAATTTTGGTCAAGTCACATTTGTCAAATATTTCTTTGAATTCATCCCAGACTTTCTTCGCATTTGAAGCATACATAATACATGGCACCAATTCTAGTGAAACAGTGCTGCTCAACCATGATAACACCACCGCGTTGCATCTCTCCCAATGTGTTGCCAAATATACTCGAAATGAGCTTTTAGGCATGTTTCGTCCACAAACCCTAATTTATTCTTCACCAGCAAAGCAACTCGCATCGATCTACTCCATAGGGCATAATTTTCTGGCCCTATGAGATTGAGCGAGATAAGTGCAGTTCCTAGTCCATCTGAATCCTTTAGGAAGAGTGGATGATTATGAGGTAGATTCGTGATTTCATCATCCGCTATTGTTGAGCTCAGTTGTTCTTCGATACTTCAAAAACTTGAGAATTATTTCCAATCTAGCAATCTCTGCTCTTATACCATATTACAATGTTGAATTACTGCGAATTTGATCTGATTCTAATCCATGCAATGATATATGTGAGCTTACGAACTAGAGAGACAATCTAGTGAGAAGAAGTAGAGGAATTTCTTTTTCTCTAAGGTCACTAGAATGAATGAAGAATGCAGAGATTTGGAGGAGGTGCATAATTATAACTGACACATGTGCACCTCTTAACTAACTAACAACTTAACTCCATAGAGTTTATGCAGTTACACTTTGGTCCATACTACTCTTCTAATTTCAATAAAAATATTTACACTTTACTCGCGACCAAATTTGTTAAAAGCCAAAACACAATTGGCTCTGCCAAAAGAACCTAATTCATTAAAAAGTATCAAATTTAGTGCCATAAATAAAAATAATACCAAAAAGGGATGAAAAAGGATTTGCACTATATCTTTCCTTCATATGAGTTACCATATATATTTATCTATCTATGCTATATTAAAAGCATGAAGACCCTTAACAAAATATTGTTCACCTTTTTTACCCTTTAAAAGTTGATAGTACTAGACAAAATAGTAATTTAATTATTTTTATAATAATTAGGACTTGAAAATCCGTTGAAATTTGGTTATTAATTTTTCCTAATTTGAATTATACCTAAAAATTAGGATTTTATATCAATTAAATTTTACCTTAAATAAATAGTAAAAAAGTCAACTCTTTTAAAGCATTAATTTTTTACTATCCCTTTCTTCTTCGAAGTATAAATTGATTCCTCTTTCATTCTCTTTGTTTTGCAAACATCTACTTACTTACTATTATAAACCAAGAATGTTACGCCAAATAATGATCAATGTTACGACCCAAAATTCATTAATCGTGATAGAACTTAACCCAACCCGCTAGGTAAGCCAACTAATATCTATCTTGTTTGAATGATATTGAACATGACAATTAATCAAAGAAATTATCAAAATCTTGTAAATTCCCAAGGACTGGTAGCAAATATCATGAGCTTCTAAGAATAGAGTTTACAAATCTTATATGAAGTAAATACATCTTTTGTTTGAAAAGTACAAAAACAAAGTTTTACAAAATCTAAGGTTACCATGAACAAGAGATAGCTTAGTCTGGATCGCAGGTGCAGCTTCAATGCTAGCTCCTTCCATGCACAGTAAAATCGACATCCGAAATCTGCACGCAATGTGTAGGAAGCATAGTATGAGTACAACCGACCCCATGTACTCAATAATCAACAAACCTAACCTTAGGTTGAAAGTAGTGACGAGCTGAAATATATGTCGGGTCCAACACCAATAACTAAAAACAATTCATAACAATGTAATGCAATTAAATAAAGAAGTAGCTCAGAGATAACATACTCAAACTTTTCATAGTTTTCCGAAAAATAGTTCCACTTTTCAAGTATATCAATGAAAACCCAAATCCTTTACCGAAATTTTTTAAAAAAAAGAGATATTTTGAAATCTCTAATTTTTCCAAAAAATTCTTTTCACAATAAATGAGATGTTTCATTTCTTATTTCCAGATAACAAGTGAAAAATACCTCACTATACCCACATATCAATATGTGTGAAAAATCATGAATAACATAATATCGTACACCATGATGAAAAATGCATTTATATGCATGTATGTTATGTTTGCATAATGCCATGTATATCTGAGATAAATCATGTACTCATACTCTCAGAGTACTCAACCTCATTGTCTCTATCACTACCCCAAGCCGGCCCCGATAGTGATGGCGCCTCTCGTGAAGACAAGCACAGCCGACACAATTCCCAAATCCATCTCAATAATTTTAATAGATCAATCTAAGCCTTTTTAATTAATCAGATATTGCATAATGTAAGTTTATATGAACAGTGCAGAAATAGATACAACCCGACATCGGGGTGTCACAAGTCACGAGCATCTATTAAGGACTAAAATACAACAAAAATTCTGGAAATACTAAATATAGTCTAATGACATCAAGAGGGAGTAAAGCAATAATGCGGACGTCGGGCAGCTACCTCGCTAAACTCCAATGACTCTGCCTCTGCTCGCCCAATACCCGATATCGGATGCTCAAATACCTGAATCTACATACAAGATGCAGAGAGTAAAGTGAGTACTCCAACTCAGTGAGTAATAATCATAACTAAAGACTGAGTGATAAGAAATCATGAAATGTACATCAACATGCTATATAGAGTAGTACAAAACCAGCAAGTAAGCAACAAAGCGGTGAAATCTCTTAAAGCACCTTAGCTCAGTTTAAACTTCTTCAAAAATAACTTTTTAACAATCAAGCAATTGAATTCAAAGCAATTAGAACAAATAAGGATAGAAAATCCTCTCCCCCCCCCCCCAGGAAAAATATACACTTAAACAGGTAAATGACAGGAAAATAAGAAAGGTAAATATATTAAGGTTTGCCCCTCGGGCACAATGTCACTAATCCACTCCTCAGGCAATACCTCAGAACAATACAAGCCCCTCCGGCTACATCTCACATCACAATGGGTACCCGCGTTCACTGGGAGTGTGCAGACTCTTGGAGGGGCCCCTTACGGCCTAAGTGGAATATCAAGCCACATCGTAGCATCATCTCTAGGCTCTCGGCCTCATATAAACAAGTCACCTTATGGCGTACATATCTCAGGACCTCAGCCTCATAATCAAAATTAGTGTATCACCGCTGTGGCGTGCAACCCTACCCAAAAGATATCCTCACAACACAGACTCTCGGCCTTACTCAGTCAAAAATCACATAAGCCACTCGGGCAATAGTAAAACATGATGCTCAGCCCAAAATATTATTTGAAACATCATTCCAAGTGTTAAAGTTGAGTAAACATGGCTGAGTTTTGAAAATAGTAGAATATAGCAGACTGAGTACAAGTTTAAAGTCAAAACAGTGAGAAAATATCAATAAAAAATACCCGAAGGGTTCACATAGTTGGCACGAGTCCCAAATATGGCATTCGGCCCAAAATATTATGATAGCAAATAGTTCTCAATCAAATACGTAGTAAAACAATCATTCGGGAAGGACTACGTCACAATCCCCAACAATGCACAACCCATGCTCGTCTCTAGCATGTGCGTCATCTCAATATAGCACAACGATGTGCAATCCAGAGTTTCATACCCTCAAAACATCATTTACAGTTATTACTCACCTCGATCCGGTCCAAACTCTAATCCCTGATGCCTTTGCCCGCACGAATCGACCCCCGGGTGCTCCAAATCTAGCCACAATCAACACATAATCATTAAAATATGCTAAGGGAACGAAGGCCACTCAAAAATATCCAATTCATATAAAAAATCCCAAAATTGCTCAAACCCTGCCCCCAGGACCACGTCTTAGAATTCCATAAAATTGCATTAATAAAATCCTCATTCACTCACGAGTCTATCAATATCAAATTCGTCAAAATCCGACCTCAATTGCTTATTCAAATCCCAAAAGAAATCTCAAACCTTTCTTCCATTTTCCCCAATTTTTCACTCTAATTTCTCAAATTAAATGATGAAATCCAAGACCAAATCATGGAACTAAACCAAATTTGAGTGAAGAATGCTTAACCCAATATCTCCACTAAAAATCTCTTCAAATATCACCTCCTCCCAGATCTCCAATGGTTTTATGATATTTGACTCAAACCCTCGGTTTTAAAAATATAATCTACCTGCCCAGATTTTTCCTTAATCGCGATCGAGGAAACACCCTCGCGATCGCAAAGAAAACTTTTGTTGTTCCATATATAACTCTACGCGACTGCGTTAATCAACATACAAATGTGATACATAGATTCCTCCGAGCGATGCGATCGCGACTGCCCCTATGCGAACGTGAAAGGTAACACCTGATTCTTCTGCCATCTATTTTCTTCTACGCGAATGCATCCTGGCGCTCGTGTTCACATATCACAAAATCTCCACTAACCGCGACCGCGTAGAACATTTCTTCACCCTGCTCAACTGAGCCTACGTGATCACGAACCCTCGTACGCGATCGCAAGGAACAAAAATACCTACAACTGAAGCTTGAAAATATACAACTTTCAAAACATGAAATTGATCCGTTTAACCACCTGAAACTCATCCGAGGCCCTCGGGACCTCAACCAAGCATGCCAACATATCCCATAATTTTATTCAAACTTGTTCCAACCTTTGGAACACTCAAAACAAAATCAAAATACCGAATTTGCATCAGATTCAAGCCTAAGAATCCCAAAATCTTCTAGATTATGTTTTTATCAAAACCCAATTAAACCACGTCCAAATGACCTGAACTTTTGCACACACATCCCAAATGAAACAACAGAACTACTGCAACTTCTGGAATTCCATTCGCTCACCTATAAATCGAAAAATGCCAAAATCTCAATTTTGCCAATTCAAGCCTAAACCTTCCACGGACCTCCAAAATGCATTCTAATAATGCTCCTAACTCCCAAATAACCTAATATACCTAACCAATTCATAAAAAATCCAATCCGAGATTATATACAAACAAGTCAAAACTTGTTCAAGCCTTTCAAATTCCAAGCTTCAAACTGAGAACTATTTTTCCAAATTCCTTCTGATTACCCTGAAAACCAAAACCAAAAATTTACTTAAGTCATAATACATCACACGGGGCTAGTCATGCCCGAGAACTGAAGAGCAAGGTGCAAAATCTCAAAATGACCAATCGGGTTGTCATAGTCTTTCATTATCTCTTATCGTACTCAATACTCAACATACTCAGTCACTTAGCACTATATAATAGTCGTTGTGATGTGCAAACCGATCCACATACATATGCATAGTCGACTACGCTCACTGGCGGTATGGAGACTCTGGTGGGGCCCCTTCAGCCCAAGCACTATAATCCACATGGACAACTCACGTGCTGCACATATCAAATAAAGATCCACATGGACAACTCACGAACTGTACCGAAACTTCGCGTGTCGTAATAACTGTCACGATCCAAATTCTATATTAGGCTATGCTGGCACCAAACACTGTTGTTAGGAAAGCCAACACTAATCAACTAGTAAATTCTCATTTAAATAATTAGTACGTGAAAACCTTTCTTTATTGATAAAGATTTTTTTTTTGAGTCCACTAGGCAATCGCCTAGGGTTAGTTTTCATAAATAATAGGAAAGAAAATTATAACAAATAGGAAAAGTAAAATAAGGCAGATTACAACAATAATGTCACCCATATAACACAGCCGGCATAGATCTTACCTTAGTTATCCTATTGAGGCAAATAAAGAAATTACGAATTTAAGCTTTAGCATAATTAGAGGAAAGTAATAATTATGAACTTAAATCATGACAGTAATCCAAAAATCATAGGTCTACCAATGTGTGTGCCAAGACCTGGTGTTATAAGTATGTGGGGAATCTAGTAGGCTATACAAAAACATCCTATCCTACTGTCTGGAAAGGAAATACAAGAAAAGTAAAGAATAGAAAGATTCCAACTGCTGCAGAACGGCTCAAAAGGGCAGCTCATCAGAAGTCTTAAGCTGAAGGGTCCACTCTATGCGCCGGAATGATGGCCATATGCACCTTCCTCAAAGCATATACAATCAAGTAAAGAAGTGTAGCATGAGCACATAAAAATATGTGCCTAGTAGGTATCTCCCCTAACCTTGAAGAAGTAGTGACAAGAGGTCAACTCCGACACTTACTAGGGAAAACAATATAATAATGTGAAGTTCCAATTCTTAAATCATAATATGTGTAGATAACAGTCAAGCTTACACCAGAACAATAACCGAGGAATTTGCTCCATCATATTTAAATAGGCAAGACACTTTATTTATTTAGAACAAGTGTCATATCAAGAAATGAAGCATACAACTACAAATTGTTCATATTCTATTATGACACACAATTACCACCGATGAGGTTCGGTCGGATCCAACATAAAAGTAAAATATGCACTGCCGAGGGTCAAACTGTGCGAACCATTGATGTATCTATTTACCCCGATCTTGAATCATACTCGGTAAAAGAATAACCCCGCTCGCAAATCATCTATGCGACGGAGTCCAACATAAGTTTTATCATTTAGACCACAACAATTCTTTGACTCTTTTCAAAAATGAAGACAATCCTCTTGAAACCTTTAAATCCTTAGATTTTCTTCAACTTAATTACTTGTAATTTGCATATGTAATCAAATAGTAGTGTCCATAAAGCATGGTGTAAACCTAGAACTACCCGTACAATAACAGAAATAGTAGCTATGTACAGACTCTAGTCACTTCGTATGTACGCAACCCCCACACTTAATCACATATTAATTACGTTCACCTATGGGGAAATTTTCCTCTTACAAGGTTAGAAAAGAGACTACCTTTGAATGAGCTCAACCCTCAAATTGGAGTTGAACGATCCAAAATTATTCAAATGTTGTAAGAACTAGTCAATACATGTTCAAGAGTTCATATTCTAACTATTAATGTAATTTTCCAACCCTAAATGCAAAGTTCCTAAAATTAATCCCCGGGCCTACATGCCCAGATTCCGAAAATTTTTGAAGAAAGTTGTTACCCATAACCTAAGGATCAAGAATATATGATATATATCTCCTTATATAACGAATTTCGTGGTTAAATAATATCTTTATCAAAACCAAGGTTTTACTCTAAACCCATAATTTTCACTAATGTTTACATGTTAATCTACCCAAAATCCAAGTATTTAACTCACATGTAGTAGGAATTACTTACCTTCAAAGGCTTGGTGAAAAACCTTTCTCAAGAGCTCTCAGATCAACCAACTATGGAGTGAAAATGAGGCAAAAATGTCTAACTCCTGCAATAAATAAAGGTCACTACCTTCAGTGATTTTTGCATCTACGATCCTGGGTCGCATATGTGCCCATCGCATCTGCAGAAAAGGGGTCGCTTATGCGGTCTTGGGGTGGACTTGCTGAGTCGCTTCTGCGGTTCCTAAACTGTCCACCTATGGATGTATCTCTGATGGCTTAGCCGCTTCAATGGTCTCGCACCTACAGCTGCCCGACCACAGATGTGGTTATGACAAAGCTGGGAGCTTCATCTCCTTCTCACACTTTCAAGTTTTAACTAAGCTCGAGCCTCGCCGATTGACGCTTGGGGCCCCAGGGCTATGCTCAACATACCGACACATTTTCATTGATAAAATGGACTCCCTCGAACCCTCAAAACACTAGAAATAACATTAAAAATAGGAATCATACCCTAAAACCAATTGATTCAAACTTATGGACTTCAAGTTCTTCAATATACTTCCAATGTGACGAAACACACTTATATTACTCGTATTGACACCAAATTTTGCATACAAGTCTTAAATAACATTATGGAACTATCCCAATCTCGGAATTTTGTTTGGACTTCGGTATCATAAAATCTCTCTCTAAGCCAAATTTAAAGAACTTCCAACAACCTTCAAGAACCAACTTTCACTATTACGCGCAAAATGCTCCAGGGTCATCCAAAACCCAATCCAAACATAGGTCCAAGTACGAGATTACTATACGAACATATTGGAACCTTCAAATCCCGATTCCTAGGTCGTTTACTCAAAATGTTGACTAAAGTCAAACTTGGTCTTTTAAGTTAACCTTAAGGAACCAAATATTTCGATTTCAAGCCAAACTCTTCCAAATTCCAAACCAACCATCCCCATAAGTCATAAGTTAGTAAAAGCAAGTATGGTATGTCTTATTTAGGATAATGGGGTTCTAAAAAGAAAAAACGTCTAGTTGGATTGCTACACTAACAATATCTCAAATTATGCCCTTGGCCTCACTCAGTGATCAATCTCTCCAGTCTCTCTCTCTCTCTCAGACTCACAATGTCATGAAACTAGCCCAAAAATGATGCTATGAGGTATCCGTAAATAACAATAGAGACTGAGATATAATATGCATGTGAATGCGTATGACTAAGTATATAAAGCACATAAATAACTCAATAGCAGAAATGACCTTAGTGGGTCCCAATAGGATAAACATGTCACCTAGACATGGTGTCTAAAATGCATAATAGCTCAATTACTTTATCACATGGTGAAAATACAGATATTAACAAAATAAGGCCACTATTCAGTGTGCCTGGAAACAATGGAGCCACAATTCACAAGGTGAACGCCCATACGCTCGTCACCTAGCATGTGCATCACCGCAACATCAATCATATAACACCTAAATGGGGGATTCACACCCTCAGCACTAACTTTAGAAGAGTTACTTATCTCAAATAAGCCAATTCTGAAAACGAACACGCTAAGCAATGCTCCAAGAGTGCCATCGCATGCGTAGCGACCTCTGAACGGCTCAAAACTAGCCAAAAGACAACTCAAATACATCAAACAATGCTAAATCCCAAGCGAAAAAGGTTGAATCTTTAATCAAAAGCCAAAAATGGGCCAAAAATCCCAACCCAGCCTCGCACCTCAGAACCCAAAAAAATTTACAAGATCCGATAACTCAATCAAATATGAGTCTAGCCATACTAGTTGCACTCAAATGCGACTCTAAATTGGTGTTCAAAACTCCAAAATTTACTTTATGAAATTTTAACCCCAAATTTCACTTTGAAATCATCAATCAAATTCCTAAAACGAAGATGGATTCACCAAATATAACCAAAATGGAGGATAGAACACTTAACCCAATCTATATGGTGAAAATTACCTCCAAAATTTGTTCAAATCCGAGCTCCCCAACTCAAAGTATTGACCAAATGAATAAACCTTCTATATTAAGTAATTTTGCCCATTTATTCTGCCTCTTTTGGCATGCCAAACGATCTTGAAACTTACTTTTGATGTCTACAATGGATTCCTCGTGAAATGACAGCCAAGATAGGCATTTGAATCACTTTATTTGACCTTATAATGAAGGAGATATGTTGGTTTTGTTAGAATATACGCTTAACGCTAGAGGGGGGTGAATAGCGTTTTAACAAAAATCAAGATAAATTTGCGGAATTAAAATTGCAGAAATAAAGTAAGTGCAGTAATTAAAGTAGTAAGGAGAGAACACACCGAATTTATACTGGTTCACCACAACGTGTGGTTAGTCCAGTCCCCGAGAGACTCTCTCGAGTTTTACACTAACTCCGTTAAGCTTACGGGTGCCTAACAAACCGTTACACTTGCTCGTAGATATACACTCTACAAGACTTCAACTTGCTCGAGGATACCTCACCTCAAGACTTCAAGTCAAGGAACTAAACATTCCTTCTTACAACAAGGGATTAGAACTTCCCTTCAAGTCTATGCAAACACTTAGCACTCAAGACAAGACTCTCTTATAGAGTACATGTGAGTAAAATTAATACGCTCAAGAACACAACAACTTCGTCGAGAATTTGGCTCTCAAAAACTATGAAATGAATATGAATTGATTGATATGAAAGTATGTAAGCTTAAGAAAGAATTGTAATCAGTTGTTGTGCTTAAAAGAGTGGTTTTGAGGTGTATTTATAGTCCTCAAAGACCCAAAGACCATTGCTTAATTGCCAATCACTAAATGCTGATTTTGTGCTAGAATAATCGATTATCTGATTTGCATAATCGATTATCTGCAAATCGTTCAAAAATCATATGCAGATTTTAAGCTAGAATAATCGATTATTCAAATTGCATAATCATTTACCTGATAACGTTCAAAAATCAGACGCTGATTTTATGCTAGCATAATCGATTATTGTCTTGTGCATAATCGATTATCTTTCAGCGTTTCAAAAATACTTTGGCAACGGTCAGTGAATAATCGATTATTTTGCTGTTTTGTAATTCTGGTTTCACACTGTCTTAACATAATCAATTATCAAAAGGACATAATCGATTATTTTGCTGTTTTATAAATTTCGGTTTACACTGTCTTAACATAATCGATTATCAAAAAGACATAATCGATTATTTTGCTGTTTTGTAAATTCCGGTTTACATTGTCTTAACATAATCGATTATAGAAAGACATAATCGATTATTTCTGTCCAGATTTGAAAGACATGTTTAAAATTCATTTTGGCTAAAATGAAAATGTTTAAAAATCATTTTGTTTTAAAACAAAGATGCATGGTTTGATGAAAATGATTTTACGAGAGAAGCCAAGACTTGAATCTATTGTTGGATCAAGATCACAATATAAAAACGACTCATGTATATCTTCGTTGCTTTACTTGATCTTGTTCTTTGTTTCTCTTGTGCTTGGACTTCGGTATATGTCAATGTTCCATGCGCGTCGGTTTGTCATTTATCAAAACCTACAAAGATGAACACACGTTTAGTTTTAGCGATTTGAGAACGTGTTTCAACAATTTCCCCCTTTTTGATAATGGCAAACCAATATCGGGATATGCATATTAAATAATTGATAATGACAATCCAAGACAAGTATATAGATATGTGAATGAGTTCCCCCTCAATTTATGCCAATATGTATTAGTGTGCATAACCCTTATTCTTCCCCCTTTTGACATTAGCAAAAATAAATAACCTTTTATTGAGGAAACAATATTGAAAATACATAATAAAGCAAGAAAAATAGACAAAATATTATTCAAACGAGACATAATGGAAGCAAGAAAAAAAAATAGACAAGACATTATTCATTGTCAACATTAACATCCGCCTCGGCATCCGGCACTTCTTCCGGAAGGGCAACTTGGGCACAGGGATAGTGGACGTGGTCAAAATATCCATGAAGCTCGTGGGATAATCGGGTGACATTCCTATCAATACGAGTCATGGATGTGGACAAAGAGGCAAGTTTCTCAGAAATGGTTTGGAGGGAAGCAACAAACGGGGCCTGAGGACGACGTCTTTGAGTTGGAGGAGGAGCCGAATGTTCACCGATATTGGGAAATGAAGATTCTTGAATTTCCCAATGTTTTGTTGCCTTTTTGTGAGGACCGATGGAGGTGTCGATACCGGAGGCTTGAAAAAGA
Source organism: Nicotiana benthamiana (assembly GCA_034376525.1). Taxonomy (NCBI): domain Eukaryota; kingdom Viridiplantae; phylum Streptophyta; class Magnoliopsida; order Solanales; family Solanaceae; genus Nicotiana; species Nicotiana benthamiana. The sequence continues at coordinate 143,277,286 of CM067337.1, read as the reverse complement.
GCCATTATGACAAAAGCATAGGGGAGTGGCTTATCGTCCCCAATTGCATCATACATGTGAGTCATGACGAACTGGCACCAATTGATGCGAGCCCCAGTGATAATTGCGTGCATGAGTTTTGAATCCTCATGAGAGAGAGTCGTATGATTGAATTTGCGCGGTTTTAGAACGCGGGTTATGAAATAAAAGATTAGACGATATTCTGGGAGCATGCGCGTAATGATTGGGCGACGATGCTCCGGACTTGCAATAAATTCGCCAATGCCAATTTGGTTGAAAAGGAGTTGTTCATCAAATAAAACACCTTCTTCCCTAGTGTAGAGTGAAATGTCTTCCCCATTTCGTGGAAGTTTATTGAGGACTTGCATATTTTCCTCATTTAAAAGAATTGGAACTCCATTGATGCTCGAGACAAGTTCACCATCTTCGTCCTTCCCGAGATTGGAATAGAAGGCACGAATTAGAGAAGGGTGAATGTAAGGGGATTGAAGATATATGAATTCAAGAAGTTGACTTTGCATGAGGATATTTGCTGTGGATGGAGGGGCGATGTGGCTAAGGAATCGATCAGTGGAGAATCGAGGAAGAAGGATTTCTCGATTTTCAATTTTTCGACGAAACGAATAAGTTCGGCTTCACTGTCAAACCGTAAATAGGATCCGTCTTTATAGCAGTGAACGGGTGGAGGAGCAATGGAAGAGGAGGCAATATGTTTGATGGAACGAGATCGTTTAGAATTCTTGCCCGTCATTTAAAAAGAAATTTGAGAGCCTTTGCATAAATTTTTGAAGACTTTGGAAGAATATTAGGAGCTAGGAGTGATGTTGGAGTGAAGAATTTGAAGGGTGGAAGCACCAATTTATAGGGTGAAGGAGATGAAGGCATTTAATTGTACAATAACTTCAGATTTTAAGTGCCAAACGGTAAGAAGTTTGAAAAAGTGAACGTTGTTAATCGATTTTGTTGGTCAGATAATCGATTTTGGTGGCCCAGTCTGAAAACAGATTCAGAGAATAATCGATTATCACTTTGAGATAATCGATTATGGCAGGAAATGTACTAACTGACGGAAAGTCGAAGCGGTAAAGGAAAATCGATTACGCAGTTTTCAATAATCGATTATTGTTACACAGTGGCTTAACACCTGTAAAACTGAACCTCAACATAATCGATTAGTAACATTGATAATCGATTTTTATATATGATCGCCAAATTCTTGCAAAGCCGAGATTGTTAGGTAATCGATTGTAGTAGTTGTATAATCGATTATTTTATTTTTCCAGCAGAATAAACGGAAAACATAAAGAAGTAATAATCGATTATTGACTAAGAAAAATCGATTATTTATCACCAGTGCCCGAGAATTCCCCCTGTCTTTAGGGCGATACCTGCAAAAAAGAGTTAGGCGCCTCCGACGCTCAAGTTAGTAATCGTTAAAAGAAAAAATGCAATGCATGTATTAGATCAACGTGGAGTCAAGTATTCCGAGTTCACTACGAATTCAGAAAAAGGACTCTTTCTCTAAAGGCTTTGTGAAGATGTCGACCAATTGATATTTGGTTTCAACAAACTCAATTTCGACATCACCTTTGAGAACGTGATCTTTTGTGAAGTGGTGCCTAATTTCTATGTGTTTCGTTCTTGAGTGAAGAACAGGGTTGTTCGTCAAGCTTATGGCGCTAGTATTATTCCATCGAAGAGGGATATGATTGATACTAAGACCATAATCCGAGAGTTGTTGTTTCATCCAAAGGATTTGAGCACAACAACTCCCCGCGCCTACATATTCAGCCTCGGTTGTGGATAACGCAACACTTACTTGTTTCTTGCTAACCAAGAAACTAGAGAGCTATCGAGCAAATGGCAAGTGCCACTAGTGCTCTTGCGGTCCAATTTGCAACCCGCAAAATCAGAATCGGAATAGCCAACAAGTTGGTAGGAAGAACCTTTGGGATACCATAGTGCCACATTTATAGTTCCAACAAGATACTTCATTATCCGTTTTACCGCAGTTAGGTGCGACTCCTTCGGACATGATTGATATCGAGCGCATAAACACACGCTAAACATGATGTCCGGTCTACTTGCAGTAAGATAAAGAAGGGATCCGATCATACCTCGATACTTCTTTGTGTCTACTTCCTTACCTTTCTCATCTTTGTCAAGATGGTCGGATGTACTCATTGGAGTGGCCATTGCTTTGGTGTTGCTCATTTCAAAATGATTTAGCAACTCCTTGCAATATTTAGATTGGCAAATGAAAGTTCCCTCTTTCATTTGTTTCACTTGCAACCCCAAGAAGAAGTTTAGCTCACCCATCATTGACATTTCAAATTCACTTGTCATTAATTCAGAGAATTCCTTGCACAAAGAATTGTTAGTAGCACCAAAAATAATATCATCTACATATATTTGAACTAATAAGATGTCATTGGTTTTGTTCTTGATAAAGAGTGTAGTGTCAACTTTCCCCCTAATGAACTCATTGTTCAAAAGAAATTTGCTTAAGCGTTCATACCAAGCTCGGGGAGCTTGTTTAAGACCATAGAGGGCTTTCTTAAGTTTGAAGACATGATCGGGAGATTTAATGTCTTCAAAACCCGGGGGTTGTTCAACATATACTTGCTCTCGAATAAACCCATTTAGGAAGGCACTCTTTACATCCATTTGATATAAATTAAAATTCATAAAAGAGGCAAAAGCAAGTAATAGACGAATAGCTTCTAACTGTGCTACAGGTGCATAAGTTTCTTCATAATCAATTCCTTCTTCTTGATTATAACCTTTAGCTACAAGCCTAGCTTTGTTTCTAGTGATTATACCGTTTTCATCTAATTTATTTCGAAAAACCATTTCGTACCAATTATGGTGTGATTATCGGGTCTTGGCACCAATTCCCAAACATCATTACGTTTGAATTGGTTAAGCTCCTCTTGCATTGCCAAGGTCCAATGCTCATCCCCAATTTCTTCGGAAATGGTTGTAGGTTCTATTTGTGAAACAAAAGCCATATGTCTTACAGTGTCTTTAAGAAGGTTTCGAGTACTTACCCCTTGTTTGATATTGCCGATTACCTTGTCGAGAGGATGGTCTTTAGACGTCCTCCATGCATTGGGCATCATCGATTCTTCTTCTTGTGGTGGTGCTTCTTCCAATAGTTGTTCCACGACTTCATCTTGAACTTCCTTTGGATTCTCCTTTTGGACCTCGTCTTGAAGATTGATTTTGTTTAAAGCATCTGCAAGACCATCACAGAAATCCTTTCTCGCCAAGAGAGAATCATTTTCACAAAATACTATATGAGGAGATTCCTCAACGGTTTTGGTTCGATTATTGAAATCTCTATGTGCTTTACTACGCGATGAATAACCAAGAAAAATTCCTTCATCAGATTTTGCGTCAAATTTTCCCAAGCTATCTTTTCCGTTGTTATGAATTAAACATTTACAACCGAAGACTCTAAGATGGGAGAGGTTAGGTTTCCTTCCCTTGTAGAGTTCATAGGGAGTTTTTATGAGTATCGGTCTTATGACAGCTCTGTTTAAAACATAGCATGCGGTACTCACGGCATCCACCCAAAATTGTTTGGGAATCTTAGCCTCATCGAGCATGGTTCTTGCCATCTCTTCGAGACATCGATTTTTCCGTTCCACCACTCCATTTTGTTGTGGTGTACGTGGAGCCAAAAAGGTATGTGCAATACCGAGTCGTCACAAAAATCCGCAAAGACATTATGATCGAACTCTCCCCCATGATCACTTCTTATGGAAGTGACGGTTGTGTTCTTTTCATTTTGAACACGTTTAAGAAAACTTTTAAAGGCTTAAAAGGCATCACTTTTATGAGCAAGAAATAACGTCCATGTAAATCTAGAGTAGTCATCAACAATAACAAAAGCATAAAGATTACCACCGTGACTTTTAATTCTAGATGGTCCGAAAAGATCCATGTGTAGTAGTTGTAAAGGTCTAGTGGTTGAAACAACATTTTTGGATTTAAAAGAGGCTTTTGTTTCTTTCCCTTTTTGACATGAATCACAAATAGAGTCTTTTTCAAATTTTATATTTGGAAGTCCAATTACTAAATCTTGTGAGACTAGTTTGTTTAAAAAATTCATATTTTTATGAGCTACTCTACGATGCCATAACCACATGTCGTCTTCTTTACTCATAAGGCAATTCACAAAACTTGATGAAGAATTTTCAAGATCAACCATATAGATATTGTCAATTCTAATACCACGAAGAATAACTTTAAAATCACTACGACGGATAACTAAGCATTCTTCAAAATCAAACAATACAAGATTTCCCTTGTCACATAATTGACTTATGCTCAAGAGATTATGTTTGAGACCTTTAACTAGCAAAATATGCTTAATGGAGGAGGATTCGTCCTTACCGACCGAGCCAATGCCGACAATTTTTCCTTTGTTGTTATCTCCAAAGACTACGCTTCCTCCTTTGGTTGGTTTTAGTTGTACGAATTTTGATTCATCTTCGGTCATGTGCTTGGAGCATCCGCTATCAAGGTACCAACGTTCACTTGATGCCCTCAAGCATACCTACAAGACAAATTAATGAGTTTTCGGTACCCAAGCTGTTTTGGGTCCTTGTGTGTTAGGTGCAAAATAGTGGTGTGATTGACCTGCAGTGAAATGTCTATGTCTAGTGAAGCATGCGGGAGCAATATGTCCAATTTTATTGCAATAATGACAAATGACATTCGGATTGTGCATTCTTCTAGGATGATAATAATTTGGGGATCTAAATTCATTCACCCTATTTTTTGGAATACAGTTTTGATGTAGTTTTCGAAAATCTTTTCTAGGTGTTCTAAATTGCTCAACATTTCTCCTGGTGTTTATTCTAGGATGCATAACGATTCTAGGATTATTATTTCTAGGTTGAATATTTCTAGGTTGCAATTTTTGAAAATCTTTTCTAGGTGTTCTAAATTGTTCTACATTTCTTCTAGTGCTCGTTCTAGGATGTATAGTGGTCCTAGGATTGTTATTTCTAGGTGGTTTAGGAATGGTCTCATCTTTTTCGTTAGACGCAATTTTGAAACCTATTCCATGTTTAGTAGATTTCAAGTTTATAAGAACCTCATTGAGATTTTTGTGAGAGGAGTTGAATTTATTCAAGGTGCTCTTAAGATTTTCTACTTCATCTTTTAGAGATTTGCAAGATGTACAACCATTGTTTGAGCTTTCGGGTTTATCGGCGCTTCTTTTGCTGTAAAACTTGTTTTCCTCTTTTAATTTCTCATTTTCAAGAGTTAGTTTTTCAAAATCCTTTTCTTTTGAAGAAATTTGTTTTCTTAAATCTTTTATAGATTTAGAAGCGCTAATAAACTCTTTATACAATTCGTCAAAAGCATCTTGCATTTCTTCTAAAGTGAAATAGTTCTTAGAAGTGGTACATACCTCATTTTGAGTTTCTTCGTGTGCCATAAGACACAAGTTAGCGGTCTCGTTTCCTTCTCCATCACTTGAGTCGTCTCCGGAGTCGCCTCCCCAAGAGATGTATGCTCTTTGTTTCTTGACGGGTTTCTTCTCCTTTTTGGTATTTGGACAATTTGGTTTGATATGCCCGATTTCTCCGCATCCATAACACTTTAATTGGTCTCCTTGTCGCTTACCTTTTCGTTCATACTCCTTTCGCATGAACTTGTGAAATTTCTTAATAACGAGTCCGAACTCGTTATCTTCGTCGCTTGAATCCTCATCATTTTGAGGTTGAGCCGTGCTTGCTATAAGAGCGATTCTTCATTTCCTTTGATCATCCAAAGGAGGGTTAAGAATAGTAGATTCATAGGTTTTGAGATTACCTCTAAGCCCGTCGATTGTGACATTTGTAGTGCCGATTGATTCTTGAATAGCGTCGGCTTTGGAGCGCCATTCCGGAGTGAGACTTCGAAGAATTTTACAGACAAGTTCCCTATCCGTGAAAGTCTTCTTAAGAGCATGAAGATCATTAACGATTTTTGAAAATTGTTCGAACATATCATCCGTCTTCTCGTTTTCCTTCATATGAAAAAGTTCATATTCATGGGTTAGAAAATCTATTTTAGCTTCTCTTACCTGGACCGTACCTTCGTAGGTGATTTCCAATTTATCTCACATTTGCTTGGCCGTTGTGCAACATGATATTTTCCTATAATCATCGGGGTTTACAGCACAGTACATCATGTTGATGGCTTTAGCGTTGTTCTCCACTTTTCTGATATCATCCGCATCGTATTCATCTTCGGATTTAGGAACCATTTCATTTTCAACCTTTTTGGTTGGTAATTTCTCTCCATCTTTTATAATTTTCCACAGTATAAAATTATTTGATTGGATGAATATTCTCATCCTCTCCTTCCAATAAGTGTAATTGGTGCCATCGAAGAGTGGTGGCCTTGTGAAGCATTGTCCTTCACCTAGTCCTGCATAAATGTTACGAGTAGAAGCCATGGATTGTTTCTCTCAAACCGTTAACTCTTTCAGAGAGTTAGGCTCTGATACCAATTGTTAGAATATACGCTTAACGCTAGAGGGGGGTGAATAGCGTTTTAATAAAAATCAAGATAAATTTGCGGAATTAAAATTGCAGGAATAAAGTAAGTGCAGTAATTAAAGTAGTAAGGAGAGAACACACCGAATTTATACTGGTTCACCACAACGTGTGGTTAGTCCAGTCCCCGAGAGACTCTCTCTAGTTTTACACTAACTCCGTTAAGCTTACGGGTGCCTAACAAACCGTTACACTTGCTCGTAGATATACACTCTACAAGACTTCAACTTGCTCGAGGATACCTCACCTCAAGAATTCAAGTCAAGGAACTAAACTTTCCTTCTTACAACAAGGGATTAGAACTTCCCTTCAAGTGTATGCAAACACTTAGCACTCAAGACAAGACTCTCTTATAGAGTACATGTGAGTAAAATTAATACGCTCAAGAACACAACAACTTCGTCAAGAATTTGGCTCTCAAAAACTATGAAATGAATATGAAATGATTGATATGAAAGTATGTAAGCTTATGCAAGAATTGTAATCAGTTGTTGTGCTTAAAAGAGTGGTTTTGAGGTGTATTATAGTCCTCAAAGACCCAAAGACCGTTGCTTAATTGCCAATCACTAATTGCTGATTTTGTGCTAGAATAATCGATTATCTGATTTGCATAATCGATTATCTGCAAATCGTTCAAAAATCATATGCAGATTTTAAGCTAGAATAATCGATTATTCAAATTGCATAATCGATTACCTGATAACGTTCAAAAATCAGACGCTGATTTTATGCTAGCATAATCGATTATTGTCTTGTGCATAATCGATTATCTTTCAGCGTTTAGAAATACTTTGGCAACGGTCAGTGAATAATCGATTATGCTATATAGGATAATCGATTATTTTGCTGTTTTGTAAATTCCGGTTTTACACTGTCTTAACATAATCGATTATCAAAAGGACATAATCGATTATTTTTCTGTTTTGTAAATTCCGGTTTACACTGTCTTAACATAATCGATTATCAAATAGACATAATCGATTATTTTGCTGTTTTGTAAATTCCGATTTACACTGTCTTAACATATTCGATTATAGAAAGACATAATCGATTATTTTTGTCCAGATTTGAAAGACATGTTTAAAATTCATTTTGGCTAAAATGAAAATGTTTAAAAATCATTTTGTTTTAAAACAAAGATGCATGGTTTGATGAAAATGATTTTACGAGAGAAGCCAAGACTTGAATCTATTGTTGGATCAAGATCACAATATAAAAACGACTCATGTATATCTTCGTTGCTTTACTTGATCTTGTTCTTTGTTTCTCTTGTGTCTTGGACTTCGGCATATGTCAATGTTCCATGCGCGTCGGTTTGTCATTTATCAAAACCTACAAAGATGAACACACGTTTAGTTTTAGCGATTTGAGAACGTGTTTCAACAGGTTTTAATATTTAAAAATAGTACAGATTTTTAAATATGAAATCACTGATAGTTACGTAATTAATGTGAAAAATCTGACAACCCAATTCTTAGTAAATGATCATAAAATCTCCATACAATGTCCAAATTCGACGATTCTTTTTGCTATGCCTCCAAATTACGATACAGATCTATTGCTTCAATCAAAATAGAAATTGGAGCTCATTTGCTTAATTTGGTACCATTTATGCTTGAAGAAACGACGTCGAAACATAAGAAAAACGAGTGCAACACAACCCAAATCTATCTGACACTCACCTGAGCCACTCGAGACCCCGTACGAACAAACCGACATGTTTCATAATATAACATGGACCTACTCGAGGACTCAAATCACGTATAACAACATCGAAACGACAAAATGCACCTCAAATAAAACTTAATGAACTTTCAAACTTTCAACTTCAAAAAACTCGTGCCAAAACATATCAAATCAACTCGAGATGAACTCAAACTTTTCATACAAGTTCTAATGCATCATACGGAGCTACTCTTGCCCCAAACTACAAGAACAAAGTGCAAATGCTTATAATGACTGCTTAGGTCATTTCCAATCAATAAATTTATACTTTGAATATAAATTAACATTAGACAAATTATTATTTTCATACTTTAAAATTAACTCTAAATTTTGACTATTAATTTATTCTTGTTTGAACAATGTACGAACTCATCTATTAAGGTACTTAAAGTATACCACAAAAAAATATCTAACTATATTTAACTTTAGATAAATTAATATTAATTAAAACTCAAAGGGTTTTAGAATTTTTCATGTTATAAATATAAAATTGTTGTTACATTTAAATATTTAAAGGTTAGATGAGCTGATGTGAATTTGAATAAAAACATTTCTTATAATGTTGAGAATAAATAATTAATTTTTATATTAATTAACTAATTCGTTGTAACGGTCCGGCCGGTCATTTTGAGAATTAACGCCGTGATCCCCTATTAACTGCTTTCCCCGAGTTTGTTTCTGCTATTGTGAGTTGCCAGGAAGATTCGTTTTGAGTTTTAGAGTGTTTTAGGATATTTATTCCCTAAATGAGGGCTTAAGCTTTAGAATTTGGACCGTAGTTGGGACAGTGTGAAGACGGCTTTGGAATGGAATTCCGTTAATTCTGTTAGCTTCTTTGGGTGATTTCAGGCTTAGGGGCATGCTCAGATAGGTTTTGGAAGTCCCTAGCTTATCTAGGCTTGAAATGCTGAAAGTTGAATCTTTGAAGTTTCCGAATCAATAGTGAGATATTGATATCGGAGTACGAATCCGATTCCAAAATTTGAAAGAGTTCGGTAGTGTTGAATGTGAGTTGTGAGCAAAATTTGGGGTTAATCGGATGCGGTTTTGGTTAGTTTCGGCATCGGTTGTACAATTCTTGAGATTTCAAATTCATTAGGCTTGGATTGGAGGGTGAATTGTGATTTTAGCATTGTTTGATGTGATTCGAGAGTTGGATTAAGTTCGTACGATGTTTTAGGATTGGTTGGTGTGATTGGTTAAGGTCCCAGGGGCCTCTGGTTAGTTTCATATGCTTAATGGAAGTTGAATTCGACTTAGGAAGTTGATGAAATTTGCCGAGCATGTTGGTTTCACACCTGCGGAGTTTGTACCATAGTTGCGACTACGTAGATAAGGTTAGGCAACCACAGATGCGGTCTAAGGCATAAGGGAAGTGGTTTCAGATGCTGCCCATGGACCGTAGAAGTAGAACCGCATCTGCGCGTGAAGGGTCGCAGGTGCAAAATTTGTCCATTTAATGAAATTCCACAGGTGCGAATATTGGCCACAGAAGAGGGACCTCAAGTGTGGTGGATCCCCTCGCAGAAGAGGAATTCGCTAGGAAGAAAAAGATAAATCGAAAGTTTGAAATTCATTATTTTAAAAATCGAACTGGAGCTCGGTGGAGGGAGATTTCTGGAGAGATTTTGAAGGAGAAATATTGGGTAATTAATTCTAACTCTAATTTGATTCTAATACACTAATCTATTTTTATTTTCCTCATTACATCTAAGATATTTAGTGGAAACATGGGGATTTGAGGGAGACATTTTCCAACCAAGTTTTTGGATTTTGATTGGGTTTTAGTTGTCAGAATTGAGTGATTTTTGGACGAGTGGTCTCGTGAGTGAATGTGTGTTCTAAATTGGTAACTTTTACTCGATTATGAGACGTGGGCTTGGGGAGAAATTTTTGGCGTTTTTTGAATTTCCCCATGTATATTTGAATTTATTAGTTAAATTAGTTGCATGTAGTTTTATTTATGTTATGTAATTGACTTGATTAGATTTGCGCCACTCGGAGTTTGATACTCGTGGTAAAAGCGTGATTTTGAATTAATTTTGAGATAGCTCGAGGTAAGTGGCTTGCCTAACCTTGTGTGGGGGAACTCCCTTTAGGATTTTGGTACTGTTGTTATATGAATACCATGTACGTGAGGTGACAAGTGCATACGCATGATAATTATTGAAAAACCATGTTTCATTAAATACTTATCTATGTTTCTCTTTTATTTGAGCAATACTAGTATATGAAACGTTCTGTTTATCTTAGGAAAGCATACTTATGTGACTTAACTGTCTTACCTGCTTTAGATGCTTACTTGGATGTTTGTGTAGCATGTATGGAGTAGAAATTTCATGTTTTCCTGTTATGAACATGAATAGAATTAGAGGATTCTTTCTCAAGATTGTTGTGTATTTACTTTGGGACTACAAATCCGTATTCGAGGAGATTCCCCTATATGTTTACTTTAGGACTGCGGATTATTTTGAGAGACCCCCCTGCACATTTATATATGGGACTACGGGACGATATCTATCACAACCCAAAAATCCCTCCGAAGGAGTCGTGATGGCACCTAGTCTCTAAACTAGGTAAGCCTAACATAAATATAAATAATATTGATATTTATTAACTTTAAATTAAATTACACTAAACAAATTATAATTTCCAAAATCGGTGGTACAAGTCACAAGTCTTTCTAAGAGTAGTTAAACAAAATAAATACATCAGTGCTCCGAAACAAAAGGAAAGAATGGAAATAAATACAAATGAAGGTGACTCTGAGGCATGCGAACACTATAGTAAGTTTACCGTGAGTCTCCACCGCAACAACCCACACAACAACTACCAATCAAATACCTGGATCTGTATACAAAAATGTATAAAAGTATAGTATGAGCACACCATGGCGGTACAAAGTATCAGGACTAACCTCGGCCGGGTAGTGATAAGGAACAGTCAATACACCTACTGGTCAAATGAAACGAACATGATATGATAATATAATATCGAGATAAAGTTAACAATGTAATACTAACAGCGGAGAGAAATCAAAATTCAAACAGTAGGTACAATAAAGGGAGAACACGGGTGATAACAAACGATAATCAAGTAAATCAGATAACCAAGTAAATCAACACTGACATAACAATAACAGAGACAAGTAAGAATGTATCTAACTAAACAAGGCAATGCCAACAAAATCAATCACATCGTGTCTAGTACACAATCCCAACCATCTCAATCCTCGATTTCTCTTATCATAATCTCAACTTCTGAACTTTCAACACACATGGCAGGTTGTGCCCCATATTTTTTGCATTTCACTTTTAGTAACAAAATCCACATGCTATACATATATAACGTCTGTACAATGCACTCAATATGACTAAGAAGTCCCATTGACGTAATATAAGTAAACTTTCAATTTCTAAGCTAATTAGGAAAGTCATCGAGGAAAGATGAAGTTGTTTCTTTGGAAACCCTTTGAGTAAAGAAATTACCCACTTTAATTTAAAATACAACATAGAATAGATTATTACCTTTAACATTAAATTTAATAACTTAAAACTTAGTAGAAATTCCTTCTTAAGAAAAATACAACCTCAGATGGGTTAAAGGGATATAATTGAGAAACTTATTGAATTAACAACATAACAGTTATTGAAGTTGGAAGTACTGGAACGTCTATATATATATGGTAAGGTACTGAAAACATTGTGGGTTCGAACACAAAAGGTCACAACAATAAAGGAATTAAGCAGTATAAACATTTGAATTGATAACAAAAAATAAACACAAAAGCAGAAAGTGCACGACATCACCCTTCTTGATTTTACTCTCGTTCTCACCAAAAGAAGGAATATTCACTTTTATTCTTTCTATTTGCGGCATGCAACCCGATCCCAATCATAAAGTCCTATTGCGACGTGCAACCCGATCCAAATCATATAGTGATGTTGCAACATGCAGTCCAATCCAAATCATATATTATTGTTGCAGTGTGTAACTCGATCTAAATCATATAATATTATTGTGGCGTCCAACCCGATCCCATATACAAATTAACACCAATCACAAAATAATCCTGGCAAGGGAATAATAAGGAAACAACAATATCCTTGCAAGGGAGTCAACAATTAGAATAAACACGTCCCATCGAGGGAACCAACTATAAGAATTAAATATTTCCCGACAAGGGAATTGGCTATAACCAAACTTGTACCAACAATTAACTTCACAATGAAACCTCAACTAATTAACAAGACATAATAAGCACGTGATAACTACACCGGTAACCACAACAATTGGATATGTAACCTATTTTCATGAAGTCTCAAAGGAACTCACAATCAAGTATCAAAACAACAAAGAAGGAAATCACTTCAATTAAGGAAATTAAGGGTCAATGCAACATGTATGAATTAGAGGAAAGCGAAAAATGTCATATGAAGCATATAAAGGCAATTTAAGCAACAAGAAAACCCAATCATTATGAGATACTTTCCACATATGGACCTATGAACCCTAGAGGCAAATTTCCCACAAATAAGTCCGAGCACACACTCGTCACCTCGCATGCATGGACTACAATTAGCATAGAAGACTGAATTCCTAAAGGGAAGTCCCCCACTTTCCTGAGAGTGAGTGAATTCTTTCTATCTTGAGTTCCTAAGTTTTCTTAAATTTTATTGTGTGGAACTACTCTCCTTTGTTATGTGAGGAAACTTGATTCATGAAGGAAAGGTAAAGTTAGTGACCTCTATGTTATAATAAGTAGGTGAGTTGTGAATAATGCGCGCTACTTGTGAGTCAAATCATAAGGTGAACCTTTTACACCTTTCTGCTTAGTCTATTTTAAATATTCTTGGTGTGATGATTTAGGAGAATTTTTTTAAAAGGTTGTGTCCATATAATGTGTAGTTTGATTGCTCAAGGACGAGCAATGGTTTAAGTGTAGGGTTTTGTGATAGGCTATAATTACGTCTTTTAGTCGATTATTACACTCTAATGTACTACACTATCCATCAAAAGACATTGATGGCCCATCCTTGATCTCGTGTACTCCTTTTCCTAATGTCCTGAGTGTCAATGGACAAATATTGGGTTGGATCCTCCATCAATTAGAATCCCGGTGGTAAAATAATCCTCGCATTACACAGTGATGTGTAATGCCATGTTGTGACTCAACCCCTCTAGCAGCAACTCATCTTTATGCAAAGTGATCTTGTGACTTTCCAATACCTGGCCTACCATGTTTGCCATTTCTCTACCAGTGATGCTACTTGGTATATATGCCCCACTCAGCACTCTTAACAAGGCATTCTTGTGTGCATAAGAGCTTTATAGCAAAGAAAGGATGGAAATCTACACCAGTGTTTTGTTCAGGTGATCAATAACAGAGTATTCTTTGGCTTGTATCTTTCTCCAGAGATCGTCAGGCCCTGTTTCAGTGACAGTCAGCCGATTAGAGGCCTGCTTGCTCGACTTAGCCAAATGCTCTAGGGTATAAACCCTGTGAGTTCTTGTCATACCCTATGCTGCAACGGCTTTCCCGAACTTGACTTTTCCCTTTCTTCTGGCTTTGGCTGTGTAGTCCCAAGGTATGGCATTGGTGTGAAATGGTGTTGTTACTGACATTGTCACTGGAATTAGTGTGTCGATCTCTACTCCGAACAGAGCAAGCCCCTTAGGCGGTACTACTGCAACTTTAAAAGGTATAGGTGCATTTGCTAGTGACATAAACTTAACCTCTATCGGTGCTACCGTCTTTATGGAGGATGGTTCTTCAAACTCGAGTGGCATGGACATAATTACCTCGGTATCCCCAGAAGGCTGAATCGGGACTACAATCGGATTAAGGATCACTACTGGTTTCTTTAGATTGTTGCCTTCTGTGAACAAACCGATTGATCTCTTGGGGTCCCAGTCATCCTCTATCTCGATCATGTGAACACCTCTGCCTTTGTGGTATGCCAGAGGGTTATTGCGGACATTCGGAGTAGGCTCGTTTGCTAGAATGATCTTATTATCAATCAAAGTTTGGATCTTATCCCTCAGAGAGCGGCATTCATCAATAGTATGTTCTTTCATGCCAAAATGGTATGCACAGGATTTAATTGGATTGACCTACTGAGAAGGGTTTTCTGGGGTTATGGCAGGGATAAGGGTGACATAACCAGCATCTTTGAGTCTCTCGTACAGATGGTCAATGGGTTCAGCAATAGCGGTATATTGTTTGGGAGGTTTGCGGTCGAAATTTGGCCGAGGTCTAGGGAAGTTTTGATGTGGGGGAGGTGTTTTATAGTTGGATGGTTGTGTGTTGTAGGCTTGGTAAACATATGCTGGTTGGGAGTATTTGGGTGCAGTGGGCTGATATGCGAGAGGTGGATATGACTGATAAGTGGGTGGTGGAGTATGATAAGAGGGTGAGGGTGCTTGGTAATTTGGGTTAGTCTGATATGTGATTGGATGTATTGGATATGATTGGTATTTGATAGGGGATTTGGTCCTCTGTGCAACCATTACAGCTCTTAATACTGTGGGTCTTAGGCCCGAACGAAGAATTTTTTCATTTGATTTTCTTCCAAAGTAGGCCTAACTTTAGCAACCTCTTATCTCCATCGAGTAGCATATTCACGAAAGGTTTCTGTAGGTTTCCTCTTCAAGTTTTGAATGTAGAACATATTTGGTGCATTCTTCGTGTTGAACCTGAATATGTCCATAAAATCAGACGACATGCTTACCTACTTTGACCACTTCTTCGGATCCTTGCTAATGTACCAAGATAAGGTGTCTCCCTTCAGGCTCCTCATAAAAAGCTTCATGCGGATTTTCTTGTCTTTTCCCACTCCGACCAGCTTGTCATAGTATTTTCTTAAGTGGACCCTGGGATCCCCTGTACCATCAAACATTTTGAACTTGGAAGGTTTGTAGCCCTCGGGCAATTCAACATCAGGCTGTATGCACAGATCTTCATAGTTTAGCCCCTCAATTCCCTTACTATCTTCATCGCCTTGAATTCTGCTAGTCAGCCTTTTAAGTTCTTCTACCAGATTTTTGATGAGCATGTCCTATTCATCGGACTCGGGTGTGCTTGAGATGGGCTGGGTGGAGTGTGGCGCAGTCTCCACGTAGATGGGGCTATTCTGTTGGGTGTGGCAGTGGTCATTTGTGGAGTTTAGGATTTCTAGGATGATCAGTGGGGTGTTATTTGAGGTATGGCAAGTATTGTAGTGGTGGTGACGAGCGGGATGATTTTGTTGCTTTGGGATATGTTGTGGAGGTACAGGATATTGAGTAGTTGGGAAAGTAACCTCTGGAGTGGTGAGGGAAAATGACAAACTTTCCAAATTCGGACTTGATCAAGTTCCTCCTAAAACTTCAACAGCTTTTGTTCTACTTGGGATGCACTTTCCTTAGGAACCAGAGCACCATGAGTGACCTCTACCCATTCAGTTGAGTTGTTCAAATCTTCCATTTTTCTTTTGTTTTTGGGTACGATGGGACTAGGAAGAGGAGTAGGTGGAGGGCCCCTGGATCTCATAAAATATGATGATGTTGCCAGAATTCACGAACTAACATTTGGGGAGGGGAATAAACAAAAAAGGTAACAAGTCACCGAGGATCACCAGAAAAAATGTTACAATATTTAAACATACAATGCTAAAATATAAAGAGCGTCCTAATTTTGGGGACCTCGTTGTGTCCGAGGTAGACCTAGCAATAAGTTGATTTGGAGAACTTAGAATGCGAAATGCCTAATTTCATTGATAAAAAGTTGACAAATCCCAAAACGACACTAAATAACAAGGAGATAAAAATCACTAATGGCCATAGGCCTCATTAAATTTTATAAAGAGGAAATGGAAAATCCTATCTATTTGGCCCTATAGGGACCTTCCCCAGACTCGGCATCATCGACTCCATCGAACAACTTTTCTATCTCATGCAGTCCCAGTAGCAAGTAGGCTTTGGCCAGATGCCCACCTTTATTTCCTTCAGCAGTCCGGCAGTATTCGACCCTCTTTTTCCAACTCTACTATATCTCGCTCCAAATAGACCAAACGTTTGTTGGTGCTGACGGCCACATCCTTCCATTTTCAAATTGGCTTCATGTATCTCACAGTGCTCGCTTTTGCATTCTCGGTTTCTTTTGCGCAGATGGTTGCACTTGACATGTGCTTCGTCCTTTTCATCTACGATCCAGTTACCTCGAACAAACCCGGGTTGACCCACACCATTATAATTATCCTCCAACCAACCTAAATAATAAGGATCAGAGCCCACGTGATATCTGGCTGGTTCAATGGTGTCCCTTCCCATGATGATTTTGCAATGCCACATATGCTAAGCATGGCACCTATAAGGGCTATCGTCATTCTGGAAATCAGCCCGGAAGTGTCTTATCTTGTCGACCCTTGGTATAACCCGCTTCCTACCCGCTTGTCTCGTAACTCGAAGAGGCGCGTATGGGGTACGTTCCTCTTAAGCTAATCAACATTAGGAAAGATGTGTCCCTAGGTCGGACGATGAAGTCCTTGGTTTGGAACCACTCGAGCATCCATCGTACTCGGTCCTCGGTCAGATTTTTGAAGAGTTCGATTGATTCTCTAGCATTCTCCGGTTGGGCGAACATATTGGACATGTAATTCATTCGCTTTGGGTGATGAAAAGCGATATGATCATTCCAGTCCCTTCAATGGATTTCCTATTGGTACTCACCCTTTTGGAGATGTTCCACGAGCCAAAGTTGAAGTAGCAGATTACAACCCTCGAAGTATTTAGCTCCATATTGACACTTTTCTAAGGCTCGGTATATTTCTGCGATGATCATTGGTACAAGACTAAATGGTTGTCCATCAATTCCCTCCATTTGAGTTTTGGTGACCATAGCTAGCCTAGTATGGATCCTTGCTTTCTTAATTGGAAATACTCTCATCCCCAAGAAATAGAACATGAGGACAAATACCTTTCGATGAATATGCCCCAATGACGTAAGCGCAAACTCATGAGGATAAGTACGGTAAGATTTTTTTGTGACCATACCTTTCGTACAAGTAGTCAAAGGGTATGTACGACTCCTTCAAATATGTCAAGTCCAGATTCTTCTTTAGACCTATCATTTTGAGAAAACCTCTACCCTTGCGGTTTTCCGGCATTAATAAAATTGGAGTTTCCCACGGTATACCAGCCAATCATCCTAGTTCCTCGAGAAGGGGTGTCATCTCAATGTCTCCGAAGTGGAACACAGACTTATCACAATCCCAGAATAGAGTAGTAGCTTTTATGATTTTGTTGTTGGGTTGAATTTCCAACAGAGAGGGTAGTTTTCCTAAATATTTCCGGATGAGTTTTTGATCGGTAGAGTGAAAATCCTTCCACCAGCTTAGTAGTTTGGGGTGAATGTTTGTAACCATGCCGAATCTGGGGACCTCATGCCTCATGTTTCTGCAAAACAAAGGGTTAGGCCCTTACCCTCACTAGACTCGACTACTAAATATCAATAATTGGCATAGAAACATTTAGTTCTCCAAATAAATGCATAAAACGTGGTAGTGTTTGTTTGGGTTTTGGGGAAACCTAGTGGACTTTTGACAACTCTATGTTAAAGAATCTTTATGCTGACAACATAACTAAATCGGTTAGGTTTGACCATGGTACATGCACATGTACACAGAGTAAGGTTTCTATGGGGTATTAGACTAGTACCCTTGAGCGGAAAACTCAAGAGGGAAAGGCGTGGAACCGTCGACTACACCGTTGATCAACTGGTTTTACCACAAATATGACATTGCTGGATTTAGGGGGTGATAATATCGAAAGAGCGCAACCACTCATTATAAGTGTTGCTATGGTATTTTGTTTGGCACGAGTGGAATATGATGTTGAAAACATGCTTATGAAATAATTAAAACAAGTTCCCATGTATTTACACGTTCATAATAATAGTTAGAATAATTTAAGACAACAATAAAGGAATGCAGTAAAGGAAAATAGTAAAAGAAATAGGGGAAAGAAACAAAAGACAAGTCAGTTTCGTAGCAGGAGAAGGAATTAAAAGCTTAAAAAGATTAAACAAATAAAGGCATATAAGAATGTAAGGCCACAGCAATAGCTGAAATGGTAAAAGCCTAAAAGAAATCCCCAGCAGAGTCTCCATGCTGTCACGCCCCCTTTTTCCTCCGCAGAATCAGGTTTTTGACATTTGGAAGGATAACTCGTTCCCTTTTGGGAATTGGGTTTAAGAGAATTGAAGAGTCGCCACCTAATGATTTAAGTGCATTAGGACACTAAAAAGGGTTTTTTTGTTAACCAGAGATTGGGTAAGGGCTTGAAAGTATCCCGAGGGGAAGGTGTTAGGCAACCCTAAAGATCCACTAGTGTGGTTCAAGACCGAGCTATCGTCGTGACTTAAAAACAAATAACACATAAGCAAGTAAGAGTATCACATAAAAGGGGATTTTCTCATAAAGGTTAGAAATAAACAAAGTTGGAAAGTATAGGAGAGAGTTGATTTAGAAGAAACATTTTTAAATATTTAAAGACACAAAGAGCAAAGGGAAGGGGGTCCTAGGTTTATTAATAATATGGATCACGTCAATGCAATACCCGGTAATCACTCCTCAAAGAGGGGCTAGATGTGGTATTAGTGCACCGGTCATCATATCCATATCTACCCTTTCCCACCCCGTTAAGGTATTAAAGCGCGAAATGGTCTCGTTTTTTTATTGTATGCTATTACTCATTCCGATCCTATCATCCCTAGAGGTGCTTGGGACTACTAATCCTAAAAGAGGGAGGAAATTTTGGGCTTATCTATGGTTTCAAAGGTAAAAAATACTAAGGGTACAAGCAAGAACAGATATGGCAAGTTTGAGGGAAGCATATAAACAAACGAAAGGCTCAAACAGACCTCATTTAGGCAAAGAAAAGCAAGTCGTTAGCATGACTTTCATGTAATGCTTAGGGTCTGATTAAAACTTATAGATTTGAGGCAGACTGATTAGATAATTCAGATATGAAGCCTGACTCAAGCCTGTCTGCTGGTTGTAGTTAATAAAAAAATCTAATCCAGTTTATAAGTTTACCCTAAGGCTTTCCTAAGTGTTAGACAAAAACCTATAGGCATGATATCTATTAATTTCAGAAAAAAAGAAGAAAAGTTATCGCAGATTGGTTTAGGAAAAAAGAAAGTTGCCAGTTTAAAGCGAGTTTTAGCAGAGAGCACAAAGTCTGTAATTGGTAATACATTACTATTGATAGTTTTAGCGAGTGAAACGTTTCAGATTTGGTTATTAATTCCTATAGGCATGCTTTCTAGGTGTTGTTGATTTTAAACACTTTCACAGACATGGAAAGAGTGTAGAAATCCTATAGGCATGGCATCTAAATGCAGTTAGTTATTTAAGCCCTATGAACAGGTTTGCCTAGTTACAATTGCATATACAAGAGTTAGATTTCTAGTTAATTATGAGCATGGTATCTATATAAGAGATGCAGAATTGTCATATAGACATCGTATCTATATGTGATAATGCAAAAATCTATAGGCAAGGATATCTATATAAACACAAAAATGCAGAAAACAATTGTTAGGATATCTATATGAATGCAGAAGTGCAGAAACTATAGACAGCATATCTATATGAATGCAGAAACAAAAATTCCCTATGAACGGGATATCTATGTGTTATGCAAAAATCAGAAACTCCCTATGAACAGGATATCTACCCTTTTTACTTGCATGATTACCCTTCCCTTTCCACTAGCCATCCCTAAAGGTTTTATTACAAGTTATTACAGTCCAAAAAAAGGAAAATGCATCAGAAATTGAAAATTACAACCAAGGAAGGCCTGATTCAAACTTCCTGTCTGATTTATAAAGTAAACCTACTCTAAAGATCATGTTTCAAAGCCTTTCTATTATTTGGATGTGTTAGAGTGTCCTAAGAGCCTCATATGGACATTGGGAAGTGTGCACACCCAAATGCATTACAGGGTTAAGACATAGTGCAATTTGGAAAGGCCAGCCCTCAATTGTCCAAGTTCAAATGGAACTCAAGGTCCAGTGGCAAGGCTCACAGGAGGGGGGCAGAACTTAGAGACTAGGAGAGAGTGTAAGTGTGATGACCCGGTCGGTCGTCTTAAGAATTAATGCCTTGATCCCCTATTAACTTCTTTCCCCAAGTTTGTTTCTGCTTCTTTGATTTGCCGGGACGTTCAGCTTTGAGTTTCGGAGAGTGTTTGAGACACTTAGTCTCTAATTGAGAGCATATGTGTTAGAAAGTTGTCCCTGGTCATAACACTGTGAAGATGGCCTCGAAATGGAAATCTGATGGTTTTGTTAGTTTTGTTAGGTGATTTCGGGATTAGGAACGTGTTCGGAATGTATTTTGGAGGTCCGTAGCTAATTTAGGCTTGAGATGCCAAAGTTTGAATATTTGAAGTTTCCAGTTGATAAGTGAAATTTTGATCCAAGGGTCGAATGGAATTGCGGAAGTTGTAGTTGTTTTGTCATGTCATTTGGGATGTGTGTGCAAAATTTCAGGTCATTCAGACGTGTTTGGTTAGATTTTTGATCGAACCCGTGTTTTGAGAGAATTTGATGTTCTTTGGCTAGAATCATTGATTAATTTGAGTTTCCGGCGTTGTTTTAGGTGGTTTAAGGATTCATATAATTTTGAATGATGTTATGGGATATGTCTCTAGGTTTGGTTGAGGTTTCGGGGGCCTCGGGTGTGTTTCGGATGCTCAACGGGGCATTTTGGAGTTGGGAAAGTTGCAGAAATCCTTCAATAGTTGCAGATCCCATTTGCTTCTTCGCCTTCACGATGCTCCTATCGCGTTTGTGAAGTTCTGACCTCCTTCATCTACACGTTTGTGTCCTCCTCCACGCATTAAAGTACAGTAATACTGGAGGAGGACCAGTTTCCACAGCGCATTCGCGCTTAATGCATCGCGTTCGTGAAGCTTCACGTCTTCCTCAATCGCGTTCGCATAGCCTTCGCATTCATGGACTCTTCATCGCGTTTGTGAAGGGCATTTTTGACAGCCTCCCTTTTTCTTTCTTCGCGAATGCGAGATTGCCTCCGCGTCCGCGATGCTTTGAATACCTAGACAGACATAAACATATCAAAATCCGAGGGTTTTTTTATCAAAACACACGTTTGGGAGCTCGGATTTGGGGAAATTTTGAGAGATTTTCGAGGGCAACTACTAGGTAATGATTCTCTGTTCTTTTATGCTTAAAACCCACTAATCTAATCATGAATTCCCCCTAAATTTTCGGATTTTTTAATGAAAAATGGGTAAAACTTCATAGACCAAATTATTGAGTTTTGAGTGGGTGTTTGACCTTCGATTTGAGAGATTTTTATATGGTTAGACTTGTTATAGTATGAGGGTTCCAACAATGTGAAAAGTTTTCGATTCGAGACGTTGGCCTGAGGGGCGATTTGGTAATTCACCTAATCTCGTGCCTTAGCTTTGAATTTAATAGTAGAATTAGTGGCTTGAGATGTTATTTACGATATTTAATTGAATTGAATAGATTTGGCCCATTTGGAGTCGGATACTCATGAAAAAAGTGTGATCTCGAGTTGATTTTAGAGCTGGTTTGAGGAAAGTGGCTTATCTAACCTTATGTGGGGGACCTTCCCTTTAAAATATGATGGTTGGTGGTTGAATGCCCTGTACGTAAGGTGATGCGCACGTACTTGAATATCCAGTTTTACTTAAATATTTGGATTTTCTTTCTTACCTACTTTATTCTATTTGCAAATTTAGCCTTTGTTAGTTTAGAAAAGCATGCTTAGTTGATCTAAATTGCCTATTTGCTTAAGTTGCTTTGTTTGTTCTACCTGAAGCATGTTAGGCTAGAACTACATGTTGCCTTGTGTTTCTTTGAACTTCATTATTGAATATCTTCTTATTGTGGCTGCGTATTTACATTAGGACTATGGATGTGGGATTCAGGAAGCTCCCCCCCCTCCCCTTGTTTGTTTACTTTGGGACGACTAGTTAGATTCCCGGTAGATCCCCCTACATAATTATTTTGGGACTACGGGTTAGATTCCTGATTGATTCCCTGCATATTTACTTTGGGATTGCGGGTTCAATTCCCGATAGATCCCCCTACACGTTGGTAGTGAACTATGGGACGGTATCCCCAGAGATCCTTCAGATATATACATATGATGGGCTATGGGATGGTATCCCGGAATATCCTCAGACAGCTGATAAAATAGACTACAGGACGGTATCCTGAGAGATCTTCGTTGTTGGTATTGATACTGAGATGTGTACTCTGTGTTACCTTATCTACTGTTTATTATTTGTTTCCTTGCATAACCTGTCTTACTTCAAAGTTGTATTCATTATTTCTGTTCAATTCATATTATTGCAAGATTTATTACTATGTTTATTCTCAGCAGGGCCCTGACCTTCCTCGTCGCTACCTGATCGAGTTTAGGCTTGGCATTTACTGAGTACCGTTGTGGTGTACTCATACCCCATTTGCGCATGTTTTTCATGTGCAGATCCAGGTACCTCTACCTAGGCGCATCATCCTTGAGACATGGAGAGTTACGGAGACTTTGAGGTACATCTTCTGCGTCCGCAGACCGAAGATTATCCTTCTTTACTCTAGCTTGTAGTGTTTAGCCTTCTATCGTACCTTTGTTGTAGACATTCTGGAGATTAAATCACTTATTGTATTTTTCTAGCTTGTGTTCCCGTATGTTTCTTGGTTTTTGAATGACATTGTAGACTTCCGCATTTTTGAGTTGTATGTGCCAAGTGGAATTTTACATTCCACGTTTAATTTAAATGCATTTGTGGTTTTACGTCGTAATTTTTCGCTGATTATTTGTTTTGAGTTATAATTTCCACATTTTAGGCTTACCTAGTTATAGGAACTAAGTGCCATCACGACATGTTCACGGAGGGCAAAGTGGGATTGTGGCAAGTTGGTATCAGAGCTCTAGGTTCATAGGAGTCACGGAACATAGGGCGGTTTATTAGAGTATCGCTAATCGATGCGGAGACGTCTTTACTTATCTATGCGAGGCTATGTAATGTTAGGAAGATTTCACTTCATTTGATTTCATTGTGTTGCGAGGTTTTTGATATCATAATTAAAATTCTGACTTTCTATTTCCTCACAGATGGTGAAGACACGTGCTATGCGAGGTGATTAGACACTTGCGCCCCCTACTGTAACCGTCAGAGGCTGGGGCCGGGGTAGAGGCCGAGGACGCACATGTAGTGCAGACAGAGCACCTGCGCAATCTGTCTCCGAGGTACCGCCAGCAGGTCCAGCCAGAGTCCAAGCACCTGATACGCCTACTGCTACCACTACTACCACTGCCCCAGCTCTCCAGGAGACTCTAGCACAGTTCATGAGCATGTACACTACCTTGACTCAGGAAGGGTTTCTTCCCCTTGCTCTAGCTACATCTCAAGTCGGGGGAAGAGCACAAACTCCTGACTCCCGCACCCCTGAGCAATGAGCACATGTTAAGCATGTTTAGAGGTTATGCTTGTGCCGCCTACAGTACTAAATCAGCCCCGGGATAGAGTAGCAACTACCGAGGATGAGCAGCTAAGGCTTGAGAGGTTCAGGAAGTACAAGCCTCCTATATTCAGCGGTCTATAATCTGGGGATTCTTTAGGTTTTCTTGATGAGTGTTACCGTATTATCTGTACCATGGGTATATCAATATCCAGCATGGTTTCTTTTACCACCTTCCAACTTCGAGGGGCCGCCTGTGAGTGGTGGCGCACCTATGAGTTAGATAGTCCAGATGAGGCTGCTTCACTGACTTGGGCTCAGTTCTCAGAGTTGTTCCTGTGAAAGTATGTCCCTCAGAGCCTCTCGGATGCATAACGCGCAAAGTTTGAGCATTTGCGCCAGGGTACTATGACTACTTCAGAATATGTTGTCCGTTATACCAGCTTGGCTAGGCATGCACCGGCCTAGTTGCTACAGTTCGCGAGAAGGTTCGCCGGTTTACTGAGAGACATATTCCTAGCATCAAATCTAGCATGGCTCGTGAGTTGGAGATAGATTTCTTATCAGTAGTTAGTGAGCATTGCAAGGAGGATCGAGGGTATACATGCTACGGAGAGAAAGCAGAGGGAGGCCAAGAGGTCTCGAGAGTCGGGCCACTATTCTGGTGACGTACATGTCGTCATGGTAGGGGCTATATGGGTCGCCTTGTCCATTCAGCTCTTCCAGTAGCTAGTAGTGCTCCAGCTCTAGCTCCCCCCAGGCCTCAAGAACCTTACTATGCATCTCCAATTTCTAGTGCACCTCCTACGCGGGGTGCATTCAGAGGTCAGTCTAGCAGATCTGGCCCTAGAAAGTCACAGCCTCCACGTCCCCCTAGAGCTTGTTTTGGGTGTGGTGACACATGCCACATGGTTAGGGATTGCCTCAGACTTGGGAGGGATGCATCTTCACAGACTTCTTAGCCACAACGTGCCCCGTAGAGTTCCCAGGCTGTGGCTACAACTCCAGTTGCCTCCCCGCCTGCTCAGCCAGCTAGAAGTGGAGGCCGGAGAGGTAGAGGTTGCCCTCGAGGGGGAGGCCAGGCTAGATATTATGCACTTCCCGCTCGTGCCGAGGTTGTTGCCTTTGATTTTATCATCACAAGCATTATATTGGTTTGCCATAGAGAGGCATCGATTCTATTTGATACAGGGTCTACTTACTCTTATGTGTCCTCTTATTTTGCTCCGTATTTGGGTGTATCTCGGGATTTTTTGAGTTCCCCTGTTTATGTTTCTACTCCCGTAGGGGATTCACTTGTTGTGAATCGCGTTTACCTGTCATTTGTTATTACTATTTGTGATTTTGAGACCAAAGAAGACTTATTGCTATTCATCATGGTGGATTTCAATATTATTTTGGGCATGGACTGGTTGTTGCCCCATTTTGCTATTCTTGATTGTCATTCCAAAACCGTGACACTGGCTATGCCAGGTGCACCCACGCTAAGTGGAGTGGTTTTTTAAATCACACTCCCAGTAAAGTTATCTCTTTTCATAAAGCTCAGCGGATGGTTGAGAAGGTGTGTGCCATGTATTTAGCATATGTGAGAGATATCAGTGTTGATACCCTTTCTGTTGATTTAGTCCTAGTGGTGCGGGATTATCCCGATGTATTTCCAACGGATCTTCTAGGCATGCCACCTAATAGAGACATTGATTTTGGCATTGATTTGTTGTTGGGCACTTAGCCCATTTTTATCCCTCTGTATCATATGGCTCCTCATGAGTTGAAGGAGTTGAAGGATCAGTTGCAGAAATCGCTTAATAAACGTTTGTTCGACCCAGTGTTTCACCTTGGGGTTCTCCTATCCTATTTGTGAAGAAAAAAGGATGGTTCTATACGTATGTGCATCGATTATCGTCAGCTGAACAAGGTTATAGTGAAGAACCATTATCCTTTATGATCTATTTGACCAGCTTCAGGACGCACGGGTGTTCTCTAAGATTGACCCAGGCTGTGCAGAGTTGGCCCAGGCTATGCTCAGCTATAGAGATTCGTAGTTTCCTTAGCTTTGCGGGCTACTACAATCATTTTGTGGAGAGGTTTTCATCGATTGCAGCCCCTATGACTAGATTGACCCAGAAGAGTGCTCCATTTCAATGGACAGAGGAGTGTGAGGCGAGCTTTCAAAAGCTCAAGACAGCTTTGACTATAGCCCCAATTTTGGTGTTACCTAGAGGTTCAGGGTCTTATACCGTCTATTGTGATGCCTCGAGAATTGGCTTTGGAGCAGTATTGATGCAGGACGGTAGGGTGATTGCCTACGTGTCCAGACAGTTAAAGATACACGAGAAGAATTATCCTGTCCATGATCTTGAGTTAGCTTCCATTGTTCACGTCCTGAAGGTTTGGCTCAATTATATCTACGGTGCTCCTTGTGAGGTCTATGCTGATCATAGGGGTTTGCAGTATTTGTTCAAATAGAAGGATCTAAATTTGCGCTAGGAGAGGTGGTCAGAGTTGCCAAAGGATTATGACATCACTATTTTATATCATCCGGGCAAGGCCAATGTAGTTGTTGATTCCTTGAGTCGCCAGGCAAAAAGTTTGGGGATTTTGGCATATATACCAGTATCGAAGAGGCCTATGGCGATGGATGTTCAGGCCTTAGCCAGCCAGTTTATGATATTGGATCTTTCAAAGCCCAGTCGGGTTCTAGCTTGCATGGTTTCTCGGTCTTTATTATTTGATCGTATCAGGGAGCGGCAGTATGATGACCCTCATTTCTTGTCCTTCAGGACAATGTTCAGCATGGATGCTAGATATGTGATCATTGATGTGGATGGAGTGTTGAGAATGCAGGGTCGGGTTTGTGTACCTAATGTCGATGGGCTACGGGATGTGATTCTAGAGAAGGCCCACGGTTCATGGTATTCCATCCATCTGGGTGCCGCAAAGATGAATCAGGACATGAGGCAGCACTACTGGTAGAGGCGGATAAAGAAGGATATAGTGGGATATGTAGCCAGATGCCTCAACTCCCAGCAGGTGAAGTACGAGCACCAGAGACCGGGTGGGTTGCTTCAGCAGATAGAGATTCCGGAGTGGAGATAGAGGTGGATCACCATGGATTTTGTAGTTAGACTCCCACGGACCTTAAAGATGTTTGATGCTATCTGGGTTATTGTGGATCGTCTGACCAAGTCCGGTCATTTCATTCCTGCGTGCACCACTTATTCTTCGGAGCGGTTCGAAGAGCTTTATATCCAAGAGATTATCCGTCTGCATGGCATTCCGGTTTCTATTATTTAAGATAGAGGTACTCAGTTCACATCACGGTTTTGGAGGGCCATTCAGTAGGAGTTGGGTACTCAGGTGGAGTGAGCACAACATTTCACCCCCAGACGGACGAACAGTCCAAACGCACTATTCAGATTCTTGAGGATATTCTTCGCACATGCGTGATTGAATTTGGGAGGTCTTGGGATCAGTTCTTTCCACTGGCGGAGTTTGGTTACAACAACAGGTACATGTCCAGCATTCAGATGGCACCGTATGAGGCCTTGTATGGTATGCGGTGTAGATCTCCGATAGGTTGGTTCGAGCCGGGTGAGGCCAGGCTATTTGGCACAATTTAGTTCAGGATGCTTTAGAGAAGGTCAAGGTAATTCAGGATAGACTCCATATAGCCCAGTCTAGACAGAAGAGCTATGCAAACAAGAAGGTTCGTGATGTTTCATGTATGGTTGGAGAGCGGCTTCTGCTCCGAATTTTGCCTATGAAGGGCGTCATGAGATTTAGGAAGAAAGGCAAGTTGAGTCTGAGGTTCATTGGCCCTTTTGAGATATTGAGGCGTGTTGGGGAGGTTTTTTATGAGCTTTACCTCCCAGCCTGGGTGGGGTTCATCCGATATTTCATGTTTCGATGCTCCAGAGGTATCACAGTGACCCGTCGTACGTGTTGGATTTCAGCTCAGTCCAGTTGGACAATGATCTATCTTATGTGGAAGAGCCAGTTTCTATATTGGACAAGAAGATCTGGAAGTTGAGGTTAAAGAACATTGCCTCAGCAAAGGTTCAGTGGTAGGGTCAGCTGGCCGAGGAGGCGACTTGGGAGACCGAGCAGGATATGTGAAGCAGTTACCCTCACATTTTCACTACTTCAGGTATGTCTTTATGCTCATTTGAGAACGAACGAATATTTAGGTGTATGAAGATGTGAAGACCCGACCGGTTGTCGTAAGAATTAACGCCCCAATACCCTATTAACTGCTTTCCCCAAGTTTGTTTCTACTTATTTGATTTTTTATGACGTTCAGTTTTGAGTTTCGAAGAGTTTTTGGGACACTTAGTCCCTAATTGAGAGCTTAAGTGTTGGAAAGTTATCTCTAGTTGGAACAGTACGAATACGGACTTGGAATAGAAATCCGATGGTTCTATTAGTTTTGTAAGGTGATTTCAGGGTTGGGAGCATGTTCGGAATATGTTTTGGAGCTCCATAGCTAATTTAGGCTTGAAATGCCAAAGTTTGAATTTTTGAATTTTCCAGTAGATAGTTGAGATTTTGATTCCAGGGTCGGAATGGAATTTCGAAAGTTGAAATAGTTCTGCTATGTCAATTGGGATGTGTGTACAAATTTTTAGGTCATTTAGACGTGTTTTGGTTAGGTTTTTTTATTGAAAACATGTTTTGAGAGAATTTGAAGTTCTTAGGCTTGAATCATTGATTAATTTGAGTTTCTAGCGTTGTTTTAGGTGGATTACGAATTGGTACAAATTTGAATGATGTTATGGGATACTTCTGTAGGTTTGGTTGAGGTTCCGGGGTCCTCGGGTGTGTTTCGGATGCTCAACGGGGCATATTGGAGTTGGGAAAGTTACAGAAATCCTTCAGCCGTTGCAGAACACATTTCCTTCTTCGAATTCGTAACGCTCTTATCGCGTTCGCGAAGTTTTGACCTTCTTATTTTACGCGTTCGGGTCCTCCTCCACGTGTTCGCATAGAGTAATCCTAAGGGAGTACCAGTTTCCTCAATGTGTTCGCGCTTAATCCATCATGTTCGTGAAGCTTCACGTCTTCCTCAATCGCATTCACATTGCCTTGGTCACGTTCACATAGCTTCACCAGCCCAGGCCTTCGCGTTTGCAGACTCTTCATCGCGTTTGCAAAGGACATTTTTTACATCCGTCCTTTTTCCTTCTTTGTGAACATGAGATTGCCTCCGCGTCTGCGATGCTTTTAATACCTAGACAGATATAAACATATCGAAATTCTAGGGTTAGCCATTTTTATCAAAACACACGCTTGGGAGCTCGGATTTGGGAGAATATTTGAGGGATTTTCGAGGTTAACTACTAGGTAACGATTCTCTACTCTCTTATGCTTAAAACCCACTAATCTAATCATGAATTCCCCCTAAATTTTCGGATTTTTGAATGAAAAATGGGTAAAACTTCATAGACAAAATTATAGAGTTTTGAGTGGGTGTTTGACCTCCGATTTGAGAGATTATTATATGGCTAGACTCGTGAGAGTACGAAGGTTCTGAAAACATGAAAATTTTTCGATTTCGAGATGTTGGCTTGAGGGGTGTATTGGTAATTTTACCTAATATCGCGCCTTTGGCTTTGAATTTAATAGTAGAATTAGTTGCTTGAGATGTTATTTATGATATATAATTGAATTAAATAGATTTGGGCCATTTGGAGTCGGATACTCGTGGCAAAAGTGTGATTTCGAGTTGATTTTGGAGTTGGTTCGAGGAAAGTGGCTTGTCTAACCTTGTGTGGAGGACCTTCCCCCTAGGATATGATGTTTGGTGGTTGAATGCCATGTACGTGAGGTGACGAGGGCGTACTTAAGCTAATTGTTGAAAATCTAGTTTTACATAAAATTTTAGATTGAGTTTCTTTCTTACTTGCTTTATTCTATTTGCAAATTTAGCTTGTGTTAGTTTAGAAAGCATGCATAATTGATCTAAATTGCCTATTTGCTTAAGTTCCTTTATTTGTACTACCTGAAGCATGTTAGACTAGAACTACATGTTGCCTTAAATTTCTTTGAACTTCATTGTTGGATATCTTCTTGTTGTGGCAGTGCGTATTTACATTGGGACACCGGATGTGGGATCCGGTACCCCCCCCCCCTCTTGTTTGTTTACTTTGGGACTACAGGTTAGATTCCTGGTAGATCCCCTTGTATAATTATTTCGGGACTACGAGTTAGATTCCCGGTAGATTCCCCTGCATATTTACTTTAGATTACGGGTTCGATTCACGATAGATCCCCCTGCATATTTGTAGTGGAATACCGGACGGTATCCCGAGAGATCCTTCAGATTTTACATATGATGGACTACGGGACGGTATCCTAGGAGATCCTCGGACAGCTGATGAAATGGACTATACGACGGTGTCCTAGGAGATCCTCATTGTTGGTACTAATACTAAGTTGTTTACTCTGTGTTACCTTATCTACTGTGTATTATTTGTTTCCTTGCATAACATGTCTTACTTCATAGTTGTACTCATTATTTCTGTTTATATCATATTGTTACAAGATTTATTACTATGTTTATTCTCAGTAGGGTCATGACCGTCCTCGTTACTACACGACCGAAGTTAGGCTTGGCATTTCTTGAGTAACGTTGTGGTGTACTCATGCCCCTTCTGTGCATTTTTTTTCATGTGCAGAACCACGTACCTCCACCTACTCTCATTATCCTTGAGAACGAAAAGCTACGGAGACTTTGGGGTACATCTGCCGTATCCGCAAACCGAAGAGCCTCCTTCTTTACTCTATCTTGTAGTGTTTATCCTTCAATCGTACCTTTGTTGTAGACATTCTGGAGATTAGAGCACGTATTGTATTCTTCTAGCTCGTGTTCCCGTGAGTTTTCGGGTTTTGTGGTGATATTATAGACTTCCGTTTGAGATGTATGCGCCGAGTGACATTTTACATTCCACGTTTCATTTTGATGCATTTCTAGTGTTGAGTCATAATTTTTCACAGATTATTTTTTGTGAATTATAATTTCCGCATTGTTAGGCTTACCTAGTTGGAAGGACTAGGTGTCATCACAACATGTTCACAGAGGGCGAACTGAGTCGTGACAGTAAGTGCAGATTTCTGAAAAGGGGAAAGGGGAAGGAAAACAATACATATAGATACACATAGGGGGTATAGGAAATGGGGAAGTGGTAGGGAGGCAAGGACAGGCTAGTGGGAATATCCAATAATGGAAAATGCTGGCACACCTCAAGAGCCTATTAGAACACATTGTTTCAGAGGTCAGGATCCTCTAAGGGATCAAGTTCAAACCATGGAAAATAACTTTGCATATTTCCATTTTTTAAACTATAACCCAAAGCACATAAAGGCAAATAGGGAGCAGGTATTCACAACAGAAACAAGCCCAAAGGAATTAACATGCTAGTTAAATATTTAACTCTACAGCAGTAGAACGTAGACATGGATACAGAAAGCTATAAGTAAATACATTGTGAATATGCTAAAGCTTAAATTAGAACATACCATTTTCAAAGAAAACAAGTAGAAAAAGTAGTGGTCTTGTAAAAGCTAAAGTGCAAACAGGAAGGCAGAATACTATAAGTGTGAAGTGTGATTTTTTTTTGTTCATTCCCATTTGTGAAAAAGGGTCATGTATTTATAGTTGCAGAAAACAAGCAGAAATAAGGCAAGAAAATATTTAAAGAATTGTCAATCAAATACACAAAGCTCCATTTAATTAAGGGATTCAGGTTCAAACGGGTATAAGCCAATCAAGGAAAGCAATTAATGAACCCTTTATGTAAAGCATGCGATTGAGAGAAAATACATAAAGTTTATTTAAGGATAGGGTTTTGACCATACAAGGTTTGTGAAAATAAGGCAAGGGAAGCAATTAACGCCAATACATCACAAAGTCTGAAATTTGGTATGAATGAACCAAGTAATAAAAGGTGGAAAAGCTTCTAACTTAGGGAAAATTAGCAAACAATCAATTAGACCTATTTAAAAGGAATCCCGAATCAATCACAAGTTTGAAATCGTTTTATAGGGAGACTCGTCACATATAAAAAAACATACAGATATGTTATGCATGAAAGAAAGTTGTCATAAAATCAGTAAAAATTCCAGTATAGGAGAGTTCAGCAAAAATTCAGAATTGTATGAAAAGAAAGATGCTCAAACTTAGTTTAGAGACTTAAAGTTAGTCTGAAAGAATTAGGGGTCTTTTTAGCAAATCCTAAAGCAAGGATGAGATAGTAGGCAATAGAATCGAAATCACGTTTAGAATTTTTAGAACAGAGAATACTTCTTCAACAACAGAACTCATAAGAAAACGTGATAAGCAAAATAACATGCAAACAGTGGCAGGATTCATAGAATGGAATGGAAAATACTGATGAGAATAGTAAATGAAACGTGCTTAAGAGGCTCTTTCTAGAAGAACTCAAACAAAGTTCAATAGAAGGAAAACAAAGAAACTTTAAGAGCTTAGTAGAAAAATAGAGTAGAAGAACACAAGAACACCGGAAAAATATAACAAAAGAACATATAGGAAAACAGAGTAAGATAAATATATAAGAACATGGTATAGAAAACACAGTAGAAGAACAGAATATAGAAAGCACGGAAGAGGAACACACACGGTAGAAGGAAAACATAAGAACACAGTAGAAAAGCATACAAGACCATAATATAGGAAAACATAGTAGAGAAGTAGGGGTGTTCATGTTTCGGTTTGGATTAATTTTTCTGTAAAAAGAAACCAAACCAAGTAAGTCAGTTTTCAAATATTAGAACCAAACCAAACCAATTAAGTCGGTTTTTTTCTCGATTAGGTTTATGTCGGTTTTTCTATTTTTCGGTTATTTGTCAATTTTTTCTTAAATATAAGACATACACTACCAAACATACATTTTAGAGACCACATTTTCAACGTAACACTATCAAATCAATTGTTCTTTGAGAAATCTACTATTTACCAAGATATATCGATGATAACTGAATTAAATAGTGATGAATAATTTAAGGACTCAATTAAAAGTACATTATTTTTAACATGAAATAGATTCTTACACATAATAAAATAAAACTACCAATTCAACTAGAATGTAAAGGTAAAGAACTATACTAAAAGTGCAAACGATTAATATTAACTCTAAAAAATTTAAAACCTTGTATAAAAGTATACATATATATGGGTGTAATAATGAATTTAAAATAGCTACTCCTATACTCGATTTGGTTCGGCTTTTGTTATTTAAAACCTAAACCAAACTAAATTTGATCGGTTTTTAAATTTCAAAACCAAAACCAAGCCAAACCAAAAAATATCGATTTTTTTGTTCGGTTTGGTTTGGGTTTTCGAATTTTTATGAACACCCCTAAAGAGAAGCATATAAGAACATGATACAAGAACACAGTAGATATAAATACACATAAATGACAAAGAAAAATCATAAAAACATTAAAATATTTTTCAGAAAATCCTAGATCAGAAACGAAAGGTTTTTAAAAGTGATTTTGAAAGGGAAGTCGGGAGATTCGTTTGAAAACTTCAAGTAAACCACAGACACACACCGGGTTTAAGAATATCGAAGAAGAAAACCTCGAAGGTTTAGGGTTTCTAAAGAACCCTAGAATGAGAAAGGCTTTGAAAAGGTCAACGCAGAGTCGAAGAAGCTAGAACCAGGCTCAAACAACCTTGATACGTCGAAGCAAGGCTAGAGATGACCCTGAGACCTCGAATCAGGAAAGGTCTGAGTGAAGACCTTCGAGGTCTGGCCTCGAATCTTCAATTATCAAGCACATAAAAGCAATAGGAGTTGAGTATAGGGTCCTCACAGCCTGGGAAGCCATTGATTACGATGAGTTTCAAGGTGGGATAGGATGAGAGTTCAGGGAAGGTTCGAGAGTGTTTGAGAGATGAAGAGATTCAAAGGCGGCGTCTCAGATGAAATGTCTTAGGGTTGGGGGTTTGGAAAATTAATAATGGCAAGGGGAAATCGTGGTCGTTGATCATTTTGATCAACGACCTAGATCAAAGGGGAGCCGGGTAGGTAAAAATAAATGGGTCACGGGGTTAGGTAATTTAGGATGGGCCGGTCCAATTGAGATTAAAATTGGGGTTAAATGAGGGGTCAATTTGGGCTAAAATTAAAATGTAATAGGGCTAGATTTTAAATAGCCACTTTTTCCCTTTTTATTTTATAAAAATAGTAAAATGATTTGTGAAAATAAATTAAAGGTTTAAAATTAGTTAATAGTATATAAGTATTAGATTAAAATAATGAAATCAAAATTTTAATTATAAACGTAAGTAATTCTTAAAATAGGCTAATATTGCAATTAAGTGCAATTTAGATTTAAAATTACCAAATCAATTTATAAAAATGTACAAAAGTTATCTTAGCTATATTTTGTTACAAATATGAGAATACAACAATTGAATCACCAAAATGATAATTTTTAAAATAATTATTGGTTTTGTAATATTAAAATAGGGCAATAAATTGGTTTTAAAATCTTTTAAAAACTGGAAAAAAAATAAATCACTTGGAAATGCTTATATATATATATATATACATACATATATATATATATACATATATATATATATATATATAGTATTTTGAAAGTATTATTCAAATAAAGGTATATAGATAAAAATTAGGTATCAACAATATGCCATAATGATGTGATGGAAAACTCGTTAGGATAGATACAGTAGGATTTGCTATGACCGTACCTCTTGTACAAATAATCAAAAGGGATGTAGGATTCCTTCAAACATGTCAGTTCTGAATTTTTCTTCAAACCCGTCATTTTGAGGAAATCCCTACCTTTGCGGTTCTCACGGATTAACAAACCTAGAGTCTCTCATGCTATACTTTCCAATCCTCCTATTTCTTCTAGAAAAGGTGTCATTTCAATGTCCCCAAAGTGTAATATGGAGCTCTCACTATCCCAGAACAAAGTAGCAGCTTCTATGATCTTGTTGTTGGGTTGAATTTCCAGGAGAGAAGGTAGGTTTCCCAGATATTTCCGGACGAGAGTCTGATCACTGGAGTGAAGATATTCCCACCAGCTTAGCAATTTTGGATGGATGTTGGTAACCATGCCGAATCTAGGGACTTCGTGCCTCATACTTCTGCAAGACAAAAGGTTTAGGCTATTATCCCCACCAGACTCGACTATTTAATATCAATAAGTGGCATAAAAGAACATAGTTCTCCAAATAAATGCACATAACATGATATCCGTTTGGGTATTGGGGAAACCCAGGTGTGACGACCCAATGGGGTCACCATTTATTTATTTTCTATCTTGTACTTTCGAGGCCTTAAAACCTCCTCTCGGGTTGCCTCAATTTGCGTGTGCAGTCTCGAGGCGTAGCCGGAGAGCTTAGATATGGATTTTGTGAGAAAAATGCTAAATATTGATATTAAATTGAACAAAGTTGACTTCGGTCAACATATTGGTTAAACGACCCGGACCCATGATTTGACGGTCCCAGAGGGTCTGTAGGAATATATGGGATTTGAGTGTATGCCTGGAATCAAATTTCGAGGTCCCAAGTCCGAGAAATAAATTTTTATGTGAAATTGTTTTCTTGAAATACATAAAGGAAATGGAAACGAAATTTGGTTCGAAGACTGGGGCATCGGGCTCGTATTTTGGTTTCGCTGCCCGGTACAAGTCTTATATATGATTGAAGCACTTTCTGTAAAGTTTGGTTAAAAACGGGCGTCATTTGAAATGTTTCAGACCCGAAATGGGAATATTATGTCCTATGAAAAAAATTGGAAGAAATCATGAGTTTTGAGGCTCAATCCGATGGATATGATGTTATTTTGGTGATTTGATTGCATGGACAAGTCCGTAGGGTGTTTTTGAGGTTGTGTGCATATTTGGTTTGGATCTCCGAGGGCTTGGGTGAGTATCGAGTAGGTTACGGGAGGCCTTAGACTTAAAACACCAGATATTTCAGGTTAGGTGCAAGCTGCAGGTTCCAGAGCGGCCGCGGTCGTGATCGCTGTCCGCAGGGTGAGCCACGCGGCCGCGATCATCCTTGCGTGGTTCGAGATGCCAGCTTTAGAGAACCCGCAACCCTCAGTTCCTCTAGTGAGGTCGCGGCCACTATTGCGTGGTCATCCACGCGCTGGAGGCTCAGGGAGTATAAATACACGAGATTTTTCAGTTATTCCTCAATTTTAAAAAATGCAAAACCTAAGAGGCGATTTTCTAAGCAATACTTCTTCTTCAAAACGATTGGTAAGTGGTTTCTAACTCATTTTCTTCATGCCTTAACAATTTTAACATAAATTCAACATCAAATCAAAGTTTTTAATGGGAAATTTTGGTTATATTGAGTAAGACCTAGGGTTTTGCAAAAATTGGGGGTTGGACCTAAATTCGAGGTCCGATTTCAAAACTAATCACATAATTGGATTCGTGAGGAAATGGATAACCGGATTTTATTTCGATCCTCGGGTTTTGACCACGTTGGCCCGTGGGGCATTTTGGTTATTTTACATAAAATTTCGTCTAAGCCGTAAATTAAATAGTAAAATTAGTTGCTTGAGATGTTATTTACGAGATGTATTTGAAATGAATAGATTCGGGCCATTTGGAGTCGGATACTCGTGGCAAAAGAGTAATTTCAAGTTTATTCTGGAGCCGATTAAGGTAAGTGGCTTGTCTTACCTTGTGTGGGGGGACCTTCCCCTTAGGATATGATGTTTATTAATTGAATTCCTCGTACGTGAGGTGACGAGCGTGTACTTGAGCAAATTGTTGGAAAATCCACTTTTACTCGAAGCATTTAAATTGAATTTTCTTACTTACCTGTTCATTTTAAACTGTGAATTTATTCTATGCTAGTTTAGAGAAGCAGGTTCATTTGACTTGCCTGCCTAAGTGTTTAAACTGTCTTATTTGTACTCCGCGTAGTATGTTTGGTTAGCATTTTCCTATTTCTTGTCCTGAGCTAGTATCTTTCCAAATGGTTAGGTTGCTATTAAGTGTTTTGGGACTACGGGTTTGCCTCCCGGGAGATCGCCCTGCACTTTATAATGAGGATACCAAGAGATCCTCGGGATACCAAGAGATACCTAATGAATATAATGAGGATACCAAGAGATCATCGGGATACCAAGAGATCACAAGTGAATATAATGAGTATACCAAGATATCATTGGGATACCAAGAGATCCATAGTGAATATAATGAGGATACCAAGAGATCCCTAGTGAATATAATGAGGATACCAAGAGATCCCTAGTGAATGTAATAAGGATACCAAAAGATCCTCGAGAGACCAAGAGATACCTTGTGAATATACTGAGGATACCAAGAGATCCCTAGTGAAGATACTAAGGATACAAAGAGATCCTCGGGATACCAAGAGATCCCTAGTGAATATAATGAGGATATCAAGAGGTCCTTGAGATACCAAGAGAACCCTAGTGAATATAATGAGGATACCAAGAGATCCCTAGTGAACAAAAAGAGGAAACCAAGAGATCCTCGGGATACGAAGAGATCCCTGGTGAAGATAATGAGGATACCAAGAGATCCTCGGTTATTACTTCCTGTTTTGAGTAGTGTTACTTGTATTGCTTTTGTTAAGTTTTCCTATTGCTGGTTCCCTTCATTATCTTAATTAGATTCTCGGTGTAGACTTTATTTTATACTAGTTTCTTCATCTCATCATATATTATATTTATCTTAGTAGGGCCTTGACCATCCTCGTCACTACCGAACCGAGGTTAGGCTTGGCACTTACTGAAATGGAGTGCACCCCCAAAGCCTTCCCAGTCACAGCGTGCTCAGCAGAGTTCTCAGGCCATGATCACAGCTCCAGTTGCCACCCCACCAGCTCAGTCAACTAGAGGTGGAGGCCAGGGAGTTAGAGGTCGCCCTCTAGAGGGAGGCCAGGCTAGGTACTATGCCTTTCCTGCTCGGTCCGAGTTGTTCCCTCCGATTCAATTGTCACAGGTATGATACTGGTTTATCACAGAGAGTCATCGGTTCTATCCGATCCGGGCTCTACTTATTCTTATGTGTCTTCTTACTTTGCTCCACTTTTGGGTGTACCTCGGGATTCTTTGAGTGCCCCCGTCTATGTTTCTACTCATGTGGGAGATTCTCTTGTTGTGGACCATTTCTATCGGTCATATTTCGTTACTATTCGTGGTTTTGAGACCAGAGCGGATTTATTGTTACTCGGTATGGTTAATTTTGACATTATTTTGGGCATGGACTGGTTGTCACCCTATTATGCTATTCTTCATTGTCACACCAAGACTGTGACGCTGGCTATGCTAGGTATTCAACATATTAAGTGGAGTGGCACTTTAAATCATACTCCCAGTAGAGTTATCTCTTTCCTTAAAGCTCAGTGTATGGTTGAGAAGGGGTGTACAGCATATTTAGCCTATGTGAGAGATGTCAGTGTGGATACCCCTTCTGTCGACTCAGTTCCAGTAGTACGGGATTATTTCGATGTGTTTCCAGTCGATCTTCCATGCATGCTGCCCCATAGAGATATTAATTTTAGCATTGATTTTTTGCTGGGCACTCAGCCTATTTCTGTTCCTCCATATCAAATCGTCCTTCCTGAGTTGAAGGAGTTGAAGGATCAGTTGCAGGAATTGCTTGATAAGGGTTTTATTCGACCCACTGTTTCCCCGCGGGGTGCTCTTGTGTTGTTTGTGAAGAAGAAGAATGATGGTTCTATGCGTATGTGCATTGATTACTGCTAGTTGAACAAGGTTACAGTGAAGAACTGTTATCTTTTTTCTCGTATTGATGATCTGTTTGACCAGGTTCAGGGCGCATGGGTCTAATATTGACTTGCGCTGAGGGTACCATCAGTTAAAGATTCAGGAGCCAGATATCCCGAGGACTGCCTTCAGGACTCGGTATGGTCAATACGAGTTCCTTGTGATGTCATTAAGGCTGACTAATGCTCCAGCAGCTTTTATACATTTGATGCATAGTGTATTCAGGCCATATCTCGACTTATTCGTTATTATTTTTATTGATGATATTCTT
The DNA here is from genome assembly GCA_034376525.1 of Nicotiana benthamiana. NCBI lineage: Eukaryota > Viridiplantae > Streptophyta > Magnoliopsida > Solanales > Solanaceae > Nicotiana > Nicotiana benthamiana. Next base: position 143,238,454 of record CM067337.1, on the reverse strand, counting down.
GTGTATTCCCGGAGTTGGGAAAATCATGAGCAGCACCTGAGGGTCGTGCTTCAGGTCCTGAGAGAGAAGCAGTTATATGCAAATTTCTCCAAATGTGAGTTTTGGTTGGATTCAGTGTCATTCTTAGGCCATGTGGTTTCGAGTGAGGGCATTCGGGTAGATCCGGGAAAGATAGAGGCCGTGCAGAGCCGGCCCAGGCTGTCCTCACCACAGAGATTCATAGTTTCCTTAGCTTGGCAGGTTATCACCGCGGTTTTGTGGAGGGGTTTTTATCGATTGCATCCCCTATGACTAGGTTGACCCAGAAAAGTGCTCCATTTCAGTGGACATAGGAGTGTGAGGCAAGCTTTCATAAGCTCAAGACAGCTTTGACTACAGCCCCTATTCTAATATTGCATGCCGGTTCGGGGTCATATACTGTCTACTGTGATGCCTCGAGCTTTGGCCTTGGAGCGGTGTTGATGTAGGACGGTGAGGTGATTGCCTATGCATACAGACAGTTGAAGATACATGAGAAGAACTACATTGTCCACGGCCTTGAGTTAGCTGCTATTGTTCATGCCTTGAAGAACTTGCGCCATTACTTATACGTGTGCCTTGTGAGATTAATACTGATCATAGGAGTTTGCAGCCTTCGTTCAAGCAGAATTACCTAAATTTGCGCCAGAAGAGGTGGTTAAAGTTGCTAAAGGACTACGATATCACTATTTTTTATCACCCGGCAAGGCCAATGTAGTAGCGGATGCCTTGAGTCGCCGGGCGGAGAGTTTGGGGAATTTAGCCTATTTACCAGCTTCATAGAGGCCTATGGCGATGGTTGTTTGGGCCTTAGCCAGTCAGTTCATGAGATTGGACCTTTCGGAGCCCAGCCGAGTTCTAGCTTGTGTGGTTTCCCTGTCTTCATTATTTGATCGTATTAGGGAGCGGCAGTATGATGATCCCCATTTGCTTGCCCTTAAGTAAAAGGTTCAGCGCGGTGATGCCAGAGATGTGACCATTGGAGATGACGGTGTGTTGAGGATGCAGGGCCGAGTTTATGTGCCCAATTTTGATAAGCTACGAGAGTTGATTCAAGCGGAGGACAATAGTTTGCAATATTCCATCCATCCGGGTGCCGCAAAGATATATCAGGACTTGAGGTAGCACTACTGGTGGAGGCGGATGAAGAAGGATATAGTTGGATATATAGCTAGATTCCACAACTTTCAGCAGGTGAAGTATGAGCACCAGAGAGTCGGTGGATTTCTTCAATAGATATAGATTCTAGAGTGGAAGTGGGAGTGCATCACCATGGATTTTGTATCGGGACTCCCACGGACCTTGAAGAAGTTTGACGCCATTTCGGTCATTGTTGACCGGCAAACCAAGTCCGCTCATTTTATCCCTGTGTGTACCACTTATTCATCAGAGCGGCTGGCGGAGATTTATATCCAGGAGATTGTACGTCTTCATGGCATTCCATTTTGTATTAATTCAGAAAGAGGTACTCAGTTCACATCGCGGTTCTGTAAGGTCGTGCAACATGATTTGGGTACTCGGGTGGAGTTGAGTATAACATTTCATCGCTAGGCGGACGGACAGTCCGAGCGCACTATCCATATCTTTGAGGACATGCTCCGTGTGTGTGTGATTAATTTTGGAGGGTCTTAGGACTAGTTCTTTCCATTAGCAGAGTTTGTCTACAACAGCAGCTACCAGTCGAGCATTCAAATGGCTCCTTACGAGGCTTTATATGGTAGATAGTGTCGATCACCGATTGGATCGTTTGAGCCGCGAGAGGCTTGGTTGCTAGGTACAGATTTGGTTCAGGAGGCCTTGGATAAGGTCAAGATCATTCAGGACAGGCTTCGTTCAGCTCACACTAAGCAGAAAAGTTATGCAAATCGCAAGGTCCGAGATGTAGCATTTATGGTTGGGGAGCAGGTGTTGCTCTTAGTATCGCCGATGAAGGGCATGATGAGATTTGGGAACAAGGTCAAGCTTAGCCCTAGGTACGTTGCTCCATTTGAGATTCTTGATAGAGTGGGAGAGGTGGCATATAGACTTGCATTATCGCCTAGCTTACCAGCCGTGCATCTAATTTTCCATGTGTCCATGCTCCAAAGGTATCACGGCGATCCATCCCACGTGTTAGTTTTTACCATTGTCCGGTTGGACAATGACTTGTACTATGAGGAGGAGTCGATTGATATCCTAGACCGGTAGGTTCGTCAGTTAAGGTCCAAGAGATTTCCTTCTGTTCGTGTCCAATGAAGAGGTCAACCTCCTGAGGCATCAACCTGGGAGTCCAAGTTTAATATGTGGAGTCGTTATTCTCACCTTTTTCTGGACTCAGGTACTTCTTTCTTTTGTTCGTTCGAGGACGACCGGTTGTTTTAGTGGTAGAGGATGTGATGATCCAATAGGGTCAACACTTACTTATTTTCCATTATCTACTTTTGAGGCCTTGAAACCTCTCGGGTTGCCTCGATTTACGTGTACAGTCCCAGGAAAATGCTAAATTTTGATATTAAATTGAACAAATTTCACTTCGGTCAACATTTTAGTTAAACGGACCCGGACCTGTGATTTGACGGTCCCGGAGGGTCCGTAGGAAAAAATAGGACTTGTATATGCCTGAAATTGAATTTCGAAGTCCCAAGTCCGAGAAATGAAATTTTATGTAAAATTGTTTTCAGGAAATACTTAAAGGAAATGGAAACGAAATTTTGTTAGAAGACTGGGGTATAGGGTGCGTATTTTCGTTCTGATGCCCGGTACAAGTCTTATATATGATTGAAGAACTTTCTGTAAAGTTTGGTTGAAAACGGGCGTCGTTTGACGTGTTTCAAACCCGAAATGGGAATTTTATGTCATATGAAAATTTTTTGGAAGAAATCATGAGTCTTGAGGCTCGATCCGATGTATATGATGTTATTTTGGAGATTTTATCACACGGACAAGTCCGAAGGGTGTTTTTGAGGTTGTGTGCATATTTGGATTGGAGCCCCTAGGGTTCGGGTGAGTTTTGAGTAGGTTCCGGGAGGTCTTAGACCTAAAACACCAGATATTGCAGGTTAGGTGCAAACTGCAGGTTCCAACGCGGCCGCAGTCATGATCGCTCGGTCTGCCGCCACAGTCGTCCTCATGCGGTTTGTGCTACTAGCTTCAAAGAATCGGTAGCCCTCAGTTCCTCTAGCGCGGCTACGGCCGCGTTTGCGCGGTCATCCCCGCGCTGGAGGCTCAGGGAGTATAAATACAAGGGATTTTTTGCAGTTATTCCTCACTTTCCAAAAACCCAAAACCTAAGAGGTTATTTTCTAAGCAATACTTCTTCTTCAAAGCGATTGGTAAGTGGTTTCTAACTTATTTTCTTCACTCCTTAAAACCTTTTAACATAATTTCAACACCAAATCGAAGATTTTAATGGGAAAATTTGGGTATATTGAGTAGGACCTAGGGATTTGCAAAAATTGGGGGTTGGACCTCAATTCGAGGTCCGATTTCAAAACTAATCACATAATTGGATTCGTGGAGGAATGGGTAATCAGATTTTAGTTCGAACCTCTGGTTTTGACCACGTTGGCCCGAGAGGCATTTTGGTCATTTTACCTCAAATTTCATCTAAGCCGTAAATTTAATAGTAAAATTAGTTGCTTGAGATTTTAATTACGAGATGTATTTAAAATGAATAGATTTGGGTCATTTGGAGTTGGATGCTCGTGGCAAAAGAGTGATTTCAAGTTGATTTTGGAGTCGATTGAAGTAACTGGCTTGTCTAACATTGTGGGGGGGGGGGCCTTCCATTAGGATATGATGATTATTAATTGAATGCCTCGTACGTGAGTTGACGAGTGCATACTTGAGAAAATTGTTGGAAAATCCATTTTTACTCGAAGCATTTAAATTGAATTTTCTTGCTTACCTGTTCATATTAAACTGTGAATTTATTCTATGCTAGTTTAGAGAAGCGGGTTCATTTGACTTGCCTGCCTAAGTGTTTAAACTGTCTTATTTGTACTCTGCGTAGTATTTTGGTTAGTATTTTACTATTTCTTGTCCTGAGCTAGTATCTTTCCAAATGGTTGGGTTGCTATTGTGTGTTTTTAAATTGGGACTACGGGTTGGCCTCCCGGGAGATCCCTCTGCACATTATAATGAGGATACCAAGAGATCCTTGGGATACCAAGAGATCCCTAGTGAATATAATGAGGATACCAAGAGATTCTCGGGACCAAGAGATCCCTAGTGAATATAATAAGGATACCAAGAGATCTCTAATGAATGTAATGAGGATACCAAGAGATCCCCGGGATACCAAGAGATCCCTAGTGAATATAATGAGGATACCAAGAGATCCTCGGGATACCAAGAGATCCTCGTGATACCAAGAGATCCCTAGTGAATATAATAAGGATACCAAGAGATCCCGGAGATACCAAGAGATCCCGGAGATACCAAGAGATCCCTATTGAATATAATAAGGATACCAAGAGATCCTCAGGATACCAAGAGATCCCTAGTGAACAAAATGAGGATACCAAGAGATCCCTGGTGTATAATGAGGATACCAAGAGATCCTCGGTTATTATTTCCTGTTTGAGTAGTGTTCCTTGTATTGCTTTTGTTCCGTTTTCCTATTGTTGGTCCCCTTAATTATCCATATTAGATTCTCGTTGTTGACTTTATTTTATACTATTTTCTTCATCTCATCATATATTATATTTATCTCAGTAGGGCCTTGACCTCCCTTGTCATTACCCAACCGAGGTTAGGCTTGGCACTTAATGAAATAGAGTGCACCTCCACATCCTTCTCAATCACACCATCCTTAGTAGATTTCTCAGGCCATGATCACAGCTCCAGTTGCCACGCCACCAGCTCAGCCAGCTCGAGGTGGAGGCCAGGGAGGTAGAGGTCGCCCTCGAGGGGGAGACCAGGCCAGATATTATGCCTTTCCTGCTCGGTTCGAGGTTGTTGCCACCGATTTTGTTATCACAGGTATGATACTGGTTTATCACAGAGAGGCATCGGTTATATTCGATCTGGGCTCTACTTATTCTTATGTGCCTTCCTACTTTGATCTGAATTTGGGTGTACCTCGGGATTATTTGAGTGCCCACGTCTATGTTTCTACTCCTGTAGGAGATTCTCTTGTTGTGGACCGCGTCTATCGGTCATGTTTAGTTACTATTCACGGTTTTGAGACCAGAGCGGATTTGTTGTTACTTGGTATGGTTGACTTTGACATATTTTGGGCATGGATTGGTTATCGCCCCATTATGATATTCTTCATTGTCACGCCAAGACTGTAACACTGGCTATGCTAGGTATTCAGCATATTGAGTAGAGTGGCACTTTAAATCACACTCCTAGTAGGGTTATCTCTTTCCTTAAATCAAAGTGTATGGTTGAGAAGGGGTGTGCAGCGTATTTAGCCTATGTGAGAGGTCTCAGTGTGGATACCCCTTTTGTCGACTCAGTTCCAGTAGTACGGGATTATCCTGATATGTTTCCAGTAAGATCTTCCGGGCATGCTACCCGATAGAGATATTTATTTTGGCATTGATTTGTTGCCAGGCACTCAGCCTATTTCCGTTCCTCCGTATCGAATGGCTCATCCTGAGTTGAAGGAGTTGAAGGATCAGTTGCGGGAATTGCTTGATAAGGGTTTTATTCGACCCAGTGTTTCCCCGCGGGGTGCTCCTGTGTTGTTTGTGTAGAATAAGGGTGGTTCTATGCGTATGTGCATTGATTACCGCTAGTTGAACAAGGTTACAGTGAAGAATCATTATCCTTTGCCTCATATTGATGATCTGTTTGACCATCTTCAAGGTGCACGGGTGTTTTCTAAGATTGACTTGCGCTCAGGGTACCATCGGTTAAAGATTCGAGAGCCAAATATCCTGATGACTGCCTTCCGGACTCGGTATGGTCATTACGAGTTCCTTGTTATGTCATTTGGGTTGACTAATGCTCCAGTGGCTTTTATACATTTGATGCACAGTGTATTCAGGCCATATCTCGACTCATTTGTTATTATTTTTATTAATGATATTCTTTTGTATTCCCGGAGTCGGGAAGATCAAGAGCAGCACCTGAGGATCCTGCTTGAGGTCCTGAGAGAGAAGCAGTTATATGCGAAGTTCTCCAAATGTGAGTTTTGGTTGGATTTAGTGGCATTCTTAGGCCATGTGGTTTCGAGTGAGGGCATTCAGGTAGATCCAAGAAAGATAGAGACCGTGCAGAGTTGTCCCATGCCGTCCTCAGCCACAGAGATTCGTAGTTTCCTTAGCTTGGCAGGTTATTACCGCCGTTTTGTTGAGGGGTTTTCATATATTGCATCTCTTATGACTAGGTTGACCCAAAAAAGTGCTTCATTTCAGTGGACAGAGGAGTGTGACGCAAGCTTTCAAAAGCTCAAGATTGCTTTGACTACAGCCCCTATTCTAATATTGTCTGCCGGTTTGAGGTCTTATACTGTCTACTGTGATGCCTCGAGAGTTGGCCTTGGAGGCAGTGTTGATGCAGGACGGTAGGGTGATTGCCTACGCATCCATACAGTTGAAGATACATGAGAAGAACTACCTTGTCCACGGCCTTGAGTTTGCTTCTATTGTTCATGCTTTGAAGATCTGTGTCATTACTTGTACAATGTGCCTTGTGAGATTTATATTGATCATAGGAGTTTGCAGCATTTGTTCAAGTAGAAGGACCTAAATTTGCTCCAGAGGAGGTGGTTAAAGTTGCTAAAGGACTGCGATATCACTATTCTGTATCACCCGGGAAAGGCCAATGTAGTAGTAGATGCCTTGAGTCGTCGAGCAGAGAGTTTGGGGAGTTTAGCATATTTACCAGCTTCATGGAGGCCTACGGCGATGGATGTTCAGGCCTTAGCCATTTAGTCATGAGATTGGATCTTTCGGAGCCCAGCCGAGTTATAGCTTGTGTTGTTTCCCGGTCTTCCTTATTCGGTCGTATTAGGGAGCGGCAGTATGATGATCCCCATTTTCTTGCCCTTATGGAAATGGTTCAGTGTAGTGATGCCAGAGATGTGACCATTGGAGATGACGGGGTGTTTAGGATGCAGGTCCGAGATTATGTGCCCAGTGTTGATGGGCTACGAGAGTTGATTCTAGCGGAGGCCCATAGTTTGCGATATTCCATCCATCTTGTGTCTACAAAGATGTATCAGGACATGAGGCAGCACTAGTGGTAAAGGCGGATGAAGAAGGATATAGTTGGATATGAAACTAGATGCCTCAAGTCTCAGCAAGTGAAGTATGAGCACTAGAGACCAGGTGGATTGCTTCAACAGATAGAGATTCTGGATAGGAAGTGGGAGCGCATCACCTTGGATTTTGTATCGGGACTCCCACAGACCTTGAAGAAGTTTGACACCATTTGGGTCATTGTGGACCGGCTAACCAAGTCCGTTCATTTTATCCCTGTGTGTACCAATTATTCATCGGAGCGGCTGGCGGAGATTTATATATGGGAGATCATCCGTCTTCATGGCATTCTAGTTTCTATTATTTCAGACAGAGGTACTCAGTTCACATCGTGGTTCTGGAAGGTCGTTCAACAAGAGTTGGGTACTCGGGTGGAAGAGTATAGCATTTCTCCCCCAGACGGACGGAAAGTCCGAGCGTACCAGATCCTTGAGGACATGCTCCGTGCATGTGTGATTAATTTTGGAGGGTCTTGGGATCAGTTCTTGCCATTAGCAGAGTTTTCCTACAACAACAGCTACCAGTGGAGCATCCAGATGGCTCCTTACGAGGCTTTATATGGTAGATGGTGTCGATTACTAGTTGGATGGTTTGAGCCGCAGGAGGCTCGGTTGCTAGGTACATATTTGGTTTAGGAGGCCTTAGACAAGGTCAAGATCTTTCAGGACAGGCTTCAGCTAACTCTAAGCAGAAGAGTTATGTAGATCGCAAGGTCCGAGATATAGCATTTATGGTTGGGGAGCGGGTGTTGCTCTGAGTATCGCCGATGAAGGGCATGATGAGATTTGGGAACAAAGGCAAGCTTAGCCCCAGGAACGTTGGTCCGTTTGAGATTCTTGATAGAGTGGGAGAGGTGACTTATAGACTTGCATTACCGCCTAGCTTATAAGCTGTGTATCCAGTTTTCCATATGTCCATGCTCCAGAGGTATCACGACGATACATCCCACGTGTTAGATTTTAACACTATCTGGTTGGACAAGGACTTGTCCTATGAGGAGGAGCCGGTAGCTATCCTAGACCGGCAGGTTCATCAGTTAAGGTCCAAGAAATTTCCTTCTGTTCGTGTCCAATGGAGAGGTCAGCCTCCTGAGGCATCAACCTGGAAATCCGAGTCTGATATGCGGAGTCGTTACCATACCTTTTTCCGGACTCAGGTACTTCTTTCTTTTATCCATTCGTGGACAAACGGTTGTTATAGTGGTGGAGGATGTGATGGTCCAATGGGGTGATCACTTATTTATATTCCGTTTTGTACTTCCGAGGCCTTAAAACATCCTCTGAAGTTGCCTCGATTTGCGTGTGTAGTCCTGTCGCGTAGCCGGAAAGCTTAGATATGGATTTTGTTAGAAAAAATGCTAAATTTTGATATTAAGTTGAAAATTTTGACTTCGGTCAACATTTTGGTTAAACGGACCCAGACACATGATTTGACGGTCTCGGAGAGTCTGTTGGAAAATATGGGACTTGAGCGTATGCCTGGAATCGAATTTCGAGGTCTCAAGTCCGAGAAATGAAGTTTTATGTGAAAATGTTTCTGGAAATACTTAGAGGAAATGGAAACGAAATTTGTTTAGAAGACTGGGGTATCAGGCCCGTATTTTGGTTCCGGTGCCCGATACAAGTCTTATATGTGATTGAAGCACTTTTTGTAAAGCTTAGTTGAAAACAGGCGTCGTTTGACGTGTTTTGGACCCGAAAGGGAATTTCATGTCATATGAAAAAAAAATTGGAAAAATCATGAGTTTTGAGGATCGATCCGATGTATATGACGTTATTTTGGCGATTATATTACACGGACAAGTCCGTAAGGTGTTTTTGAGGTTATGTGCATATTTGGTTTGGAGCCCCGAAGGCTCAGGTAATTTCGAGTAGGTTCCGGGAGGTCTTAGACTTAAAACACCAAATATTGATGGTTAGGTGCAAGCTGCAGGTTCCAGCGCGGTCGTGGTAGTGATCGCACAGTCCGCGGCGTAAGCCACGCGGCCGCGAACGTCCTCGCGCGGTTCGCTCTGCCAGCTTCAGAGAACCCGCAGCCCTCAGTTCCTCTAGCGTGGCCACGGCCGCTTTTGCACGGTCATCCCCGCGCTGGAGACTCAGGGAGTATAAATACACAGGATTTTTCAGTTATTCCTCACTTTTCAAAAACCCAAAACCTAATAGGCGATTTTCTAAGCAATACTTCTTCTTCAAAACAATTAGAAAGTGGTTTCTAACTCATTTTCTTCACTTCTTAACACGATTTAACATAATTTCAACATCAAATCGAAGATTTTATTGAGAAAATTTGGGTATATTGAGAAGGACCTAGGGTTTTGCAAAAATTGGGGGTTGGACCTCAATTCGAGGTCCGATTTCAAACAAATCACATAATTGGATTCGTGGGCGAATGGGTAACCGGATTTTATTTCGAACCTCGGGTTTTGACCACGTTGGCCCGAGAGGCATTTTGGTCATTTTACCTAAAATTTCACCTTAGCCATAAATTTAATAGTAAAATTAGTTGCTTGAGATGTTATTTACGAGATATATTTGAAATTAATAGATTTGGGCCATTTGGAGTCGGATACGCGTGGCAAAAGAGTGATTTCAAGTTGATTTTGGAGCCGATTGAGGTAAGTGGCTTGTCTAACCTTGTGTGGGAGACCTTCCCCTTAGGATATGATGTTTATTAATTGAATGCCTCGTACGTGAGGTGACGAGCGCGTACTTGAGCAAATTTTTGGAAACTCCATTTTTACTCGAAGCATTTAAATTGAATTTTCTTGCTTACCTGTTCATTTTAAACTATGAATTTATTTTATGCTAGTTTAGAGAAGCAGGTTCATTTGACTTGCGTGCCTAAGTGTTTAAACTATCTTATTTGTACTCCGCGTAGTATGTTTGGTTAGCATTTTCCTATTTCTTGTCCTGAGCTAGTATCTTTCCAAATGGTTGGGTTGCTATTGTGTGTTTTTAAATTGGGACTACGGGTTGGCCTCTCGGGAGATCCCCCTGCACTTTATAATGACGATTCCATTTTCCTTTAGCCTGTGTTTCCCGTGAGTTTCCGGGTTTTGGGATTGAGTTGTATACTTCCTCATTTATGTTTTTGGGGGGTTGTATATGCCTAGTGGAACTTACATACAGTTTCTCCCCTAGTTTTTGTTTAAATTAATCAAATGTTTCCGCCAGTTATATTAATTTCCGCGTTGTTAGGCTTACCTAGCTGTAGGGATTAGGTGCCATCACGACATGTCCATGGAGAGTGAACTGGGGTTGTGACACCAGAGGACTTTGGACAAGGCTACCTTAAAGAGTCATTATGCGATAACATAACTAACTCGGCTAGGTTTGACCATGATGCATGCACAGTTTAAACAGAGTAAGGCTTCTATGAGGTTTTAGACTAGTACCCTTGGGCGGACAACTCAAGGGGGAAAGCCACATAACTGTCGACTACACCGTCGAGCGACTGGTTTTACCGTAAATATGGATTTTCGAATTTAAGGGATGATAATATCAAAAGACTGCAACCACTCAATACAAGCGTTGCTATAGGATTTTGTTTGGCATGAGTAGAATATGATGTTGAGCATAATATGCAACAATTAAAGGCATGTTGCCACGTATCTGCAAGATAAGAAAGCAGTAAATACATCAGTTTCATAAATTAAAGCAGCAATAAAGGGAAGAAACAAAAGACAAGTCAGTTCTTGCAATTGAAAAGGGAATTGAATGCTTAAAGGAAGTAAACAAGTAATTGCATATGATGGAGCACGAATTCACAATGGTAGTCTGAAATGGTAAAATCCTAGATATTCCAGCGGAATCGCCATGCTGTCACGCCCCCTTTTTCCTCCGTAGAAATCAGGTTTGTGACATTTGGATGGACAACTCGTTCCTTTTGGGAACTGGGTTTTGCATTTAAAGAATCGCCACCTAATGATTAGGGTGCACTAGAACACCAATAGAGATTTAACTCTAAGTTTGTTTGAATAACTAGAGATTTGGTAAGGGCTTGAAATTATTCTAAGGGGAAGGTGTTAGGCACCCCTCAGCATTCGCTAGTGTGGTTCCCGGCTAAACAATTATTGTGAATTTGGGTACAATTAACATATAAACACATATGGCTAAAATAAAAGGGGATTTCAACACGTAATGGCTTGAAAGTAAACAAGGTTTGAAAGAGCAATTAGAAAAGCTGAAAAGAGTTACAAAGAGTAAAGAATAAAAGAAAGTGGGTCCTAGGTATATTAAAAATATGGATCACCCCCACAATATCCGGTAATCACTCCTCAATGAGGGGCTACACGTCACATTATCGCGTAATCATCATATCCATATCTATCCTTCCCACGCCGTTAAGGTATTTAAAGCACGGATTGGTCTCGATCGCTTATTGCATGCTATTACCCGTCCCACTCCTATCAGTCCCGGAGGCACTTAGGACTACTAATCCTGAAGGGAGGATATTAGGCTTATTTGGGGGTTTCAAACGTAAAATCCTAAGGCAACATACAAGACACAGATAGCATACTATTAGGAAAAAGCATATAAACAAGTAGATGCTCAAGTATACCTCCTTGAACAGAAAAGTATATACTTAGAATTACTTTCACATACTTTGTTAGGTCTAATCAAAATTAAAGATGGGAGAATTTAAATGTTGAAGCAGATTGGTTTATTACTAAATTCAAATAAGAAGCCCAAATCAAGACCTGCATGCTGGTTGGAATGATTAGTAGAAACAGATTCATTCTCCGTTATTACTCTAAGACTTGCCTAAGTGTTCAAACGGGATCCTATATACATGATATCTACTAAATTTAGAAGGATGAGATAGAGATGCAGAATTAAACCAATTGATTACAGGTTCTGCAGATGATACTATATATTATTGCTGATTTTACATCTGACATTACGTGAAGCAAATTAGATTCATTCAGAAACTCCTATAGGCATGTTTTCTATACGTTGCTAATTTTAGAAACTTATAAACGTGGTGTCGAAATGTAGAAAACCTTATAGACATGATATCGAAATACAGGCTTGTTTAAACCTATAGACATGGTATCTAATGTAGAAATTGTTTTAAACATATAGACATAGTGTCTAATGCAGTATGAATTAAACATTCCTATAAGCATGGTTTCTAGGTGAATTTAGGAATATGTAGAATTAGTAGTCCTACAAGCATGGTTCCTATATGTATTTGAATATGCAGAATTAGAATAATCCTATAGGCGTGGTTTCTATATGTAGTTGAATATGCGGAATTAAAACAGTCCTATAGGTATGAGTTCTATATGTAGTTGAATATGCAACAGTCCTATTAGCATGATTTCTATATGTAGTTGAATATGCAGAATTAGAACAATCTTATAGGTAAGATTTCTCTACGTAGTCGAATATGAAAAATTAGAACAGTCTTATAGGCATGATTTCTACCATTTGCATGCATAGTTAACCCAACCCTGTTTTGCTAGCCAACCCCAAGTATTCATTACAAATTATTACAGACCAGAAAAACAAATACAACAGAAAATAAAAAGAAAAATAATTACAACCACAGAAGGCCTGATTCTTGACTTCCTGTCTGAATTATGAGATAGACTAACTCAAAGACCATCGATCCAAAGCCTTCTCCAATTTGAGTGTATCAGAATTCCCTAAGAGCCTCACTAAGACTCCGAGCAGTGCTCACACCCAAATTGCATCACCAGAATAGGGACAAGTGAGATGAAAGGGCTAGCCCTCAAGTGTCCAAGTTCATAGGGAGCTCGGTGGATCCCAAGGCAAGGCTCACAAGAGGGGGACAGAACTTAAGTCTAAGAGATAGTGCAAGTGAGGAAATAGAGTTTTGAGGGAATAAAGGAGAGGAAAACAGCCACAAACAAGTTGATAATCTCATACAAAAGGCGTTCAGGGGGGTTGGGAAGTTTCAATGAGCCTATACATAGGCAAGGATCATTTTGGGCATGCACAGCTATAGAATATGTTGACATGCCCAGAAGCCTCCCAGAACATACAATGCTAAAGAAACATAGAGGTTAGGATCCCAAGGGATCAAGCTTGAGTTTTAGGAAGTAATATTCAATATTGTCATGCCTCAAGCAAACCATAAGCATTAAACACATTGGGGTAGGGGTTTAGGATGCATAGTAAATACAGAACAGGCAGAAGGAAATTACAGCATGCTAAAATAAATACTGAACTAAACACAAGCAGTAGGCAGTCAAAAGTGGAAATGCATTAAGTAAACACATTGTTGTAATGCTGTAATCTTAATCAGAACATACCATTTTAGATAAGCAAAATACAATAAAAGTAGGTAGCAGGAATTTAAAGACAGGACACAGTAGAAGTATCAAGAAAGAATATTTTTTAGTGTGAATGTTGTCACGCCATTTTTTAACAAACTTTACTTAACCCTCTTAATAAATAAAATATTTAGTAAAGCTCGAAAGGGTTTTCCAATTAGAACGTGACAAAATTTGTATTCAAAAGGAAAATAACTCAAAATCGCCACCTGACATTTGATTTTGGTGTGTCAGGTCATTGTTTTCCTAAAAATAATTTTTTTCTTTTTGAACACTTAAGACTCCAAAACTAAGTATGCACCAGAGATTCGGGTAAAGGGGTTCATTTGACTAGGGGAGAATGTGTTAGGCACTTCCAAGTCCCGTGAAAGTCGTAGTTGTGTACTCCATCTAATCGGCTTTTAGAATATCTCGGGAGAGTGCCTGTTGAACAACACCATACACAACACTACAGAGGTACATTATGTACTTCATTTGTTATTTCATATATTTTTGCCTAAACATATCACGCATTTGCCTTTCTTGCTTTGTAGGACAATATCTTGCTTCCAAGGGACTTTAGAGGCTGATTCGTGAAAAGGAAGAAATTACCTCTACACAAGATCAGCTTTTGGCCGAGCGGGAGCAAAGTATCAATGCCTCTCAGAAATGGAAGCCAAAGCCACTGAGGTTGTTGTATTAGAGGCTCGTTTGTAGAAAAGAGAGCAATAAAGTAGATTTCCCCACTGAGGGTTCACTGTGAAGAGGCTAAGGACAAATGGGTTGAAGTTCATAATGCCATTCTTGCTGCATCTGATCATAAGTCTGCCTCCACTGAAAGATTGATTAATTTAGAGGCAGTCTTGAATTCCAAGGCTGAAGAGCTTGCTGCTGTGGGGATGAAATATGCCCGATTGGAGGAGAAGTATAAGAATACCAATGAGCACAATAGAATTTTCAGCTCTACTTCCCGCGATCTTTATGTTAGCCTCAAGTCCATTAGATTCACACCGGAAACCTTTTTGTCGAGGTAACCCAACTCAAAGAAGAACTTAAGATCCAAGCGGCTTCCCTCGTTGTTGAGAAAACTTACGCTATGTACAACATGAGGAGAAAAACCTTGGACGAGGCTAAAGCTAGTATCATTGACTTTGATGCTGAAATTGCTAAGGCATGTGAGCTTGAGTTGGCTGCTAAATAGGGTCTCCTGGCAGAGCCTGATGCTTCTAGTTCTTCTGGTTCCAGTTCTGTATTTTTGGGAACTAAAGAGGAACCGGAAAGTGATAATGTTGAGGGCCAGAATGTTGAGCCATCGGCGGATCTACCTACTCCCCCTGGGGGCGTGGGCACTTATCTTCCTCCGATTTCTGGAGAGACTATAGTTTAAATTTTCCTTTCTTTTCCCATCAATTGTACTTGTGCAATTTTGGCATGTTTATTATAAAAACATCATTTGCTCAGGTATTGCAGGAGTCTTTCTATGTTCTTTCGTTTGAACATTTATGCAAGTTTTAACCTTTGCATTATTTTTTGCTTAAGTGTTTTGCGCAAGTTTTGCAGTTTGCGTCTGATTGTGCAAGGACTTGGGTGTATTTTCCCCTAAAAGCATCTGTATTTTGGTTAGAAACTCATCCGAAGTCAACCCTTTAATGTGATGGTTTTTGTAAGCATTTGAGCAAGTTTGATTTTTGTGCCTTTTTGTGCAAGGCTTCAGATGTATTTTTCCTTGAAGGCATTTTGATTTCGGGCATAAGTTCTTCTGAAATTAACCCTTTAACGTGAGGGTTTTCATAAGAGTGGGCCCTGTTATATTTACAGTGCTCTTGAAGAGGACGTATCTAATTCATATGACATTAGCATTTGAAGTACTTGTTTAACTTTCAAATGACAAAGTTAATTCGTTGCTCAAATAAGAAACAAGAAATAAATAAAGGACTTCGTTTTATTCGTTCCAATTTCAAAAAAGTACATAAACATTTGTTATGCTAAAAAAGAAATCTTCATTACTTGTGGCTAACCTGTACAACTTGTTTTTACAGGGCTAGCGCACAGTCTCCGGTCCCAATGTTACAAGTATGTTTCCAATTTTTATTTATCGGTCGACGTGGTAGTCATTGTTGTAGCATCCTCATATCATTCCCCTCCCTCCACCTAGTGTTCGAATGCGAATAATGTGAATCGGAGCATTGGAATTTTTTACCTTCGAGGACCCCACTAATGAATTTCTAGACAATCTTATGCTCAGTAACAAACTTCGCTTCCCCTTAGGAATTTAAGCTATCGAACAAAGACTATCTAATAATCTTATAGGTTTTTTTCACTTATGTACGGTCGGGTAACCTTTGTCTGATAGAAAACTTAATTTCCCAGTAGGATTTATTCAATAGAACGAAATATTGGCTAATTTTCCACGTGTTTCTTCGCTTGTATGCTAAAGATTATCTAACCATCCACGTGGTTCTTGCTTGTGTGCCTTGTTATTAAAGGTCTTTGGTGCCGTTGAAACCTTATTTGTAGCATGATTTCCCTTGATGCCTTATAAAAAACCTTTCCAGAAAAACCCAATTAGGACAAAACTATACGAAGGGGAAAAGAGTGCAGCACATACTTTCAGTACATGTGATGTTCATCAGCAATAATATCTTTTGAGGTGTGCCACTTTCCAATTGCTGGGCAATTTTGCTCCTTCTTCATTCTCCAATTCATACGAACCTTTCCCAGTGACAGTTGAAATATGGTAGGGGCCTTCCTATATTGGACCTAGCTTTCTTGTGTTGAGCTCTCGAGTGATTTGAGTTACTTTCCTTAGGACTGCGTTTCCTAATTAAATTACGGAGGTTGGCTCTTCATTATAATATTTTTCCATTCTCTACTTTTGGGCTACCATTCTTATATGCACCAAGTCCCTACGATCATCAAGTAGCTCCAGTTGAGTAACATTGCTTCGTTATTTGACTCTTCATTTGCATAGAAATATCTCAATGTGGGTTCCCCTACTTCCACCGAAATTAAGGCTTATGCTCCGTACACAATGGAAAAAGGAGTTTCTCCTATGCTTGATTTGGCTGTTGTTCGGTATGCCCATAGAACTTGGGGTAGGTCTCCAGGACATTTACCTTTAGTCGCTTCCAACCTTTTCTTGAGATTTTGTATAATCACTTTGTTCATTGACTCTGCTTGACTATTTGCGCTCGGATGGTAGGGCGAAGATGTTATCCTCTTTATTTTCAAATCTTCGAGGAACTTTTTGATTTTTGCGTCGATAAATTGCAGCGCATTATCACATGCTATCTCTTTTGGTATTCTGAACCTGCAAACTATATTTTCCCACAAGTAATCCACTACCTCGCGTTTGATCTTTTGATAAGGACCTGCTTCCACCCAGTTAGAAAAATAATCAATCAAAATCAAAAGAACTTTTACCTTACCAAGAGCCGGCGGCAGTGGTCCAACGGTCCATCCCCCATTTCAAGAACGGCCACAGAGATAGAACTGAATGCAGTGGTTCTGCCGGTTGATGTACGAGCGATGCATAGCATTGGCACTTATCGCATTTTTTTATGAAGCCTTTGGCGTCTTTTTCCATGTGGGGCAAATAATACATTGCCCTTACCAGTTTTAGCACTAACAAATCTGCGCCTGAATGGTTTCCTCATATCCCTTCATGTACTTCTCACATAATATAATTAGCTTTGGATGCCCCCAAGCATCGGGTTAAGTAGCTTAGGAAATATTTTTCTTTACTGTTGGCCTCCTTTAAAGCTATATTGTGCTGCTTTGATTTGCACCACCGTGGATACCTTGGATTCTTTGGGTAGCTTCCTGTGCTCGAGATAACCGATGATTTTATTCCTCCAGTCCCAGACCAAATTAGTCATATTTACCTCATAGTATCTATTTGCATCCAGTACCAAGTACATCAGTTGTACTACCATCCCCGATCCCTTCATTTTTGTTGATGAATCGAGGTTAGCCAGTGCATCTACTTCTGCATTTTCTTCCCTCGAAATATGAGTAGTCGGCCATTCCCAAAATCGAGCTAGCAGAGCCTGGACCTTTACCACATATTGTTGCATGTGCTCCTCGTTGGTTTTGAAGATCCCGTAGACATGATTTACCACTAACTGTGTGTCGTACTTGATTTCTATGAACTCAGAATCTAGTCCCCAGGCTAGTTCAAGTCCTGCAATCAAAGCCTCATACTCTGCTTCATTATTAGTTAAAGTGACTATTCTAATGATGGTGTGCCTCAGGGTTTCCCCCAATGGAGTGATTAATACTCTGCCAATCCCAGGCTCTTTTACATTGGAGGATCCGTCTGTAAATAAGGTCCAAACACCTTATGTCTATTCTGACACCACTACTGCCTCTTTCGTTGCTAGAGGTAGCAATCTCAGGATGAAATTGGCCACAAAGTCAGCCAAGACTTGTGACTTAATCGCATTCCTTAGTTTATATTCTATGCCAAACTCACTCATTTAGACACCCTATTTGGCCAACCTACCCCAAGAGTTTGATTATGTGAAGGATGTTCCGCAGAGGAAAAGTGGTCAACACAACTATCGAGTGACATTGAAAGTTGGGCCTCAGCTTCCGAGCAGTGACTATGAGAGCTAAGGCCAGCTTTTCCAAATGCAGGTTGCAAGTTTCTGCTCCCGTTAAACTTTCATTAACATAATAAATAGGAGATTGCATACATTCGTCCTCATGGACTAAAACTGCACTTACCGCTACTTTCGAGACTGCAAGATAGACTAACGGTGTTTTACCTTCCTTTGGTTTCAAGAGTACTAGAGGGCTTGACAATTACCCCTTCAAACCTCTCAAAGCCTGTTGGCACTCTAGGGTCTAATCGAAATTGTTTTTCTTTTTAAATAGTGCGAAGAAATGGTGACATTTTTTTGACGCCCGAAAAATGAAACTGCTCAAAGCTTCTAATCTCCTTGTGAGCCTTTGGACTTCTTTCATACTTGACAGATGGTCCGAGATGTCTTCTATGTCCTTGATCTTATTGGGGTTTACCTCAATCCTTCTTTGTGATATAAAAAATCCTAGGAACTTGCTAGAGCTGACCTCGAACTCGCATTTCTAGGGGTTAAGCTTCATGTTATGCTCCCTTAGGATGTCAAAAGTTTCTTGTAGATGCTTAAGGTGATCACCTACATTAAAAGGCTAAACGAGCATATCATCTGTATAGACTTCCATAGTTTTCCCTATTTTCTTTTCAAACATCTACTTTACAAGCCGCTAATAAGTGGTTCCGGCGTTCTTCAACCTGAAGGGCATCATATTATAGCAATATGTGCTGAAATTTGATATGAACAAAGTCTTTTCGTGATCTTCCAGGTTTATCTTAATTTGGTATACCCGGTATAAGCAATGGGGAAACTCATTAACTCGTGCATGGTTGTTGCATCGATCATTTGATCGATGTTTGGAAGTGGGAGCGAGTCTTTTGGGTATGCCTTATTCAAGTCCTTATAATCTACACATATGCGAAATTCATTGTTCTTGGTAGGAACTACGACTACATTAGCAAGCCAGTCTGGATACTTTACCTCTCGGATCGAATCGATATCAAGTAAGTGTGTTACCTCTTCTTTGATGAATTTATTCCTGGCCACTGCAATAGGTCATTTCTTTGTCTTACTAGAGGTATGTCGGGATCCAAACTTAACTAGTGTACGGCTACCTACATCAGGATACCTGTCATATCTGCATGCAAACAATCGATATTAGATTTAAGAAAATCAATAAGGCGAGACCTGAGCTCGGGGTTTATTCCTGTCCCCAAGTGGGATTTCCTTTCTTAGAATTCTAACAACAATTTAAATTGCTTGAGCTCTTCCGCAATGGATTTTGTTGCATCCGTCTCTTCTAGTACCTGGAAATACCTTGGCGCCTGATAGGATTCTGACACTTCTCCCATCATGCTAAACTCATTTGATCTGGGAGTGGGCGTTGATTCCAGTAGTTTCTATGCCGTGTATTCCTCCCTTTGCTATTGGAGACCAAAATTCCATTTATCTCCCTTGATGCCAGTTGGTCGCCCCTTATCCTTTTAAATCCTTCATGCACTAGGAATTTCAGCAACTGATGGTACAGTTGTCATCTCGTGCAACCATGGTCTTCCCCGAATAATATTATATCCCATATCACTATCTACCAATTCAAAAAAGAGTCATTTTCATCACTCATTCTGTTCGTGGGCAAAAAAATCTCTCCTCGGGTTGTCACTCTCGCGAGGTTGAATTCGACGGGGAGTTTTGTGGCCAGAACAATGCTCCTAGTGAGTTTAGCTTTCTCCAATGATCTCCATTGTATAATATTGGCCGAACTTCCTGAATCCACTAGAACACGTTTAATTTTAAAGTCTAGTATATTTAAAGAAATTACCAATGTGTCGTTGTGCGGTAGGAGCAATCCGTCTGCATCCTCTGCCGTGAAAGTGATGTTGTCTTCGGCAACTTCCCAAAGTCTCCTGCTATGGGCAATTGATACTTTCATCTTTTTTGTTGCTGAGAAGGTGACCATGTTGATCTTGTCCCCCCCCCCCCCCCCCGAAGATCATGTTATCATCTAGCGCGGGAAATCTTCCCTGCTTTCGAGGGTTCCGCATTGTCCTGGTTGCAACCATAGTTGTTCTTAGCCCGGTCACTCAAGTATTATATGAGATGACCCTTCTTTAATAGTGTCACCACTTCTTCTCAGGGATGTCAACAGTCCCTAGTCTGGTGTCCATTCGCCCCGTAATACTCACACCACAAGTTGGAATCCCTCCGGCTAGGTTTGGATCTCATTGGCTTCGGAAACTATGCTTCTTTTTTGTTTCTCAGAGCTGATACCAACTCTACTATGATGATATTAAAATTGTATTCCAATAGCTTAGGGTAGGAAGGATCCCGCATATGTGACGCTTCCTTGTCCTGCAATGATCTATTGTTCCGACCGCGATCAGACCTTTTATCAGTAGCGAATCTATCTGCTGATCGGAAACCACTACTGCGGCCTTTGGTCCGTCCATAGGGCAAAACCTGGCCCCTCGAAGACCGTATGTCCATGTTGAAGTTGTCTATTAACTTTTCTTTATTCTTTTCCCATCCCTTTGTTGACGACGGGAAACCAACCTGCTCATCTTCGGCCATTATCTTCGACTCGCACTGATTGGGGACATCCACCCATGTCATTGCTTGGAACTCTAGCAAACTTTCCTTCAGTTTTCAGGAAGAAAATGAACTTCTTGGATTCAGTCCCTTGATGAATGCTTCAGTCGTTCATTCATCCAAAACATCCAGGAGAAACATCTTCTCCTTTTGGAACCAGGCAACGAACTCTCGCAGCAACTCAAATTCTCCTTGTACAATTTTGAATATGTCCACATTTCGGGCCTGCACCTTTCTAGAACCCCCTAAGCCTTAATAAAAGAATCTATGGGCATCTCAAAGGAATCACTCGAGTAACAATGAATACCACGTCAACGCTCCCCTCGTTAGAGTCTCTCCAAATTTCTTTAGCAAAGCAGATTCAATCTCGTGAGGATCTAAATCATTCCTCTTCAGTGCCATTGTATTAGGTGGTACTTTGGCACGTCGGGCATTTGAAACCACTTTGGGATTAATTCTAGTGTCGCGCTTGGTTTGTATGGCAACTGAGTATACTTTTTTGAGTCTGGTCCTTTCAGCATCAGTGGCGTGCCCGGGATTCGGTCCATGCGGGCGTTCACTTAGTTCATTCTTAAAGGGATCATTTTTGTTATTGGGGCTGGATGCACTCCTCCAGCTCCATCGAAACCAACCTCTCCCCTGGGGGTGTTATTATCAAACCTCTACGTTATTTGATTTGCGGGAGCGCTAGGAAGAACTGGATCTCGCCTATTTGCATTATTGAAAGCCCCCGATAACGCCTACTTCAACTCCATCATAACATTATCCTGTCGTGTAAGGTGACCTAGATGATAGCTTGTTTCTCTTGTAGGGCCCTTTCCGCATCAACAACATGTTCCTCCTCAACATTATTGGGAGTTGCCTCCCGAACATGTCGCGGGTATCGCATGTCGTGGATCGGCGTGGCATCATTCCTCTCAGTGTGGGTGTCACTAATTGAATCATCGAAATGAGATTGATCTCCTCAAACCTCAGGTTTGTGAGTGTAACACTATTATCTTCCATTTTTTATGATTTTTTCTTAGACAAATAATTAAAACACGCTAGTAAAAGAGGCAAGGATCAACTTAATTACAAGGCTATCTAGGCCCCATGCTGGGTGCCAAGTTGTCTACTCGTAAAACGGTACAGTTAAATGTATATGTGGTTTTTAGACAAATGAATTAATTCGATCCTAAAATAATAAAATAATTGAAGAAATATGTAGCACTTAGCCTTGATATGAAGACGAAAAAGCAGAAATAATGATTCCGGTAATGAGGCCTCTAGGCGCAACAGTAATAAGAACAAAAAGTAAGAAGATAAAGTTGTATAGAGCTTTGAATAGATTATAGTATCAGTTTGCCAGAAAAATTGTATCATTTACCATGATAGCAGAGCTTACTATTTATAGCTATGTCTAGGAAACAAGGTACTAGGATCGTGCCCTTTTTTAATGTCAATTATGAGACCTATTGATGAAGGTGTAACGATAGGTATAAATGACAAATTCTTTGTAAAAGGAAGTACACTCAATGTTGTGAAATATTCTTCATTAATGCCACCGGATTGAAGATATTTAGTGTCTCTTTATGAGAGTCATTATCTCCTGTACCAAACGAGATAATTGCCTTCAGTTCCATGTGACATTCTTTAATTAGCCACGCGGAACAACATATTTACCCTATATATTAATTAAGTGCAATTTGGCATTCTAAAGATTCCAAGTTTCTGGTTGTTTCTAGATTAAATTATTAATACTTTGATGGTTTCTGCAAACTATTTGCAATTAGTTAAATTACATTCTATGACACAAACAGAGACAATATATCCTTTCAACAGCAAGTACAATCAATTTCACTATTTTCAATATTAGGAATTTTTAATGTGTTTACTCACACTAATTAAACTCATATCTATTGCAGACAAAAAAAAAGTAATAAGTCCTCCTTTAAATTTGCACCCGATTATTATGCCGGTAAATAAAATTCAAAATTCTCATATGAACATTTCAACTTTAGTATAAGTGAACTAATAAATACCTCCGACCGATGAATCATAGCGCGTGCATTATAATTTTACAAACGTGGCAACCCAATCAACAATAAACGAATTAAAATATGCCACATGTAAGGCGCGAAAACCTACTCAGCACCGATTATTATCCATTCATTTTTACCTAAATACCCAACAATACTCATTTTCAATCATCTCTCAAAGAACTCTACATTTACAGTCTTTCTGCTCAAATGGAGTGAACGATTGTCATATGATTTTCTGCCCGTTAGGTCATTAGCATAGCTTTTCCAGGAGCCCGCCAAACCCTCAAGGCATATTTTCAATGGTCAAAGTGTGACTCAACCATAGAACCTTTAAGAACCACTGAATAACTCGTTTCCATTGTTATCGATAGTTTTGCCAACATATTTGATCTGAAATACTTTGTTGTCTGACGAGGATATTGTCAGAGATAAGTGATAACTTATTCCTATGCTGCTCATTTTTTATGTTTCTATTCCTTTGTAGTGAAATACTAGGAATCTTACTGATTCAATTTTAAGTTCGAAGATTTTTGCTCTGGAACTATGAATGACGGAACATACATAGGAAAAGAAAAAGGAGTTTTCTTTTGTGTCAAGAAAGAAAAAGAATTGAAAGGAAAGGGGAAGTGTCAGCGAAAAAATAAAAAGAAAAGTGAAGAGATAAGAGGACTGTGATGAGAGGGGTAACGAAGAAGATGAGAGGGGGGTACTCGGGGGCATTTTATTTTTTTTCATTTTTAGTTTCTGTTCTTTTTAGTATTTTTTTTTATTCCAATAAATTAAATTCACGCATCTAATTCGTGTGATTGGCACACACTACAACCATATCACATATGGTGTTGCCACATAAGCATGGTCAACAGTCGAATGTATTTGATAAACTTATTCTCTTAACTTTGAGTATCTAAATGAGAAAGTTGTAAGTTTGTTTACCGTATGACAAACTAATACAAGTTTAAGTGGCTAAGAGACCTTTTTGCCAAAAAATTAAAACAATTACAAGAAAATATTATGACTTCACACCATAACAAAAACTGACCTATGTTTTGAAGTTTTACCTGACCTAGCCCATATTGTGCATATTTTGAAAGCACTAGCAAATTTAAAATCGGTGTTCTTACAACTATTGCTTCTAAAAGTTATGGAGTTGAATAGGGGTGCTTATCGGGCGGATTGGGCGGCTTTTTACTCTTAACAGTTTGGCTTAACGGTTATCGGCTTTTAAATGTATTAATCAGTTAGCCACCGGATAAGATATCGGGCGGATTGGTATCGGGTTAGCTCTTATATAGCGGTTAATGGGCGGTTTATCGGCCTAACATACATGTTCACTAAATATCTCTTATTCTCCTCGTCTTAGAAATAATGAATTTCCATATAAAATAATACTTTAGAGGCAATATGATGCATTCAATTTTCTTTGCCAGAGCCACTCAATTTGATTTTCATGATAGGAAATTAGCTTTACCATCTCCGACATGTTGCCAAACATGAGGATTACAACCAAAAATAAATTAAAAATAGAACCAAAAAATTTCTAGATCCCGGGAATAAAAATGCTTAGAAGTAGAAATAAACTTTTGTTAATCATTTTCAAGGAATTTTAGTTTTATTATATTTAATATATATATATATATATATATATATATATATATATATATATATATATAATATTTATATTCTTAACGGGTTAACGGATTAGCCGTTAAGAAAATTGAATAATCCATCCCCAAACCGATAAGCCGTTAATGAAAAAAATGCAATCCGTTCCCCGTCCGTTAAGCCGTTAAGCCGTTACCAGTAAGCCGTTAAGCTTCGGTTTGGATCGGTTTTCGGATTCGGATCGGTTTGAACACCCCTAGAGTTGAATTCTATATTCTTACAACCATTGATTTCACTCTCTCTTTTTCTCACATATTCTACATATGATTCAGTGGACCCTCCGCCATTGTTGCTTTTCTCTCTATGTTAACTGATTACAATATAAAAAATTTGAAAAGTTTAAGTCCACCATTAAAGGCCACTCATAGCTTTGTTTTCGAAAATAGGATTTTTTGAGTTTGTTAGTTGTTTCGATTGGGTATTGTTGCAATTGATTGAAAATATGAAAAGGAGTTCAAAATTTAAATTTGAAGTGATTTGGAGTAGATTTGAGCAAGATTTGAGTTAAATTTCAGAAAAGACGCAAGGAAGAAGTCGAGGTTAGTTTTTTTATATAATTATGTATAATCTTGTATAATAGTGTATATGAGTGTGCAAACACATCTTATACACTATTAAATAGTTTTATACACCTTTATACAGCGTCTGTGAACGAACTTCTTCAAAGATTTTCAGTTGTAATTCTTTTCCAAACCAGTCTAAATCTCCATTAAATGACTTCAAATTTTATATACATCCTCCATATACTATTTCTAACAACCCTAAATAACACTCACTCTAAATTTTTCACAAAATCAAATTCGAAACTTAAATCCACATATTTAAGCTTATTAGAAATCTATTCTTCACCATCCAAATGTATTTGGTTTATTGAATTAATAATTGAGTCACAGTTAATGATTTGAAAATTAACTTAAAAGCTTGAGCAATCTTTTATAAAAATAAAATAGTAATTTCGAGAACCTATTGAAATTGAGTGTTGAGTATTAGCCTATTATTTTTGGGCTAGTTAGCTGTAAATTATAATATGCGCTATAAAATTAAAAAGTAGTGAGCCAGTTGTTCTAATATGATATTTTGCCAGAAAAAAAGGTATACCTGCACAATAATTCATAACAACTAGATTAGGGGTGCCAATGGGTATTTAAAACCCCACTAACCGATCGAACCGTACGGTATTGAACTAATTTTTACTTTTCTTTCAATAAAACTGTAGGTTTTTATATAAATATATAATCGCACTAATAATTAGGGTAGATTTTTTATTTTATCAAAATAAATCAAAAAAAACACCGAAACGTACCGAATAAATTTACATATAGAGAATACACTTATATATTAAGTATGAATATAATAAAACATCCTTGGGCCTTGGAATTATGAATACGGTTATATGCTAACAAGTAATTGAACTCCAAATTCTAATTCCCAAACATATTATGCTACTCCTGTTGAAATTAATTATTTTCAGCATATTCACTTGCAAGACACAAGGTATTCTAGTGATGATGGATCTATACGCGAGCCATTTTTCATGTTTTCTTAATTCGTCACCCTTCAAATAGCAAAAATGTCTAGAGAGTTTTAAGAAGTCCTATAAAAGTATGCATGTTATTGCATTCTACTTCTAGTAGTTACATGACATTAACAAAATAACCAAACCATACCGATTCTAAAGAGAAACCAACACGACTTAGATGTTTTTGAAAAATCTAATTTTGTTTATATATATTAGAATAACGGAAAAATTGATATAGTACAGATTTTATAAAATAACCGGTCGAACCGAATCATTGATACTCCTAGGTTTAATCTTTAAGATGAAATGCTTTACAATTATTTAGTATCACTATTAGGCTATTTTGCGTCCAAAAGGAATATTTTTATATTCCTATGCCACATAAAAAACATTATTACCCTCAATATTTAAAGTTTAACTTAATTACATTTAAAATACCAAATTATCAATTTATACCATAGTGTATTTTAGCTTGTAGCTTGTAGCTTTAATTTTTCCTCAAAAGCTCGGACCGAATCAATATCCTGTCGGAAACTTGCAACTGTCACATTCTGCAATAGGAAGAAATTCAATCTTCGATTAATGCCAAAAACACTTTAATTTCTACAACAAATATGAAAATAGGACTCTTCTTTTTTCTAACATACTTATTAATATAACTTTTATGAAATTTTTAAGAAAATAATAATTATAATATCGTAAATGTATTCAACGAGAGTTTGATTTATGTAATGATTATAAAATTAATGGATAAAAGGATTGATAAACAAATCAATGAATAGATCGTCTACCTAACGGATAATAACGGGCAGATCATCTAGCAATTTTCTAAACAGTATAAACCAAATAAGAAAAGACCTTCTATTTATTCTACAACTACCCTTCTGCCTTCTAAATATATACATTAAAATATGATGGTTGTTATGAAATAATATAAGAACAAGAACAATAGAGAGAAAAATAGAGAGAGGAGTATTCTTATTGATACTTTGGGATGGTTTACAATAGAATAGAACCCCTATATTTATAGGGAGGTGGTGACTTAGCCACCAAGTAGTAAACCCTAGAATCTCTCTAAATATAGACATTCACCTTAAATAGGATTCTATTTATAACACTCCCCCTTGAATGTCTATTCAATAATGTGCCTCGTTAAAACCTTAACTAAAACAAAACCCAATGGGAAAAAATTTAAAGAAAAGGAAAAAGAGTACACATGTTTGAATATGCGCCTATCGGTTGCCTCGTTAAAAACCTTGCAAGGAAAATCCAGTGGGACAAAACCTTGTAAGGGAAAAAGAGTGCAACACGCATTAACTCCCCCTGAAAAGAGCATTAATTCATATCCTTGAGTCTTCGCATTCCGATCTTGTGAACTAGCTTCTTGAAGGTTGACGTTGGTAGAGATTTTGTGAACAAATCAGCCATATTATCGCTTGAACGAATCTGTTGCACATTGATATCACCATTTTTTTGAAGATCATGTGTGAAAAATAATTTTGGTGAAATATGCTTTGTTCTATCTCCTTTTATGAATCCTCCCTTCAATTGAGCAATACATGCTGCATTGTCTTCATACAAAGTCGTGGGAAGTTTGTTACACTTCAAACCACATTTGTCTTGAATATGATGTATGATAGACCTCAACCACACACACTCCCGACTTGCTTCATGAATAGCGATTATCTCGGCATGATTAGATGAAGTAGCCACAATTGATTGCTTAGTCGATCGCCAGGATATGGCGGTGCCTCCACAGGTAAACACATAACCTGTTTGAGATCGAGCCTTGTGTGGGTCGGATAAATATCCAGCATCAGCATAACCAACAAGATCAGGACTGCAATTATTGCCATAAAATAAGCTCATATCTGTAGTCCCCTTTAGGTACCTCAATATATGTTTGATCCCATTCCAATGTCTCCTTGTAGGAGCCGAGCTATACCTTGCTAAGACATTAACTGAAAAGGTTATGTCAGGCCTTGTAGTATTTGCAAGGTATATTAGTGCGCCAATTACACTAAGATATGGTACTTCAGGACCAAGTAGCTCTTCATTCCTTTCTTGCGGTCGGAATGGATCTTTATTCACATCAAGTGATCGTACAACCATCGGAGTACTTAAAGGATGTGCTCCATCCATGTAAAACCGTTTCAGTACCTTTTCTATATAGGTAGATTGATGAACAAAAATTTCGTTTGCCAAATATTCAATTTGCAAACCGACATAATTTTGTCTTTCCGAGATCTTTCATCTAGAATTTATTCTTTAGATAATCAATTGCCTTTTGGAGTTTTATGGGGGTTCCAATAAGGTTTATGTCATCGACATATACGGCAAGTACAACAAATTCCGATGTTGTTTTCTTTATAAAAACACACGGGCAAATGGCATCATTTATATAGCCTTCTTTTAACAAATACTCACTAAGACGATTATACCACATTCGTCCTGATTGCTTTAGACCATACAAGGATCTTTGCAATTTGATTGAAAACATTTCCCGGGACTTTGAATTATGAGCGTTTGGCATTTTGAGTCCCTCGGGAATTTTCATGTATATCTCATTATCAAGTGAGCCATAAAGATAGGCAGTAACCACATCCATTAAATGCATGTCAAGCTTTTCAAGGACAGCAAAACTAATGAGATAACGAAAAGTTATGGCATCCATTACAGGCGAATATGTCTCTTCATAATCGACACCAGGCCTTTGAGAAAATCCTTGTGCAACAAGGCGTGCCTTATATCTTTGTACCTCGTTTTTCTCATTTCTCTTGCGTACAAAGACCCATTTAATGCCAACAGGCTTAACACCATTAGGTGTTTCAACTATAGGGCCAAAAACTTCACGTTTTGCCAGCGAATTCAATTCTGATTGAATTGCTTCTTGCCATTTTGGCCAATCATGTCTTTTTCGACATTCTCCAACAGATTGAGGTTCAAGATCCTCATTTTCTTGCATAATGCTAGATGCGACATTAAAAGCAAAGACATAATCCACCACTATATCCACTCGATTAAAATTTGCCTCAATATCGATTGGATTTATGGATAGTTCCTTATTTTCCTGAGTCTCGGGCTCAAAGGATTCTTCATGAATCTCAGAGTTTATTAAATCATGAATTTCCTCATGAGATTCTTTCGTAGTGTCATTTTGATCGTTTGCTTTTCTCTTTCTAGGATTTCGATCTTTGGAACCTAATGGCCTGCCACGCTTCAGGCGTGCATTCGACTCATTGGATATGACACTAGATGATTGTCCAACAGGGACATCAATACGGATTGGAACATTCTCCGCGGGGATGTGGGATTTTGTTATCCTTTTCAAGTCCGTAAATGCGTCAGGCATATGATTTGCTATTCTTTACAAATGGATAATCTTTTGCACCTCTTTTTCACAAATAGAGGTACGTGGATCAAGATGAGATAATGATGCATTTTTTCACAAAATTTTCCGTTTGGTTTCACCGACTTCTCCCCCTAATTTTGGGAAAAGTGTCTCATCAAATTGACAGTCTGCAAATCGTGCAGTGAACAAATCCCTGTCAATGTTTCGAGGTAGCGAATAATGGAGGGCGATTCAAACCCAACATATATTCCTAACCTTCTTTGCGGACCCATTTTGGTGCGGTATGGCGGTGCTATAGGCACATATACAGCGCATCCAAAGATTCTTAAATGGGATATATTGGGTTCATGACCCAAAACCAATTGCAACGGGGAATATTTGTGATAATTCGTCGGTCTGAGACGAATTAGCATTGCTGCATGCAAAATGGCGTGACCCCATACCGAAGTGCGCAGCCTCGTTTTCATGAGTAATGATCTTGCAATCAACTGCAGGCGTTTAATTAAAGATTCTGCAAGACCGTTTTGAGTGTGAACATGAGCTACAGAATGTCCCACTTTTATCCCAATTGATAAGCAATAATCATTAAATTCTTGGGATAAAAACTCAGCAGCATTATCCAGTCTAATAGACTTGATTGGATTATCAGGAAAATGTGCTCGTAGTCGAATTATTTGTGCCATTAGTTTTGCAAACGCAAGGTTGCATGATGTCAACAGGCACACATGAGACCATCTACAGGATGCGTCTATTAGGACCATAAAATATCTGAAGGACCCACTAGGTGGGTGAATAGGTCCACAAATGTCCCCTTGTATACATTCCAAAAACGTAGTTGACTCAGTCCCAACCTTTGTTGGTGATGGTCTTGTAATTAACTTGCCTTGATAACAAGAAGTGCAAGAAAATTCATTATTGAAAAGAATCTTGAAATTCTTTAACGGATGCCCATATGAACTTTCTATAATCCGTCTCATCATGATTGATCCAGGGTGTCCCAATCGATCATGCCAAAGTACAAAAGTATTGGAATCAGTAACCTTTTGGTTTACTGTTGAATGTGCCTCAATTGCACTAATTTTTGTCCAATACAGGCCACAAGATAAAGACGGGAATTTCTCAATAACCCTCTTTTGGCCAGAGACATTCTTTGTAATGATGAGATATTCAAGATTATTCTCATCTATTGTCTCAACATGATAGCCATTCCGGCGTATATCTTTAAAACTCAACAAGTTTCTCTTAGACTTGGAGGAGAACATTGCATTCTCTATGATAAACATTGTTCCTCTAGGCAGAGTTATAGTTGCTCTTCCGGAGCCTTCAATCAATTTACTACTACCAGAGATTGTAGTAACATCTGCCTTACACATACTTAGTTGAGAGAAATATTTCTTTTCTTTGAGTATCGTATGTGTAGTACATGAATCAACTAAACAAATATTTGATCCAAGTTTGCTTTGTGAGATATCCATATTTGCTTTCCCATGGTTTGACATACAAAAGAAAATATACGAACATGAGAATAAACAAATTCAATCCGTTTGTTTCAATGTAATCGATTGTTAAACATACATAATCGATTATTTGCTAATTTTGAAAAACTTCAGATCACACTGTCTTAATATAATCGATTGTTAAACATACATAATCGATTATGTCTTAATATAATCGATTGTTAAACATACATAATCGATTATTTGCTATTTTGAAAAACTTCAGATCACACTGTCTTAATATAATCGATTGTTTAAACATACATAATCGATTATTTGCTATTTTGAAAAACTTCAGATCACACTGTCTTAATATAATCGATTGTTAAACATACATAATCGATTATGTCTTAATATAATCGATTGTTAAACATACATAATTGATTATTTGCTATTTTTGAAAAACTTCAGATCATACTGTCTTAATATAATCGATTGTTAAACATACATAATCGATTATGTCTTAATATAATCGATTGTTAAGCATACATAATCGATTGTTTTGCAGTTTTAATGCGAAATATAAGATAATCGACTAACTGTTAGGTTAGTCGATTAACTCTACTGAAAAATAAAAATATCTTTGAAATTTAAGCATATTGAAACATTCTAAAGAACTAATACTAACATTATATCATAAACTAACTAATACGAGCTAATACTAATGACTATTAGTTTATTCACTAACTAATACAAATAAGTAAAATAAAATCAAACAATTCCATCTTCCTTCATCACAGATCCATCACCGATTAAGTGGTCTATTTTCCCCTCGGGTTGCTCAAAGAAGTCTGCCACATCCAGGTGGGTGATGTCAAAATTGTCGTCAGAGATAAAATTTGTTTCAGGGCCTTTATTCTTTAGAGATGCTTGATAAAGATCAACCAAATGTCTTGGTACACGGCAAGCTTTTGACCAGTACCCTTTTCCACCGCAACGATAACATATAGTTTCTGAACTATTTGCCTTTGGATTCTCATAATCCTGTTTCTGCTTTTGGTGGTTATTTCTCTTTGGGGGGTGACGGACATCAGGGAAATTTCTTCCTTGTCTACGTCCACGGCTATGACCCCGATTACGACCACGACCATGACTAGATCCATGGCCTTTTTCATGCTTGGCATAATGAGAATACACCTTATCTGCTTCAGGCAATGGTGTAGACCCAGTGGGTCGATTTTCGTGATTTCTCATGAGCAGGTCATTGTTTCGCTCAGCCACAAGGAGAAGAGAAATCAGTTCAGAGTACTTTTTGAAACCTTTCTCTCTGTACTGTTGTTGCAGTACCATATTGGAGGCATGAAACGTTGTAAACGTTTTCTCAAGCATATCAGAATCAGAGATATTATCTCCACAGAGTTTCAACTTAGAAGTAATTCTGAACATTGCAGAATTATATTCAGAAACAGACTTAAAGTCTTGGAGCCTCAGATGAGCCCAATCATATCGTGCTTGTGGCAGAGTGACCAACTTCAGGTTGTTATCTCTCCTTTAAGCCGTTCCACAAGATGAGTGGATCTTTGACTATGAGATATTCAATTTTCAAACCTTCATCAAGGTGATGGCGCAAGAAAATCAAGGCCTTAGCACAGTCTTGGGTGGATGCTTTATCTCTGTCTTTAATGGCGTCTCCAAGACCCATAGCATCTAAGTGGATTTCAGCATCCAACACCCATGTCATACAGTTCTTGCCCGAAATTTCAAGGGCAACGAACTTTCTTTTCATAATATCAGACATAATTAAAACCAAATTCGGAAAAAGGGAAATACCTTAATTTTCTCAAGAGGATTCTTGAGACGGTAGAGTCTCGTGCTGATAACGTGTTATGAAATAATATAAGAACAAGAACAATAGAGAGAAAAGTAGAGAGAGGAGTATTCTTATTGATACTTTGGGATGGTTTACAATAGAATAGAACCCCTATATTTATAGGGAGGTGGTGACTTAGCCACCAAGTAGTAAACCCTAGAATCTCTCTAAATATAGACATTCACCTTAAATAGGATTCTATTTATAACAATGGTGTCGTTGTATGTATTTTTGTACGTACTAGGTGTAAGACAAGTTAAAAATCCTCAGTAGGAGATTTAGTCACGACATAAAATGAGAAAATACCTTCTATATATGGATTCTATAATTATCCTTCCAATTAAATATCAAAATATAATTGACTTATTGAATTGATTGTAGCTTGTAGCTTAATTGAATTTTTCGATATTGGTACAATTTCTCATTCAATTGTAGATTGATTGGTATTTTTGACATAATCGCATTTTTGCAAAAGATTGAAGTTTTAGTCGTTTTTGATTTGTGAAAATAGAAAACAAAGCATTTGCAATCAGAATACAAATAATCTACAATTTATCTACAAAATATCTACAAACTAGGTACATTAAATTTTAATATCCCAATTCCCATTCAATTATAGTTTAATTGGGATTTGTCGACATAATTGCATTTTTTGCAGAAGTTTTAGTCGTTTTTTATTTGTGAAAACATAAAAATGAAATCTACAATTAGAATACAAATAATCTATATTTTATCTCTAAAATATCAACAAACTGCATACATTGAATTTTTATATCTCAATTCCCATTCAATTGTAGCATAATCAGAATTTTTGACATAATTGTATTTATTCAGAAGATTTGTAGAAGTTTTAGCCGGTTTTTATTTGTGAAAACAGAAAATAAAGCATCTACAATCAGAATACAAATAATTTACAATTTCTGCAATATGTCTTCTTCTTCTTCTTCTTCTTCTTCTTCTTCTTCTTCGAGTTTCAATATGAAATTCAGTTAAGATCAAGTCTAATCTTCATCAAAAACTCACAAAATTGGGATATAAACTCCAAACCATAATCCCGATTATTTTCAACAACACCCGATCCAAATAAATAATAATTTTTAAAAACCCAAATTTAAATTCAAAACTTTCAAGCTTTTTAATAGCTGTCAATGGTGAAAAATATCTAGAAGAATATTTACTTCCATAATTGTAACGCGCCTAAATAGGAATATCTGGAAGAATATTTAGTTCCAGATTTGTAGCGCGCCTAATTAGGAAGGAATTAACTCCTAATAATTGGTATTTAATAAATGGTATAATTTTGTAAAATAACTATAAACATAATTCGTATTTTTGATAATAAGGTTTCATATATTGTATGGAAAGGAAAAAGTCTCAATACGTTTAATTATCACAACTTTTTTAAGAAGTGCTTTTTTGTAATGCTTTTACGTATTCTCTACTATCAAATTAATTCTTTGTGAAATAATTTAATAAATTTCTAACTTTACCTAATAACCGAGCAGAACTAAGTCACTAACTTCACTTTAATACTAGCAGAGAAATGAAACATGACATTACAAAATTGTGTTTATAGTGCTAATTGTCTCAAAAAGATTAGTAGCACTAGTATTAATGATAGCAACGAAATAGTGCAGAGATTTTTATTTCACTTTTTCTGATTACAGAGGTGTAAAGGCATTCTAATTTTCAAGGTAAAACTCTGTCTCCGTTTTCAGATTAATTTTCAAAAATCAAAGACACCCCTCAAAATGGCCAAAAAAATCTCTATTTTTGCTGATTTATGATCTTAAAGATTGGTCAACTGCCACTTACTATAAGAGAAGATCTATCCAGCTTTGTCTTTCCAAGTTTGAATCTCTTTAAGAAATTTCCACGTTTATTAAAATAAATCTGCGTACCTCACTATATACATGTATACATAGTCCACTACGTACAGTCAAAAGATTAGTATGAATACTTAAAATGATGCATACCAACTCCTTAAACCCATGCCCACATCAAAATCGGCAGGACTCTATCTTTAATGAATCAAAAGCTGGTTACAAGACCTATACCTAGTTCTTCTGCAAGTTCATCCCATACAGGAAGAAGAGTCAATACTACAAGGAATATAGCCACACCAAGAGCTGCTTTTCTCCAAGTTCCGACCTCTGTTACATCGTTCAAGCATGGTTTCTCCGGTGTCCTCTGTATGTCACATGATCCAAGATTTTGACTTGTAAACGACTAACACTTATATACCATGAAATAGGATGGCGATATTATTACACAAGCATAATAGTTCATAAAGCAACATATTTTTGTTACCTGACATATAAGCACATATAATCCCCAAGGAAGTGACAGAGGTCCACCAAGCTGATAGCAGAACAAACAGAATGTTTTAAGTGACTGATTGTACAATTTGCAACACCCAGCAAAAAGGGTAAAGGACAGATGTGTAAAAGACCTTAAGTGATTTGACCTCAATGCGCACATGAAATAAGTAAAAAAGGGGTCCAGATTGCCAACCTAATACTAATTAAAGCTTAACAGAAGGGGGAACAAATTGGATATATGAAGGACAGACATTTGATCTACAAAGTAACCAAACATATTAGTCATAACTTTGAGCAATGTGAAGATTTACTTTTAAGTTCTACCTATATCAAATGACAAAAGACTGCTTACCACGCCCAAGCCCAGAAGTGTGTATGTCGCCAAACCAAAACCAATAAGTGATCCTTTCCCAAAGGCTCCCTGCACAAATAATGAAGTTGACAGTCGTCATACTTTAGCTGCGACAACCAGTTATCTCTTAGCCAAAAAAGCTCTTTATTTTCTGAGATCACAATTCTTCATAAAAGAGTATATTTCGAGAAACCAATTTCTCTAAGCATACTTAAAAGTCTCAACAGCCCCTATTTCGTTGGCCCACAAGTTTGCAATACTAGAATCACCTAGAATCCACACACCTATTAGTAATATCCTTTCAAGCTTTGTACCGTTAATCATCTAACACTATGTAAACAACAGTGTATTTCAAAGTTAGCGACTTGTCATCATCCAAATTTAATAGGATGCAATTGATTACGCTTTGTTATTAACCTTGACAGTGTCTTAAGTTCATGAAAACAAATTGATAAATTAAGAATGCAAAGGAAACCAAATTTCTCAAGCATGCTAGAAAAGTACAACAACAACTACCCAGTATACTCCCAACAGGTGGGGTCTGGGAAGCATGCTAGAAAAGTCTCAAAAGCTATTATCTTGCTAGGGGGCCCACATGTTTCCAATACGAGAATCAGATAGGACTTGTACATCTATTAGTAATATTTTTTCAAGCTTTGCACCATTCAATCATCTAATACTATGTAAATTACAGTCTACTTCAAATTACTGACTTGTCATTCATTTGAATTTAGTAGGATGCTGTCGATTATGCTATGATATTAACCTTGACAGTGTCCCAAGTTCACGAAAACAAATTGATAAATTAAGAATGCAAAGGCCACCTGCACAGCTCTCCCACCATCAAGACATCCAACTGGTAGCATATTAAAAGCTGACGTAGTCAAACCACACCTGCAAAATGAAATTTAAGCAAGCATGCTAAACTTAAGCCAACAAATTACTTACAATAAACTCAAATTTACCAGCCCGCTATCACAAGAGGATGGATTGAAACCATTGCTCCATGCATTGCTCTGTGAAAATAATGCACATTAGCTCAAGTATTATATGCCAAAGATTCGAATAAGTGAAACAAAATATATTGCCAATGTGGAAAAAGCAAAAAGTTCCTGGCCTTCATGGACATAACCGTTAAGGGTTTGTTTTAAAAGCAACTGTATATATGCACTTCAAAGTAATCGGCCTACAGATATAGGGGTTTTGACGAAGGGAATCTTCATATTATAGTAGAAGAATAACTCAAATGTACATTCTGAAAATTGTTTTCGAAGAACTTCATGCTTTTGCTCCTTGTGGAGGACTAAACTTACCCATAACCAAGAGTGGCTCTGCTAATAAGCCCAAGAAGCAAAGATCCCTGGAAAAGTGTGCTAGGAACCTGAACCAACTCTCCAGCAGCAGCAGGATTGGATGAGAGTAACAAGCCAACCGCAAACATTGAAGAAGACAATGCAGCACCAGCAAAAGGACCCGCAAGAGAAATATCTACCTTTGCTTTTCGATCAGGAAGAATAGATTTGAACTGCAGGAAGCAAGAGAAGAACATTGATGCATATGCTTTATGATTGATGGAGTGACGATGAATTAGGCGGAATGACAAGGTTTGATGAAGTAGATTAATCTAGCACACATCCTTCACAAAAAATTTCCCCTCCATGCTAGACTCCACCATTGTCAAATATGTTAGGCATGACTTTAAGCAAACATGTGATACTTAAGAAGGAAAAGCATGGCAGTGTATTATGCATTAATACTGATTTAGGTGTTACACTCACAGCATCTCAATGAGCAAAGATAACATTTGATTCTCCTCCACCACCAATTCTACTTCTTTTCTCTTCTCCTAATCACAGCCTTAACAAGACATGTGATACTTAAGAAAGGAAAGCATGCCAGAGTATTATAGATTAACATTGATTAGGTGTTACATTCACAGCATCTCAATCAGCAAAGATAACATTTGATTCTCCTCCACCACCAATTCTACTTCTTTTCTCTTCTCCTCAATCACACCCTACATTTAGAACTTTTATTCCAGTCTTCTATCACAAGCTAGAACTAAAAAAATAAAAAAAGAAGCTAAATTAACAAAAGTCCTAGATAATGTGACCACCAAATCTGTAAGGAAAAGAAATTGAATAATATTATTATTAACACTCCAAGGGATTAATGTCCATTGACTATTGTATACTACAGTCTAGAATCAGGGTTGCAGGATAGGGGCTCTTAGAGTCCTTCGTTCGCCTCACCCGGGGTTGGGTGTGGGATAGTAAGGTTACCCATCGATGTCTAGTGTTTTAGCCTAGGTCCCCTCTTGGTTGCGACGGTATTTATGTTCCTTATGTTTACATAACCATTTACGTTATTTCTGCAGGATTACTTATGCTTTGTTTTGTTATTTTATTTTGTCTTGCCTTGGTTACTAATTTTGTCTTTGTTTTCCAATGCAGCTTTTCATTCTGTCCTATGCGCCGAGGGTCGCATGGAAGCAGCCTCTCTGCCCTTTTGGGTAGGGGTAAGACTGCCTACATATTACCCTCCCCAGACCCCACCTGGTGGGAGTATACTGGGTAGTTGTTGTTGTTGTTGTTGTTGACTATTGTATACTACAGAACCATCTTGGAACTCCCGTGTTCTTAGAGGGACTTATAGTAGATTGTTTGGAGGAGGCTGCAGCCAGAAGAAATTGCTAGTAGCATATCTCGAACGCTCTACACCAATTCCCTTTAGTAAATGCATTCTGCCATCAGGCCTGCCTCTTGGCAGAAATGAAATGTAACTCCTACCCCCTTCACAAAGAGGAACCTATTAAGTATCCAGGGTTCAAGCTTTAACAACGAAAACAAGATTCATGGATATCTCCAGCATGTTCCATCTTTTAATAAAACCTGGTGAATGACAATGTACTCGGCCACGGCTCTCGTAACAGCAAACAGCACTTTGAGGAATTCAAAATAATTGATCCATAAACCTTTCAGATAGTTCAGAATCCTCAGCTGCCATCTTTACTGTTTCACGCATTGACAAGTGACAGAAAAATATGCTAACCTGAGTGATTGCTCCAAAGCTTCCAAGAGTGATGTTTGGAATGAAGAAAGGAATGCTTAATTTCACATTCCTTGGAAACGCAGCCAGAAAATGCCCAATTTCCTGCAACAAATCAACTCTTCATGTAAAAATTAAACAGGGAGGAATAAGTTCTGAAGAACAGAAATGAAGGTATAAAACCATTTCAGGAGAGACTAACCGCCATCTCATTCAGTTTAACATCTTGTTTTATTCTGTATTTTAAAATTATGCTACTTTGGAAGAACTGCAGCGACAAACAAGCAAGGCAGAAAGGTAAACTTTCTCCTAAAATAAATGAAAATGTCATAGCAGCAACTTCTAGTCGTCACACGGAGCTACAACAATGTTAAGCCACATGTCATCTAGAGATGCAAAAGCTAAGCTTAGCTAATATATACATAGAA
Organism: Nicotiana benthamiana; assembly: GCA_034376525.1. Taxonomy (NCBI): domain Eukaryota; kingdom Viridiplantae; phylum Streptophyta; class Magnoliopsida; order Solanales; family Solanaceae; genus Nicotiana; species Nicotiana benthamiana. The sequence continues at coordinate 143,199,791 of CM067337.1, read as the reverse complement.
ATGTCCCTTCTACACGTCTGAGCCCAGCATTACAGAATAACTTTTGACTATATGATAAGTCTGTAGTAAGTCATAGCTAATGCTTCCTTCTGTTACTTTTGATCACTTCTGACTTAGAAGGTGCCTAACACTAAGAAATGGTTTTCATGCCAAGTATTCAAATGTATGTGGCAGCAATGTAAATCAATTATCCAGTTGGATTAGATTAGTCAATAGCCTTGATCTTTCATATATTTCCTAACCACAGACAAGTTCTGTCTGATTCTGTAATCTTATTTGTTGGTTCAACACTTCGACACGGTTACTTCAACTTTCAGGTCCCACATCCCCGAATAATGCCCTAGGCCAGCTGAAGCTGTTTTCAAAATTCAAGCTGCACTTCATATCAATCAAATCCTATGTTTCATGAGATGAAGAAACACGTAGAGATTGATCATCATTTGCCAAAGAAAAGATGTTCTTAAAAATCATCACTAAGTTTGTGCAGATGAGCAACTAACTTGCTAACTTATTTCACCAAGCTCCTCAACAATTAATGAACCAATTGTATATGTAGCAGGCTTGGCCATAAAACATATTATGCACCTGCTTGATGGGAAGTATTAGCTAGCTACTTCTTTCATGCACCCGTTTGAGGGTAAGTGTTACCTATTGTATTACACCGTATTGTCACTTGAAATACAATATTTGTTTTGATTGTTACTTAAATTTTATTGTATTTTATCATTAAATCCCCTCGTTACGTAACGACGAAAAATGCTTTATGTAACGACCTATTTCGGTGGTCGCATCGTTACCTTGTTTTTTCTCTTATCTTACCCTTTTTTATTATTATATAATACTATTTTATCCTTTATCCTACTTTCCTATATAATAATTCTACTTCGTACCTTACTTTTTCTTTGTAAATTGCAAGTTTATATTTCATATTGTTGGTACATGACTTCATGAAACAACGATAAACAATACAATTTATCCAAACATCGTATGCACTAAAAGGTACAATATAATATAATACAATACGACACGTTATGAAATGATACATAACAACTATCCAAACAAGCTGTAAAGGTATACAGGTATAACACTAAATGTGATAGCGTCCCACATCAGATGTATGCTTTGTAATCTGCGCCTGGAAAAGAATGTAGAGGTAAGACAATTGTCTAAACGCGTTCTCTCAGTTCTTATTAGACTAACAATTTTTTCATGATTAACATTGCATTTCGTGGCAAACTAGCATAGCTAAATCAGTAAAGTGCAACTTCATTGTTTTGTCACTTCGTGTTTTTCCCTAACGGTAACCTTTCTGTTGAGATTATTTTTCTCCTTTTCAGTAGCAAACATGCTTTATAACTTAACATTAAGCTTCTACTCTGAGGCCAATAAATGTGTTCCTTTAGTATTCTATCTAGTTTAATATTTGTCCACCATCCAATTCTAACCTGAAACTTAAAATTTCAAAGTAAAAAAAGCACTAAAATCGAAGCTAATTATTCTTTTCTGAAGAAAATCAAACCCTAGTCAACCTGATGTAATCAATATTGCCAAAGAAGGAAATCAAAAGCCTAAATAACACCATTCTATCATAGTCAGAGACAGGTCTGGGAACTTTTGAGAAGATTTTCATGTTTCTTTTGGTCTTGGCTGACTCCTCCATTACAGAAAATTCCATTCAATCAACTAAAAGGATAACAAAGAAATCTTACATGAAATAACTGCACACCCAACACACCATATGCCAGTGGTATAGCAGAATCCACAAACGGTAGTAAAAGCTGCATATCTGGTGGTTCAATTGCATTTGGATCCGTAAAGTACTTAACTACCTCAGGAGGAAGGCGAGTTATCTGTTCAACAGAAATTTTAGTCGTCAACTTAATTGTTAAAGAAATAGAGGATTCCATGAGAAGAATAAGAAATGAAACAATATTTTAAAGTGAAACTGTGTGGTTGACGAGTTCACCTGAGATGCAATTCCTAGCTCCACAGAGGAACCAATCGTGAGAAGGAACAAAAGAAAAGCAATTACATATTGCCAGAGAGTTGTTGGACCTGGTTCAGAAACTTCTTTCCGCAGCATACCAAAGCTAACTCTGGGCCCGCCACGTGGGTCTGGCCCCTCTGAATTAGGTTCTTCCACCATGAACAGGTTGTACTTATCACCCATAATTTCTGATAACTGACTCTGAAGTTTGGCAAAAACATCCTCCCTCTTTCCTCTAAGATTTCCAAAGAAAAGAATGCCCTCTCCAAGATCTCCAAATGGTTCTTCTTTAGTCACCCAAAAAGTAGAGTAGCCAAATAACTTTTCCTTAATGATCTTCACATCACTGGGATCAACCTTTTCTGGTCCAAGAAGTTCCATCAACTTAAAAGAATCTACTTGGAAATTATTATAAGTTGATCCAACCGTGGATATTGTTGGCTGCCAAGAAAGTAAACACATTCAGTACATTGGTTTTCATCTTCATCTCTTTAATGTTTCTTCACATCATGCAGCTACTCTTTATTTTAAGCATTACAGGAATGCATGTGACGAGCTTCTTATAAGCCAAAGAGATTACTTGAACATTTTCTGACTACAATGCTATAAAGTTAACTATTTGACACTTTTCTTGCTATCTTAATGACCAGTTAAGTTTCTTAAAATTCATAGATACCCCAGCCACAATTCTTCTAAACCAGTCACGTAGTTGAAAAACAGTATATAAAAGTGAAAAGCCTATTGCAATTTCAAAAGGAACTAGCTGTAACATTTCCCAGTATCAGTGCTTTTTTTTAAATGGTTCCAGTTTTAGTGTTTTCTGAAGTAAAAAACGCAAAGAACTGATAAGGTCCATGGGGCTTGAAACAAAAAACGAGTAGTGAAGAGCTTGCTCCTTCGAAATGAGGCAAGTTACAGAGAATTAAAAATATCACATATTTGAATTTAGCACAAAAATAATCAAATTGCAATTAAGTCACTAATTTTAGCATCCCATTTACAATAATTTTGATACTAATGCAATTCCTTAAATTTGAGATTCAAAGAACAAGTGATTCTCGTCAGGATCACTTTGTGTGTCATGTTTGAAGCACACGCTTCTCTAAAGTGCATGGCTCCTGCACTTCACATCGCTTCATTTGCCTTAAGTAACGAAGTGATAACTTTTAAAAATTCTGCCCAATAGGCAAATTGCTTTTAAGCTTTGCTAGTCAAGATCACATTTTTTTATATTCCTCTCCATTCATTGCCTTAACTTTATTTCCTATCTGTATAAGCAAGGGAACAACCAGGGAAAAGAGTCATATGAACACGTAGCTGGAAGAATCAGTTCTCCTACTGCATAAGCCTATATCATAGTACAAAAACCAGCTGCATAAAGAACTACTCACAGTATACTAGTAATACTTAATTACTCTATCATCAGTTGTCAGTTAAATACACTTCCCTTCTCTTCTTTTACCCCAAATTTTCCTCCTCTCATCAAATTCTAAAAATGTAATTAGAAGCAAACAAACTTGAAAATTCAGACAATAACAACACTAACATAAAATAAAAAATAAACAAACGAATAAAAAAGCTCAGATTTTTTAAATAAAAACAAAAGAGAAACTAACTCTGGAAGAAATTGACACCGGAGAATCCTCGGAATCATTTTCCACACCGCTGGCGACACCGCCGCCGTTCCTTTCTTCAGTGGTTTCTTCAGTAGCTGTAGCTAAATTTGAAGAATCCTTTTCCAATTTCCCATCGCTACTGCTGCCATTGTTATTGCTACTGCCATTTCCACTACTACACCTAATAATCAATCTACCGAAATTCCGTTTGGACATTCTCTTCAATTGGATTCTTCGACTGAAAGCGTAATTAACTGGAGGATTCAAACGGAACCTTATATTCATTGTGCTGAAACTGCAGCTCGTTAGCGTTCCCATTTTGTGATGAATAAAAACCAAACAATAGTTGATTTTGTTCTTAATGGTGAAAAATGTAATTGGAAGATGGTGAGGTTTGAGCATGAGCATATAACAAAGAATATCTTCTTTATTTTATTTTTTTACATTTTAGAGATACAAATATTTTCTTCTTCTTTTTTTTTTTTGGTTGATATTTTTGTTTTTGTCATTTTACGAATAGAAAAAAGTACAATATAGCCAAGATAAGACATTTACCGTAGGAGTATTATCCAAATAAAACTTAAAATAAAAATACTTGTATTACATTTAGCAATACCTAGATAAGACATAGTGGTGTTAAGCCAAACTCATCCAACCCGTCCATCTATTAATGGATTGGGTTACAAATATTTTAACTTATAGATCTAGCCCAAATTAAATACAACTCATGAAATTCACTATAAAAATTATACGGGGCGTCTTATTTGGTCGCCCCCATTTTACATATACCCATTTTTTAAAAAACTTTTGACTTGTACTTACTTTTATTCATCTTTCTCCCCATCCTTCCCCTCCTTCGTTCTTCTTCTTCCTCTTCTTCTTCTTCTTCTTCTTCTTCTTCTTCTTCTTCTTCTTCTTCTTTCTTCTGCTGTTGTTGGTACTGCTATGGAACTTCAGTTTATGGGATGATTGCTATAAGTATATTTATCAGATTATTTAAAAATAAATTATAAATAATTACGTAAGTTAGTAAATAATAATTTGTGAATATCTCCACGTACATAAGTTAGTAGACAGTGATAACTCTGTTCTTTTTACGTTTATTGTTTCAAAAATTTATGATTTAGATACTATTGGCAATCTGATTATTTATCTAGTATGTTAGAAAGCTTTTTCAGAAATTTCAGCTTATATAGTGCTTAAGTTTTTATAAATGAACTAAATAACTTCAGCATCTTCTGCTGAAGTTTTTGAAAAAGCTTTATGAAAAAACTAATGATCCGGAGAAAAAAACTTTAGCTCTTAGTGCTGAAGTTTTTACATGAACTAAATAACTTCAGCATCTGCTGCTGAAATTTTTTAAAAAGCTTATCCAGGAAAAAAAAAATTCAGCATTAAATAAGCTGAAATTTTTATAAATGAACTGAATAACTTCAGCATCTTCTGTTGAAGTTTTTGAAAAAGTTGTATGACAAAACTAATGAATTCAGGACAAAAAATCAGCTTATTTAGTGCAATTACAAACAAAAATTTCAATAAATAGAGAATAAAACTTCAACTACTATGCTTAAGTTCAACAATTATAGACAAAAACTTCAGCAAATAGAGAACAAGACGTGAAGCTACTATGCTTAACTTCAACAATTACAAACAAAAACTTCAGCTCACTTGCTACTTCAGGCTTGTCTACTAGAATACTGAAGTTTTGCGTGATTGCCTTTGTTACTTCAGCCCTGTATTCTGAAGTTAGGCGAAAAAAGTATACTTACAATTCTTTTTGCAAAGCGGGCACAAATTAAAACATGGCCCAAAAAACGGGTATAGATGCAAATCCCCCAACTCAAAACAAACGAATCTCAACCTAACTTATTTATAAATTTATTTAGTTGCCCGGGCGTTAGTTTTTGTATCCAAGTTTTAAAAAATGAGAACCAAGGTATTTAAGTTTTAATATAATATGAATAATTGAGCTTGGTGAAATTTACTTATTTAGAAATAACAGAAAAGATACTTTTCAATTTACAAATGTTAAATACTAATTTGTTATTTTAGAAAATATATTCTGATTTTCAAAATAATAATGGTATTTTTTTATTTTTTTATACATAGGTATATAAAAGGTAAAAGACTTTATTTATACAATATGAGTATAGTTCTAAAATATGGGTCAAAGTTAGGCGGCTATTGTTTGGCCCATCTTAAGTCATCCCATCTTAGCCCAAGTACACTTTAGGCTGGATTAAGCAATGAACCATTTATTGACCTAACATATCTTGATTCGCTCAAATTAGCATAAACTGTCCATTTGCCACCTCTATATTAACTAAAGGTGGCTAATGGGTCTACCGGTTCGGGCCGGATCGGATTTTTTTTGACCCGTCCGGGTTCCGGTCTGGGCCGGGTCGAACAGTAATGGGTTGCTAAGGGTCCGGGTTGGTTCGGGTTACAATTGAACCATACGGGTTATGGGTTGAAAGGGGCCGGGCCGGGCCGGGTTTAATATATTTTCAACTTTTTTTTAAATTCAGTATAACTATTAAGTTATAATTATGTTAATACTTTGTAATCATTGAATGAAATCATAAATACAAGTAAGATGGGAAAAATTTGTACTTATTGCAAGTGCTACTTTATTTCTCAATTTCAAATTAATAAGTAGAAAATAAAATGTTTACATTTTTTCTAACAAGTAAACTAGTGAAGTAGTAATTTCAAATGTTTTGCATCGCCTTAGCAAGTTCATCATAATCAATATGAACTGATGACCTTCTTCTGGGGAGTTAAATTCCGATGGGTTTCCATGGGTTAATATATCTCCAATTTCTTCGTCTTCTGGGCTATCAACATCTTCCTTTCCTTGATTTCTTCGTTACGATCTAATCAAATCTCTTAAACATACTAAAACTTCCAAAGCATTGCTTCCCAATGAGTGGCGGGTTTCTCCAAGTTGTTGTCTTGCTTGGCTAAATGCACTCTCCGATGCAACGGTAGAAATTGGCACATTCAGCACGTCACGAGCCATAGCGAAAAGAACAGGAAATTGCTTTGCATTTTCATGCCACCATCCCAACGGTGAAAAGTCCTTTGTGCGAGGCTCCTTTGGCTTCTGCAAGTAGAATTGAAGCTCATCAATATTCCTGCTACTGGTTTGAGTGTTAGAAAATGTAGAAAAAATATAAGAACTATCAAGGCCTTCATCACACATTAGAAGAACTGCTACATTGCATAGCGGGATTAACATTGTCAGAAGCACGAGCAGTATTATCACATTCATTTGCATAATAATTATATAGTTGTTGCAAATATTCATTTAGTTTGTTCATAGAATCATATAAATTTGGGGTTTCAGATTCTCCAATCTCCATATAAGTATATAAAGCATTCATTAATTGGTGACAATCAGACATTTTAATAGAATGATTTAAAACTGCACCAATTAAGTAAACTGGAGGAATTGGAAAGAAATATTTTTGAATTTCGCTTGCATACTTACAATAACATCCATATATTTTTCTTTCTTCTTAAATTCATATAGTAGCAAAGAAATTTCAGATATATGTACTAAAGCTGTAGTAACAGTTGGGTAATATGAGCCAGAAAACACAACAGTAGCAGTATAAAATTTATGTAAAAATTTAACAACATCATTAATGACATCCCAAGTATCACTTATTAACATACGCCTAGGATCAGTACAATGTGCATTAGCAACTTCAGTTATAGGAAATCTATATTTGTAGCAACATTTTAAAAATATATATGTATAATTCCATCTAGTAACAACTTCGTCTGGCATGAATCTAGGTGTAAGGTTATACTGCATACACTTTATTTTAAATTCTTTTATTCTAGATTGTCTATTATTTTCCTGAATAACACCAACTGCTCTTCTAACATGAGTAATCTCAACTGAAAATAAATCAAGGCCACTTTTAACAATTAAATTATAAACATGACATGCACACCTAACATGAAAAATATCGTCAAGAGGTGGTTGCAAATGCAATTTTTAAATTGAAACTGCAGCATTATTGTTTGAAGCATTATCAAAAGACATACACAAAACTTTTTGGTTTAGATTATAAAATTCAACAACATCAACAATTGTACTACTTATAAACGTAGCAGTATGACTCTGATCTTCATCATATTTAAAAGCGATAATACGTTTTTGCATACAAGTATTATCATCTATCCAATGGCATGTAATTGTCAAATAATCATTTCCATTAACAGCATGACCAATATCAGAAGTTAGACATACTCTAGAAGGAAGGTGACTAAACAAAGAACGTATGTATGATTGATATTGTCCATGAAGTCTAAAGATATCTGCTCTACAAGTACTTCTAGGGACACCTTTAAATAAAGGATTGTAAATCCTTTGAATATACGTAATAAGATACGATGAAGAAGCAAAAGAAAAAGGTAAACAACCCAAAGTAATCATTTTTGCTAGTTCCTCCCGATCCCTCATTTTATTATATTTTAATAGACCTCCAGTAGTAGGGTTAACAGTTGTTTGACTTCCATCCCCATTAACTCCCAATTCTATAGGATGGATACCCGACATATGTCTAGTAAGTGTCCCAGTCCCCCCTAAATTACCTCCGGTCAAATGTTTAAAAGTTTCATTACAAAGTTTGCACTTAACTCTATCAGTACCTTCTATTATTTCAAAAAATTTCCAAACCGGACTTCTTTTTTTACGAGTAGAAGTTGGAGCAACTGGTGGTCTTCTACCCCTTGTAGCACTAGTAACTCCAACTCCAATACTACCAACATTTTCACTACTAGGTGTAGGTGGTATCTCATCTTCTATTCCAATTTCATTATCTTCTATTCCATAATCTTCTTGTAATTGTTCATAATCAATCTCTACATCTTGCAAATTAGGCGATGATTCAGAAACATGTGTTATTGGGTCGTTACTATTACTACCAGAAGCTACATGACTACCTCTTTTTTTACTTCCACCCCTACCAGTAACTTTTCTACACGCTCTTTTAGCAGCATTAAACATATTGTAAAAATTAAAATATAATCAAATATGCAATTAAAATATTAAATAAGAGAAAGGGTTGGAGGGAGTGCGCCGAATTTGACAATAAATTGAGCACTTGATTACGCAAATCCGGTGTTACCACGAACAAACTTCAAGCAAGTATTTCAATTTTGAACTTCAAGCTTCAAATTCCGAATGACAAATTGCGATAAATTAAATTCGGGAAAAGAGTAACAAATAAAATATGTAATCTTGCAAATTGAAGGGAAGAGATAGATTGATAATTTGAGAATTGAGATTGAGATAAGATTTTTGAGTGAAGAAATGAAGAAGAGATGAGGGGTATTTATAGATTTTAAGAAGGGTTAATATTGTAATTTAATAAATACAAAAAAATGAAAAATGGCCATTTTTGCAAGAAATCCGTTGGCCAACGGATCTGTAGTCGTTGCCAACGAAAATGTGGGCCCCATCAATTCAAAAAAAAAAATTTAAAAAAAGTTACCGTTGAACCGGGCCGGTCCGGTCTGTACCGGTTCACGGTACTGTTCACCGTACCGGGCTGGTCCGATCCGGTTCCGAATAAAAAAATTGTTAACGGACCAACCCCCTACCCCCTTTGAACCCAGCCCGGCCCCCCTACCGGTCCGGTCCGGTCCCAGGTTGTACCGGTCCGGTCCGGGCCGGTCCCGAGTCAACCCGGCCCGGTTGACGGGTCTAATATTAACACACCTAAAATGACAAAATTATCTGTCAAGGTAAGCACCTTGTTTTAGTAAATAAAATAAAATTTGTTTCGATCAGAATAAAAATCGTTACAGCATTATCTAGTGAGAATTCTTACTAAATTTTAACTTTAATTTACTTTTAAACTAGAAGTTATGCATGTATACTGATTATTGAATCTAATTCTTGGCTTGCTTATAAGTAATTCACGCAGAATAATTTGTTTATTGTTACGCACTGCTCGCATAGCAACTTAAAATGTAGTTGAATGTAATTAATTTATACCGTATTTACTCCTGATACCAAACGAGCCCTAAGAGCTTTTTTGTGTGTACATAAACTTTATTTTGAGGACCAAAGAACAATCGATTCTTGGTAAATATAAACATTTGGCCTTGGTTTTTGTCATCGGTGATTATTTCTACGCTTTGTTAGTTTAATATGCAGTTTACTTGTGTTATCTAGGAGTTTCAAAATTAAAACTTATATTCATATGAAGAAAAACATCTTTTAGTTTCACCAAACTTTGGATGAGAAATGAACAATAAAAAACTTATGACTTGGTAAAAATAAGATTTCTTCTTTAAGGGGTCATTTGATTGGAATATGATTTATAACCGATTTAAGTTATGTCGGCATAAATTATACTGGAATAAATTATATAGAATTAGTTATATTGGAATTGTTGTTTATTCAGTACTTGGCATATTGTATTAAGGATGACAACTAAATAATTTCTAAGAAGAAGGTATAAGTTATACCGGTGCTAATTATCCCACCTTCTATAAGGTATAAGTTATCCAAGTATTAAAATTAACACCGGAATAAATACCTGATTTGCTAACCAAACAGAATATTAAGGTGATATTATATTTTTATTCTACCCTTCTACCTTCTTACACCTCATACCAAACGACCCTAAGTATGAAATCTCAACGCTTTGGTCTTTCTAGCAAGGCCAGGTTCCAGCTGCAAATTCTGAAGACCTGCATCATGTGTATGATCAGAGGCCTATGTAGGATTTAAGCTAATCCTAAAACATTTGTGCCATGAACCCATGGTATTTTTAAAACTATAGGTTCAAACCTACTATTTATTACAATTTTAACGAATTTTGACATACAAATTAATGCTTCACATCAGAAGTACTGGTTTCAGTTGAACCCGATATTACAACCCTACATCCGCCTCTGTGTCTCACCCTAACAATCCCAAGGGAAGGAAAGTTCAAAGATTTTTAATATCATATTTGCAGAGACAACTGGAAACAAGGCAACAAATGACCACAAGAGAGTGGTAAGAAACATTTGCCCAACAAGATCTATGCAATATAAGATATACCATAGGCAAATATTTCATATTTGCTACACAAGCAGCTGATCTTAAATATAGGTATATGCGTCTCTTAGACGCTATTCAATGGTTGAGCTCATATTAAGATTTTGTACTATCTGTGGAATGTTTTCCAGGAACAAGGTGAAGAGGGTACCGATCAAGAACATTAGAAAAAATACAAGCAATATCTTTCCGATGTAGAGAGGGCTGACAGCAGCTTGTGATTTTCTCCTAGCAGAATGTGAGTTGGCTGAAACCTGCAAACAATTCAAGGCAGAGAATCAGAAAGTATGTCTGATTTTCTTCTCAGTACATAGCTTCGAGTTCAATCAATTTGAGACTGTAGCTAAACTTACTCTCCATCTAAATCACATAACCCCACAAAACTTTTGGGCGGGAGGCACCCAGAGATGAGAGGAAAATGAAAACAACAGAAAAACATTAGGGGAAGCGTCATAAAGAGTATTTCTTACACTTGAGGATTCTATGCTACTCAAAGTTTTGGAACAAACTAATATCAGATTATTTCAGCCCCTCAACCACATTGTTATCATTCTTCTTGCAACCACATTCCCTTCTCCTCCTCCTTTTCAATCAAACAAAAAAAGGAGATGCCTTATCTCCTCATTTATCATGAGCATGAACAAAATTCTTTTACCTCACATTATACAGAAAATTAGCCTGCTACTTTTTCCAATACTGAACTATAAAAAGAAAATACACTCTGTTTACACCTCCATAGGTATTCCTTTCTGCTCAATAAAATATTGAACTTCTAAGAAATGTGTGTACACTGCTTTCCTACCCATTAGTCTACCACAATAACTAATGATTACTACCCGGGAACTGAAATGGTGTCTCTGTTTTCTCAAACAATTCTCAGCATGTTCTCTCTCCTTATCTAGTATCTGATGGGTGGTGATAGATTAAAGAAAGCAACAGTATAGAAAGATTCAAATGCAAGTGATACAAGAAAGTCTGGAAATTGGCATAAATGCGCATTGACTTACAATTTCTTAACAAAATTCGATATATGTAACTGGATAAAGGAAAGGCGCTTATCTCTGGCATACATCTCAGTTCACTACAACTTTCAAACTCAAATTTGACATATGTAAACTGAAGAGGGTTTAAAAGCCAAAATCATTAAGAAAACTATGAGTTTCCAAGTGCAGATCATCAGGAATCATCTGAGGAGTACTCAAAGACTTCAAAAAGATTTCCCAGTGCATGAAACAATGACAAATCTGAAATAATATCCAAATACATGAGAATGCAGGGGGTTATTATAGTGACTTCTATTTGATATCTGCATTCAACTGAGCCTTAAATTTGCAGCTGGAAAAGCAAGGAATGCAAACTTAAACCACAGGAATAAGAATAGCTACCGAAACTTGACAATGCACACTTAAACAGGCACAAATACACATACATGGAGATGTGCAAGGGATTTGCCTAGTAAATATTAATCCAAAACATGAGCAATATGAAAGATACTTAATTGAATTTCCACTTCCCTTTATTGATCATTTCCAAAATAGTATCTACTTTATGTGTGGAGAAGCTTTTAGAATCACAGCGGAGTAATACACAATCAAATAGTTATTTTGGAACTCCTTTACAAATTTTCATACTGCTTCAATCTAATATATTTCTATTAAGCACATGACAAAAACAAAGGAAAAAGCAACTAGTTAAATGTGAACCTTCTACTGTTTAACTTCCAAGACATGTTAAATGTGGATATTCAAATACGACATGGAAAGAACGATAATTCATGTAAAAGGATAGGTAATTTGATTTGTGTGGTTACAATCATACCGGAGGAACATAAGCTGGTTGCGCTGCTGCGTAGTCATCAGGCGTCCCTCTTGAAAAACCTGCTGCAAGAGAATCACAAAAAATCCTACCACTGACAATTTCCTATTTCTAAGTAATTCAGGTACCAAAAACAATTAAATATCATAAAAGTTTACTTGTTGTCTCAGTGGCTGGCTGCAATTTCCATCCTTTGCCGTATTTCACAAGAATTGAGTTGGGGCCAAAAATGACAGGTACTTCCCCATCTTTAACAGCTTCAATATAGGCTACTGGTGGGTTTGCCAAGATAGAATCAATCCTACTGTCATTGATAAATTTCAGCGCGAATTTTGCCTCTGTTCCAGCAGCAAATCGCCAAATCTTGCCAGTGCATTTGCAAATCACTTCCACAAACTACAATGCAGAAATTAGAAAGATCAATTTCAATTTCTGATTGCAAATACCCAGCTTTTTTACAAGTAAAAACTTTCAAATTTTCGTTCTGCTGAATGATCAAATGGGCAACAATCAACTGTATCAAAGCACATAATTTCAGAAGAATCGAAGTACAATATCACTCAGAAACTTCAAGGTAGCCATTAGAAAATGAACAATTCTTGTAGAAATTAGAAACAGCAATTTTACTTATTGATAGCAAGAATACACAATTTCAAAGTGAGGTGAATGATCAAATGGTCAATAACAAACCATATAAATAACACAATTTAAGAAGGATCAACGGATAATATCACATTCAGAAACTTCAAGGTAATAATTAGAAAATGAACTATTCTTGTAATAACTAGAAAAGTGTAAAAACCAATTCTAATTGCAGATTACAAAACTATGCTTTTTCATTATGCACTGAACGATCAAATGGCCAATAATTAATTGTGTAGAAGAATTTCATAAGGATGAAGGGAAGCATTGGAGCAATGGTAAAGTTGTCTCTGTGTGACTTATAGTCACACGTTCAAGCTGTGGACGCAGCGGTTAGGTTGTCTACATCATACCGCTTAGGGTGCAGCCCTTACCCGGACCCTGCGTGAACACGGGATGACTTGTGCCCTTTTAGAATTTCATAAGAAGCAAAGGATAATATCACTTCCAGAAACCTCAAGGCAGCAATTAGTTAATGAACTATTCCTGCCGAAATTAGAAAGGACAAAAAAAAAGGAGAATTTTTTTAGTTGCAGAATACAAGAACACTCAATTTCATCGTGAATGATCTAACAGTCAATAATGAACTATATGAAAGACCGCAAAATTTCAGTAGGATCAAAGGATAATATCAATTCCAGAAAATTCACGCTAGCAATTAGGAAATGAACTATGCTAGTAGAATTACAGCAAAAAACAGATTACAAAAGAGGGACAAATTCATTGTGAACTGAATGGTCAAACGAACAATAATTAACCAAATAAGAATCATGAATTCAGAAAGTACTTACAGAAATTACAACATAGCAATTCGAGAAAAGAAAAAAGAAACAATTACAATTCGAACCGAATGATCAAAATGGTCAATTCACATTGTTAATCATGAAAAGTACCCAATATCATGTTAAACTGAACGATCAATCTGGTCAACTATAACCAGGAATCAAAACCGTAACTGCAGAAAAAAAGATAGAGGAATTACAGAATGAGATTCATCTGTCGGTTGGCTGACTTCTGTTTCTTCTTTCTGCTCTCCCATGAACTAATTATTTTTGAAGAATGAAGAGAAAGTAAATCTGGTGGAAGAAACTGGAATGAATTATCCTTCTCGTGAGGGGGGGTGGGATGTTAGTGCACGGATAGCCATCCTTTGGGGCTACTATTTATGTTTCATCCAGGGTTTAAAAATTATTTAATGCTTAGCCAATTACTTGAAAATGGGCAGCCACCTCTATTTTTTCCTTCTCGTTTTCTGCCCACTTCTGTTCTTGTATTCTTTTTCTTTCACATCTCTTAATTTATCTCTACAAAATACTTTCTGTAAAAGAACTCATAATTTTTCACCAATAATTCATAAGTTGACATAGCTCCATTCAAATATACTTTTAGCCATAAAAGCTATATCACTTTTGTCTTAATCAACAAATTGTTGGTTTTAATTATTCTAGATAAACACACCTTGAAATTTGGTATACAAGCTTGAAGTTAGTAAACTTCAGGACTGAATGTTAGACATAATGTCTGTTTACCCTAAAAATTGGATAGCATTAAGCTTATAATTGGGTTTGCTATCAAACTTATAATTGAGTTTTAAGAATATGTAATTTCACCTAATATTAATTGATAAACATAAAAATAAATAATGGAAATTGATAATAATATAAAGTAAACCAGCATTTGGACGGAATCCCTAAGCTTGAATATCCTCGAACAAACCAGCTTTAATATTTTTGCATATATGAAAAATTTCCTGACTTTTGCCTAGTGAAAAATTTGATACACTTTGTACTTTGCGAGCATTTCGACTCACTTAGTGCCTTGCGAAAATTTATTTGTGGATCCGAAACTTAGGCAACTTAACAGAAGTCAGACTAATATAGTCTTTATAATCGAGTGAGTGCCTGCTCGAACTCCTAGTAGAAAAACCCTTAGGTTTTAGTTGGGTGAGGGTGGATTTTCGAAGTAAAAAATATAATGGACCTTAGGTTCTTGAGTTGGGCAGTTATGGCCTCAAGAGAGTGGCTTTTCCCCTTTTCGGTTTACAAAGTTTATAAGAATTTGTTATGCCTTAGCACAACGCAAAGTTGTACCCCGTTAGGATTTGTTAGGGTTAGTGTTATCGAAATTCTTTAGTTTGTTATGCCTTAGCATAAGCTTGTTCGAGAGTTTGAGCAATTTGGTACCTCTTAAGGTTTTTGAGGGTTGGCGCTATCGAAACCCTTTATAATTTTACGGAGGGTAGTCTTTTTAATCGATTTTGTGAAAATATTAGAAGGCCTATTTTTGATATGAAATTCGGACGTCTCAGAACCGTGTTAGTTTGGCCATAGCCTTTAACATTGAGATTTGACCTTTGGGTTTGTTCTCAATTATACTTCGAACTTTGTTTGAAGTGTCAAGCCCAGAGTGTGGTGGCCTTGGCCTAAAAAATCAAGAATTGCCTTTTTAAGGTCTTATGATTTCGAAGTTTAATAATTCGAGCATGTCGATTTTTGTACAACACTCCTTGAGTGCGGGGTTAATTGCTCGAGCTTTAGTTGCAATGAGCGCTTGAGCCAGTTTTCGCAATAGATCATAAGTATGAAATTATAAAGTAGAAATTTCACTAAGGCATGGAACATGTGATAAGGAAAAATTATTTTTTTCAATAGATCGTTCATGCATATATGTTTTATCATTAGGGCTCAGGCAATCTACATGGGCACAGTTCATTTGACTGTTTGACCCTTTACAAAATTTATCTATCGAGACCCCATTGACACGAAGCATTTTCCTTGAAAACATAACATCCGAGGGTGATGCCCCCCCCAGTATTCGAAGTTGATTGTAAAGGAGACTCGGATACTGTAGAATTTCTCTAATTTAGCACGAATAATGGTTGCCTCGTTAAAAACCTTGCGAAAAACCCCATTTGGAATAAAGATCGATCAAAGGAAAAAAGAGTGCAATGCGCGCTTTCAGACTTAAGGACTTAGTTTTTGGAGATAACTTCGACGTCTTCGATCAAACACCTACAATAATTTAGTATCAATAAAAATGAAAAAGGAGAAAACCATACCTTAGAAATAATATCATTTGAGGAGTGATATGTTTCAATTATTTGGTAATTTTTTGTCGTTCATCGTGCCAAGTTGTAAGACCTTTTTCTGATGATGTCGAGGTCCCGATACGGTCCCTCCCAATTTGGACTGAGCATTCCCTTATTTGGTTTTCGAGTGTTTTATGGTGACTATTCTCAGAACTAAGTCCCCAATTTTGAAGTGTCGAAGATTGGCTATTCGATTGTAATATCTATCGATTCGCTGTTTCTGGCGGCCATTTGAACGAGGGCGACTTCCCATTTTTCATCTAGCAATTAGAGACTTGTATTCATAGCCTCGTGATTTGATTCTTCCGTTATGTATCAAAACCTGATGCTTGGTTCTCTAATTTCAATCGGGATCAGAGCTTTGGTGCCATATACTAAAGAGAATGACATTGCCTCTGTACTAGATTTTGTCGTTGTCTGATATGCCCAAAGAACTTCGAGAAAAGTTTCTCTCCGTTTCCCTTTAGCGTCGTTCAACCTTTTCTTTAGATTTCTAAATATGGTCTTATTTGTTGAACCGTCCTGTCCGTTTACACTAGGATGATATGGCGTCGATAAGATCCTTTTTATCTTATGATATCGAGGAACTTTTATATTTTGCTGCCGGCGAATTGTTTTCAATTATTTCATACGATCTCTGTGGGTATTATCGGTATATGATCTGATCTCAAATAAATTCTACGACTTCTTTTTCTTTGGATTTCTGGAAGGCCTATGCTTCAAACCACTTACAAAAATAGTCAGTCATAAATAAAATAAATTTAGCGTTACCCCGGGCTGATGGCAGAAGGAAGATGACATCTATTCCCCATTTCATGAATGGCCATGAGGATAGGACTGAATGAAGTTATTCCCTGGGCTGGTGGATCATCAGTGCATGTATTTGGCATTTGTCGCATTTTCGAATGAACTCCATAGTATCTTTTTCCATATTTACCCATTAGTACCCTGATCGAATGACTTTGTGAATTAGTGATTCGATACCGCGAATGGTTCCCGCAAGTACGCTCGTGAATTTCTCGTAGGACGAAGTCGATGTTTCCAGGACCTAAACATACTGCCAACAGCCCATCGAACATCCTTCTATACAACGTTCCATCTTTGGCCAATGTGAATTGTGCAACTTTCATTCGTAGAGTTCTCGATTCCTTATCCGATGGAAGCTTCCCGTTCTTTAGATACTCGATGTATTTGTTACTCCAATATCAAGTTAGTCTTGTGGAGTTATTTCGGCGTGGCCTTCTTCGACTGTTGATTTTGAAAGTTGTATGACAGTCCCCGAGCTAATTTCATCATCTTCAATTGATGACCGCAAATTTGCAATGGCATCAGCCTCACTATTCTACTCTCGAGGTACATGCTGTAGAGTCCATTCTTTGAACCGGTGTAGGGGTACCTGTAGTTTGTCCAAGTACCTATGCATTCGATCCTCTCGAACCTCAAAGGTCTTGTTGACTTGGTTAACAACAAGTAGAGAATCACATTTGGCCTCGATGGCCTTTGCTCCCAGGCTTTTATCCAGCTCGAGGTCTGTAATCATGGCCTCATACTCAGCCTCATTGTTAGTCAACTTAGGGGTTTCTAGATTTTCTAATTTTATTGCATGTGGGCGGCTTCAAAACGATGCCTACACCGGATCCCTTCACATTTGAAGCACTATATGTGAAAAGGGTCCATACCCCCGAAGATGTACTCGCTTTTATCAAAAGTTTCCTTTTGACCTCGAGCATGAGAGCTAGCGTGAAGCCGGCCACGAAGTCTGCTAAGATTTGAGACTTGATGGTCATTCATGGTTGATAATCGATATCATACCCACTGATTTCGACGGCCCATTTAGCCAATCGGCTCGAGGGTTCGGGCTTGTGCAGAACATTACAAAGAGGATAAATGGTCACCATACAAATTGGGTGGCACTGAAAATATGATTTAAATTTGTAGAGGTTAGAGCAAGTGCTAATTTTCTAAGTGTGGGTACCGGGTCTCCGCTTCACCTAGAGTTTGACTAACACAGTAAATAGGAAATTACGTACCTTGCTCTTTTCGAACTAGGACACCACTTACCGCGACCTCTGAGACTCCTAAATATAAGCAAAGATGCTCAGCCGTTTCGGAGTATGAAGCAATGGCAGGCTCGAAAGACACCTCTTTAATTCTTCCAACGCTTGTTGGAATTCCGGGGTCCAAGTGAAATTGTTTTTTAGTTTTGAGCA
The DNA here is from genome assembly GCA_034376525.1 of Nicotiana benthamiana. NCBI lineage: Eukaryota > Viridiplantae > Streptophyta > Magnoliopsida > Solanales > Solanaceae > Nicotiana > Nicotiana benthamiana. Next base: position 143,181,364 of record CM067337.1, on the reverse strand, counting down.
GTGATAAGAACTATTGACTTCGATCTGTAGACCTTGAGATGAATCGGCCTAAGGCGGTTATTCGTCCAGTTAATCTTTGTACGACCTTAACATTATCCATAGTTGTGATGTCTTTGATTATCATTATTTTATCGGGGTTGATCTAGATTCCTCAATTTGACACCATAAAGCCGAGGAACTTGCCGAACCGACTCCAAATACACATTTCTCAAGATTGAGCTTCATGTTGTTTTTTTCAATATGTTGAAAGTTTCCTGCAAATATGTCAAATGGTCCTATGCGTGTATGGATTTAACAAGCATGTCGTCAATATATACTTCTATTGATTTACCTATTTGTTCTTCAAACATCACTAGGCGTTGGTTAATAGCACCAGCATTTTTTAGCCCAAACGACATTACATTATAACAATAGGTGACATACTTAGTGATGAAGGAAGTCTTTTCCTGATCCGCCGGGTTCATTTTAATATGATTGTACCCGGAATAGGCGTCGAGAAAGCTAAGGATCTCGTGGTCGGCCGTGGCATCGATCATGTGATCGATGTTCAGTAGGGAAAAAGAGTCTTTGTGACATGCTTTGTTTAAATCTTTATAATCTGCGTACATCATAAATTTGTTCCCCTTCTTGGGGACTACAACTACGTTTGCTAACCATTCAGGATATTTTATTTCCCGGATGGATCCTATTTTTAGAAGTTTAGTTACCTTGTCCTTGATAAATGCATGTCTTACCTCGGACTGGGGCATTCTCTTCTATTTTACCGGTCTAAACTTTAGATCTAGGCTCAATCGATGTGTTGTGATCTTTGTTGGGTTCCTTGTCATATCTAGATGGGACTAGGCAAAACAATACATGTTATTTAAAAGGACTTTTTTCCTGAGCTCGGGAGTTAACCTCGTTCCCAAGTGTCCTTTCAATCGGGAAGTTGTTAGATCAGTATAAGTTATGCTATCTCCTCAACCATTGACTTTGTTGCATCAGAATCATTGGGGGTTATGAAGGTTCGAGGTATCATATAATCTTCATCCTCAAATATTTTATGTTCCTCCAATGGGGCCGAGGTTGGCGTTTGTGGTTGCTATTTGACTTCTCGTTCTCCCTTTGACTCTAATCCCTTTGTTGACGAAAGCTTTGATACTGGCACAACTTTGTCGATTTCAAATATCTCTTTTGCGGCAGTTTGTTCGCCGTACACCGTTTTGATTCCTTTCAATGTTTGGAATTTCAATACTTGATGGAGCGTCGAAGGTACTGCCCTCATGTTATGAATCCAAGGCCTTCTGAGTAATATGTTGTATCTCATATTACCTTCTATTACATAGAACTTTGTTTCCTGGATAATTCTGTCCACGTTTACTAGCAACATGATTTCCCCTTTTGATGTTTTTCTATGTTGAAACCATTGAGCACCTAAGCTGCATGCATGATTTGATTCTAAAGGCTGAGTTGTTTTATGACCCTTGATCAAATAGTGTTTGCTGAGCTACCTGGATCAACTAACACAAGTTTAACTTGAATTTTATTCATAAGGATAGATATTATCAGTGCGTCATTATGAGGAAGTTCCACCCCTTCTTCATCCCCATCGTTGAAAGATAAGGTATCCTTTGATAAGCAGTCCCGGGTATTCTTCTCCCTTGTCATTGCCACTTTGGTGCGTTTGAAAACTGGGTCTTGAAAAATATCGACCCCACCAACGATCATATGGATCACGTTCTGCGATTCTTCCTGTTTGTTTTTCCTATTTGCATCCCTGTTTGTCAAATGATTTTTAGCTCGGTCACTCAGTAACTCTCGAAGGTAACCCTCATTGAATAAATGAGCCACCTCCCCCATTAACTACCTGTAGTTTTTGATTCTTTGACCATGCGTTCCATGGTATTTGCATATTTGTTTAAGGTTTTTTTGAGCTGGATCGGTCTGTAGGGGTCTAGGCCACCTCGTATCCTTAATTTGTCCAATGGCTTATACAATACCCAATGCATCGACGCTGAGGTTGTACTCTAATAATTGTGGTGCCTCTTTAGGCTCAACATGTTTATTGAAACCACTCTTACTCATGAGCCCTCGGGAGTTTTGACCTCGATTATTCCTTCGATCATTTCGAACGGGGTTACGTCCCAGTCTACTGTTTCTACGTTCTGCGTTATATGGTTGGTACCGATCTCTGTTTGATTGGGGCTCTCTATTGATGCCTCTTTGAATCCTGCCTTCGGATTTATTTGGATAAACGGAACCATAAGGGGATCTTAACGAATCATCCTCGACTCTAATCTTTGACTGGTATCGATTATGCACATCGACCCAGGTCACAGCTGGATATTCAACCAAATTTTGTTTAAGTTGTCGTGATGCTATTGAACTCCGCTCATTCAATCATTGAGTGAAGGCTTATACATCAGAATCATTGGTGACCGGAGGTAGGTCAATGCGTTCCATCTAGAACCGAGATATGAATTCCCTTAGAATTTCGTTGTCCTTTTGTCTCACTTTGAAGAGGTCCGACTTCTTAATCGTAACTTTTATCGCTTCGGCGTGTGCCTTTACGAACGAATCAGTAAGCATGGTGAATAAATCGATGGAATTGGGTGGCAAATTGTAGTACCATATCATTGCCCCCTTTGATAAAATCTCTCCAAACTTTTTCAACAGAACATATTCGATTTCATCATCTTCTAAGTCATTTCCTTTATTGCGCATGTGCAAGAAATGACATACTCATTGTGAGCACGTGATTTTTTCCCTATATATGAATAATTTCCAAAAATTCAAACAAAATGATGTTTCCTCATTTTTACAATTTTGTGAATTTTTGTGTTAATTGCTTGCATTTTATTTGTGCATTTTAATTCATACAAAAACTACAACATATGTATTTGCATTTAGGATTTTATTTCGTATTTTAGGATTAACTAGGAGTTAAGTTGTTTTAGAACAAAATATAAAAAGAAAATAACAAAAATTGGTCCTATTTGCGTTTATAGCGTTAATTGGCATTTAAATTAGGAATTAGGGTAGTTGGTAATTAAGGAATATAATTTTAGTATTAATTTGTTTTTTTAATTTTGCATTTTTAATAAAATCAGAAAAAATACAATACAAATTTAGAAATTGAAAAATAACAAAATTTGGTAGCAAAATTACAAAATGGAAAAAAAATAAAGGAATTAATTGGACAATTGGAAGAAGGAGGCTTAACATGAGGGCTGCCCAACTGGGCCAATTTTGAATCGAATTTCAAGCCCAACTGCACAAGCACACCCGCCCAGGCCCAAGCGATTCCCACCTGTCCGCCCCAATAACAAACCAAACGACGTCGTTTCTAGTCGTTGATCATGGTCGTTTATTTTCGATCCTACGGACAGAAGCATCGTAGGATTTTCTATATAATTATGTCCGAACAACCCCCCCCCCCACCCCGTTTTAGTCGTCTTCCTCACCCTTAACAAACCCTATCCGCGCCGCCATGAAACCCCCGCGGCGCTGATGCCAAATGCCACCAAATTTACACCCTTTGTTCTCCTTACCTTCCTCTTTCCAACCATACTACCCATTTACCTCGAAGCATCACCCAACCCTTTGAATATTAAATCAAAGATTCGAGCCAAGTCACAACTTCGCCCAAACTAGCCCAAATCTACACCAGACAGTCTCCAGCCTTTCCTCAGTACAAATCTATGGTCAAAAGCTTTCGAATCCCGCTGAGGCTCAATGGATTTAAATCTAGGGTTCGACAGTTTATATTTTGGTTGGAAATTTTCTTACGGTGAGTTCTCTTTTACTTTTATAGTTTAATTAGTGTAGTTAATAATTTCTTCTCCTCCTCCTCTATTTGATTTGGTCATTTTAGCCATGAGTTTTTTTTCTTTTTTTTTCTTTATCCCTGTTTTGTTGTTCATTTTTGCTTCTTAGTAATGGGTTCATGTTTAGCTGCTTAACCATGTTTAATTAGTATAGTTCGACCTGATTAGGTTTTATTCGTCTTAATTTCAAATGTCGTTTTGAATTCTACAGTAAGTTCTTTATAATTTTGTTTCCTGTTTTTCGATTTATTTTTCAATTTCTGCTTTTGTTATTTGGTTTGGTCTATTTCATTGAGCGTTGTCTTGGTTTTTAGTCAAGCTTTAACCTCAATTCTTCTGCTTTGATTTGGCATCAATGTTTAGGTTTAAATCATTTTAAGGTATTTTTTATCTCTTTGCTTTAAATTCTGTTGATAGCTTGAATGCGCTGCTGTTAATTACTAATTGTTGATAGCATAATTAGGTGTATTTGTTTATCCTGTTTGTTGAGGTTTAAACTTGGGGGTTTTGATTTGGTTTAGTTACAATTTATGATTCAACTTAATGCTAAATAAGGTAGATGTAATTGGATATAGCTGAATAGTTCATTTGTAGGTAACTATTGTTAAATCTTAGCTAAGGTAAATGTTTAGGTTTAATCAGTAATATTAGGGGGTTACAGGGGCCTTTTAGGGATAGAAAAGGGTAGAATCTTTTGGTTTTGTAATTTTAAAGTAGGGGTAGGGTTGTATGGGAATTGTAGGGATATAGAACATTCTAGAGTGGTATTATAGTGTAGATTTCAATAAACTAAGGTAGTTACTTGGGAAACAAGTTAGAAAAGTAGGGGTCTAAAGTGGAAAATAATCAAGGACTAATAGAAAAAGCTGAAATGTGAGGGTTGCCCTACCTTACTTCTATATAAAGTCATTCAATGCCTTGTAAAAGGGTCTACAATTTTTTAGCTGAAAAACCCACAAAAAATCTGACTCTTATTCCATTTTTCAATTTCATTTTCAGTTTTCTCTAGCATTTAGATACAAAAAATATAAAAAAAGGATCCTCCTCTTCATTTAGTTTCATATTAGCTTGGCATTCATATACAGAAAAACTACACAAAATATATACAAAAAAAAAAAATAGAAAACCAAAAAGAGATGATGACTATTCCATTGGTTTAGATATAGTTTCAGCGAAGATCTCTTGTTATTTCGTTGTTTGGGTTTGAATTTCAAGTTGTTAGAATCAGATTTCAAGGTTGTGGTAGTTGGTTGCTGTGTTTTAGTGGTCTGAGTGTATTTTTGGGTTGGATATGCTGGTTCTTTCTTTAAAAACTGAGTTTGAGCATCTCTGAGTCTTTTTCTTTCGTCTGGGCTGCTGTGTTTCCTGTATCTGTTGGTTCTGGATAATTAAATCGCTGCTGACATTTTTCCAATTCTCCCTGTTCTGCTAAATCCAGGTACAAATCTTGAGGCCTTGTTGATGTAGCTTCATCTTTGAAATTGAAATGAGAACGAGACTGTTATTTGATGTGAAATGAAATTTCTTGTTGTATTTAATTAAATTTTCGTTAAGATTCAGTAGTGGTTTGTTTGCTGTTTATATTAATGTTATGGATCGTATGGACATTGTATGTAACTAGAACTGCTTTGGATTTTTTTTAAAATTTGTTCATTGGCAATGGAATCACTGAACTAGTTGGCTGTAATAGCACAAAATTGATTTTGGAAGCACAAGTCGTATCTGTACTAATTTAGATTAGTACTAATATTATTGTTCCTTAATTCATATTAGGAATCAAAATGGGATCACATAGTATTTGTTCTTAAGCCCTGCTAACTAGAACTTGTGGTATTTGTTTTATCTGATAATCTCCCATGTTCAATTGAAATCAATAATCACCATTACATAGTTTCGTCATTTCACATTGGACGCTTAGTATCTGCTAGCATAATTGATTTAAGTCATTTGAAATAATTATTTGCTTCTATATTGATTTATGTGTTACTAAAAATAGAATCCCGATGGGGAATTAGCCATCGAGATCGGCTTGGAAATTTGCAGCCTCCATATACGCTTGGGCTATAAACCATGGCCCAAATTGTGGTTGGAAACTAATTGAAGCCATGAGATTTCGAATGAGATATTGTGCAGTTTGGGTCTCAAGATCTCTGAAATGTAGACTCAGGTCCAATGTTATTTCTTACTTGGCTTGCCACAGTTCAATGACAAACTAAATAGGCCCTCTTTCATTCTTACTAGAGACAAAAACAAAGATAGAAAATGTAGTTGCTTATTAATTGGCCCTTTTAATAAAATAACGAGATGAGCCTCGCCAAACAAAACAATTGTGGGGCCCTCGATGTTGATTATATAAAATATTTAGAACTCGGGAAGGCTGTTTAGCGAATTTTACGGCCTTCCCCAAGCAATAATACGCTAGAATCTTTAGACGCGTCTTAATTAAAATACCTTCTTAAACTCAGGTGTGCATTGATGCGACCCAAATCCAAATCTCGGTGAAGTTGAAATGTGTTGATGACCACGGGTTGCTTGATGGCGACGGGGTTGGAAACACGTTTTCAAGACGTCGTAATTCTTATATAAATCATAATGATTGAAAAATGGTTCGAATCTAGAGATGAGCCTTGCCGAACAAAAATAAACGTGGGACCCTCAATAATTGACTATTAAAAAATGATTAGAATTTGGAGAGGTCGTTTTAGCGAATTTTAACGGCCTTTCCCAAACATTATTGCTCTAGAACCCTTAAGCGCGACTTAATTAAATTACTTTATTAAACTCGTGTGCACATTAATGTGACCCAAATCCAAATCTCGACGAAGTCGAAACGTGTCGACGATCACGTGTACACTGGTGGTGACGTGATTAGAAATACATTTTCACGACGTCGCAAGTCTTTTAAAATAAATATTGGTAAAAGCGATTTATAAATAAAGGCATAAGTTAGCATGTATTAAAATCAGATAAAACCAAATATAACAGTTAAGTGACCGTGCTAGAACCACGGAACCCGGGAATGCCTAACACCCTCTCTCGGGTTAACAGAATTCCTTACTCGGATTTCTGGTTCGCAGACTGTAATACTGAGTCAATCTTTTCCTCGGTTCGGGATTCAAATTGGTGACTTGGGACACCATAAATCTCCCAAGTGGCGACTCTGAATAATTAATAACCAAATCTCGTTCCGATTGTCCTTTAATTGGAAAAATCCCTTTACGCTCCCTTTGCGGGGGTGTATAGAGAAAAAAGGAGGCGTGACAGCTCTGGCGACTCTTCTGGGGAAAAGAACCCAGAACGTTTTGTTCAGGGTTCAGAATTCGAGCTTAGAATAATTGTTGTATTTGGCTATCTCTGATTTTCCTACATGCTACACGCTTAACGTGCTATATGTTACCGCTTTGATATTATCTGAACTGTATATAAACTGTGCCAACACCCTTCTCTCTTTACCTCCGGGGATGTGCTTACTGGTTGAGAACGTTTTGTTCAGGGTTTAGAATTCGAGCTTAGAATAATTGTTGTATTTGGCTATATCTGATTTTCCTACATGCTACATGCTTAACGTGCTATATGTTACCGCTTTGATATTATCTGAACTGTATATAAACTGTGCCAACACCCTTCTCTCTTTACCTCCGGGGATGTGCTTACTGGTTGAGACTCCCTATTCTGTTAGTGTCATACCTTGAAATAAGAAAGAGGCCGGATAAGTTACTAAGCCGCCTGACCCCGCGGGTCACCGGTAAGTTGCCCCCTCCTCTATTTGAGTTGTCTGCTCGGGTACACTATCTAGAACACCGACCCAGGTTTTGAACATAGAATAACTCGACTTCATGCCGGATCCCTAGTAGGAACGCTTATTTGCATCATGCTGCATTTGAGTTAGGGGACTCAACACAGGGGTTGGGTCCGTCTAGGGTTAGAAACCTAAAATAAAAAGACCATCCTGGTGCATACTACTTGTTGTGTGAATTTATTTGTTCGAACCTGCATGTTGACCGGTTTTTGGAATGTCGGAAATTGAGAAAAGTCAAAAAAAGAGAAAATGAGAGAAATAGCGATTAGGGAATTGATTGATTGTTTTTGAAAAAACGGATGCCCAAGTACTGCCGGAACTCTGCCAAAATTTTGAGAAAATATAAAAGTGTTTAAATAGTTGTTTTATTAAAAAATATCCGTCATTCTTTTTAGTTTGTCTTGTTTGCAAAAACAGAAAATGAAATAGTTTGTTTTGTCATGAGAAAAAAAAGTCTTGATTTTTTTTAAACTAGTTTATTTGCCAATGAAAAATAGGGTGTTTTATTGAAAAAGAAAAAGAGTCGTTATTATTTTTTTCGAAAAATAGGTTGTGTTACTTAAAAATGAAAAAAAAGTTTTTATTTTTAATTGGGAATAATTGGTTGTTTGTTGAAAATAAAAAAATCGTTATTTTTTCTTGTTTTCAAAAATAGAAAAGGAAAAATAATTTATTTTTCCATGAAAAATGTGAAAGGAAAAAGAGTCGTTATTTTGTTTTTTTTTCAAAAATAGGAAAAGAAAAATAGTTTGTTTTACCATAATAAGTGAAAAGAAAAAAAAGAGTATTGATTTTTGTTTCAAAGTAGTTTATTTGTTTTATTATTTGATGAAAAAGAAGGAAAAAGAAGAGCCTTTTATTTTTAGTTCGGAAAAATAGGTTGTCTTATTGAAAAAAAGAAAGAAAGAGTCTTTTATTTTAATTTGAAAAATAGGTTGTTGGAAAAATGAGCTGTTTTATTGTTGAAAACGAAGAAAAAGAAAAAAGAGTCTTGTTTTAAAAGTAATTTCTTTTTATTTTATTATTTTCTTATGAAATGCCAAAACAGAAAATGAAAAAAAATCTTGTTTTAAAATGGTTGGGTTTATCTGCCCGAGCTACGCATGGTTTGATTCTCACAGGGCGTGAGATACGTAGGAAACCTTCATCGGGTACAACCTTCCCATTATAAAAATTGCCCAAAAAATGTGAAAATTTTAATTGTTGTCATAAATAAACCTGGTGACGCTGTTTTTGTCGAAAGTAGCCAAATGTTCCCGAAAGGAACACCAGAAGGCAAATATTGTATAAATAGCCACCTTTGGTCAGGTTTTAACTTTTTGACCCTCACAGCCTTAAAGTCTTCGCCCTCGAGGCGCCAAAAGGCCGTGTTATCAATATCGGGTCATTTATTTTAATTTTGAAAAAAAAAACAAAAAGAGAAATAAAAAACAAAGAAAAGATTTATAAATATGTCGGGTGATGCCGTTTTGCAAAAAATATCCGAATGTTTCCAAATGGAATGCCGGAAGGCTTACTTTGCATAAATAGTCACTTTCGATCATGTTTTGATTTTCGACCCCCACAGCCTTAACTTTTTCGTCCTCGAGGCGATGAAAGGCCGTGCTTTGCAATGCTGGGTCAATTATTTTAGGAAAAGAGTCATAAAATTGGGTGATGTCGTTTTTGCAAAAATAGCCAAATGTCCCCAAACGGGACACCGGAAGACTGACTTTGCACATAGCCACCTTTGGTCGTATTTTGATTTTTGGACCCTCAGCCTTAAAATCGACGTCCCCGAGGCGATAAAAGGTCGTGTTACAATGCCGGGTCGTTTATTGTTAAATTTGAAAATGAAAAGTCATATAAGTCGGTATATGGTTTGGTTTGTTTTATTTGAGTCGAATATAAGTTTTTCTTCTTTTAATCGCCTTAATAAATGTGCCGGACGAGCACAATGGAAAATTAACCTTTTTCAATATTAACAAAAGTCCTTTTCGAGTTGAAATTATGGTGGAATGACTTGGATGAAGAGGAGCAGGATGAGGTGAAGAAACATCTGAAAGGTCTCACGGGTTTATTAGACATCAGTCCTCGAGCTGACATCATCAGAGCATTGGTTACTTTCTGGGACCCGGCACATAATGTCTTTCACTTCTCGAATTTTGAGTTAGCTCCAACGTTGGAAGAGATAACTGGGTATATCGGACATGATGAGATTCCACTAAAAGAACAATATCCGGTTGCTCCAAGAGCTTTCACAGTGCAACGGGCTTTAGATATGCTGAAAATACCCAGGAGAGTCCACAATCCAGATTTGGCCCAAGGTTTCTGCACTCCCCGATTCCTATACGATAGATACGACCATGTGAGAGGGTTTAACCAACCAGATATCCAATCCAACTATGCGGTAAGAATAACAGGCGGAAGTGGGATGAGCACAGGAGAGTGGCCTTCATGATAACCTTTTCAGGCGTCTTAGTGTTCCCAAGGAAAGATAGGAATATTGATACAAAGGTGGCCGGGATTGTTAGTGCTTTGCTTAGAAAAGGTGGGAGTACTCTTGCACCTATGATTGTGTCCGAAGTATTCAGAGCTCTTACTTCTTGTAAAGTCGGCGGCACGTCTTTTGAATGGTGTAATATGTTGTTAGAAATATGGATGATCGAGCATATGTGCCACCTTTCCCAATTTTTGAGCTATGGTTCGCCCAGTAAAACTTGTATTGGGGAGTTTACTCTAGAGTCGACGGGGTCAGTTTGCCTGAAGGTGTAAAAGCATGGGTATCGTACTTCCAGACGGTCAAGGCCAATCAGATATAGTCGACTTTAGGATGGTTGCCCGTAGGAGAGATCATATACATGTCAGCTGCTGGATCGCATTTCCTTCTGATGGGGTTGCATAGCATCCAGCCTTATGCTCCTTATCGAGTTCTGAGACAACTCGGGATATACCAAATAATTCCACCCGAGGAGGATTTGAGCACCCGAGTGATTGAGATTAGCCGGGATGGACAATTTCCTGAAGAAAAAGTTCACCAATTGTGGAACGAAGGTCAATGCTTACAAGCAAATACTTGGGTGCCTGACCGGGTCAGGGGTGAAGTGGCACCAAATTACCTCATGTGGTACAAGAAAGAACTTGAACATCTGAGACCAGCCCAAAGACCTCACGTCCAAGATTTTGTTGAAATATCGTGAGAGCAGTGGTTAGAGAAAGAAGAGAGTTACCGCGCTGAGATTGTGAAGTTAAAGCAGCAAGTAGAAAGTTTGAAATTCGGAAATAGCATGCAAGTCGCTGCAGACCAAGGGGAAAAGAATAAGTCAGTTCAAGAAAATGAGATGCTCAAAGCCCAAATCCAACAAATGAAGCTAGCCGCCAAGAATCAACAGAGGAGTGTATCAGATGAAAGACTCATAAAAGGTTTGAAAAACGAGATCAATGAGTGCCGAGGTGAGTTGGAAAGGTCGGAGAACATCAGGGCAGAACTCAAGGCACAATGGTCTAAGAAATCCGAAGAGCGGCGTCAATACCTCCAGCAACTGAAAAAGGATCATGCAAAAGTTGTAGCTAACTTATAGGGAGAAATAGTGGCCCTTGAAAATAAAATGGTAAAACAGGCTAAAAGCTTTGAGATTGAGAGCTGGCATTGTTATGACTTGCTAGCCCAAATGGAAGTTGAGGTGCATAAGTTACAAGATCAACACCTCCAAGACTCCCAAGCAGTGAAACACATGCAGTGACCAGATAAAGCGTTTGATTATGGAGAAAAGGCAAACGAGGAACAGGATAAGGGCCATTTGTCACACCATTTTTAGGAGATGCCACGCATGCAAAGATATGACCCTGTCTACTTTCATCCAAGTAGTGGTGATATATGTGAAAACTATGAATGATTTGGAACAACTAGAAAGGGACTTGGCACCTAGGTCTGTGGTGAGGCCGAACGACGCCCCGCGGACACCTAGGTTTGAAGCACTAGAATATGCCTAGTTAGTATCTGTATTTTCCTATTTTTGAGTCTCATTGTCCATGGTTTCTTATATTAAGTCTGTAGTTTTGGAGTTTGTAGTTGGTCTTAGTAGGTGTCTTTCCTTTTGCAAAGTGTAATGGTTTGTGTTATTAATGAAATATTGAAAATTATCAAAATTTATTTTCATTTTACTTTCGCTTTTATTTTCATTAACTATGCTTGGTCTGATTCGTGCGGGGTCACGATACATAGGAAATCTCCATAGGATTAGACCGTAAAGAAAAAAGAGATGGAAGGAAAAGAAAGGAAGAAAAGAGTGGAAAAACAAAGGCGAGAATAAAAGAAAAGAAAGAAAAGAAGAATCGGGAAAACAAAGGTAGGAATAAGAGTGGAAAAAGAACAAGAGCGGAAAAACAAAGGTGAGAATAAGAAATAGAAAGAAAGAGCGGGATAGATTGAAAAATGAAACAAAAATGTCGGGAAGATACATGTGGTCGAGCAAATACATAATAGAAATGATTAACTGTATAAGTGCATTCATGCCAACGTGCGGCTAACAAATCTGTTAAAACTAATCATTAACCAAGTGGTTGCTTAAATGTGTGAGTTCAGGCAGGTGGTTAGTTGATTGCAGTTATGGAAACTCACCCGTACAACACCCGGTTGAAAGATTTGATGACAGGACAGGAATCTGACTCCAATATTGTGGACCCTACAAAAGAGGTCGAGGCGAATGATGTGGTTGCCATGAAAGAAGAGATGAGGAAGTTGAAAGCACAGATGGCTAAAATGTACCAAGCTTGATCTCAAGGGCACCCGACACCTTTGTACCCCGCCAACCCGTCCTATATCACACCCTTAGGTCAAGATCAGGAGCCTCCTACTCCTAACACATCTCCATCCTTCCCACATCACACCCAGGGCTATGCTACCACTTTATACGCTCTTCCAGCTCCACCACCCAAATACAACCCTCCTCCACCTTTGGCTCCAATCTTTGTGGCACCTCCTCCAGCCACATTACAAAGATCATCTAGCAAGCCACTGTTCCAAGCTCACAACGCTCAATATTACCCTCCTGAACCCACTTTTAATCCTGAACAGTACACCCATACCCCTCATTTTGAGATCCCCGAAGATTTGAGAAAGCAGTTAAGAATGCAGAACATGAGGAAGTAATTCGTAAAGTCAAAATCCTAGAGCAATCCTTCAGGAACATACATGGTTTAGGCATCCAGGTCAGCATGGCATACAAAGACCTATGTCCATTTCCCGATGTTCAGTTGCCTGCGGGGTTTAAAATGCCAAAGTTTGACTTGTACGAGGGGCACGGTGACCCAGTAGCCCATCTGCGTGCTTTTTGTAGTAAGATGAGAGGTGCCGGAGGAAAAGATGAATATTTGATAGCCTACTTCAGGCAGAGCTTGAGCGGGTCTGCACTGGAATGGTACACAGACAGGACCCTAGCCGAAGGTACACTTGGGATGACTTGGCACAGGCGTTCATTGGCCACTTTCAATATAACCTCGAGATAGTCCCTGATCGGCTGTCATTGCTGAAGTTTGAGAAGAAGCCAGGAGAAATTTTTGGAGATTTTGGTTTTCGATGGAGAGAGCAAGCTGCAAGAGTGGATCCCCCAATGAGAGAAAACGATATGGTAGATTATTTTCTACAAACGTTGGAGCCGACATAATTCGGTCACTTAGTGACTTCTATGGGTAAATCATTCAATGAGGTAGTGAATATGGGCGCAATGATTGAAGAGGGTTTAAAGTCTAACAAAATTGTGAGTTATTCAGCGCTGAAAGCAACCACGCAGGCCATACAAAGCAGTACTGGTGGTGTGATAGGTAAGAAGAAGAAGGAAGAAGTGGCCTCAATGGAAGCTAGCACCTGGTCCAGGCCCAGCAATCCTCCACCCTACTATAGCCAACCAAGACCTCATCACCCAAACTACCCATACATCCCATACGACCTACCACAATACTATTACCCACCACCAGAGCCCCACTTCTCTGTCCACCATGCCCAGACAAAAACGCAGCCCCCGGCACATCCACAATGGCGTGCACCGGCTCCCCAAACCACATATACACCCCCAAAAAACACCCATCCACACCCCAGGGCTAACAGATCAGGACCCGGCTTCCGCCCGAACAAAATTTTTTGGAATGAGAGGGCCTCAAACAAAATAACCTTTACCCCATTGGGAGAATCCAACACCACTTTATTCCATAGACTGAAGCAGTCGGGAGCGTTAACCCCAATTGAGCCTAAAGTACCAAACCCACCTCCCAAAAACCTGGACCGGTCCGTCAGTTGTGAGTATTGCCCGGGAATGCCAGGGCATGAAACTGAAAATGTTGGAAGTTGAAGAATGCAGTACATGAGCTTATTGACAACCGCCGAACTGAAGTACATGCCCGGGAGGCGCCAAACATCAATCAGAATCTGCTGCCAGTACATCATGAGACTAACATGATTGAGTTGGTACACAAGGATGGGGAAGTGAAGAAGCCCTCACAAACCATGATGATGATTCGTGCTGTTGAGGATAGTTCAAGAGAAAAGCCGACAGGGGAACAGATAGGGATGAAGTTGAAAGGTTCAAATGATAAACCAATGGTAGTGATAGGGAAACCAGAACCAGTTAAGTTGGTAGTACCAGGGGCGTCACCCGCGCCCGTGGTTGTTGTAAAAGTTTCTTGCATAGAGCCAGTGATCATCAAGCCAGTGATTCAGTTACCCGTGGTTGATAGCAGAGCTGTGCCATGGAAATATGAGAAGGTGATAGTAACATACAAGGGAAAAGAAATTTAGGAAGAGAGTTGTGAGGCGCAAGGGTTGACTCGATGGGGGCATTGCTTCGCCCCCGAAGAGTTGAGAAAGTGTAGGACTACTAAAGACAGTCCAACATTGGTCAAGAAAGCCGTTACAGAGTAAGAAGCACAGAAGTTTATAAAAAAGATGAAGGTACAGGACTATTCTATTGTCGAGTAGCTGAAGAAAACACCGACCCAGATTTCGTTATTGTCATTATTGATACACTCCAATGAACATCGCCGAGCTTTTATGAAAATACTAAATGAAGCCTACGTACCTGATAATATTTCAGTGAACTACTTGAAAACAATTGCTAATAGGATCTTCGAAGTAAAAAGGATAACGTTATCGGATGATGAGTTGACCGTAGAAGGAACCAAGCACAATAAATCTCTTTACTTGACAGTTAAATGTGAAGACTCAGTGGTGACCAGGGCATTGGTAGATAATGGGTCTAGTGCCAACATTTGCCCGATGTCGACACTGAACAAGTTAAATATCGATAATGACAGAATCCGCAGAAACAGAGCGTGTGTCCGGGGTTTTGACGGGGCAGAACCGACACAGTGGGGGAAATTATCCTCGAGTTAATCATTGGCCCAGTTGATGTCACCATGGAGTTTCAGGTGTTGGACGCGGCGGTGTCATACAATATTTTGTTGGGAAGGCCATGGATCCATGCACCTAAAGCAGTTCCTTCTTCACTGCATCAAATGGTCAAATTTGAATGGGATAGGCAAGAGGTGGTGCTACACAGAGAAGACCCCACGAACACTGCAAGTGGTGATATTGTACCCTTTGTAGAAACTGATGACGATAAAGGGCCATGGGTCTATCAGGCTTTTGACACGATCAATGTGAACAAGGTACCAGAGGGGAAAAGTATCCCATGTCCCCAAGTAGCAGCCGCAACTGTCATGGTGGTTTCAGAAATGATGGGTAATGGGTTTGTCCCGGGAAAAGGTCTTGGTGCCAAGCTTCAGGGCATTGTTCAACCCGTATCCTTGCCCAAGAATTTAGATACCTTTGGGTTGGGGTTTAAGCCAACAACAATATATATCAAAAGGGCACGCAAGTTTAAAAAGAAAGCTTGGGTTCTGCCTAAACCAATTCCGCGTCTGTCGAAGTCATTTGTCAGGTCGAGGGTGAAAAAGCAGTTAGCAACACAGGCGATGAGTTCATTGATAGGAGCATAGGGTAATTTGGATGAAGCGTTTGAAAGGGTATTTGCAGAAGTAAACATGGTTCAGGCTGGTGAAGGTTCCACTAATGCAGACATTCAGTACGTTGGGCCACATGCTAGGATCAATAATTGGGAAGCCACTCCTCTGCCAGTTCGGAGGGAGGCGCGGTAGTGGGACTTTGTTTTTCTTTTCACCTGGATTATTCCAAGGTTTGTAATCCTTGTGACTATGTTCTATCCATTTGGATGAGCTAAGCCCTATTATTTTTACGTTTTAATGAAATGCAATTTCCTTCTTTTTTTCCTAATTTCGTTTCCATTTTTTCTTTCTTTTCTGTACAGTTGTTTTTATGTTGATATCAATGACATGACATACATGAGGACTTCTCGGCCCGATCTTATAAACCAACCTAACCCAGAAATAATAATACAAGAAATTGAATGCAATGATGAAGAGGAATATGATGATGAAGCATATGAGGAAATTAGTAAGAAATTAAAACACTTTGAGGAAAAACCCAAACCGAACTTAAATGATACAGAAGCAGTTAACCTAGGGGATCAAGATAATGTTCGGGAAACTAAAATAAGTGTCATCTGGAGCCGCAGCTCAAGGAAGAAATAATCGCGACGTTGTTGGAATATAAAGACGTTTTTGCTTGGTCCTATGATGATACGCTAGGTTTGAGTACCAATCTGGTGGCCCACAAATTGCCTATCGATCCATCACTCCCACTTGTTAAGCAAAAATTGAGAAAGTTCAAAAAAGACATAAGTGTGAAGATCAAAGAAGAAATCACTAAACAATTCAATGAAAAGGTCATTCGGGTCACACGGTATCCCACCTGGTTAGCTAATGTTGTGCATGTACCAAAGAAATCTGGCAAAACCAGGGTGTACGTTGATTATCGAGACCTCAACAAGGCAAGTCCAAAAGACAAATTTCTATTGCCCAACATCCACATATCGATTGACTATTGTGTCAAATATGAGATTTGTTATTTTGTGGATTGTTATGCGGGTTACCATCAGATCTTAATGGACGAGAAGGATGCAGAAAAGACGGCATTCATCACGCCGTGGGGAACATACTGCTATCGGGTCATGCCATTTGGTTTGAAGAATGCTGGGGCAACTTACATGAGGGCTATGACAACGACCTTCCACGATATGATACATAAAGAGATTGAGGTGTACGTAGATGATGTGATTGTGAAATCAAGGCAGCAGGCCGACCATTTCAGGGATTTGAGGAAATTCTTTCAAAGGCAACACAGGTACAATCTCAAGCTCAATCATGCGAAGTGTGCTTTTGGTGTGCCATCGGGAAAGTTGCTGGGGTCCATAGTCAGTCGCTGGGGTATTGAATTGGATCCATCGAAGATTAAGGCCATTTAGGAATTTCCGCCTCCAAGAAACAAAATTGATGTGATGAGTTTGTTAGGAAGATTGAACTATATTAGCAGGTTCATTGCTCAGCTCACAACTACTTGTGAACCCATTTTCAAACTGTTGAAGAAAGATGTTGCGGTTAAATGGACGGATGAATGTCAGAAAGCTTTTGATAAGATAAAGGAATATTTGTCAAATCCGCTCGTGTTGGTCCCACCAGAGACAGAGATGCCTTTGATTCTGTATCTGACGGTCTTGGATAATTCATTTGGCTGCGTACTAGGGCAACATCTTAGCAAGAATTTTACTATCTTAGCAAGAATTTTACATCTTACGAGGTTAAGTATACTCATCTGGAAAGGACATATTGTAGCCTAACTTGGGTGGCACAAAAGTTGAAGCATTATTTGTGTCCTACACTACCTACCTCATATCTCGGTTGGATCCACTGAAGTATATTTTCCATAAGCCTATGCCCACAGGAATTCTTGCAAAGTGGCAGATTCTGCTCACAGAGTTTCATATCATCTACGTGACCCGGACTACAATGAAAGCACAAGCCTTAGCCGATCATTTAGCTGAGAATCCAGTTGATGATGATTATGAGCCTTTGAAGATTTATTTCCCTGATGAAGAGGTGATGCATATTGATGAGTTGTAACAAACATAGAAACCAGGATGTAAATTGTTCTTTGATGGAGCGGCAAATATGAAAGGCGTGGTAATATGAGCCGTACTTATTTCTGAAACAGGTAAGCACTATCCTGTTACGGCTCAGCTTCGTTTCTATTGTACAAACAACATGGCGGAATATGAAGCATGCATATGGGGTTGAGATTAGCAGTGGATATGGGTGTCCGAGAAGTCTTGTTCATGGGTGACTCGGACCTACTAGTACACCAAATTCAAGGAGACTGGGAAACACGGGATTTGAAACTGATACCATATAGACAGTGCTTGCATGAGCTTCGTCAATGGTTTCAGTCAATAGAGTTCAGACAAATCCCAAGGATTCATTATGAGGTCGCCGGCGCTTTGGCTACTTTGGCGTCAATGTTGCATCATCCATAAGGCTTACGTAGATCCATTGCAGATTCAGGTCTATGGTCAAAATGCTTATTGCAATGTGATAGAAGAGGAACTTGACGGTGAGCCGTGGCTCCATGACATCATGGAGTATATCAGGATGGGAGTATACCCGGCACAGGCCACCGGTGATCAGAAAAGGGCTATTTGTCGATTGGCAAGCATATTTTTCCTGAGTGGAGGAGTGTTGTACAAAAGAACACCAGACCTCGGACTTTTGAGGTGCATGGATGCGAGGCAAGCCACCACTGTCATGACTGAGGTACATTCTGGATTCTGTGGTCCGCACATGAGCGAATATGTTTTGGCAAAAAAGATTTTATGGGCAGGATATTGTTGGCTCATAATGGAACGTGATTGTATCAACTTTGTGCGCAAATGTCATTAGTGCCAAGTGCATGGAGATTTGATTCATTCTCTATCGTCAAAATTGCATACGATGTCCGCGCCATGGCCTTTTGTTGCTTGGGGCATGGACGTTATTGGGCCAATTGATCCGGTGGCATCAAATGGGCACAGGTTTATCCTGGTAGAAATAGATTATTTTACCAAGTGGGTGGAAGCGAAGACATTAAAGTCTGTGACTAAGAAAGCTGTGGTGGATTTTGTGCATGCAAACATTATTTGTCGGTTTGGTATACTAAAGGTGATTATCACGGATAATGGGGCTAATCTCAACGGTCATTTGATGAAGGAGACATATGAGCAGTTCAAGATTACTCGCCGTTATTCTAAACCATACCGCCCTAAAGCAAATAGAGCGGTTGAAGCGGCTAACAAGAACATAAAGAAAATACTGCGGAAAACGGTTGAAGGGTCTAGACAGTGGCATGAGAAACTGCCTTTTGCATTGTTAGGATATCGCACCACCGTGCGTACTTCGGTGGGGGCGACTCCTTATTCATTGGCGTATGGCACTGAGGTAGTAATACCCGTAGAAGTGGAGATCCCGTCGCTTCGAATCATTGCAGAGGCTGAGATCGACGATGATGAATGGGTAAAGACCCATCTGGAACAATTGAGTTTAATTGATGATACAATGAACTATGTTTGACTTGATCCCGAAAGGGTACGTAGGCAGCCTTACTCCGAGGTTCAGTCATACCAAAATAAAAATCCAAAAGTCCCCAAGCAAGAAACTGGGCGGAAGTTGTGGTTGTTGTGAGAAATTTGATTCCGAAAGTTATAATTTTTATGCCTTTTATACCCTTTCTTTTTAACTTATCCAAAAGCCTACATTACGGTCCAAAGAAAGACCTTCTGGTCAATTTTTGAGAAATGCCAAGTCGAGCAGGGAAATGTGATTTGCAACAAGGGCAATACTCTGGTCCAAGCCGGAAAGTAAACAAATAATAATAAAATGATAGATTCTCATTGGTTAAAACCCTCATGGGCACCATAAGGTGATGGGAGCTGAAAGAAAACAAATGAGAGAGTCCTACGGTGAAAACCCTCATGGGCACCCTAGGGCAAAAGTTAGTTTAAGAAATGGCAAGTTGAGAAAGTCTGTTGGCAAAAACTGTGTTGTGGTATCACGAGTTAAGTAATGATAAGGTTTGGGTAAAGTAATCAAGTAATGGAAGTCTTAGGCAACAAAGTATGGCAACTGAAGAGCTGGTTAGTTGGATCGATTGGGCTGGTTGGTCCGAAATGCATGTCATGATCATCGGTGCGAGCTGTTACGGTCAGATAAGTTTCTTTTCTTTTTATTTTACTTTTGAATAGTAATATGGTTTTGGATTCTTCTTATCTTTAGTTCATAAAATTATTGCATTTCATTCTCTTCTGGGGGTTTGTTTGTCTAAAATGTTTCAATGTCAGTTTTGTTCAATAAAAAGGGGAAAGGGATTTCAAAGCCCACTACCAGCTTACAAAAATGGTAAAGCATAAAGTGGTCAGAGCATGTCGGCAACAATGGGATTTAAAGTGAGATAGAGGAAATCGCTGGAAGTTTCATCAGCAAAATACTTGGGAATTTTTGGGAAAATGAGGAAATACAAGCAAAAGAGTCTGAAAGGTGAAACAACGGGGGAGGTATAAAAGTATTCAGGTTGTCAGAATTGGGGAACATGAAAGTCGGTCAGAAAGTTAGGCAGTTCAGAGGGAGTCAGGCAACATAAATCAAGGCAATGGAAGGATGATGGAGCAAAGAATACCATCAACTAACCACCATTTTTAAACTAACATTACTTTCGGTGATTGAAACATGGGCAGAAAAATTGTTTGTCAGGAGGAATTCTCCGTGAAAAGAAAAGCAGGTAGTCGTCAAGTTTAATCGCAAGTGTGCCATGGGAACAATGCAAGAAAATGAGGAAGCAACATGAAGAGGTGTGGAAGTCAGGTGCCCGCCTGAAAAACAGAGGAGTACATTTCAGTATTTAAATGTTAAGCGTTACGTTTCAGTTTCATCGCAATTCAAGTTTTAGTTTCAAGTCAAGTTTTAGGTTCATCACAATTCAAGTTTTAGTACGTGGTAACAAGCCCCAGCTTTCCCAAATAGGGGTAGAAAGTTTTCTTTGTTTTTTCTATTTTTGTGAAATCAGGAGTCTGCCTGGAGAACAGAGACGTACATTTTGAGTTTAAGTAGTCAGGAGCCCGCCTGAAAGAATAGAGGTGATTCAATTCAAGTTGTTAGTTTTAAATCGAGTTTCTTGTTACTTTGGGTAGTCAGGTGCCCGCCTGGAGAACAGAGGTCAGCATTTCAAATTTCAGAAGTCAGGAGTCCGCCTGGAGAATAGAGACATACATTGGAATTTTGGGAGTCAGGAGTCCGCCTGGAAAACAGAGACACACAATTCAAAAATTAGTAGCCAGGAGCCCGCCTGGATAACAGAGGAATGCTTTTACATTCCAGTTCAGAAATCAAGAGCCCGCCTGAAGAATAGAGGAATACATTTGATTGCAAGTCCAGTAGTCAGGAGTCCGCCTAGAGAATAGAGACATGCAATCCAAATTTCAGCAATCAGGAGCCCGCCTGAAGAATAGAGGCGATACAATTCAAGTTGTTCGTTTTAAATCAATTTCTTTGTTTATTTTGGTAGTCAGGTACCTGCCTGGAGAACAGAGGTCCACAAGTCCAAGTTTAGCAATCAGGAGCCTGCCTGGAGAATGGAGGTGTTAAATTTCAAGTTGAAGATGAAGTCAGGAGTCCGCCTGGAGAACAAATACATGCATTTCAAACTTTAGCAGTCAGGAGCCAGCCTGAAGAATAGAGGTGATACAATTCAGATTTTAGTTTTCAATTATTTTCTTTGTTTATTTTGAAGTCAGGAGTTCGCCTGGAGAATAGAGACATACATTTTGAATTTCAGTAGTCAGGAGTACGCCTGGAGAATAAAGACATACAATTCAAGTTTTAGCAGTCAGGAGCCCGCCTGAAGAACAGAGGTGATACAATTCAAATTTTAATTTTCAATCAATTTCTTTGTCTTTTTGAAGTCCGGAGCCCTCCTGAAGAATAGAGGTATACAATCCAAGTTTCGGAAATCAGGAGCCCTCCTATATAACGGAGGTATTTTGAGGAAAGTTGTAGTCATATTCTTATTAATATCCGGTAACATGTACCAGTTTCCAAACTGGGGCAGAAAATTTTCTTTGTTTTGTCTATTTTTGTGAAATAACGAGCTCATCTGGATAATAGAGGAATACATTCAAGTCCAAGTTTAGCAATCAGGAGCCCTCCTGGAGAACAGAGGAATACATTCCAGTTCAAGTTTATTCAAGTTCAGCAACGTGGAGGGAAAGAACATCGCAGTGTACAATTTGAAGTAACAACAAGAGAAAGTACAAGACAATAAGGCAACAAAAGAGAATACAATATTGCAAGACAACAAGGAAATACGAGATGCAAGTTTGAAGATTCTAGATAGGATTTTGTAATCGTAGCTTGTATTTTAGACTAGCTTCTTCTATTTTCGACATAGTGTAATAAGGAAGGTCAGCGAGCAGTAGCAGCAGCAATCACAACGAAATCACAGCTCTTGGTAGTCCCAGTTACCCGACACTCACGAACTACACTGACCTGATTCCTGTTTAGCCCAGGATATGTAGGCAACTTATGAAGTAGGGTGCGGTCAGAGTTTTCAAAATGCTTCGCAATGGAATTTTCAAACGTGCAAAAATCGGTCGTATTTGCTCACTTATCTTTGCCCGAAAATTTTCATGTTTCCAAGCAAAGAAGGGGCAACTGTGAGCACGCGATGTTTTCCTTATATATGAATAATTCCCAAAAATTCAAACAAAATATTTTTTCCTCATTTTTACAATTTTGTGAATTTTTGTGAATTTTTGTGTTAATTGCTTGCATTTTATTTGTGCATTTTAATTCATACGAAAATTACAAAATATGCATTTGCATTTAGGATTTTTTTTTTATATTTTAGGATTAAATATGAGTTAAGTTGTTTTAGAACAAAATATAAAAAGAAAATAACAAAAAATGGTCCTATTTGCATTTATTGCGTTAATTTGCATTTAAATTAGGAATTAGCGTAGTTGGTAATTAGGGAATATAATTTTATTAATTTTGTTTTTGTTTTTAATTTTGCATTTTTAATAAAATTAGGAAAAATACAATACAAAATTAGAAATTGAAAAATAACAATATTGGGTAGCAAAATTACAAATTGGAAAAAAATAAAGGAATGAATTGGACAATTGGAAGAAGAAGTCTTAACATGAGAGCTGCCGAACTGGGCCAATTTTGAATCGAATTTCAAGCCCAAGTGCACAAGCACACCCGCCCAGGCCCAAGCGATTCCCACCCGGTACGCCCCAATAACTAACCAAACGACGTCGTTTCTAGTCGTTGATCATGGCCGTTGATTTTCAATCCTATCAATAGAAGCATCCAAGGATGTTCTATATAAATATGTCCGAACAAACCCCCCCACCCCATCTCAGTCGTCTTCCTCACCCTTAACAAACCCTAGCCGCGCCGCCATGAAACCCCCCAGGTCATCGGTGGCGGCGGTAAGGCTGTATTTTTCGCGGGTTCCGAACCGAAACCGGGCCAGAACCGCGGTTCTGGCGGTTCTGCCGGTTCCGGTGGTTCCCCGGAACCGTGATGGGGCGGTTCCACCCCTTGGAACCGCGGAACCGGAACCGGAACCGGATCGGTTCAAGCGGTTCCAAACGGTTCCAACCGGTTCCGCAACGGTCCGATTTTAAAAAAAAAAAAATTTGTTTTTAAAATTTTCAAACGGCTCTTTTTCAAAATTAGCCGTTTGGAATTTTCAAAAATAGCTATTTGGCCCCCAAACTTTAATTTAACCCCAAACTTTATATAATTATACAATTTCCCATTTCTCAACTATATATACCCCCTCATTTTTTCGATTCAAGCGTCAACTGTTGCATCGGAGAGCGCCTTTAGTCAAGCAAGACTACAAAGATTTGATCACAGGGCGTCGATGCGGGACAGCTTGAAAAAATCAGTGCTTTTTCAAGATTGGATCCGCGCAGAAAGAAGGAGCTTTGGGCTAGCTGAATCACAACCAGAAATAGATGAGTGCTATGAAGAAATGCTAGCGGAACTTGCTCAGGAAACATCTTCACCCGGAAGTGGTGATGAACAAGCTTCATTTCCACCACCGCCAACACAACCACCTCCAATCCTTGAAGGTTTTATGAGATTTGTTAGAAATAATACATAAACTATGATGTAACTTGTACATTGGCATGTCTTCTTTTAGTTTTTTTTCCTTTTAATGGTGGTATTAGTACCATGTTGTGCTCATTCCATTGGGGGAAGGAAGAATAAAAAAAGATATGCCATTTTGGTCAATAAATATGCTCTTTATCATATCCTTGAATATCTTTTATCTCAATATTTTTTTGTCTTTAATTTTATATCAATCCTGAATATTTATATAACATACAATATATAACATACAACACAATATACTAATGACAATATTCTTTTATCAATATATACTACTTATATACAATTTATACTAATTACTAACTACAAGTCTACAACACAATATACACTATTTATATACAATATATACTACATAAATACAATATATACTACTTATATACAAAATATACACTACTTATACACAATATATACTAATTACCAAACACAATATATATTATACTAATAACATAGTACACCATATAAAATATATTCTACAATATACTAATGACTACAATACAAGATATTGATTTAAAAGAAAAAAAAAACAGAACCGCCGGGAACCGCCAGAACCGCGGTTCCGGAACCGCCAGAACCGGAACCGGACGGTTTCGGAACCGTATGGTAGTGGTTCCGGCTCCGGAACCGCCAGAACCGGAACCGCCAGAACCGCAGAACCGGAACCGCCAGAACCGGAACCGCAGACCCAAATAGACCCAGAACCGGAACAGGATACAGCCTAAGGCGGCGGTGATGCCAAATGCCACCACATTTACACCCTTTGTTCTCCTTACCTTCCTCTTTCCAACCATACTACCCATTTACCTCGAAGCATTACCCAACCCTTCGAATATTAAATCAAATATCCGAGCCAAGTCACAATTTCGCCCAAACTAGCTCAAATCTACACCAGACAGTCTCCAGTCTTTCCTCGGTGCAAATCTATGGTCAAAAGCTTTCGAATCCCGCTGAGGCTCTACGGATTTTGAATCTAGGGTTCGACAGTTTATAATTTGGTTGGAAATTTTCTTACGGTGAGTTCTCTTTTAGTTTTATAGTTTAATCAGTGTAGTTATTAATTTCTTCTTCTTCTCCTCTATTTGATTTGGTCATTTTAACCATGAGTGTTTTTTCTTTTTTTTTTCTTTATCCCTGTTTTGTTGTTCATTTTTTCTTCTTAGTAATGGGTTCATGTTTAGCTGCTTAACCATGTTTTATTAGTATAGTTCGACCCGATTAGGTTTTATTCGTCTTAATTTCAAATATCATTTTGAATTGTGTAGTAAGTTCTTTATTATTTTATTTCCTGTGTTTCGTTTTATTTTTCAATTTCTGCTTTTGTTATTTGGTTTGTCTATTTCATTGAGCATTGTCTTGGTTTTTAGTCAAGCTTTAACCTCAATTCTTCTTCTTTGATTTGGCATCAATGTTTAGGTTTAAATCATTTTAGGGTATTATTCATATCTTTGATTTAAATTCTGTTGATAGCTTGAATGCGGCAGTTGTTGATTACTAATTGTTGATAGCATATTTAGGTGTATTTGTTTATCCAGTTCGTTGAGGTTTAAACTTGGGGGTTTTGACTTGGTTTCGTTACAGTTTATGATTCAACTTAATGCTGAATAAGGTAGATGTAACTGGATATAGCTGAATAGTTCATTTGTAGGTAACTATAGTTGAATCTTAGCTAAGGTAAAGGTTTAGGTTTAGTCAGTAATATTAGGGGGGGGGGGTTTCAGGGGCCTTTTAGGGATAGAAAAGGGTAGAATCTTTAGGTTTTGTAATTTTAAAGCAAGGGCAGGGTAGTATGGGAATTGTAGGGATATAGAACATTCTAGAGTGGTATTATAGTGTAGATTTTAATAAACTATGGTGGTTACTTAGGAAACAAGTTAGAAAAGTAGGGGTCTAAAGTGGAAAATAGTCAAGGACTAAAAGGAAAAGCTGAAATGTGAGGGTTGCCCTACCTTACTTTTATATAAAGGCATTCAATACCTTGTAAAAGGGTCTACAATTTTTCATCTGAAAAACCCACAAAAAATCTGAATCTTATTCCATTTTTCAATTTCATTTTTAGTTTTCTCTAGCATTTAGATACAAAAAATATAAAAAAAGGATCCTCCTTTTCATTTAGTTTCAGATTAGCTTGGCATTCATATACAGAAAAACTACACAAAATATATACAAAAAAAATAGAAAACCAAAAAGAGATTATGACTATTCCATTGGTTTAGATATAGTTTCTGCCAAGATCTCTTGTTATTTCGTTGTTTGGGTTTCAATTTCGAGTTGTTTGAATCAGATTTCAAGGTTGTGGTAGTTGGTTGCTGTGTTTTAGTGGTCTGGGTGCATTATTGGGTTGGATCTGCTGGTTCTTTCTTTAAAAATTGGGTTTGAGCATCTCTGAGTCTTTTTCTTTCGTCTGAGCTGCTGTGTTTCCTGTTGCTGTTGGTTCTGGATAATTTAAATCGCTGCTGACCTTTTTCCATTCTCCCTGTTATGCTAAATCCAGGTACACATCTTGAGGCCTTGTTGATGTATCTTCATCTTTGAAATTGAAAAGAGAACGAGACTGCTATTTGCTGTGAAATGAAATTTCTTGTTGTATTTAATTAAATTTTCGTTGAGATTCAGTAGTGATTTGTTTGCTGTTATATTGAAGTTATGGATCGTATGGACATTGTATGTAACTAGAATTGTTTTGGATTTTTTTTCTGAATTTGTTCATTGGCAATGGAATCCCTGAACTAGTTGGCTGTAATAGTACAAAAATGATTTTGGAAGCACAAGCCATATCTTTACTAATCAAGATTTGTACTAATATTACTATTCCTTAATTCAAATTAGGAATCAAAATGGGATCACATAGAATTTGTTCTTAAGCCCTGCTAACTAGAACTTGTGGTATTTTTTAATCTGGTAATCCCTTGTTCAATTCAAATCAATAATCACCATTACATAGTTTAGTCATTTCACACTGAACGCTTAGTATCAGCTAGCATAATTGATTCAGGTCATTTGGAATAATTATTTGCTTCTATATTGATTTATGTGTTACTGAAAATAGAATCCGGTGGGGAATTAGCCATCGAGATCGGCTTGGAAATTTGCAGCCTCCATATACGCTTGGGCTATAAACCATGGCCCAGATTGTGGTTGGAAACTAATTGAAGCCATGAGATTTCAAATGAGATCTTGTGCAGTTTGGGTCTCAAGATCTCTGAAATGTAGACTCAGGTCTAATGTTATTTCTTGCTTGGCTTGCCACAGTTCAATGAAAAACTAAATAGGCCCTCTTTCTTTCTTTCTAAAGACAAACCAAAGATAGAAAATGTAGTTGCTTTTTAGATTGGCCCTTTTAATAAAATAACGAGATGAGCCTCGCCAAACAAAACAATTGAGGGGCCCTTGATGTTGATTATATAAAATATTTAGAACTCGGGAGGGTCATTTAGCGAATTTAACAGCCTTCCCCAAACAATAACGCTAGAATCTTTAGACGAGTCTTAATTAAAATACCTTCTTAAACTCGGGTGTACATTGATGCGACCCAAATCCAAATCTCGGTGAAGTCGAAATGTGTTGATGACCATAGGTTCCTTGATGGCAACGGGTTTGGAAACACTTTTTCACGACGTCGTAATTTTTATAAAACAATTATTGATTGAAAAATGGTTCGAATCTGGAGATGAGCCTCGCCGAAAAAAAATAAACGCGGGGCCCTCAATAATTAAAAAATAGTTAGAATTTGGAGAGGCCGTTTTAGCAAATTTCAACGGCCCTTCCCAAACATTATTACGCTAGAACCCTTAAGCGTGACTTAATTAGATTACTTTCTTAAACTCGGATGCGCATTGATGCGCGACCCAACTGCAAATCTCGACGAAGTCGAAACGTGCCGACGATCACGTGTACACTGGTGGTGACGTGATTAGAAATACGTTTTCACGACGTCGCAAGTCTTTTAAAATAAATATTGGTAAAAGCGTTTTATAAATAAAAGCATAAGTTAGCATGTATTAAAATCAGATAAAATCAAATATAACAGTTAGGCGACCGTGCTAGAACCACGGAACCCGGGAATGCCTAACACCTTCTCCTTGGTTAACAGAATTCCTTACTCGGATTTCTGGTTCGCAGACTGTAATACAGAGTTAATCTTTTCCTCGGTTCAGGATTCAAATTGGTGACTTGGGACACCATAAATCTCCCAAGTGGCGACTCTGAATAATTAATAATCAAATCCCGTTCCGATTGTCCTTTAATTGGAAAAACCCCTTTACGCTCCCTTTGCAGGGGTGTATAGCGAAAAAGGAGGTGTGACACTCATTAGGATCAGTGGTTCCATTGTATATGGAAATTTCTGGCATACGATACTTCTTTGGAATGGGCTTCGGAGCCGTACTTGGTGGAAAAGGCTTTTGTACGAACTTCTTCAAATCTAAATCCTCTAGAATGGGGGGTTCCCCCGATATTTGATCAACCTGTGAGTTGTATGTTTCTATCTTTTTATTATTAGCTTCAATTATCTTTTCCCCCGATTCAATCCGTTTAGTAATCTCCTCGAGAATCTTCATGATGGCAGGGTTAGTTCCCGATCCATCATTGTTGAATTTCTCCTGTACAGATTCGACCCTATGAACAACTTCCTGTGATGTATCGAGTTCGATTCTGCTTGGTGCTCGATTCTGATTTTGGAGTTGCGCTATCACAACTTGCTGAGTTTGTAGCATGTCAAATATCATTCGAAGGCTAATCCCGCCTTTTTCACCACTTTGTGCATTCTGATCCGGCTATGAGGGCGTTTCTGTGGATGTTATTTTAAGGGTCGGAGCCTAAATTTCAATGAATAGCTACACGAAAACTGATATCGACTGGATCTATGACTTGTGGTATGTTGGGATTGATTGGAGGTACTCTGTCTCCCCGGGCGGCTATGTGCTCGTTCTCGCCATGAAGATCAATACCAATATCTGTATGAGTGGGTCAAGGTTGATAGTTCGACATGTCGAATCCGGAAATCAAACACACTTACAAGAACAAACGTAAAAACAGTGTGTGTTATGAGGATTAATACTAGGCAATCACTAGTATCCTTAGCCCCACGGTGTGCATCAAACTGTTTACCCTAAAAGTTAGATAACAATTAAAGTTATAATGTGATTTTAAGGATATGTGATTTCACCTAATACCAATTGATAAACGTAAAGATAATTAATAAAAATTGATAACAATATCAAGCAAACCAGGGTTTGGACGGAGTCCTCGAGCTTGAATACCCTCGAGCTAGTTATACAAGAATAGTTAAAATGCAACAAGCTGGTAAATAAGAGAATGTAAATTAAAGAGAGAATAATATACCGCTTTTATCTGTCAGTATGTAAGGTGTGTACAAGATAATTAGGACCCCTTTTATATAGTAGAGAAATCCTATTTAAGATACAATTCTAACTATGAAAGTAAATCTCATGATTAACTAGATAACCACCCTTGATTTGATCTGTTCCGAGATTTACGCCACGATCTCCGGCTAGTCACGGATATCTCGCCTTTCCGTTACTATGCTTTGCTTGAAGTCTGTCACATTCGGTCTCGGTCGTTGTTGGCCTCGATCCCGACATGCACCTCAACCCTTGGACTCGATGCCTTGTCTTCGTGCTTTAATCTGATTCATTACGAGGCTACCCCTTAATGTAGTTCCCTTGCCTCGATCAAATAGCGTATCGGGTAGGTCCGATTTCGACGTACACGATGTGCTAAAGTTTTGAGTTGGAACACTAAAATTTTAGGACATAGCGTCCTAGAGTTTTAATATAGGAAACTGAATTTAAGGACATAATATTCTAAAGTTTAAATCGAAAAAACAAAACTTTAGGGAACTAAAGTTGAAAATTACGAAGTTGGGACTGAAAAACTAAACTTATTGACAGTATCTTGAAGTTTTGAACCAGAGAAATTAAACTTAGGGCACAATGCCCTAAAATTTTAAACTAAATAATTAAATTTAAAGGCATAATATCTTGATTTTGAATTAAAAAGAACATCAAGACACTATATCCTGCATAGCAAAATTAAACTTTTCCATGAAATTCGAGGAAGCGAGAAGAAGTAGCGTCTGCCCATATTTTTAAAGGGAAATAAAATCAGAAACAACTGATTTACAACAGGTAATTGAACAATAGTCACAGTTTTAAACGTAATTAAAATTTAGCAACTTTTTTTTTTATTAAAATAAAATTTGAACAAAAATACCTTTAAAAATCCGGAAAAATTCTAGTATAATATGTTGAAGTTAAAAATTTTTACGTATGAGATTCAAACATATATGCAGGAATTTCATACTGTACCGGAGTTCCAACATAATATACTGGAAGTTTATACACACGAAGTCCATAATCCAACATCTTATACTAGAACTTTTTGGTGTTTCACCTAAGATAAAATAGTAACTATTTTTAGTGACTTTACAAACACGATCTATTTTTCGATTATCAGTTCTAAAACTACAAGCCATACTATTTTCACGTTTTTAATTGTGGTTAAACACAAAATAATTTGCAAACGCGTTAAAATTTAAATACCGGTCCTAAAAGTGGCTACTCGATGACGGAGGAAGGGGTCGGGATAGCCCAGATAAACTGTTGGTATGAGTTAGACGAGCTGGACCCCCATTTCAAAACTTTGGGCCCAAGCTCAGCTCTTACAAGAATCCAAGATAGCATAAACGTTGACTAGGGGTTGGGACTTCTTTCCTCTAAAGTAAACATACTATATTGCTGCAGCTATGACACCAAAGTGTGCAAAAGGACACAAGTGTTTCTGACTTCAAGTATTTTTAACTCTTTAACATTTAAGTGCCACAAAAGTACACAAAGCACCTATATGTGTCACCCTCTGTCCAGCAATTCAACACAATGGGAGAATTAAAGACTTTCTTCTTTTTCTTACTATCACCTCCCTTTATTTAAACACCTCCATTTTCACTTTAAAAACTTCATACAACAAAATACACCCCGCACCCCCCCCCCCCCAACCCCACAAGAGAGAAATGGGAAGGCCTCCTTGTTGTGATAAAATAGGGATAAAGAAAGGTCCTTGGACTCCTGAAGAAGATATTGTTTTGGTTTCTTATATTCAAGAACATGGTCCTGGAAATTGGAGATCAGTCCCTACTAATACTGGTAGTTTACTTGAAATATGTCTTGAACCTTACAATCTTTTCCTTGTTAAATACCTGTATAATGAAGAAATTTCTTTGTTTTTTTAAAGGGTTGATGAGGTGCAGCAAAAGTTGCAGGCTAAGGTGGACAAATTACTTAAGGCCAGGAATCAAAAGGGGCAATTTTACTCCACATGAAGAAGGAATGATTGTCCATCTTCAAGCTTTATTGGGTAACAAGTAATGTTCGCCTCCTACATTTCTTTCCTTCTAAATCTACATTGTTTTCCTAATCGATACAACATGAGGAAGGGACTAGAATGGAACGATATGGAAAGTAAAGATTTATAACTCTAAACTGAGACGTAATTGTTGGTGCTGTTGTGTTGTATATGCCACTAAAAAGAAATACAGTCAGATATTTCTATAAGAACATCTCTATATAACAATCATTCACTATAAAAATCAAGTTTCTATTGGAACCAATTTCTATGCAATGCTATACTATATATTCTCTATAATACTTTGCTATAACAACAAAAAAAATATGAAATAAACGAGATTGTTATATGTAGAAAGATTTGACTGTAAGAGATTATACATAAATACACCCTTCTGAAAATATTTTTAGATTTTAAGTTTTAGGGTTATGATACATGTTCTAAGTTTTTATATGATTGATACATATATTGGTGCAGATGGGCAGCCATAGCATCATATCTTCCACAAAGGACAGACAATGACATAAAGAACTATTGGAACACTCATCTAAAGAAAAAGCTCAAGAAATTCCAAACAGGTTTGGATTCACATTTGACTTCTCCTCCTGCAGATTCTAACACTTGTGATCATTTCTCATGGCATTTCATGAGTGACAATAATAAGCAAGGCTCAACGTTTTCACTACAACAGAACCACAACTCTCCAAATTCTTCCTCTTCCTTGTATGCTTCATGTACTGAGAATATTTCAAGACTTTTAGAAGGTTGGATGAGATCTTCTCCACATCCTTCTACAAAAGTTGATGAAATGATCTTGCATGACAATCAGCATAACCAAGATGATCAAGACCTATTTAAAGGTCGTGGAACTTCTCTGGTTCGGGATGAAGGAATTAGCAACAATATTAAAACAATTCCAAGAGAATACAAGTCTGTTATTTCAGCTTGTGAAAGCAGTGGAATTGCTGAAAAGACAATGAATACTAATACTCCTCCTCCATTCACATATCTTGAAAAGTGGTTGCTAGAAGAAAATGCTGGTCAAGTTGAAGAACTTATGGGACTTCCTATGATATTCACTTAATAATATTTTCTTTTGTAACTTAATTATCAGTATTGTAACTTCATGTGGACGAAGTCCATGGATGTGTGAATTTTTAAGTTAACATAGTTCAAATTATGTAACTTTTCTAAGAAGTTAGAAATAAGCTCCATCACTGCTCCACGGATATCTAAAAGAATTCAATGGCACAAGCAGTGGAGGAGCCACCTAAGATAAGGTCAAAAATTTATTTTATGTACATATATTATATGTTGACTCATTCCTTATTTTCTTTGTGTGTTTAATATATATTTGGACACCCCTTTGTAAAATTATTAGCTTCGTAGCTAGGCACAAATTTAAGGATCTTGAGATTTCATAACTGTTCTATTCTTAGGGTACTGTGGAAGAGACAATCAACTAACTATGGGAGTTGTTTTCCATCCCTACTCTGCTACTCCCATTAATTAGGGAAGTTAATTGTTTTTCTAATTTTTAAGCAACTTGTTTATAGAAAAAAATATTTGACCAACCAAACACAGGGAAATCGAAATTAAAACACTGAACATTGTTTTCATATGAAACACACCCTTAGTATTGTGAAATAGTTCCTGGATCATAACTCAAAAAAGAAAAAGGATATTTTGTTTAATTAGATGGAGGTGTAATTTTTTCTAGGTAGGAAATTTAAGAGCAATAATGAAGTATGGTAGGAAGTTAAGAAGGGTAGAGATGCAAGGTCAATTTATAGTCATTTAAATATGATTAACCATTTTTCAGTAAATGTGTTTATAGATCAATGTCAAGTTCTATGCATGGAAAATGCGTTACTAATATTTATGTACCATCGGGTTAAGTGACTTGGAATAAAAAGTACTAACTGTTTATAACAAACCTGATCTGATAACTCGAAATATAAAGTGATACTAATATAATAATATAATATGTTTAATTATGCTAATCATCATCAATGTATATAACTTAAGATGTAATCATGATTTTTAAATCTTGATCATTATAAACGCAAAATATTAATCACCCATTTTCGATAAATGTGGATGGAGACCGATGAAAGGGACGTAGACTATAGTTATAAAGTAAGTTGAAAAATACAATTAATTGGATCATGAATCGATGATGAGAGTTGGGACTACTACTCAAAAGTCATAAAATCGTGGACTTAGCTACCCAAACTCACTAATACTAGCCCCATAATTGAGTAGAACTTATAAACCAGTTATATTGTCCTAATACTGTTATCTGGCTAAAGTAATTTGTTTGTTGGTTGAATGCGTGATTTTCATATTCGAGACGTGGGATCGATTCTCTTCACCAACAGCCTCCTCTATCAGAGTTCGTCGTACAGATATGACTAATGCAGTTTATATCTCATGTGTAGTTTGCGAGTTATTGCACACAATGAGCAAGTTATCCAATACACACCCGATAAATTTTCCAAAAAAAAAGTCCTACTTGACCATGGATTGCAACAAAATATATACAGGTATCTAATTTAAACCTTTAAAATAAGAACTAAACGGATTTACAACACGATAAGTGTACCCAAAAAAGAACAACTAAAATTTAATATAAGCAATCATCCTCTTCTAATCTTCTAAGATGTTCGGACAAGTTAGATGCTCCACAATTTTCTTCTTGGCTTTCTGAATATGTTTTACTCTGGTTTTCTCTATTAACATTATGATTTTATCATGTAAATTTATGTAGGTAAAATTATAGAATTCATAATTGCTCTCGCGTCTTTCCTGACATATTGTTCAAGTAACAACTTTGGAACGACAGTCGATAGATAAATGAATGGAGGGATGATCGATTTGGTTTTTACATTATAAATGAGCGAAATATTTGATTGGATGTATCGTAAGTAGTTCATCTGCAACAGTAGGAAAATATCGATAATAAAAGTAATAACCTAGAGATCCAAAGAGATTATAAGCAAAACTTGGTAAGGAGAAGGTGGAAACCAAAACTAATCATCCCAACGTTGACCTGAAAAATGAAATAAAAAATAAAAAATAAATACCATTTCTTAAATTACAGAGTCGTGATTCTTTTAAACAAAAGAAATGATATATAATATTATTCACTTTTTAAATGTAAATTATGGATAGAAAACTGCCGCCTAGGGTTGATGGAGAGGAATTTACATGCCAAAAGAAATCCGTCCAAGCATCTTGGTGGAGAGCATTACTCACTATTTATATATTAATAGCTCATAAAATTAGTGAAGATACACGTAAGTTGACTCGAACATAAAAAATAGTGCCAAAAAGAAAGAAAAGAAAAGGGTGAAAAAGAGAGAATGGTTGATGGAAAAAATGAATAGTATGAAAGAAAGAAAGTGAATGCCACTGTGTCACGAAATTCTTGCTATCTCTTTAGGGTAAATGCTTTAGTTTTAATTTGCCTGTAACTTTCTTTTCACCAAAATAAACAAAACGAAAGAGGGAAACATGTGATCTCTCTTATATATGCCCCTTCTCTAAGGCTAGTTTGATGATTAATTGGTCGACTTTAGCAAGTCATAAAGGGCAAAGGCATGCAATTTTGCGGGGGAAATGCATGGGGTTGTTTATGCACCGTCAATGTAAATATCAAAAAGCTGGGAGCCCTTTCCCCCTTTGTTCAACCTACTCGATTAAAAAGAAAAAAAGAAAAATTGATACAAAAGATAATTCTATTATTTATGTTAAATTATTAATTCTCCTCGTTAACTTTCTCTACGAAAACCAGAAAACTGTTTTTAGTTTTGTTTGTTTGCTTTGAAATTAACTAGATTTTGCAAAGAAAACTGAGTAATCTGGGTGTCAGGTTATAGATCTTATTACAAAGCAGACTAATGATTGGATGAAATTTAGAGTTTATAGATAAGTTACACATATGTCATGGAGTTAATTCCTTGGATGATCACCCTAACTTATAGAAATAATCTACTAAAGTCACCTTTAGTTTTTTGCGACAACAAAGTCAACCCAACTATTATATTTGATTAAAAAATAACACTAGTACTCATGCATTTAGTAGGATAAAAATTATTCGTATCCGGTGTTTATACTAAAAAAAATAAATGCATGACATTTGTCAAAGGTTGGCTCAATATTGTAAATATCCTAAAGCCAAATCTTGTAGAGGGGCCTTATTTTTAATTAAAAAATTCTTATATATTTTAAATTTAAGTATATTTTCCTTATTTTTTGAGACGCAAAATTATGAATATTTTTTTATAATCGAGTTATTCTAATAATTCTTTTTCACTTGATAAAATATCTAATCGATTTTTATATCTCTTGAGACAATATGGATCCTAGGTAAGATTGTATAACATTAAAAAAAGCTTCTTCCCGCAAATGTAATTGTTATAGGAACATTATTCAATAGGAATATATGTATTTAAAAGAATCAAGTCTTACTTTTTAAAGTCTTGTTAACTGATTAAGTATATCGATTAGAGTATTATTTTTATTTATAATATTTCTTTTAATGCGAAAAATAAGTCCAATCTATCCATCAGAATAACTTCTCTTAGATTTTTATCACCTAATAATCTCAAAAAGTTTCCACTAAACCAAAATTATAGATTTTTTTTCTTCATATTATTTAAATTGTATACGGTGGAAATTGGGGCTACGCTATTTCGTTCTTCGCTGGAAAAGATGATACCACGTCGAGAGGCCAGGACGTCGAGTTCGAGGTTGAGTTTCCATTCCAAAATTGAGGTCGAGGTCGAAATCATTTGCCAAGGTCGGAAGAAGGCATACCTCGAGATAATTCTATTATAATACTACAACAGAATAAGCTAGATATCCGCAACGGCCCGAAGATCATAACGTAAATTGCGGAGTGGATTGACCCATAGTTAGATATCTATCATAATTTCTTACTGTAATATTAAGTGTACCTTATTTAGGACTATAGAGGAGCCCATTCATTTGTAAGACACATTTTGATTGATAAGATAATACATACACTTTATTCTCTTGCAATTTTATTCATTGTTCATAAGAATTGCTTTGTAACTTGCTATTCCCACTATTCCACCTCGAGGTTGTCATAGTTCGAGGTTGAGATTTGGCTTGCGGACTGGTTTGACTTATTTATATGTTTAGTTCCTTGTTTATCAAATGATATTGGATTAAATCACATATCCTTTAAATCACAATATAACTTTAATTGTTACTCTAATTTTAGGGTGAACAGTTTGGCGCCTACCATGGGGCTAAGGATAATAGTGTTTGTTTCAGTGTTGATTCTGATAACACACGTTATTTTCGCACTTGTTCTTGTCAAGAATTTTTGTTCTCAGGTTAAAGCATGTCAGACTCACAAAATGCACCCGTGCATGGTAATGATGTTCTTGGATTTCACGGGTAAAGCGATAACATAATTGCTCCAAGATCTAAGGTGCCATCGGCTAATCTCGAGGGAGTACCGGTCGTCGATCCAATCAATATCTGTTTGCACATTGCTTTGAATGTGGATTTGGTTATGGACCCCGAAGGGAGTGTGCCTAGGGAAGGTCAATCTGGTGGCTAAGGAACACAGGGCGTATGAGACGGGGGAGTTAGTCTCCAGGTACTATTCGAGATGCTACAGACCAAGCAGGCTACTATTGCTCAGCTTCAGAGTCAATATAGAACCTAAGTGTGGTCGAGCCAGAAATCACTCACCATACCGAGCCAGCACCAAAAAGTTCAAATTATTATGGATCAGGGACTGATCCTACAACTATGAAAATGCTCGAGGAACTCACCAAAAAAATTGAATCGAGATAAACAATGAGGATAATGACAAAAAAGTGGAAACATAACTCTCAAGTCGGTCAAATACCGGAGGCACCCCCGATCCTAAATGGTTTGGATTAAAAAAAAATTTATGCAGAAGCCTTTTCCTCAGAGTGCAAACCCCGAAGCCCATTCCTAAGAAGTTTCGTATGCCGGATATACCTAAATACAACATGACCACCGAT
Organism: Nicotiana benthamiana; assembly: GCA_034376525.1. Taxonomy (NCBI): domain Eukaryota; kingdom Viridiplantae; phylum Streptophyta; class Magnoliopsida; order Solanales; family Solanaceae; genus Nicotiana; species Nicotiana benthamiana. Next base: position 143,144,276 of record CM067337.1, on the reverse strand, counting down.
CAACATATCACTTCGTACATATGTGGGATAAAGGGAAATGATGTAGAAGACGATGAGATCGAGTCCTTTTTTTTTGAAAATGCTTGGGGAAACTCTATCAAAGGGAGAAATTATTTGGTATCACAACTTGCCAGTGAATTTCATCGACGCATTTTCCATGTTAGTAAATTTTTTGTGAAGGCACATGCCGGGGCCATAAACGTCACATCAAGAAAATCGGACATTTTCAAGATAGAGGTATAATGAAATGCTGATTGAGTTCGTATCATGATTTCAAATGGAACGCATGGAGTTACCACCTATCACAGACGATTGGGCAATTCAAGCTTTCACCCAGGGGTTGAACGAGCGGGAGTTTGATAGCATCATGATAGTTGAAGAAAAATTTGGTCGAGTATCCAACTGTAACTTGGGAAGATGTGCACAATCGAAATCAATCAAAGATCAGGGTCGAGGACGACCAATTAGGAGGCCCTCCCGATTTAGTACATTCAAACAGGTTTGAGGTTAAAGCCCCAAGGGACTATGACATAGAGACAAGGTCGAACAGGAAACGATATTAACCATATATTACAGATCGAAAAAATAGTGGCTCGGGGCGCAATCCCTCTCGGAATGATTGAAGAAACAATCGAGGACAAAATTCTCGGGGACTTATGAGAAAAATTGGGTTTGATAAACATGCCTATCCCGTAAAGACACCTCGGTTATTGGAATATAACTTTGGCATTAATGTATCAGGCATTATCTCGGCAACTAGAAGGATAAAAGTATTAGGTGGCCCAGACCCATACAAATTGATCCTTCCCAAAGAAACCCAAATTTGATGTACAAGTATCATAGCAAGTATATTTACAAGACCGAGGATTGCATGCAATTAAGGGCGGAAGTAGCCCGTCTATCAAACGAGGGCAACAATTGAGAGTACCTTAGCGATCGAGCCAAGAATAATTTCAGAGATAGAGACGCCAAAAGGAAAAATAAACAGGAGGAACCACATCATGTCATTCTTATGATCATCGGCGAGTTGATATTCTACAAAGGCCCGTATACAAACGCACTAAGGTATATATTACTAGGGAGAAATGGATCCAAGATTATATGCCTGGGGGATCCTTATCATTTAATCATGAATAAGTAGAATGCATTTCTTAACCACACAATAACGATTTGGTAATTTCTATCTTATTAAATACATTTCAACTTAAGCGTGTTGTAGTGGATCCAGGTAGTTCGACAAATATCATCAGATCAAGGGTCATGGAGCAACTCGGCAAACAAGATCAAATTATACCTGCATCTCGGGCTTCGAGACCCTTTTCCTCTGTTTATCTTTCCCCAATTTCGGAATTGGGGACTGGTCTCTTCCTCAGGTGGGGCCGGCCTCATTTTAGAGATATCTCCAATGCCTGCATGAAGGAGAATCAAGTATGGGTAAAGAGGCATCTCCGATAAAGAGGAAAACATCAAAAGCTTACAAGATGAACTTAGCATGATGTTTGGCTTCCCACCTACCCCTTGCTAAGTCACGCAAACGGCGCTTTTTATATGAGAAGGTCGTGGCTAGTTTCTAGACCTAATCTTCATGGTCAGTGACAGCATGGGGCAGCCGAGCGAGCAATGCAAAAAAGATGAAGGCATCATGCAATGCAAAAATGGAGTACGAAAGGATACTGCGTAAAAACTCACTTACGTTTGAGGTTACACTTCTCTAGGAATAGAATGTTTCCTCTGGTATGATGTCTCAGGTCCTCACTCGCACGAACCGACTCATCTAACCGCAATCTTTATCCTCGTTATTGTTAGCAATAACGGCCTTGGTCGCCCGGTATTGGATCTTGATCAACCCTCGGAAAAGCTGAAGCCAATACAATCTAATAAGATGGTTATGGGTGAACTCTAGCCCCTTAGCCTTGTTGGAGAAGAAATGAAGCATGATCACTATGCGCTAGAAAGAAGGGTAGATCTGGATGAGGGTGACCTGGTACCTCTTGCAGAAGTCAATGACGACTGGATCGATGGGTCCTAGTATGAAGGGGTAAGTGTAGCCACTTAGTAACCCCTCCACATGAGAGGTGATGCTCTCCTCGTGGGCGGGGATATGTACCCTGACCTTATCCCCCCAGCCACAATCTCTCTTCATGGCCTCGAGGTGTTTCTCGGTTATCGAGCAAATATATCTCGATATGTGCTCACACCGGCCATGGATCGGTGGGGATTTTGACTTTAAAGTTATTCTTTGTGACACAGGGGCCGAGAACAATTTCATGAAGAGTCGACGCTTTATCACTGACCACCCGAGAAAAAAAAAGGAGGAAGCTTTCTCCTTTTGAGGAACGGTTTTGGTGGTTCTCGCCATTAATTCACGTTGGAGGAAGCAGAAAGAGGAGGAGTTGGATCAACAGGTGGTGAAAGAGAGAAATGAAGAGAGGAAGAGATCAAAAAAATTTGGAGGTGGAAGAATAGTTTTTGATTCAAATAAGAAGCCCTATATTTTATGGGAACACAATGACGGTTCGGCAGCTAGTTGCGGACTGCCACTAGCAAGCATTTACTGTTTTGGGGGAAAAACCGAGGGGACGTTTTGGTCACCTCGAGCCTTACATCACGGAGATGATGTCACCATCAGGGTCTCTATAAAATCAAGGTTAAAGTCATTTTATATCATTTTATTCTAAAATACGAGGGGGCTATCTGTATAATGTAATCGTGGCTACCCAATTTCGTTCGTCGATGAAAAAGATGATACCACATCGAGAGGCCAAGACGTCGAGCTCGAGTTCGTGTTTCCTTTCCAATATTGAGGTCGAGGTCGAAATCATTTACCAAGGTCGAAAGAAATCATACCTCGAGATAATACCATTATAATTCAGTAATAGAAAGAGCTAGATACCCGTAACGGCCCGAAGATCACAACATAAATTGCGAAGTGGATTGACCTTTGGTGGTTAAACAACTGTCAAATATGATTCTTATTGTAATTAGAAGTGTACCTTATTTAGGATTCCCCTATTATATAAAGGGGAGCCCATTTATTAGTAAGACACGTTTTGACTGATAAGATAATACATATACTTTATTCTCTAGCTATTTTATTCAGTGTTCATAAAAAACTTGCTATTCCCACTATTCCACCTCGAGGCTATCAAAGCTCGAGCTCGAGATTTGGCCTACGCACTGGTTTGGCTTATTTTTTAATTTCAATTTATATATTTAATTTCTTGTTTATCAATTGATATTGGACTAAATAAAATATTCTTAATATCACTGTATAAGTTTAATTGGAACTCGTATTTTACGGTAGACACAAATCTGTATGGTCAACATCAGTAACAAATCAAAATTTTTTTCTTCTTTTTTCCTATTTAAAAATTAATTTTAATTTAAGATATTCAATTCTTAAAAAAAGATATTAATTCTTAAAAAAGTACTGTTAGTAGTAAAAAATAGGCCCCATAAACTTTCGGGGCCTAAAACAATTGATTGGGATGCTTTACCCCTGAGCCGACATTGTATTTTTCATATCAATAGGTTATACCTAACAATGATCAAGTGATATGTCACGACTCAATTTCTAATATAGGTCGTGATTGCGCCCAACACCATTGTCAGGCAAGCCAACGCGGAAAGATCAATAAGTGTTCATTTTACTTTATCAAAATATGTACCACAATCTCTAAACTTAAATTTAACACAAGCGATAATCAGTAATGTACCAAAATAATTATACAATTCCCAAATGAAATGTCTACTAATGTATGTGCCAAGAGTTGGTGCCACAAGTTGTGGTCAATTAGTAGAATGTATAAAAGAATAAATCTATCATGCTGTCTGAAATAGAATAGACAGTCAAAATAAGAAAGACTCCATCAAGCTGCTGATCGGCACAGGAAGGGAGCAGCTCACCGTGGAAGCTTCGGACAAAGATCAGGGATGCGCACCAAACCGATAGCCAGATGTACCTGCCTTAGATCCTGTACAATTAAGTACAGAAGCGTAGTATGAGTACATAAACAATATGTACCCAGCAAGTATTCTGTCTAATTTTGAAGAAGTAGAGATGAGAGGTCGACTTGATACTTACTAGGGTCAAATAATATAGTATGGTGCTATGATAAGCGTAAAGGTCACAATATATAACAGTTGTGATAAAAATTACTAATTCATGTCCTTAATGATATCAGAGTTACCATTTTCATTTCAAAAAATTTAACAAATAAGTCATCAATAATAATTCACATAGATATCATGAGCACATTATGCTAAGGCTGTATCCGGTTCCGGTTCTGGGTCTATTTGGGTATGCGGTTCCGGTTCTAGAGTTCTGGCAGTCCCAGTTCTGGTGGTTCCGATTTCGGCAATTCTGCCGGTTCCCGGCAGTTCTGAATTTTTTTTCTAAATCAATATCTTGTATAGTAGTCATTAGTATATTGTATAATATATTTTATATGGTGTACTATGTAATTAATATAGTATATATTGTGTTTGGTAATTAGTATATAATGTGTATAAGTAGTGTATATGTTGTCTATAAGTAGTATATATTGTTTTTAAGTAGTATATATTGTATATAAGTAGTGTATATTGTGTTGTAGTTAGTAATTAGTATAAATTGTATATAAGTAGTATATATTGATAAAAGAATGTTGTCATTAGTATATTGTGTTGTATATTATATATTGTATGTTATATAAATATTCAAGGATTGATATAGAAGTAAAGACAAAGAAATATTGAGACAAAAGATATTCAAGGATATGATAAAGAGCATATTTATTGACCAAAATAGCGCAAGTATTGTTCATAGACATACGGTTAGTTAAATGGGTAAATAAATAGCGCAAGTATTGTTCATATTCATGCTTGTATTTATAAATATCGGCCTTAACTGTTGCGCGAGGCCAACCTTTATGCGTATTATTAAATACTCGTCTAATATAATGAATCCATGCATGATTAGAAGCAAAAGAATAAGGCAAACACATAACAGTAATCATTTTCGCTAATTCTTCACGATCCTTATTTGGATTGTAATGTAATATACCTCCGGTGACTGTGTTTATTCCTGGTTGAACTAGATTTGAACCAGTACTTGGGTTAACTGTAGAATCAGCACTTGTACTCCCCTCTTGTTGCGCTTTCAATAGCAAATATCTAGCCTTATCGCTAGGGTGTAATCTTATATGCTTAACTAAACTACCCGTGCCGCTACGATCTCCAGTATACCTATGAACAAGTAATTTCCCACAAGATTTACACTTAGCCTTATCTTGTTCTCTTAGTTGAATAAAAAATTGCCAAACTAATGATGTTTCTATACATTTAGGAGGTTGTCTACTAAAAGTAGGAGTTTGTACGGGTGGGTGTGCCGGTTCATTACCTAAGTTATGAGCAGGACTAGTAGGTGTATCATCTAAATCTACTGGAGCTTGGGTTTCATCATCATCATCATCATCATCCTCATTTCCCTCTAATATAGGTGCATTAGGATAAAGAGCATTCATAATATCATCGTCTATTCTATCACCAACTGCTACATCATGTAGAAAATCAATATCGCTAAATTGAAAACAAGGGTGATCACTATCAAGGATTCCGAAGGGTTCATTAGGATTTCTAGGTTGGCTACTACTTTGAACTTGCTTATCTTTTCTAGGTCGGGGAGCCGAGGGAGGGGTAGTATTTTGGCCATTACTTTCACCGGTTTTAGCTTTTCCTTTACCGAACTTTTTTTCAACGAAAATGCCATAATAATTATAATTAAGAAAACTAACAACAGAAAAAAATACTATTAGCACGTAAGAGTTGAAACGAGTTTACCGGATTGACGAACAACTTCTTGAAAATTGAAAATCGTTGAACTTGAACACTTGAAAACTTCAATTCAACAACTTCAAAATTTTTCACGAATTTGCAACAATAAATTAAGCACTTGCACAGAAAGATTGAAAGAGAGCTTGAGAGAGATTGAGAGATATTGATGAATTGGTGAATAAAAATGAAAGAATGAGGGGGTATTTATAGTTGAGAAATGGGAAATAGTGTAATTATACAAAGTTTGGGGTTAAATTAAAGTATGGGGGCCAAATGGCTATTTTTTAAACTTCCAAACGGCTACTTTTTGCAAAGAGCCGTTTGGAAATTATTTTTAATTTTTTTTTTTGAAAAATGCCCGTTACAGAACCGGCAGAACCGTTTGGAACCGTCAGAACTGGTCCGGTTCCGGTTCTGGTTCTAGCGGTTCCAACGGGTTGAACCGCCCTGCCACGGTTCCCGGGAACCGCTAGAACCGGAACCGCCGGAATCGGGCCGCCGGACCCGGCAGAACCGGCAGGGCCGCGGTTCCGGTTCGAAACCGCCAAATTTATAGCCTTACATTATGCCGAGGTCGACGGCCCGATCCAACAAAAAAGAAACTGCGCACTGCCAAAGGGTCGAATGGTGCAAACCATAGATGCATCTATTTTTACCGAGGCGATCGGTCCGATCCACAAATATCAATTATAATCAGGAAAACACATGATGATGCATTTATATTCAAATAAATTTATACAAGTGTTCGTCAAGTACATACGTTCACTTATGTTCATTTCCATGTCTCTAGCATATCCTAAGTGATCACATTAGCAAGAAAACATATAAACATTCGCAACTATGACATGGTACGGGTCCTAAACTACCCAGACAATTAACATAATAGTAGCTACGCACGGACTCTCGTCACCTAGTGTATACGTAGTCTCCCGCATTTAGTGGAAAATTATTCAATTATTACACATATAGGGACAATTCCCTCTTACAAGGTTAGAAGGAGACTTACCTCGCTCCAAAGTGTACTTCCAATACCAAGAACAAGCTCAAACTATCAATTTGGATCCAAACGATCCAAAACTTGTCAAACGAGGTAGGAACTAGTCAATACAAGCTCACAAGATGCATCTACGGTTTGCGCCACTTCTGCGTAGCTCCTTCTGCCACTTTGGCTTGGCCTGCCTGGGTCGCATCTGCGAAAGGACGACTGCTTCTGCAGTCTTGCACCTGCGGCCTGACCAACTGCAGGTGCGGTTGTGATAGCAACCTGAAGCTTCAGCTCTTCCCAAGCTTTCCAACTTCATTCGATCCTTGTCTGATTGACGCTCGAGGATCTTGGGTAGTGCCTGAACATACCGACAAGTTTGAAATCATGAAATGGACTTGCTCAACCCTTCGAAACGCCCGAAACAATGCCAAATCTAAGAATCACCCCCTAAAACCAATTGATCCAAACTTACAAACTTCAAGTTCTTAATTCACTTCTAACGTGCCGAAACGCACTTAAACTACTTGGATTGACACCAAATATTGAGGGCAAGTCTTAAATGTTATTTTGGACCTGTACCAGGCTCCGGAAACAACATGAATTCATTACTCATGCTAGGAACCTTAGAATTTGATTCTGGGAATACGCTCAGGTCCCATATTTTCCTACGGACCCTCCGGGACCGTCAAAACACAAGTCCGGGTCCGTTTGTTAAAAATGTTGACCAAAGTCAAACTTAGCCTTTTAAGAAAATCTAAAGGAATCAAGTGATCCTATTTCAACCCAAACTCTTCCAAATCTCGAACCAACCATCCCCGCATGTTCTAAATTAGTTAAAGCAAGCGTAGGAAGTTTTATCTAGGGAGACGGGGTTCTAAAAAGCAAAACGACCAATTAGATCGTTACATTCTCCACCTCTTAAAGAAAATTTCGTCCTCGAACGGACATAGCAAAGTACCTGAGGTGCTGAATAAATGTGGATATCTGCTTCGGATGTCCTTTTCGGACTCCCAGGTCGCCTCATCGACTGGTTGACCCCTCCACCGGACCTTCACCACTAAAATCCTCTTGGAACTCAACTAGCTATCTTGTCTATCAATAGTGGCAACTAGTTCCTCCTCATAATTCAAGCTATCATCCAGCTGAACAGTACTGAAGTGTAACACATGGGACAAGTCTACATAGTACCTCCGAAGCATTGACACGTGAAAAATCGGATGAACTACCGATAAGCTCCAAGAAAGCTTGTATCAAACCTCCCCAACTTGTCTCAACACCTCAAATGGGCCAATAAACCTTGGGCTCAACTTGCCCTTCTTCCCGAACCTTATAATTCCTTTTATTGGCGAAACTTTCAATAGGACCTTCTCTTTAACCATGAATGATATATCACGCTCCTTCTGATCCGTGTAACTCTTCTGCCTGGACTGAGCTGTGCGAAACCTTTCCCGAATTAAACTTACCTTATCCAAGGCATCTTTCACCAAGTTTGTGCCGTACAAATTAGCCTCACTAGTCTCAAACCACCCGATAGGAGAGCGACATCGCCGCCGATATAAGTCTTCAAAAGGAGCCATATCGATGCTGGACTATTAGCTATTGTTCTAAGCAAACTCTGCCAAAGGAAAGAACTGATCCCACTATCCTCCAAAGTTAATCACACATGCTCTATGCATGTCTCTAAGATCTGAACTATCCGCTCTGACTGCCCATCTGTCTATGGATGAAATATCGTGCTAAGCTCTACACGGGTCCCCAACTCACTTTAAACTGCTCTACAGAAATGGGAAGTGAACTGAGGGCCTCTATATGATATGATGGAAACAGGCACACCATGCAATCAGACTATCTCGTAAATGAAAATCTGAGCCAATCTCTCTGAAATGTAAGTAGTCACAACCGAAATAAAGTGTGCCGACTTGGTCAACCTGTCAACTATGACCCACACTACATCAAACTTATGCAAAGTCTGGGGAAACCCAACTACGAAATCCATGGTAATGCGCTCCCACTTCCACTTTGGTATAGGCATCTGCTAAAGTAGGACACTCGGCATCTGGTGATCATACTTAACCCGGTAGCAATTCAAACACCTAGCCATATACTCCAATATGTCTTTCTTCATCCTCCACCACCAATAATTTTGCCTCAAGTCACGATACATCTTTGTCCCACCCGGATGAATAGAATACCGCGAACTGTGTGCCTCTTTTAGTATCTTCTCCCTCGGACCATCAAAAATTAGAACACATAGGCCACCTGGAGTCGCAAAATACCATCCTTGCTAATAGGAACCTCCTTGGCACCTCCCTGTAGCAGTGTATCTCTGAGAATCGCCATATATGGATCGTCAAACTGCCGGGCCTTAATCTGCCCCAATAATGAAGACTGAGCAACCACACACCCATTTCTCGGCTGCGCTATGAAATATCCAACCTCACAAGTATGTTAGCCAAGGACTGAATGTCCAAAGCTATTGGCCTCTCCCCTGCTGGAATGAATGCAAAGCTACCCATACTCTCAGCTTTCCTGCTTAAGGCATCCGCGACCATATTTGCCTTGCCCGGATGATAGAGAACGATAATGTCATAATCTTTCAATAACTCAAGCCATCTACACTGCCTTAAATTAATATCCCAATAACTCGCCCCTCCTGCATCAATACACATCCCAATCCAATACATAAAACATCAAAATATACCGTATACATCACCGAGTCGGAAGGCAATACAAGAATTAGTGTTGTAGTGAAAGCTGTCTTGAGCTTCTAAAAGATCACCTCGCAATCATCGGACCAATGTAAAGGAGTACCCTTCTGAGTCAACCTAGTAAGAGGTGATGCAATAGATGAAAAGCCCTGCACGAATTGCTTGTAATAACCTGCCAACCCTAGGAAACTCCTGATCTCGATCACTGAAGTAGGACGTGGCCAACTTTGAACTACCTTAATCTTCTTGGGATCCACCTTAATACCTCCCCTGACACAATATGCCCCAAGAATGCCACTGACTCTAGCCAAAACTCACACTTGGAGAAATTAGCATATAGCTTCTGCTCTCGCATGGTCTGAAGCACTACCCTCAAGTGTTGCTCGTGCTCTCCCAGGCTACATGAGTATATCAAGATGTCGTTAATGATGATGATGACAAAGGAATCAATATAAGGCCTGAACACCCTACTCATCAAGTCCATAAGCGCCGTTGGGGCATTGGTCAACCCAAAGGACATCACCACAAACTCATAGTGACCATATCTAGGACGGAAAGTAGTCTTCAGAACATTTGAGTCTTGAATCCTCAATTGATGGTACCCTGATATCAAGTCGAACTTAGAGAACACCCTTGAACCATGTAACTAGTCAAAAAAGTCATCGATACGAGGCAATATATACTTGTTCTTGATGGTAGCTTTGTTCAAATTGCGGTAATTAATGCACATCCGCATAGTCCCATCCTTCGTCTTCAAAAATAACGCTGGTGCACCCCAAGGTGATACATTGGATCTAACAAACCCCTTTGCTAACAACTCCTCAAGCTGATCCTTCAAATTCTTCAACTCCTTCGGAGCCATTCGGTACGGTGGAATAGATATACGGTGGGTTCTTGGAGCCAAATCAATACAAAAATCAATATTGTGGTCTGGTGGCATGCTAGGAAGATCAGAAAGGAACACAATGGTAAACTCCCGAACTACTGGAACTAAATCAATCGCCAAAGACTTTGCGGTGGTTTCCCGAACATAAGTCAAATAAGGAAACACTCTTCTCGACCATATGTCGAGCCTTTAGGAAAGAGATAACCCGACTAGATGTATCAACTGCGGAACCTTTCCACTCCAACCTTGGCAACCCTGACATTGCTAATATAATAGTCTTGGTATGGCAATCTAGGATGGCATGGTATGGAGATAATAAATCCATGCCCAGGATGGCCTCAAAGTCAATCATATCAAATAACAAAAGGTCTGCTCTAGTCTCGAAACCACAGAATGTGACAACGCAAGACTGGTAGATCTGATCCACAACTACAGAATCGCCTACAAGGGTAGACATATGAACAGGATTGCCTAAAGGCTCAGGAGGAATAACCAGGAAACGAGCAAACAGAGATGATACATATGAATAGGTAGACCCTAGACCAAATAGTACCCAAGCATCCATACCGAAGACGGAAATAATACCTGTGATGATGTTATTTGAGGCCAATACATATAGCCTAGTTGGAAGGGCATAAAATTTGGCTGAAATGCCGACTGGATGGCCTCCACCTAACTGAGCACTCGCTGGCTGGCCTCTCCCTATCTGGCCTCCACCTCTAGGTCAAGCTCTACCAGTCTACCTTTCACCTCTAGACGGCTAAGCAACTGGTGCTGAAATCATAGGTTGCTGACCCTGCTGCACTACCTTGCCCCGAAGCCTGGTGCAGTATCTCCTCATTTGACCGAGGTATCTGCATATAAAACAACCTCCCCGTGCAGTGACCAGCTACCCTGATGGTCTGCAGACCTACTGGAAGAAGCCTATATAGCCGGTGGACGGTATCAACTCTCCAGCATAATACTGAAATAGGATCAGAAGAACCCTGGGGACCTGAATTCCCACTGGAGGAATCTTGGATAGCTGGTGGGCAGTAAGAACCCTATGGTATGGCACTGAAATAGGGGTGTGCTGGAGTACCCCGAGCAAGTGATGGTGTTGACTATGGGGGTTGTTGGGCTGATCCTTCCCAAATTGACCTCTACCCCTAGACGGGGCACCTCTAAACTCTCTAGAGAATCTATCCCTCTTATCCTGCTGCATCTGCTTCCTACTCCTCAGACGGTAGCCCTCAATCCTTCGAGCAATCTCCACTACTAACTGATAAGGAGTCCCCATCTCCACCTCTCGGGCCATGTCATCCTTGATGGCAGAAAGCAACCCTGCAACAAACCTCCGCACCCTCTCTACAGTAGAAAGTATCATCAATGTGTGGCAGGATAACCTCACCTCATAATCAGTCACGAATATCTGACCCTGCTCAAGCTGCTACAACTGATACCACAACTCTTCCCTCTCAGAAGTTAGAATATACCTGTTCAAAAATAACTGCGTGAACTAACCCGAAGTGAAAAGAGGAGAGCCTGCGGGTCTGCCAAGAACATAAGACTGCCACCGTCGACGAGCCTTGCCCTTTAGCTGAAAAGTAGTAAAGTCAACCCCATGCGACCCAATATCCTCATGTTGTGCAATTGTCTATGCACCTATAATGAAATTCTGAGCATCCTCATGATGCTCACCCCCGAAGACCGAGGGATGAAGTCTAGTCCATCTGTCCAACAGCTTCTACGGGTCACTATTCCCAGCTGGTCTGTGCTAGGGCACCACTGCAGCAACTGGCTGAGCCCCATCCGCAGGTAGTGCACTCAGAGTCTGATACACTGTAGCTACATGACCTTGAGCTTGAGCATTAGGGGTTTGTGCTCCCCCGCCTTCCTGTGATGTAGCCAGATCAGCTGGAAATAAACCAGCCTGAGTCATGGTGTCCATAAATCGCAGCATATGGCCCATGACCTCTTGGAAACCCGATGTTGTCATAAAGTCTTCCGGGGTATTTTCAGCTACGGGCATCTCACCCTGCTCCTCAATAATAGCATCTCACATAAGATCTGCTAGTGGTTCTACTGCAAGAGCTCTAAGATGCCCTCGTCCCCTACCTCGGGTGGGTGCCCTCTCCCGGCCTCTGCCTCGGCCTCTAGCAACAAGGGGAGAAAATCCCCCCGGGGTCTGGAACATCTGTCGTGCTTGTTCTCACCATCTGTGAGGGAATAGAAGAGAGAAATTCAGTGTACCACCTACTACACGATAATGAATGAATAAAGAGTAGTTTCTTAACACCTTATTGCCTCTCGAAGATAAATACAAACGTCTTTGTACCGATACGCAAGACTCTATTAGGTTTGCGCATGACTTGTGAAACCTACATGAACCTAGTGCTCTGATACCGCGTTTTCACGACCCAATTTCCATTATAGGTTATGATGGTACCCAATACCATTGTCAGGCAAGCCAATGCGAAAAAATCAATAAGTGTTCATTTTAATTACCAAAATAAGTACCATAATCTCTAAACTTATAGTTAAAACAAGTGATAATACGTAATGTACCAAAGTAATTATACAATTCCCAAAAGAAATGTCTATGAATGTGTGTGCCAAGACCTGGTGTCACAAGTTGTAGGTAACTAGTAGAATGTACAAAAGAATAAATCTATCCTCTTGTCTAAAATAGATTAGACAATCAAAATAAGAAAGACTCCATCAAGCTGCTGACCGGCATAGGAAGGGAGCAGCTCACCGTGGAAGCCTCGGACTAAGATCAGGGACGCGCATCAGATCAATAGCCAGATGTACCTGCCTCAGATCCTGTACAATTAAGCATAGAAGCGTAGTATGAGTACATAAATATTATGTACCTAGTAAGTATCCCATATAATCTCGAAGAAATAGAGAGGAGAGGCCGACTTGATACTCACTAGGGTCAAATAATATAATATGGTGATATGCTAAGCATGAAGGTTATAATATATAGCATTTGTAATAAGAATTACTAGGTCATGTCCTTAATGATGTCACAATTAGCCATTTTCACTCCAAAACATTTAACATGTCATTTATAATATTTCACATAGATATCATGAGCACATTATGCCGAGGTCGACGGCTCGATCTAACAGAAAATAAATTGTGGACTGTCAGAGGGTTGAATGACGCAAACCATAGATGCATCTATTTCTACCGAGGCGATCGACCCGATCCACAAATATCAATTATAATCAGGAAAACACATGATGACATATTTATATTCAAATAAATTTATACAAGTGTTCATCAAGTACATATGTTCACATCTATGTCTCTAGCATATCCTAAATGATCACATTAGCAAGAAAACATATAAACATTCACAAATATAACATGATATGGGTCTTAATCTACCTAAACAATTAACATAATAGTATCTACACACGGACTCTCGTCACCTAGTGCGTGCATAGCAGCCGCATTTAGTGGCAAATTATTCAATTATTACACCTATGGGGATAATTTCCTCTTACAAGGTTAGAAAAGAGACTTACCTCGCTCCAAAGTATACTTCCAATGCCAAAAACGAGCTCAAACTCTCAATTTGGAGCCGAATGATCTAAAACTAGTCAAACGAGGTAAGAACTAGTCAATACAAGCTCACTAGATCGCATTCTAACTATTAAAGCAATTTCTCAACCTTAAACATGAATTTTCCTAAAATCTGACCCCGGGTCCGAGTGCTTGGATTCCGGAATTTCTTGAAGAAAGTTGTTCTTTATAACCTAAGAATCAATATTATATGATTTCTAATGCATTTCATAACAAATTTCGTGGTCAAATCTAACTTTTATCAAAACCCTAGGTTTTGCTCTAACCCCATGATTTTACCTTAATCTTTGTGTGTTAATCTACCTAAGACCCAAGTATTAAACTAGAAATAGGTAGGATAAACTCACCTCAAAATGCTAGGTGAAAGTATTCTCTCCAGAGCTCCTAAATTGCCCAAAGGGTGAGAGAATAATGGCCAAAATAGCTTAGAGCCTGTATTAAATGAAGCTCACCGCTTCAGTGATTTTTGTATCTGCGGCTAGGGGATAGCATCTGCGGTCCCGTTTCTATGACAGAATGGTCGCATCTTCAAAATTAGCCAAGCGAGCTGGGACTATTTCTGTGGTCTTGCAGCCGTTTCTGCGTAGCCACTTCTTCGACTTTGGCTTGGCCTGCCTGGGCCACATCTGCGAAAGGACGATCACTTCTGCGGTCTCGCACCTGCGACTGACCAACTGCAGGTGCGGTTATGACAGCAACCTGAAGCTTTAACTCTTCCCAAACTTTCCAACTTCACTCGAGCCTCGTCCGATTGACGCTCGGGGCTCCCGGGCCCCGACCGAATATACCAACAAGTTTAAAATCATAAAACAGACTTGCTCGAACCTTCAGAATGCCCGAAAATCTAAGAATCACCCCGTAAAACCAATTGAATAAAACTTATGAACTTCAAGTTCTTAATTCACTTTTAACGTGCAGAAACGTAGTTAACTATTCGGATTAATACCAAATTTTCAGGATAAGTCTTAAATGTTATTTTACACTAGTACGGGGCTCCAAAACCAATATATAGGCCCGATACCAGTATGATCAAGCATGACCAAATTTAATTAAATCCTTAAAATTTCAGTTTTAACAATTTCTAACAAAAATTCATTACTCGGGTTAGGATCCTCGGTATTCGATTTGAGGCATACACACAGGTCCCATATTTTTCTATGGACCCTTTGGGACCGTCAAAACACAAATCAAATTTTGCCTTTTAAAAAAATCTAAAGGAATCAAGTGAGCTTATTTCAACTTAAACCTTTTCAAATTCCAAACCAACTATCTCTGCAGGTCGTAATTAGTTAAAGCAAGCGCCAAAAATTTTATTTAAAGGGATGAAATTCTAAAAAACAAACGACATCATTACGTGCATTTATACTTTAGTTTGTGACTCTCATATTAAACTACTTGATTTGATGCAAACATTAAATGTACGAACAAGTATTTACATAGTATTAAAAGCTCATTTTTCTACTGCTAAAACTCAATATTAAACCCTTGTCCCTGTCCCATATGACCATAGAAAAATAAAGCCAAAAATTAGGCCTAGAGGAGGGCCTCATAATTGAATTAAATTGCATAGTTCTGTACGTTATTGTAAAAGTAATTTTCTTTTCTTAATAATAAAGTCGTCAAGAATTGATCTTCTTAGAAAAATATAATTAACCACTCGACCCCTTTATTTTTTTACATACAATGAAGACACAAATAAGTAGAGTTCACAATAGAGCAGAGCTGCTATATTTTTTGTTTTCGACGATTGAGCTTCTATCTTCATCGACTAGTTTTGCTTGCTTTCATAAACCAAAAAAATAAAAATAAAAATAAAATTCGCAGAGGAGCCAGACTCATCTCTTTTCCTTACCCACAAACAACAATTTAAAAGGCATATACTTAATGCATTTCAAAGAGGTAATTATCCTGCGTCTTAATTTAGTTATATTTTTTACAATCTAATAGTCAGAATATAATCTGATGCAGCTCGCTATCCAAGCAACTAGTTTCAGAGTAGACGCTTTGCATAAAAAAACAATAGTTGTATAACTTTGTTGTCTAAAAAAGTAAAAATATCTTTGATAGGTTATTTCCAGAAATTAGATGACCATCCAAATAATTAACTCCTTTTCAAGATTTAAATCTGGCAATCTATGATTGCTTTTTCTTTCATCATTTTTAGTAACTTAATGTGTTACGGAATTAAAGAAAAATGCGCAATGTAATTGTGATACTTCCTTTTATATGTTTTGACATCTAAGCTAACTCTGTAGGTTTTCTTTTTCTAATTAACCATTACATGCATATCATATAAATATAAATATAAATATAAATATAAATACAAATATACACTCTTAACATCACTCCGAGGAAGAGGGGAGGAAGTACTAGACGGATTCAAGATTCGAATTTTAGGCACTCGAGTATGGCATTCTACAATAGTATACTATATTATTTACTGCGTTCCAAATATATTGTTTACAACACTATTTAGAATTTTTTTTTTTAAATTTGTAAGTTTGAGTCAGCTATTGTTGTTTGTCTTAACCCATAAGTTATACATTAGATCCGGTCCAATGGATTAAACAACAACACATTATCAATTATAGACTATATTGATAATTTAGCATACAAATACGCCTTTATAATTACCGCAAATAAATTAAATAACGCAATTATTTGGTCAACATGCATTGCCAACCTACAGACCCTACAATATTTAAATATACTTTACAACTCAGTAATTATATTTCTGATGTTACGTGTCAAACAAATAGGGGGGGGGGGGGGTACTACCTACACACAGTGACCTACGTAAAAACGTGCTGAGGTTTCTTAATTATATAAAAAAAAAGTTGTCAAGATCCTGTATTTTTATTGTGCAATTAAGTGGCATTTACAAGCTAATTAATCTACCGCCCCTACAAATTTATTTTAGTTAGTTTTATTTTGTCGCTAGTGAATTAGTGGTTTTGCCATGCATTGATTAGTAAAACCAGAGTGTATGCAATTATTTTCCTATAACGATATGCCTTTGAGGCAACAAGATGTTCACAATATTTCCCAAAGAAATGTAACAATCCAAACATGATTTCGTATTTTCACAAAAAATTCTCGAACTGTTTTTGTAGACACCACAATTTTTTTTCTGATCCAAACATCTTGTGACGAAGTCAAAAATTTTCTTTAAGGTGTTTAAATTTGAAAGAAATAAAAAAATCCCCATCAAAGAGTTTATTCAATATATTTTATATACCTCTAAAATTTAATATTTTACCTTTATAAACAGTGTAATATTTTGACGAATTAACCACCCTTATTATACATGCAAATACTGCATCTTCAATTAAGATTTTCATATTTTGACGAATTAACCCAAATAACTGCCCACCTAATCTCTTAAATTAAAAATATCAGTTGAATACATAATATATAGTAAATTTACAGTATAATATATGTATAATTATATAATCAATGTATACAACTAGAAAAAGTAAATAACAAATTTAGCTAGCTATTTGTGTAACAATCGCCAGAATCAAATGGGTCTTTTGAACAGTAGATTTGAGCAATGATGGCCCAGCTGGCCCAGCTTATAGTTTGTTGGACTACGCAAAAGGGCTAATGGCCCTGGACGGTTATCAATATTTCTGCAGCAGTTGCCTACTATGAACTTCTTTATCTTATTTCCTATCTTTTCTGGGTGAAAAGTGAAAGCCAATTTTGCCAAGCTTCTAAAAGTTACGAAGTACGTTTGTCTATTTAGATAAACAGATTGTAGCTCTTTTCTTTTTTTGGGAGGGAGGGGGAGGTTGGTGGTGGTTGCACATGATGTTTGATATTTACTTTGGGATCTGATTCATTCAGATCACATATTGTGGATAAAACACTCCAGATTATGGGCAACTTTATTTTAAGACTCAAATTCGAGACCTTTGATTAAGAATATAAATGTATTTACAATCCTACTAATAATTCGTAATAAAAAATTATATTAACATCTAATAAAACTTCTCAACAATCTTGAAGGACAAAGCGTAATTATGTAATGTTTAGTGAATAATAATCCAGCATATTATGTTTAAATTGTCTAGAATACTCTAAATAGAAGAAAAAGAAAAATTCAATCTTTTTTTACGATGAGACCATCACGACCCTAATTCCCCTCCGTAGGATATCGTGACGTCACCTAGTCTGCAAGACTAGGTAAGCCTAACACTAACTGAATCAATAGAAAATTTTAACCAACAACAATGAATTTCGATATGGACATTTCCATACAAGCCAACAATCCTAAAACCAGTTGTACAAATCATAAGCTCTACTTAATTTGCTAGAAAATCCCTAAATACAACTGTTTCATAATAGAAATAAAACAATACAAGTACAATATCACAAGGTGACTCCAAGGCCTGCAAACGCGATACCCGGTTTATCTTGATTCTCCACAGTGAAACCCGAACAACTAGCTATTAATCAACCATCTCTGAAATACCTGCATTTGCACAAATATATGCAGAAAGTGTAGCATGAGTACACCATAATGGTACCTAGTAAGTATCAAGACTAACCTCGGTGGAGTAGTGACGAGGAACAATCAGGATACCCACTGGACTAAACAACCTGAACAAGTATGAATGTGAACTAATGGAGAAAACTATTTTAATATAAAGCTAAGCATGGTAAGGAAAACAAAACAATACTCTCAATGAAACACTAGAAACAACGATTAGCAACAAGAAGCAAATAGATAGAAATGATGTAGAGTAAGTTGGACACAGTCTACGTCCGATGAGACCAAATAAAGGAAAACAAGTAATAACTCAACAAGAATAATCACTTTTACACCAGATCTATTCAGGAATTTCCACGAGGTACCAAACCTCATAATAACAAATCATAGGTCCCAATTATTGAACCCTAATCATTTGGCCTCTTGTGGCCATATTTCAAATTCATAACTGCACGGACGACTCACGTGCCAACAGAGTGACAATATCTAATATACACATGGACCACTAATGTTCCAACAATAATAATCACTTATGAATGCACAGACAACTCACGTGCCAACATGATAACTCTCACATAGAAGGCAAGTACACGGAAGTACATGTAAATGGTCAATAACATCATAATTCCTCTTCTTAACCAATATGTATGATTTATTTACGTGTACGCTTGAGCAACTGTTCTACCACAATTCAAGTCAACAATTAAGAGTAGAGATAATGAATGACACATAAGAAACGATCACCATGAAATATCCACGGTATAACTCATACAGTAGGCACACCACTACACAAAACAACAATAATAATGCTCCCACAACGTCACAAGTCACCACAAATTATTTCCCAACACAACCCATCTTGTCAAGCCACATACGCTATAATAAGGTATATGCCCGCCTTGTCTCGCCGCATGTGCATAATAACATCTTCACCTTGTTCTACCACATGCGCAAACCCACATATATAGCCCGCCTTGTCATGCCACGTGTGCATATATCAATAGTAACAATAGCACAACAGAAAGAGGTAAACAACAAGGGGAGCTCCTGAAGTACCGCCTCATAGTTCCAAAAGTAAATATGCAACAGGGGCGCTCCTGAGGTACCGCCTCGTAGTCCCAAAAGTAAATATGCAACAGGGCGCTCCCAAGGTAATGCCCCGCAGTCCCAAAAATAGATATGAAACAATGACAAAAACACAAGAATACGGCAAGTAGTCAACTCGGGAACTCCAAAACACAGAGAGACGGAATAACGAACTCACAAGAAAAGGCATAATAGGAAACAATGGTCAACATAGCAATAACTCAACAAGGAAGAGATATTGTATAGCAAAGATACCACATAAGTATAGATTCATCGATAGGAGGGATAACGTGAATCAACGACTTCAATAAAGGTAAGTCAATAAGGATAAGGGATCGCAAATCTTCAATTAGGGTTGAGAAATTCTGGAAGAGAATCTCAATTAAGGAGAAGCTATTACAGAAAGGATAGTATATCAAAAAAACAAGTAGCAACTTTAGTTAAGGCTCATAAGAGTTTAATCAGTAGAACAATTAATTCCAATTAAGACACGTAAGGTGAATTTAGCGAATGAGAAATTTAATAAAACAAAATAACTTCATATCTAATGAACATAAGAACCTAAGAGTCCTAAACGGTCAAATTTTCACAAATAATCCCAAACACGTACTCGTCACCTCGCATACACGGTTTCACATAGTACAATTCACACCAAAGATTCAAATCCTAAGGGGTAGTTCCCTCACACAAAGTTAGGCAAGATACTTACCTCAAAGAAGCTAGACCGATGCATTAAAATAAACTTCCCGAGTGAAATAACCTTTGGACAACTCAAATCTAGCCAAAATAACTTCAAAGCAAAAATAGAACTCATAAAAAAATATTTTGGATAATAAAGCTTCAATTTTTTGTCAAAAACTAAAAATCAACCCAAAAGTTGACCCCCGGGTCCATACCTCGAAAACCAAAAAAATTCACAAAATTTGAACACCCATTAAATTACGAGTCCAGCCATACTAATTTTATCCAATAATGACTCCGAATCAATATTTAAAGCCCAATTATTCTCTTTAGAAAAGTTTTTAGTAAAAACCCTAAATCTCCTATCAAAATATGGATTAATTCAAAAGTGAACTACTGTAATAATATTAAAATACAAAAATTATAGTTAGATACTGACCCCTATGAAAAGGCGAGAAGAACGCCACAAATATCACCTTAATCGGAGCTCTAAAACTTAAGTTATGCTCAAAATACCAAAATAATGCGGTCCGATTTTTTTTACGCGGGGATTTTCGCTTTTGCAACAATACATCTGCACCTGCATATTTTCAGGTGTAATTTTTTCTTTTGCGGACCATTTTTTGCACCTGCAGGATCGCAAATGCGGACCCAAGTTCGCATCTGCGAAGCACCAGCACCAGCTCTCTTCTCCGACATTAAAATGAGAATAACTTCCTCATACGATGTCCAAATTCGTCGATTCTTTTTGCTATGGCTACGTAATTACGATACAGATTTAGTTCTTCAATCAAAAAAGAAATTGGAGCTAATTTTCTTAATTTGATACCATTTATGCTTTAAGAAACGAAGTCGAGAAATATATAACACGAGTGCAACATAACCCAAACTTATTCGAAACTCACCCGAGCCTATCGGACCACATCCAAACATACTACTAATTCCCAAAATATATCGCAGACCTGATTGAGGCCCCAAATCACATCAACTTAATATCAAAACTATGAATCACACCTAAAATCTAACGTAATAAACTTTCAACTTCTACAACTCGCACCGAAACATATCAAGTCAACCTGGAATGACGTCAAATTTTGCATGCAAGCCTCAGATGACAGAATGGAGCTAATACAACTCTCGAAATTGCAATCCTAGCCCCATATTAACAACATCACTCCCCGTCAAACCTCTTAACCTTCCAAAAGTTCAACTTTTCAATTTTTGCCAAAATACTTCAAATTATCCCACGGCCCTCCAAATCAAAATCCGGATGCATGCCTAAGTCCAGAATCATCATACAAAGCTGTTGGAATCATCAAAATGCCATTCAGAGTCATCTACAAAACTCAAATCCGGTCAACTCTTACTATTTTTGGTTCTAAAATAAGAATGCTTCTTCCAAATTGATCCCAAATCATTCGAAATCCGAGATCGACCACACACGCTAATCATAATCTATAATACGAAGCTGCTCGAGACCTTACGCCACCGAACATAATGATAATTCTCGAACGACTTATCGGGTCATTGCATTCTCTCCCTCTTAGAGAAACGTTCGTCCTCGAACGTGCTAAGAATTGTCTGGAAGTCATCAAATCGCTAAATGCATTCATCCTATATACACCCACGGGTGATCCCACATCATCCCTATCCGCATAGTCCCGAAGACAACATCTTATCCCTTCCATTAATACCAATAAGCCTTAGAACTGAAACGTTCACCATTCGCTCATCTCCAAAAGACTCGATTGCTATATCCACCCTCGGTAGCAACCCCAACCAGCTGCAACATCTTATGCCTACAACCGAAAGATACAACCACACAACATAATACATCATACGTATGCCCATAACAACATCCCTGATCATAATAGCTGCCCGTGATCAAATCCAACACTGACAATTACCCTCATATCCGTTAGAAACCTGTACAAACCTTCATAATACTGACAACGATGCAATAAACGTGAAGACGTCATAACCATTCACCCGAACCATCAAGTCACAACTAACACTACGAGGCACATACCTCACAAGCTAAAACTCATTAAGCATAACACGAATTGACTGAATATGTAAGGAGAAACACACAAGAGGACTATCAAACAAGCCCGACAGGAACAACTCCCTATCATTATCATTCTACGAATCAACTCTGCAATGAAGAATCATAACATATGAACCGATGACAAGGATCTCATCCTGATATAACTTCCATTTAGGCACAAAGACCGATTCAAACACATCAAATCACATGAATCCGTGAGGGTCTCACTCAACTCTAAATCACAAGTAGAATACACATCATACCAACCGAAAACTTCCACTAATTCACCTCTGTCAATAAAATCACAACACTTACTGAACTCTCACCCCGGTAGAGAATCTAAATCATAAATCATAACCAAATTACTCAGTAATCACATCAAAACTTATCGTAATGGACAATAGAAATTCACTTCTAGTATGTTAGTTCTCAATAATGAATTGAAAAACACGATAGACATAGGCTACCACTATATAATATCCCAACAGGGGTAAACACACAAACAAAGAGCTAAATCATGAAACTCACCCACATGTAAAGCAAAAATTGGGGGACTCACCTCGATAAGCGGAATTAATACCAAAATACGAATGATTCTCCTTTATAACAAATCAAATCATACATGTACGACATCACCGAGTGCAGTGGCCTCATACCTACTGTAGTAATCACATCAATGGGTCGGGCCTCCCCCTCTTAGGTTCGCTTTACTCGCCTGGCTTGTACCCCAAGCTGGCAGTGCAGGGGCATCGAAAACTGAAGACAAACTTATAGCCTCAATACCCTATTGTGACACGTCTATCCGGAGTCTGGGACAATCTTTCACCATGTGGCTAGAATCTTCACACTCGAAGCAACCTCTCTGATGACGTGGATGTAGAAACTGTGCGGTATGGGTACTCTAAGACTCACGTGTACCTGAAACAATGTGCGAAGCCTGAAGTGACAATAGAACTGGCTAACCCAAATAACCTTTAACATGCCATAAATTGCCTCCAAAATAAGGACCAGTAGATTTTTCTCGTCTGCGAGGCCTTTTAGCCTCACTGTCCTCTCTCTCTCTCTCTCTCTCTCTCTTTACCCCGTCTAAACACATCAACAAGTTCCATAACCTAACACGGACTCAACCGATGTTTCAAATCTCATCAAACAAAATAAAAACTTCGAATCGCGCCATGAATCAAACTTATGAACTTTCAAATGTTCCAACTTCTAAAACTCGCGCCGACAATTATCAAACCGACCCGGAATGACGTCAAATTTTGTAGACAAGTCTTAAATGACATAATGGAGTTGTTCCAACTCTCGAAATAGAATTCCAACCCCGATATCACTAAAGTCAACTCTTGATCAAACCTTTCAACCTTCCAAACTTCAACTTTTTTCTAACTTTCGCCGAAATGCTTCAATTACCCTATGGACCTCCAAATCGAAATCAGTATACCTAAGTCCAAAATCTTCATACAAAGCTATTAAAATCATCAAAACTCCATTCCGAATTTGTTTACACAATAGTCAAATTTCGGTCAACTCTTACTGCTTACGTTTCCAAAACTAGAATCCAATTTGGCGCTGAATTATCCGAACACTAAACTCGACCATGCTCGCAAGTCATAACATATAATATGAAGATATTCAAGACCTTATGGCGTAGAATGGAACTTTAATTTTCAAAATGACCTGCTGGATCGTTACATCCTCCCCCTCTTAAATAAATGTTCGTCCTCGAACGTGCCAAGAATCGCCCCAATATCATCAAATCACTGAATGCATACATCCAACATACATCCGTAGGTAACCCCACATCACTCCAATCCACATAATCCTGATTAAACTATCTCAACGTCTAGTCCTATAATAATATATTTGATCACAATAACTACCCGCAATCAAATTCAGCACTGATAATTAGCCTCATATCCGTTGGAAACCCATTTCAACCCTCCACAACACTGATAATGATGCAAGATACATGAATAAATCACAACCATTCAACCAAATTAGCAAGTCATATCTAGCGCCACCAGACACATACCACGCAGGCTAAAACTCAAATAAGCACAACACAAAAATGACTGTATACGTAAGGAGAAACACATAAAAGAAATATCAAACAAGCTCGACAAGCATAACTCTATATCAGTACCATCCTATGAATCAATATACAAGGAAGAATCAAGGTATATAAACAAATCACAAGGATCTCATCATGATATAACTTCCACTGCAGCACGCGACCTGACTATAACGTATCAAATCACATGAAATCGCGAGGATTTCACCCTCAAATCTGAATCACAAGAATAATGTACATTATACCAATCGCAACTTTCTCAGGAATCACAAATCGTAACTGAATTACTCAGGAATCACAAATCGTAATTGAATTACTCAGGAATCACAAATCGTAACTGAATTACTCAGGAATCACATCAAACCCTACCGTAATGGACAACAGGAATTCAGTTCTAGTCTCGTAACTCTCAATAATTAATAAAAACAATATAGGCACGAGCTACCACTCATAGAATCTCCCAACAGGGGCAAAAACATGAGTAGAATACTAAATCATGAACTCCCCATAGGTGGAGCAACAAATAGGGGAACTCACCCCAATGAGCAGAACCAAAATAAAGTACGAATGGTGATCCTCTATTACAAAGCAAAAGCATACATGTATGACATAATCTGGCATAGCAGCCTCTGGCCTATGATATGTAACACATCAAGAGCTGGGCCACCCCTTCTTGGGCGCCCTCTACTTGCCTAAATACCTCACAGTGACACATTTGTACAGAGTCTAAGGCAATCTCTCACCATGTGGATGGTATCTCCACACTCAAAGAAACCTATCTGCTGGCGCGGCTGTGGAAATTGTGTGGTACTGGTGCTCTAAGACCCATGAGTACCTGAAACACGGTGAAAATCCTGAAGTGCAAACTGAACTAGATGACCCACAATACCTCTACCATATCGTATCCTTCTTCCAAGTAAGGACCAGTGGACCTCTCTGATTTGCGAGGCCTCATTACCTCTCTATCCTTTCTCTCCTCACCTCGCCTGCCCTCTCTTTCGTGGCCCCGCATGTACTCTCTTTCCTGGTCCCACATGCCCTCTAATTGATGAGCGATCTCGTCCACCTGTTGAAATGAAACATCTACCTCCAACTCCCTAGCCATGCTGAACCGAATATCATGCCTGAGCCCCTCAATGAATCTACGGACAAGCTCTCTAACTGTAGTGACCAAAGTAGGTATATGTCTAGACAAATCACTAAATTTAACGGCATACTCTGACACTAGCATAGTGCCCTAGCGCAACTTCTCAAACTACGTGTGCCATGCATCCTGAAGGGAATGAGGTACAAACTCTCTTAAGAACATCTCTGAAAATTGAGCCTGTGAAAGTGGAGTTGCATCGGTTGGACTACCCAACTCATACGCTCTCCACTACTAATAAGCTACTCCTATAAGCTAGAACATAGTAAAAGCAACCCCACTCGCCTCCACAATACCCATAGTGCAGAGAATGCAATGACACTCATCTAGAAAACCCTGAGCACCCTCTGATGCCAAACCACTGAAAGTAGGAAGGCTCATATTTCTTCAATTTTGCAAGTCTAAGCTGTTCTTTCTCATATGCTGCTACCCTAACCACGAGCTGAACTGGAACCACAGACTGTGTTTCCATGACACTTGGAACCTAACCAATGGGAATACGCTACTATGGAATATGAGTGGTGGTAGTCTAAGTCCCTTCCCCGATCTGTGAAGTAGCTAGTGCAACCGAAATCAACCTCGCCTAAGCTAATGTACCAAACATACTTAGGAACTGTTCTAAAGTCTCATGAAGTATGCGGGTAACAATAGGTGCCTCCGCCACCTTCCCCCAATTAGAGGTACTGACGGCTCCTCAAATGGTGCTCTAGCTGCGGCATGTGCTCCTCGTTGGCCTTTGCCTCTGCCTGTAGTGACACCTACTTCGGGAGTAGCGTCATTGATAATTACAGCTCGTGTCCTCACCATATGTGAGAGAATAAAATGATAAAAGCTCAAACCCTGAGATAAATAAAGTTGCATGATAAGAATGAAAGAAGTGAAACTGTTCTAATAATTCTGTAGCCTCTCAAAGATAAGTACAAACGTCTCCGTACTGATCCGCAAGACTCTACTAAACTCGCTTATGACTCGTAGAGCCTATGAACTTAGAGATCTGATACCAATTTGTCACGACCCAAATTTTCTCCATAGGATGTCGTGATGGCACCTAGTCTAAAGGACTAGGTATGCCTAACATTTACTGAAATAATAACAATAACAAAATTTGATTGACAAATGTGAAGGAGAAATCTCGATACAAAATTTACAATCCTAAAACCGGAAGTACAAGTTATGAGCTCTACACAATTTGCTAGAAACCTCTAAATACAACTATTTCAAAATAACGATAAACAGTGTAAAACAACATCAGAAGGTGACTGTGAAGCCTACGAACACAGCGATAGGATTACTCAAGTCTCCACATCAGATCCGTAAAGCTAGCTAATGATCAGCTAACTTTGAAATGCTTGGATCTCCACAAAAAGTTATCTAGATTTGTAGTATAAGTACACCATAACTGTACCCAGTAAGTATCAAGACTAACCTCAATGCAATAGTGACAAGGGACAATCAAGACACCTACTGGATCAGATAACCTGGACAAGTATAAGTGTAGAACAAAACATAGAATGATATCTCTACAAAGGCTACGCACAATGACAATAATACCTCGGTATTTGCAGTAAGAAAATAGAAGCAACAATTAGCAACAGAGCACAAAAAAAACAAGTAACAACACAGTGGAACAAGCTGAAAATATTTAAATCAGGTGAACACCGATAAAGGAAATGCAAGTAACAACTTAAAAAGATCAACTAATTTCACACCAAATTTTAGCCAATAATCACCACGAGGTACCGAATATCAGAATATTCACAATTCACGGGTCCCAATGCTTGAATCCTAAACGCTTAGAATCCTGTAACCTTGTACAATTTTATAACGACACAGACGACTCGCGTGCCATTAGAGCCAATTTTTCACATAGAAGGCAAGTAGTCAATGGTGTGTAGAAATGATCAATATCATCAGGATCCATCTTCCTAAACTGTTAGAGGTAATTATACGTGTATGGTTGTGCCAGTGTTGTATCACGTTTCAGGGTCAAATGAATCTTCAAATCATCATCTTCAAACCACAACTCCGATCAAGGTTTTCAGTTGACTTTATCTCAGGTAACAAGGGTAGGATAACACTTCACAAAATGCACTTTGACAGGATGGGGCCTTAACTAAGTACTTAGAACTAAAGCTGCTGGAAATAGAAACAAAATGTCACATAAGAAACGGTCACCATGATATATACACGGTATAACTCACATAAGATAAGTACTCCACTACACAAATATCAACAACAACAATTCCCCCAGGCCATCACAAGTCATCACAAATAATCCCCCACATAGCCCACCTTGTCTTACCACGTGTGCAATAATAAAGTAAATGCCCTCCTTGTCTCGCCACATGTGCATAGTAATATTCTCACCTTGTCTTTCCACATGCGCAAACACACAGATATACCTCGCATTTTCATGCCGCATGTGTATAATCAATAGTAACAATAGCATGATAGAATCCTCTTGCAACACAACCCTAACCACACGATAGAAACCTCGTACATCATAATAACAACCACATGATAGAAATCTCGTGTATCATAACACTGAGTACAACAACCACAATAACAATAACAAAAGAGTACGACAAGTAAATCAATTCAAGAGCTTTCGGTCACAAAGAAATGATAGAACTAGTTCATAAAGAATAATCATAATAGAGAATACTAGTCATAATAAGAATAGCTCAACAAGGGAGAAATAATATGTAACAACGATCCCACAAAGTACAGTTCAACAACAAGGGGAAAAGCACGAGTCAATAATTCCAATAACGATAAGTTAACTAACATATAGCATATCTAAACTTCTTTTAAGGTTGAGAAATTACGAAAGACATACACCAAGTTAAATTAAGGGTAAGCAACGGAAAGATAATCATAACCTCAATTAAAAGTGAACAATTACAGAAGAGATAATTATACTTTCAATTAAGGAGAAACGACGAAGGATATCATGGTAATATAAAAGGCAACAACTTCAGTTAAGTAATATAAGAGTCAAATATGCAATAAGAGTGGTTCATGAATCAATTATTTTCAATTAAAGCATATAGAGCTGAAACTAGTAAATATGAAATCTAACACATAACAAAAACAACTTCATATACAGTAAAGATAAGGTCCTAAGAGCCCCAAACAGTCAATTTTCCACAAAAAGCCCGAGCACGTACTCGTTACCTTGCGTACATAGATTTTACATGATACAATTTTCATTAGAAGACTCAAATCCTAAGGGGTAGTTACACCACACGAAGTTAGGCAAGATACTTACCTCAAAGAAGATAGACTGTTACTCTAAAATGAGCTTCTCCAGTGAAATAACCTCCAGATGGTTCAATCTTGCCAAAATAACATAGGCACAAATAAAACTCATAAGAAACTATTCCGGATAATAAAGCCTCAATCTTTATCAAAATCTAAAAAGCAACCCAAAAGTCGATCCCATATCCCGCACCTTGGAACTCAAAAAATTTCACAAAATCCGAACACCCATTGATACGAATTCAACCATACCAAAATTATGAAACTGCAAAACCATTTCGTCCCGTAAATCATCATTCTACATTTTGAAAGGTTTCTTCAAAATCCCCATTTTTCCTCAACGTAAAACACCAATTTAATGATAACAATAAGGATATAATCATGGAATATAATAAATTCTAGATGACGAACACTTACCCAATCAAATTTCTTGAAAACCCACAAAAAATGGCTCAAAATTGAGCTTTAGAACTCCAAAATATTGAAAATGGCTAATCCTCGGATAAAGTACTTTATATTCTGCCCAGACATTTAATGCATTGCGAGCGTAGAGCATTCCATGCGATCCTGAAGAAGAAAAATGAAGATTGTCCATCACGACCTTAGGAGAACGCGAAAATAGAGACTCGAATGCGATGAATAAGGGCAGCAACCTACGTGAACACACACGGAGATGTGCGAACACGAAGATTAAATAGTTACTAGCACCCAACGCCTAGTTCTACTACGTGAACACGAAGAGGCAGTAGCGAATGCGTAGAAGGGAAAGGAAAATTACGCGATCGCAAATAGAAGCATGCAAACACGAAGAACAAATAATTCATCCTCTAAAATTACACTATGCGAACACAGAGGAATTGACATGAACGCGATTAAGAAAACCAGACACCAGTAGTTCCTCAGTCCAAAAAAAAAGGCCTATTGCCCATCTGAAACACACCCGAGGCCCTATGACCCCGTTTAAACACACCAACAAGTTCCATAGCCTAACACGGGCTTGTTTGAGGTCTCAAATCACATCAAATAATTCCAAAACTATAAATCGCACCATGAATCGAGCTTATGAACTTATAAATCTTCTAATTTCTAAAACTCGCGTCAGAACCTAACAAATCGAACCGAAATGACGTCAAACTTTGCAGGCAAGTCCCAAATGATATAACGAAGTTGTTCCAACTCATAGAATCACATTCAGACCCCGATATCACCAAACTTAATTCTTGGTCAAACCTTTTAACCTTCCAAACTTTAACCTTTTTTCTAAGCTTCCTCGAAATGCTTCAAATTACCCTATGAACCTCCAAAACCAAATACGGGCACACGCTTAAGTCCAAAATTATCATATGAAACTGTTGAAATCATCAAAATCCCATCTCGGAGTCATTTACACAAATGTCAAATCCCGGTCAATTCTTACCGCTTAAGCTTCCAAAACTTGAATCCTACTTCCAATTTGACTCAGAATCATCTGGTTACTGAACTCGAGCACAAACAAAATTCATAACACATGGTACAAAGCTGCTAAAGACCTTATGCTGCTGAATAAAATTTTAATTTTCAAAATAACCGGTCGGGTCGTTACATATATACATTAGCCTTAATTAATTAGTTTAATTAATTAGTTAAAATACTAATTAGGTATTTTTTGGAAAATAAATTCAATTATAAGTAATTTGGATATTTTTAAAATTCCAAATAAAGAAGAAAAGGTCATTCTTTCCTTAGGTTCCCAATTGGGCCAGCTTCTTAATGGCCCAAATGTCTTCAAGTCCACCAGGCCCGGAAAAATTCTCCTGTCTACCCGACCCTCCTGAACTAATATCCATCTCTTTCGTCTATTAAAATACCTATATCCCATTCCTAAAACAACCTAGCCTCCTCTTATTCACTCCCTTTCACACAAGCTCTCATCTCTCTCATTCCCTCAAGAGAACGAATGAACGCTCTCCCAAAAGACCTCACATACAAACACTCTCTCCTTCATTCACCCGTAGATATCTCATATAAAAAGAGCTAGAAAATAATATTTGAAATCCAAACTTCAGATTTCAGATCCAAAACCTAAAAGAAATTTAAAAAGATTCAAACAAAAACAAGGAAAAAAAATAAAGTTGATTTAGTTCCTTTTGGTTTGGCTTTGATTTTTTTTGAGTTGTTGAATATTACTTTGAAATGCAAAGTATTCGCTTTGCTGTTGTTTTTTCCCTGTTTGCTGGTTGAGCTCGGTATTTTGCTGGTTCACACCTTTATGTAACGACCTGACCAGTAATTTGAGCTCTAGTGTGTCATTCAACAGTTTGAGACCTTGAATATCTTCACTTCATGTATTATGACTTGTACGTATGGTCAAAATTGAATTCCGGGAAGTTCAAAATTGATTCGAATGAAAATTCTAATTTCGGAATCTTAAAGTTAGAAAAATTGACTAAGGTTTGAATTTTGAGTAAATGACTTCACAATCATAATTTGAAGTTTCCAACATGTTTGTATAATGATTTTGGATTTGGGCGTATGTCCGGATGGGTTTTAGATGAACCGAGAGCATTTCAATGCTTACTGTGGGAAACTAGCATTTTAGATGAATTTCATAAGTTGGGTTGAAGTATATTTTGATGTTATCAGTATCCGTTTGGGATTTCGAGCCTAGGAATAGCTGAGTATGGTAATTTTGGTCTTCGGAGCACGTGCGAATGTGGATTTGGAGGTTGTAAGTCATTTCGAGATCATTTGGCGAAAGTTGGAAATTGAAGGTTTTTGGGAAGTTTGACCGGGAGTGAACTTTTTGTTATTGGGTTTGGATTCTGATTTCGATTCCAAAAGTGGGAATAGGTCCGTAATGTCATTTATGACTTGTATGAAAAATTTGAAGTTATTCCGGATTGAATTGATATGCTTCAACGCAAATTATAGAATTTGAAAAATTCATAACTCATAATTCAATTCGAGGCATGATTCGTAGTTTCAGTATTGTTTGATGTGATTTGAGACCTCGACTATGTTTGTATCATGTTTTGTAACTTATTGGTATGATTTGACGGGATCCCAAGGATCTTAGGTGTATTTTGGATCATTGATTGAGAGACTAGTAAATTTAAGAAATTTAGAGTTTGATCATGGTTAATATCGGATAAAGACAACCTCTTTTCAATGTTGTTAGTACGTGAGCAGGTCCTTAGCATGTTTTATGATTGAAATTCATACATGGTTTTTGTCCGGGAGGTTCTTGATGAGTTTCGGAGTAGTTTCAGATCATTTCGGAGAAGTTTGGGTTTGATGGTTCCTGGTGAGCTAATGTTTATTCGCAATTGCGAACACTGTTCATTCGCAATTACGAACACTGTTCATAGAAACGCGAACATTGTTCATTGGAGTTACTGTTCATTCAAAAATACAAAGTTTTTGTCCGCAAATGCGAACCTGGGAAAATTATTTTAAAATGGAATTTTGCTCATTTGACTCATTTCTCTCTTGGTTTGGGCAATTTTTGGAGAGCTTCAAGGGGATATTTTCATTTTCTGTTGCAACGTAAGTAATTCCCGCATATTATTAGCTAACTACATGGATTCTACAAGGATTTACCCATGGAAATTAGTAAAAATTATGAGATTTTGAAAGAAACCTAGAAATTGGTATTTTTGGAGTTTTACCATGAAATTGGACATGGAATTAGGAATACATTATATATTTGAGTTCGTGATTTTATGGGTAAAGTTTATCTTTGCAATTTTTAGAATTCGGGTATGTGGGCCGAAGGTTTGACTTTATTGGCTTTTTTTAGCGGGGTTGGGAATTGTTTAAATTGATTAATTATGGGTATTAGAGTTTATGTTGGTTTGCACCTTGTTTAACTAGTTTTTGGATCGACGGGCATCAATTTGAGTTGTTAGAGAGGCTGTGGAGCCAGTTATGTAACTTTGGGGAGAGGAAAATATCCTGTCTAACTCTGTGAGGGGTAAACTACCCCTAGGTGAGGTATTTGATATGTTCTACTTGCTGCGGGAGCCACGTACACACGAGGTGAGGAGAGTCCGTACGTAGCTAAATCCAAGTTATTGGTCGGGTAGACTTAGGTTCACACCATGCTATAGTTGTACTATTTGAGTAGTCCCTTGCCTATTAAATTCCTTTATGTTACATTACGACTTGAGACTCGACTTGTGTAGAGCGATAGACTCGCTATTGTAGATATTCGATAAGCTTCGTGATTAGTCTCGAATAATTTTACTCCTCTTACGTATTTTTCCCGTGTTATGCATTCTCATCGAAAGGTTTCCTCAAAGCTCCTTGTAACTCACATGCCCCTTCATGAGCGGGGTCAAGGAACTTCATAGCTTCTTATTCTAATGGGATTTGGCCATTCTCTTTGACAGGATAGATATATTTATGGTTTTTGCCATTCGACCCTCATAGTGTGCACATCTTATGAGATTGGGCCGTTCACCTCGACAGGATTTTGTACTACACTATATAAGGGAGGGCCCGTTTACCTCGTCAACATAATAGATGTATATATGGTTATATACTAGATTATGATGGGATTGGGCCATACGCCTCGACATATCAATAAAATACTCCTATGGAATCGTGCGTATTATTTATCAAAAGACCAGTGTATCTGGAAGTTTTCCTGATTTGAATTATGACGACCTATCTAGTAAAGTCCATTATATATATACACACACTCGGGTAGAGGAGGTAACTACTAATCAAGAGTTTGAGTTTAATTGTTGAGAGAATGATTGCACCATATATTTATACTTGTTTATCTCATTCATTTACTCTGCCCCATATCTGTTTACATCTTACTATACTCGTATTATTGGACCACCAATAAGTATTGATATCAACCCTTCGTCACTACTTTTTGGGGTTAGGCTAGGTTCTTACTGGGTACGTGTTGGTTTACGTACTCATATATATTGTGCAGGTAAGTGGTCCTCCGAGTGTAGAGGCGCGGCTGTTGAGGGGACTTTACGGTGAGTTGCACTTCCTTGATACAATCCACTTTCATACAGAGTCTCCATCAAAAGTTAATTATGTTCCCCGTCTAACTTGTATTTCAGACGGATGTTGTATTATTGTTATACTCATTAATAGATGCTCATGCACTTGTGACACCGGATTTTGAGGGTTCTTACGGGGTTGTTCATCACTGTAGTTCATGTAAATATTATCACTTACCATGTAAATTCTATTTAATTAATGAAAATTATGATTTCAAATGCTAAAAGGAGTAATTAAGTTAATTATTCACCATTGGCTTGCCTGACGGCGGTGTTAGGCACCATCATGACCTTAATGAATTTTGGATCGTGACACTTTATTTGGTCAATTCTGCTATTTTCTTTTCTGTCTAGGGTTTCAACTAGCAGTGGTTAGTGGCGAACCAATTCCTCCGTCCGAATACGATCTGGAGATTACAAAGCGGTATTCCAACTTCACTTTGTTATTTTAGTTAGCGGTTGTTGATTGATAAATTACTCCATCAAATACGTTATAGTATATATAGATGCCAAACCAACTTGTATATTGATTGACATGTAGTTTATTGTTTTAACTGATTTGTTATGGTTTCTATTTATATTTCATTTTAAAGGTTTCTCTTGTGTTAGCTGATGTTGATTGAGAAATTACTCCAGCAAATGCGCAATAGTCATCGTTAATCAGTAAAAAAAAGTATTTGATCTTTTCTGGATGGAAACTGTAGCTAATATTAAATTGCGAAACAAATGAAGAGATGTTGTCTGTGGCTTTTATGGATTCGCTTGTATGAGCCAGCAATTTTAACTTGAACTTTACATGCTCTTGCCTACCAAAATAAAAATTCCCTAAGTCCTAGACTCTAAAATAATCCCAGACTCTAAGAAATAACAAATGATGAACATCGTAGCTTGCTTTACGTGCGGTTAAATAAATCATCATGACTATGGATACGGTTCCCGTGGCATGGTCATGATACGTATATCCTTACTCAAGTGCATGTTTCATGCAACGTCACCGTAACTTCAAATAATAATTGAAGTAAACATGTTATGGATAAGGAGTACATTTCACGTGGCGTGATTCGCGATTTGTACTTCCTTTTTCTTTGAAAAAGGGAGATGTGACAACTCTGGTAACACTGCTGGGGATTGGTCCTAAAATCTCTAGTTCAGGGTTTAGAATTCAATTTTGGAATAACTTTTACACTTGGTTGCTTGTGATTATTTGATATTACATGTTTGAACCTAAAGTGTAAACTGTCGCTCTTTACCACTTTGATATTGCTTGAACAATGTATAAACTGTTGCGAAACCCTTCTTTTATCTGAGTCTTCTAAATCTTCTGAAAAGCGCACACTTGCGTGGCTTCTTTTCTATTTGAGTTGCCAGTATATTGCCCCCCTCGGCTCGAGTTGTCCCATCGGGTAAGCCAGGTCTAGAACTCCACACCTTTAAGGTTTAAACTTAGAAGAACATAGCCTCATGCAAGATCCCTTGTAGGTACGCTTGTTCGTATCACGTGCATTTGACTTTGGGGATTCAACACAAGGGTTGAGTCCGTGTAGGGCAGGTGTACCCAAAACTAAAAAGATCATCCTCATGCATCTTACGTGCTACTTGACAACTATTAGATCTGTTTTGTAAGTTGACCAGCTTTTAGTATAAGGAAAGAAAATTAAATAAAATAAGGGAGTGAATTTCACCCGGTTCTCATAAAATCAGTGTTTTTAAAAATCAAACTGTGTCAAATTTTACTCAAAAGGTGTTGAAAAGCATAGTAAGATTTTAAAATATTCTCCACTTCTGACCGAACTACGTGAGTCTGATTCTCACCGGATGTTAGATACGTAGGCAAACCTTCATCGACTCCAGCCCCAATATTAAAAATCTAAAAAAAAATTCCTGTAATCCCTTCTTTAGAATTCTTTCCTTAGAAACTTCAAACAAAAGGATTTCAAACCCAAAAATATTTTTATTCTTTCTGAAGTCTTTCATATGAAAAAAAAGAAAGAAAAAAAGAGAGGATCACAAATAAAATCGATCAAAAATCAGAATTCGAAATACGGGTTTCCTTTAATTTAAAGTATTTTTCTCAAAAATTAAAAAAAAATAATTCAGCAACAAAAATGAGTCTTTCTTTCGTAAATGTCATATAAAAAAGAGAAAAACAATGGAAATTCAAGAAAAAATATTTTCTTTTTTACTTTTGCAATTCTCAAAGTTTAAAACGAAAGAAAAAGAATTTTAAGAAGTCTTTCTTTCGTAAAACAAAAATTTCAAACTCCAAAATCCAAATTATTTTCGCATGAGTAGGAGCCATTGGTTTCCGAACTACGTAGTGATTTAATTTATGCGGTGTCATGATACGTAGGTAAACCCCATAGTATTCGATCATAGCCATAAACAAATTGAATGAAAAATAAACAAAAAAAAGAAAGAAATAATGAAATAAAAATTGAGTGAAAAAGAAATAAAAGAGTTACAAAAAATAACATAGAAGAAAATATCAACAAAAAAAAACATAAAGAGAAAAATCAAGGTGTGAAAGATAAAAAAAAAGAATGGAATGAAGCAAAAAAGGTACAGAGTGAAAAGGGACATTTAATGGACGGAATGAAATACAGAACTGTTCAAACACATGATAGAAGCATTTAACTGTTAGGTACTTTGCATTCCAACGTGCGATTTACTCAGGTAGTTGATTTTGTTGGTAATCTGGCTTCTCATCTATACTTCATAAGATCTAAAGGCAAGGTTTATGGCTTTCCACAGTCATCTACAAATTATCAATCCTGGGGATAGCCCCGTATCGGCTATTCCAAAACCAGAATCAACAATTACTGAAGAGAATAGGATGATGCATCTCCGCATGACGGAAATGTGGGATGCCTGGTTTAATGGTAGAGAACAGTCAAGTGCAATCCCTGGGTTCCCTGAGTTGATCCCAAGATCAGGTGGAGCTGCCAATGTCCAATATATTTATCTCATGCAGTTACCCTCTAATGCCGTTTAATGGTCCCAGAATACCTTCTATGATTCGCCCCTAGGCGTCGGCTTCAAAGGCACCGCCAACAATGTTCTTTGCAGCACTAGTCTGCACCACAACACAACCAACTATACCACGGCCATATGTTGAACCACCAACGTTTTCAGGGTCCACAATTTCAGACCAAAATAACATATGTGGCTCCATACTTATTTAATCAACCACCACAATATGATTTCTTGGTGGAGAAAGAAGAGGTAGTCAAGAATCCCGAGCGAGAGGAAATGGCTCGGAAGATGAAACGACAGGAACAAAGCTTGAAAATCATGCAAGGCCTAAGTGTCAAAAAGAGTGTCTCATACTCCAAAATGTGCATGTTTCCCCAGGTCCACTTGCCAGTTGGCTTAAAGATGCCGAAATTTGAAAAGTATGACGGGCACGGAGACCCCATCACCATTTGTAGAGATATTGCAATCAGCTAAGAGAGAAGGGTGGAAAAGAAGAACTTCTGATGGCCTATTTTGGACAAAGTATGTGGGGAATCACTTCTGAATGGTACATGGATCAAGAAATAAGTCATTGGCATGTCTGAGACGATTTGGCTCGAGATTTTGTCCACCAGTTCCAGTATAATATGGACATCGCTCTTGATAGAAACAATTTTTCTAATTTGAAAAAGAAAATTGCAGAAAGATTCTGCGAATATGCTGTGAAATGGCATGCCGCTAGGTTAAAGCCTCCAATGGACGAAGCAGAAATGGTTGCGGTCTTCCTACAAGCCCAAGAGGCGAACTACTTCTAGAATATGATGTCTCCTATGGGTAAGCTGTTTGCTTATGCTATCAAAATTAGGGAGATGGTAGAAATTGGGTTATAAATTTGCCGAAACTTGAGTCATGCTTCCTTTAAGGCCACATTACAGGCCGTTCAGAATGGTTCAAGGGTTTGATGAATAGAAACGAGAGAGAAAAGGGAGCCATGATAGATTCGAGCTCTCGGAGGGGGGAGGGCAGGTCATTTATTCAATCATATTTCTTCCTAAGTTCCGACAACACAATTCTCCCCATCAAGATTCTCTTTATGTCGCGACACCACCTCCTTATGCGATGATGAACGCGCAACCTTACACGCGGCCATAATACTGTACACAAAACCGAGCTCCACCTCTCAGAAATACCCATCCCTACCAAGCTTTATATAATCCCAAACCAAGTGTTTCTCAATACAATCCTCGCCCAAGAGCGCCCGTCAGAAGGAATCAGTTCACCCCTATTGGTGAATCATACTTAAGCTTGTTCCAAAAGCTAATAAGCTAGGCCTGCTGCAACCAGTGGCCTCAAATCGGCCTAACCTGAGTCCCCCTCGCACTGAGCTGATGTTGGATGTGTATATCACTCTAGAGTAGTAGGACACAGTACAGAGGACTGTTGGACCCTTAAGAGGGCAGTTGAATACTATTGAAGCTGAAAGAATCGTTCTTCAAGACGAAGAGGCTCCTAATGTGACGAATAATCCGTTGCATGCTCATAACATTGGGTCAGTCTTGGAATGATCTATGAAGATGAGGAATTTGATCAGGCATTGAAGACCATTGTAGCCATTGCCGAGATAGAATAAAATCCAGAAAAACAATCGCCAAACCATGAAAAGTTCCTTTTCTAACGGGAATCTCGGTTGTCGATCTTGTTGTCTTTTCTGTGTTCAGATTATTTTAGGGTGTGCTAGAATGTTTTACTTTATTGTTTTACTTTCTGATGCAAACCCTTCTATCTTTAAAATTTTAAAAATAAATCAAAATCAAAAAATCAAAAACCAAATGAAATTAATATTTCATCGTCCAAGAATGTCTCTTTTCTTAATCTTGTCACTTCTCTTATTCTCCTTTCAATTGTGTTAATGCAGATTTTAATGACATGACATGCTTTGAGACTTCATGCCCAGATCTTAAAATGCTGTCAAACTTTGAATAATGAATCAAGAATCAGAATGCAATGAAGATACGTTTCAGGAAATAAAATAAAGAATCAGAACAGCTAAAGAAAAATTAGCTCCAGATTGGAAAGGTCCATATATTGTAATGAGAGTATTGCCAAAAGAGAGTGTTATACCTGGGAAACATCAAAGGAAGTGTCCTTGAAATAACTGTCAGTGCAGGTGTAGACAAAAGGTATTATGTTGGACCCTCTATATGGCATAAATGTTCTCTTGTTGGGATGAAGAAGTCATTCATTCTTGCTACTCAAATAACATTAACCCTTTTGACAATCCTTTAGTCGGTTACCTTTCTTTAATTACCCTCTCTGGAACCTGAAAGTGTTACTGAAAAAAAAAAGACAAAAAAAAGTTAATGAAAAATGGAAAAAAGCAGAAAAAGGGAAGGAAAAAGAAAGAGAAAACAAAATAAAACTGAAGAAAAAGAATTAAAGCAAATCAAAAACAAAGTTTCTTGAACTACGTTGACTTGATTCTGAAAGGATATGTAGTTAGACTATCCCTGGAGTTCATTCACACACAAACAAAAATTATAATTCCCACAAATGGAAAATCGGAGCAGATGTTATAATGGTTCGGCAATGGTTTCGCTTGAAAGGTTTCAAAGTTGTAATTCAATCCAAATTCTTTTTACCTAAATCATTTTCAGGTCCTTCTGACCAATCGACAAAGATGTTAGAATTGGAGGATACAATTACTTAGGTCTGATGCAACCAAAATGAGAGAAATAAAATGAGAGAATCTTATTGATGAAAGCCCTCACGGGCACTGTAAGACGATAGTAAGTATAGAATTTCAAATATAAGAGAGTCTTATTAGTGAAAACTCGAAAAGAGCATTATAGGGCGATGGCGAGAAGAGAAATGAGAGATATCAGCTGGTGAAAACCCGCAAAGGGAGCCAGTGATCAAATGAGGATATCACAGCCGTTGGCATTGACACAGTCTTGGGCAAGGTTCTCGGTTTCAAGGCAAAAGTTGTGATGAATTTCTAAGAGTCGGACAATTTACACAAATCAGGAATCCAGTCCAAAAGGCATGTCATATTCATTTAAGTCCGCATGTACTCCAGAGAAGTCATTCTTTCCTTTCCTTTGAAGGGATAACTTTTGTCCAAATTCATTCTCCATTCTACTTCTTGTTTTTATTTGAATCCCTTTCGATCAAACTCTGTTCCAAAACTTATGTCTGCTAAAAAAGGCAAATAAAGGATAGTATGACTTATTTATAGGGATCTAGTTTGATGCAAGCTAATATGTAAAAAAGGAACCCAGCCTCGGCACAGGCATCAAGTCAACCCCGACTGGCCATTGTGGCTGATGTTTTGAAATAAAAAACTCTCAAAAGAAGGAAACCAAATTGAAGTACCTACAATGGCAAAAATGAAGTTGAAATGGTTGTGTTCCACGTGAGTAACCTTCGTGGTAAGGTTCGAAAAACTAAGGATTCCCCAATGCTTTATAGTTAAAATTGGAAAAAAGAAGTCAAAGGCCTAACGAGGAAAAATAAATTTGAAAGAAGGATAAGTCCCACTTGATCGACAATTATGGCAAAGGTTTGGAAAAGCCAAAGGTTTTCTGGGGCTAGAAATGAAATCGATCTCATGAAACAACCAGTTGCAGTTGAAAGTATCAGTAAAGAAGCCAGGCCGAGATACAGTGATCGAAACAATCAAGGACACAAAATCAAACATCGTTTCAATCTGAAAAATAGCTCTTTATTTGAAAAAGTAGGAAATAGGTGCAATCCAAAATAACCTTGAAAGAAGCAGGTTCAACCAAAAGAAACCATGTGAAGATTGAAATAGCTCTGCAGCATCAACAATACCAAAAAGGGAAGTCTTTTTTTAAAAATTTCCCGGATTTTACTCATTCTCTTAAAAAAATAAAAAGGAAAGAAAGTTCCAAATCAAGGTAGTATAGGGTCTGCAATCCCTAAGTGTGTTTTCAAACATAGAGTCTCCACTCTCTAGTTGATTTTATTTTATACATAGGGTCTCCACGCCCTACTCACTTTTCCAACATAAGGTCTTCACTCCCTAGTTGATTTTACTTTAGATATAGGGTCTCCAATCCCTAGTTGCGTTTTCCAACATAGGGTCTCCACTCTCTAGTTGATTTTATTTTAGATATAGGATCTCCAGTCCCTGGTCTCTTTTCCAACTTAGGGTCTCCACTGCATAGTTGATTTTATTTTAGGCATATGGCCTCCACTCCCTAGTCTCTTTTCCAAGATAGGGTCTCCACTCCCTGGATCATTTTTATTTTAGACATAAGATCTCCACTCCCTGGATGATTTTTATTTTAGACATAAGATCTCCACTCCCTAGTCTCTTTTCCAACATAGGATCTCTACTCCCTAGTTGATTTTATTTAAGACATAGGGTCTCCAATCCCTAGCCGCGTCTCCAACATAGGGTCTCCACTCCCTAGTTGATTTTGTTTTAGACATAGGGGTCTCCACTCCCTAATTTTTTTTATTTTAGACATAGGGTCTCCATTCCCTAGTGTCTTTTTAAACATAAGGTCTGTAATACCTACCTTTTTAGATATAGGGTCTCCACTCCCTAGCCTTTTTTCCAACATAGTGTCTACACGCCCTAGTTGGTTTTATTTTAAATATAGGGTCACCACTTTCTAATCTCCTTAGTAGTACAGGGTCCACCATTCCCTCATCGCAGTTTCCCAATATAAGGTACACTAGTTTTTAGTTGTGGCACTATTTAGACAAATCATGATACGCCATTCCCAAATATTTATGTTTTCCCAGGGTACACCTATCCCAGCCTTGTATTTCTTTCAATAATAAAGTAATATAGAGTTTTGTCATAAATAACTAGGAAATAATCCTAGTAAAAGTTGGTGCAAAAAAATTTCATTCGTTTGTTTGTTCATGTGTCTGAACAGGTTTTTCCGTAAGGCACGGGGTTCAGATAACAAAACTGTCACGACCCAATTTCACCTCAACTCGTGATGACGCCCAACACCACTGTCAGACAAGCCAACGTGGAAATATGAATAAATTCTAGTTTTACTTTTTCCTAAAACAGTTACGAAAATCTCTAAGTTTGAATTTAAAACAGCAAAATCTAACATCATGCCATAATAATTATTCAATCCCAACAAAAGATAGTCTAGTAAAGTGTGTGCCAAGACCAGGTGCCACAAGTATGTGGGAACTAGTACAATATAGAAAAGAATATTTCTATCCTATTGTCTGAAATAGAATAAACAACCAAAAGTAAAGGAAGACTCCATCGGGCTGCTGAATGGAAAGGGAGCAACTCACCGTGGAATCTCGAGTCGAATCAAGGGAAGTAAATCCAAAGACAGATGAAAAGATGTGGACTATTCAAGACATGACTAAGTCGTGAGCATTGCATGTCCCGTTCTGATCATAAGAAGCCATAGAAGAATGAACTAGCACCTACAGCTAGCAAGCATGCAGATTCATATAAGAGTCTACATGAAAAAATAGTCAAGACTCAAGATCAAGTTTCAGAAGACTTATAGATAGGAATATTGTAACTCGTAGCTGATAGGCTTATTTGGTTTTTTTTTTTTTTGACTTTGGTGTAATAAGAAGTTCAATAAGCAGTAACAGTAGCAACAATAGTGAAATCATAGCTTTTGGGTAGTCCCAGCTACCAAAACTTCCAGAACTATACTAACCTGATTATTTTATAGCCAAGGATATGTAGGAAACCTCTTAAGCAAGGTTCGGTCAAATATTTAAGAAATACGCTTCCCACGGAGTGTCAAACGGAAAAAAATTGCTCATAATTGCTCACTTCATCTTTTCCTGAAAACTCTTCATGTTCTCAAACAAAGAGGGGCAGCTGAGCACCTAATTTTTGACCCACTAGGAATTTATTTCTGAAAGTAGTCCAAAATAATTTTAATTTCTTTTTATAGAATTTTAGCAATTTTTCTTTATTTGTTTTGCAATTTTTCACGCTGTTCATGCATATTAAGAAATGTTTTAAGTCATAAAAATTATCGAAAATATTTTTTGTTTTCCATTTAGTGTGCTAATTGTATTTAAGAATTAATCGTAGGTTAGAAGCATGGTTAAAATAAAAAATCACAAAATATACATTAGCTTTAATCAATTAATTTAATTAATTAGTTAAATTGCTAGTTAGGTATTTTTGCAAAATAAATTCAATAGAAGTGATGTGTCTATTTTTGAAAGATCAAATATAGAAGAAAAGGTCAGTTTTTTCTTAGATTCCCAATTGCGCCACCTTCCAAATGGTCCAAATCCCTTCAACTCTACCGGGCATGTCTAAAATCTCATGTCTACCCTACCCGCCTGGCCCATCCATCTCTTCCATCTATAAAACACCCATCTTTCAAATTCCCTAAAAAGAACGAACAGAACCCCTTTCCCTAAATAAACCCTATCCGTCTCTAATTCACTCCCTTTCATACAAGATCTCATCTCTCTCATTCCCTCAAGAGAACGAACGAACCCTCTCCCAAACAATTAAGACCTCACATATGCTCACTCTCTCCTTCAATCACCCACAGAGATCTCACATGAAAAGATTTGGAAAATAATTTCTAAAATCCAAACTTCAGATGTCCGATCCAAACTAAAAAAAGTCAAAAAGCTTCAAACAAAAACGAGAAAAAAAAATTGCTTTTATTCCTTTTGGGTTGGCTTCGATTTTGTTGAGTTGTTTCAGAGTATTTCGAATTGAAAAGGATTCACGTTGTTGTTTTTTTTCCTTGATTGCTGGTTGAGATTTGTATTTTGCTTGTTCAAATCTTAATTTGGTCACTTTATCGGACCTCGCACATAGCGGGAGCTTAGTGCATCAGACTGTCCTTTAGACCTTTATTTGGTAATTTTGTTATGTTTGTCTGTGTCTAGGGTTTCAACTAGCACTGGTTGCTGGTGAACCAATTCCTCTGTCCGAATATGAACCTAAGATTATAAAGCGGTATTCCAACTTCACTTTGTTGTTTTAGTTAGCGGTTGTTGATTGATAAAACTCCATCAAATGCGCTATAGTATATATAGATGTCGAACCAACTTGTATGTTGATTGACGATTATTTTAACTTATTTAATTATGGTTTCCGTTTATATTCTATTTTAAAGGAATTTCTTGTGTTAGTTGACGTTGATTGCTAAATTACTCCAGCAAATGTGTAATAGTCATCTTCAATTAGTAAAAAAGCATTTGATCTTTTATTGGATGGAAACTGTAGCTAATACTAAATTGTTAAATAAATGAAGAGATGTTGTCTGTGGCTTTTATGGATTCGCTTATATGAGCCAACAATTTTAACTTGATGCTTTTGCCTACCAAAATAAAAATTACCGAAGTCCTAGACCTCTACGATAA
Source organism: Nicotiana benthamiana (assembly GCA_034376525.1). Lineage (NCBI taxonomy): Eukaryota > Viridiplantae > Streptophyta > Magnoliopsida > Solanales > Solanaceae > Nicotiana > Nicotiana benthamiana. Next base: position 143,100,205 of record CM067337.1, on the reverse strand, counting down.
TCACATACTCTAAGAAATAGCAATTCATGAACATCATAGCTTATTTTAAGTGTGATTAAAAAAATTATCGTAATTATGGTATGATTTCTATAGTATGGTCACAATACGTAAATCCCAACTTAAGTGCGCGTTTCACGTGACTTGATCGTAACTTCAAATAATAATTAAAATAAGCATATTGTGGATCACGGGTACGTTTCACGTGGCGCGATTCGCGATTTGTACAAAATAGCAAGTGTGCGATATCGCGACATATTTGAATAAATTTCATAATTATTAATTATAATTAAAAATGGTTAGAAAGTACAAATGCATGATAGGTTCTAAACATGTAATAAATCAGATAATTAGGCTAATTATTAATAGTTGAGAGACCGTGCTAAAATTACAAAACTTGGGAGTGCCTCACATCTTCTCCCGAGTTCACATAATTCCTTACCCGGTCTTCTTTGTTCGCGGATCATAAATAAGAGTCAATTTCCTAGACTTGGATTTTAAAAGAAATCAGTGACTTGGGACACCATAATAATTTTCTCAAATGGCGACTCTAAATTAAATAAATGATCTTTTTTCGAATAATGTTATTTTAATTAGAAAAGCTCCCTATTTCTTCGGAAAAAAGAGATGTGACAGGGGGATGATCATAATCACAAGCGAGCCTTGCCTCGCGAGCTTTGTCGATCATACTTGAGGGTCGTATGAGCAAAAGAGCCTGCCTTAATAAAATCACAAAGCATATCTAGTCGGGCTTCAGAGTGGATCCACTCATCGTACAAATCTCGAGCAATGCCAGGATACCCAGAAGTATCAGACACAGAGGTCCGCAAAAGTAGTTGGGCTTTATCGGTCTCAAGAGAAGCAACCTCATCATGCATCTTGGAGTTTACCTTATCCAACTCCCCAATCCTCTCTTCAAGCCGACCCCATTTAGCCCTTGCCGTTGACAGAACATTATCTCGCTCAGAATGGAGAGTCATGTTCGCCAACTCGAGGATGTCAACCTTCCTTTGAGCAATCGGGAAGACTCCACCTGCTTGAACATCTATTGCTTTTCAGCAACCTCCCATCGGAGAGCATCCTTTTGAACCTGACACCCTTCCATCTGTCCTTGCAGTTGGTCCACCTAATTCTAGAGGTGGCTACAATGGGCTTTCATGACCATGCTTAGATCAAGCTCCTCCTAATTTCTCTTAATAGCCCCTACGAGAACACCCAGCCTCTCCACGGCTACCATCAACTCCTCGTCTTTCTTTTTTAGCTCTTTTCCCCCCTTCACGAAGTCGCCTCTGAGCCTCTCGGTACTTTCCATGCACTCCTCATGCTTTCCCTTAAACTTCACATAAATGTATTTTTTCTTCCACTCCCTACGAGCACTCTCAATCTCCAGATTAACCCTCTGAAAATCAAAGAAAAAGCAAGAGTCAAAACCCATAAACAAGTTAAGACAAAGGGAAAAGAACGAAGAACGACATACTTACCATGAGAGAAAGACTATCAATGTTATTTGATAGGTTACTGTTATTTATCTCCTTGAGGGTCACACCCTCGGCGACAGGGAAGAGAGGATCAAAAGTGGTACCACCTCCTCGATATTTTTATGCAAGTCACGTTCCATTGGGATCATGACGGTCCTTGAGCCCCCCTCCATTCTCACCTTGATCTGGGTGAGCCCCTCATCGATCATCCTAAGGTCGTTAGGGTCCATGTCAAAACCTGACTCATCACCCTCGTCGATGACATCTTCTTTTTTTCCCTCGTCTGCCGGTGAAACATCTGTTGTCAGCCTAGAAGACGATGTCTCATCTTGCCCCACTAGCACGGAGTTGTTAACCAGCGTCCTCTCCATGATCATCTCCCCCTAGAAACATAGAGACACACCCTTATCAGCCTCTTCTAAGTGTGGGGCCTCAGAGGTCTCCCCAACACCATCGCCAACGTACTTCACCGTCGTCCCTCGAAGCGTGAATTCACCTTCTGATGAGTCAACGACCAAATAAACTCCCCCTCCTACATCCACAACTTTTCTTTTGTGGGGTCTCAGGTATGTGTCACGAGGAACGACACCATTGTCCTTGTCAATATGTGAGTACGAGGGAGGAGCATGCATAGAAGCTGAAGTAGAGGTGGAGGCGGAGGTAGACAACGCAGTGGCCTGACTCTTTCTCAATGTGGGTAGAGGCGCCTTGTTCCTTTTTATATTCCCTTGATCGAGCCTAAAAAGAAAGAAGCATAGAAATATACAACAGTGAAAGCCAATACAAACATAACGATGACAAGAAGAAAAAGAAGATTACCTATCAAGGGGAGGGCCAGTTTGAACTTCTGAAAGAAGCTCGGTCAGTCACGGATTCCAACGGTACAAAGGAGAATCTTCTGAACCCAATCGACAAGACGTATCACCAAAGGATGAGGACTAGCTTTTGGCTGCAAGAGGAGAAGGATTACTCAATCAACTCGACATGAAAAAATGTATTTGAAAGGGTAAAAGCTAAAAGTTTGAACACTACATGTATAGTTCTAGGCCTCGGGGAAACTGTCGACATTAGTCACGACGACCTCAGTCTTAAAATAAAAATAATCAAGCAAGAACTTCCAAATACTCTTATTGTCCATCTTCACCACCGATAATTTGCCACCACGATGTCGAAATTTCAACATCGACCCTTTATAGAAGCTATGTGCAACCAAATGCACCAAGTGTCGCACCGTGACCTCGACCCCAGGAAGCTCAACAGATTTTTATAGCATCTTTATGACCTTATAAACATAAGGGGAAAGCTGAGTGGGGCAAATGCGATAATGGTGAAAAACTTCCTCCACCAGCTGGAGAAGTGGGAACAGATAGCCAACAGAGTACAAAATCCGAGACAGTGGATGTGAACTTCATCCTCACCAGAGGGGGTCAATTAAACGTGGTTGGGAAAGACAAACTTGGATCTAAATTCAGCCAAGTGCTAAGATGCCATCATCGATAGAAATTTTTTGGGTGTCGTGTTTGGCGATAGTTGAAAATTAGACCTAGCCTCAGGGTTATGAAGATGATCTCCTCCAGTGAAGGAAGATATTTCATCTTCTGCGACGATGATGGCGTCCTCCCCATGAACAGGTAACACAACAACCAAAAGGATGGCATGGCTCTCTTCATCAATATTAGAAGAAAGGTTAAGACATTATTATAAAGGAACATGACACAATGAAAGAAAGTTAAGGCTCAGGAAGCAAAGAAGATGCAAGAAAAGGAACGAAGCTAATGAGAGCAGGATGGCACAAAAGGAAGTAAAGTGTGTATAATGAGGGAATGATCCCTATTTATAAAGATGAAGGCACGAGACCCAAAATTGCTCATCATGATTTGCACAAGAATTAAAATGGCAAAGCCAGTCAAAAATTGCACATAAATCGATGCAATACTTTGGGAACATACATCATCATGACGAGTAATGTCATGACGTCACTCCTTTTCATGAACAAAACCGCTAAAACGAATCACCTGGGAAAATCAAGAGTTTGAAATACATGGTTCACAACAAGCCATGTAGCCTTTTTGTCATAACGACCACAACCACTATTATCCGCCCATTGAGCTAGCCCATGAAGACGACCTCAAATAGCGGAGGGACTAATTTTTTTTTCTAACAAATTCCGTATTTATATTGAGCACAATCAATATTAAGAAGGACTTCGAAGGCCGCCATATGTTCTCAAGTTGATTTCAGCGAAGGGCGAATCCGGGGTCGAAGGAACAACTGTCATGACCCATAACTACAATGTCGTGATGCCACCTATCGTGGAACAAGGCAAGTCGACTCTCTACCAAAAATAACATGATATATTCATTTCAAAGATATTTCCAAGCTATTAAAAAATAAACTTCATAAAGAATACTAAACAATGAAAGTGCAGAAAGAAAAGACCGACATCGGGGTGTCACTAGTCATGAGCATTTACAACAGTCTATACAAAAAATACTAAGACTAACATAGTCTGAAAATATAATTACGAACAACTATAGAAATATAGGAGGGAGAAGAGCAAGGCTTTGATCGCCAGCAACTACCTTGCTAACTTCGAGAAGATCTAACTCTGGAATAGTCAACAACTACTATCGGGTCCTGATATGCCTGGATCTGCACACAAGATGCAGGGAGTAACGAAATTACGCCAATTCAGTAAGTAACAAAAGTAAATAAAGCCTGAGAAGCAGTGATGAGCAATAAAGCATATAAAGTTCATATCATGAAATCTCAGCAAAAATACAACATGCTTTTAAAGCAGAGTTTGAATCCAATCATTTCTTTTAAACTCCGTTTCAGTTAAAATTATTTGAAGATATTTTTTTCAACAGTTCTCAAACAGAAATGATGAAATCATAAACAATCCCTCTGTAAAACATCACTCATGTACAACCCATCAGGAAAACCTTTTACATCACTCATGTACAACCCATCAGGAAAACCTTTTACATCACTCATGTACAACCCATCAGGAAAACCTCACAGTCACTCGTATACATCTCCTCGGGCATACCTCACCATCACTCATATACAGCCCCTCCGGCACTCAAACTTAGTATGTACCTGCGCTCACTAGGGGTATGCAGACATCGGAGGGACTCCTTCACCCCAAGTGCTATAACAAGCCACCTTGTGGCATGAATCAATCAGGCCCTTGGCCTCACTCAATCAAGAATCAGTAAAACATTTGAGCCATGCAAACCGATCCCATAAACATCCTCACAAATATGGCCCTCGACCTCACTCAATCATAAATATCTCAAGCCTCGGGCTCTTAGTAAAAAGAGGATACTCAGTCCAAAATAACATTTATATGCATGAGAACAGAGTAATAAATACTAGGTAAGGAAATCAATAAGTGTAACATGACTGAGTATAGATTTTCAATAAAAACAGTGAGAGCATAGTAAGAAAAAGAGACCCCTCAGGGTCCACACCGTTCTGGCACAAGGTCTAAACAATGACATTCAGCCCAATTTACAGAGACTCTTTCTAAAATACATAACTATCGTATAGTTTCAACCAACTGTGCAACTTTACAGTTGCTACGGGATGGACCAAGTCACAATCCTCAATGAAGCACGCCCACACGCCCGTCACCTAGCTTGTGCATCAGCTCAAAATAATAAAATGATACGAAATTCGGGGTTTCATACCCTATGGAATAGATTTACAATCGTTACTTACCTCACACTGGTCAAGTCTTTACTCCGTGATGCTCTTTCCCCCGACTCGGCCTCCAATCGCTCCGAATCTATTCACAACCAGAACAATACCATCAATATGAGCTAATGGATTGAATTCCACAAAAAACTATCAAATTATTCACAAATCTTAAAATCCATTCAAATCCGGCCCCCGAGCCTCCAAGCCCCCCGAGCCCTATCTCAACAAAAACTAAAAAACCAAAAACCTCTTTCTCTCACCAGTCCATACATACAGGATGTATCAAAATCTGAATCCATTAGACCCCTTAAATCCTAAATCAAACTCTCCAAAAATCCCAAGCCTTAACCCCTCATTTTCGCCCCTAACCTTCACTAATTACATGATCAAACAATGGAAAATCACTACATAAACGAGTATTAGGGCTCAAGTAACCAACCTTACTGATAATCCCGTGAACCCCTCTTCATGATCAACCAAAAAGCTCCAATACGGTCTTCAAAAATGCTGGAAATGGGCAAAATTCACGAAGGGTTGAATTAATACCTTCTGCCCAGGCCTTTCCTCACCCGCGATCAAAATGGCGCCCCAGTGGTGCCGCTTCTACGCCAAAAATTCTGCATCTATGGATGTCACTTAAATCTCAAAAACTACAGCTGTGTCCCAGGTCTTTCATCTGTGGGCCTGCACATATGACAAATACTACACATATGCGACTCCTCTTCTGGCCCTCCATTTTCGCATCTGCGGCTTCACCACCTCACCTACGACCTCGTACCTACGATTCCCAATCCGCATGTGCAATTAACACAAAACCAGCAGCTTCATCTGCATTTTCTAAGTTTGAAACTCTCAGTTAACCATTCGAAAACATCCCTCGGCCCTCGGCCCTCGGGACCTCAACCAACCATACCAACAAGTCACATATCAACATACGAACTTAGTCTAACCTTTAAAACACATCAAAACACCAAATTGCCATAAGATTCAAGCTTATGAATTTCTAGGCTTCCAAATTTCGCAGACGAAGCCGAAACCTACTAAATCCCCTCCAAATAGCCTGAAGTTTCGCACACATCACAAATGGAACCACGAACCTACTCAAACTTCTGAAATTCTATTTTGACCCATATACCAAATTTTCCACTGCCAACCAAAATCGCCAAATTTTAATCTTGCTAATTCAAGCCTAATTCTACCACAAACCTCCAAATAACATTCTAGACGCGCTCCCAAATCCATAATCACCTAAAGGAGCTAACCAAACTATAAAAATCCAAATGCAAAATTATTTACTTTTAAGTCAACATCCGGCTGACTATTTTAACTTAAGATTCTAAATAAGATACTAAGTGTCTCATTCCACACAGAAACCACTCCAGACCAAAACTAACAAACATGATACGATGAAATACAGTTGAGGAAGACATGAGGAAGCATAAACGGTCTCCCAAGTAGCCTCCTACACGCACCGACCTCTCCACTGAAATTTCACTGAAGCAATATCCTTTGATCTCAACTTTCAGACATATCGCTTAAAAATAGCCACTGGCTCCACATCGTAAGTCAAATTATCATCTAATTGACCTGGGCTGAAATCCAAGACATGAAACGGGTCGCCGATATACTTTCGAAGCATAGAAACATGAAATACCAGATGCACACCCGACAAGTTAGATGGCAAAGCAAGCTTATAAGTCATCCCCCAATCCTTCGAAGCACCTTAAAAAGACCCAATGAACCGAGGGCTCAACTTGCCCTTCTTCCAAAATCTCATAACACCCTTCATGGGCAAAACCTTCAGCATAACCTTCTCCCCAACCATATAAGACACATCACGAATCTTTCTATCAACATAACTCTTTTGTCTTGACTGGGCTATACGAAGTCGCTCCTGAATCACTTCACCTTGTCCAAAGCATCGTGCACCATGTCTGTACCCAAAAGCCTAGCCTCGCTTGGCTCAAATCAAACTACAGGATATCTACACCGCCTCCACTATAAAGACTCATCTGGAGCCATTTGAATACTCGACTGATTATTGTTATTGTAAGCAAACTACGCGAGCAGTACAAAATAGTCCCATGAACCCCCAAAATCAGTGACACAAGTGCGCAACATGTCCTCTAATATGTGAATAATATGCTCGGACTGTCTGTCCATCTAAGGGTGAAAAGTTGTGCTCTACTCAACCTGAGTGCCCGACTCTCACTACATGGCCCTCCAAATCTACGATGTAAACTGAGTACCTCTATCTAAAATGATGTAAACTGGGACACCATGAAGGCGAACAATCTCTCGGATATAAATCTCAGCCAACTGCTTTGACGAATCGGTAGTATATATAGGAATGAAGTGCGCAAACTTGGTCAGCCAATCCACAATCACCTAAATAGCATCAAACTTTCTCAAAGTCCATAAGAGTCCAACTACAAAATCCATGGTGATCCACTCCTACTTTTACTCTGGAATCTCTATCTGCTGAAGCAAGCCACCCGGTCTCTTAGGCTCATATTTCACCTGTTGCAAATTGAGACACCGAGCTACTCGAAGACTTAGCATCAACAGTTTGGCATCCGCACAACCTCAAGGTCAAATCTCTGGATTCATATGGCCCCAACGAGGCAACTTCGAGCTCACGAATAACGGCAATTGAGCCTAAGCAAACTCGATGACTCAAAGATTATCATAAATCACCAAACACTGGAAAAAACCAGAGGCTGTAAGACCCTAAGCGAGTAGACTCGGTCAAGCCAGATCTATTTTACATGGCAATAAAAATTGTAAGACCTTAATAGACATTATAAACTGTAAGACTTCAATAAGCATGACAAACTGTAAGACCTCAACAAGCATGAAAAACTGTAAGACCTCAACAGGCATGAAATTTTGTAAGACCTTACTACATGCATAAAACACAAATCCTAAAGTTTAGGCTATATGTCACATTTGTAAGACTCCTGAAAGGGCATACCTTCGATATAGACACCTACACTATCACTCGGGATAAAAAATGGCTCCAGCCAAAGGCATATGACTACGATCAAAATGGCTACACTTGCCAAATTAAAGCGACTGGGGAACGGCCGACCGTCGCTAACAAAATCACAGGCCATTACTTCAAATCTACTTCGAAAAGAACTGGTTAAAACATGCTTCCCTCGATATGAAAAACAAGCTTCGACCATGTTAGCTTCAAATCACAAGGCTTCGAGCTACTCAACCTATGAGCTAAACTTTCTGAGGTGCTCGAACATCGCCGCTAATGACTTGAAATCGAGATTCTTCCCTAACCAATGACGGGTTAGGAAAAATTATCTTTAAAAGATATCAACACGAGTATAAAAACTCACAATACGCCCATGGGAAAAAGTGTAAGATCTATTGTCTCTAGCCAAATGAGCCTCTGGGCCGCACACTACAAGGTCGCAACAACCAACAATGTAAGAGCAACTGTCGCTGGTTTGAAATTTGAAAACTTGAGGATTAAAATGATCTTGAGTCGTAACCCAATTTGGAAATCGGATCCAAAATAGTCAACTACACATGCCCAAGGGCACAATGTAAGTGCCGTTGCCGCTAGCCAAACGAGCCTCAGGGCCACACACTTAAAAGGTCGCTTCAACCAAAGGCGAAAGGGCCAGCGTTGTTCGCCCATGCAGGCACAGAAAGTCTTTTGGGGTCAGTTAAACACGAGTTGCAACCCGACTCGGAGACTGAACCCAAAGTGGTTAAAATGCAAATGCCCAAGGGCAAGGCACAAGAGCCATTGTCGCCCGCCCATGAAGGCGTATGAGATTAAGTATCAAGAAGGTTCAAGTAAAAACCTGACTCAGAGACTCAGCCTAAAATAGACAGACAAAGCAGAAGAGCTGTAATGCCAGCTTGCACTGAATGTCGTATCTATCGAGTGTACAAAAGCCTTCGGGCTTGCTTGGTGAGCTCGGGAGCCATATTGCGAATCTAAGGGTTCCTGCCTAACTCCGTAACTACCCCGCCTGGTCGAAGGAAATGCAGAAAGAGATACAAAGGACATAAAAGCTTTAAGTTTTTTTTTTTTTTACAAAAGGTGCATTCTCCATCTACAAACATGCTCTGCGAATGACAAATACGAAATGGCAAGATAGTGAAATCTATGCTCTGCTCCAAAAGGCAACAGCCTACCAGCCCCAGCTTTGGTTTCTGTGACATCGACAAGAATCGACCAAGCATCACGCTTATCCACCCTCGCACGAGCCAGCTCCTCCAAGAGAACAAAACCCCTGGCACCGATCTCTTTGATTACCCCTATTCAAGACCTGCAACGAACATATTCCCCGATCCTCCTTTCATGATCGAGGGCCTGCTTCAACTCGGCTTGGGCATTAGTAGCGTCCTTCAAATGAATCGCCATCGCCGGATCAGCCTTGGTTTGAATCAATGCTGCTTTAGCCTAAGTATCGACAATTTCAGCCCTGACCTTTGAGAGTTTGGACTCGAGCATCGTGACCATATCCTCTTGAACTAAAGAGTTGTCACGAGCCAAGCAGAGTTGGAACTCAAAAGAGGGAACCTTAGCCAAGGCACCCTTCTCCTCTAAAGATTAAGCATGCACCTGAGCCCTCGATTCATCACAAGCATTCGTAACTCAGTCAGCTTCGCCCCTAAGGTACTCCATAGCCTCCATCTTTTTTTGCAACTAAGGCAAAAAGATTAGCCTTAAGGGTCAAAAGGGAGAAACACATACTACGAGAGGATACCTGCTCTATCAAATAGCTCTTGTAATTCGAGCAGTGGTATGCCTCATATCTCTAGTGCATCAACTCAACCTTCTTCTCTTCGCTGAGGAGCCTAAGGGACTCACCCTCACACAGAGCTTTACGATGCCTAACCCCGTGATGGAGCAGCTCAAACCTGAGCCTATCAAAGGCCTATAGAAGAAAAACTTGATAAGAAAGGGAAGACGCGAAATACAGAAAGACTATGCCTAAAATCACCATAAAGTGAAGCCAGCAGACTTCTTTGAAGGCCGAGCACACTTCTGTTGCTCTGGCCCCTTCGACTCCAGAAGAACCAACCTCGATCGAGGCATGTTAACTCGGAGGAACCACCGCTCGAGCACCAAAACTCGAGGGAAAGAAGGCTCAGGAGATGTTCTTTCCTCGAAGATTCGGGCCCGTTTTGCACCACTAAAAGATCTATTGCACTGCAAGTGTAAGTCCCTTTTATCACTATTGTTCTTTGGCGCAAAGGTCGAAGGATCTCCTCCCCCCTCTATGGAGGAACACAACCTCATCCCTAAGAGACCGCTCGATACATACGACGGTAAAGCCAAAACAAAAGAAAAGGAAAAATATTGTCGCAAATATACGAAAGCCAAGGTAAAAGTAGTGTAAGCACATTACTAGGAATTTCGCTTCCCATCTGCAACGGGATATGACTCACCACCTATGCTCGTTGCAAGTCAAATGGGTCACCAACCTCCGAACCCAGCCAGGCAAATCGGGAACTTCGCTTGGCGACCACGAAGTTTCTCAGGAAAGGAGGAAACACAGTTACTAAACTGGCTATCGCTATAAGCGAATCTTAGAAAGCTCAAGACACTCCACTCACGCACATAATTCAATCCCTCGGGAAAAGTCATGAGATCCACGGGGATAACGTCAGCCGTTGGGACCCGGACAAACCGACAGACCCACTCTCGATCCCCATCATCTTCATCATCAACAACAAAAGGCATAGACGAACGGCACCGCGCCTCGATAATGAATGGGCCGGTACAGCCTGACTAGGTGGCTAAGCGTGAATTCGAGCCTAGCCTTCTCCAAAAAGAATCTCGGCATTAGCACTATTCACCAAAATGACAGATGTATCTGCGCCAAAGTAACCAGATACTTCAGGCAAAAATCAAGCATGACCCTATCTAGGGAGCGTAGTACGAAAGGATAAAAGTACAAGTTCATGAATATATCAGTAGGGTCCGTAATACTCTCATTCGGGGAAAGCGCCTGCAACGCTACCACCTCGCCCCATCCGCAGTATCTCCTCCCCATCTTCAAATGTTCCTCTCTTGTCGAAGATATAGTCTTTAGAGTAAACTCCTGCAAATCCTGAGCACCGGGAGTGGAACTCTCCCCTCCCTTCCGGGCCGACCCTAAAGTAGCAGTCATGGATATGGTTGAATTGGCAGACTGAAGTAGGGATCTACATCAACACTTTTGCACTTAAGGTAACAAAGGACCCATTGCCAAGATGGAAGGATAGCTATTTATAATAATGGGATCTTCCAAAGAAGCGAAATCCACCCCATATATATGTGGGAAACAACAACGATTCGCCCATCCAGGATAAGCCTCGGGAGGCCAACGGCCTCGACATACATCCCGGGGTGGTACCCGACTCCAAAGACCTCCACCAACAAGATGTTAGGCTCCGAAGAGCCATCAACATTATCCTAGTCCCAGAGTGGCACCCAACCTCGAGGACCTCCATAAAAAATAAGTCTGACTTTAGAAAGCCTTCAGCGATACCATCGAGCTCGAGGCGGTACCCGACCTCATGGTTCTCCTTTCTAAAAAAGAAATATAAGCATTTTAAGCTCCGCCCACGAGGGCTCAAATCTAGAATGTCACTTGAGCACAAAGAACCCTTCCTCAGAAACCTGCCTACAAACACCTTAAAATGTTGTCTACGTCAAAGCTCAAAAGTAAAAAACTCCAAGTTCTAGAAATTTATTTTTACTCGGGTGCCCTATCTCCATGCAACTCGGAGGTCCTGATGGCCCGAATCCATCGGGCCAATTCGGGCTTGGTCCGAGGTACGGCAATGGGCTCAGAAAAGAGCCATTTCAACCTGTCGAAGATTAGGAAGAATGCTCGCACTCGAAATAGATATCAGCAATCATCAACAAAGTGAAACATTCAAAGTCCTCAAAGTATGCAAGAATATACAATAACATAGCAAGTATCGAAGACAGAAATCAAAGAAGTATCTTTCTATTCATTAATATTCATCTACAACGGCCCTAGAGCTATCCTTACATATGATTACGAAAGCTTACAGAGGAATCTCCACACCAAACAAAGAAGCATAAGATGTACATATGATGAAAACCTAAGAACCCGATCCACTCTTGAAGGTTCATCTCCGGTAGCGGCACCTTCGAGCGCCACCTCCTCAAGCCTGCATCCTCAAAGGCAACTCCCTCAAGTTCCACCTCTAATAGGCTCCCAGCTCGCCCCGATGAGTAAGCTCGTTGATAGAGAATTTAAAGAAAAGGAAAGGAAAGGGATACAAAAGAGGTAGAAAAAAGAGGCATAGCCCGCCGAAGCCAGAGGTTGTAGATTCAGCGAGCCTTGGCCTAAACATCCGGTCATGCCACTTTATCCCTTAGGAAAGAAAATAAAAAACCTGAAAGATGAAGTGCCAAAGCATGCCAAGGAAGGAGAGTGAGCAGCGGCGCATTTTCCAAATGGCTTTCTAAAATATGGGAGAATCAAGTCCCCATCTGTTGTTGTTTCGAGCAGATAAAATACAACAATAATGATTACAACGACAACAACATCGATGTCAGGACGGTGTAATCTCCATCGACAAAGGAAAGCTAAGTTAAGAGGTCACAACGTAACCTATAGGAGCACTGGCAAATGACTTTGAAGCCGCAAGCTCTGAGGCTGATGATAAACGATAGAGAAGGATGATAAAGCAAAAATGGCGAATGACTACATGAAGACCCATGGATTAAAAAACAACGCCAGAACGCCCCCATTTATAGGGGATAATGACGCAATCACCGAGGCCTTTGGTATACTGATCGATAGACGCAATTGTTGAATCCTTGAAAAAACCAAATCAATGGTGGTACTTTCACCTTGGAGAGCGGGAAATGAAAGTGCATTGAGTGATGTCAAAAAATACAAGTGTATTGGATGTGCGGGTTATCACAAAAGATCGTGCCATAGGTGGAGTCGTCAGTAAGATGTCACCACAAAAAATTGAGGGGCTTGGTGTTAGAATCATTTCCCATCATTTCGTTCTGAGAAACACGGAGACTATCTATATGCGGTGAAATCAGGGGGCCTAACTTCTTGCTATCAAGTAATATTAAGAGGATACCTCGAGACCCCAAGGACGCAAAGTACCGAGTCCCCTTCCGTGGAGTTCGTCATGGCCCGACTCAAAGAAGACGAAGATCGAGGCTAGAGCAAAATGGGGAACTCCCAAGGCACATGGCTAAGTCTGACAGAGCCAACCCACCCAGAGCCTAAATCAAGACGTCATGTCTAGCCGTCCCATCTCCATGCTTTCATAATTAATGTATGTTGTACCATAACCGTATCCACCTCCTATATAAAAGGGATACTCGCCACCTTGTAAGGGGCGGCTGTTGCTCCAACTATCTCATATAAGATCAATAATCTCTCTCTCTCTCTCTCTCTCTCTCTCTCTCTCTCTCTCTCTCTCTCTCTCTCTCTTCTCTCTTACTTGCTCGAGGCCACCCTTAACATTTATTATTTTCACACTTGTTTTTCATTTATTGCTTGGTATTGGCCATAAAGAGCCTTCTTTAATTATATTCCAACTATTATCACATTCCTTACAACCCGCGATAGCTCGAACTCGAGCTAGATATCGACCCTGAGGCCTTCATCGACCCGTCCAGAGCCCGGGTAGCAAGCCCCTTGGTTTGATTACTGCCTCGTTTTAGCTTGTATCCTATCGTTAGACTTCATAATCTTCGCATCAACTGCTCTAACAACTATCATAAAAATGGATCACATATTTTTAGAGTCTCATTTACAAATTTAATTATTGTTACCATTTTTACGGTAGACACTAACACAGTCTGGAAATATAACTACGAACAACTACAGGAAGATAGTAAGGAGAAGAGTAAGGCTGCGATTGCTAGCAATTACTTTGCTAACACTGAGAATATCTATAGCTGGAATAGTCAACATCCGCTACCGGGTCCTAATTGCCTGGATCTGCACATAAGGTGCAGGTAGTAACATGAGTACGCCAACTCAGCAAGAAACCAAAGTAAATAAATTCCGAGAAGCAGTAACGAGCAATAAAGCATATAAAGTTCATACCATGAAATCTCAATAAAAACATAACAAGCTTTTAAAAGAAGAGTTTGAATCCAATCATTTCATTTAAACTCAGTTTCAGCAAAAATTATCTGAAGATATTTTTCAACAATTCTCAAATAAAGGCTCAATGCAACAGTGAGCAAAAATGATGAAATCATAAACATCCCTCATGTAAAACATCACTCATGTACAACCCCTAGGGCAAACCTCACAATCACTCGTATACAGCCCCTCGAGCATACTTCACTATCACTCATATACATCCGATCAGGCACTCACACTCAATAGGTAACTGCGTTCATAGGTGGTGTGTAGACTCCGGAGGGGCTCCTTTAGCCCAAGTTCTATAACAAGCCACCTCGTGGCATTAATCAATCAGGCCCTCGGCCTCACTCAATCATAAATAAGTAAAACATGTTGCGTCGTGTATCCCAATCCCATAAACATCCTCACAAATCAGGCCCTCGGCCTGACTCAGTCATAAGCCTCTCAAGACACTTGGGCTCTCAGTAAAAATAGGGTACTCAGCCCAAAGCAACATTTATATGCATCCAAACAGAGTAATAAAGACTGGGTAAGGAAATCAATAAGTATAACAAGAGTGAGTATAGAATTTTAATCAAAAACACTGAGATCATAGTAAGAAAAAGAGGCCCCTCAGGGTCCAACCCATTCTGGCACAAGGTCTAAACAGTGGCATTCAGCCCAATTTACAAAGACTCTTTCTAAAACACATAAGTATCATATAGAAATTTTATAGTTTTTACGGGATGGACCAAGTCACAATCCCTAATGGTGCACGCCCACACGCCCGTCACCTAACATGTGTGTCACCTAAAAATAGTAAAAAATACCAAATTTGGGGTTTCATACCCTCAGGATTAGATTTACCATCTTTACTTATCTCAAACCGGTCAAATCTCTACTTTGTGATGCTCTTGCCTCCTGAATTGGCCTCCAATCGCTCTGAATCTATTCAGAACCAGAACAATATCATCAATATGTGCTAAAGGAGTGAACTCCACAAGAAAACTATCAAATTAGACACAAATTACGAAATCAACTCAAACTCGGCTCCGGGGCCCACATCTCGAAATCCGATAAAAGTCATAAACAAGAAACCCCTTTCACTCACGCGTCCATACATACAAGATTTATCAAAACCTGACTCCATTAGAACCCTCAAATTCTAAATCCAACTCTCTTAAAATTCCAAGCACTAACCCTTCATTTCACCCCCTAATCTTCAACTAATTACATGGTTAAATAAGGGGAATCACCATATAAACGAGTATTAGGGCTATAATCCCTTGAACCCTTCTTCAAAATCACCCCAAATGCTCAAATCCCGTCTTCAATTTGGTCAAGGGTGATGCAATAGATGAAAATCCCTAAACGAACCGACGGTAATAACCTGCCAACCTAAGAAAGCTATAAATCTCTGTGGTTGGGACGGTCTAGGCCAACTCTGGACCGCCTCTATCTTCTTCAGATCAATCTGAATACCCTAATTGGACACCACATGCCCCAAGAATGCCATTGAATTAATCAAAAACTCACACTTGGAGAACTTCGCATAAAGTATCTCCTCCCTCAACCACTACAATACAACTCTCAAATGCTCGATGTGCTCCTCCTGTCTACGAGAGTAAACCAGGATATCATCAATGAATACAATAACAAACGAGTTGAGATAAGGCCAAAACACGATGTTCATTGAATGCAGAACGTTGTTAGGGCATTGGATACCCCAAAAGACATTACAAAGAATGGATAATGACTATATTGGGTCCTGAAAGCTGTCTTAAGAATGTACGAGTCCCTAATCTTCAACTGGTGATACCCTAACCTGAGATCAATCTTGGAGAACACTCTCACTCCCTAAAGATTGTCAAATAAATCATCAACGCGAGGCAAAGGATACTTTTTCTTGATTGTGACGTTGTTCAACTGCCTGTAGTTAATGCACCTTCTCATAGTGCCATCCTTCTTCTTTACAAATAGAACAGGCACACCCTAAGGTGGCACACTAGGCCGAATAAACTTCTTATCAAGGAGCTCCTAAAGCTGCCACTTTGATTCCTTTAACTTTGCTAGTTCCATACAAAATGATGGAATAGAAATTGGCTGAGTGTCCGGCACCAAGTCAATACTGAAGTCAATATCCATGTCTGGTGGCAGGCCCCGAAAGTCTGCAGGAAACACATCCAAAAAATCTCTCACCACCAGAACTGAATCAATGGTAGGAGTCTTTGCACTGACATCCATCGCGAAGGCCAAATAAGAAAGACAACCCTTCCCAACCATCCAATGGGCCTTCAAAAATGAAATCATTTTACTAGGAACATAATCTGACAACCCTCGCCACTCAATCTGTGGCACCCCCGATATATCCAATGTCACATCTTAGCGTGACAGTCTTGAATAGCATGACATGGAGACAACCAATCCATGGCCAATATCACATCAAAATCAACCATACAAGCAGTATTAGGTCTACTCGGGTTTCCAAACCCCCTATAATCACTACACATGACCGATATATACAATCCACGACAATAGTATCTCCCATCGAAGTAGATACACGAATAGATGAAACAAGAGACTCACGGGGAGTATGCAAATGACGAGAAAAATATGATGACACATATGAAAAAATGGCACCAGGATCAAATAATATAGAGGCATCCATGTGGAAAACTAAGACAATACCTGTGATCATAGCATCTGAAGCAATAACATCTGGTCTGGCTATGAGGGCATAGAAACGAGTCTGACCACCACTTGATCGACCTTCCCCTCTAGGTCCTCTGTCCCTAGCTGATTGGGCGGGTGGTGAAGTAACTAGTGTTGAAGTAGATTGATGACTCCTCTGCTGAGGCATTCCCCCATGATGACAAGGATATTGCCTCCACATATACCCAACTCCTAACTCTTATAACAACACTCTAGTGTTGGTGACGGGGACTGAAGGGAACCCTAGCACCAGGATGACCGGTATAAGAACCTGCCATTGAAAAGCCCTAAACTGATGGAGCACAGGATGAATTCTAGGCTGGGAGGGCACTGAGTGATAAATGGCCCTGATGAAAACTGTGAGAACCATGTCCCAATGATGCCATACGGTGAACCGAGCTAGCTAATTGAGCATGTCTGAATAGACAGCCTCTTTCATGATAAAATTGACCCCCATGAGGAGATCCACCAAAACTACTGGACCTACGAGGCCTCTCGGCCTCCCTCTGCACTTGCTCCTGACAGCGAATCGACTCTATGTCCCGAGCAATGTCAACAACCTCCTCAAAAGAAGCACCATACACTCTCTCCCTAGTCATACGAATCCGTAACTGATATGTGAGGTCATCAACGAACCTCCTGATCTTCTCCCTGTATGTGGGAAACAACCAAATAGCATGACAAGCTAACACCAAGAACCTCATCTCATACTGTGTTATATTCATATCATCCTGATGCAACTACTCGAACTGCCTACGCAGCTCCTTTTTACGGGACTGCAACACATACTTCTCCAGAAAGAGAACGGAGAACTGGTGCCAGGAAAGGGGCACTGCACCAATAGGCTTACGCCTCTCATAAGCCTCCTACCAAGTAAAGGAAACTCTAGAGAACTAAAAGATAGTCAATTAGACCACATTAGTCTCCAGAATACCCGTTGTACGGAGAATCCTCTGACATTTGTCCATGAAACCCTGGTCATCCTCGCCCTCTATACCACTGAAAGTCGGAGGTTAAAGTCTACCAAACCTCTCCAATCTACACTGCTCAACATCAAGCATGTTTGGTTCCACATAATCCTGAGTAGGTGCAACCGGCTGGGCTAGTGGTGCCTCTAGTATCTGAAATCACTGTACAACCTGCTCAGGTTTGCGGGCAACGGGAGTCTAAGTGCCTCCCCCGACCTGAGATATTTTTGCAATAGTATAAATAATGACCGCCTAAGTAAGAAGGGTGCACACAGTGAAAATATAAGCTAAGATCTCCTGAAAACCTAGGATGACAAAAGGCACAGCCGGTTCCTAGGTTGGTCCCGCTGGAGCATCCACAATAGGGAACTGATCATGCATTGGGGCTGCTGATGGATCTGTAGGTATTGCCCTAATTGCTGTTTAGGCTATACCCATGCCTCTACCATGGCCTCGACTGCAACTTTGATGTCTCGCAGCTCCAATTCGTGGTACTGGTGGCCGTCTATCCTGACCGGTAGCACGTGTCTTCACCATCTGTGAGAGATTAGAATAATAGAAGTTTAGTTACCAGAATCAACATATTCGCACAACAAGAAGCCAAGAATGTGTAGTTTTCCTAACATTTCTCCAAACTCTTGAAGATGAGTGTATACATCTCTGTGTCGATCCATAAGACTCTACTAAACCTGCTCATGGACCGTGAAAACTATGTAACCTAGGCTCTGATACCACTTATCATGACCAAAAATTACCATGTCATGATGGTGCCTATCGCAAAACTAGGAAAGCCGGCTCTTTACCAAAAATAACACGATATTTCATTTCAAAGATATTTCGTATCTATTTAATAATAAACTTCATAGAGAAATATTAAACAATGAAAGTGCAAAAAGAAAAGACCGACATCGAGGTGTCACTAGTCATGAACATCTACTATAGTCTGTACAAAAAATACTGATACTAACACAATCTAGAAATAAAACTACAAACAACTATAGGAAGATAGGAAGGAGAAGAGTAGGGATGTGATCGCTAGCAGCTACCTTGCTAACTCTAAGAAAATCTATAGTTGGAATAGTCAACATCCGCTACCATGTCCTGATAGCTTGGACCTGCACATAAGGTGCAGGGAGTAACATGAGTACTCTAACTCAGTAAGTAACCAAAATAAATAAAGTCCATCAGGCACTTACACTTAGTAGATACCTGTGCTCACTGGGGGTGTGCAGACTCCGGATGGGCTCCTCTAGCCCAAGTACTATAACAAGCCACCTCGGAGCATAAATCAATCAGGCCCTTAGCGTAACTCAATCATAAATAAGTAAAACATGTTGCGACATGCATTCTGATCCCATAAACATCCTCACAAATCAGGCCCTTGTCCGCACTCAGTCATAAACCTCTCAAGCCACTCGGACTCTCAATAAAAACAAGGTGCTAAGCCTAAAACAATATTTATATGCATCCAAACAGAGTAATAAAGGCTGGGTAAAGAAATAAATAAGTATAACATGAGTGAGTATAGATTTTAAATCAAAAAAACTAAGATGATAGTAAGAAAAAAAGGCCCCTCAGGGTCCAAACCATTGTGGCTCAAGGTCTAAACAATTGCATTCACCCTAATTTACAAAAACTCTTTCTAAAACACATAAGTATCATATAGAAACTTTATAGTCTCTACGGCTGTGACCAAGTCACAATCCTCAATGGTGCATGCCCACACGTCCATCACCTAGAATGTGGGTCACCTCAAATAGTAAAAAAAAATACCAAATACGGGGTTTCATACCCTCAGGACGAGATTTATAATCGTTATTTATCTCAAACCGGTCAAATCTCTACTCCGCGATGCTCCTGCCCTTCGTCTCGGCCTATAAGCGCTCCGAATCTATTCACAACCAGAACAATACCATCAATATGTGCTAATGGAATGAATTCCACAAGAAAAACTATCAAATTATACAAAAAGTCTGAAATCAACTCAAACTCTTCCCCCGAGCCTGGATTCGATAAAAGTCACAAAATAGAAACCTCTTTTACTCACGAGTCCATACATACGAGATCTATCAAAATCTGACTCCATTAGACCCCTCAAATCCTCAACCAAACTCTCTTAATTCCAAACCCTAACCTCTCATTTTCACCCATAATCTTCATTAATTACATGATTAAACAACGGAAAATCACCACATAAATGAGTATTAGGGCTCAAGTAACTTGCCTCACTTATAATCCCTTGAATCCCTCTTCAAAATCACCCCAAATGATCCAATCCTGTATTTACAAATGGTGAAACTGGGCAAAATTTGCGAAGGGTTCAATTTATACCTTCTCCCCAGTCATTTCCGCACTTGCGATCAAAATTGTGCATCAGTGGTGCTGTTTCTGCGCCAAAACGTTTGCATCTGCGGATGTCACTTAAATCTCCAAAATCGCACCTATATCCCAGGTGTTGCACTTGCGGGCCTGTAGATGCAACAAATCCTCCACATCTACGAGTCATCTCCTGGACCTCCATTTCTGCATATGCGGCTTCCCCATCGCACATGCGACCTCGCACCTACGGTTCCCACTTCGCAGGTGTGGTTAACACAGAACCAACAGCTTCAGCTGCATTTTCCAAGATTCATACTCTCTGTTAACCATCCAAAATCATACGAGGCCCTTGGAACCTCAACCAAACATACTAACAAGTCACATATAAAACATATAAACTTAGTCGTTCTAATATAAAACATATAAACTTAGTCGAACCTTCAGAACATTCAAAACAGCATCAAAATACTAAATTACCCTCGGATTCAAGCCTAAGAACTTCTAAATATTCAAATTCCCAAACGTCGATGAAACCTACTAAATCGCCTCCGAATGACCTGAAACTTTGCACAAATGTCACCACAAACCTACTCAAACTTCTGAAATTAAATTCCGACCCCTATACCAAATTTTCCACTGCCAACCAAAATTGTCAAATCTCCAATTTCACTAATTCAAGCCTAATTCTACCACTGACCTCATTACATTTCGAACGTGCTCCCAAGTTCAAAATTACCTAACGGGGCTAATCAAACCGAAAAATATCTAAATCCAAGATCGTTTACTCCTAAGATAACATCCGGTTAACTTTTCCAACTTCAGCTTCTAAATAGGAGACTAAGTGTATCATTCCATACCAAAACCACTTCGGGCCTGAACAAACTAACACGATATGATAAAATATAGTTGAGGAACACACGAGGAAGCAAAAATGGGAGAAACAGGGGTATAGCTCACGAAACAACTGGCCGGGTCGTTACAACAATGAAGGCCGAGGACGAGTAGTCCCTTTAAATGAGTAGCAACGGTTAGCTTTAGGAATAATACGTTAAAGAGAATATACTGGAGAAGATTCCTCGGATATGTACTATTAGTGTTTTTGTGGCTTATGTGTACTTATAAATAGAAAAATAAGTAGCTAGAGCAAGGGATTGGACACTTATGGTAAAAAATAACATATTGACATTTCTTGAAGATTCTTGCTTTATTACATACATACAAAATATACCTTTTCTTCGAATCTGTGTCTAAATTTTCTCCCACGATCCAAGAAGAATATGAATATTCAAAGGCTCGTCAATCATTTATCATTATTAGGAGACATATCACAGAAGCTCACCCTTTTTCAGTTAGCTCACTTGTATTTATTTGCATAAATCCCATTATATATCATTTAATACTATTTAATGCTGTGCTTTTTGTTCCTGAGCCATTGAATACTGTTTATTGTTATAAATTTGTTGCTACTTAAACAGAATTAGTTAAATAATTTTTTGAATATTAATATAGGCTAAGATTAAAAGCATGTTTGGATTGGATGGAAAAAAGTAGTTTTTAAGCACAAGTGCTTAAAAGCACATTTTAAGTGCTTGAGCTGGTTTTATAAATAAACAGTTGCGTGTTTGGATAGAAGTGCTTAAGCTGAGAAAAAACTATTGAAATATTTGGTAAACAAGTGCTAGTATTTTTCTGTTAAAATGACCAAGATGCCCTTATCGTAAAATATATCTCATCTAATGACAGTTTTATTTTTAAAAAAATGACAAATAGATTATTTTGTTTTTGGATCGATCTAGAATCTAAAATCTTGAAAAAATACACACTTGTAAGTGTAAACTGTTCTAAGTTTATTTAAGTTATTTTAATAGAAAAGGAGCTTATCAACAACTTTAACAAATAATGCAGCAGTTTATTATCAATTTCAGCGCTTGTATCTAAGCACGTAACTGCTTATTATTTAAATAAGCTTTAACACTTTTTAAAAGTACTTCTAGCACTTAATGCTTATCAACGACTTTAAACCAATTAATCCAAATAGGCTCCTAGTTAAAGTCTAAAAGGGAGGGACCTTTATTGTACTTTTTTTTTGGCAATCCGCTAGACAAACGCCTAGGGTTGGATTTTATTATTAAATAAACATAATAAAAAGAAATTACAAGGTCCGAAAGTCTTACAAAATGAGCTAAAATTTGACAGTTACATTCTTCATATTACCAAAGTAAAGAGTTATACTTAAACTTGGTATCAGAAAATGCAAACTATAATTGAAAATGTGATGTCAATCCGGGAAATTAGCATTATCTCCATAGCTTGCCGTCTTTGCCGTGCAGTTTAAGTAATAATACTGATTGGGTAAGATTATTTTAATTAATATGAAGTACTTATTAGTAAGGCATTATTTAATAACCGCAATTAAAAAATATACTTAATTATAAGAACAATTCATATAAAATTATCCAAAAAGTAAATAAATTGACGTGAAATAGTTTTCAAAATTCAAGAACCGCGTAAAAGAAATGAATCAAAAGTGGAATCAGAAGGAATTATAAGCTCTTGAAGTTGAGAAACAAGTCTCGCCAAAATACTCCTGAAGTTATGATACAAGATATTAAGAAATGGGAAGAAAATGAAACGGGTTAGAGGTTTTAGGAAGAGAGGGTACTTTCGAAATTATAGAAGTATGTAAGGGATAATAGGATATATTATATGGTCAAACTCAAGTAGCTTTTAAGCTTAAAAAAATAAGTTGGAATATACCAACTTATTGCTTTTGGCTTATTTTTAGTTATTTTCACTTAAAAGCTCATGACTTTTTTTATTTGTCAAACACCCAAATAAGCCAAAAAATACTTTTAAGTTGGTTTGACCGGCTCATAAGCCCATCCAAATATCCTCAAACTATATTCTATTAGAAAATCCAATTATTTAAATCTAGATCTAAATTTTGAATCAAATGACATAATAGGTGTTGGATAAAAGATGATAATCTTCGTCTTTAAGTTTTGGTTCTAACCTAAATTAATTCAGTAATTTAGCCGTAGTAGTGAATATAATATGTGATCATCTAATTTTTTACTATACTTGAATTTTCATCACTTTTTGTATTTAATGTTTTCTAGGTTTAATTTTGATATTTTAACTTTTATATTATTTTTATTAGTATGCTTTATTAGAAAATTTGTAATATTTTTTAACAAAGTATATTACATAAAGGACACAGAATTTATTTTAATCAAGGACCAAATTTAATCAAATTACTTCATATCTTTCCCATTCTATTCCCTCTGTTTCATATTAGATGATACAATTTGACTCAACACAAAGTTTAAGAAAAAGAAGAAGCCTTTTAAAATTTGTGATCTTAAAAGCTTAAGGGGTAAAAGGTTTGTGGGATCATAATATTTATGTAACTATAAAAACTTCTCATTAAGGATAAATTAATAAAAATAAAAATTTAAAATTAAACTATTTTTAATTTAAAAATATATTATTTATTTTAGAACATACTAAAAAATTACCTTATCTAATATGAAACAGAATAAGTATTTGTTTTGTCTCATCACCCACCTACTACACTCTTCACGTTTCATATCACACTCTCCTCCATTATTCTCTTGTCCCATTATTGCGAAGCTGCTGAAAAACAGCTCCAAAGCACCCCCTAAACAACCCCGAATGCGGCTGAAAAAAGTCACCCACCTCCAGCTTGTTTCAGCCATTAAAAGCTGAAATTTCAACTCTAAAAATGATCCCAAAATAGCTGCCAAACAGCTCAAAAACAGCTTCGAAAATTGGTCCAGACACCATCCTTAAGCTTCATTAAAGTTCCAATCGAATACGATGAAGTATGAGTTTCTGCCCGGTGAGGTTTCGGTCTCGTTCGCACGTACTCTTTTGAGTCTAAAATGTCAGAAGTAGAAAAAGATGAACTTGTTGAAGGTTCATACTTATACACTTTCTTTTCAATAAAATCCATAATTTCCATTTGTCTTTAATTATATGTGCCATTGTCTCGTTTTGTTTAGTTATATGTGTCATCGTTCTTGATTTGTTTGTTTGTTTAATGTTATTTTTAAATATTTTATTTTTTTAGTAGGCTTTTTTTTTGTCGAAAATAATATTATTTAAAAAACTAAATATCCAATATATTGCAAGATATTAGTAGTGCCTTGCAAGGCATCAAAATTTTCTAAAGTAACCAACTTTAAACAAACACTAGCACAAATATATTTAATAGAAGAAAATTCCCGCAGATTCTTTTGATACTGTTGTATTGCTGGTCTCGGTGGGATTGCCAAAAGAGTGATTTTATATGTGTTGATCTGCATTAGTGTTATTGTTGCCAAGGCATGCACCACCTCGTTCTCTTTTCTGAAGCTATGCCTGAATACCACCTGACTTTTTTTCCTTGTTTATTTCATCAACCACTTGCATTCATAGGTAAGGTTTGTATAAGTAGAGTGATAATTATCTAACATATTGATAACCTTCGATGCATCTGTTTCTATTTCCACTAGTGTCAAGTTCTGCTGCATTATTATTTGTAGGCGTTCTCTCAATGTTTGAAGCTTTGCTGATTGAGTCAGAACTTTTATGTGAAATCCTAGGATCCATCTTCCTCTGTTATTTCTTGCTACTTTACCTATACCATCTTGGCAATTATTACCATTGAAAGCACCATCTATGTTGAATTTGTACCCGCCTTTTGGTGGTTTATGCCAATGTATTTTGATCCGTTTATGGATTGTACTATTAATACATTTCTTCGTTAGTAGGTTAAATTCAACTGCATGCTTTATCATAAAGTTCTAATTTAGGCTGCAATTTGTATTATTATGGTTATTGTGATTTCTGTTTTTTCTAGATTAACCAAATTGCAAAAGGATAGATATCAGTCTATTTGAGGTATTTATAGTGAAAAGTGTGATTTGCATACCTTATTTGGTTTATCCAGTGATCAGGAGAGGTGTGATTGAAATGAACTTCAAGGTCAGTCCATATGTATTTAATAGAAGCACAGTCCTAGAAAATATAGTTTCATCATAGGATTTGTATATGTGGCATTTAGGGTTAATTTTATCCCTATATGGGCTAGGTAGACCCTTGTGGGGATCCTACTATTGTAGCATTTTCAGATGAAGATTTCTATTTTATTAAGACACTGAAGTTTCCAAAGCCAGTTGTAATCTTTTTTGCATAGTTTGTGTAGATCAATGTGATTATAGCACGAAGAAGTTGAGAACATCCCGTTTGAGCTAAGGCTCCAAATGTTATGAGTTGAAGTAGTCGGAGGAGCATTATATTTCATAATAGCATTTATATTATTTAAAATTCTATTGGACAGCTCAAAAGATAATTTTGTAAGGTCCCAATTCTTTCCCAAAATTATATTACCAATAATGAGTTTGTCTTAATTGAGGTTTAGGGGCCTTCAATAGATTTCCTTAGGTTACTTATATTAGGAATCCAGTTTGATTCCCAAATATTGATGGAGGTATTGTTCGTTGTTTTCTTTTGATTTATTTACTTCGTTTGGGATAGCTTAGCAAATAGTTAAAATGTCCGGCAAGATTTAATTAGATGATTTAGACTTCAAGCATAAGAAATAATCTTGGAAACATGTCATAGTTTCTTGCATTGAGGTGATAAGTTCTTCTACAAATAAATATGGGGAAGTTATCAGTTATGTCCATTTGTAGGTAGCTCATTATAAAAATTGGCCAATTGATAAAATAATACTAATATTAGCCAATTAGCTATTTGTAGCAAAAAAAAATTTTTGCTTTATTTTGAGTGAGTGTTGTTAGAATAGATTGGGCACAACTTAAGGAGCTTGAATATCAGTTTCGGAATGATTTGGTGATGTTTTTAGGTGGTTTGAAAAGAAAATTCGGTAAAAATTGAACAAAAAACAAATGATATGTGTATCACATTATGTTTATTTGTGTATCACATATATATCATATTTGTATCTATTATGTATCACATGTATATCCATATATACATGTGTGTGTGATATATGTGTGATACATGTTTGACACATGTGTCACATAAGATTTTTCTGAACTTGATTTAATTAGGAATTTTTATACAAAACCAGTCCAAATCACCTCCAATCTTCCTCAAATTTTGTATATCTATATTCAATGAATTTCAACTATACCCATTGAAAAAGTTTCATTTTTGTTTAGATTGTGGAATATTGTATATATTTTTTGTATTTCATTACCTTATTTGCTACGTCATTCATAAAATGTTCTTTCTATCTTGTATCTGGTGTTGCTGATCACGCTTAAAAATTTTGAAGGTAATTTTTGCATGTGATTCTTTGCGAGAAAGAACCCTGTTATTTGGTTATGCAATTTTTGTTTGCTAGTTTTGATAAGTCTATAATTAATTACTAGAGCTTGATAAGTTGAAATTTATTTAAAATATTTGTATAAGTTATTCGTAAATAGGGAGTGAAGTTTATCTTCAAGAATTGCATATGAGCCCATGTGTTGGGGTTACATAAAACAACTAGATTTTAGGCTAAATAAGTTTGAATCGGCTAGGCCTATTAACCTCATATAGCTAACACATTCTCTTCATTAATATTATCATTAATCCCAAAAGATAGAATGTCAGGTTATAATTACTTATTAGTGAATAATAGTTAAAAATTCATTTCTTTCGTATTCTTTTATTCATAAATTTCTGACCTTACAACAAACTCAAATTAGTCTAGGAAATGAGTAATAAAACGTTGTATTAGGTGCGCTTTAATTTTTCAATCACGGCTCGCGATGTTTAACATTTAATAAATTAACTCAATAATCTCATATCATCATATCCAATAGCCTTAAGTAATTCCAAATTTAATCAATCCTCATAACCGAGACACGATTACGATAAGTTAATTAATTTTGTTTCGATTACGCATTCGGTTGCGTAGAATAATTGTGACAACGTAATATTATCCAAATCATTCTTTAATAATTCTAGTAAAAATGGATAGGTAAAATATGGAAATCAAATAAAGCACAGTTTGTTCAAAGTTAATTCAAACTATTCTTTTAGTCAATAAAAGTGGTTGTGCTAGAATTACGAGACTCGAGGAATAACCTACGCCTTCTTTCCGGTCTATAGAATTCCTTAACAGATTTTATTTTCACAAGCAAATAATAAAAGAGTCAAAGGTGATCACTTGGGACATTCAAAAATCAATATTAAGCGGGGACTTTATAAATAAAATAACCTCTACTCAAATTTGTCATTTTGATTGGAGAAACTCTTTAACCCACAAATCATAATATACATATATTTTTTGGGATAAAAAAGGTGTGACATAGTGCATAAGCAATTACCATATGTAAATATTATTATGTCATTGATAAGTACCTTTAGCTTGAAAAGGACTTTACCAAGTATTTGGTGATTTTTTTTAAATAGTTTAAATTTCTAAAAGTTTAACAAAAGAATAAAACAAACTTATGACAAAACGTACAATTTGAAGCGTATAAAAGTTTTATTCCCTAAAGTATTTAGCGCCTGAAGTTATTAAATTATTTTGTTAATGGTTATATAAAAATCATAAACGATGTTTATTTTATACCGGAGTATCATATAAGATACCAACTGCCATGTTAAGAATTTGATAGGAACTATGTCAAATTAGAAGAGATTGGATCCACCAATAAATAGGTTACATTGTTCAAGAAATGTTATGACATGGAAGTTAGCAACATACAAATATAGATTCATAATTTAAAAAGTTTTACAAACTTAACAAGATATCACAATAATAATAGTAATAATATATTCAATATATCCGATATTATAAGGTTTGAAAGATTCGTATTCTGTAGAAACAAAAAAATTATTTTCGAATAAGAAAACAACTCAAGCATTATTAAAGTATAATTAAGATGGCCAAATGAACAATTAGTAAAAAACACTAGAAGAGACAAGTAATCTTAGAACATAAACTCCAAGCTTTCGCGACTTCTCCGAGATTATATTATTTTTCTTTGTTTTATTTGGAATTAGCTTCTCCAATGAGAGACCCCTAGAAGCATCTAAAAATTTCTTACACTTTTCCCTTGTAAAATGCACAAAGTAAAAACATTTTTCTTATATGAAATTATAGAAAAAATAAAATACTTTTTTTTCTCCTAAAGTACAAGAGTAGCATCTTTCTTGATTCATGACAAAGTGAATTAAATATTAAGTAGTTTAATATAATAAACTAAAAGAAGTTGTCTACCTTGTACCTCAAAATGCTTTGGTCTATGCTGAAACGAAAAAGACTTCTGAAACATTAAAAACAAGCTTTCACATTCCTCCCTTTTATTTATATTTTTCTCTTTCTTTTTCAGATAAAATCATAAACGAAGAATCTAAAGCTTTAAAAAAGAGATTGTTGGTGCTATATCTTTGGAGAATTACAACGAGAGGAATTGGGAAAACTGAAACGGAAAATCGCTAAAATTAAAGGGACACTCAGATATGCAAAGAAATTAGTTCTGTGTACTAAGCTTCCGAAATATATATATATATATATATGTGGGGTCTGAAGAAGGGTTGGACCACAAGAGTTTATTGTACGCAGCTTTATTATGCATTTCTTCAAGAGCCTCTTGGTCACGGAAAGTCATTGAAAAATAGTCACTGTATTAGCTGGAACACGAAAAGTTCTAGCATAATATGCTGAATTATGGAGTTCATGTGTATAAATTTCCAACATATTATATTAAAACTCTAGCATAATATGTTGGAATCTCATATAAAAAAATTCAAACTCCAACATATTATGCTAGAAAATTTGCGAATTTTTAAGAATACTTTTATTCAGATTTGATTTTTACATTAAAAAAATAACTAAATTTTAATTACTTTTGAAATTGTTACTATGTTTCAATTACTAATAATAAATTAGACTATTTCTGATTTTTTTTTTCCTTGAATAATTCTTCCTTTATATTCATCGATATTCGTTCTTTCTGTTGAATAATTCTTCCCTTCTATTCATCAATATTCGTTTTTTCTAGTGCCCCATTTAGGAAATATAAAAAACTATTCCTCAAATTTCGGTAAGAAGATATAGTTCCTTTTGTCAGACTTGCACAACTGTTTCCAAGTAGTAAAACAAAGTCATAGAACAAGTCTATCATTGTACTTGACACCACCAAATGGCATTTCCTCTTTATATTATAGCCGGCAATCTTTATTCTTCCTCTTATATTTACGAGCACATATTGATAAAGTGATCAACGAAGAAGATGGATCGACTATTAAGCTTAGAACCATCAAATGTGGTGACCATAAGACTTGAACCAGGTCAAAAGTGTTGTGGAGAATTAAGTCTCCATAACGTCATGTACACCATGCCAGTGGCTTTCCGACTACAGCCAGTGAACAAGACACGTTACTCCATCCGTCCTCAATCGGGTATCATCTCACCATTAACCACAATCACATTGGAGATTATTTACCATCTCCCTCCAAACACAACTCTACCTAATTCTTTCCCTCACTCTGATGACACATTCCTTTTACATAGTGTTGTTGTCCCAGGAGCAGCTATAAATAAGAACCCTTCTTTCACTTTAGACATGGTCCCAAGTGATTGGTTCACTACTAAGAAAAAACAAGTTTTCATTGACAGTGCTATTAAAATCATGTTTGTTGGTTCACCTGTATTATGTTATCTTGTAAAAAAAGGTTATATGGATGAACTTAGGGAAGTATTAGAAAAAAGTGACCCTAATTGGAAACCAGTTGACTCAGTTGACTTTGAAGGTCAAACTTTACTTCACTTGGCTATTTCACAAAGCAGGCCTGATCTTGTACAATTGTTACTTGAATTTGGGCCTAATATTGAGGCCCATAGTAAATCAGGTGCAAGCCCACTTGAAACAGCAGCAGCAACAGGAGAATCACTAATAGTTGAACTCTTATTAGCTAAAAAAGCAAGCACTGAAAAAACAGAGTTCTCAGCTTCTGGTCCAATACATTTAGCTGCAGGAAATGGTCATTTGGAAGTAGTAAAACTGCTTCTACTCAAAGGGGCTAATGTGAATGCAGTAACAAAAGACGGGAACACGGCTTTGCACCTTGCAGTTGAAGAACGAAGGAGAGATTGTGCGCGTCTTTTGTTGGCGAATGGTGCTACAGCTGATGTGCAGAATGCTAGGAATGATGACACGCCTTTGCATATTGCTGCTGCTTCGGGAGATGAACAGATGGTTAGAGTTTTACTTCAAAAGGGAGCTGAGAAAAATGTACGTAACAAGTATGGCAAAACGGCTTATGATGTTGCAGCTGAACATGGCCACAACAAGCTCTTTGACGCCCTCCGTTTAGGTGAGGAGTATCTACTGATTTTGACTTGTATTATATAGTAATTCGTCTCTTTCAACTATTTGATTGGGGCTGGGCATAGAGTTTAAGAGAAAAATGAAAAAATTTTAAAATTTATGGTGTTAAACAAGTCAAAAAGCGGTCTAGAGTATTTATGTGATTATAAAAATTTCTCATTAAGGATTAAATTGTAAGTTTAAACTAAATTATTACCAAATTTAGAAAATGGTCTGTCTTTTTGGAACGGGCCAAAAAGAAAATAGTTCATAAATTGAAACAGAGGGAGTAATATGTTTTAAAAAATATAGGAGTATATTAAAGAATTAAGTTATATATACGGCTATACGCTCTAGAGAGGCGGGTTCGGGATTTAAATTTTATAGGTTCAGATTCTCAATTATACCACATCTCATCTAATTGAATAGGTTTAAATTTTATTATGTGTACATAATTAGTGATTTTTGGGCAAAAATGTACGATGCGAAAGAAAGCTACGAGTTCAGTCGAACCCATAGCTTCTATACTGCATCCGCCTCAGACACTCTATACAGAATAAACGTTTTTTACGCTATCACTATAGTTACATCATTATTATTGATATATTAATTTTTATCGTAGAATTTACCTATAATTACCTTAGTAATCAGATTGTATAAATATTTTTCTTTACACCTGAATAAAGCTTAAATTCAAACATTAGTGGATATACACTGTCAATATTATAAAAATTAATTTATACTTCACTATATTTTAACTTGTTGTAACAACTAGTTTTATTTTCTATGTTTACTAATTTCACCTCTTATGAACAGTCTTGACTCTTGAAAGTGTAAAAATTTGTTTGTACATATAATAAATTGTACCGACTGACTCTAAATTCTTGATTTGCCTATGTAGGTGACAGTCTATGTGTGGCGGCTAGAAAAGGCGAAGTAAGAACCATACAAAGACTGCTAGAAAATGGAGCTAACATCAATGGACGTGACCAACACGGTTGGACTGCATTGCACAGGGCATGTTTCAAAGGAAGAATAGAGGCTGTAAAGGCATTAATAGACAATGGAATTGATATAAATGCAAAGGATGAAGATGGATACAGTGCATTGCATTGTGCAGTGGAATCTGGTCATGTTGATATAGCCGAGTTGCTAATTAAAAAAGGTGCAGACATTGAGTCAAGAACTAGTAAAGGAATTACTGCATTGCAAATTGCAGAGTCACTTCATTATTCTGGTCTCACTAGAGTACTCATGCAAGGAAGTGTAGCTAAAGAACAAGTTGGGACAATGGAGATAAATTTTGTGAAGTCATATGGTAAAATGGCTGTTAAAGATGTTGAAAATGGGACTATCAAGAAAAGATCATCTGTTAATAAATCATCAAGAGCTCGGAGGAGTAGCTTTGATAGAACTGTTCCATTGGCTGTTGTGTGATTTTTTTGGAAATGAAATCTTATAAAAGGCCAGCTCGATATACTAAACTCGTGATAAGTGTACAATCTTGCTAGTGAAAATTTGATGAAGAGCCTAGGATTCGTATAGTCATCAATAGTAAAATGTTGGGTTTTCGTTGTAATTGTTCCATTCCATCAAATCATCTTCCATTTTTCTTGTATTGTTGTGTACCTTTCAAACGAAGTTTAGTTTTGAGTCCACATTTTAGCAATGGTCAAGCTGAAATTTGTTTGTACTTGTTATAATCAGGCATAGGATCTGGATTTGAGTATACTGTAGTAACAATAAAGCTTACTCCAATGCGTACAAACAATTGAGTGTAATTTTGATAGAATTTGGACCTTGCGAATGTGTGCGTCACGAGCTGATGAGGGGGGGTGGGGGTTGGTTTTTTTTTGGGGGGGGAGGGGGAGTTTAAGAAGAAAAAATGGCATACCTCTAGGCTAGCAAATTTTTGAAGAAGGGGTGCATATGATATCTTGGCAAATCCATCTTAAACTGAGAATAAAGTGAAGTTCTATATAAGATATGAAACAAGTTCACTAATTAATATGCGCGCGTTTGGGTGATGTCGTATAGCCCAAACTACAAATCTGTGAGGTAAGTTGGAACAAAGCAAATAATACTTATCATGGACTTAGATTGTGACAAATATGATATCAAGTCGGACTCACTATAGTACAATGATGGGACAAACTTCACTGGGACGTTAATCTATTAGAGGTGTACATTGAGCCCATGATGGAGGGCGATGATAGGCAAAGGAGAAGGACTAGTGAATTTCTAAGCTGGCAAGCTTTCGAAGAGTAGATTTTATGAGAGGCTATTACGTGTTTAAGTAATTTTATTACACTTTAATTACTGTACTTTAATTGAGTTTGAACTTTAATCGCTAGTTTTTGCACTATTTTTGTGTTCTATACCTTGTAGGAGTGATTCATTCCAATATATGTAGATTTTATAGAATGAATTCAAGTTATTATGGAGCTTTGAAGTCTCAGTAAAAGCCCAAGGATTAAGTTGGGATCGTGTTCAGGGTCAATGGACGATACTGCAAAGAAACGAAGAATCGAGCATGCATATTGCACATTGTCTAGTAAAATACACATAACTTTTCGCTTAAAACTCCTTTTGGGCTCCACAATATATATTTGAAAATCTAATTCAAAGGGAACTGTCATGTTTAACATTTTTTCAAATTCCCAACATAACAGGATAAAAAGTACGCGGCAAGTGTGCGGCCGCACACTGACCGTGCATATGGGGAAGAAAGTGCGAAAAGTGCGAGGCCACGTGCCCGGGCACATTTCTAGGTGCGTTATTGTGCACGTCTTATCTGGAAAAAATGTCCGTTTTTTGCATAGGAGAAGGTATAATTGTTTGGGCCCGAATCTACTTGGTATATATACATGGAAAAACTTTAAGGACGTTTGAACATAATTTAGACCTAAGGAGGCTAAGAAGATAAGAGATTCGACCTAAGGAGACAAGAATACACAAGGAGCAAAGAGAGGGATTCTTCTACGAGTTTTTAACTTCCTTTTTCCTACTTTCACTAGTGGTTATGAATTCTAGTATTATAGTTATGTATACTATTATGAATAGCTGATTTTTTATTTAGGGTTTTGAAGGTACCTCCTGAATGATAATTTTCTTGTTACGTTAATATGGATTTATCGTAGCGTTTCTCTATTTGTTCGGCTACGTTTATATTGTAGTTGGTTGAAGAGCTCTCAATCAACTGTGCCTATTTATCGTATATGACGCGGGAGAGAGTGCATATTTAGGTAGTTGTTCAGCAACATCACTCCTAACGTATACGAGAGATCAATGCGGAGGGTTTAAAGGTGGGATTAGAGATAACGAAATCTTGGTGCAATCTGAGTGAACCGTACTTAATACCAGCTAGCGTAATTCGGGATAATATGTCTAGTAAATTGTGTAGTTACTCGGGAGAGAATTACAACACTCAAAGCGCTCATGATCAGTAGAGAATACCTAGGTGAAATTATAGAAGACATAGCGAGAAGGATTCCGACAATTGGGAAAATCATAACTCTAGATCATCTTAATCTTGTCTCTAACCGTTAGTATCTTTAGTTGTTAATTTACTATTTTTATTTGTCAATTAATTAGTTAAATACAAGAATTTTAATATTTATAAGTTAGGAATTGTTCAAACTTGTCTTTTTGGTGATAGTGAACGGTTGTAGCTAGCTTTTAGTTCTAGTGGGATTCGACTCCGGACTTTAGACCGGATTATATTTATAGCAACCGCTTATTCTTTTTAAAAGTAGAGTTAGGCGTGCTCAAGATTCATACAAATACCTTAGGCAAATTTGTCATCGAAAGGGAAAGAAAAATAAAATATTATGTAATACACATCACAAACTTACATGATACACGCAATTTTGAATTCACCGGCGAATACCAAGGATAAAGTTATGAACTCTATTAGACCAAAGTGCTTTGAGTTTGAATTGTGACAAAGTGGTAATTATAAGACAATAGAATTCTGACTGTGGCTTTTGTTTTGATAGCATACAACCTCCCCCTTCCCCCCTTTATTTTCTTAAGTTTATTTCCAGAAATAAACAAAATCCAAAAACTTAAACTGAACAAACTAAATCCATTTTGCGAATGGCACTTAACATGCACTTTTTTCATGTAATGGTGAGTTAATTAGGTAGTGCTCCTAAAAATGTACAGTTTAATTTCAACCAACAAACTTTACATCCTATTAAATTACAAGTTAATTCCCACAAGTAACACTAAATGTAAGAAAATTGTTAGTAGACCAAATTTGACATTTTATTATTATATATTATTACAAGTAACATGTCAAAATCCACTGGCTTTCAATATAATATATAAATTAAACCACGTATTTTCCTTTAATTATCACGACTCACTACCAACCAACATATAGTTATGGAGCCCCACACTCAACACTTCCCTTAAATGATCCCTTTTCAACAACCACAACAACAACAATAACAACCATCCAGTATAATTCCACTTAATGAGGTCTGAGAAAGGTAGTGTGTACGCAGACTTTACCCCTACCCTTGAGTAGAGAAGCTGTTTCCAAATAGACCTCCGGCATCCTTCCCTTCAAAAACTTCTCGTCTTGCTCTTGGGGAGACTCGAACTCATAACCTCTCGATTGGAAGTGGGGGGTAGCTTACCATCAGAGCAACTCTTCTCAGTTCAACAACCACAACCTTTTGTCCAAAACTTAGACAACTAATCTATTTGGCCAAACTTTTCCATCGTTATTTTTTTCTTCGACAAAGTGCTTTTTTGTTTAAAAATAAAAAAGTTAATGTGTATGCCCAAGTTTTTAAAAGGAAAAAAAGTATTTTTGAGTAAAAACAAAATTAGTTTAGGAGAAATTAAAAAAAAAAGTAATTTTTTCCCAAAAATACTTTTAAAAAGGACTTTTGAGAAAATATATTTAAAAATACTTTTTAGAAGTTTGGCCAAATATTAATTATTGTTCAAAAATAATTTTTCAGTTAATTATTTAAATACAAACTACTTCTTAAAAAAATATATTTTTAAAAAATACCACTTTTTAGAATAAGCTGGTTTTAGAAGTTTGGCCATGCTAACTATTGGTAGAGAATAAAGTTTCAATTGTGAATAAACTCAAAATACACTTTCCTTTTATTCGATTCTCCATCCATTTATGCCTACTTTGTCACACTATTTCTGACCAGAAGCATATCTGGTCATCACACTACCACCAACCACTCAAAAGAAAAGGAAAATTTATATAAGGAATATATTTACACATAAAACGTCACTAATCTTTACCTACTTATTTTGAACTACACTTTTTTTAAATATTTTTTTGCGTGTGAGCTTGATACTTTTTCATGGATAAAACACTTACTATATTTTTTGATTGTGGATGGCGTTGAGATTTAATAGAATTTTTGGATGTTTTAATATTATGTTGAAATACGAATCGTCTTATCAAAAAATATAAAAATATCCAAGTAGATTGCCCGATCAGACTTTTTTCACTGAAAAATTAAAAAACTTAGTTGAATGATCATCAAAGTGCAGTAGAGATATTTGAATGACTTTTTTTTACAAATAATAGAAAGTAATTTTAATCCATAATTTCATATAGCTGAATGATCGTCTAATTAATAATGAACTTTTAATATTAGAACGATTGACGTCTAATTAAAAATTTTAAGTTTCTTATAAATTTTAAGATACGTTTTCTAAATCACATAGCTTTAGCTTGTTTAGTACACATTTTATAGATGATTTGATTTTTCATCTTTTTTTCTTCTTCTTTTGGAGCATATACATGCTTAACTAACTAGTCATAAATTTATTTAAATTTCAATTTTATGTGTTGTCTGTTTGACTGTAACTATTCGCTCCTGCGAAATAAAATTAAAATATTATACTAACATCTATTAGTAGTTGCATGAAAAAAAATGCAAATTTTCTAGGTACTTACACAGAAAATTCCATCTAATTATGGATACCTCTTTCTCCATTTTCTACACACTAGTCACTACTAATGCTATTAAATATAATACTAGCAGTTCTTGAAGATTTGGTATCTAGCTATCGTGCAATTATTATTGAATAAACTATGGCCAATCCTATTGCACGATTTCAGCAATTAATTAAATAAGGATCTCTATTTCATAACGCACCCTTTTCCAAGGAATAAAATATGATAGTAGATGGTGGGTAAATAAAATTATGTCCTACTTAGTGGAAATAAGACATGTTCGTGTTTTTTTTTTTTAAAGATATTCATAAAATTTTACATATTTTAGTTAAATTCGCAAGAGTTACTCTGTTAAAAATCCAGGTCTTTAAAGTTCTTAACACATGAGATCCAGGTGTGTAAATAAAGATTATTCATTTAAAGGATTGCTCAAACTCTTTAAAATAGAGGGAAGATGTGTCATTAAAGTAAATTATTACAATTTCTTTAAAAAAGAACTAAAAAGCAAATACCTCATTCAAAATTGCAAAAGACTTTTTACATTTTCTTTGGGATAAAAAGAGGACAAAAGTTAAGTGTCTACACTGATAATAATCAGCACAGCTACTCAATTTTTTTCCAGCTTTTGAAGTTAACTGAATTCAAATTTCAGCTGATCTTGAAATAATATTCTTTATGAATAGTTTATATATAACATAACATGTACAATTAATATTAGAAAACTACCTGCCCAAAATATAATTTGTATATAAGTTGGTAAAAAAGAGTTTACAATAAATCGTATTGAACTTAAACTGGATTATCTGTAATGCTAGTTTAATTATACGTGTAGCCTTATCTTGGAGTTTGGTAAACGAGCCTCGAGGGAATTCTTTAAATGGAGTAATAATAATGGATAAAAGAGGGAAAATTATAAAAATTAAGAGTAATAATTGTTAATAGCCACTAAAAATCATCTGGCTTTGATGAATAGTGGCAACCATCAACTCGGGCACATCTGAGATTCTTCTTTAAAAAAAAAAAGAAAAAAAGGAAAAATTATCAGACAATCCAAGAAAGAAAATACTTGAAATAAAAAATAAATAAAAAATTGAATCTTATCGTTGTGACTCACATTACCAACTCACCTAACAATCATATGGATATTTTATGAATGTTGCAATTACTTTGGCAGAAAGTTGCTCGTATTGACTACCACCAACTTTTTCCCTTTTTTACTTTCTTTTATTAAATTAATAATAACTCACCTATACTCTCTTCCTTCCATTGTATTTGGCAAAATTCGAAGTACAGGTAAAAGCACTTAAACTTTAATGTGCTTTTAAAGATAGATTCACTAAGTTTTGGAATGAAATTTATATATATGAATACTATATTAAAAAAACCCATCTAGTTAATGTAGAGAGTTTTGGGAGAAGTTTATTGGTTTGAGACTTCTCACAAAATATATTGCTTACAAAGGTATATATAGAGTACAGAGAGAAACCAAATCCTACCAACTATAGGACTGTACAATAAACCAAATCCTACCAACTATAGGACTGTACAATAATGAGAGAATATCTACCAATAATAAAAAGATACACAACACAATATATCCTAATACGCCCCCTCAAGATGGAGGGCCGGAGGACATGCCAATCTTGGACATCAGCAGAAGAAGTCGAGGAGGTCGTAACCCGTAAGAAGGGTTTGGAATTGGAATTTCCACGCCAGATAATTTGTGGAATCCAATTTGAGTGGGATCTGAGCCGATGCATTGATGGCAATCGGCTGGAGAAGATCGTTGGATGTCGTAGCGGCCATGAAGCGCGAGGCAAAGGAGAGAAGGCGCTGAACGACGTCGAAAGAGAGGGCTGCCGGTTAGTGCAGCGCCTGCGCGGCAATATGCCGGAGAGAGGCGGTGGGCCGAGAAGGTCGGCGGTGGCTGGCTGCCGATTAGTGCAGCGGCGGCGGCGAGCTGCCGATTAGTGCAGCGACGGCGCGGCAAGATGCCAGAGAGATGTTTGCTTCTAGAAGACGAACCCTCCATTGTTGTTGTAGATTTACAAAGTAAAAAAAATGTTAATGGAAAAAAAAAAGGAATAATTTTCTGAATTTAGAAGAAATACCTTGCTAGTGCCGATTATGTAGAAGGTCGGCGGCGGCGGGCTGCCGATTAGTGCAGCCGCCGCCGCGGGTAGGGAAAAAAATTTAGGGTTTCTTTGGCGATAAGCCACTGGCGTATGATACCATGTAGAGAGTTTCGGGAGAAGTTTATTGGTTTGAGACTTCTCACAAAATATATTGCTTACAAATGTATATATAGAGTACAGAGAGAAACCAAATCCTATCAACTATAGGACTGTACAATAAACCAAATCCTAACAACTATAGGACTGTACAATAATGAGAAAATATCTAGCAATAATAAAAAGATACACAATATAATATATCCTAATAGTTAATAGTTAAAATATTTTTAAAAAAATTAATAAAAGAAGAAACTCTCTAACTTTCGGTCAAAGAAGAATCGCTTGACTCCGCATATAGTAATTTTGACACATAAATTGCAACGAAAAGAATATATTTTAGTGACTTTGTCTATAAAATAGGACAAATCAAGCTGAATGATGAGGATATATATAACTACTTTCCTTGTAGCTTTATGTGGCAAGTGGTAGACTAATATATATATATATATATATATATATATATATATATATATATATATATATATATATATATATATTTTATTTTAGTTCAAATAAGTGTCTATTTATATAATTAAAAAAAATTAATTTAATATTTTTAAAATTATCTTTATGTACCTATTACTAAAAAGTCATTTACTTCTCACATTTGAGAAGAGAAGTAATTAGCATGTCTTTCCAATTTTTTTTTTTTTGAGCCAAAAGCACTTCTTGGCCAAAAAATGAGGTGTTTGGCTAAGCTTTTGGAACAAAAGAAGTGCTTTTGAGGTGAAGCAGAAGCATTTTTTGAGAAGCGGAGAAAAGTAATTTCTCTCCAAAAGTGTTTTTCTGAGAACAGTGAGAAGCACTTTTGAGAAAAATACACTTAAAGCAGTTTTCAAAAGATTGGTCAAACACTAACTACTGCTCAAAAATATTTTTCAATTAATTAGCCAAACACAAATTGTTTTTCATCAAAAATATTTTCTTGAAAAGTACTTCTCAAAATAAGTTGATTTTTTTAAGTTTGGTCAAATAGGCTATAAGTGCTACTATAACTATACTGCAATATTTATTAAGATTAGTTTAGTCATATTAATTATTTTTATCTGAAATTTAATATTTTTTTATAGATATATTTAAAATAAATTGGTCATTTATTATGAATCGACGCAAAATTGCAGGAGTAGCAGTATTCGATGGTATATGTAGTTTTGATTTGTCCAGGTCGCAAAGTAGAGAAAGTAAAACTTCTTTTATAGGAAATATGAAAATAATATAATTACCTGGAAGTTCGTATCCGTTGCTGATTAGTATAACTAGATGAAAGTTAATTAGTGCGCATTACCTATTTGGATTTAGGTGTATAAATTGCAGAAGTTTGTACCATCTCTTGCTAAGATATGAAGATTCTTTATATCCTATAAAATATAGTTAACCTAAGATCTTTTTATACGGTCGGCTGACACTGTAACACATTAAACTTTTATAAATAACCAATTATTTAGACGGTGTTTGGCTAACTTATAATCTAGTCAAATCAGCTTATATGTTATAAATACACTTTTATTTAAGGTGAATGTCTTTAATTAGAGAGATTCTAGAGTTCTATTCTTGGTAGATAAATCATCCTCCTCCCTATAAATAGAGGTGCCCTCTACCATTGTAAATCACTCCTAACATTCTCTAAGTATTAATAAGAAGAACTCTCTCTACTCTTCTCTCTATTTGCTCTTGTTCTTGAGTTATTGTTCTTGTCTTTTATATTATTTCATAACACGTTATCAGCACGAGACTCTACCGTCTCAAGAACCATTCTCGAGAAATCTAAGGTATTTCCCTCTTCCTAATTTAATTTTCGATTATGTCTGACATTACAAAAAGAAAGTTCGTTGCCCTTGAAATTTCGGGCAAGAACTATATGACATGGGTGTTGGATGCTGAAATCCACTTAGATGCTATGGGTCTCGGAGACACCATCAAAGATAGAGAAAAAGCATCCACCCAAGAATGTGCGAAGGCCTTGATTTTCTTGCGCCATCACCTTGATGAAGGTTTGAAGATTGAATATCTCACCGTCAAGGATCCACTCATCTTGTGGAACGGCTTAAAGGAGAGATATGACAACCTGAAGTTGGTCACTCTGCCACAAGCACGATATGATTGGGCTCATCTGAGGCTCCAGGACTTTAAGTCCGTTTCTGAATATAATTCTGCTATGTTCAGAATTACTTCTAAATTGAAGCTATGCGGGGATAATATCTCCGATTATGATATGCTTGAGAAAACGTTCACAGCATTTCATGCCTCCAATATAGTACTGCAACAACAGTACAGAGAGAAAGGCTTTACAAAGTACTCTGAACTGAATTCTCTTCTACTAGTGGCTGAGCGAAATAATGACCTGCTCATGAGAAATCATGAAAATCGACCCACTGGGTCTACACCACTTCCTGAAGCAGATATGGTGCACTCTCATTATGCCAAACATGAAAAGGACCATGGTCATGGTCGTAAACGAGGTCATAGCCAGGGACGTAGACAAGGAAGAAATTCCAATGAAGTCCGTCACCCCCCGAAGAGAGATAACCGCCGAAAGCAGAAACGGGGTCATGAAGATCCTAAGGCAAATGGTTCAGAAACTATATGTTATCGTTGCGGTGGGAAAGGGCACTGGTCAAAGACTTGCCGTATACCAAGACACTTGGTTGACCTTTATCAAGCATCTCGAAAGAGAAAAGGCCCTGAAACAAATTTTGTCTGTGACGACAATGAAGACATCACCCACCTGGATGTGGCAGACTTCTTTGAGCAACCCGAGGGGAAAATAGACCACCTAATTGGCGATGGTTCCGTGATGAAAGAAGATTAAGATGGAGTTATTTGATTTTGTTCTACTTATTTGTATTAGTTAGTGAATAAACTAATAGTCATTAGTATTAGCTCGTATTAGTTAGTTCATGATGCAATGTTAGCAGTAGTTCTTTAGAATATCTTCAATATGCTCAAATATCAATAAAATTTTTATTTTCCAGTAGGGGTAATCGACTAGCCTGAAAAACTAGTCGATTATCTACTATTTTCGCATTAAAGCTGAAAAATAATTGATCAACAATCGATTGTCTTTGTCTAACAATCGATTGTCGTTAAGATAGTGTAATCTGGAATTTTTCAAAAATCATCCACAATCGATTGTCTTTGTCTAACAATCGATTGTCGTTAAGACAGTGCAATCTGGAATTTTTCAAAAATCATCCACAATCAATTGTCTATGCATAACAATCGATTGTTTTAAAACAGTGTGCTCTGGAATTTTTCAAAATAGCCAACAATCGATTGTCTATACTTAACAATCGATTGTCTTAAAACAGTGTGCTTTGGAATTTTTCAAAATAGCCAACAATCGATTGTCTATACTTAACAATCGATTGTCTTAAAACAGTGT
This sequence comes from Nicotiana benthamiana, assembly GCA_034376525.1. Classification (NCBI taxonomy): domain Eukaryota; kingdom Viridiplantae; phylum Streptophyta; class Magnoliopsida; order Solanales; family Solanaceae; genus Nicotiana; species Nicotiana benthamiana. The sequence goes on along the minus strand of CM067337.1, from coordinate 143,058,034 downwards.
GCTCTGGAATTTTTCAAAATAGCCAACAATCGATTGTCTATTCATAACAATCGATTGTCTTAAGACAGTGTGATCTGAAGTTTTTCAAAATAGCAAATAATCGATTGTGTGTGTTTAACAATCGATTGTCAATGTTCAACAATCGATTGTTTGTGTTTAACAATCGATTGTTTGAAGAAAATGCTTAAATTGAAATTTTCAAACTGCAAAGTAATCAATTATGGATAACATATCTGATTTTGTTAAGTCAACTGTTAGCAGCAGATTTTGAAAATATTATGTGACACAAACGAATTGAACTTGTTTATTCTTATGTTCGTGTATCTCTTTTGTATGTCAAACTATGGGATAGCAAATATGGATATCTCACAAAGCGAACTTGGATCAACGTCCAACTGTAAAAGTATTTGCCTAGTTGATTCATGTACTACACATACAATACTCAAAGAAAGGAAATATTTCTCTCAACTAAATATGTGTAAGGCAAACGTTACTACAATCTCTGGAAGTAGTAAATTGATTTAAGGCTCCGGAAGAGCAATTGTAACTCTGCCCAAAGGCACGACGTTAATCATAGAGAATGCAATGTTCTCCTCCAAGTCTAAGAGAAACTTGTTGATTTTTAAAGATGTACGCCGGAATGGCTATCATATTGAGACAATGGATGAAGATAATCTTGAATATCTCGTCATCACAAAGAATGTCTCCGGCCAAAAGAGGGTTATTGAGAAATTCCCGTCTTTATCTTGTGGCATGTATTGGACAAGAATTAGTGCAATTGAGGCACATTCAACAGTAAACCAAAGGGTTACTGATTCCAATACCTTTGTACTTTGGCATGATCGATTGGGACACCCAGGATCGATCATGATGAGACGGATTATAGAAATCTCATATGGGCATCCGTTAAAGAATTTCAAAATTCTTTCGAATAATGAATATCCTTGCACTTCGTGTTATCAAGGCAAGTTGATTATCAGGCCATCACCAACAAAGGTTGGGACTGAGTCACCCATGTTTCTGGAACGTATACAAGGGGACATTTGTGGACCTATTCACCCATCTAGTGGGTCGTTTAGGTATTTCATGGTCTTGATAGACGCATCCTGTAGATGGTCTCATGTGTGCCTGTTGTCATCACGCAACCTTGCGTTTGCGAAATTAATGGCACAAATAATTCGACTACGAGCACAATTTCCAGATAATCCAATCAAGTCCATTAGACTGGATAATGCTGCTGAGTTTACATCCCAAGCATTTAATGATTATTGCTTATCAATCGGGATAAAAGTTGAACATTCTGTAGCTCATGTTCGCACTCAAAACGGTCTTGCAAAATCGTTAATTAAACGCCTGCAGTTGATTGCAAGGCCATTACTTATGAGAACGAGGCTGCCCACTTCAGTATGGGGTCACGCCATCTTACACGCAGCAATGCTAATTCGTCTCAGACCGACGAATTACCACAAGTATTCCCCGTTGCAATTGGTTTTGGGTCATGAACCCAATATATCCCATTTAAGAATTTTTGGATGCGCAGTATATGTGCCTATAGCACCGCCATCCCGCACCAAAATGGGTCCGCAAAGAAGGTTAGGAATATATGTTGGGTTTGAATCGCCCTCCATCATTCGCTACCTCGAAACATTGACAGGCGACTTGTTTACTGCACGATTTGCAGACTGTCGATTTGATGAGACACTTTTCCCAAAATTAGGGGGAGAAGTTGGTGAAACCAAACGGGAAATTTTGAGGAAAAATGCATCATTATCTCATCTTGATCCACATACCTCTATTTGTGAAAGAGAGGTACAAAAGATTATCCATTTGCAAAGAATAGCAAATCAAATACCTGACGCATTTACGGACTTGAAAAGGATAACGAAATCCCACATTCCCGCGGAAAATGTTCCAATCCGTATTGATGTCCCTGTTGGACAATCATCTAGTGTCATATCCAATGAGTCGAATGCACGCCTGAAGCGTGGCAGACCATTAGGTTCCAAAGATCGAAATCCTAGAAAGAGGAAAAAGAACGATCAAAATGACACCACGAAAGAATCTCATGATTTAACAAATTCTGAGATTCATGAAGAATCCATTGAGCCCGAGACTCTGGAAAATACGGAACTATCCCTAAATCCAATTAATATTGAGGCAAATATTAATCGAGTGGATATTGTGGTGGATAATGCCTTTGCTTATAATGTAGCATCTAGCATTATGCAAGAATGTGAGGATCTCGAACCTCAATCTGTTGAAGAATGTCGGAAAAGACAGGATTGGCCAAAGTGGCAAGAAGCAATTCAATCAGAATTGAATTCGCTGGCAAAACGTGAAGTTTTTGGCCCTATAGTTGAAACACCTAATGGTGTTAAGCCTGTCAGCTATAAATGGGTCTTTGTACGCAAAAGAAATGAGAAAAACGAGGTACAAAGATATAAGGCACGCCTTGTTGCACAAGGTTTTTCTCAAAGGCCTGGTGTCGATTATGAAGAGACATATTCGCCTGTAATGGATGCGATAACCTTTCGTTATCTCATAAGTTTTGCTGTCCATGAAAAGCTTGACATGCACTTAATGGATGTAGTTACAGCCTATCTTTATGGCTCACTTGATAATGAGATATACATGAAAATTCCCGATGGACTCAAGGTGCCAAACGCGCACAATTCAAAATCTCGGGAAATGTTCTCAATTAAATTGCAAAGATCCTTGTATGGTCTAAAGCAATCTGGACGAATGTGGTATAATCGTCTTAGTGAGTACTTGTTAAAAGAAGGCTATATAAATGACGCCATTTGCCCGTGTGTTTTTATAAAGAAAACAACATCGGAATTTGTTGTACTTGCCGTATATGTTGATGACATAAACCTTATTGGAACCCCTATAGAACTCCAAAAGGCAATTGATTATCTAAAGGATGAATTCGAGATGAAAGATCTCGGAAAGACTAAATTATGTCTTGGTTTGCAAATTGAATATTTGGCAAACGGAATTTTTGTTCATCAATCTACCTATACAGAAAAGGTATTGAAACGGTTTTACATGGATGAAGCACATCCTTTAAGTACACCAATGGTTGTTCGATCACTTGATGTGAACAAAGATCCATTCCGACCACAAGAAAGGAATGAAGAGCTACTTGGTCCTGAAGTACCATATCTTAGCGCAATTGGCGCACTAATGTATCTTGCAAATACTACAAGGCCTGACATATCCTTTTCAGTTAATGTCTTAGCAAGATTTAGCTCGGCTCCTACGAGGAGACATTGGAATGGGATCAAACACATATTGCGGTACCTAAAGGGAACTACCGATATGGGCTTATTTTATGGCAAGAGTTGCAGCCCGGATCTTGTTGGTTATGCTGATGCTGGATATTTGTCCGACCCACACAAGGCTCGATCTCAAACGGGTTATGTGTTTACCTGTGGAGAAACCGCCATATCTTGGCGATCGACTAAGCAATCAATTGTGGCTACTTCATCTAATCATGCCGAGATAATTGCTATTCATGAAGCAAGTCGGGAGTGTGTGTGGTTGAGGTCTATAATACATCATATCCAAGACAAATGTGGTTTGAAGTGTGATAAACTACCCACAACTTTGTATGAAGACAATGCAGCATGTATAGCTCAATTGAAGGGAGGATTCATAAAAGGAGATAGAACGAAGCATATTTCACCAAAGTTATTCTTCACACATGATCTTCAAAAGAATGGTGATATCAATGTTCAACAGATTCGTTCAAGCGACAATATGGCTGATTTGTTCACAAAATCTCTACCAAAGTCAACCTTCAAGAAGCTAGTTCACAAGATCGGGATACGAAGACTTAAAGACATAAATTGATGTTCTTATCAGGGGGAGTTAATGCGCGTTGCACTCTTTTTCCCTTACAAGGTTTTGTCCCACCGGGTTTTCCTTGCGAGGTTTTTAACAAGGCAACCAATAGGCGCATATTCAAACATGTGTACTCTTTTTCCTTACTTTAATTTTTCCCATTGGGTTTTGTTTTAAGGTTTTAACGAGGCACATCATTGAATAGACATTCAAGGGAAACACATTAAACTTTTATAAATAACCAATTATTTAGACGGTGTTTGGCTAACTTATAATCTAGTCAAATCAGCTTATATGTTATAAATACACTTTTATTTAAGGTGAATGTCTTTAATTAGAGAGATTCTAGAGTTCTATTCTTGGTAGATAAATCATCCTCCTCCCTATAAATAGAGGTGCCCTCTACCATTGTAAATCACTCCTAACATTCTCTAAGTATCAATAAGAAGAACTCTCTCTACTCTTCTCTCTATTTGCTCTTGTTCTTGAGTTATTGTTCTTGTCTTTTATATTATTTCATAACATTATAAATATTTTTTGATTTATTGACGCGTTTGATAAAATTAAAAGTATTTATAAGTTAAGTGTTTATAAGCTAAAAATAAATCAAAAATCATAAGCTAATAACCCCAGCTTATAATTTTTAGTTTATAAACACTTTAAATTTAACCAAAACTTTTACGTCCGCAATTCTCACTGACAATATTCGAAGTAAGCAAATTCTCTATGTCTATATGTATTGCAAAATCGATAATGCATTTTAAGAAGCTGAGGATAAGAGATATGTGCTACTTGTTGACTCTGGTGTTGGAAGATCTACGAGCGTCAGTGTTGCAAATGTAGAAAATGTGAAACATCAAAGGAAATAACAATTTTTGGATGAAAATTCGTGATCTAATTGCTCAAGATATTTATGATAGTTAAATATTTTAATTTAATTTGCCACAAACAATCCACATTAAGTGTTTGTTTTTTCTCTTCAAAGATTTTGTGTCCTGTTTAGATTTATTTTCTACTGAGAGACTTTTGTCAATTTATTATTATTATTATTATTATTATTATTATTATTATTATTATTATTATTATTATTATTATTATATAGTTTGTAATTATATGTTTATCATAAAATAAATTATTATCATAAAATATATCTTACTAATGACAGTTTTATTTTTAAAAAATGACAAATAGATTATTTTGTATTTGAATCGATCTAGAATCTAAAATCTTGAAAAATACACCCTTGTAAGTGTAAACTGTTCTAAGGTTATTTAAGTTATTTTAATAGAAAAGGAGTTTATCAGCACTTTTTAACAAATAATGCAGCAGTTTATTATCAATTTCAGCACTTGTATCTAAGTATGTAAATGCTTATTTATTTAAATAAGCTTCAACACTTTTTAAAAGTACTTCTACCACTTAATGCTTATCAACGACTTTAAACCAATTAATCCAAATAGGGTCCTAGTTAAAGTAAGACAAGAGGGGTTGCTCTGATGGAAAGCAACCCCCACTTCCAACCGAGAGGTTGTGAGTTCGAGTCTCCCCAAGAGCAACGTGAGAAGTTCTTGGAGGGAAGGATGCCGGGGATCTATTTGGAAACAGCCTCTCTACCCCATGGTAGGGGTAAGGTCTGCGTACACACTACCCTCCCCAGACCCCACTAAGTGGGATTATACTGGGTTGTTGTTGTTGTTGTTGTAGGGTCCTAGTTAAAGTCTAAAAGGGAGGGACCTTTATTGTACTTAATAAATATGGATTAAGTATATAATTTGGTTACAAACATTCTCTATATGGTCTAGTTAGAACCTATAATCCAATTATTTTCATACTCAAAATCAATGTTTTCTCCTTTGAAAAACAAATTACGTGCAAATAATAACCGGCAATTATTTTTAAAACTTAACTAGTATTAATCATTTAAACTAAGGGTAAAATTCAAATAGTTATTTTTCGAGTTGGTAATTAAAATATAGCCACATATTCAGACGGCTATTGGAATCCATAACATTATAAAGATTGTATCCCGGGAATTTCACTTGTTTAAGTTTAAAACTCATGATATTATTATGGTGTTGTTTGCATTAGAAGTAGCTACTTTTCAACAATTTTTTTTAAAAAAAAACTATTTATTAATAATCGATCCAATAGCCCAAATTTTTACCTAAACTAACATATATAAACTAAAAAACAATCATAGTCGTATATAGGGATAAAGGAAACTGATAAGCTGTACCAAATTAATAATTTCAGTCAATTGAAAAAAAATTCGACTATAGTTAAGTTTGATTTGGTTTGGTGTTAGAAAAGACCCAGACTATAATTGGTTTGGCTTCTAAAAAAGTCAAACCGTAACTAAATCATCCCGGCATTGCATATATAGAAATTTTAAATATATTTAATAAATAAAAATATTTATTTCAGTGTAATTTATAAAATTTTCTTGAACTTTTCATAGTCTTATCTTTTAAAGTATTATTAAGTTTGGACTTATAATTTTGGAGTGCTCCAATAATTTCTATACTCCATAAAATGCTAGCACCTCAAATAAAGTTTGTTGATACCCAATTTTTCCCTCATATATTTTTTAATTCATACTACTTTCAAAATAGTACATGAGCATTAACTAGTATTTTTTCATAATTTTTTTGTAATTTTAAAAGATTTTAATTAATTTATTCTAGAATTTTAGTATATAAATAATTACTATGGGTGTTACAAACAATTTTATGATAATTTTATTTGCTTAATTTTATCATTTATATTTTTGAGCTTTGATTATTTCATAAATAGTCATATGTACATATTATGGTTATAATTGCAATAACTTTGAAATATTAGCTTATACGTGCATAATTACCTTATTTCACAAGAAAATAACCTTTTATATTTTTATAACACTAAGTAATTATTTTAAATCATCTTCATGCATAAAAATAGTTTTATCATTTAATTAACTATCTTTTTTTACAAATTGTATAAATTGGATATTTAACAAATAGCACCTTTAACTATATTTAAATTCGGACCCCTGGCTCAATCAAATACACCTGTAGCCCAATTAAACCCCAACCCAATTAACCTAAACCAAAATCCTGACCCAATTTGATAACACGCCCTAGCCCGAAACCCATGTTGGTCGTTGATCTCAAGACACCAATGGTCTAGAATAAACACTAGTTTTTTTATCTAACCTAACCCCCGAAACCCTAAGCCATTCTCACCAAACAGCCGCCCCTAAAACCCTATCCTCTCCAACTCTCTCCGAAATCAAACTTAACCCTATTCGGTGCCACCCCGAACCAGCCTTAATCCCCTTGATTCCTACCTGATCTATGGCTTCCCATAGCTGTACGAGGCCTCTATTTGTCTCCTATCTCCCCTGGTTGCTCGATTGTGTGGTTTCGTGGAAGGACATCGAAGAGATCTGGTCCAGATCTTGTTCATGACTCTTCAAAGAGCTTGCCTATGATCTGTGAATGCTTTCTATCAAAGTTTCACGGCTCAAATCTTTGATTCAAGGGCCAGATTCTCTTTACTCTCTCTTTTCTTTGAAACTTAGCATTTGTACTTGAATCCGTCTAGATCCTTGAAGATCTGGAATGATTTGAGTTCGTCATTTCTCTTTTCTTAAGGCTCCTTCATTTCTTTACTGATTAATCGATTTTTGAACATTTTTGTTATATTAGAGTTTGTTTTCTTGTTGTCTGTTGGTCGAACCTCCGGGTATCTAAAGTATTTTCAAACTTCCGTGGCTATTCTTTTAGCTTCTTTTACTCCTCTACTACTAACCGATTTTTAAAATGCTACCTAATTCAGCTTTTGATTTCTATGATTTCTATTTGTTCAAATCTCTGTATGTTGACATCCTTTCAAGTTTTTCATGGCTGTTTTCCTTCTTTTAGTGTTTTCAAATTAGGATTTTGAACAATTTTCTGTCTAAATTCTCTGTGTTCCTAAATTTTTACTCAACCTATTTGTTTATTGGAATTGATATGTTCTTTCCAGAATCGTTGGTGATTTGTCCGTTAAAAGATTTGTGTGCATGATTCTTGGTTATTTCCGTGTTTACGTCCTTAATTAGTCATTCTTGCCCTATTTGACTGTTGTATATTTACTGATTTTTTACATGATTCTTTCCTTAATTAAACACTTGACTATTTTTGTTCTGAAGTTCTTTATTTTGGTTTGATTCGAACTCATTTCCGTAATAAGGCCTCTGATTCTTTACTTCTTTACTCAGTCTGATTGAAGCTCTTGCCTTAACTAGTTCTTGTCATTACCGTTGACTAATTTTCCCTAATTAAAGGAGAAGACTATGCTGAACCTTTGTGTGATTGATTCTGAGACCCCTTAATTGCTGATTATTGATCACTTTACCTTATTTTCTCTACTCTTGAACTACTATATAAGCTCTTTATTTTAACTTCTTAAACATGAACATTAGTTTATCAACTACTCTTACACTCTAAAAAGTTCTTTGTTCTTCCTGCTACTTGTGATCTTCACCAGTCTAGCCAGGCTTAAGCCACGGCTAGAAATTGCACAACACTTGTCTTACATCTTGTGTTCTCTTTCCCTAACTAGTATGTCTCTGATTTAAATTTTGGAACCTAAACCTATGTGTTTATTTACTGCCTTAGTTCACCGATCATGCATTCAATCCGGCTTCTGTTTACTGCTTATCTAGCATGCCTAATACACCTTGTTCAAATATGTGATTAGCATGTCTCCACTTTATTTGCTTGTTTACGTCTTGTTTAACATGTCTTATACTGTCTTGTTCCATATGTAATTAGCTTTTTGCCTAACTACTGTCTATCTAGCATGCCTAAGCTTTATTTTGTAAGTGTGTAATCACTATGCCTATTTGTTTATATTTGTCTAGACTGCCCATCCAGGTTCTTACCCATTATGTTTTGCTCATGCTAAGTCATCTAGTCCTTAAGCCAACTCTAAGTTGTGTAGTTGGTTCTGTCCAGTGTTCATGTGTTTTCAATATGGATTTACTGTGATCCTTGATCTATGTTGCAATGACCTATCTTATAGATAACTTGTTAGTTCTGTAGAAACCCTTGAAATTATATGTACCATGTTGTTTATATGCTCCATTATACCTTAAGGTGCTCTATGTGTCCCCAACCCATCTTTCCTTGTGTAAAACCTGTTTGCCAAGTGTTTCTGAATAATTATTGTTCTGTTATTTGTGTTTGACTTAAAAGTGTCTTTCATACTTTTCCTCAAACTGTTTTTACCTAAAAATTAGTACTGGTTTTCAGAAAATCTATTTACTTCTAAGAATCCTCTCCATACTGTTTACCAAAACTCTTTCAAATCATGTCAAACACTTTCACTTATTCTTAGGATATTAAGTCATGCCCCTATGGTATGTGTACTGCTTAGAGGTCCTTAAGATATCTCCGAACTTTGGCATATCAGGGCTAGCTCTTCCACACTGCACATAATTAGTCTTTATTTGAGAAAGTTTGGGTGTGAACGTTGCTCGGGATCTTTGAGGTCCTTAGGGAACTCTGACACACCTAGACACAAATGTTACAATGAATCTTGGGCATTTGAGACTAGTGAAGGCCTGGTACACCAGGATTTGCTTTGGGCCTATTTCAGGCTCCATATAACTTAATTTATATTTTATTTATGTAATTTCTATTCAATCATTGGTATGTAATAATTAATTGTAAACGGGTATTGGAGTGGCTAGGGAAAGGGAAGGTAGTTGTATTCAGTGGGTAAAGCTAGGTAGACAACATGCCTATAGGATTCATTTTAGTTCAAATATTTTTTGTTAGATAATATGTCTATAGGTTTTTGCTTTGGTTCAAATAAATTCTGCTTGCTTTACTTCACATGATTAGACACCATGCATATAGGGAATGAAATAGCTAAGGTTCAGTTTACATTATGACATATATTCAAATCTGTCTCTTTAGAAATAATGCCTATAAGATCTAAAATTAGTTTTAATTAGAACTCATGCCCATAGGATCCAAAAATCAGTTAATTAGAACTCACGCCTATAAGTTTTGAATCAGTTTACTTATTATACTTGGTTTGTTATTTAATGTCACTAGAAAGCATGACTATAAGATAAAGGACTTCAAAATGTCTTCCCAGAATGTGACTGCATACACACACTTTACCAAGCCTTAGGGCATTAAATAACTTTGAAACCAGTTATGTTTATATGTGAAATCATCCAAGCTTAACAAGCTATAAAACTAGTAGGCAAACTAGTTAGGATTCTACGATTTTTCTTTATGCATATCCAAAATTTGTAACATTCATCTAGATACCATGTTCTTAGGATTTCTAAACTTTTCTCAAAACTTGTGTTTTAGATGTGTTGTTTGTTTGCCTATATACATGCGGAGGTAAATGTGAGCCTTCTAACTGCCTGTCCTTATTTGCTGGTCCTATATGTTATTTGCCTGACGCCTAGATTTTACCTTTTATAAACCTTAGGCTGACTAGAACCGCCAAGAATTAGAAGTCCCAAATTCCTCCAGGACCATATGGAAGGGACGGTAGCAGCACACTTAGAGGTCGTTAATCAAACTCTCTTATGTAACCACTAAGGGGAGGGTAATGGGTAGTAAAAGGATATGATGACCTACGTGTTAATGTCATGTGTGCCCCTCTCATTGAGAAGTGATTACCGGATATTGCATGGGTATGATACTGTAGGCTAATCAACCCAGGACATACCTTTCCTAATTCTGTATATGTAAATTCTCTAAATTTCCTTTTCTTTACATAAGCTATCCAAACCTCTTTACCTTCATTATTTAAACTTCCTTGATCATATATGCGTGGGAAAACCACTTTATTTGCAAATACTTTCTTGCATGTTAATTGACTAATTCACATGATATAAGTTCGGCTGGGACCCACTGTTGTAGACCGTGAAGGGTACCTAATACCTTCCACTCAAGATTATTTTGAGCCCTTACCCTAACCTCTGGTAAGGCAAACTAGTTACACGAGTTAATTACTCTAGGTGCCCTAATGCACCATAATCTGTTAAGTGGAGACTCTTCAAAATATCTAATTCCAAAAGGAAACGAGTTGCCCCCCCCCCCACCATGAATGTCGAAACCCAGACTTTCCCTGCAAAGAAGGGGAAAAAAGGGATAGCGACAAAGTTCAATTCAATTGTACTAGGAATGACCATGGTATTGGATATCTATGTTTTAGTTTTTTCATGGTTAAGATAAAATGCATTTTTTTTAGTTTTAGTCATGTAAGTAGTAGTACTTATTAGACGTACTTATTTTAGCAACTTAGTATTTCATATTAGCATAGGCTTTTGGTGATAGACGCCGGCATCATAATAGTGAAGAAAAAATGGGTTATCTAGAGTCGTCGGAGGATCAGGCGGGGAGCCTTGTCTAAGGATAAAGCACATGAGTTGGAGAGGAATTTGATGGATATGGGGGCCTGTAGGAGTAGTGGGAACGCGGGTGGCATGTGGAGAATGATGGCTAACTATATTAGAGAGGTTGCGAAGGAGGTGTTAGCGGTCTCGAATGGTTACTTTAGGTTTACTACCAGCATAGAGCCGCACTTGGATTCAATGACTTCCGCCCCTAAGCTTTTAGCTAGTTCAATACCTGCAATTATGGACCCATACTTGGCCTCTTTGTTAGTTAGCTTAGAAGTTTTGATATATTATCTTATAATGCTGACCGTGGGCAGCTTCAAAATGATGTCTAGATGGATCCCTTCATATTCGAGGCGCCGTTTGTAAAAAAGGTCTACACCCCCGATGATGTACCCGATTTAACAAGAGTTTCTTCTCGACTTCGGGTATGAGGTTGGTGTGAAATAGGCCATAAAGTCTGCTAAAATTTGAGACTTGATGGCCGTTCGAGGTTGATATTCAATATCGTATCCATTGAGTTCGACGGCCCATTTGGCCAATCGGCCCGATAGCTCGGGCTTCGCAAAACATTACGAAGTGGATAAGTGGTTTGTACACATATGAGGTGACACTAAAAATATGGTTTTATCTTCCTAGAGGCGCTTATCAACGCAAGTTCCAATTTCTCTAAGTGTGGTATCTTGTTTCTACTTCTCCTATAGTTCGACTTACATAATAAACAAGAAATTACGTACCTTTCTCTTCCTGAACTAGGACATCACTTACCACGATTTCCGAGACTGCCAAGTATAAGTAGAGTTTCTCATCCGCCTTTTGAGTATGAAGCAATGGTATGCTCAAGAGATAGCACTTCAATTCTTCTAATGCTTGTTGGCATTCTGGGATCCAGGCAAAATCATTCTTCTTTTTTATTAGAGGGAAGAATCTATGACTCTTATTAGATGATCTCGATATGAATCGGCCTAAGGCAACTATCTGCCCTATCAGCCATTGCACGTCTTTAACATTGTCCACAACGGTGATGTCTTTGACAGCCTTCATTTTGTCGGGGTTGATCTCGATTCACCGATTTGACATCGTGAAGCCAAGGAACTTGCCCTAACCAACCCCAAAAACGCATTTCTCGGGGTTGAGCATCATGTTCTATTTTCTCAGTATTTTGAATATTTCCTGCTAATGTGTCAAATGGTCATCTGCTCGCATTGGCTTAACTAGCATGTCATTAATATATACTTCCATTGATTTACCTATCGGTTCTTCGAATATTTTATTTACTAGGTGTTTGTAGGTAGCTCCTGCATTTTTAGCCCGAAGGGCATTACATTATAACAATATATTCCATACTTGGTGATGAATGAAGTTTCTTCTTGGTCTTCCGGGTTCATTTAAATTTGATTGTACCTCGAATAGGCTTCAAGAAAATAAGGATCTTGTGGCTGGCTGTGGCATCGATCATGTGATCGATGTTTGGCAGTGGAAAAAAATCTTTGGTGCATGCCTTGTTTAAATCTTTATAATCTATAAACATCCTAAATTTGTTCCTTTTTTAGGAACTACGACTACATTAGCTAACCATTATGGGTACTTAACTTCCTAAATGGACTATATTTTGAGAAGTTTAGTTACCTCATCCTTTATAACATGTTCTTTACTTTGGATTGGGGCCTTCTCGTTTATTTCAACGAGCTAAACTTTGGGTCCAGGCCTAGTCGATGCATTATTATTTCTGGCATGATCCCTATCATGTCTAACCCGTTCCCATTTCTTTTATCAACACCAATCAAAGAATCCCGAGAAGGGAACAATAATATTAGCACAAACATCCCAACAAGGGAACCATAATGATAATAATATCCCGGCAAGGGAACAATAATGGTAATTACATCCCGACAAAGGAACTATAATGATAATAACATCCCAACAAGGGAACAATAATGTAATAACATCCCGGCAAGGGAGCTATAATAAAATTCCCATATGAAGCATAATAAACCACAGTGGGGGCATAATTATTTCAGTACAAGACTCACGGGCATGTTTGACACCGACCTATAGATACTCGTCACCATGCCTATATGTCGTACTCCATGATTAACACGTAACAAATAAGACTCGACTTATAATCCCTCAAGTCAAAGTTAGACCAAACACTTACCTCGAACTTCCAACGCCAACTCAAGCCTCAAACACTGCTTTTTTTAGATCCCAAACAATCATATCTATACATAATTGACTTAATAACATCAATAAATGATAAACAATCTAATTCCAATGCTTAATTATAGATTTCCTATCTTTCTTCCCAAAAAGTCAAAAATTGACCACAGACCCGCTTGGTCAAAACACGAGGTTCGGACCAAAACTCGATCAGCCATTCACCCACGAGGATGAATATATAATTAGTTCCAAAATTCGACCCCAAAACAAGGTCTAAATCCCAAATATACAAAAATCCCTAACTCTATCCAGATCCCTAATTTTCTATCCTTAAGAACATGATTTAAATCTAGAAGTCTAATGGGTGTTAATGGAAATTTAAGAAAACGAGTCCAAGATTACATACCTATGAATTGGTGGTGAAATCCCCTTTCAAAAATCTCTCAATTTGGAGTTTGGAAGAAGAAGTTATGAAATTTTTGGTTGAATCCGTTTTGGTTCTTCTTAAAATCAACGGAAAGGCATTCATCGCGTTCGTGATAGGCCTGTCGTGTTCGCGATGAATTAGTCTTAAGTGACCTTTTGCATCGTAACATTGGGATCGCGTTCGCGGATTATTAATTCCTCGAGCCTTCGCACTCGTGGACCAATGGTCGTGTTCGCTAAGTACAAAAGTCCATTCCCCTGCCCATGCCCAAGACCTTCACGTTCGCAATAGCAGTATTGCGTTCGCGAAGGGAAACATCCCCAAAGCCTTCGCGTTCGCGTCTTGTGTCTCAAGTTCGCGTAGAAAGAGATTTCCTTGAGCTTTGACCAACCCTTCATGTTCACGAGAGTCATTCCGCAAACGCGAAAAATAAAATATCAGAACACCAGAAACTGAAAAACCTGCAACTTTTATAATTTCAAAACTTTCCGAAACTATCTAAAACTTACCCGAGCCCTCGAGGCTCCAAACCAGGCATATGTACTAACTCAAAAACATCATATGAACTTATTCTTGAGATCAAATCGCCAAAATAACCTCTTAAATAACGAATTTAGCATAGAAATCTCAAAACTTTCAAAGTTGGAATTTTTACAACTACGGGTCCGAATCACCTCAAACAACTTCCGTTTCTTTCCAAATTTCACAGACTCATCTTATTTCACGTATATGACCTGTATTGGGCTCTGGGACCACAATACAGGCCTGATACCATCAAATTATAAATGCATTTCATTTCCAAAACTCATAAAAATTTCCAGAAAATAATTTTCTTAAAAAATTTATTTCTCGGGCTTAGGACCTCGGAATTTGATTCTAGGCATTAGCCCAAGTCCCATTTTTTTCCACGGAACCTCTCGGACCTTCAAATTACGGGTCTGGGTCCATTTACCTAAAATAATGACTGAAGTCAAATTAAATGCATTTTAAGTCAAAATTTCAAATTCTTTCACAAATTTTCACATAATAGCTTTCTCGCTACGCGTCCGGATTGTGCACGCAAATTGAGGTAAAAGAGGTTTTTAAGGCCTCAGAACACATAATTCATTTTAAAAACAAGTGATGGCCTTTTGGGTCATCACATTCCCCACCTCTAAATCAACTGTTTGTCCTCGAACAGACATAAGAAGAAAGTACCTGAGTAGGGGAAAAGATGGAGATAGTGACTCGCATATCGGACTCGGACTCCCAGGTCGATGCCTTTGCAGGCTGAGCTCTCCATTGAACACGAACAGAAGGAATAATCTTTGATATTAACTGATGAACCTGTCGGTATAGAATAGCTACCGGCTACTTCTCTTAAGAAAAGTCCTAGTCCAACTGGAAAGTGCTGAAATCTAACACGTGGGATGGATCGCTGTGATATTTCCGAAGCATGGACACATGACACTGGATGCACGGGTGATTACCTCAGCGGAAACACAAGTATGTAAGTCACCTCTCCCACTCAATTAAGAATCTCAAACAGGCCAATAAATCTAGGGCTAAGCTTGCCCTTCTTCCCAAATCTCATCAAGCCCTTCATAGGCGACACTCGAAGCAATACCCGCTCACCGATCATGAAATCCAAATCTCGAACCTTGCGGTTGGCATAGCTCTTTTGCCTGGACTAAGCCGTATGAAGCCTATCCTGAATAATCCTAACCTTGTCCAAGAAATCCTGAACCAGATCTGTACCCAATAGCCGAGCCTCTCCCTGCTCAAACAATCCAACCGGCGACCGACACCGCCTACCATACAAAGCCTCATAAGGAGCCATCTGAATACTCGACTGGTAGGTGTTGTTGTAGACAAAATCTGCTAAAGGCAAAAACTGATCCCACGAGCCTCTAAAGTCAATGACACAAGCTCGGAGCATATCCTCCAAAATATGAATAGTTTGCTCGGAATGCCTGTCCGTCAAAGGATGAAATTCTATGCTCAACTAAACCCGTGTGCCCAATTCTCGCTGAACTTCTCTCCAAAAATGTAAGGTAAACTACGTACCCCGGTCCGAAATAATAGACACGGGCACACCATGAAGACGAACAATATCCTGGATATAGATCTCAGCTAACCTCTTGAAAGAATAGGGGACTGTCACAGGAATGAAATGCAGACTAGGTCAACCTATCAATAATAACCCACATTGTATCGAATTTCCTCTAAGTCTGTGGGAGTCCAACAACAAAGTCCATAGTGATCCGCTGCCCTTTGATGCTCATACTTAACCTGTTGGCAATTCAAACACCGGCCATATGTGCAACGATATCCTTCTTCATTCTGTGCCACCAATAATGTTGTCGTAACTCCTAATACATCTTCGTGGCGCCCGGATGAATATAGTGCCATGAGCTATGGGCCTCCTCTAAAGTCAACTCTCGAAGGCCATCCATATTAGACACACAAACTCGACCCTGTAATCTCAAAACTCCATTATCACCTAAGATAACCTGTTTGGCACCTATGTGTTGCACCGTGTCTCTAAGGATACACAAATAGGTGTCATCATACCACCGATCTCGGATATGCTCCAATAATGAAGAACGAGCAAATGTGCAAGCTAACACACGGCTGGGCTCAGAAACATCCAACCTCATGAGTTGATTGGCCAAAGCCTGAACATCCAAGTCAAGCAGTCTCTCACCGACCAGAATATAAGAAAGACTGCCCATACTGGCTGACTTCCTACTCAAAACATCGGCCACCACATTAGCCTTTCCCGAATGATAAAAGATGGTGATATCATAGTCTTTCAACAACTCCAAACACCTTCTCTGCCTCAAATTCAACTCCTTTTTCTTGAAAAAATACTACAGACTCTTGTGATCTATGAACACCTCACATGCCACGCTATGCAGATAATGCCTCCAAATCTTCAACACGTGAACAATGGCTGCTAACACTAAATCATGAACTGGATAGTTCTTCTCATGAATATTCAACTGGCGCGAAGCATAATCAATGACCTTCCATCCTACATCAACACTGCACCAAGTCCAACACGAGATAGATCACAATAAACTATATATGGCCCTGAACCTGTGGCCAAAACGAACAATTGTGTCGTAGTCAAAGCTGTCTTGAGCTTCTGAAAGGTCGCCTCACACTCGTCTGACCACCTGAACTAGGCACCCTTCTGGGTTAACCTAGTCTTCGGGGCTGCGATAGATGCCTCCACAAACTGAAAATAGTAGCATCCCGATCCCAACAAATTCCAGATCCTGTAGCTGATGCTACTCTAGGCTAGTTCTTCACTGCCTCAATCTTCTTCGGATAAACCTAAATACCCTCTGTTGATACAACATGACCCATAAATGCAAGTGGACTCAACCATAACTCACACTTCGAAAACTTAACATACAATTGAATATCCCTTAGAGTCTGAAGAACCACTCGAAGATGCTGCTCGTGCTCTTCCCGGCTGTGGGAATAGATCTAAATATCATCAATTAAGACTATCACGAACACATCCAAGTAAGTCCTGAACACTCGATTTATCAAATCCATAAAAGCTTCCGAGGCATTTGTCAACCCGAATGACATCACCAAGAACTTATAATGCCCGTATCAAGTGCCGAAAGCTGTCTTAGGGACATCGGGTGCCCTAATCCTTAACTGATGGTATCCAGATCTCAAGTCATTCTTTGAAAATACCTTGGCACCTGAAGCTGATCAAACAAATCATCAATCCTTGACAATAGATACTTATTCTTAATTGTAACCTTGTTCAATTAACGGTAATCTATACACATTTGCATCAATCTATCCTTCTTCTTAACAAACAACACTGACGCACCCAAGGCGAAACACTGGGTCTAATGAACCCTTTTCAAGCAAGTCTTGCAACTGCTCCTTCAAATTTTTTAACTCTGGCGGCCATACGGTATGGTAGGATAAAAATGGGCCGAGTGCCAGGAGCCAAATTAATGCAGAAGTCAATATCCCTGTCAGTTGGCATGCTCGACAAGTCTAAAGGAAACACTTTAGGGAACTCACGAACAACAGGCACAAAATCAATAGAAGGAACCTCTGTGCTAGAATTATAAACATATGATAAATAGTCCAAACACCCCTTCTCGTCCATACGCCGATCCTTCACGTAAGAGATGACACTAAAGGTAGAATGAACATGAGTCTCTATCAACTCTAAACAAGGTAAAACCACCAAATCTAAGGTCATAGTCTTGGCATGACAGTCCAAGATAGCGTGGTAAGGTGATAACCAGTCCATCCCTAGTATGACATCAAAATCAACCATGTACATCAGTATCAAACCTACACGAGTCTCAAGACCCCCAATAACAACTATGCACGAATGATGAACTCAATCTACCATAATAGAATCACCCGTTGGTGTAGATACATAAACAGGAGCACTCAAGGAATCACTAGGCATGACCAGATACGGTGCAAAATAAGATGACACGTAGGAATAAGTAGACCCTTGATCAAATAGGACTGAAGCATTTGTACTATAAACCAAAATAGTACATGTGATAACCGCATCGGAAGCCTCAGCCTCAGGCCTGGCTGGAAGAGCATAACATCGGGGATGGGTCCTACCTGTTAGAACATACGCTTAACGCTAGAGGGGGGGGGGTGAATAGCGTTATAATAAAAAAACAGCGTAAACTTGCGGAATTTAAAAATTGCAGGAATGAAATAAGTGCGATAAGTAAATAATAAAGAACGAACGCACCGATGTTATCCTGGTTCACCACAACCCGTGGCTAGTCCAGTCCCCGAGAGACTCTCTCGAGATTTCCACTAACTTCGTTAAGCTTACGGGTGCTTAACAAACCGTTACAAACTGAGAACTTGAGTCACACAAGCCTCAACAACCTTTGCTCGAAGATACAACACTTCAAGACTTCAAAAGGAATCACAACGTTCCTTCTTACAATACAAGGGATTAACACTTCCCTTCAAGTGTATAAAAACACTTAGCACTCAAAACAAGACTCTCCTTAAGAGTAGATATGAGTAAAATAAATATGCTCAAGAACGCAACAACTTTCGTCAAGAATTTGGCTCTCAAAGACTTATGTAATGAATAGAAAATGATGAATAAGAGAGTATGCAAACTTTAGCAATAATATGATCAGTTGTTATTTTTAGAAGACTGATTTGAAGATGTATTTATAGTGTCAAAAACATGCATAACCGTTGCCTAATTTCCAATTAAGAATTGTTGATTTTGTGCTACGACAATCGATTGTCTAATTGGCACAATCGATTATTTTCTAATCGTTCCAAAAATCATTCCCAGATTTTACGCAGCATAATCGATTATCTAAGACGTATAATTGATTACTGGCAACGTTCAAAAAATCATTTCCAGATTTTACTTAAAACAATCGATTATCAGAAATATACAATCGATTACTTGGCAACGTTCAAAAAATCTTTTTCAGATTTTACTTAAAACAATCGATTATCAGAAATATACAATCGATTACTTTGCAACGTTCAAAAAAACTTTTTCAGATTTTACTTCAAACAATCGATATTAAAATCCTATAATCGATTATCTGACGGAGTTTGAAAATATTTTGGCAACGGTCATTTACATAATCGATTATGCTATATGGACAATCGATTATTTTTCAGTCTTGAAAAATCTAATAGACACTGCCTCAACACAATCGATTGTCATAAGGTTCACAATCGATTATTTTGTATCTTTGAAAAATCTGATAGACACTGCCTCAACACAAACGATTGTCATAAGGTTCACAATCGATTATTTTGTATCTTTGAAAAATCAGATAGACGCTGCCTCAACACAATCGATTGTCATAAGGTATACAATCGATTGTCATGCAGATTTCAAAAATTTGATGGACACTGCCTCAACACAATCGATTGTCTTGCAGCTGCCTTAACATAATCGATTATCATAAGTACAATCTTTGTCCAGATTTTAGAGGCATGTTTAAAAATCATTTTGCTAAAATAAATATGCATGATTTAAAATCATTTTGCTCTAAATTAAATATGCATGATTTGATAAAAATGTTTTTACGAGAGAAGCCAAGTCTTGAGTTAAATTGTCGGATCAAGATCACAATTAAAGAGCGACTCATGTATAACTTTGTTTAATCTTGATCTTTGTTTGTCTTGTGCTTGAACTTCGTTACGTGACATTTGCGCGCTTGTGCTTGGACCTCGTCATATGTCAATTGCTCATCGTTTGTCATTTATCAAAACCTACAAATATGAACACACGTTTAGTTTAGTGCCTTGAAAACGTGTTTCAACAATTTCCCCCTTTTTGATAATGGCAAACCTTAATCGGGATATGCATATTAGGTAATTCATAATGACGATCCAAGACAAGTATATATATATGCAATTAGTTCCCCCTCAACATATGAATTCCCCCTCAAATTTGTGCCAATAAGTATTAAGTGCATAGCCCTTATTCTTCCCCCTTTTGACATTAGCAAAAAAATTTGTAAATAACTTGTTTATTAATTAATCAAAAATTTCAACTTCATAAAAGGGATAATAAAGCAAATAATTTCAACATAATCGATTATTGATACTTGATAATCGATTATATACTAAAGAGAAATCGATTATTCTAAAGAGGAATCGATTATTCTGCACCAGTCTTTATAATTCCCCCTGCTTTTAGGGCGATACCTGCAAAAATACGTAAGACGCCTCCGACGCTCAAGTTAGTAATCATGTGAAAGGGAAAATGCAATGCATGACTTAGATCAATGTGGAGTCAAGAATCCCGAGTTCACTACGAATTCGGAAGAAGGACTCTTTCTCTAAAGGTGTTGTGAAGATGTCGGCCAATTGATCTTTGGTTTCAACAAATTCAATTTCGACATCACCTTTGAGAACGTGATCTCTTATAAAATGATGCCTAATTTCAATGTGTTTTGTTCTTGAATGAAGAACGGGATTCTTCGTCAAGCATATGGCGCTAGTATTATCACATCTAAGAGGGATATGATCGATGCTTAGGCCATAGTCCAAGAGTTGTTGTTTCATCCAAAGGATTTGAGCGCAACAACTCCCCGTGGCTACATATTCAGCCTCGGTTGTGGACAACGCAACACTTACTTGTTTCTTGCTAAACCAAGAAACTAGAGAGCTACCGAGCAAATGGCAAGTGCCACTAGTGCTCTTGCGGTCCAATTTGCATCCAGCGAAATCGGAATCGGAATAGCCAACAAGTTGGCATGAAGAACCTTTGGGGTACCATAGAACCACATTTACAGTACCAACAAGATACTTCAATATCCGTTTCACCGCAGTTAGGTGAGACTCCTTAGGACATGATTGATAACGAGCGCATAAGCATACGCTAAACATGATGTCCGGTCTACTAGCAGTAAGATAAAGGAGAGATCCAATCATACCTCGATACTTCTTGGTGTCGACTTCCTTACCTTTCTCATCTTTGTCTAGATGGTCGGATGTGCTCATGGTAGTGGCCATTGCTTTTGCGTTGCTCATTTCAAATCGTTTTAGCAATTCTTTGCAATATTTAGCTTGACAAATGAAGGTTCCTTCTTTCATTTGCTTTACTTGCAGCCCCAAAAAGAAGGTTAGCTCACCCATCATAGACATTTCAAATTCGCTTGTCATTAAATCAGAAAATTCCTTGCACAAAGCATTGTTAGTAGCACCAAAAATAATATCATCCACATAGATTTGAACTAATAAAATATCATTGTTTTTACGCTTAACAAATAGGGTGGTGTCAACTTTCCCCCTAATGAATTCATTTTCCAAAAGAAATTTGCTCAATCGTTCATACCAAGCTCGGGGAGCTGTTTTGAGACCATAAAGCGCCTTTTTAAGTTTGAAAACATGATTGGGAGATTTAAAATCTTCAAAGCCACGGGGTTGTTCTACATAAACTTCTTCTTGATTAACACCATTTAGAAAAGCACTTTTTACATCCATATTGAAATTCATAGAAGAGGCAAAAGCAAGCAATAAACGAATAGCTTCTAACCTTGCTACGGGTGCATATGTTTCTTCATAGTCAATTCTCTTCTTGATTATAGCCTTTTGCTACAAGTCTAGCTTTGTTTCTAGTGATTACGCCATTTTCATCTAGTTTGTTTCGAAAAACCCATTTCGTACCAATTATGGTATGATTTTAGGGTCTTGGCACCAAATCCCAAACGTCATTTTGTTTGAATTGGTTAAGCTCCTCTTGCATTGCCAAGGTCCAAAATTCATCCCCAATTGCTTCGGAGATGGTTGAAGGTTCAATTTGAGAAACGAAAGCAGTATGTCCTAAGGTATTCTTAAGAGTGTTTCGAGTACTTACCTGTTGTTCAATGTCGCCAATTACCTGTTCGAGAGGATGGTCTTTGATTGTCCTCCACGCGTTAGGCAGTTTCGTTTCTTTTTCCAGTTGTGGCGCTTCCTCCGATAATTGTTCCAAGATTTCATCTTGAATTTCCTTAGGAGTTTCCTCTTGTACTTTGTCTTGAGGACTCATTGAGTTTAAACTACCTGCAAGTTCAAAACCAGAATTCTTTCTCGCCAAGCGAGCATTATTTTCGGAAAACACAATATGAGGGGATTCCTCCACAGTTTCGGTTCTATTATTGAATACTCTATATGCTTTGCTACGTGAAGAATAACCAATAAAAATTCCTTCATCGGATTTGGCATCAAACTTTCCCAAATTATCTTTACCATTGTTATGAATAAAACATTTACAACCGAATACTCTAAGATGGGAAATATTTGGTTTCCTTCCCTTGTAGAGTTCATAGGGAGTTTTCATGAGTATTGGCCTTATGACTACTCTGTTTAAAACGTAGCATGCGGTACTCACGGCATCCGCCCAAAAATGTTTGGGAATCTTAGCCTCATCGAGCATGGTTCTAGCCATCTCTTCGAGATACCTATTTTTCCTTTCCACCACTCCATTTTGTTGTGGTGTGCGTGGAGCAGAGAAGGTGTGCTCGATACCAAGTTCGTCACAAAAATCCGCGAAGAGATTGTGATCGAACTCTCCCCCATGATCACTTCTTATTGAAGTGACGGTTGTGTCCTTTTCATTTTGAACACGTCTAAGAAAACATTTAAAATTATGAAAAGCTTCACTTTTATGAGCAAGAAATAGTGTCCATGTAAATCTAGAATAATCATCAACAATAACAAAAGCATAACGATTTCTACTAAGACTTTCAATGCGAGATGGTCCAAAAAGGTCCATGTGAAGAAGTTGCAATGGTCTAGTAACTGAAACAATATTTTTCGATTTAAAAGATGCTTTTGTTTGCTTCCCTTTTTGACAAGAATCGCAAATGGAGTCTTTTTCTAATTTCAAATTTGGAAGACCAATAACTAAATTTTGTGAAACCAATTTGTTTAAAAGATGCATGTTGATGTGAGCTACTCTACGATGCCATAACCACATATCATCTTCTTTGCTCATAAGACAATTCACATACTCAGATGAAGAATTTTCGAGATCAACCATATAGATGTTATCCATTCTAAAACCATGAAGGATAATTTTAAAATCGCTACGGCAAAAAACTAAGCATTCATCCGAATCAAATAAAACAAGATTTACCTTGTCACATAATTGACTTATGCTCAAGAGATTATGTTTTAGACCTTTAACTAGCAATATATGCTTAATGGAAGAAGGTTCATCCTTACCGACCGATCCAATGCCGATAATTTTTCCCTTGTTGTTATCTCCAAAAATAATGTTTCCTCCTTCCTTGTGTTCTAGTTGAAGGAACTTGGATTCGTCTCCGGTCATGTGTTTGGAGCATCCACTATCAAGGTACCAAAGTACACTTGATCCCTTCAAACATACCTACAAGACAAATTAATGAGTCTTTGGTACCCAAGCTGTTTTGGGTCCTTGAGAGTTAGGTGTAACATGCTGTTGTGCTTGACATGCAGTTAAGTGTCTATGTCTAGTGAAGCAAGAAGGAGCAATATGTCCAATTCGATCGCAATAATGACAAATGACATTAGGATTATGCATTCGTCTAGGTTGATAGTAGTTGAACGGACGAAATTTGTTTACTCTATTTTCGACAATATGACTATTGCGCATTTCATGAAAATCATTTCTCCTACTATTTGTTCTAGGATATGCAGCATTTCTAGAATAGTTATTTCTAGGTTGAAAGCCATTTCTAGGTGTCCTAAAATGTTCAAAGTTTCTTCTAGTGTTTGGTCTAGGATATGCATCATTTCTAGAATAGTTATTTCTAGGTTGAAGGCCATTTCTAGGTGTCCTAAAATTCAAAGTTTCTTCTAGTGTTTGGTCTAGCATGCATGTTGATTCTAGGACTTTTAAAATCTAGGATGAACATTTGTTTTATTTATTCTAGGTTGAGCCTTAGGTGGTTGGGGTTTGGCTTCAACTTTTTCTTTAGGCTAGTTTTTAAAACCTATCCCATGTTTGGTCGATTTCAAATTAACAAGAACCTCATTCAAATTTTTAAGAGAAGAATTAAACTTATCTAAGGTTCCCTTAAGTCTTTCTATCTCATCTTTTAGATGCATGCAAGAAGTACAATTTTTACTAGAACTCTCGGGTTTGTCGGCGCTTCTTTTGCCGAAAAAATTGTTTTCTTCTTTCAACTTCTCATTTTCCAAAATCAGTTTTTCCAAATCCTTTTCTTTCAAAGAGAGTTGTTTTTCAAAATCTTTTTCTTTCAAAGAAGCATTTTCCTTAATGTTTTTAACAGTTTTGGAAGCTTTAATGAATTCACTATACAACTCATCAAAGGCATTTTGCATTTCCTCAAGAGAATAGAAGTTCTTGGAAGAAATTTGACATACCTCTTCTTGATTGTTTTCGTGAGCCATGAGACAAAGATTTGCGGTTTCTTCTTCTTCTTCCTCACTCGACTCGTCTCTGGAGTCGCCTCCCCAAGATATGTATGCTCGTTGTTTCTTGAAGGGTTTCTTCTCCTTTTTGACATTTGGGCAATTTGATTTAATGTGCCCGATTTCTCCGCACCCATAGCACTTTACTTGATCTCCTTGTTGTTTGCCTTTTCGTTCATACTCTTTTCGCATGAACTTTTGAAATCTCTTAATAACGAGTCCGAACTCGTTATCTCCGTCCTTGTTATTTTGAGGTTGGCTTGTGCTTGCCTTGAGGGCGATTCTTTGTTTCCTTTGATCATTAACAAGAGGGTTAAGTATAGTAGATTCATAAGTTTTAAGGTTACCTCTTAATTCGTCGATGGTGACATTTGAAATGCCAATAGACTCTTGAATCGCGTCGGCCTTGGAGTGCCATTCCGGAGTGAGACTTCGGAGAATTTTTCGGACAAGTTCCTTATCCGTGAAGGTATTCTTAAGAGCATGTAAGTCATTAATGATTTTTGAAAATCGTTCGAACATGTCATCGACCCTTTCGCCTTCCTTCATATGTGAAACAGTTCATATGCATGGGTTAGAAAATCAACTTTAGCCTCTCTTACCTGGTCCGTACCTTCGTACGTGATTTCCAGCTTATCCCACATTTGCTTCGCCGTTGTGCAACATGATATTTTTCTGTAATCATCAGCGTTTACAGCACAATATAATAAGTTGATGGCTTTAGCGTTGTTCTGCACTTTTCGGATATCATCCGCATCGTATTCATCTTCGGATTTTGGAACCCATTCATTTTCAACCTTTTTGGTTGGAATTTGTTCTCCCTTCATTATAACCTTCCACAGATGAAAACTATTCGATTGAATGAATATTCTCATCCTTTCCTTCCAGTACGTATAGTTTGTGCCATCGAATAGTGGTGGTCGGGTGGAGCATTTTCCTTCACCTATTCCTGCAAAAGAATCACGAGTAGAAGCCATGGATTGTTTCTCTCAAACGGTTAAGTTTTTCAGAGAGTTTGGCTCTGATACCAATTGTTAGAGTATACGCATAACGCTAGAGGGGGGGTGAATAGCGTTATAATAAAAAAACAGCGTAAACTTGCGGAATTTAAAAATTGCAGGAATGAAATAAGTGCGATAAGTAAATAATAAAGAACGAAAGCACCGATGTTATCCTGGTTCACCACAACCCGTGGCTAGTCCAGTCCCCGAGAGACTCTCTCGAGATTTCCACTAACTTCGTTAAGCTTACGGGTGCTTAACAAACCGTTACAAACTGAGAACTTGAGTCACACAAGCCTCAACAACCTTTGCTCGAAGATACAATACTTCAAGACTTCAAAAGGAATCACAACGTTCCTTCTTACAATACAGGGGATTAACACTTCCCTTCAAGTGTATAAAAACAGTTAGCAGTCAAAACAAGACTCTCCTTAAGAGTAGATATGAGTAAAATAAATACGTTCAAGAACGCAACAACTTTCGTCAAGAATTTGGCTCTCAAAGACTTATGTAATGAATAGAAAATGATGAATAAGAGAGTATACAAGCTTTAGCAATAATATGATCAGTTGTTGTTTTTAGAAGACTGATTTGAAGATGTATTTATAGTGTCAAAAACATGCATAGCCGTTGCCTAATTGCCAATTAAGAACTGTTGATTGTGCTACGACAATCGATTGTCTAATTGGCACAATCGATTGTTTTCCAATCGTTCCAAAAATCATTCCCAGATTTTACGCAGCATAATCGATTATCTAAGACGTATAATCGATTACTAGCAACGTTCAAAAAATCATTTCCAGATTTTACTTAAAACAATCGATTATCAGAAATATACAATCGATTATTTGGCAACGTTCAAAAAATCATTTTCAGATTTTACTTAAAACAATCGATTATCAGAAATATACAATCGATTACTTGGCAACGTTCAAAAAATCTTTTTCAGATTTTACTTCAAACAATCGATTATTAAAATCCTATAATCGATTATCTGACGGAGTTTGAAAATATTTTGGCAACGGTCATTTACATAATCGATTATGCTATATGGACAATCGATTATTTTTCAGTCTTGAAAAATCTAATAGACACTGCCTCAACACAATCGATTGTCATAAGGTTCACAATCGATTATTTTGTATCTTTGAAAAATTTGATAGACACTGCCTCAACACAAACGATTGTCATAAGGTTCACAATCGATTATTTTGTATCTTTGAAAAATCTATAGACACTGCCTCAACACAATCGATTGTCATAAGGTATACAATCGATTGTCATGTAGATTTCAAAAATCTGATGGACACTGCCTCAACACAATCGATTGTCATAAGGTACACAATCGATTGTCTTGCAGCTGCCTTAACATAATCGATTATCATAAGTACATAATCGATTATCTTTGTCCAGATTTTAGAGGCATGTTTAAAAATCATTTTGCTAAAATAAATATGCATGATTTAAAATCATTTTGCTCTAAATTAAATATGCATGATTTGATAAAAATGTTTTTACGAGAGAAGCCAAGTCTTGAGTTAAATTGTCGGATCAAGATCACAATTAAAGAGCGACTCATGTATAACTTTGTTTAATCTTGATCTTTGTTTGTCTTGTGCTTGAACTTCGTTACGTGACATTTGCGCGCTTGTTCTTGGACCTTGTCATATGACAATTGCGCATCGTTTGTCATTTATCAAAACCTACAAATATGAACACACGTTTAGTTTAGTGCCTTGAAAACGTGTTTCAACACTACCACCCTAGACTACATCCTTTGGACAGCCTGTTACTAGCTATCTTCCACCTCTAGCTGCCTGAGATCCACATTTAATACCTTTACCTCCACCAATAGCACCTCTACCCCTACCCCTACCCCTACCTAGCGAAACAGGCAGTGGAATACCTGGTGCAAGAACCATAGCACGGGAACCATGTTGCTGAGAACTGCTCGGTGCTCGAAGGTAATATCTAGCAATGTGGCTCGTGTTGTTACAAGTAAAACAAGCCTTCTGTTGCTGAGGTTGACGATCCTGAAAACTCTGAAGCGGTGGTGCACTAATAGGAGATGTTGGTGCACTGTAGGATTGCTGATCAGAATCTGTAGATGAGAACCACAACCGCTTGAAGCACCGTGAGAAAACTGAAGTGCTGGCTGATAAGGCCTATAAGAGTGGCCTCTACCATATGAATCCTTTCCTCCAAATGAGGAACCACTGAACCTGACTGAATGACGAGGCCTCTTGTCCGACCCATGACCCTCCCTGAGATAAAACCATCTCCACTCTCCTGGCCACATTGGCTGCCTCCTAAAACATAATCTCACTCCTAGTCTCCCTAACCATCTGAAGTCGAATCGGCTAAATAAGCCCCCCAATGAACCTCCTCACCCTCTCTCTCTAGGTGGGAAGTATGATAAGAGCATGACGGGCCAACTCGATCAATTTGGTCTCATACTGAGTAATGATCATAGAACTCTGTTGGAAGTACTCAAACTACCTTCGATAGGCCTCTCTCTGAGTGATAGGGAGAAACTTCTCCACAAATAGCTGAATAAACTGCTCCCAAGTCAAAGATTGTGATCCGAGTGGTCTAGACAAGAAATAATCTCTCCACCAGGTCTTGGCGGATCCAGATAAGCAAAAAAGTAGCAAAATCGACCCCATTGGTCTCCACTATCCCCATGTTCCTGAGAAACTCATGACAGATATATCCTTAGAAGATGCACCGCTGAAGGTAGTAGTGAAGAGCTTGGTGAACCAGTCCAATCTCTAAAAAGAATCGGCAGACATAGCTGCTCTATCACTGGTCTGATCTACCACACCCTACCGAACTACTCCAATTAGCTGAGCTGTTGGAGTTTGAAACTGGGGAGCCATCTGCTCCGGAGTACGAGTAGTAGGTGTCTGGGATCCTTCTCTAACCTGAGAGACGGATGGTGCTACAAAAAGCAAGCATGCTCAGGTGACACTCTCCATAAGGCCCACTAGATGGACCAGAGCATACTGGAGTACCGGGCTAGCAATAAACCCCTCTAGGACCTGAGC
Organism: Nicotiana benthamiana; assembly: GCA_034376525.1. NCBI lineage: Eukaryota > Viridiplantae > Streptophyta > Magnoliopsida > Solanales > Solanaceae > Nicotiana > Nicotiana benthamiana. The sequence continues at coordinate 143,029,270 of CM067337.1, read as the reverse complement.
TGAGCCCACCAGAACTGTCTGGGCCGAAACCTCATCATCAACGTCAACTGTTTAAGCCTCAACTACCTAGAACTAGTGTCACAATTTCATAGACGGTCTAAGATTTACTACATACAAGGTCTGAAAATAAATGATACACTGTTTTTGAATTAAGGAAATAAAGAAGAAATAAAGGGATAGAGGGAGATGTCAGGGCATGCAGATGCCTGCATGTCTACCTTAGATCTCCACATGGACTGAAGGTAGCCACCCAATCTACGGTCCAAAGTCAACAACACTAGGATCTACACAAAAGAATGCAGAGTGTAGTATCAGCATAATAGAACCCATGTGTTGGTAAGTGCTTAGCCTAACCTCGGGGAAGTATTGACCAGGCTAGGACTAGACCACCAAATAACCTATACTGTTAAATCATATACAATAGAAATAGATAATTACAATGAAAGTTGGGCGGAGGAAACAAGCTACAGGGAGTAACAGGTAATAACAGAACGACTGTAGAGAAACATATGAAATACTCTAAATAAATTACCAATAGAATAAGGAAATAGAATACCTGACACACAAGTGATATCGTTGAAGGCGTGCAACTCGATCCCATTACATATGATACCGTTGCAGGAATGCAACCCGATCCCATTACATATGATACCGTTGTAGGCATACAACCGGATTCCATTACATATGATAATCGTTGTAGGTGTGCAACCTGCTCCCATTTCATATATTACCGTTGCAAGCATGCAACCCACTCCTATTTCACATATTACCGTTGCAGGCGTGCAACCCGCTCCCATTTCATATATTACCTTTGCAGGCGTGCAACATGCTCCCATTTCACATATTGTCGTTGCAGGAGTGCAGCTCGTTCCCATTTCTTTTATCAAAACCAATCAAAGAATCTCGGCAAAGGAAAATTAATATAGCACAAACATCCCGACGAGGGAACAATAATGATAATAACATCCTGACAAGGGAACAATACTATTAATAACATCTTAGCAAGGGAACCATAATGATAATAACATCCTGGTAAAAGGGAACAGTAATGATAATAACATCCCGACAAGGGAACTAGAATAAAATTCTCATATGAAGCATAATAAACCACAATGAGGGGCATATGATTTCAATACAAGACTCACAGGCATGCTTGACACCGACGTATAGATACTCGTCACCATGACTATACTTCGTACTTCATGATTAACACGTAACAAATAAGACTCGACTCTTAATCCATCAAGCCAAGGTTAGACCAAACACTTACCTCGAACTTCCACGGCCAACTCATGCCTCAAACATTGGTTTCCCTTTTGAATTTGGCTACCAAACAATCGTATCTAGACATAATTAACTTAATAACATCAATAAATGCTAAAAAATCCAATTCCAATGCTTAATTATAACTTTCCTATCATTCTTCCCAAAAAAGTCAAAAATTGGCCCTGGCACGCTTGGTCAAAACACAAGGTTCGGACTAAAATCCAATCACCCATTTACCCACAAGCCCGAATATATAATTAGTTTCAAAATTTGACCAAAAAATGAGGTCTAAATCCCAAATATAAAGCAAGCCCTAACTCTACCAAATTCCTAATTTTCTACCCTTAAGAACATAATTACACCTAGAAATCTAACGGGTGTTAATTAAAATTGAAGAATATAAGTCTAAGATTGTATACATATGAATTGGTGGTGAAATCCCCTTTCAAAAATTGCACAATTTGGAGTTTGGGAGAAGAAGTTATGAAATTTTTTGTTAACTCCCCATTTGGTTCTTTTTTAAAATCAATGGACAATGCCTTCATTGCTTTCGCGATAGGCCTATTGTGTTCGCGATGAACTAGGCCTAAGTGACCTTCGCATTCGCGACATTGGGCTCCTGTTTGTAGAGCATTAACTCCTCGAGACTTCGCGTTCACGGGCCATTAGCCGCGTTCGCGAAACATAAAAATGTTCATTCCCCCTGCCCAGGCCCAAGTTGTTCGTGTTCGCGATAGCAGGACCGTGTTCACGAAGGGAAACACCCCCAAACCTTTGAGTTTGCTTCCCATGTCTCGCGTTCGCGTAGAAGGAGGTTTCCTTCAGATTTGACCTACCTTTCACGTTCGCGAGAGTCCTTCCGCGAACGCAAAGAAGAAAATATTAGAACACCAGAAACTGAAAAACCTACAACTTTTATAAGTTAAAAAACCTTCCAAAACACATCCGAAACTCACTCGAGCCATCGGGGCTCCAAACAAAACATATTCACTAACTTAAAAACATTGTATGAACTTATCCATGTGATTATATTTCACAAATAACCTCTTAAACAATATATTTAGCATAGAAATCTAAGAAAATATCTCAAAACTTTCAAAGTAGGAATTTTAACAACTACGGGTCCAAATCACCTCAAACGACTTCCATTTCTTACCAAATTTCACAGACTCATCTTATTTCACATATATGACCTATACCGGTCTCCGAAACTAGAATATGGGCCCGATACCATCAAATTCTAAACGCATTTTATTTTCAAAACTCATAGAAATTTCCAAAAAAAAATTTCTTTAGAAATTCATTTCTCAAGCTTGGGACCTCGGAATTTGATTCCGAGCATATGCCCAAGTCATATATTTTTCCATGGACCCTCCAGGACTATCAAATCACATTTCTAGGTTCATTTATATATCGATCGAAGCCAATTCAAATGCATTTTAAGTCAAAATTTTAACATATTTCATAAACTTTCACATAATAGCTTTCTGGCTATGCTCCGGACTATGCACACAAATTGAGGTAATAATAAAAGAGGTTTTTAAGGCTTCGAAATGCAGAATTCAAGTTAGAAAAAAGTGATCACCTTTTGGTTTATCACATAAAAAAACTTCCTCTTCCTCTTCCTCTTCCTCTTCCTCTTCCTCTTCCTCTTTCTGGAGGGTGGTGGTGGTGATTGATATTTGGCTTCCTGTTTACCTTTGATGTTTGATCCTTCCGTTGTGGATAGCGCCGAAATCAAAATAATACCTCATCGACTATGAATATTTTCTTTGCAACATGCTACTCCCCGTACATTACTTTTACCCTACTCGACATCGGGAATTTCATCATTTTGTGGTTTGTCACATGTTGTGGATCCAAGGCCTCCCGAGTATAGGTGTTGTACCTTATGTCGCCCTCGATCACGTGAAACTTGGTATCTGGATAGTTCCAACAACATTCACCAGTAGGATAATCTCTCCATTAGTTGTTGCATTGGCCATATTGAAACTATTCAAGACCCGAGCTGAGAGCACGATCTAATAGTGTGGGTCGAGTTGCTCCATGGCCCTCAATCAGATGATATTTGATGAGCTACTTGGATCCACTAAAACACACCTAACTTGAACATTGTTTAATAAGATAAAGATTACCAGAGCGTCGTTGTGAGGCTAAGAAATTCCTTCTGCCTCCTTGTCATTGAATGATACTTTTCCTTCTAGCACATAGTCTCCGGTCCATTTCTCCATAGTAATTGATACCTTAGTGCATTTGAACACGGGCCATTGTGCAATATAGTCCCCTCTGACGATCATATGAATTACATGTTGTGGCTCTTCCTGTTAAATTTTATTATTGGCGTCCCTTTCCCTGAAATGATTCTTGGCTAGATCACTTAGGAATTCTCGAAGGTGTCCCACATTTATTAAACGGGCTATCTCCTCTATCAATTGCCTACAATCCTTTCTCCTGTGACCGTGTGCCGTATTGGGTTCCTTTGAGAAGGATCAGTTTGTATTAGCCTAGGCCATCCGGTGTATTTGATTCTTCCAATTGCTTACACAATACCTGACGCGTCGACACTAGAATTATACTCCGATAATCAAGGTGCCTCTAGGGGGGCAGCATACTTGTAAAAATAATTTTTGCTCATGAGTCCCCTAGAATTCTTTCCTTGATTACTTATCTGATTATTCCGGATGTGATTGCATCCTAGACCACTGTTTCTGCAATCTGAGGTGCACGATTGATATTGGTCTTTGTTCGATCTTGGCTCTTTGTCGGCGTCCCTCTGATTTTTGGTGATTGACCTGTTTGGGTGCACTGAACTGGAAGGAGCTCCTAATTGGACATCCTCGGTCCTAATCTTCGATTGATACCGATTGTGTATGTCTGCCCAAGTTGCGGTCGAATAATCGATTAGATTTTGCTTCAGCTGACGTGATGCTATCAAACTTCATTCATTCAATCCCCGAGCGAAAGATCCCAACCATTTGTGACCGATAGAAATTACATGAGTTCCATTTGAAATCGGGATACAAACTCTCTTAGTATTTCATTCTCCCTCTATCTTACTTTGGAAAGGTCCGATTTCCTTGCCGCAACCTTTGTGGATCCGACATGTGCTTTTACAAAAGAGTCTGCCAACATGGCAAAAAAGTCAATGGAATTTAGTGGTATATTGTGGTACCAAATCATTGCCCCCTTTGATAGGGTTTCCCTGAACTTCTTCAATAAAACAGATTTGATCCCATCATCTTCCAAATCGTTACCCTTGATGGCGCATGTGTATGAGGTGATATGCTCGTTGGGATCAGTGGTCACATTGTATTTAGGTAGGTACGACATAAGAAACTACATTGGAATGGTTTTTGGATCCGCACTTGAATGGAACAACTTTTATACAAATTTATTCGAATCAACCCTTTCAAGATTGGTAGTGCCCCCGGTATATTATCAACCCGAGAATTGTATGCTTCCACTTTTCATCATTAGTTTCGATTTGCTTCTCTCCTGACTCAATTCTTTTAGTGATATCTTCCAGCATTTTCATTATTGTAGGATTAGTCCCCGATTCATTACCATTCGACCTTTCTGGCACTAGCTCGGTACAGCGAGTGATTTCTGGCTTGACCCCACTCAGAGTTCTACATTGATTTTGTAATTGAGCAATAACGACCTGTTGTGCCTGTAGCATATCGAATATCACTTGGAGACTAACTTCTCCATCTCCCCTACCCTGTGTACCTTGACCACCAGATTGGCTTTCTCTGCATACACTCCCTTCGGAGTCTGCATCTAGGTGCTCATTTAAAGTAATGTACGAAATAACATCAACTGGATTGGAAACCAGTGCTCCCCTGAGATTAGCATATGGTTTATTGGCTCCTGGAGAAATTACATTGTCATTTTCCTCGTGAAACCCGAGAGCATATTCACTATGTGCGGGTGCATTTTGTGAATTCGACATGTTTTAACCTGAGAGAAAAGATACTTGACAAGAACAAGCGTACAATAATGTGTGTTATCAGAATCAACATAGAACAATCATTATTATCCTTAGCCTCATGGTGTGCGCCAAACTGTTTACCCTCAAATTCGAATAACTTAAACTTATATTGTGGTTTTAAGGATATGTGATTTCGTCTGATACCAATTGATAAGTAAGAAATAAACGAATAAATTGGAGAATAAAATAAATCAAACTAGCATGATAGCCACGTCTCGACCTCGACTTGGGATAGCCTCGAGAAGGGATAGTAAATGATAAAGCAACTTTAATTAACAATAAATAAAATAGCAAGAAAGTAATGAGTGCATAAATTCTTATCGGTGAACAATGATGCTTACAAATGAATGAGATCTCACTTTATATAATAGAGACGTCCTAAAAAAGGTACACTTCTAATTATAGTAGGAAATCATATTAACATCTAATTATCCACTATAGATTGATTTGTTTTGAGATTCATTCATCCTCAACCAATTGCGAATATCTCGCCTTTTATCTTATCAAGTTACGACAATATCCCTCGAAGTTTGCCTCTTTTTGGTTATAATCGTTGTCTAACTCGATCCAGACTCGATGTCCCAGCTCTTTGATGTGACGTTCCTATCCCGACAAAAGAATGAAATTGGGTAGCCCTAATTTCTACCATACACAGCTTGATTCACAAACCATCCCCAAATAAAGGGAGCTTTAAGTATTTTGGGTCTATTATCCGGGTAACAAGGAGATCTACGAGGATGTGTCACACCGCATAAGGACAGGATGGATGAAATGGAGATTAGCATATGACGTCTTGTGTAGAAAAAAGGTGCCACCGGAACTTAAAGACAAGTTTTATAGAAAGGTGGTTAGACTGACCATGTTGTATGAGGCAGAGTATTGGCTAATCAAGAATTCTCATATCCAGAAGATGAAAGTAGCAGAAAAATGGATGTTGAGATAGATGTGTGGGCATACTAAGTTGAATAAGATTAGGAATGAAGATGTTCGGGATAAGGTGGGGGTGGCTCCCATGGATGACAAAATACGGGAAACAAGGCTTGGATAGTTCTGGCACGTCCGGAGGAGAAGCCTTGACGACCCGGTTAGGAGGTACGAGCGATTGGACTTGATAGGTATGAGAAGAGGTAGAGGACGGCCTAAGAAATATTGGGAAGATGTTATCAGTTAGGACATGCAGCGACTCCAGCTCATTGAGGGCAAGACCTTAGATAGGAAGGTCTGGAGGGCGAGCATTAGGGACATAGGTTAGTAGATAGTTGAGCGTTTTTTTCCTGTGAAGGGTGTTAGTATAGCTTGTAGTGTCTTGCTTTAGATTGCTACTGGTACTTGTTGTGATTGTAATATTTTCTGTTCCTGTCACACCTCTTTTTTTCCCCCACAACCTTGTTACGAGGTTGAGTTAGAAGAGTTTTTCCAATTGAAGTGACGTTTTGAAAAGGGATTATTTATTATTTAGAGTCGTCACTTGGAATTGAGTTTTGGTTTTTCAAGTCACCTTTTATTTGAATCCATTTTCAAAAGGAATGTTTGACTCTTAATTTATGATCTATGAAAACAGAAGACTGAGTAAGGAATTCTGTTGACCGAGGGGAAGGTGTAAGGCACCCCTCGAGTCCCGTGGTTCTAGCACGGTCGCTTCTATTGATTAATGTAAGGGTTCAACTCAATTTTTAGCTAGTCTTGTATTTATTGATTATGGCTTATTTATTACCGCTTCACTTAATTTATTATATTTTTATTAATTATTTTGACCAAGATGCAATACGCACACAAGGTACTTCCTTGAAATTAAATATTAAACCAAGGTACGGAATGTACACATGGTTATAAAATAATTATTTTAGATTAAAAAGTATCAAGACTCGAAATGCGCACATATTCATTTTATTATTTAAGCGTATCAATTCAAGGTTTGGGTATGAGCACATAGGCTAATATTTTAAAGTGCATCTAAAAGTTTTCTAGCATTTTAAGAGTATTCTATTTATTTATCTATTTTATTATTGCTATTTTTTAAATGTTATAATAAATCTTAAGGTTTTAAAGTAAAAGATTAAAATAAGTAAGAGATGGTCATTAGCCTAGAAGATAGAACCAAATTAACGAAACTTTCTGTTGATGCGTTATAATTTAAACAAAACTACATAATTTTGGATTTATCATTTATTTGGAGATATTTATAGAAAAAAAAATGCAAATTCCAGCCATATTTATCAATAGGACTTAATATAAAATAATAATCTCAATTAACTATCATATTGTATGTGTGACTAACTTGTCGTAATTTGGTATACACATCTATATGAACATGAATTTAATTTAACTATTAAAGAACTAAAATTTCAGCAACTTAAATAATAAACAAATATATATATATATATATATATATATATATATATATTCTAACAAAATTCAGAAAAAAATAAATTAAAACTCATTTGCGAATACATAGATCTCATATATCGTATTTAAACTGTACCAAAAGATTGAGTGTTACCTTTTGTAAAGTTTCACCACAAAAAATTATCTACAGATTTTCAAAGTTACAATACAAACCTTTTAGAACCACAAACACGGAACCGCAGATCCCGAACTCCTGTTTTCTTTCTTTCTTTCGCGTTTTTTACTCTTTCTGTTTTCTTCTCGTTTTTTTTCTCTTTCAGTTTGCTTTCTTTGCTTCTTCTTTTGTTTATACGTTTCTTTCTTTCTTTTCCTTCTGTTCTTTTCAACGTTTTTTTCTCTTTTTGTTTTCTTCTTTCGTTTCTTCTTTTCGATGCTTTTTGTTTCTTTGTTCTTTTTCCGTTCCTTTTTTTTGTTTTATGTTTTGTTATTTGTTTTATAATAGGAATGTAGGGGTAGGTAAAAGAGTTAAAGTTGAGAAGTGGGAGAAAAAAGTTGAGAAGATCATGGTTAATGGTTACGATAATTTTGTTTGTATCTTTTAAAATTTATCCCTTTTATTATATTATTACTTATTCTTATTATTATTATTATTATTATTATTATTTACTTTTGCCTTGATTCTCTTTTTTTTCGTTTTATTTATTTTTTTAATAACTTTTACTTATTCTTTATTAATGAAGAAATTAGAAAGTAAAATGCGTAGTTAAAAATATTAGTTAGCTACCTTCTACTTAAATATTATATATATAAGAAAATTACGTATTTGCATTGATGTTTAAATTATACTAAGAAAAATACTATAGCTCACATTTAAAATTCTAACTAGATTTTTTTAAAATTTTTTTATTTAAAATTAGGAGTAAAACTTATACTCTAAGAATGTGAATATATAGTTACTATATTTTTTTTCTAAAATAAAACCTACTAAGAGTATGATAAAAGTTTTAAAATATTAAGATTAGGCGTAAAAGAAATATTTACACTAAACTAGTATAGAATTTGGGTGTGGTCAAAAATTAGGTATTCAAAGTTTTGATTGCCTAGTACCTTTCCATTGTTCTGATTATCGTTACTGCCTTTTCTATTTATTTTTTTCTGATTCTTAGGTTGCTGACATTTTCTTCGTGAAGTATGTGGTTGTTATTGTCCATTATTTAATTTTCATCTCCTTGTGCCGAGGGTCTTTCGAAAACAACATCTTTACCCCTCGCGGATAAAGGGTAAGGTCTGCATGTACACTACTCTCCCCAGACCCTACACGTTGTATTATATTGGGTTGTAGTTGTTGCTTATTAATAATATTTTTTATGCAATTTTATTACCTTTATTATAGAATATTTTAGTATAATGTCATGAATCATCTCATATTCTATGTTATTTATTTAAAATATATAGTTGTGTCTTATTTGGAGAAAAACCCAAAATTAAATAATCCGACTCTTATTGGTTTGGTTTGATCTTTAAATATAATAACCTGACACAATTAGTTTGATTCGATAATTAAAAATTTTAAACCAATTCGATTTGTGTAAACCCTAGTTATGTAGTCCAAATCAAACTGGTCTAAAGAATATTATACATACTACTTGCCAAATAATAAAGGTGAAAGTACGTTGAAATTACGAAAATTGAAGCACCTTTTATACATGGGGTTAAAACTTAAAAGTACATGGTAAATTTACAAAAATTCTGCCAGTGAGTAAGATCTCACGTCTTCTAAAAATATGAATTGCTTCGACTATAAGGTAAGGGTGTAAACGGGCCGGGTCTGAACCGGGATCGGACCGGGACTGCAGTCCTGGCAGGTCTGATGGGCCGGTCCTGGCGATTCCAGTCCTGTCGATCCATTAAGCCCGTGACAGGCCGGCCCATTTGCTTCGAACCGCCAAGCCCGGGACCGACAGGCGGGCCTGGGCCGGTTCTGACGGGCCCAGGCAGGCCCAACGACTATTTTATTTATTTATTTTTTTTTTAAATCAGTAACGACTCTTTTCAAAAATAGCCGTTTGGAACTTTGTAAAATAGACATTTGGCCCCCAAACTTTATATAATTACAATTTTCCCATATCTCAACTATAAATACCCCCTCATTCTTTTATTTTTATTCACCAACTCATCAATATCTCTCAATCTCTCTCTCAATCTCTCTACTACAATTGCTTAATTTATTGTTGAAAATTCGTGAAAAATTGTGAAGTTGTTGAATTGAAGTTTTCAAGTGTTCAACAATTTTCAATTTTCAAGAAGTTGTTCGGCAATCCGGTAAACTCGTTTCAACTCTTACGTTTTAATAATATATTTTTGTGTTGTTTAGTTTGCATAGTTCTAATTAGTATGGCATTTTCTTTGAAAAAAATATTCGGTAAAGGAAAAGGTAAAACCGGTGAAAGTAGTGGCCATAATACTACCCTTCCCCCGGCTCTCCGACCTATAAAAGATAAGCAAGTTGAAAGTAGTCGCCAACCTAGACGTCCTACTTCACCTCCCGTAATGCTTGATAGTGATCACCCTTGTTTTCAATTTATTGATAGTGAATTTCTAAATGATGTTGCAGTAGGTGATAGATTAGATGATGAAATTATAAGTGCTCTTTATCTTAATGAAGCTATCTTAGAGGAAATTGAGGATGATAATGATGATGATGAAACCCAAGCACCAGATTTAGATGATACACCTACTAGTCCTGTTCATAACTCAAGTAATGCACCGGCACACCCACATGTAGAAACTCCAACTTTTAGTAGACAACCTGCTAAACGTGCAGAAACATCATTAGTTTGGCATTTTTTTACTCAAGTAAGAGAACAAAATAAGGCTAAGTGTAAAACTTGTGGGAAATTACTTGTTCATAAATTTACTGGAGACTGTAGCGGCACAGGTAGTTTGGTTAGGCACATAAAAATACACCATGCAGATAGGGCTAGATTTTTTCAAATGCAAGCGAAGCAAGAGGGGACAAGTGTAGATTTTGCGGTTAACCCTAGTACAGGTTCAAATCTAGTTCAACCAGGAATTAACACTGTCACCGGAGGTATTTTATATTACGATCCAAATAGAGATCGTGAAGAATTAGCAAAGATGATTACTGTTATGTGCTTACCTTATACTTTTGCTTCTAATCCTAATTGGGTTCATTATATTAGAAGAGTTTTTAATCCTACTTATAAAGGTTGGCCTTGCGCAATAGTTAAGGCCGATATTTATAAATTCAAACATGAATATGAACAATATTTGCGCTATTTATCTACTCATATACCTAATCGGATTTCTATTACAACTGATATTGGTAGAAGTAATAATGACTGTGATTATCTAACTGTTACAAGTCATTGGATAGATGAGGACTGGACAATGCAAAAACGTATAATTGTATATAGAATAATTAATTCACGTAACACGGGTAGGTTTATAGCTAACATCGTTTCAGATATTTGTAGAAATTTTTGCTTTAGCGATAAAATAATGTCAATTTCTACAGATAATGCTTCTAGTAACACTAGTGCAATAGGCATGCTTACATAACCCTAAATCCTGCATTTAGTAATATTTTCCATGTTAGATGTATTTGTCATATTATCGTTTAATTGTTGGTGATGGTATGCGAATTTTAAACATAGAAATTGAAAAGGTTCGAATGGCTCTTAATTGACTATTTTATTCAAACCGTAGAAATAGACTTAGAGAGTATTTTAAAAAATGTGATGAATATGACCTTAGAGAAAGAAAGGTTCCTAAACCTTGCCCGACTAGGTGGAATTGTATGTACGAAAGTTTAGTAATTGCGTATGAATATAGAAACCCAATTAATGCAACGTTTAATTCTCAGGTAGGTGGTGAGGATGATGATGAAATGCTTACTACCCAAGATTGGACGAATGTTAAAATTCTTTTAGATTTTTTAGAACATTTTCAAGTTGCTACAAAATGCATTTTAGGGCAATATTATCCTACTATTTCAAACTGTTTAGTTTATATTGCCGAACTAGCTGATTTGCTTGTTGAATTTGGCGAGGGTGGGGATATTTATGAACTTGCTATAAATAAAATGAAACAAAAATTTTAAAACTATTTTTTCCCTATCCCTCCTATTTTTGGTGTAGCTGCAATGTTAAATCCTACTATGAAATTGAGAGGTCCTCAATTTTGGTATTCTAATATTTATAAGGCTTTAGATCTTTCAAAAAGGAAATTTCTACACTTGCTGATGCAAAAGCATCAACTAAAATTAATGCTCAAACTATTTATAATGCTTATAAAGTTGCGTTAGAGCATGCTATGCCAAATATTCCAACCCCTACTTCGTCTAGCTCACAATCGTCTAAAAGAGATGCGGGCTTAACAGCTCTTAAATCTTGGACGGAGTTCCGGGGTTCTCAAGGTGATAACTATGATGAAATTTCACATCTAAATGGGCTTCAAGTTTACTTGTCTCAGGGACTTGAAAAGGAGAATCCAGACGACTCTTTCGATCTTTTGGAATGGTGGAAGTCAAGAGAAAAATATTTTTCGGTTCTTGCAAGGATGACTCAGGATGTTTTATCAATTCAAGCTTCAACTGTTGCATCGGAGAGCGCTTTCAGTCAAGCAAGACTACAAATCGGTGATCATAGAGCGACGATGAGGGAGAGCTTGGAAAAATTGGTGCTTTCTAGAGATTGGATCCACGCGGAAAGAAGAAACTTTGGAATTGCAGAATCACAACCGGCGATAGATGAAGCATATGAAGAAATGATAGCGGAACTTTCGGAGGATTCGGCTTCGCCCGGTAGTGGTGATGAACAAGCTTCGTTTTCACCACCACCAACACAACCTCCTCCCAACCTTGACGGATTTATGAGATTTGCTAGAGATACAATGTAGATTATGACGTGTGGCACATCTTCTTTAAGTTTTTTTCCTTTTAATGGTGGTATTAGAACCTTGTTGTGCTCATTCCATTGAGGGAAGGAAGACTAAGAAAGATATGCCATTTTGGTCAATAAAAATTATAAGACATATCCTTGAATATCTTTTTTCTCAATATTTCTTTGTCTTTACTTCAATATCAATCCTTGATATATATATATAACATACAATATATACTACAATAAAATATATACGAGAATATACATACATAACGTACAACCTAAACTACAAGAAAATATATAAGTAATAACATATATACATAAGATACAATATATATAAGAGAATATATATACATTATACATAAGAGATATAATATATATACAATATATACTAATTAGTACAACACAATATACTAATTACTACAACACAATATATACATTATATACAATATATACTAATTACTACAACACAATATATACATAATATATATCAATATATACATAATATACAATATATACTAATTACTACAACACACTATATACATAACATACACTATATACTAATTACTACAACACACTATACATAATATACAATATATACTAGTTACTACAACACAATATATACATAATATACAATATATACTAATTACAACAACACAATATATAATGAAATATATATTATATATACTATACTGTACACCATATAAAATATATTCTACATTATACTAATAACTACTATACAAGATATTGCCTTAAAAAAATTTCCGCCAGGCCCAGGATCACTGTGGGCTTAGGCCCGCCACGGACCGATCTCAACCACCAGGACCGCCAGGCCCGACACACGAAGCACGGCCCATTTAGGCTCGGGCCCCGGCCATAATATACCCCTACTATAAGGCAAGACAATACTAGCATTGATTTTGTTTTACTTAAATGCTGGACTTGTACCATCATTTACTAACTCATGATGCACCGACAGGCAAATAGATCTAGTTTGGTCTTGCCCGCTGATAAACTATTTTATTTTTTGGACATTTATTTGAACTAATCAATGTAAAAAACAAATAGTAATAACTACTACTATAGTCTCTAATGTTCATTTGCATAAAACATAAACAATACTGACATAAGGTATTTGAATGTTTTTAGCAGTGCAAATATATTTTGCCCTGTCAATAAATTTAATATTATTATAATACTTAAATAGATAACTTTTTAATTTTATAAATTCTAAAACGGTAGTTACACTTATTATATACAATTACTTGCACTTACTTTTAGATTAACGTAACTAGGGAAAAAACTTCATGATAATGCAATATTAATTTACATAAATCAATGTACAAAATTTAAATCTTCTTTTAGAAAAAACAAATAAATTAGGCGTTTCATTTCTCAGGAATAATGTATATAACTTCTACTTGATCAAAATCAAATCAATTAAATGCAACTTTCTATCTAAGAAATAAATTGATCCCTACAAAACATGTTAATTTGTCACAGCGATAAAACTATATTAATATTATAATTTTATTGAAAGAAACTTATTCATACTTGATGTTAATTAAATCAATGAACATATAACCTGCGTCTTCACTTTGACATAATTATTATAACTAACTTAGGGGTGGACGTCGGTTCGGTACGATTATGAATATTATTAGCTTTGCCTATCGGTTATCGGTTTACAAATATCATATTCCGATAAGTAAATCGATAAGATATTAGTTATCGATTAATAGGTTATCGATCATTATCAGTTTGGTTTTCGATTTACCCGATAAGATAAAACAACTAAAATAATTTCGCAACATATAAAACTGTTTCGTTATAAAACTATTTTGCTAAAACAGTTTTATAATTAAGAACTATTCTGCTAAAACTCTTTTAAAAAATGTTCTATTTCACTAGACTTTAAATTTACTGCAATATTCAATATCTACCTTTTTTTTTATTATAGTACATAATTATGTATATAGATTAAAAAGTTAATTAGTTATGAAATACAAATTTTATAACAACTGACACAAGATAACTTTGTAACAACTCAACAATTAAAGCATACGACAAATCTCACTTCAGTTTTCAAACAAACTAAGAAAAATCCAGAGCCAGAATGCTTTCAAACAAACTAAGGAAAAGATGAAGATGAAGCAACTAAAAACTTACACGAAGAATCAAGATGAAGCTGAAGAATATGACTGAGAAATGCGACTGAAGATTGAAGTGAAGATGCAACCAAAGAATCCGATGGATCTAGGAAATGAAGTGAAGATGCGACTGAAGAGTGAAAGAAAGAAGTTGAGAAATACGACTGGCGCTGGCCTGAGTCTTGACGGGCTGACTGGTGAGGGCGTGATGCGACTGACGCCGGCCTGAGTCTTGACGGCCTGACTGGTGAGGGCGTGAGGCGAAGAAATTGAGAAAGAATAGGAAAAACAAAGAGTGAACTATGAATTATGAAACCCTAGTATGTATATACTTAATAGCAATGGTGGATCCAGAATTTTAAAGTGATGGGTGCTCGCAGATAAAAAATACGGAAGAAGAGAGAAAAATGAGTTTAGTTGTGGGTTCTCACTCTAAATTTATCTACTATTCTTATAATTGCCTATATAAAATTACTAAAATTGCTTAAAAGTAATGGGTGCTTAAGCATCCATAAGTGTCCATATACATCCATCACTGCTTAAGGGTAAACTAGTAAATTAGTTATTCCTTATTGCGTTATTGATTTTATCCAACAACAGAATTGCCAAACCGAGCCCGAGCCAATAATTCAATAAAAAGGAGTTTTTAACCTGTTACCGAACTGTTAACCCAATAACCCAATACCGATAACCCAATAAATTAATAAAGGTCCCAATTATCGGGTTTATGCGATATATGCCACCCCTAAAACTAACTTGTATAGTTAATTGACACATCTTTTTATCTTAATTATAATAATTAAATATGGTAAATTAATACTCCTTTTGTTCTAGTTTATGTAGCATACTTCTCTTACTAATCAATTTAGAATATAATGACATATTTTTATATATTAAAATATTTATCTCAGGTTTCCTTTTTTATTGTTAATGTAAAATTTATATAATCATATTTAGGACTACGAGTCTCAAAAGTGTTGTCACGAACAAGGGAATTATAAGATGGGGAACTAAACCTCACCAGTTCATATAATCAACCAACTAGCTACTAAAATTCATCAAATTTCAAAACTCTTATGGTCACAACTATTAAAACATGTTTAAGATGACATAATAAAAGTTTTAGTTTAAAAACTCTTATGGTCACAACTATTAAAACATGTTTAAGATGACATAATAAAAGTTTTAGTTTCTTTTTTAAACTGCTGTGTCTAGTCAAATTGGAAACATAAATTAAGTATGATTTAGTAAAAATATGGGGGAATAAGTTTTTACCTAAAATTTAATCAATATTTATATTCTCATGCCAGATCTACCACACGACACCAACTTTTTGTACAACCCTTTCTATATAAACCAAATCACCTTGCGCTTCAAACTCGCGTCCTCCCCTTTTCTTCTTCTTCTTCATTCTACAACCAAGAACCACTCTTCACCGGTTCCTATATTTTCCTAAAGGTACGCTTTGTCGTTCGTCCCCTTGTAATTCTGTTATTTAATCTCTCATTTCTTGTATTTCTGTTGCCATATTCCTTTTACAACTCTTCATACTTGGATTCCTTTTTGTTTTTGTTTCTTCCCCAATTGGTATGTATTAAGTAATAATTCTTGAATCCCAATTGGTTTTTGGTGTCTTTTTCTTTAGTACTATATGGTTATGGTTTTATGGACCGATTTGATGTTATGTGTCATTTTTGCTCTGTGCCTCTTAATAGATTGCTACTGTTATACGCTACTACTTGCTCACTGTTTTTGGTTGTGGGGTGTGAATCTATATGCGTGGATATTGATTTTTAGATCTGTCTAATTATGGGGTGGTGAGGGTAGAGGGGCGAGCCCGTTATCCACTTTGTTTTCAACTGTGCGCCAGTGTCCCTCGGGATCTGTTTTAAAAAAAAAAAAGAGGTGGTGAGGAGTTGCAGATCTGTACTAAGGTCTTTGTTGTCTCATTAGATCTGATATGAGGTGGGTATTGGGTGTTTGTAAACCAAATTTATTGCTTGATGTAACGCCAGATCTGGTGTTCTGAAGTTCATATATATGATGAATAATTGCATTATTTAACTGAGTGTTTATTTTTTGTTTGGAACTCAGCATTGTGCACTTATTTTGCTTTTGTATCATTGTTTTAAGGTTTCATTCTCTGTGTTAGTTGTACTTGGAAAATGGACAAGCTCTGCTTTTTGTAATAATGCACTTTCTAATTCTATACAGTTAGTAGAACACGTGGCAATGCTCAACCACCTCCAACAACCTTCAAAAAAAAATTTAAAAAAGAAAAAGAATGAATCTTTAAGCATTTTAAGTATCTCCATTAACCATTAACTACAGCTCATGTGGTCAGCTATATGAATCCTTTATATCCATTCCGCCCTAAGCGAGTGTTTTGGTGGAACCTTGACCAAAAATAAATCTATTCAAAGTGTGTGAATCATTGGTTTAAATTCATTTCTGATTGAGTGTTTTTGGTGAAGCAGAAAAATGGCATCTCACATTGTTGGATACCCCCGTATGGGCCCAAAGAGAGAGCTCAAATTTGCTCTCGAGTCTTTCTGGGATGGAAAGAGCACCGCTGAGGACTTGAAGAAGGTGTCTGCTGACCTCAGGTCATCTATCTGGAAACAGATGGCTGATGCTGGTATTAAGTACATTCCCAGCAACACCTTCTCTTACTATGATCAAGTGCTCGACACAACCGCGATGCTTGGTGCCGTCCCTTCTAGGTACAACTGGACCGGTGGTGAGATCGGGTTCGACACTTACTTTTCCATGGCCAGAGGAAATGCCTCTGTCCCTGCTATGGAGATGACAAAGTGGTTTGACACCAACTAGTAAGTGACACATCAACTTTTTCTTTTCATCGGATATATGATTGTCTTGTCCGTGTGCTGATTTATGGGTTTTCACTGTTTGATCCAGCCACTTCATTGTCCCTGAGTTGGGACCTGATGTTAACTTTTCTTATGCTTCTCACAAGGCAGTAGATGAGTATAAGGAGGCCAAGGGGGTATGTGATTTGTTTCTTATGTATACTTTTCATTTCACAATACATGTCACTTCACTTTTTGCTTTATGTAATTTTCGAAGAGAGCAGATACAAGTTCGGATTGTGGTCTAGAAAGATGATTGTTCATTTCTTTTATGTTTCAATTTTGTTTTGGTGCATATTTAGTTACAACATTGACATTGTCTTGTTAAATCTGTTTGTGCTTATGCATGGAAATAAAAGATTAGATGATTGATTTATTGATCTCGATCTTGTTTCTCACGCAGCTTGGAGTAGATACTGTTCCAGTACTTGTTGGTCCAGTTTCATACTTGTTGCTTTCCAAACCTGCTAAGGGTGTTGAGAAATCTTTCCCCCTGTTGTCACTTCTGGACAAAATCCTTCCAATTTACAAGTAAGTGTTTCTTTTTTTTCACGACCCGCTATATCTGAATGCACATACTCTAACTTAAAATTTTCAATGCAGGGAAGTGATTGCAGAGTTGAAGGCAGCTGGCGCTTCTTGGATTCAGCTTGACGAACCTACGCTTGTGTTGGATCTAGAGGCTCACAAATTGGAAGCATTCACTAAGGCCTATGGTGACCTAGAGTCATCTCTATCTGGCCTTAATGTTATCGTTGAGACCTACTTTGCTGATGTTCCTGCTGAGGCATTCAAAACCCTCACTGGTTTGAAAGGAGTTACTGGATTTGGCTTTGACTTGGTCCGTGGAACTCAGACTCTCGATTTAATCAAGGGTGGTTTCCCTTCTGGCAAGTACTTGTTTGCTGGAGTTGTTGATGGGAGGAACATTTGGGCTAATGATCTTGCTGCATCTCTTAATCTCCTGCAATCTCTTGAGGGCATTGTAGGAAAAGGTAATGTATTTCCTATCTCATCACTTGATAGTTGGTAGTGATTTTGTCGCAGGAAATGATCAATTTTTTCTTTCAATTATGCAGACAAGCTTGTTGTCTCTACATCTTGCTCCTTACTCCACACTGCTGTTGATCTGGTCAACGAGCCAAAGCTAGACAATGAAATCAAATCATGGCTCGCATTTGCTGCCCAAAAGGTTGTTGAAGTAAATGCTTTAGCCAAGGCATTGACTGGTGCCAAGGATGAGGTATAGTTCGTTCTTAAATAAAAGGTCTTCAAATAACCACTTCGAGAAATGAGTCATTTTTACTTATACTCTCGACAAAGTTTTCTGCATATCACGGCTAAATGTATCCGTTGTACTTTCAGGCTTTCTTCTCTGCCAATGCTGCTGCTCAAGCTTCCAGAAAGTCCTCCCCAAGAGTGACAAATGAAGCTGTTCAAAAGGCTGTAAGTGTTGAACTGAAGGATCGTCTTCTCTTTCAAATGACTTGTGTCATATTTTACTTACTACTTTTTACTCTTGTGATATCTCAGTCCGCTGCTCTTCAAGGATCTGACCACCGCCGTGCTACAAATGTTAGTGCTAGACTTGATGCCCAACAAAAGAAACTTAACCTACCAATTCTGCCTACAACCACCATTGGATCCTTCCCTCAGACTGTGGAGCTTAGAAGAGTTCGTCGTGAATACAAGGCCAAGAAGTCAGTGCTACACTTGCTTTCTGCTTCTTATTGTTGGTGCTGTTGGACATTTCTTCTCATAATTCATTTATTTATAGGATCTCTGAGGAAGAATATGTTAAAGCCATCAAGGAGGAAATCAAGAAGGTTGTCGATCTCCAAGAAGAGCTTGACATTGATGTCTTGGTTCACGGAGAGCCTGAGGTAGGACAATAACCTACTTAACTGCATGCATATCCATGTATTAGCATCTTTTATGTCCATACAGACACGCTTGCATGCGTAAATATTGATTAATAAGTTTGAATGCTCGATGTATGCAGAGGAACGATATGGTTGAGTACTTTGGAGAGCAGCTATCTGGTTTTGCCTTCACTGCTAATGGATGGGTTCAATCATATGGATCTCGATGTGTGAAGCCACCTATCATCTATGGTGATGTGAGCCGCCCAAAGCCAATGACTGTCTTCTGGTCCTCAGCTGCTCAAAGCATGACCAAGAGGCCAATGAAGGGAATGCTTACCGGCCCTGTCACCATTCTAAACTGGTCTTTTGTCAGAAATGACCAGCCAAGGTAACTTTAATTTATGCCCTCCTCCTAATTTGAGTTTTATACCTTCTTCGATTATGTTTGTAATGTTTACCATCATTGCTTTTTCTAGGTTCGAGACCTGCTACCAGATTGCATTGGCCATTAAGGATGAAGTGGAGGATTTGGAGAAGGCAGGAATCACTGTGATCCAAATCGATGAAGCTGCTTTGAGAGAAGGCCTGCCTCTCAGGAAGTCTGAACACGCATTCTACTTGAACTGGGCTGTCCACTCCTTCAGAATCACCAATGTCGGCATCCAGGACACTACACAGGTTCTATTCTGATCTTGTTTTTAACTCCGGAACTTCGTTTAATCTGATACCTACTTGTTAAAGGGCTTATCTTTTGTGGCTTGCAGATCCACACCCACATGTGCTACTCCAACTTCAACGACATCATCCACTCCATCATCGACATGGATGCTGATGTGATCACCATTGAGAACTCACGTTCTGATGAGAAACTCCTCTCAGTTTTCAGGGAGGGAGTGAAGTACGGAGCTGGCATTGGTCCCGGTGTCTATGACATCCACTCTCCAAGAATACCATCCACAGAGGAGATAGCCGATAGAGTTAACAAGATGCTTGCAGTTCTTGACACCAACATCTTGTGGGTCAACCCCGACTGTGGTCTCAAGACTCGCAAGTATACCGAGGTGAAACCAGCCCTGCAAAACATGGTGTCTGCAGCCAAGTCCATCCGCATTCAGCTTGCCAGTGCAAAGTGAACTAGAGGATTCTTGAATCAACTATATCATGGTGTTCTTTAAACTTCAATGAGAAATTTCTCTGTTGATTTTAAATAATTGTGGTTGTGATGAAATATTATTGTGTAGGTTAGTCTGCCCTCTGGGCCTTTTGCTGATTTTTTCGGAGCTATCCTTTCCTTGAAAATCATTTATCAACTATATTTGATGGTTTTTGGATTTCCTTATTACAATGCTAGCAAGCGGATTGATGTATTTTGGAGAAGAAATCAGAGAAATCTTGTTGTCAGTTTATGTTCACTTTTCTGTGTTCTTTTTTTATTTTCAATGCACCATGTGACAATATTTAAATCCTTATTTAGAAAAAAACTGTCAAAAGAGACCATTTCAAATGTCAAATATCCTGCAAACCATCATTTACCTATAAGGATCAAAATTTAAGAAGATTCATGTCTACACTCACCTTACATTCACAAAATATTTTAAACCACAATTATTCAAAAAAGAAAAGAAAAAAGGGATCCTTTCCTAAATTTGTGAGTGGTTAAGCTTATGTTTTGATCATGCGAAGTATCCTGGATGTGTTTGTTATTAACAGTATCTGTTTCCAAAAGAGTTTTCCTAGCAAATACCCAGTCAAACATGTGATAGTCTCTAAGTTTTTAAGAATGTATTCTCTGAGGTCCTTTTCTAGGATAAAGATCAAAACACATAAGTACAAAACAATATCAACACCTTAAGAAGACACCATGATGCACGAAGCAATCCCGTATTCATATAAGGCCCGGAGAAGGATTACACCTTAAGAGACTGCATTGCAGGTAGTTTATTCCGATACAACCATTAGTGGCTGTAGACAAATTGTATACGGTAGAAATCGGAGAGCTCGATTTTGGAGACTTGATTACACTCTGAGCCCAAGTTCGGGAAGCTCGAAATGAAAATCAAGCTACACCCGGATAAGCACAGCTCGAGAAGCAAATCGGGGATACATCATGATCTGCCTCGAGGGCAGTACAATTTCGAGGGCACTCAAGAAAGAGAGGAAATTTCTCAAGGACACGTGTCAGTGCATAAATTATAGGATAAGATTTGTAAGAAATAGTACAAGTCCGTACTAGGTTGTTATACAGCTGTACGCATAGAATTCTTTATCATAATTGGAAATGTATCACATTAGGGTTTTCCCCTCCCATACAAAGGGGACCCTAATCATTTGTAAGAATATCTCATTCACTACAAAAGAACATTCTACTATGCTTTTCGTGTTTACCGTGTTCAACAATTGTTCTTCAACTTGACTGTCTTTCCTTTATTGTTCATACTTTATTGCTCTTAGCTCACCTCGAGGGCGCTGAGATAATCGAGCTCAGGGTCCTTATTGCTCTAACAACACTAGTTTGGTTCATCAATCTTTCTTACTTAAACTTAATATTACTTGTATATTCACTGATATTAGGATAAATCACGTATCTCTAAAATCACAAATTATCTTTTATTGTTCCTCACGTTTTTCGAGGTAAACAGTTTAGCACCCACCATGGGGCTAAAGATAATAGTGATTATTTTAGTGATACTTTTTTGATAACATACATTATTCTTCATACTTTTTCTTGTCAAAGATTCTTTGATTTTACGCTAAGGTATGTCTAGCACATAAAAAACACCTGCTCATGAAAATGAGGGGCTCAGAGAAAACAGTGGCATAGGGGTCGGTGTACCACCCATAAACCTTGAGAGAATGCCAAATATGGAGCCAGTCGATATCAGTTCGCATAACTCTCTAAACACGGATGCAGGCACAGACCCCGTAAGGAATGCACACATGGACTGGCCCCGCTATTATGAAAATGCTCGAAAAACTAGCCAAGAAGATCGAGTCCGGAAAAAAAAAGTTTGAAGAAAATGATAAAAAGGTGGAGACATATAATTCAAGGGTCGACCAGATACCAGGAGCACCTCCGATTTTAAAAGACTAGACTCGAAGAAATTCATGCAAAAACCATTTTCCCAGAGTGCAGCTCCGAATCCATACCAAAGAAGATTTGGATGCTAAATATCCCCAAAATACAACGGAACCACTGATCCTAACAAGCACATTACCATATATGCTTGTGGCATAAAGGGAAATGATTTCAAAGACGATGAGATTGAGCCTATTTTACTAAAACAAAGTTTGAGGAAACTCTGTCTAAGGGTGCCATTATTTGGTATCATAACTTAACCCCAAACTCTATTGATTTGTATCCATGTTAGCATACTCATTCGTAAAGGCACATGCTAGTGCCATAAAAGTTACAACAAGGAAGTCCGATGTATTCAAAATAAAGCAAAGGGAGAACGAGATGCTGAGGGAGTTTGTATCTTGCTTCCAATTAGAACGAATGGAGTTACCACCAGTCTCCGATGACTGGGGCGTACAAGACTTCACATAGGGGATAAATGAATGAAGCTCAATAGCTTCGAAGCAATTGTAACAGAACTTGATCGAGTATCCCGTCGTGACTTGGGCAGATGTGTATAATACGTAAAAAAAAAAAATTAGGGACGAGGATGACTAATTGGGAGACCCCTCAGTTTATTCGAGTAGGTCACTAGCAAAAGAGTCATGGAACGCAGACAGGGAGTCAAGATCGAATAAAAAAAGGTATCAACCATACGCGGAAGATCGAATGAACATTTCAAGGCGTAACATACCTTGAAATGATAGAAGAGCAGATCAGCCAAAGTTCCGGGGGACTCGTGAGCAAAACCGGATTTGATAGGCATCAGGACCAGCGAAGGCACCCAGATTATTAGAATACAACTTCAGCATCGATGCCTCGGCTATTGTCTCATCCATTAGCAAAATTAGAGATACTAGATGGCCCAAGCCTATACAGACCGATCATTCTCAGAGAAACCCCAAATTGATGTATAAGTATCATGGTACTCACGGGCATTGATCAGGGATTTCAGGGAGCTTAGAGATGAGGTAGCCTGGTTGTTCTATGAGGGGTATGTTCGTGAATTTCTAAGCAATCGGGCCAAGAACCATTTCCGAGAAAAAGATGCAAACATGAAGAATGAACCTGAAGAACCTCTACATATCATTCACATGATCATCGGTGGAGTCAACCGTCCCACATGGATCATTCAAACGTACCAAATATCCGTCAAAAAGGAGAAACGGACCCGGGACTACATCCCAAATGACACCCTCGCATTCAGCGAGGAAGACATCGAGGCCTTATATTAGCCTCATGACAAACGCCCCGGTAATCTCTATCCTTTTAAATAATATTTAAATTAACCTTCTTTTAGTAGATCTAGGTAGTTCAGCAAACATAATCAGATCGAGGTTTGTGGAACAACTCAGCCTACAAGGTAAAATCGTACTTGTATCCTGAGTCCTGAATGACTTCAACATGGCAAGCTCAACAACAAAGGGAGAAATCATCTTGCCAGTAAACATAGCCGGGACTATTCAAGACACGAAATTCCATGTGATCGAAGGCGACATAAAAGGTATGACGCACTCCTAGAGAGACCGTGGATACACAATATGAGGGCGGTGCTTTCAACTCTTCACAAATGATAAAGTTCCCGGCGGAGGAAGGAATGGAACAGTCTACAAAGAGCAACATGCTGCAAGAGAGATGTTTGCTATCAAGGAATTGGTTCCGATACTTGAGCCCTTGACCTCGAGCAACAAAGGTAAATGGGTGACTAAATAGCCACCGCATCAGGTAAGCAAACTTCTTTAAATAGGGCCTATTCGGGAATCAAAACACCTAGAGAGTTTAGCCAACATGGTTCTAAAAAGGGAAAACAGACTTAAAATGTGCATAGAATATAAGGACTTGGACAAACCATCCTTTCCCCTTGTCAGACGTCGATCGTATGATCAATACCACAGTCGGCCCCAAGGGGCAGAACTTTTCTCGATGCCTACATGGGCACCATCAAATTCAGACGAATTTGAAGGACCTGGAAAAGGTTTTGTTTATTAATCAAGGCATTGTAACCTATAGTTACATCGTAACACCCTTCGAGCTAAAAAATTCAGGAAGCTACACCTAGTTAACAAAATGTTCGAAAAACAAACAGGCAAAGCAATAAAAGTTTGTAGTGATGATATGCTGATTAAGTCCCTGTGCATAGAGGACAATTTAATTCATTTACAGGAAACATTGGTGATCTTGGGGAAATACAGCATGAAGCTTATCGTAGAGGAATGTGCCTTTGGGGTTAGCATAGTGAGTCCCTCGTCGTTGCGGCATAAAATCGAGGTACCAAAATCAAGGCTATCAGGGATTTCACGATCAAAGATATCGTGGAGACAGTGTAAGACAAATGGCTACCTTGGGTCGATTCTTGTCAAAATCATCAGATCGAAGTTTCTAATTCTTCTCTTCACTTAAAAGGGAAAAAGGCTTCACGTGGACCCCGAGACGTGAGCAAGCCTTAGAAGAGTTATAGCGATATATTCCAAGCCCACCTTTGCTTAATACTCCGACGGCAGATGAAAAATGAGAAACAACACTTGTTCCAAATGATCGTGCTTAAGCAAAGTATCAAAAGGCACTACAATATGAGGACTAACCTCGGAGATTTCAGAGTCGGGGACTTAGTTCTACGAGAAGTCACCCTCGATACCACTACTAAGGTATGATTTTATCCTTTTGTCCATATGCGTTTGAAGCTAACTCATTATAGATTTTGCATAAACGGCATACAATCTCGAAGGCATTACTTTCGACATTAAGGCCCTAGGTTTTAAATCATGTATTACACTCTTTTTTCCTTAGACCGGATTTCGTCCCAAATGGGTTTTACCGGTAAGGTTTTTAACGAGGTAATAATTATGTGCTACCTAAAGGAAACTTCACAGTATCCAAGATTTTTTTCAATCAACCTCGAATAATGGGGGACATCACCCTCGGAGGCCATATCTTTTGAAAAATATTTCACGCCTAAGAGGGCCTCGATACCAGAACTTTATAATGGTCCAAACGGTCAAATGAACCGTGTCCGTATAGAATAGTCGATCCCCAACGGCAAAACATGTACGCATATATCGACTATTTGAAGAAGCATTCTAGTTATATCAAAAACACTTTCAAAGAAGTTTACTATCATACGAGCTCTACACTTACAATCTTACAGGAAGTGGCTCAAGGGCCAGAGCACCCAGAAATATTCGGGGACTGTCACTGACATCCAATACATCTGAGTCATCAAAAATTTAGACTCATAAGACCTCAGAGAGGCATTCCCTCGAAACAAAGGGCAATACCCATATATTCGGGAACCAACTTTTCAAACAAGTTTGAAAAGTTATCGGGGAACAAGTCCAAGGGACACACCCGAAGGCTGCAGCCAAATTAGAGGCTACAACCATATTAAAAACTACAATCACATAAAAGGCTACGGCTGAAATAAGGCGGCTCAAAGACATCTGACTTTTGCTATATATTAAAGTCCTTCAAACACTAACAAACTGATTAAATAAGGCTACCCACGGCAAAAGAATAATATGAAGGGCTTCGATAAATTCAGCCCTCGAAAAATCTGAGGGCCTTGATAACATCGACCTTCGGAGATGCTTTAAGAGGTATTCGATTATGTTTACATAAATAAATCACTAATAAGGTTCCAACATGACGAACCTTCAAAAAAACCTAAGGGTGCAAAAACACATGCTAAGGCACAATTAAACTTTTACTAAGTCTTTTCAACCGAATTGAGGGAAAAATTATGTAGCCATCCTAAGAGGCCGAACTGGCCCAACTTGAAGAGCCTAAGGTCCGATATGTAAGAGTCAACTTAAAAAGCCTAAGGCCTAGTATGTAAGAGCCTAAGGGCCAACTTCGAAAGGCTTAAGGGCCAAAAATATATTATGCGGGACTCCGTTCTCACTCAAACCTATTCAAGAGTCACGGTATCCCGAGCTTTAGTTGGATCTATTTAAACTTAGCTCAATAATTACTATTTCTATCTACAAAGATCTAAGGGCTTACTATATCTTGAGCCCAAGCCCATTCCAAGGACAATTGTTCAAGTTATGCAAAAGAGGCATTCCATACATCAAAACAATATGAAATCTAGTACAAGTCGGAAATGAGATAAAGAGTTCCCATTATATTTCCAAAAGATGATTGATGTTGTCACAAGGGATACTTACACAAAAACAAAAATAAGGAAACCTAAAACTACTTCGGAGTCACATCTTTGGCCTTAGACATTCGAGGGAATCCAACTTCTTCTCGAAGATTTTCTTTCTCGAAGGCGAGATTATCCATGTTCTGCCTCCATGCCAAGGTATCGACCTCTTTGATTTTGAGCTCCTCCTGAAGCTGCACCACCAAGTCCGCCTTCTGATAAAACTACAAAATTAAAGGTATTAGACGTCAAGACAAGCAAGTTCATAATAGGTCCTCAAAGGCTATATTACCTTCTCAACATACTCAACCCATCCTTGGCAAGCCTGTGTCAATTCAACTCGAAGATTGCTAATCTCTACCTCTTTCTTAATATAAAAGGTATTAAGATAATCCCTCTATTTCGAGATCTTTTTAAGCTGAGCCTCACATCGAGCAAGATCGGTTTGTGACTTGGAAAATGCCTTTTTGTGGAGCACCATGGCCTTCATAAAAAAGGAGAAATAATGGATTCAGGAACGACAAATTCGTAGGCCCAGGCATAACAAATAGGAAACTCACTTGTTTGAAGAGTATACGAGCCTCATCTAAAATGAAAGAAGCGTATGGGTCGGGGACATCTTCAAGCCCAGCAAGGCATTCTTGAAAGATGTCATGCCCTTCATGGCTTGCTTCCACTTCAGAAGACCTCATATTCTGAGCATATCAAATTTGCCCATCGGAGAACTCGGGGCCAAGAGGTGAGTCATCTACATTGATTACCCCAAATGATACACTTGGGGTATTCTCTTTATTTTGAAGAGGCTTGGGGCTGGACCATTTGGCCTCACCCTCCAGATGGCCTCCTAGGCGAGGTGCCTTAATTCTGCACGATAGCTCGGGGGCTTTATTTGGACTCCACTTGGAGATTTCTTCGATTATGGAATGCGCCACATTGACCTTCACTGGCTTGACGGGCTTTGAAGCACCGATATTTCTTCTTTCACGGGATACTAATAGGCAGTTTTCGTTTTCTTCTTCCTCCTGATCTTGAAGGCGTTAGACCGTTTCCAGGGATAGGACCGTCGTATCAACCTTGGACATTTGATTCGGGCTCTTCTTGCGCTTTAGAGGATTCACAGGCGATGTCCAAGGTATAGTTAAAGCAAAGAAGGTGGCTTACATGCGGTTAGTAGGGAGCAGTGGAGATAAGGAGAGGAGAGAGAACAGTGAGAGGCATAAGGTGGCTAGGAAGGAGGCGAATATTGCAACCACGGAGGCTAAGACTGCAGCTTTTTCCATTTGTATGAGGACAGGGGGAACAAAGGTAGGGAGAAGAAGTTATTCCGACTGGTAAGGTGAGAGAGAGGACAGCTCGGCATATGGACCAAGTGAGGTGTATAAAAGATGAGGACGGCAAAGTTTTGATGGGGGATGACCAAATTAAGAGGAGGTGGAGACCTACTTTCATAAACTTCTAAATGAAGAAGGGGATTAGGATATTGTACTAGGTGAATTGAGGAATGCCGACAGTCCCCATGAATTAAGTTATTGTAGGGACATTGAGGTCGATGAGGTCATGGAGGCGATGCGTAAGATGAGAAGGGGCAGAGCTACCGGGCCAGACGAAATTCCTGTTGAACTTTGGGGTTGTGTGGGTAGAGCAAGCATGGAATGGCTTACTAGGTTGTTTAATGTTATATTCAAGACTAATAAGGTGCCTGAAGAGTGAAAGTGGAGTACAATGGTTCCGTTCTATAAGAAAAAAGGCGATATCCAGAGCTGTAACAACTATAGGGGTATCAAATTATTGAGTCATACTATGAAAGTTTGGGAGAGAGTGGTAGAAATGAGAGTGCGAAGGACAGTGTCTATTTCTGACAGCTAGTTTAGGTTCATGCCAGGGATTATCTACCACAGAAGCTATCTACCTTATTAAGAGGATGGTGGAACAATAAAAGGATAGGAAGAAGGATCTCCACAGGGTGTTTATTGATCTGGGAAAGCCTATGATAGGGTTCCTAAGGAGGTCTTATGGAGCTACTTGGCGGTTAAAAGGGTTCCGGTTGCCTACATTAGGGTGATTAAAGACATATATGATGGATCTAAGACTCGAGTTAGGACAGTAGGAGGCGACTCCCAGCACTTTCTGATTGTTACGAGGTTATACCAAGGGTCTGCATTCAGCCCATTCCTAATTTGCCCTGGTGATGGATGCATTAACTCATCATATTCAATGGGAGGTGCCATGGTGCATGCTATTTGCTGATAACATACTTCTAATTGACGAGACATGAAGGGGCATCAATGAGAGGCTAGAGATTTGGAGACATGCCCTTGAGTCTAAAGGTTTCAAGTTGAGCAGGACGAAGATAGAATACCTTTAGTGCAAATTTGGGGCCGAGCCGACAGAAGCCGCAGTGGACATGAGGCTTGACTCTGAAGTCATTCCCATGAGGGGTAGATTCAAGTACCTTGGGTCGGTTATTCAGGGGATCGGGGAGATCGACGAGGATGTCACACACCGTATAAGGGTAGGGTGGATGAAGTGAAGGTCAGCATCGGGAGTCTTGTATGATAAGAAAGTGCCACCATTACAAAAAGGTAAGTTTATAGACTAGTGGTTAGGCTTGTGATGTTGTATGGGACCGAGTGTTGGTCGGTTAAGTACTCACACATCCAGAAGATGAAAGTAGCAGAGATGAGGATGTTGAGGTGGATGTGCATGCATACAAAGATGGATAAGATTAGGAATGAAGAAATTCGAAAGAAGGTGGGCGTGTCTCCCATGGAGGACGAGATGCGAGAAGCACGACTCTGATGGTTTGGGCACATTTAGAGGAGGAGCATTGATGCACCGATGAGGAGGTATGAGAGACTGGCTATGGCGGGCACGAGGAGAGGTAGATGTCGGCCTAAAAAGAATTGAGGAGAGGTGATCGGGCAGAACATGGCGCGACTTAGGATTACTGAGGACATAGCCCTTAACATGGAATTGTAGAGGCCAAACATTAAGGTTGTAGGCTAGAGGAAAGTTGTGAATATTTCTACAGTGTACTAGAGTGAGATTAGCCAGTTAGGAGTTAGTTTTAGGATGCTAGTGGTCTTCTACTGATGCAGTGCTTTATCTGATAGTTATTATTATACCTTTCATCTATTTCATATTTCTTATATTACAGTTATTTTATTATGACTCCATTGATGGTACAAATATATTGTCTCTTGTTGTTTTCTTGAGCCAAGGGTCTCTTGGAAACAGCCTCTCTACCCCTCGGGGGTAGGGATAAGGTCTGCGTATGTATTATCCTCCCAAGACCCCACTTGTTGGATAATACTGGGCCGTTGTTGTTTTTATTGTCTCTTTTTCTCTTTCTTTCTTTAGGAGACTTTGGATCTTCTTCTTCATCATCTGGGGCCGGCCGCATAACAACACCGTCTCCAATACCTATATAGAACCAAAGTGAATATACCATAAAGAAGTGTAAGAAAAAAAACAAGGGAGCTCACCATGATCTTTGGCCTCCCATTGACCCTTGGACAGATCTTGCTAGCAACGCTCCAAATAAGAGGAGGCGGAGGCCAGCTTCTGGACCCAACCCTTGAGGTTCGGGACCCTACCAGGAAACCAAGCAGCGGCTACACCATCGTAAAAGGGTTAGACTAATAAATAATATAAAGCTGGGGAAAAGAAAAGAAAAAGGATATAAGCCTACTACGTACTCACGTTTCATGTTCCACTCCTAAGGAAACAACATCTAATCAACAGGAATCAGATCGAAGCTCCTGACTAGGATGAACCGGATCATCTATCCACGTTCTTTGTACTCATCGCTACTAGAGAAGAGAGATTTTAAGGATCTACATTGAAATTTTATTAGACCCTATGAAAAAGTCGGGGACTGTACAGTCTGATCAGCTGATCGAGGGTAAAAGACATCCCCTCAACTTGGCTCGAAAAAAACCTGATTAAGTAAATGATTCGCCAGAATGAGGGTTAGATCTAGCCAAGTGTCACTTGGTATTATTGAAGAAAGTCAAGAATAACTGGATCTATGGGACCCTGGGCCGGAATTACAGGACCCAACGTAAATGGGTAGATATATACGCTCAAGTATCTCGCTTTGTATGTGGTGATGTCCTCCTCGGAGGATGGAATCTCTATTTCTTTATTATCCCACATGCAATCCTCTTTTACTTGTCCGATCTCGACCTTGGTCACCAAAAAAACATACCGATACATGGGCTCGCGTCGGCCTGGTGTCGATACAGGTTTCTCAATTTTGAAATCGGATGTTATTTCATATGGCGGGGGATGCACTCCTTAATACGAAGCACTACCGATTTACTCTTAGTCGATCAGAAGAAGAAGAAGCTTTCTCTTTCTGGGAAACCGGTTTAGAGGTTTTGGCCATCGCAATACGAAAGATCCAAGAAAATGAAGAGTGCTGATATTGAAGAGAAGGGAGAGCTCAAGGAAATTGAAAAAGGCTGATGAGACTTTGAGAAAAATATGTGAATAAAGCTTGTAAGGTTGTGAAATTTGTCTATTTATAGAGGTCATTTAAGAATGCTGAGGAAGCCAAAAGGCCGACCATCATTCGCATCCAATTAGTGATTTTGGGAATCATACAAAAAGCAACTTTTCAGTCACTTCAACCCATGATGTCACGATATTGGCATCAGGACTAAGGCATCAAGGATTAATTCGTTAAAAATCATAAAGGGCATCCTATAAGTCAAGTTCGAGTAGAGTATCCATTCGATTACTAAGCCCAAGGGCTATTCGAGTTTGAGGAATTTCTCGCTCGAGAACTGTAAAAAAGACCTAATGGCTGTCCTTATTACATGTTCGAGTAAATGCCCTCTTGACTACAAAGCCCAAGGGATACCCGAGTTGGAGAAATTTCTCACTAGGGGACTGTAAAAAGATCAAGGATTAACTTCATTTCGAGATCTTGCTCTCACTTAACTCGGGCTCAAGAATCATGATGTTTCGAGTTCGCATTTAAGCTCAGCTTGAGGATTAACGAGAACCTCGAGGAGTATTATATTGATCAATTACAAACATAATGGTTTATTATGTCCTGAGCTCTATATTTGGGCTATCCATTGATACCATCTAATCAAGTCTTTTACGAACAAAGATTGAATAAAATTCAGCATGGGCCGAAAGGGATACAAAAGGATCCTTTTATACTTCCAAGAAATGATTAAATATTATAACTAAGGCACCCATGAAGGATACTTACACAGGAACAAAGGAGCGAAAAACAAAAGCCAAAGAACCTAATCCACTTTAAAGACCATGTGCTCGAGAGTATTTTCTTCAGAAATCCTCTTATCAGGGGCACTTTTTATGATCCTTGGAAATGTTTGTATGGGGCAACAAGACCTCGTTACATGCAATTATATCTTCAGTAGCGATGATTGAACATTCCGTTGAAGTTTTGGGCCACAATACTTTAAGAAATAACAAGCAAAAGGAAAAAGCCAAAAGGGGTTGCAAGATGCACGAGCAACAATCCAAGAGTGTTCATCCTCGGAACTCTATTATGGTATGGGATGCAAAAGAGATGATAGTTCCACCTCATTCCATGGAAAGCAAAAGGAATGAAGCGCACACCAGGTTGAATTTAAGAGAGATGAACAATAGTGTAATGTTCGCATATCTTCTGTTACGGGAAAGATTTGGTGCCCTTCTCCCATTCTCGAGCCGCAACTTTAAAAAAGGACTTGACATAACTGGTAAAGTTGTTGCCATGTGATCTTATGGTCACATATTCTAACAATAGAAATAGGTAATTAGAGGAAGAGATAAATAAGGGAAAAAACTAAAAGTAGATAAAGAAGGAATAACTGTAGTCTTTGTTCAGCCAAGTAGCCTCTTCTTTATAGAAAACCGGCAATGCAAGTGGCCAATTAAAGCTGAAACGTATTTGATGTTATGGGGAAGCATATTGACATGGAATTTTCGATCACTTCAAGTGCCTACATCAGGGGAATGACATCATTACGAGAGGTTCAGGAAAATCGAGGTTCAAATTGTTTCGTATTATCTTATTCTATGAAATGCGGGGACTATCTGTATACGACAGAAATCGAAGAGCTTGATTTTGGAGACTTGATTACACTTCGAGCTCGAGTTCGGGAAGCTCGAAGTGAGAATCACGCCAGGCCTAGATAAGTGTACCTCGAGAAGCAAATCGGGGACCCGTCATGATCTGCCTCAAGGATACTCAAGAAAGAGCGGAATTTCTCAAGGATACGTCGGTCAGGGCATAAATTATAGGATAAGATTTGTACGAAATGGTATAAGTCCATATTAGGTTGTTATACACATGTACCAATAAAATTCTTTACCATAATTGGAAATGTACCATATTAGAATTTTCTCCTCCTATATAAAAGGGACCTCAATCATTTGTAAGGATATCTCATTCACTGCAAAAGAAAATTCTACTATGCTTTTCTTGTTTATGGTGCTCAACAATTGTTCTTCAGCTTGATTGTCTTTACTTTATTGTTCATACTTTATTGCTCTTAGTTCACCTCGAGGCCTCTGAGATAATCGAGCTCGAGGTCCTTATTGCTCTAACAACAGTGATTTGGTTCATCAATCCTTCTTAAACTTAATATTACTTTTATATTCACTGGTATTAGAATAATAGCCTGTTTAGCCAAAAATTGAAGTGTTTGGTTTTGGAAGGAAAAAAAAGTATTTTGAGGAGAGGCAGAAGCAGAAAAAAGTAGCTTCTCTCCAAAAGTACTTTTTTGAGAAGCATTTTTGAGAAAAATACACTTAGAAGCAGTTTTTTAAAGCTTGGCCAATCACTAATTGCTGCTCAGAAGTGCTTTTCAAACTAATTAGCCAAACACAAACTACTTCTCATCAAAAGTACTTTCGAAAAAAACACTTATTAAAGTAAGCTAATTTTTGCAGCTTGGCTAAATGGATTATAAATCACGTATCTGTAAAACTACAAATTATATTTTATTGTTCCTCACATTTTTCGAGGTAAACATAAATATAAGTAAAATATAATGGTAATGTACTCCACTTGCTGAATAACTTAGTGTTTCATAGCAAGCATATGCTCCACAAATTAAGAGTATGGAGCCATAATATTTCCAATATGAGTGACCCTATAGTTACAATAACAACAACAATCCAGTATAATCTCACATAGTGGGGTCTGGTGAGGGTAGTATGTACGTAGACCTTATCTCTATCCTGGGGTAGAGAGGCTGTTTCCAAATAGACTCCCGACATCATTCTCTCCAAGAACTTCTCACCTTGCTCTTGGGGAAACTCGAACTCACAACCTCTATAGTTAAAACATGATAAATTATGGTCATATTTGTATTCTCTTTTTTTGCTTTAATTTTGGGTATGATAAAATTCCTTATAAATGCTAACAACCTACTCCGTCCTGTTCCAAATAGTAATCGTTTTAGCATGCTGAAATTGTTTCAAAATATTTGGCATTTTAGAAAAATAAAATATATTTGTTATTTTTTTATTAACCTTACTACTCCAATTAGTCGATTGTTAATAAGATGAGACATTTAAGAGAAAAAAACAACGATAAGTTAGACAAATAATCTTATAATTAAATATGTCAAAAATCATAAAAGACAAATAATATGGAATAGAGTAAATATCTACCTACAATACTAAGGTTTTCTTCTCCTTTGAACTTTACGAGAATAATTAGTGGAATATTTGCCAGCCTAACTCATTGGAATTCACGTACTAGAATTCAAATTAATGAATCACACTTCGTTATCCTCGGATCTCGCTAAGCTCTCTTGTTAAGTTAAGGTATAAATAGCCATACCAATTTTTCTTTTTTCAACTAACCCTTAAAGAAGAATTTTCCATGGCTTCCAAGATTTTGTGTTTAATGATAATGATTGCAGGATTTCTGCCTGCAATCACAATGGCAACTGAGTATTGGGTAGGAGGTGACAAAGGTTGGAGCCTTGATGTTGATTATCAAGCTTGGGCCAAGGACAAAACTTTTAAAGTTGGAGATACCTTAGGTAATGTATATTATTTTAGTTGCGTCATACTTTCTTAGACATATGAAACATGTATTCTTTCACTTTCTCAATTTATTACTTCGCCCGATTCATTTAGCCAAGTAATACTATTACTTTTTTAGAAGATATAAAAGAGAAATTTAGTCAAATAAACTTTAAACATAATGCTACTAAATGATTTTCTTTAGGGCCACTAAAATGGACTTGATCAGTGAGCCAGCCAACTCAGTCTGCTTATTAGGTGGAGTTGGGCTAATTTTAGCTCATTTCAAAGGGGAAAAAAATAAATAAATCAGAAATAGCATAATTTAGAATTGGCAATTAGAAAATAGCTACAATTTTAAAAATAATTATAATTTAGTCATATTTTTAGATACAGATTAAATCTGAAGAAAAACACCTTTGAAAATCCGAAAAAATTCCAGCATAATATGCTGGAGTTTTTTTTTTACATATGAGATTCTGGTATAAAGTGTCAGAATTTCATAATATGCATGAGTTCCAATATAATATGCTATTAGTTTATATGAAGAAGTTCCATAATCCAACATGTTTTAATGGAACTTTTCGTGTTTCAGCTAGACATTTTTGTGGAGATTTTATCTCGGCATACAATAGCACTCCATCTATTTCAAAAAGATATATTGTCTTAGTTTGTCTTGGCACAAACTTTAATATAGAAGGGAAGACTTTTGAGACATGTGATCTTAAATAAGCCATAGCATTTGTGTGATTGTACAACTTTTGAAACTTGTTATCTGAAAGCTGCCATATCATTGAAAGGTGACAATCTTTTTGAAACAGAATAATAAGGAAATATTATCAATCTTTTTGATACAGAGCGATTAGCTATTTTTCAATGACTTTTCAATACTAACTATTTTTTAATTACCTGTTCAAAAATTAACTAGCCCGTACTGTTTTCACAAATGGGTGTGCCACAAAACTTAAATGAAATTTAAAATGGACAGGAGGTAATATTAAAACAAACAAGGTGTTACCAGTTAAATGGTGGCTATTACTAAAAACTTTTTCCTATCTTCTTTTCATTTGATGCAGTTTTTAAGTATACGAAAGGGCATCATAATGTGTTCAAAGTGAACCAAACAGCTTTCCAAAGTTGCACAGCTCCTCCACCAAGTGAAGGTTTAACTACTGGCCATGATGTGATAACATTGGCTAAGCCTGGTAAAAAATGGTACATTTGTGGTGTTCCAACACATTGCTCTGATCATAACCAAAAGCTTGTCATCACCGTCGAAGATGGAGTTCCGGCACCGGCACCCAACACTCCGGCACCGGCACCCACCGCTCCGGCACCACCAACTGAGTATTGGGTAGGGGGTGAAAAAGGCTGGACCATTGATGTTGATTATCAAGCTTGGGCCAAAGACAAAACTTTCAGAGTTGGAGACACCTTAGGTATGCCATATATAACCATTCTATTTACTACAATATATAAGGGACCATGTAAAGAGTTTTGTAGTCCTTAGTTACATTATAATTATCTTCTTAGTTTATCAACCAAAAGAGTTTGTTCCTCCAAATATGTTTTTATATTTGCTATTTATTACTTCATATACTAAAGTATATTTTCAATAAATCTAGATACTTTTAAACCTTTTTTGATAATACATAGTTCCTTAACCCAACTTTTTGCAAGTAAAGTATGTACCATAAGTCTTTTGCCCCTGCTTTATTTCTTATTTTTGAAAAGTTGTGAATGATGATGAATAATTATACACAAAGATAAACCTAAAATATTGATGACAATAACCGTGAAGAAATCATTTGATATTAGAAGAGTACTCTGTAGATCAAATTTTCATAGTAATTCTAAAATTATAATTAAATTTCTCTTCGATATTATTTGCAATAGAAAAATTATTTCGAAAATACTACTATATATAGGGGACCATTAAAGAGTTTTGTAGTCCTTAGTTACATTGTAACTATCTTGCTAGCTGCCAACCAAAAGGGTTTGCTCTTCAAAATATGTCCTCGTAGTGATTTAGTGGTTTAACTAAATTATCAATAGAAAATAAATTTCAATTCTTTTTAAATTAATAAATTAGAATCTTGAAAATAAAATAAAAAAATATTGAAATTTTATCCAATTTACTTAATTAAGTAAGGATAGAACAAAGGAAAAGAAAAAAGTGTTTAGCAAGTAATCAACTTGTAATCTCACATCTATTAAATACGGCTTATGGTCACATGCTATTAAAATAAAGATTTTTATTTTTCTTAAAATAATTTAATTTATCAGAAATCATATAATTCTTAATTGGCTGGTGGCGAAATTTTCTTTCAAAAATAAAGCATTAATGAGTTAATGACAAACTAAATTAATTCTTGGAGATTGTTTTAATAAATTTGGGTTTTTCTGAATTTCATTCAAACATAGGTTTAAATCACCATTCTTTTTCCCACATAAACTATGGTTATATGAAATTATAAGAGTTAATCAATAAATACTTTTCATTTCTACCACTAATTAGAAATTATATGCTCACAAATTCATAAAATATTAAAATTTAATCTATGATTATAGTCTTTTTAGAATCATTTTACATACTTTAAATTATGTTATTACAATATCAAGTTATCTTTGTCCCTTTGATATATGCTCTATTCCATAGCCCACTTGTTTTGTTATAAATATTTCTTTTCATAATATTATCTAATGATATGATCAGAAAACATAAGTGATAAATAATAAATAGTTAAGAAAAGATGATCTTAGAAAAATTGTTCCTAAAGATATAATATAAATTATTATTATTATTATGGACTTTATTACTTCGATTTTGGGCTCAGGCTCAGTACGAACTTTGTAGGACTAATTATTCTTATATATCACCATATATTTGAATGAAGCTTAATGTCCTTAAGAATTAACGTTTTGTTTACTAATATAAAAGTGGATCCTGTATTACAATTTTGTATATGGTCTCTGGTCTCAAATATTAGTCGTTTATGAAAATATTTGTAGTATTAGAAAAACAAGAAGTCTTTTTTACCTTTTTTTCTCGATTTAAGGTGTGTTTGATACGAAGAAAAGAAAAGTATTTTTCGAAAATTAATTTTCAATTTTTTATGTTTGAATATTTTTGTTATGAACTCATTTTTCTTTGATTAAATTAGTATTTTTCTATCAAGAGAAGAGAAAATACTTTCCAAAGTTCCTTCTCAATCTTCTCCACTTTCACCAACTCACTCTCTTCCCATATACAACCCATCCAACCCCACCCCACCTCCTCTCTCTAAAAAGCCTTTTTTTTTTAATTTCAATTTTTTTCGTTACCACTCATCCTGCAAACTCCCCTCCTCCCCCCTCCCCCACACGTCGCCTCGCAAAAAAAAGTTTTTAAAATGTCTTTTTCTTAATTTTCAAAATTCTATTTTTCTGTTATTGTGCACCACCCACCCCACCCCACCCCATTGGCCCCACCCATCCCGCACAATTTATTTTTCTTACTTTTTTTTATGTAATTTCAAATTTATGTTTTTTCATTTTTCTTCACCCCTCCCCCTTGCCCCCACCCCTACCCCCACCCCACCCCACCGAATTTTTATATATATAATTTCAGTTTCAGTTTTTTCATCTTTCGGTTAACATGTTGGAAATTTAACAAGTTCCAAAGTTATCAGTTCGAAGGTTTATGTCTTTGGAAGTTTACGGGTTCAAAAGTTTAGCGGTTCGGAAGTTTGTGAAATTTGTGGGTTCGGTAGGTTATTGGTTCGAAAGTTTATAGCTTCATATTTATTGCATCTAAATTATTTATGAATATTCTTGAGAAGTTATTTTTCTTAGTTTGCGTACCAAACATCGAAAAATGTACAAAATTACTACTTGTTTTCCAAGAAAATATTTTCTTGAAAAATATTTTCCTTTATACCAAACACACCCCTACTCTTATTGCTGTGTTAATTTAGTGAGATACTTAAGGAGAGATAAATAGTAATTTAAACAAATACTCATATGATTAAAAATATTAACTATCTTTCCCGAGGAATATGCAAAAATCTCGAAAGATAGAGGACATCAATCAAAAGTAGTAAAGGACTAACCAAAAACTTTATGGAGTATCGGAAGTAACTCCTCTTTTCTTGACTTAGTTTAATTTCTCTGTTCTATTTCTCTTCATTAATCAATAGGAAGAATATAATTTCACTTCTTTTCTTCTTTCTTTTGACAAGAGGGGCTTGGTCTGATGGTAACCAACCCTCACTTACAACCGAGAGGTTGTGAGTTCGAGTCTCCCCAGGAGCAAATTCTGGGGATTTATGCCGGGGTCTATTTGGAAACAGCCTCTCTACCCAGGGTAGGGGTAAGGCTGCGTACACATTACCTCCCTAGACACCACTGAGTGGTATTGTACTGGGTCGTACTTTTTTTTTCTTCTTTCTTTTCCTTTTCTCAATTTGTTAATAGAAATGAGGAATTATTATTTATTATATGGCTTATGGAGCCTATTTAACTAGTTAAATGATGTAACTATTACTTGAACTATTTTCTATTTTTTTCTTTGTCTTTGATGCAGTTTTTAAGTATGCCAAAGGGCATCATAATGTGTTCAAAGTGAACCAAACTGGTTTCCAAAACTGCATAGCTCCTCCACCAAGTGAAGGATTAACTACTGGTCATGATGTGATCACATTGGCTAAGCCTGGTAAAAAATGGTATATTTGTGGCTTTCCAACACATTGCTCCGACCATAACCAAAAGCTTGTCATCACCGTGGAAGGTGGAGCTCCAGCACCGGCAGCTCCCGCTCCGGGACCGGCACCAAAGAAGGATGACTCAAACAACTCATACAAGGTTACTACATCTGCATACAAGATTTTTGTTGGGGGTGTGGTTTTGATTTGGACAATCATTTAACTAGTTAAATGATGTAACTATTACTTGAACTATTTTCTATTTTTTTCTTTGTCTTTGATGCAGTTTTTAAGTATGCCAAAGGGCATCATAATGTGTTCAAAGTGAACCAAACTGGTTTCCAAAACTGCATAGCTCCTCCACCAAGTGAAGGATTAACTACTGGTCATGATGTGATCACATTGGCTAAGCCTGGTAAAAAATGGTATATTTGTGGCTTTCCAACACATTGCTCCGACCATAACCAAAAGCTTGTCATCACCGTGGAAGGTGGAGCTCCAGCACCGGCAGCTCCCGCTCCGGGACCGGCACCAAAGAAGGATGACTCAAACAACTCATACAAGGTTACTACATCTGCATACAAGATTTTTGTTGGGGGTGTGGTTTTGATTTGGACAATTCTAACATTAGTTTGATCTAAGTTGAATGGCCTTTGGATACTACATTTGTGTTGGAGCACAAAACCTGCCTTCATCTAGACAGGAATAAATGAATAACTGGTAAATTTTGGGTAAAGATTGTATTTTGTGAGGACGGGAGGGTCCTAATAACACAAGTCTTTGATTGGCTTTTAACAATGTTTCAACATGTATGTTTTACTTGGAATAAAAACTCTGATTCATCACGTTGGATCATTTTTTGTGTCTTTCATTTGGTTTTTCTACGTGTATTTATTTTGTCAGCATCTTTCCTTTACTATTTTTGGTCCAAGGGAAGAGAGGAAGTTATTGCTTATCTAATGTTATTTGGTTCGATTGGAAACAGAATAGATGAGTCTAACTTTTAGAAGGAATGTGTTAACCATATAACAAAACGAGAATTATTTTAAGGAAAGAACCCTCTCTCTAACCACTTTCTTTCAATGTCTTAACACATGAAGTTATTAGAAGATACTGTTGAGCCACCTACACATATCTTAGGTGATTTGGGACTCGAAGAAAAAGATCAATTAGAAAGGATATATCATCGCCAATATGAAGTTTTTGTTCATAACTAAAAACAGAGGAAAACTTTCAGTTTCTTATATCAACAACAAATGCTCATTCTCCTCTACTGCGGTTTCTAATGGTTCAGCCCCGCAAGTTCAAGCAGGTATTTTGTAACTCATCGCTTTAACCAAGGAAATACCCATTTAATTAAATTTCAGTAATTCAAGTAACTGACTCAACAGCAAAACTCGATAAATAGTGATACATTGATACACATCAATCCAAGTATTGTTCCAGATGACAAATTTAACCAACATACAATGACTTATTAAGTTGTAAATGAACGGGTAATATTCATGTGAAACTGCACCCCCCTCATCCTACGGCTTCGGAAGGGCATAGGAGATATGACAAGTTCCACGGAGAATGGCCTCACAATTAATGTAACCCCCATCCTACGGCTGGGTTCAGGCCTTCTTAACCAAAAACTCACAACAAATGGTCGTGCAAATCAAATTTACAGATGAGCATGGAGAACAGTCATCTCAAATATGGCTAAATTACTAAAATAATAAAACACTGTCATGGTCTCTGGATTTTTGGTTTTGAGAGACGCATTCAGAAATCCACATTAAGTTCCTGATCTCCTGCTCTCTCAGCCTTATATATGCAAAAACTACACCATAGTGGAACTGCAACGAAAAGAAAAGAGAATATCAATCAAGCAGATGGATTGTCCTTCTGCTTCTGCTCCCTATCAGTTTATTGGAGGAACATTTTGGGATGAGGAAATTTTGAAGTTGTCCTGTACAAGTAAGAGACATTAACAGTATAGGATTTTTATACAGAGAGCTCAAATGAACAAACCTGTTGTTCAAAAGCTAAGCAGAGGCGTTTGACTTCCTCTTAATAGAAAGCCTTGTCGAGCATCTGGCTCTCCCCATATGCCAACTTAGCAAAGATGGATTGGTAAGGGGGGTACTTTTCCATAACACCACGGACCTACAACAGGTAGTACGAGGACACTTAGAAGACACGAAAAATATTACTCTCTGTTTCAATTTATGTGACGTAGTTTGACACAGCATGGAGTTTAAGAAAAAAAAGGATGATTTTGAATTTTTTTAGCTTAAATGGTTTCCAAATCAGAAATGTGTTATTCCTTTTGGAGTGGACTAATAAGAAAAATGCGTCACATAAATTGAAACAGAGGGAGCAATAGCTTATATCTTTTACTCGACAAACAAAATTCTGTATTTGTCTTCTCTTCTCTTTTTCTTATCTCTCTGCTCCCTTCAAATTAGAATTTAAACCTTCCACCATCGCCACCATTGCACTCCCCCCTCCCAAAAAAGAATAGGGAAAGGATTTCTTGCCCACTTCCAGGCACTATATGATGCTTCAGTCTTCTCCATTTAAAGGGCAAGGTGGGGGAAGGAGAACTGAATGAGATGTAGCGCCCCAGCAAGACTACTGAATCATCGTATCTAGCTAACTATTAATTAACCAACGCAAGAATATTTCACCGGCATAAAAGCGGCGACAAGAAGAATAAAGGAAAGATGCTCATACAATACCGGATCTATGTCTTCGCATATGGCAAGTTCTTCATGACCGTATGGATAAATATTTAACATAGACAGTGTCGGAAAGAGATGTTACGCAGAATATGCCATCAAGAACATAAAAGACTGAGCTACATGAACCTACAGTAAGCCAAAGTACAACTTCCTGCGGTCATCACATGTTAGCTCAGTGCCGATGCTGCAAATGAAAAATGTTTGTTAATAGTAGAAACACTATGACAAGGTCCATGATAAACGTTGTCCAGCAAGATTATAAGAAATTCTGAAACAGTGACATGCCTGTTTATGGTAATATTAACTGCTCTTCTATCGGCCTCAAAAGCAAGCAAATCAGACATGATCTCTGCAGTAGCACCACCTAGTTTCTATTTGCAAAATTTTCATATTAGACAAGTGAAACGAGTGTTAACTTTTATTAAAATGAAGAGTAGGAAAATATGATAGAAATTGTACAACAGATTGTACGAGGCAAAATCTGTAGAAATCTTCAAGGTACGCCTTGTATAATGTGTTTATCATAATCTCAATGTTCATGTCATCCAAGTCCTGCTCAAAAGTAAGTCTCATATATGAAAGGATATGTTCATACATGGAAGAAAAACAGACTGATAAAAGCAACTGATGCATGATGAAAGATACTCTGAAATTACGAACCAATTCTACTTGGAATGCACAAAAACAGATAAGATAACTATCATCCTCAAAACTGCAAATCAGTGACAAAATATTAGGGCCCTGTAATGCGGGAAGAGGATACTAGTTCTACAACCAATTACCTTGATATTGATTCTTCAAAGGGACAGCATGAAATGA
Organism: Nicotiana benthamiana; assembly: GCA_034376525.1. Lineage (NCBI taxonomy): Eukaryota > Viridiplantae > Streptophyta > Magnoliopsida > Solanales > Solanaceae > Nicotiana > Nicotiana benthamiana. The sequence goes on along the minus strand of CM067337.1, from coordinate 142,986,388 downwards.
AAAGGTCGATACTCAAGAAAACTAAGTCGTTGTTTGGTACATGGGATAAGGATTTGGGACTAACTTTATCCCATGTTTGGTTTGGGGTATTAGCTAATCCTGGGACAACTTTTAAACTAAAATAGTAGGATTAGTTATCTGATATAAAAGGTGGGATACTAATCCCATGGGATATCCACTACCTGGGATATTTTGGGATATCCCAACCAAACGACCCCTAAAAGCATATGCAACCTTTTCTTATTCGGAAACGGCAATAGGTAGTTTCTGATTACCATATCAAAGTTAAAAGAAAAGGGTGAAACATTTGATACCTCGGAAGTAATGCACTCAGAGAAGTATGGGGCCAAGGGTGTGTCAACAAGCACCAGCCTGTATAGCTCCCTCATATTCTGGGCAACTGCCAGAGAAGCAATGCTGCAAAATATTAAAACGGTTAATACATATTTCGTTTAGCTATAAAAATCCAAGGCATGCATCAGAACAAATACCTATCAAACATGCCCAAAGGATGGCATTTCTCCAACAATTCTTGGACATCTCTCTCATGCAAAGTTCCGGTGACAATTAAGACAACATTATCAATCATGTGACCCTATCTGAACCATGTGAAGGAACACCACAATTTAGATTCAATCACATTGCATAAGTGGAGCTATGTTAATGAGCTTTAGATAATGAAGTTAATGAGCTATGTTTCAAATTAAATTAAACTTTCCAAGTCTATCATCTTCTCTGACTGTCTTCCAACAACATAAGATAACTTGCAGAAATGGGAGAAGATATGGTGTAATAGGTATTCTATATGTGAAAAACATGAAGAGTCAGCCAACTATATGCTTTTAGATTATGAGGTGGCGAATGAGCAGTAGAGAATGTTCCTTTTGCTGTATGGGGCATCTTGGGTAATGCTAACTGCTAACAACTGCAAGACTGCTAAACTATCTGGAGAGGCTGCCTAATCTGCATTAATGTTAGGGAACTTTAGGACATAACTCCTTTCTGCATCTCTTGGAAGCTCTGGGAAGAAAGGAATAGAATATGCTTCAAAGGGGTTAAGAACAAAGCTGGAAAGATAGATGCATTATAACTTTATTTATTTATTTGTGAAATAAAAATAACGTATATAGTATACAAGATCGTATTAATATCTTTAAGCTCTTTAGAGCTGTAACTACTAGTAAGGATGCGTAACACCCACGTTGCTATTTACGACTAAAATACTTATTAAGGAAGTAATAGTTGATCTTTCTTAAAGAGCAGCACCAATTTGGTATTGTTTCATCTTTTTCTTAATACAAATTCTTTTATGCATTTTCCTGAAAAATACAGGTAAAAGTTAAGGGTATGAGACTAAGTATGTGATATGCAGCCATACAGCCTAATGCAACATAATAAACCCTATGTTAATGGAATAGTAAAATGAGTTCTCAGTTCTATTCTACAAAAGGTGCCCTTTAATGTAAAAAGGTAAAATTTCAAATATCATGCACTGCAGGATAGCTTGTCATCGTATTTCTCCAAGATAATTCACCATGCACAGAAAAACAGAAAAGTGGTATATAGATAAAGAGACAATTTTTCCCAGCAACACAAACAATATGTACCTGATGTACTCCAGAAAGGTTGACAAGGATTCGGTGGCTTGGCAGAGCATGTGGTTAAACTCATCAACAAGTTTAAGAGTGCATTTCTCCACAATCGTAGTTGTATGTAAAGGGGAAGGCTCTGCAAATTGCAAAAGGCCAGCAAAACTAGAATAAGGAAAAGTGTCAAAGTGCTCTCTGTTGAGCATTGCGCAAGAGCGGTGTGCTTTGAAAAATTCCTAAAATATTGGTATTTAACCAAATGCCTAGTATAGGCTGCTTAGAATTCCTCCTGCCTATCCAGCATATTCTGGAATCTAGACATTTTGAAGACAAAATCACCTTGAGGAATGATTTCAGGCTATTGGCTTCGATTTCACAACATTATATTACAACATTGGGTAAGATGAACATTCTACCCACAAGGTTTAAGGAAATTCAATTAGTACACAAAACATATACTCCCTTCGTCCCAAAAAAAGGATGATACCTTTTGGAGTTCGAGAGTCAACCTTCTTAACTTTGACCATGAATTTAGACACAGAATCAATAAAAAATTTAAAATATAAACCACATTTTTGGAGACTGCATAAAAAGTACTATAAATCACAATAATTAACAATTCAAAGTATTTCAAAGGTATATGAAAATCATGGTCAAAGAACAACTTGTTTGACTCTTGAAATCGGAAAAGTATAATAATTTTTGGGACAGAGGGAGTAGGATAAAGTGATCCAGTCAAAACAATTAAACAAATTGATATCCCGAAACACTGAGAAACTTACAATACAAGCCCTTGCTTCATCTCAAATGCTTATCACCTAATTTTTTTTGAGATTCTTCTCTCAACTATTATACTGTCCCCCAAAGAAAAAATTGAATTATGGAGTACAAAAGATCGTTGCCTCGATCAAAAGAGAATAATAACCTAATTTGGCAAGTACTCCAACTAATATTTCTATATCTATTCCAAATCCAATATCATAGGACACAAGCTCCAAGTCATACTACTTTCTGCAGAGAAAAATCAATTATTGTATGGAACAAGATTATCTCATATTTGATCCACTAAATTTCTAAGCACAGGACAAAAAATATTTTTGAAGCAAGTTGATCTTTTCAAATAGGAGATTCAGTCTTCACTTTATTTGACATCAAATAACTCAGCTAGTGAGCATCACTGCATCAGGTAGCTTGTCTTTGTGGTAGATTATGAATTAGGGTTTATGGAGCAGCTCTAAAGGAAGGATAATAGTGTTCCATGAGTAATACACAACAACACTGCACTAAAAGCAAGAATTAGATTCTTATTGCAACATCGGTGGCCAAACCAAACCCTTTCTAAATGCATCAATTAACTCGATCCCTTTCCTCATAAAACTAATCTCGCTTCAATTCCCAATTTTCATGTCAAGGTACTGATAAATGCGAGATTTCGAGAACCTCTAGTGCCATAAACCCCTAATTTGACTTGAATGACCAACTAGTGAGTATTGGATGAATACAGAGAATTCAAAGACTTCCATAAGACAAAAATAAACTACCTCATATCTTTTATAACAAATCGACATCAAACTTCAAATTTATAAGTTATCCACTATACATAAATCAATTGGTTGCATTAAACCAGCTACACGTTGTGCATTATCAACGTCTTCCACATAAGGTAAACAACTTTCAATCCAATTCCAAACTTACAAAATCAAACTAACTCACTACCTTAAATCGGAGTCAAAATTCAATTAATTTACGATCAGATGCAATGAAGTTACGAAAATTAAGAGGAAGAAATTCTTACCGTTTTGGAGAAAAGGACCGTATTCAGTAGCGGAGAGGTGCATTTTGATATCATCTAGGGTTTCACATTGGCAGAGATTGTTATAATCGGCGGCGGTGAGAAGGCCCGATCGATGACCTCTGACGATGGCTTCCAATTAGCCACTGTGAATGTTGAAGGTAAGCGCTTCGAATCCGTACATATATGTGCTGCTTTAGTAGAATGAATCCCCCAGGAACAATCTGAAGCGGAAATTCGAGATATTTTCTACAGATCAATGATGCAGAGAAGATGCTGAATAGAATTATGAGGTGTTTTGTGTATAAAGGTGGGTGCGTTGCGGTAACGAACAGAGGAGATCGATCAACTTCTGAGCCTATCTCACGTGTTCCGTTGACAAAACGACATTTATCTATTCTTTTTTTTTTTTTGGTTCCTTTTTTCTTCCTTAGTAGTGTTAGATGCACGTATTAATATGACACAATATTAATTTTATAAAATTATAATTTAATATATTATATTTTTAATAAATGTTAGTTGTTATTTAATTATTTTATATATTGTATAGAAATAGAATAAAATAGATACACATCATATAGTATTTTAGAAATTATTTATTTCTTATTTATTCTTTATTAAATTAGCAAGTATTTAGTACTATACATTTATTAATGTAAGTTTTATTAACTTGTCTTAGCTTAATATTTTGTTACTGTTTCTTTTTTAATATAATATAAATATATATTTTCTTACTCTAAAAATATTTTAATTTTTTAAAACTGATATTATATTGCTCAAAATTCTTCAATGGTCTATATTTATCAATAATTATTTGAAAAATTAACCCAAATAGCCGTGTACCTAGTCTTTTAAACTAAAAATAGCTGGCAGATGTATATCATATACATAATTTATGTATAATATATATAATTATATCTAATCATTGTATACTGATTAGAAAAAGTAAACATTGATTTTCGCTGACTATTCGTGTAACAATGAGTATTATCCTAACATAAATATCCTAAAATTATCTTTATCCCTCTCTTTTCGTATATTCTTTTTTAATTTTTATTTGTAGTTTATTGAATATTTAAATAATGTAATATTCTTTTACTAAATTATAATTTTGAGTTAATAAAAACATAAAGAGATAAGCCTTTTATTATTTTTATTAAAACCTATCAAAAATGTTAATGATTATTAATTTATGTTATATATAACATGATTTTCTTATGTATAATATCTCAATAGTATCTTTATATTTTTGAATTTTTCATTATAAAGTTAATAGTTTTATTTAATAATTAATATTTCCTACATGAGAAATTAATTAGTATATATATCTTTACGATATCGCTTGAAATTAATTTCCTTTTTGTTTGCTTATCCAATTGTATTATCCATCATTTTATATAATTAAATTGTCATATGAATTTTAATAATATATCAGTTTAAAATATATAATGAATATAATTTTGTATTACTCATGAAATTTAACTTGACTTTATCCTGTATGACTTTCTCATAATTATTTTGATATTTAAATTTATCAATAATTTAATTACTTAATTTTATCAAATAAATTTTGAGTGTAAATAGAAGCACGTTATATAGTATACTGTTTATACATTAGTTTTTGTTCTATAATATTTTGATTTTTAAAATTTATTATTTATCTATGAAATGAACACAATTATCATAATTTTTCTAAATGGATAGTGTTAAATTAGTTCAAAGGCTAAAAACATAAGCTCTTTACAAATGTCATAATCTACTAATAATTATAATAATTATTATTTTTGTATTATTTTCGATACGAAATTAAATTGAATTATTCTTCCCATTTGTACTTAATATTAAAGTTTAACCTTTAATTAATATTATTACATAAAAAGTTGAATTATATTTTTATTTATTTCTTGAAATTATTGTTTATGTTTTTCTTTAGTTTTATCTTATCCATATAGCATATAGCATAACGATATGAATTATTATCAAAAACTTTCTCATCTCAAAAAATAAATTACTTTATTATTTTATATATCTCTACATTGGAATTATATATTCATATTTTTTCTTTTTATATAATAGTTGTGTAGGCCGACCTCAACTCAATAATCAATACAACAACAATAAGTTTGAAAACAATTAATGGAAGCTTTTAATATCTAAACAAACTGTTTGAACATAAGAAATTCCAAGATAAGATACAATTCAATCCAAAACTAGGGTGTCACCGAGTGCATGAGCGTCTAAAGGAAAACCTAGTCAATTACAACATTCAAGGAAACAAACTAAAATTAGAGATATAGATGGAGAGACAAGCACGTGAACGCCGTGCAAATACCTCGATAGTCTCCTAAAGCCTCAAGCCTCGATCAATGACTGGCACTGGGACTAAAAGTGTCTGGATATGCACACAGGGTGTAGCTGTTAACGTGAGTACACCAACTCAGTAAGTAAAAAGTCCAAACTTTAGATTGATAGATAGTGACGAACTCAACCTTAATAGATATAATAGAAACAACGTACATAAACATAGCCATGCTTCCAGTTAAATAGACAACTCAAAGTAATAAGGTAAACACATATTTGAACAGTTTAAGATATATAATTCAACTTCCTCTACATGCCAATGCATCGACTACATGAAATGCACAATGTTCTCCCACTCTCAAATGCTCAGTCACTCGGTACTGGATATGGACATCCGGCCCAGGAAAATCAATCTCGGAACATACTCATCACTAACTATAAGTCATCCAGTATCAAGGAAAAAAGGGTAATCTTGTGGAGAAATCCATCTCTAGATATCAATACTTCGGACAAATCCATGTCCATAGAAATTCATCCCTCAATAATATTATCTGCGTCCACTATGCGTGTGCAGACTCCAGAGGGGTTCCTAAGGCTATAGCGCTATTATAGTCAATAAAACTGCTGCGGCGTGTAGCCCGACCCCTTAACTGTCACTCATAATCAGGCTCTGAGCCTCACTTAATCTTCACTCTCCATTCTCACCTACAGACCCGCAGTGTCATGGAAACTAGCCCAGTGACAATGATATGTTATGGCAATAATAACAACTGATACTCAGATACGATATGAAATGCATGAATATGATTGAGTACAAAATAATAGTGAAATTAGTGAAATGACAGCAAGAAACAACCACTAAGGGTCCCAACAGTATCGGCATGAAGCCCTAACATGATCTCTAGCATGTTTTCAGCTTAATTACTTTATCACATAATTGAAACACATATATTACGAAGAAAGAGTCATTAAAAGGCACCATAGAATAAACCAGGTCACGATTCTCACGGTGCATGCTCACACGCCCCTCACTTGGCATGTGCATCATCTCATTACTAACCACCTAACACATAGTCTGGGGTTTCGAACCCTCAGAACCAAGTTTGAAAGCGTTACTTACCCCAACCGAGAAAATATCCTACTCTGCAATGCCCTTGTCTCTCCACTCGGCCTCTGAACATCCCAAATGTAGCCACAAGCAATACAATATGATCAATATAGACCAAAGGAACCATTTCCACAAGAAAAATATCAAATTATAGGTCAAATTCCTGAAATTCACTCAAACTCGGCCCTTCGGCCCACGTATCAAAATACGACAAGAATTACAAAACTAGAAAGCCCATTCACTCATGAGTCTACACATACCAATCTCATCAACATCCAAGTTCATCTGATCCCTTAAATCCCCAAATTACTCTCTCCAAAACTCCCAAGCACTGATCCCTTATTTCACTTCAAAAATCCTACTAATTAGGTGGGAAATCAACGGAAAAATACCATAGCTAATGATAATAGAGCTCAAGAAACTTAAATCAGTGAAAACCCTTGAATCCCCTTCAAAAATCACCCCAAAAGCTCCAAGGTCCAACTTGAAAATGGTGGAAATGAGAAAAAATTCACGAAGTCTTCTATTTATACATTCTGCCAAGCGATACCACACTTGCAGTTCAAATGTCGCTTTCGCGATGTTGCACCTATAGAAAATACATCACAGATGCAAAACCTACTAAAAATGCCTAACCTTGCGGCCTCAAGATCGCATCTACGCTTACGCAGGTGCGGACTTCATCATGTTTCTGCGGTCTCGCCTCGCACCTGTGCCCTTGGGTCTGCTTCTGCGACCTCCACAGGTGTGGGAATGTCATCGCACCTACACCCTCTACCCAGGTCAACCTTGGCCGTTTTTGCGGCTCCTTCTTCGCCTTTGCGGGCTTGCACCTGCGGCTCCCACTCCAAAGGTATGGTCATAACAGACGAGCTCCAACTTCAGCAACTCCTCCAATTTCCAAACTTGCATCGATAATCACCCGAAATTAACCCAAGGCCCTCGGGACCTCAACCAAACATAATAACATATCCCATAACATCATAAAAACTTAGTCGAACCTTCGAATTACCCAAAGCAACATCAATACACCAAGTTACACTCGGATTCAAGCCTAAGAACCTTTAAATTTTTGAATTCCACAAACGATGCCGAAACCTACCAAACTACGTCCGAATGACCTCAAATTTTGGACACAAGTCAAAAATGACACCATGAGCCTACTCTAACTTTTGAAAATCCATTCCCACCCTGATATCAAAATTTCCACTGCCGACCAAAATCGCCAAATTCCAACTTTCGCCAATTCAAGCCTAATTCTACTATGAACCTCTAATTCGCATCCCGGACACACTCCTAAGTCCAAAATCACCTAACAGAGCTAATAGAACCAATCAAATTCAAATATGAAGTTGTTTATATATAATTCAACATCCGGTCAATTCTTCCAACTTAAACCTTCTCATAATAGACTAAGTGTCTTAATTCACTTCAAAACCACTCCGGACCCGAACTAACTAACCTGGTAAGTCAATATACAGCTGAAGAACACAAAAAAGAAGTAAATGGGAAAATGAGGTAGTAAATCTCAAAACAACCACCCGAATCATTACATCCCCATTTTAAACAAACGTTCGTCCTCAAATGGGTCTAGAAACATACCTGAAGTCTCAAAGTGGATATCTACTCTGCATCTCCCGCTCAGTCTCCCAAGTAGTCTCCTCTACATGCTCTACATCATAAGTCAAATCACCATCCAATTGAACCATGCTGAAATCTAAAACATGAGATGGATCGCTGATATACTTCCGAAGCATAGAAACATGAAATACCGGATGCACAACCAATAATCTAGGGGGCAAAATAAACTCGTAGGCCACCTCCCCAATCCTTCGAAGCACCTTGAAAAACCCAATAAACTATGGAATCAACTTTCCCTTCTTCCCAAATCTCATAACACCCTTTATAGGTGAAACCTTCAGCAAAACCTTCTCCCCAAACTTGAAGACACATCACGGACCTTCCTGTCGACATAATTCTTTTGTCTTGAATGGGCCATGCGAAGCCGCCCTTGAATCAATTTCACCTTATCCAATGCATCCTGAACTAAGTTTGTGCCCGAAAGCCTAGCCTAACACGGCTCAAACCAACCCACCAGAAATCTACACCGCCTCCCATATAAAGCCTTATACGGAGTCATCTGAATACTCGACTTATAACTGTTATTGTAAGCAAACTCCGTGAGTGGTAGAAATTGGCCCGATGGACCACCAAAATTAGTGACACAAGTGTGTAGCATGTCCTCCAATATTTTAATAGTGTGCTCGGACTGTCCATCCATCAGGGGATGAAATGTTGTGTTCAACTCAATCTGAGTGCATAACTCTCACTGCACGGCTCTCTAAAACTGCAACTTAAACTGCATATCTCAATCTGAAATTATAGAAAATGGCACTTCATGAAGGCAAACAATCTCTCTAATGTAGATCTCAACTAACCGCTCTCAAGAATAGGTAGTACACACATGAATAAAGTGCGCGGACTTGGTCAGGTGATCCACAATCACTCAATTAGAATCGAACTTCCTCAAAGTCTGTAAGAGCCCAATTATGAAATCTATGGTGATCCACTCCTACTTCCATTTTAGAATCTCTATCTGCTGAAGCAAGCCACCCAATCTCCGATACTCATATTTCACCTACTAACAGTTGAGACACCAAGCTACAAACCTAACTATATCGTTCTTCATCCTCCTCCACCGATAGTGATGTCTTAAGTCCTTGTACATCTTTGTGGTACCCGGATAGATGGAATACCGCGAGTTGTGGGCCTTCTCTAGAATCAACTCCCGAAGCCCCTCTACATTAGGCACACATATCCGACCATGCATTCTCAATACCCCGTTATCAATAATAGTCACGTCTCTGGCATCATAATATATAATATTATCCTTGAGGACAAGTAAATGAGGATCATCATACTGACTCTCTCTGATACGATCAAACAATAAAGATCGAGAAACCACACAAGTTAGGACCCGACTGGGCTCTGAAATATCCGATCTCACAAACCAGTTGGCCAAATCCTAAGCATCAATTGCAAGAGGTCTCTCCCCAACAGGCAGGAAGGCAAGACTACCATACTCAATGCCTTCCTACTCAAGGCATCGTCCACCACATTGGCCTTTCTTGAATGGTACAAAATGGTAATATCATAGTTCTTTAGCAGCTGCAAACATCTCCGCTGCCTCAAATTGAGATCCTTCTATTTGGACTAGCGTTGGAGGCTACGATGATCAGTAAACACCTCACAAGGCACACCATAGAGATTGTGCCTCCAAATCTTCAATGCGTGAACAATGGCGGCCAACTCCAAATTATGAACATGGTAGTTCTTCTCATGGGGCTTCAACTAACAGGAAGCATAAGCAATAACTCTACCCTCATACATCAAAACACACTCGATACCGATCTGAGAAGCATCATAATATACTGAATATGAACCAGAAGCTGATGGTAGAACTAATATTGGGGTTGTGGTCAAGGCAGTCTTGAGCTTCTAAAAGCTTACCTCACACTAATTCGACCACCTAAAAGGAGCACCCTTTTGGTTCAATTTGTTCAAGGGTGATAAAATAGACGAGAAACCCTAGACGATCGGTAATAACCTGCCAAAACCAAGAAAGCTACGAATATTTATAGCCGAGGACAGTATAGGTCAACTTTGGAACTCTCTATCTTCTTCGGATCAAATCTAATACCCTTACTGAACACCACGTGACCCAAGAATACACTAAACTAAGTCAAAACTCACACTTGGGGAACTTAGGATAAAGCTTCTCCTCCCTAGCCGTTGCAAGACAATCTACAAATTCTTGGCATGATCATCCTAGGTACGAGAGTACACCAGGATATCATCAATAAATACTATAACTAACGAGTCGAGATAAGGATATAACACATTGTTCAACAACTGCATGAACAACGCTGGGGAATTGGTCAGCCCAAAAGACATCACAAGGAACTCATAATGACCATATCGGGTCCTGAAAGCTGTCTTAAGAATGTCCGGGTCCCTAATCTTCAACTGGTGATACCCTGACCTTAAATCAATCTCGGAGAACACCCTCGCTCCCTGAAGCTGGTCAAATAAATCATCAATACGAGGTAAGGGATACTTGATTCAATTGCCTATAATCATTGCACATTCTCATGATTCCATCCTTCTTCTTCTTCTTTACAAATAGAACTGGTGCACCCCAAATGACACACTAGGCTGAATAAACCCCTTATCAAGGAGTTCCCAAAGTTGTTCCTTCAGTTCCTTTAACTCCGCCAGTGACATGCTATACGGTGGAATAGAAATAGGCTGAGTGCCCATCACCAAATCAATACTAAAGTCAATATCCCTATCCGGTGGCATGCCCGATAGGTCTGTAGGAAACAGATTTGGAAGATCCCTTACCACCGAAACTGAATCAATATTAAGTGTATCTATACAAACGTCCCTCAAAAAAGATAAATAACAAAGACAACCCTTCCCAACCATCAGTTGGGCCTTCAAGAATGAAATCACTCTATTAGGAACATAATCCGATGAACCTCACTACTCAATTTGTGGCACTCCCGGGATTGCCAACGTCACCGTCTTAGCGTGATAGTACAGAATAGCATAACACAGATACAACCAATCCATGCCCAATATCACATCAAAATCAACCATAGTAAGCAGCAACAAATGCACTCTAGTCTGTAGTCCCCCAATAGTCACTACCCATGATCGTTATACATCGTACACAATAATAGTATCGCCCACCGGTGTTGATACATGAGCAAATAAATAAGAGACTCGTGAGGCGTATCCAAATAATGAGCAAAATACGATGACACATATGAAAAAGTGGAACCAGGATCAAATGATACAGAGGCATCCCTATGGTAAATTAAGATAATATTTATGATCACTCCATCTGAAGCAATAATATCTGGTCTGGCAGGGAGTACATAGAAACATGCCAAACCACCACCTGATCGGCCTCTACCTCTAGGGTGACCCTTGCCTGCCTGACCTCCACTCCGAGATGGCTGGGCGGGTGGTGAAGTAACTGGTGCTGAAGCCGAACGATGACTTATCTACTGGGATGAACCTTCCATAAGTCGGGGCAGAACCTGTTGACATGACCCAAATAACTAATCTCAAAGCAACATCTTCCAGCCACTGGTAGTAGGGACTAAAGGGAGCCCCGAGCACTGGGATACCCGTAACAAGGACCAGGCATAGATAAACCCTGAGCTAATGGTGCATGAGATGAACTTTGAGTTGGAAGGGCACTGGGAGATGAGTGCACCTGATGGAAACTGTGAGAACCATGGCCATATGATGCACCACAGTGAGCTGGTTGAGCCGTTTGAGCATGCCTGAATGGACGACCCCTACTATGGTCAAACTGGCCTCCAGAAGGAACACCACCAAAACTACCAAAGCCTCGAGGCCTCTTCGCCTCCCTCTCAACTCGCTCCTGGCGAATAATCGACTCTATGTCCCGAGCAATGTCAACAACCTTCTCAAAAGAAGCATTCGACACCCTCTCTCTAGTTAGAAGAACCTGCATATGATATGTGAGGTCATCAGTGAACATCCCGATCCTCTTCGTATCTATGGGAACCAACAAGATAGCATGATGGGAAAACTTAGAGAATCTCATCTAGTACTTCTTCATAGTCATATCACCTAATGCAACTGCTCAAACTACCTGTCCAGATCCTCTCTGCAAGACCACGAACATACTTCTCTAGGAAGAGAATAGAGAACTACTGGCATGTAAGGGCCACTGAACCAAATGACCTACGCCTCTCATAAGCCTCCCACCAAGTGAAGGCGCCTCTAGAGAACTAAAAAGTAGTGAACGAGACCCCACTGGTCTCCAAAATACCTGTTGTAAGGAGAATTCCCTAACACTTATCCATGAAACCCTGGGCATACTCACCCTCTGCACCGCTGGAAGTCGGAGGCTAAAGTCTACCAAACCTCTCCAACTTACATTGCTCATCATCAGGCATGGCAGGAACCATATGCTCCTGAGCAGCGGCAACCGACTGCTCTAGTAGTGCCCCTGATGTCTGAAGTTCATGAACAACCTGCTCGGGTGTATAGGTGGAAGGAGTTTAAGTGCCTCCCTCAGCCTAGGAAGTGGCTGCTATAGTAGAAACATAGACCTCTTGAGCAAGACTGGTGCATATGGTCAGAATCTAAGCTAAGGTCTCCTGAAGACCTGGAATCACGAAGGGCATAACTGGTGCCTGAGCTGGTCCCGCTGGAGTATCCATAACTGGGACCTAATCCTGAACTAGATAGCTGGTGGGTCTACAGATGCTTCCCTAGCTTCTGTGCGGGCTACACCTCTGCTCCAACCACGACCTCTACCTCAACCTCGACCTCGGCCTCTCGCGACCCTAATTGGTGGTATTGGTAGTTGTCCGTCCTGACCGGTAGCATGTGTCCTCACCATCTCTGAGAGAATAGAATAACAAAAATTTAGTTACCAGTATCAAGCGATTCGCACAATAATAATTCAAGAATGTTAAGTTTTCTAAGGGTTCTACAACCTCTCGAAGATAAGTACACACGTCTCTGTACCGATCCGCAAGACTCTACTAACCTGCTCATGACTTGAGAGACCTATGTAACCTAGGCTCTGATACTAACTTGTCATAAACTAAAACCTAGCTAGCAGTGATGACGTCTATCATGAAACTAGACCAACCTCAAGAAACTATAAAGAAACTGTAACATATAAAGAAACTATTTGAACATAAGAAATTCCAAGATAAGATACAATCCAGCCTAAAATTGGGGTGTCACTGAGTGCATGAATGTGTAAAGGAAAACACAGTCTATTACAACATTCAAGGAAACAAATTGAAATACATCTAGAGATAGAGATGGAGAGTCAACACATGCGAACATTGTACAAATGCATCGATAGTTTCCTAAAGCCTGAAGCCTCGATCAGCGATTTCCACTGGGACCAAATGTGCCTGGATCTGCACACACGGTGTAGGGGATAATGTGCGTACCAACTCAGTAAGTATCAGATCCAAACTATGGACTTACAAGTAGTGACGAACTCATCCTCAACAGATATAATAGAAACAACGTATAGAAACATAGGCATGCTTCCAATTAAATAGGTAGCTCAAAGCAATAAGGTAAACACAGATCTGAACAGTTTATGATATATATTTCAACTTGCTATACATGCTAATGCGTTGACTGTATGAAATTCACAATGTGCTCCACTCTCAAGTGCTCAACCACTCGGTACTGGGTATAGCCATCCGGCCCAGGGAAATCCGTCCCGGAATATACTCATCACCGACTATAAGTCATCTGGTACCGAGGAAAAAGGGTAATCTAACCCTGTGGAGAAATCCATCTCCAGAAATCAATACTTTGGGCAAATCCATGTCTAGGGAAATTCATCCCTCAATAGTATCATATGTGTTTACTGTGGGTGTACAGACTCTGGAGGGGCTCCTAAGACCCAAGAGCTATCATAATCAATATAATTAATGTCATGTGCATCCCAACCCCATAATTGTCACTCATAATAAGGCTCTCAGCCTCACTTGTAACTCACCCGGGGGCTCACAATGCCATGGAAACTAGCCCGGAAAGAATGATATGTTATGCAAATAATAAGAACTAAGTTTGAGATATGATATGAAATGCATGATATGATTGAGTAAAAACTAAATGTTACACCCCATATTTTTCTTCACGAAAGTGCGCCATAAATAAATTGATGAAAGCTTGGAAATGAGATGTTATCTCCTGCATTTTTATACGTTAATGTTTCGTCGTAAGTTGATCGACACAAGCTCAGGTATGAGATTTTCTTGGGGCTATACACATTTATTCTATTTTATGACAAACGATAAGTAAGTGCCATGAAGGATAAAGGGTATATGAATATGTAAGACCCCAAAAAATTTTGCTAAGTAAACTAGGATTTCGTGGTGCCACGTAGGCTTATTATAATATTGTATGTGCTATTAACATGGTGTACATCAATTGAACTTGGTTAACATATGTATATTCTTATGGTAAGAAATTTGGGTTCCAAGAAAAGGCCTAAGTCTAAGGAAAAATTGGAAAAAAGTTTATAATAGGCTAAGATTCTAAAGGTACTTGCACTAGTCCATATTTTAAACAAGCACATCTAAATATGTGTAAGACAAGTTGGAAGACAAGTTGTCGTATCTTTAGTTCTCTCATATAGGATCAACTATCAAGAAGGGTTACGCTGTTTGAAACATGATAATCTCATAAGCGTTCAACTTCTTTTTATCCTCACGAGCTTGTGGCATAGATTTCGTGTGGCAAGTAATGTTAAAAGTGTAATTCAACTTCATGTATTTTGAAACTCGTATCACATTCAAGGTGCCAGAGTATTCTCATTCTTGATAAACGAATTTTCCCTATATTTTAGAAGACGAGTGGTTCACATACTTGAGTATTCCTCTTCAATGGTTCCTATTACGAATGTACGAGTTATCCCTATGCCTTATTTGTCTAATAATTGATGTCGTCACAATAATTAACCATGTCAGTAAAGTTAGCAGTAATCTTTGTGTCTCTTTAGCATATAACCTCATGAAATGCTCTACTCAGCACATTAATGGATTCCTGAATAACTCCAGCCTGATATTAAACTCTATTGTTCCTCATTGTATTAGATCCATTGGGTATTGTAAGTTTAGACAAATAAAAAAGTAAGCTTCATAAGGTGATCACATATATATTTGATAGGTAAGTTTATGGTCAATTTATGATAGCACATCTTAGAGTAATTGTTGAAGATCATCAAGGGTTTAGTGTGAGTGTTCGCCTAGAGATATAGAGGTTGGAGGGTAAGTAGGTTATTCTCAAAATTTTCCCCTATAGTTGTTATGAGAATTGATACTGAAGAGTACGTAAGTGCATTTCCCATTAGGTCGCAATAGGAGTATGATGTTTCCCCATAATTGTTCCTCATAAATTTGTGTTTTCATATGCCTATGTCTAAGAAGGCAGGTGGAGATAAATTGTGTATCATTCAGGTGGAAATTATTGAAGGTGAAGTTAATGGATAGTTAGCTTATGCGAGATATCTACTTGTCATCCTTGTTAGGTAAGTTTGAGGGTGGTAATTGCTCCGTGAATTTGTTATGGCAAAGCTTGTAATCAAGGAGGCCACCTTAAAGGCCAAAAGTATTGTGAGAGGGAAACATTTTTGCTTGATTGTATATCAAAAAGCTTTGACTTGAAAGATACCTTCTGGGTATTATTGTTTAGAAATATGCGGTTCAGTTCCAGGTATCCTTATGATAATGTAGTGCTTGTAATGGTAAAAAGAAACTGGTATTGTCGACATATACATTGTGGTGCTTTGTCTTGTTGTGGAAGTATTGTTAGGATGGTTTTGGTGGTTCTCTGACACGTGCATGGGCCTAGTTACAAAGTAGACTCTGCCAAAATTTCTGAAATATTTGGGAGTTAGTCAAATTTAGGGACTTGAGGTAGGTTAGAAAGAGATTTATTATGTTAAGCGTTTAGGTCGGACTCTACTCCTCATTCAAGGATGAATGATCCTGGAAAGGGGGGGGGATGTAAGGCCCTAGAAAATTTCGCTACGTAAATTAGAATTTTGTGGTGCCACGTAGGCTTATTATAATATTTTATGTGGTATTAACATGGTGTACAACAATTGGACTTGGTAAATATGTGTATATTTCTTATGGTATGTAATTTGGGGTCCAATGAAAGGCCTAAGTCTAAAGAAAAATTAGAAAAAAGTTCATAATAGGCTAAGATTCCAAAGGTACTTTCACAAGTCCATACTTTAAACAAGCACATCTAAATATGTATAAGGTTTTATATGGTGAACTATAAAATGAAATGTCTTTGAGTCTAGTTTCTAATTCTTCAAACCGTTTGTTATTTGGACATTCCTACACAAAGTTATGATCAAATTACCAAATATTGGAAAAATACGATCCTGTGTCAGATATGCGATCGCAAAATCCATTATGCGGTCCACATACTTGATTTGCGATCGCAATTCAGGTCGCAAACTGGACCAGTGTAGCCCAGTTTTGGGCACCGAGCTTTTCAACACGTTTGCGGCCAGCATACCCATTCTACAGTCCATTATGCGATCGCAGACCCACATTCGGAGGGTAAATCTTCCTATTTTCATAACCCAACCCTATTTTAATATATAGTCATTGGGGCTTTATTTGGGATCATTTTTCTACTGATTTAGAGAGAGTTGAGAGCATTTTAGAGAGAGAAGGAGGAACCCAACATTCAATCATCCAACCTTACATCAACCTTCAAGGATCAAAGAACCCAATCACAAGTTCTTCATCTAAGAAGTAAGATTCCATACATTAGACTTTAATTTTGAGTTTGGGGTACAAGATGGGGTATTGGGGTATAATTCTTGGGTGTAATACTTATGTATACATGCATTTACCAATTAAGTTTGTGGAAAGATTTTTAAACATAAATAAGTAAAGATTGGGTTGGGGAATGAAGGAAATCTTGTAAAAGAGATTTGAAATTAAGATGCACAACTAGTATTTGATAAAATGCTCAAAAGAGCTTAAATTATGAATACCTTCCTAAATTGTGTTCAATTTTGTTATGTCTCAAAGTAGATTGGGATTGCTTTTATTTTCGGAACATTGTAGTAAGTTAAGGAAAGCTTAAATAAGGTATGTATGGATAATTTAATCCTTGTATAATCATCCCGTTAGGGTCCGTGCATTATATGAGTTCCTTGCTTGATCATACTTGAATTGTTTGTTCTTATGTGTTGAGGTGAAAGATTATGTTCCTTAGTTATCTTAGTTGTTTACCATTTCACTATGTTACTTGAAGTTGTGAATCATGATTGTTTTTTCTCATCCTATTATGTGCACAATTCATCATATGTTGGAACTTATCAACATGAAGGATAATATTATATGAATGAATAAATAAGGGAAAGACTTGAATATTTGAATTGTAACAATGTATCCAAGTGCCAAAAAATAAACTTATAAAGAGGTGTGTGGTGCCATGTAATGGGGAAGTGTAAAGAAATGTGAACTAAGGAATAACTTAAAGAGGTTATGTCCCAAGTGAGATGGCTTAGCCAATCGGGCCGAGATCGGACACCATGATGTACACATGATGACATTTATATTGGGTTCCAGAACATTATTGTGAATATGGATATGTCTCACTTGGGGTGGCTTAGCTGGTCGGGCAGAGATCAGACTTCGTGTTAAAAATCCCACGGTGGCATTAAGAATTGTGGCACTTGTCACTAAGATACTATAAATCAAAAGGATGAAAAGATGAAATAAGAAACTATGAAACCCTCACTTGTGTTCTCTCTATTTTGGTGCATCATTGTTTGGTTTCCATGACTGTCTTCTGCTTATATATTGTTTGATTCTAGTTAGAGTAAAGTTTGTTCACATACTAGTGCTATTCGATCGCACTAACGTCCCTTTTGCCAGGGGCGCTACATCTTTAATGGATATAGGTGTTTCTATAGCAGGCAGTGTTGGTCACAGCTTGTGCCGCATCATCCTTTCAGTTGACTTGTGAGTCCTACTTCATTTCGGGTTCCTAATTCATCTGTTAATTATGTACTTTGTATTTGAGGTCTAGCCGGAGCCTTGTTTCCGGCATTTCCATATTATTCTTTAATTGTATTTAGAGGCTCTATAGACATGTTGTGAGTAGTGTCAGGTATTGGAATTAAAATAGAAATATTGATGTTTGGCAATGATGTATAAAACTTGTAATACCTTCAAAATTGTGGATGAAGTTGCTAACGAAAATGAAATGGAAATTGTTAGTGAAATGTTCATAGAATTTGATTAAGAACTCAATTTCATAAACTCTATCTTATGTTGGAAACACGTTCTCAATGCGATATACTAAACGTGTATTCTTTTGTAGGTTTTGATGAATGACAAACAAAGCACAAATTGATATATGACGGAGTTCAAGTACAAGAGCACAAATGTTGAGATTGAAGCTCAAGACGTTGTTTTTAATTGTTATTATTGAGTTATTCTTAAATGTGATCTTGATCCTATAACTTGACTCCATAACATGGCTTCTCTCATAAAACTATTTTTCCAAAATCATGCATACTTATTTCTGTATCAAATAATTTCAAATGATGCATATTTACATTAGACAAAATGTTTTCTAAACATGCCTCAAAAATCTGGGCTAAAATAATCGATTATGAACTTATGATAATCGATTGTTTCTGAGCCAAGACTGCATGACAATCGATTATGAATTAATGGTAATCGATTGTGAGTAAGACAGTGAACATCAGGTTTTTCCAAATCTGCATGATAATCGATTGTGATCAAATGCCAATCGATTGTTGTTGAGGTAAAGTTTTTCAATACTCAAAATAATCGATTATGAACTAATGGTGATCGATTATGTTGAGACAATGTCTTCCAGTGATTTTAAATTTAATTAAGTAATCGATTATGTCTTTAGATAATCGATTATCACTGAGACAGTAAGTTTTATGATTTTCAGAAAATAACAAGTAATCGATTATGGCTTTAGATAATCGATTATCATTGAGACAGTAAGTTTCATGATTTTCAGAAAATAACAAGTAATCGATTGTTGCAAAGGACAATCGATTGTTGAAGCTGACCGTTGTCAAATGATTTTCAAATACCTCAAAGTAATCGATTATTGGTTTTCATATAATCGATGTTTTGCTTAAAATCTGGAAATGATTTTTAGAACGTTGCTGAAGTAATCGATTATAGATTTTATATAATCGATGTTTTGCTTAAAATCCGGAAATGATTTTTAGAACGTTGCCAATGTAATCGATTAGGGATTTGGTGTAATCGATTATCTATTTTTGAATTTTGCCAGTAATCGATTATGGATTGTAAGTAATCGATTATTAAGCGTAAAATCTGGGATTGATTTTTGATTTGACTGGCAGATAATCGATTGTTCGGTCTTGACAATCGATTGTCACTGAGTAAATTCAGCAATTCTTAATTGGCAATTAGACAACGGTAAGACCAAGTTTTGCACCTATAAATACAGCTTCAACTCAGTGTTTTAAACACAACAACATACACTAACTGATCATTACATTGCTTTAAGCTTTCATTCAATTGTTCATCATTTTCTACTCATTTCATAAAGCTTTTGAGAGCCATATTATTGTTCAAAGTTGTTGTGATCTTGAGCGTATTATTTTACTCATATCTACTCATCAAGGAGTACCTTTGTTAAGTGAGTGTTCAAGTATTTCAAATACTTGTAAGAGAATTTTGATTCTCTTGTGTTGAGGAACTTGTGCTTCCTCTGTTGAAGTCTTTGGGATTGTATCCCCGAGCAAGTGAAGTCTTTGGGATTGTATCCCCGAGCAAGTGAAGTCTTTGGGATTGTATCCCCGAGCAAGTGAAGTCTTTGGGATTGTATCCCCGAGCAAGTGAAGTCTTTGAGGTGAGGAACCTCCGAGCAAGTGAAGTCTTTGAGATTGTATCTCCGAGCAAATGTAAAGGTTTGTTAAGCACCCGTAAGCTTAACAAGTTAGTAGAAAATCTCGAGAGAGTCTCTCGGGGACTGGACTAACCACTGTTGTGGCCAACCAGGATATATCCTTGTGTAAGTTATTTTTATTGCACTTATTTACTTCCTGTAAAATTTAAATTCCGCAAGAAAACGCTAAATTTCATTAAAACACTATTCACCCCCCCTCTAGCGTTAAGCATAGTTTCTAACATCTTATTCATACTACGATGAAGCCTACAACAGGAAAGACGATTGGTAAGAGATATAGCTATGGAAGAGTTGAGTAAGAGGAACTCGATTTTTGATATGTGCTTATGATGAGTAAACGTAAGGTCTCCAGCAGATCATGTGTGTATTAAGACATGTAAGCTTCTGGAAAAGGATTCGTATGGCATGAATATCCATCCATCCATATGGTTAAAAACAATAAGAGATTCAGAATATATATACATGTTTCAACAAGTAAAATAAGCAAGGCGAAGAAGGGAACGAGGTACCCAGTTATTCAAGATGATCATTATCTACAATTCAGGAAAAGAGATATAAGAATTGTGAGTTACCTTCAACAGTAACAGAGGTATGTATAATTGGCCACACCCATCTCATTTATGCCCTACAGAAGCTAACAGGTGCAGTTAAAGAGAAGGGCGGGATATCAGGATCTGGATGGGGTTGGAGTGACCCAAAATGGTAAATGGATTGTTTTCATTAGTTGACATTTTTGAAGGATATTACAAAATGTGCTAATAGGTCTCCTTGTGAGGCACCCAGATGGTGGGCTCTAAAAAAGTACAACTAGATATGAGTACTACAAAGATAGGCACTGAAAGCATGTAAAGGATAAATATTATCTTAGTACGGCTCCCATCCATAGTAGAAAGATAATGTTAAGAAACACGAAGAGCCAGTGGATGGAGCAAAGGGGTGCTAAAAGAATATCTTGTTGAAGTTTTTAGAATAAAGTGATAGAAAGAAATGTTAGCAGGAAATAAGAAGAGAATTAATGAAGCATTATGAGTAAGATGTGATACATGGATGACAACGGTAGATAAAAAGATGACAGTATTATAGGTTCTGTAGTTAACTGAAGGAAAAGACGAGAGTGGCATACCTCGAGATAACAAGAGAGTATAGGCCATAAAGTCATATCCTCATTTCAAGAAATAAGTTAATGAATCTAGCATGATTACATAAGGAAAAGTTAGACCCTAGAGTAATAGAAATAAGTATGGGTTGGTGAACAAGATAAACTAAACATGAAGGACTAAGTGATTTGATAAAGGTCGACATCATGAGAATTTTAGATTGCATTCCGGCATTAATAGAATTGAGAACAGAAGAATATTCTTGAGGAATTCAGAGAAATGTTATTCAGGAAGATGCTTCCCTAAAGCAAGCAATGTGAGCAAAGTTAAGCTAAAGGGACTATATGTGTTAGTTGTGGGCATGTGATTTTCTCCTCACTTGAATTATTCCTATAGAATTCTTAAAATTAGGATTTTTCTTTAATTATTTTTAGAATTTAATAGCATGGTTTTGTGTTTGATTGCATGTTGTGTGCATTTTTTGTCAGTATAATTCATGAAAAAAATACAAAAATAGAACCTTTGCATTTAGGATTTAATTTTATATTTTTAGTTTTATTAGTTAATTAATATTACCAAAAACAAAATAAATTAACAAAAATAGTGATTTTACATTTTTAGTTTTCTTTTAAATTGGGACTTGATTACTTTTAGGAAAATTAATTAGCTTAATTTTTAGATTTAAATGAGGTCTTTGCTATTTTTATGTTAATTTGGTATTTAATAAAATTAAACTAGTATTGAAATAAATAAGAGAAGAAGATTTGGGGAATTTGGTCTTAATTATAGACTATATTTGGGCCAATTTTGATTAAAAACCAGCAAAAAAACGCAGCCCAAACCCACCTCCAACACACCCAACCCACCTTAGAAAACCCGGTCCGGCACCTCTGGTATCCAAACGACGTCGTTTTCTGTAGAGTGAATTTGAGTCGTCTTTTGATCGAATGATCAGGAACTAATTTCCCCATGATATAAATATGTCCTAACGCTACCCTACCCCCTCAGACCCCCGTAGCCTTTCATCTCTTTCATCTCTCATTAGATACCTGTAACGCCACCTTCCCCTACCCTTTACCGCTATTGAAAATCACCTCACGGTGGCGGCCGATCTCTAAATAACCCCAAATTTACACCTCATGCTCCTTTCCTCCTCCCTTTTTCATATCCATGTCCAGTTTCCCTCAAATATCACCCGAACTCCTCGAATATCCAAAACCTATAACGCCGCCTCCACCGCCCACGATGACACTGTCTCCAATCCTTTCCAAATTTACACCGTAGGCTCACCACCACCCTCACATCATGAATCCATATCCCTTTTGTTAAAATGTTCCCTAAAATCCAATGTCTAGAACCTGAGTGGGCATCCTTTTTATCCAGTTTCTTCACGAGTTTTAGTATTAATTTCCTCATGGAATAAGGTTAGTTCACCGTTCTTGACTAACAACAGTTGATTAACATTACCTCGTGGTTGAAATTGAATGGAAAATCATGTTCGAGTCTTAATCGGTAAGTTCTTTTTATTTTTGTTTTCTTTATCTCATCTTGTATTTGAATTTTTCTTCTATTGGAAATTAGTTAAAGTCAGTTCTCCTCTTTACCCTGTTCTTCATATTTTGGCTTTTAGGTTTTTCCTTTGTTCATACTGCATGACTCTATGTTAATGTTTGGTTTTCTTTATTTCTATTCCTGTTTGACCAGTAATTCAACTCTGTTCCTATTAGTTGATTCGAGTATAAGCTAGATTCATTTGAATTTGTATTCAGTTTGGGATCTGTTTTATTGGAGTCCATTTGTCATTACTGAAATGTTTCAAAACTTTGGGGTAATCATGGTTAGCGTGGACTCAATTAACGGGTTTGGGGTAGTTGGACTTAGTTTTAACTTTACCTAGGTTAACAATTTTAGGGGTAAATATAGAAATAAGTAAGGGTAGTATAGGAATTTTTTAGAGAAGAATCTTGCAAATAACTGAATTGGAAATCCCTAGAAGCTTCTAGGTTGGGATACTAATTAGAATTGCAGAAATTTAGTAGTGTAACTTGGAAAACAAGCCACTAAATAAGGGGCTAACTAGCAAAAACTGGAAATACATAAGAGGGACTAGATGTGTAAAAAATAAAATCTGAAGGCGGCCCTAGTATTTGGCTATAAAGGGCACACCTTTTGCCTTGATTTCGGGGAGGAGAAGCTTGAAATCTGGAAACACACACAAAGTTAAAAGAGTTAAGGGACAATCTGAAAAATTTGAATTTCAAATTCAAAAAAAAAAGCCAAATCTGAACTGTTAGAGTTCGAAATTTCATCTTAGATATTTGTTTCTTCAAAAACCAAAAAAAAAAAGAAGAAGCAAAAGCAACAGAAAAACTTCAAAAGATACTGTTATATTCAAGTTTTTCTTAGATTAGTTCCAAATTTCAGCTGTTAATTTGAATTCCTAGCTTAAATTGAGATGTGATTCTGGTTGATGAAGTTGCAGAAGTTGTCCTGGGTTTAACTTCAAGTTTGTTAGGTTCTATCGAGTCTATTTTGAGTATTTTGTTGGTGTTGTTCCTCCTTAGTTCATTCCTGGACTTTGTGATGCTGTTTTGGATTCAAAATTGATCGCGTGCTATTGATTTCACCACTGTTTCTTCTGTGCCACTGCTTGAGCAACTGCTATTTCCTCACATTTGTTCCAATTTCCATGTATTTGCCTAACCTTCAATGGTTGAAGCATAAGGAAATCTGTAATTGAAGTCGCATTTGAATGAAAAGTTGATCCAAGTGTTTTGGAATTCCTATTTGTTCATTTGGTATTGTAATGAGTAGTGTAGTTTTTTATAGGTTCATGCAGTCCATCGATCCACATATTAAAAGCATTGTAATATTCAAGTAGCCAATAATGTTATGACCAGGGACTGAAATTTGATGTTGAATAGCATTGTTTTGTAATCGAATCGGGACTGTGATAACAGTAGCTTTAACTTGATAGCTAGACTCAATGTTTTAAGTTCCATATTGACTTATTAGAGTAGCTGCAACTGTCTTTGGTAGTGAAACATTTTGGTTAGTTTGACTTTGGATCATGAACTTTATTAGTTGCCTATTTAAAATGATTAGGTATGTCGAAATGCCAATTGGAATCTAGCAAGTGTATTGCTGTTGGTAGTTTAAGATTGTTAGCTATTTCTAAATTTGTTTTAGATACTTTAATTAATTGGCTTATGTTTGATTATTGTAACTGTTGCAAATCGTTCTAACCTTTTGAAGCATACGATGTTGGGTCTATTTTACACCTAAGAGAAATTGGACAAAATCAAAAGCCATCTTTCATACAATATGCATCCCATCCAACTAAAATTGGCCTATTAAAAAGCCCAAGTAACCTGAATCAGTTTATATGTGCTGAACGGTGGGCTTTATATATAAAGGTCCTTTTATTAGAACTTGGACTTGATTTTGAGACCCAAATTTGTTGGAATGCTTTTACTAGTAGTTAACTAATAATACCAATAATTAAGTTTTTTTTTAGAGATAATCCATAACAGATAATGTTAGTTCCTCTTTAGGATGTCCTTTTAAGAATAAAACGAGGTGCGCCATGTCAAACAAAACTTACAAATTGAGTGGCCCTTTTTAATTACCTTATTAAAATATCTAGATATTGGGTAAGCCATTTAGCAATTTTTCATGGCTTCCTGCAAAGTTGATAACAACTAGCCGCTTTAGGTGCGTTCTTTAATAATTTTATCTTCCTAAATTCGGGTGTGCATTTCATGCGACCCAAATTCAAATTCCAAAATGTTGAATAAAATGTGCCGAGGATCCGGGTGCATTTCATGTGACGTGATCCAAAAATATGTTTTAAACGATGTTCAATTTCCTAAAATTTATTAATTTAAAACGGTAAATAATTTTAAAATTGCACTATAGGATGACGTGTATTAAAATAAGATTTTAGCCAATTATAATACTTTATGCGACTATGCTAGAACCACGGGATCTTGGGGTGCCTAACACCTTCCCTCGGGTCAACAGAACTCCTTACTCAAGAATTTTTGGTTCGCAGACTCCATTCGGGAAGTCAAAAATTTTCTTGATTTTGGATTCAAAACAAACCGGTGACTTGGGAAACCAATAATGTCACTTAAATTTGAAAAACTCACTTATTCATTATCCTTTGGGGTAGGTGCATAAAAAAAGGAGGTGTGACAGCTTTGGCGACTCTGCTGGGGAAGAAAACCCAGAATCTCCAGTTCAGGATTCAAGAAGTTTAGCTTAGAATGACTGTTATATTTGGATTTTCTGATTTTCCTACTTGTCTCATGCCATATGTACTAAATGCTTTACCGCTTTAACATATGTTGAATTGTATATATAAAACTACTTCAAAACCCCTCCTCTCTCTGAGTCTTCTGAATCATGGAGAAGGGTGCACTTCGTGTGACTTCTCTTCTGTTTAAAGTATTTTCCTATTTACAACAAGGTTCGGATAAGTTTCTAAGCCGACGGAGCTTCTGTATCCCCGGTACGCTGCCCTCCCCCCCCCCCCCCCCCCCCCCCCCCCCCCGCGTTCGAGTCGTCCGCTCTGGTAAGCCAGGTCTAGAAAAATAAACCCAGGGTTTAAACCTAGTATAACAAAGCCTTATGCCGGATCCCCAGTAGGAACGTTAGTTTGCATCACGTGCATTTGACTTAGAGGACTCAAAACAGGGGTTGGGTCCGTCTAGGACAGATCACTTGAAATGAAAAGACCATCCTGATACATCTTACGTGCTACTTGTGCATTTATTTGCTTTGGATTTGCATGTTGACCAGCTCACGAATAATGAGAGAAAATTGAGAAAAATAGCAGTGTGTTAAGACTAAATGAGGTAAACAGTTGTTTCGAAAACCAATGCCCAAATAGTACCGAAATGATGTCGAATTTTTGAAACAAAAAAGATCTATTTAACAAAATTTTTGGTTTTGACGAGACATTTTGCCTGAACTATGCGGGTCTAATTTTCATCGGATGTGAGATACGTAGGCAAACCTCATCGGTTCCGACCCCAATTTTCAAAAAATCCAAAAAAAAAAAATAAATTCTTTTAGACAATTCAAAAAAATGTTTTAAGACTCAAATAATGGTTTCCTTCTTTCTAATGTCTTTCATAGGAATAAAGAAAAATCAATAAAAATCAAAATCCAAGAAGAAAAGGTCAGAAACGAAAATCCAAAAACTTACTCCTTAGATGTCTTTTTCTTTTGTAAATGTTCATAAATTTTTTTAAAATTGAAGTCCAAAAAAAAAATTTATTTTCTTTTCTTTTGAAATGCTTTTGTAAATAAACAAAAACTTAGAAATCCAAAATATTTTCTTAGCAGTTCCTTTTTCGAAAATTAAGAGGCAGCATCCAAAATTTAAGAAAAATATTTTCTTCTTTAGAAAAAGAGAAAACAAGTGAAAATTTATAAAAAAAAAATCTTCCTTTCCAATCAAAAGAAAAGGAAATTTTAGAAGTCCTTCTTTCAAAATAAAAAGAAAAAGGGAAAAGGGTCAGAACTGCCCCTAACGTATTGACGTCAGTTTAAAAATGCCCTCCGTTAACCTATTTTGAAGAAAATGCCCCTATTGTTAAAAATGTGGCATATTTGTGCCCCTAAGTCTAACAATTGACTGTACTTATATTTAAAATGGTAGGGGCATTTTTTTCAAAATAGGTTAACGGTAGGGGCATTTTTAAACTGGAGTCAATACATTAGGGGCACAAATATGCCACATTTTTAACGGTAGGGGCATTTTCTTCAAAATAGGTTAACGGATGGCATTTTTAAACTGACATTAATACGTTAGGGGCAGTTCTGACCCTTTTTCGAAAGAAAAATCCAAGATCCAAAGAAAATTCCCTTTCTTTTTTTAAAGCATGTTTTTTTATAGAAAAGTCCAAAAGAAAAATCAAATAAACAAAAGAGATTTTTTCCTTGCCTTAAAGTTTTAGTGGTATGAGTTTTATAAAAACCAAAGAAAAAAAAACAAAAAAAAAACACATGGTTTTTACTCAATTCCCAATCTTCCTGAATTACGCAAGATCTGATTCATGCGGGGTCATGATACGTAGGCAATTCCCACCGGATCCGATCGTAGCCATAAATAAATCAAGTGAAGAATAAACTTGAAAAAAAAGAGAAAAAAATTGAGTGAAAAAAATGGTGAAGAAAAAAAGGCGACAAGAAATAAAAGAGTGACATACAAAAAGAGAGAAAAGAGAGTGCCAAAATAAAAGAGCGGCAAAAATAAAATGAGAAAATCAAGAGTGATTAGTTCAGGCCGGGATGAAACATGCAACCGTTCAAACACATGGTAGAAGTGTTTAACTGCTTAGGTGCATTGCATCTAAACATACGATTTCTTATCTTTTAAGCGTCTCAAAACTAACAAGGTTGTTGCGTGTGTAAAAAGCTAGGTTTTGGTGGTTGGTTTTGTTGGTAGTCTAGCCTCCCCTCCTTCATAAGATCCAAAGGCACAGATGGCCTCCGGTAGCAATCTACCAGTCTTTAGTCCTGAGGATAGCCCGACATCGGCTATTCTGCCACTAGAATCAACAGGTGCTGAAAAGAATAAGATGTTGCATCTCCGCATAATGGAAATGCGGGACGCCTGGTCTAAAGGTAGGGAACCGCCAAGTGCAGTCCCTGGGTTCCCTGAGTTGGTCCCCAGGTCAAGTGAGGCTACCAACACCCATGTGCCTAACCCGCTCTTCCCATGTGGATATCCTCCAATGCCCTCCAAAGATCCCGACATACCTTCTGTGGTTCGTCCCTGGACACCGGCTTCAAAGGCACAACATTAAATGTTCACATTTCAGGGTCCACAGCTTCAGTCAGGAATAGCATATGTCACCCCATATTCTCTCACTCAACCTCCGCGACATGATCTCTTAGCTGATCAAAGAAAAGTTGTTAATATCCCGAGCAAGAGGAAATGGCTTGGACGATGAAGAGCTTGGAATAAAACCTGAAAAACATACAAGGTCTAAGCGGTCAAAAGAGTGTCTCATACTCTGACCTCTGTATGTTTCCCCATGTCCATTTTCCACCCAGCTTTAAGATGCCAAAACTTGAGAAGTATGACGGGCACAGAGACCCGGTTGCTCATCTGAAATGATATTGTAACTAGTTGAGAGGTACTGATGGAAATGCGAAGCTGCTGATGGCCTATTTTTGGGAGTGCCTCGCTGGAATCGCTTATGAGTGGTATACGGATCAAGAAATTACTCATTGGCATATGTGGGATGATATGGCTTGTGATTTTGTCCGCCAGTTCCGATATAATGTGCATTAGCTCCCGACACACATTCTTTGTCCAATTTGAAAAAGAAAACTGAGGAAAGCTTCCGCGAATATGCTATCAAATGGCATGAGCAAGCTGCTAGGGTAAAGCCTCCAATAGACGAAACTGAAATGGTCACGGTTTTTCTACATGCCTAAGAGGTTACTACTTCCATAACATGATATTTGCTGTGGGTAAACCATTCGCTGAGGCTATCAAAATTGGGGAAATGGTTGAGAACGGTTTAGAAAAAGGTCGAATCTTGAGTCATGCTGCTTTCAAGGCCACATCACAGTTTTCTCGGAATGGTTCGAAAAGTTCAATAAACAAAAATAGGAATGAAGAGGGATTCATGATAATTTCAAGCTCGAGGGGGGCCCACAGGTCATTCAGCCAATCATATGTGCCTCCTATCGTTCCACCATACTATTATCCATTCTCATATTCTTCTTATGCCGTGGCACCGCCTCCTTATGGGTGATGAGCGCGCAATATTACACCTAGCCATAACATTGTACACAAAATAGAGCTCCACCTTCCAGAAATGCCCATCCTTACCAAGCTCCATATAATCCTCAACCGAATAATCCCCAATACAATCTTCGCCCAAGAGAGCCTTTCAGAAAGAGTCAGTTCACCCCTATTGGTGAATCGTATGCGAGCTTATTCCAAAAGTTAATCAGGCTAAATCTATTGTAGCTAGTGGCCCCAAACCGGCCAAACCAAAAGTGCCCCTCACATCAAGCTGAGACTAGTTGTGAATACCACTCAGGAGCAGTGGGACATAGTACCGAGGATTGTTGGACCCTCAAAAGGACACTTGAAGATTTGATTGAAGCTGAAAGAATCGTTTTCTTAGATGAAGATGCTCCTGATGTGATGAACAAACCGTTGCTTGCCCACAACAATGGGCCAATAGTCGGAATGATTGTGCAAATGAGGAATTTGATCCGGCACTCAAGGCCATTGCATCCATTGTCGAGATGGAAGGATATCCACAAAATGGTCGCCAAGCATGAAAGTTACCTATCAAATGAGAGTCTCGGTAGCCAGTCTTGCTATCCTTTCTGCTTTCGAATTATCTCAGGATGTGAACCGGATGTTTTACTTTATTGTCTTATATTTCCGATGTAAACTCTTTTTATCTTCAAAAACTGAAAAAAATAAATAAAAAAATCAAAAAAATAAAAAAAAATGAAAAAAATCATCAAATGAAATTAAAATTTTATTGTCCAAGAATATCTCTTTTCTTAATCTTGTCATTTCCCTATTCTCTTTTCAGTTATATTAAATGCAGATTTCAATAACATGACATGTTTGCGGACTTCATGCCCAGATCCCAAAACGGTGTCAGACTTCGAAATAATGAATCAAGAGTCGAAATGCAAAGAAGATAAGTTTGAGGAAATAAAGCAAGTTTGAACAGCTGAAGGACAATTGATTTCAGAATTTGAAAGCTCCATACATTACAACAAGAGTACTGCCGAAAGAGTGAGTTGTATTTGGGACGCATTGAAGGAAATGTCCCAGAAACAACTGTCAATGAAATGCAGTGAAAATGTACTATGTTGGATCCTCCATATAGTTCTAATATTCTCCGGTTGAGATGACGAAGGCTTTCATTCTCGCTACCCAAACACTATCAACTCTTTGCAAACCCTTTGAGCCGGCTCCCATTTCTTGATTACCCTCATTGGAATCTGAAAGTGTTATTGAAAAATGAAATGAAAAAAAGAGAAAAAAGAAAAACAAAACAAAAAAAATAAGAAGAAACAAAAAAAGAAAGAAAAAGAAAAGAAAGACACAAAAAAGGAAAGGAAGAAAAGACAAAGAAAAAAAGAAAAAAAAAGAGAAATAAAAATAGTTTAGGAAACATTCCCGAACTACGTCTGACTTGATTCCGAAAGGATACGTAGGCAGCCTCACTCTAGGGTTCAGTCACACCAAAATAAAAATCCAAAGTTCCCCAAAAAGTGAAATTGGGGCACATGTATAATGGTCCGGCAGTGATCCGGCCCAGAAGGTTCCAAAGTTGTAATTCAATCCAAATCCTTTTTACCCAAACCCTGTTCAAGTCCTTCCGATCAATTGGTGAGAGTGCTCAAGGACAAGAGAATACAACTAGTTGAATTCGATGTAATCCAAATTGAGAAAAATAAAATGAGAGAGTCTTATTGGTGAAAATCTATACGGGCACCGTAAGGCGATGATAAGTAGAGAAAAATCAAAATGAGAGAATTTTATTGGTGAAAACCCAAACGACACCGTAAGGTGATGGTAAGCAGAGAAAAATCAAAATGAGAGAGTCTTATTGGTGAAAACCCACACGGGCACCGTAAGGCGATGGTAAGCAGAAAAAAATCAAAATGAGAGAGTCTTGTTAGTGTAAACCCACACGGGCACTATGAAGCGATAGTGAGAAGAGAAATGAGGAAGGCCAGCTAGTGGAAACCTGCAAATGGCCCCATTGATCGAAAAGAAGATCATCACGGCCATCGGCATCAACAAAGTCCTGGCAAGGTTTCTCGAGTTTTGAAGAAAAAGTAATGATGAATTTCTGAGAGTCGAACGGTTTATGCAGATCAGGCATCCAGCCAAAGGGCATGCCATGTTCATTGAAGTCTATATGTACTCTAGATGAGTCCCTCTTTCCTTTCCCCGAAAGGGACACTTATTGTTTTTAAACTCATTCTCCATTCCATTATTTGTTTTCTTTGAATCCCTTTCGGTCTAACACTGTTCCAAAACTAAGACAAAGATGGGATGGCAAGACTGATTTACAGGGCTTTTGTTTGACATGAGTTAATGTGCAAAAGGCACCCATTCTCGCTAGGGGCATCAAGTCGACCCCGACTAGCCATGGCGGCCGATACTTCAAAATCAAACTCTTGGAAAGAGAAAATCAATTGGAAATGCCAATAAAGGCAAATGAAATTGAAAAGGTTGAGTCCTACGCGGCTAACCGTCTCGGTGAAGTTTCAAAAGCCAAGGTTCCCAAAGGTTCTGAAATGAAAGTTGGGGTAAAGAAATCAAAGGCCTATGAAGGCAAAATAAATCTGAAAGTTGAGTCCCCATGATCAACTAACAAGGCAAAAATTGGAAAGTTAGAGGTCTTCTCAACAGAAGCAGGGCCGGGATCAAGCAATCAAGGCCACAAAACCAACCAGCATTTCAAACTAACGATCTTGCTTTGTTTGAAAATATGAAATAGGTGCAATCGTAAGCAATCGTGCAAAAGGCAAATGAAACTAAAATAACACAGGATATAGGAGCGGCTTTACAGCAAGAATCAGCCCCAAAAGGGCAGTTTCCTCCAAATCCTTTCCCGCAGTATTAATAAATTAGAAAATAAGGAAAGGAAAATTATAAAAATCATGGTAGTATAGGGCTTCCAATCTATAACGAAACCCTCCCAAAACCTAGGACCATATTCCTTATTTATCCTGGCATAACCCATGGATCCCCCTGGCATAACACATGAGCCTTTTTCTTCCTATCCCGGCATAACCCGTGGACCCCCCCTCCGGCATAACCCAAGAGATTTTTTCTCTTTTTCTTCCTATCCCAGCATAACACGTTGATCCCCCTGGCATAACGCAGGAGCCTTCTTCTTCCTTTCATGGCATAACCCGTGGATCCCCCTGGCACAACCAGGAGCCTTTTCTTCCTATGCCGGCATAACCCGTGGATCCCCCTAGCATAACCCAGGAGCCTTTTTCTACCTATCTCGGCATAACCCGTGGATCCCCCTGGCATTACCTAGGGGCCCTTTTTCTTCCTATCCCAACATAAACCGTGGATCCCCCTGGCATAACCCAGGAGCCTTTTTCTTCTATCCGACATAACCCGTGGATCTCTCTAGCATAACCCAAGAACCTTTTCTTCCTATCTCGGCATAACCCGTGGATCCCCCTGGCATAACCCAGGAGCCCTTTTTCTTCCTTTCCCGGCATAACCCGTGGATCCCCCTGGCATAACCCAGGAGCCCTTTTCTTCCTATCTCGACATAACCCATGGATCCCCCAGGCATAATCCAGGAGCCTTTTCTTCCTATCCCGGCATAACTCGTGGATCCCCCTGGTATAACCCATGAGCCTTTTTCTTCCTATCCCGGTAAAACCCATGGATCCCCCTGGCATAACCAGGAGCCTTTTTCTTCCTATCTCGGCATAACCCTTGGATCCCCCTGGCATAACCCAGGAGCCTTTTTTCTTCCTATCCCGGCATAACGAGTGGATCCCCCTGGCATAACCCAAGAGCCTTTTCTTTCTATCCCGGCATAACCCGTGGATCCCCTAGCATAAACCTGGAGCCCTTTTTCTTCCTATCCCAACATAAACCGTGGATCCCCCTAGCATAACCCAGGAGCCTTTTTCTTCCTATCCGAACATAGCCCGTGGATCCCCCTGGCATAACATAAGAACCTTTTCTTCCTATCTCGGCATAACCCGTGGATCCCCCTGGCATAACCCAGGAGCCCTTTTTCTTCCTATCCCGGCATAAACCGTGGGTCCCCCTGGCATAACCCAGGAGCCTTTTTCTTCCTATCCCGACATAACCCATGGATCCCCCTGGCATAATCCAGGAGCATTTTCTTCCTATCATGGTAAAACCCATGGATCCCCCTGGCATAACCCAGGAGCCTTTTTCTTCCTATCTCGGCATAACCGTGGATCCCCCTGGCTTAACCCAGGAGCCTTTTTTCTTCCTATCCTGGCATAACAAATGGATCCCCCTGGCATAACCCAAGAGCCTTTTCTTCCTATCCCGGCATAACCCGTGGATCCCCTGGCATAACCCAAGAGCCCTTTTTCTTCCTATTCCGGCATAACTCGTGGATCTCCCTGGCATAACCCAAGAGCCTTTTTCTTCCTATCCCGGCATAACTCGTGGATCCCCCTGGCATAACCCAGGAGCCTTTTTCTTCCTATCCCGGCATAACCTGTGGATCCCCCTGGCATAACCCAGGAGCCTTTTTCTTCCTATCTCGGCATAACCCGTGGATCCCCCTAGCATAACCCAAGAGCCATTTTTCTTTCTATCCCGGCATAACCCATGGATCCCCCTGGCATAATATAGGAGCATTTTTCTTCCTATCCCGGCATAAACCATGGATCCCCTGGCATAGCCAAGGAGTTTTTTTCTTCCTATCCCGGCATAACCAATGGATCCCCCTGGATAACCCAAGAGCCTTTTTCTTCTTATCCTGGTGTAACCTGTGGATCCCCCTGGCATAACCTAGGAGCCTTTTTCTTCCCATCCCTACATAACCCGTGGATCCCCCCGCATAACCCAAGAGACGTTTTCTTCCTATCCCGGCATAACCCGTGGATCCCCCTAGTATAACCCAGGAGGTTTTTCTTCGTATCCCGACGTAACCCGTGGATCCCCCTGGAATAACCCGGGAGCCTTTTCTTCCTATCCCGACATAACCTGTGGATCCCCCTGGTATACCTAGGAGCCTTTTTCTTCTTATCCCGGCATAACCCGTGGATCTCCCTGGCATAGACTAGGAGTACTTTCCTTCATATCCCGGCATAGCCCGTGGACTTCTCCTTTATCCCCAGCGCGAACCCTTTTCTTTTAATTCGGGCATATCTCGTGGATTTTCCCTTTCGTCCCTAGCAGGGACCCTTTATTCCTATCCTGTCATAACCCATGGATTCTCCCCTTATACCTAGTACCTTTTCTTTTCCGGCATAACCCGACCATCTGCCAGCATAACCTGACAATCTTTCCAAAGAATACACAATTTGGACTTTTACTATTTTCAATAAAGAAATAGCTTAAACTCGCTTTTCAAATAACTCGCGAAATTTTCCTACTGAAAAATAAGGAAGAAAATTTTGTTCGTTTATTTGTTTTGGTGTCCGAACAGGTTTTCCCTCTAGGCACATGATTCGAGATGACTGAAAGAGTGAGTCTCAATCTATAATAAAGGAAGAAAAGAACAAAAAGAAGCTACCCTAGAGTGCTTTCAAAAAGGATGCAGACTGCTTAAATTTGATTCAAAACTTGATTGAAATCACAAGCTTAGCATGATCTACTCTGCTCAAATCCTGAACAAAGAACCTGCAACTGCAACTTACGAGCATCAAGATTCAGATCAGGGTCTACAACAAAATTAGCTAAGACTCAAGATCAAGCCTCAAGAGATTTATAGATAGGAATCTTGTAACTCATAACTAATAGGCATAGTTAGCGTAGCTTTTGATTTTCCTTTTGATGTAATAAGGAGGTCAACAAGTAGTAACAACAACATTAGCTGTAAAATCACAGCTCCTGGTAGTCCCAGTTACCAAACACTCCTGAACTATACTGACCTGATTCTTTTTTAGCCGAGGATATGTAGGCAACCTCTAAAGCAGGGTGCGGTCAAGCTTTTCAAAACGCTTCCCATGGAGTGTCAAGCAGGCAAAATTCTCTCATGATTTCTCATTTATCTTTGCTTGAAAACTCTTCGTGTCTCCGATCAAAGAGGGGCAGTTGTGAGCATGTGACTTTTGCCTCGCTTGAATAATTCCTATAGAAGTTTTAAAATTAGGATTTCTCTTTTAATTATTTTTAGAATTTAATAGCATGATTTTCTTTTTGATTGCATGTTGTGTGCCTTTTTACTCAGTATAATTCATGAAAAAATACAATAATAGCACCTTTGCATTTAGGATTCAATTATATATTTTTAGTTTTATTATTTAATTAATATTACCAAAAAATAAAAGAAAATAACAAAACTAGTGATTTTACATTTAAAGTTTTTTTAAAAATTGGGACTTGATTACTTTTAGGAAAATTAATTAGCTTAATTTTTAGATTTAAATTAGGTCTTTGTTATCTTTTATGTTAATTTGGTATTTCATAAAATTAAACTAGTATTAAAATAAATAAGAGAAGAAGATTTGGGGAATTTTGTCTTAATTATAGGCCAGATTTGGGCCAATTTTGATTAAAAACCAGCAAAAAAATGCAGCCCAAACCCACCTCCAACACACCCAACCCACCTCAGAAAACCCGGTCCGGCACCCCTTGTATCCAAACGACGTCTTTTTTTGTAGATTGAATCTGAGCCGTCTAGGTTCTTTTGATCGAACGATCATGAACTAATCTCCCCATGATATAAATATGTCCTAATGCCACCCTACCCCTTCAGACCCCCCTTACCCTCTCATCTCTTTCATCTCTCATCAGAGACCTGTAACGCCGCCTTCCCCCGCCCTAGACCGCTGCCGGAAATCGCCTCAAGGCGGCGGTTGGTCTCTAATTAACATCAAATTTACACCTCATGCTCCTATCCTCCTCCCCTTTCCATGTCCATGTCAAGTTTCCCTCAAATATCACCCGAACTCCTCGAATATCCAAAACCTGCAACGCTGCCTCCGCCAACCACGGCGGCGCTGTCTCCATCCCTACCAAATTTACACCGTAGGCTCACCACCCCCCTTACATCACGAATCCACACCCTTTTTCTTCAAATGTTCCCCAAACCTCTCCAATTTTGAATCCAAAGACTGGATCCTGAGTGGGCATCATTTTTCTCCAGTTTCTTCACGGGTTTTAGGTTTAATTTCATCGTGGAATAAGGTTAGTCGACTGTTCTTGACAAAGAATAGTTGATTAACATTACCCCACGGTTGAAATTGAATGGCTAATCGTGTTTGAGTCTTAATCGGTAAATTCTTTTTAGTTTTATTTTTTGTACTCATCTTGAATTTGAATTTTTCTTCTATTGGAAATTAGTTAAAGTCAGTTCTCCTATTTACCCTGTTCTTCATATTTTGCTTTTAGGTTTTTCCCTTATTCATACTGCATGACTCTGTGTTAATGTTTGGTTTGTTTAATTCTATTCCTGTTTGACCAATAATTCAATTATGTTCCTATTAGTTGATTCGAGTATAAGCTAGATTTGTTTGAATTTGTATTTCAGTTTGGGATCTGTTTTATTGGAGTCAATTTTTCATTATTGAAAATTTTCAAACTTTTGGGGTAAACATGGTTAGCCTGGACTCAATTAAAGGGTTTGGGGTATTTGCACTTAGTTTTAACTTAACCTAGGTTAATAATTTTAGGGGTAAATACAGAAATAATTAAGGGTAGTATAGGCATTTCTCGAAGAAGAATCTTGCAAATAACTAAATTGGAAATCTCTAGAAGCTTCTAGGTTGGAGTACTAATTAGAATTGCAGAAATATAGTAGTGTAACTTGGAAAACAATCCACTAAATAAGGGGCTACCTAGCAAAAACTGGAAATAAAAAGAGGAACTGGAGGTGTAAAAAATAAAACCTGAAGGCAACCCTAGTTTTTTGCTATAAAGGGCACACCCTTTGCCTTAATTTAGGGGAGGAGAAGTTTGAAATTTGGAAACACACACAAAGTTAAAGGAGTTAAGGGACAATCTGAAAATTATGAATTTCAAATTAAAAAAAAACACAAATATGAACTCTTAGAGTTTGAAATTTCATCTTAGATCTTAGTTTCTTCAAAAACCAAAAAAAAAAAAGAAGCAAAAGCAACAGAAAAACTTCAAAAGATACTGTTACATTGAAGTTTTTCTTAGATTAGTTTCAAATTTTAACTGTTAATTTGAATTCCTAGCTTAGATAGAGATGTGTTTCAGGTTGATGAAGTTGCAGAAGTTGTCCTGGGTTTAACTTCAAGTTTGTTGGGTTCTATCGAGTCTATTTTGAGTATTTTGTTGGTGATGTTCCCCCTTCATTCATTCCTGGGTTTTGTGATGCTGTTTTGGATTCAAAATTGATCACGTGCTGTTGATTTCACCGCTGTTTCTTCTGTTCCACTGCTTGAGCAACTTCTATTTCCTCACACTTCGTTTCAATTTCCAGGTATTTTGTCTAACCTTCAATGGCTAAAGCATAAGAAAATCTGTAATTGAAGTCGCATTTGAATGAACAGCTGATCCAAGTGTTTTGGAATCCCTGTATGTTCATTTGGTATTGTAATGAGTAGTGTAGTTTTTTTTATAAGTTTATGCAGTCCATCGATCCACATATTAAAAGCATTGTAATGTTCAAGTAGCCAATAATGTAATGACCAGTGACTGAAATTTGATGTTGAATAGAGTTGTTTTGTATTCGAATCGAGATTGTGATAATAGTAGCTTAAATCTGATAGCTAGACTCAATGTTTTAAGTTCCATATTGACTTATTAGAGTGGCTGCAATTGTCTTTGATGGTGAAACACTTAGGTGTGTTTGACTTTGGATCATGAACTTTATTAGTTGTCTATTTAAAATGATTAAGTATGTCGAAATGCCAATTGGAATCTGGCCAGTGTATTACTATTGGTAGTTTAAGATTGTTAGCTATTTCTAAATTGTTTTAGATACTTTAATTAATTGGCTTATATTTGGTTATTGTAACTGTTGCAAATTGTTCTAACCTTTTGAAGCATGTGATGTTGGGTTAAATTTAAACCTAAGAGAAATTGGACAAAATCAAAAGCCATCTTTCATACAATATGCAGCCCATCCAACTAAAATGGGCCTATTAAGAAGCCCAAGTAACTTGAATCAGTTTATATGTGCTGAACGATGGGCTTGGTAAATGAAGGTCCTTTTATTAGAACTTGAACTTGATCTTAAGACCCAAATTTGTTGGAATGATTTTAATAGTAGTTAACTAATAATGCCAATAATTAAGTTTTTTTTTAGAGATAATCCATAATAGATAATGTTAGTTCCTCTTTAGGATGTCTTTTTAAAAATAAAATGAGGTGTGCCATGCCAAACAAAACTTACAAATTGCGTGATCCTCTTAAATTACCTCATTAAAATATCTTGACATCGGGTAAGCCATTTAGCAAATTTCCATGGCTTCCCGCAAAGTTAATAACACGTTTGCCACTTTAGGCGCGTTCTTTAATAATTTTATCTTCCTAAATTTAGGTGTGCATTTCATGTGATCCAAATCCAAATCACAAAATGTTGAATAAAATGTGCGAGGATCCGGGTGCATTTCATGTGATGTGATCCAAAAATATGTTTTAAACGACGTTCAATTTCCTAAATTTTTTGATTTAAAGTGGAAAATAATTCTAAAATTGCACTGTAGGATGACGTGTACTAAAATCAGATTTTAGCCAATTATAATAGTTTAAGCGACCGTGCTAGAACCACGGGATCCGGGGGTGCCTAACACCTTCCCTCGGGTCAACAGAATTCCTTACTTAAGAATTTCTAGTTCGCATACTCCATTCGGGAAGTCAAATATTTCCTCGATGGGATTTAAAACAAATCGGTGTCTTGGGACACCAAAAGCCAAAACCTATCCCAAGTGGCGACTCTAAATAAATAAATAACCCCATTTCAAATAATGTCACTTAAATTGGAAAAACTCCCTTATATATTATCCTTCGGGGTAGGTGTATAAAAAAGGAGGTGTGACACTAGTTATACTAAGTGTCACCCCCACGAGTAAGGAAAGTTATTATCCTTGGTACAGTACGATTATTGCAAGGCGAGTAAGGGTCATCGATGATGTGAGAAGACGCCAAATATGAAGAGGTAAAACATCTACAGGTAGATCGTAGTGCTAAACCTTAGTACTCCCTTAGAAGTGGAATATGGAGTGATATGACATTAAGTCAGAATTATGTGGTTCTAGTAACCATGGAATGGTAAAAGAACAATGCAATAAAAATGTGAAAGGGTTGAGATTGCACTTGTCTAAATCTTACGGATATGCTGCGATTCCAGAACATTATGTAAGCACGACGCCAAGGAAAGGAA
Source organism: Nicotiana benthamiana (assembly GCA_034376525.1). Lineage (NCBI taxonomy): Eukaryota > Viridiplantae > Streptophyta > Magnoliopsida > Solanales > Solanaceae > Nicotiana > Nicotiana benthamiana. The sequence continues at coordinate 142,946,915 of CM067337.1, read as the reverse complement.
GTAAGGCTTCCAGTCCGGGATGTTTTTGATAAATAAGGAGCCAGTGCGAGAGGTAATTTAACACAAAGAGAGTAACCCAAAAAAGATTACTCGGAATATTGATATGAGAATGGGCCAACGAGTAGTTAGTAGTTGATTCAGGAAGAGCCCAATTATGGCTAGACAAGAGGATAAAGACATTGTAATACTTGTCATATCATAATCCTTTAGTAGCTCCAACCATTTCCGCTGCCTCAAGTTGAGATCCTTCTGTTTGAACAAGACTTGGAGGCTACAACGATCAGTAAACACCTCACAAGACACACCATTCAAATAATGCCTCCAAATCTTCAACGCATGAACAATGGCAGCCAACTCTAGCTCATGAATGGGGTAGTTCTTCTCATAGGGCTTCAACGGACGAGAAGCATAAGCAATCACTCTACCTTTCTGTATCAAAACACATCTAGTACCAACTCTCTAAGCATCACAATACACTGTATATAAGCTTGAAGCTAATGGCAAAACTAACACTGGAGCTGTGGTCAATGTAGTCTTGAGAATTTGAAAGCTCGCCTCAAACTCATCCAACCACCTGAATAAAGCGCCTTTTGAGTGAATTTGTTCAAGGGAGGTGCAATAGATGAAAATCCTCAAACAAACCAGCAGTAGCCAGCCAAACCAAGAAAGATGCAAAACTCTATAGTTGAGGATGGTCTGGGCCAACCCTGTACCGCCTCTATCTTCTTTGGATCTACCTGAATACCTTCATTGGACACTACGTTCCCCAAGAAAGCCATTGAACTGAGCCAAAACTCACACTTGTAGAACTTTGCTTAAAACTTCTCCTCCCTCAATCTCTGCAACATAACTCTCAAATGCTCCACGTGCTCCTCCTAGATACGCAAGTACACCACAATATCATCAATGCAAACAATCATAAATGAGTTGAGATAAGGCCAAAACATGTTGTTTATCGCGCATGAACAATGCTAGAGTATTGGTCAACCCAAAAGACATCACAAGGAACTCATAATGACTATATCAGGTTCTGAAAGCTATCTTAAGAATATCCGAGTCCTTGATCTTCAACTGGTGATACCCTGAACGCAGATCAATCTTGGAGAACACTCTCGCTCCCTGAAGCTGGTCAAATAAATCATCAATGTGAGGCAAAGGATACTTGTTCTTGATTGTAACTTTGTTCAACTGCCTGTAATCAATACACATACTCATCGTGCCATCCATCTTCATCATAATAGGACAGGTGCACGCTATGGCTATACACTATGCTGAATAAACCCCTTATCATGGAGTTCCTAAAGCTGCTCCTTCAATTCCTTCAACTTTGCGAGTGCCACACAATACAGTGGAATAGAAATAGGCTGAGTGCCCGGTACCAAATCAATACCAAAGTCAATATCTATGTCCGATGGCATGCCCTACACGTCTACAGGAAACACATTGGGAAAATCCCTCACTACGGGAACAGAATCAATACTAGGAGTCTCTGTACTAACATCCCTCACAAACGCTAAGTATGAAAGAAAACCTTTCCCAACCACTCACTGGGTTTTCAAGAACGAAATAACCCTGCAAGGGTCAAAATCAGTCGAACCTCACCACTCAATCCATGGCACACCAGGCATAGCCAACGTCACTGTCTTAGCATGACAATCTAATATAGCATGACACAGAGATAAACAATCCATGCCTAATATCACATCGAAGTCCACTATACAAAGCAACAAAACGTTTGTTTGGGTCTTCAGACCCCAAATAGTCACCACACACGACCAGTATACATGGTCCACAACTATAGTATCGCCCACTAGAGTAGAAACATGAACAGATGAAACAAAAGACTCATGGAATGTATCCAACTAACGATCAAAATATGATAATGCATAGGAGAAAGTGGAACCAGGATCAAATATAAAGAGGCATCTCTGTGGAAGACTAAATCAATACCTGTCATCACAACATCTGAAGCAACAACATTTGGTCTGGCTAGGAGTGAATAGAAACGGGCATGACCACCTAATCAAACTCTCCCTCTAGGGCGACCCCTAGCTGACTAACCCCTACTCCTAATTGCCTGAGTGGGTGGTGAAGTAACTAAAGTTGAACGATGACTCATCTGTTGAGACAGACCCTCAAGAAGACAAGAACACTGCATCCTCATATGTCCAAACTCTCCACACTCGTAAAAACTCTCAAGTGCGGGGAACGAGGACTAAAAGGAACCTTGGCACTATAATGACCAGTAGATGGGCCTGGCATGGAATAACCCTGGATCGATGGAGCACGTGATGAACTCTGGGCTGGTAGGGCGTTAAGTGACGAATGGCCCTGATGAGAACCGTGAGAACCTTCGCCCGATGATGCCCCAAAGTGAACTGAGCGAGCTCACTGAGCATGTCTGAATGGACGGCCTCTACCGTGCTGAAAGTGACCTCTCGAAGGAGCACCACCAAAACTACCAGATCCCCGAGGCCTCTTGGCCTCCCTCTCATCTCTCTCCTAGCGACGAACTAACTCAATCTTGCGAGCAATGTCAACAACCTCCTCAAAAGTAGCGCCTGATACCCTCTCCTTGGTCATGAGAATCTGAAGCTAATATGTGAGGCCATTAACGAACCTCCTGATACTCTCTCTGTCCATAGGAACCAACCAAACAACATGACGAGCTAGCTTCAACAAACTTATCTCATACCGTATCACAATTATATCTCCCTGACGCAACTGCTAGAACTGCCTATGCAGCTCCTCTATGCGAGACTATGGTACATACTTCTCCAAAAAGAGAATGGAGAACTACTGCCAGGTAAGGGGCGCTACATCCACAGGCCTACGCCTCTCATAAGCCTCCCACCAAGTGAAGGTAGCTCCAAAAAACTAAAAAGTAGTAACCGCGACTCCACTAGTCTCCAGAATACCCGCTGTACGAAGAATCCTCTAACACTTGTCCAAGAAACCCTAGGCATCCTCGCCCTCTGTACCATTGAAAGTCATAGGCTAAAGTATACCAAATCTCTCCAATTGACGCTCCTTGTCGTCAGGCATAAATGGTACCACATAAACCTAAGATGGTGCAACTGGCTAGGCTGGAGGTGCCCCCGGTGTCTGAAGTCCTTACACAACTTGCTTAGATGTGCGAGCAACGTGAGTTTGAGAGCCTATGCCAGTCTAATAAGTAGCTGCGGCTGTAGTAATTGAGATCGCCTGAGCCAGGCTAGTGCACACTAATAGAATAATGTTTTATTGTAGGCTGGGCCCGGTTCGGACCGTGAGACCACAGGCCAAACAGGCCTAACAGCACGGTTCAAATGGTTCGGTCTCAAATGGTCTCCAAGGCCCTTTCTGGGCAAGTCCTACCCAAATAGCCGGCGAGCCTGGGTCTGTTTAGCCTAGGACCGGCAGGCAGGGCTGGGCCGGTTCAACCTAGCCTAACGGGCCCAACGGTAACTTTTAATTTTTTTTTAATAAAAGGCCAACAACTAGAAATTTAAGAAGTAGCCGTCGGCCTGCAATTTCAGTCGTTATGCATTTTAAATAATAGTCATTTGGCCCGCAAACTTTGTTTTAACTCCAAACTTTTTATAATTATACTTTTTCCTATTCTCAACTATAAATACCCCCCATTCTTTTATTTTTACTCACAAATTCATCAATTACTCTCTAATTTTCTTCTATAATTGCTTACATTATTAGTGCAATTGTGTGAAAAATTGTGAAATTGGTGCATTGAAGTATTCAAGTCTTAAACGATATTAAATTTTCACAAAGTTGTTTGTCAATTCGGTAAGCTCATTCCAACTTTTAAGTTTTCATATTATAATTTTGTTAGTTTTAGTTAGTATAATTATAATAAATATGATATTTTCTTTGAAAAAAATATTTGGTGGTAAGGGAAAATCTAAAGTTGGTGAATCTAGTCGCCAAGCTGCTACTCCTCCCCTAACTCCCCGACCCAGACCTATTAGCCGTCCTCCTCCACCTGTTATTCTTGATAGTGATAACCCATATTTTTAATTTACCAATAGTCAATTTGTCCATGATATTACAACAGGTCAACAAATAGATAATGAATATATGAATGCTCTTTATAAAGAAAATGCAACTATTGATGAAATTGATGAGGAAAATGATGATTTAGATGATACACCTACTAATCCTGTTGTTAACTCAACTGATAATAATCCAAATGATACCCCGTCCGACCCTCCTTTAGTAACTCCTACTTTTAATATTCAACTTTCTAGACGGCCCGAAACATCTCTTGTTTGGCATTTTTTTTACTCAACTAAGAGAACAAAATAAGGCTAAGTGTAAAACCTGTAGGGCTTTGATGGTGCATATCTAAGAAAATGCCTTAGATAAAAAATTTAAAAAATAGCCCAGACTACTTAGGCTCGTTTAGACCCATTTAGGCCCGTGGGCTCGACCCATTTACCTCGGGACCACGTGGGCTTAGGCCCACAGTGGGCCGGTTCCATCCATTGGGATCATTTGGCCCGAGACCACCAAAGCATAGCTCGCGTAAACCCAAGCCCGTTTGGCCCAATTAGGTTCGGGCCCGACCACAACACAGCATTAGGGCCTCCTGAAAACCTGGAATCACAATAGGCATAACCGTTTCCTGAGCTTGTGCTGCTGGAGCGTCCATAACTAGAACCTGATCATGAACTGGGGTGACTGGTGGATCCGCTGGTGCTGCCCTAGTTGCTGTGTGAGCTACATCTCTGCCACTACCACGGCCTCGACCGCGACCTTGGCCTCTAGTGGCCCAACTGGTGGTACTGCTGGTCTTACGTCTTGATCGGTAGCATATGTCCTCAGCTTTTGTGAGAGAATAGAATAACAAAAGTTTAGTACTATATTCAACAGATTCACATGACAGGAATTTCATGAATGTGAAGTTTTTCCTATAGGTGCTGCAGCCTCCCGAGGGTAACTACACACGTCTCCGTACCGATCGGCAAGACTCTACTAAACTGACTCATGATTCGTGAGACTTATGCAACCTAGGCTCTGATACCAACTAGTCACGACTCCAAATACTACAGTCGTGATGGTGCTTATCGCAGTACTAGGTGTAGACATGTGATTTTTGACCATCCCCAAGATTTTTCATATCTTAACATAAATATTTAGTTTAGGTTTAGTATCGCTCTCTTTACTTTATTTTATCTAAAAAAAGAATCTACAAAAATATTTTTCCATATTCTAGCTAGTTGATATTTTGTCTAGTTAGTTTTATTTTTGAAACAAAAGCACAAAACAATATTTAACATTTTAGTATATATATTGAGTAGTATTTAAATTTCATTAATATAGTAATTATATGTCTTCTCTAAACATTTTTATTATCTTAAGTATACTAGTATCTTTATAAAATTATTTTTAATTCATTTTTAAAATCCAAGGAAAAGAAAAATGAAAAAAAAGAGAGATTTTGATTTAGTCTTTCTACCCCAAAATTAATTAGCCTAAATTCATGACCTAAATCTTTTCAAGCCCAAAACAATAAGCTCATACTTCATTTCCGATTTGATCTAACATAATTCCTACCCCTATATAATAACTCCTAACTCCTAAAATCAAAAGAACCTATACATAGACTGAAAGAGGATAGCGACAGAATCCTTAAAAAAAACGAGGACACCTCCTTGACCATCGGCTTCAGCCATTTTCGGGGGACCTTTTTAATTCCTATTTTCCTAATTAGAAAAGCTGAAAACGGCATCTTTGGTCTTCAACAAAAGAAAGGAGCAGGCACCCCACCTTTCTAAATTCCAAAAACGAGAACCATTTCTCTTTCAACTAAAAGAGCCACAACGCGCACAAGCACACAACATAGATAGGAAAACGGGGACGGGAACAAAGCAGAAACAAAGGGGAAAGGAACGGGCTTGTAAACACCTTAAACGCGACGTAAAAATGACTGAAGACCACCCCTAAACTATCCAAAACACCCAAATACAGTCAGTGTTAAGTGAGATCTCCATTCAAACTTCGGCAAGATTTTTCCGGCGAGGTTTCTGTCTCAGACAAAGGTTAGGTTTCATTCTTTTTCATTTAATAACTACTGTCAATGAATTTACCTTTTTTGAATTCGTTGAAGAGTGGTAATCAAAATTGTGACCTGTGGTAAATGCACAATATTGCATTGTAATACTGAAATTTATATTCATTATTTCTTGAAACTAGTTAACTTCAATTTCCATTGTAATTCACAAGGATAGTTCTGTTTTCAAAAAAATGGGAAAGACGTATTTTCTTTTACATGTTGATAAGTAAGTTATGCAATTTCAATCATCTTTTGGCACCTTTTTTTTTTTTTTGGATATGAAGAGTATCTCCATATTCAAAAAGTAAGTTGTTGTTGTTGAAGAGTATCTCCATAATTGGAACAAAAGATAATATTTTTTATGTTTCTTGAATTACATTAGTGCTTGAAGTAGCCTACCCCTTTCTTATTACATTTTTATTTTTGTGTAACAAAATTGCATGTTAAATAATAGCACATAATATATAGGCAATGAGTGATGCTAAGTGAGAAGAATATATAACTCTTAAGACTCGCAATAAATCTCGAAACTTAAGAATAATACATGAACATTGTAGTTTGCTTTAGACTCGATTTGGATTAGTATTGCGATTATATATATATATATATTAGCATAATATATTTGCAAATTTAGCTATAAAAAGACTCGAGGGATGCATTCGCGCACCTTCAACCAAATTTTCTTAATAAATCAATAAAAAATATTATTAATTATGGACACGTTCGCGTGACATGATTTTGATACGCCTAAGAAAAGAGTATATGTATGCGTAACTCAATTCTTTAATTACGAATAATTCACGTGACTTAAAAGCAGTAAAAAGATAATTGCACATATGTCTTAAAAATGAGTAGTTAAATAGTTAAACCGAGTATAAATTGCTAAGCAACCGAGCTAGAACCACGGAACTCGGGAATACCTAACACTTTCTTCCGGGTTAACAAAATTTCTTACCCGGATTTCTGTGTTCATAGACATAAACATAGTCAATATTTTCCATTCGGGATTTTAAACTGGTGACTTGGGACACTGTAAATTATCTCAAGTGACAGCTCTGAATTTAATAAATAAATAGTTCCGTTTTGATTGTCACTTTAAGTTGGAAAAAACTCCCTTATACACTCCTTCTAGGGGTCTGTGAACTAGGAGGTGCGAAAGCTTTGGAGACTCTGCTGGGGAACAGAACCCAAAATCTCTAATTCAGAGTTCAAGAATTCGAGCTTGTTGAAATAATTTTTACTTGGCTTCATTTATTGTTAATATTACTGTATTATGTGAACCTTTTGTGTTAAATGCTATTTTTTTACCACTGTCATATTGTTTGAATGCCACCATCCGGGTCTTCTAAAATTTGGTGCACACGTACGCGTGACCCACTTTCTGTTAGAAGTCACACCAAATAGAATGAGGCTGAGCAAGCGAAAAGGCTGAGTAGACTTCAGTGCTCTCGGTATGTAGCCCCTCTTCGATCCCAGCTGTCCGCTCGGCTACCCCAAGTCTAGACCAAATCCCTAAGATTTAAACCTAGAAGAACACAACCTCATGCCGGATCCTTAGTAGGAGCGCTGGTTTGCATTATGTGCATTTGACTTAGGGGACTAGACACATGGGTTGAGTCCGTCTAGGACAAGTGTACCCCAAATTGAAGATCATCCTGATGCATCTTACGTGCTATTTGTACATTTGTTTGCTTCGGTTTGTATGTTGACCAGCTAAAGAAAGACAAATAACAGAAAAACCAAAAGTGATGTAGGATAGAGAATTCACCCAAATCTGAAAACTCCGGTATTTGGAAATGTCCCGAAACTTTGCCAATTTTTTTTTCAAAAAAGGGGAAAGAAAAGAGTCATTTCAAAATAAGTCAATACTAAGTCCTTTTCAAATGTATCAAAACTAGTGAACTACGCGGATCTGATTCTCATTGGATGTGAGATACGTAGGAAAATCTCATCGGTTCTTCCCTACAATTTTTTTTAAAAAAATCCAAAAATATGTTTATTACTTTCTTCTTTAGAAATTTTTTCTTTGAGACCATAATTTTTAAAAAATACAAAAAATATTTTCTTTTAGTTGCTTTTCAAAATCAAAGAATACAGAAATATTTTCATTCTTCTTTCTAAAAATTGAAAAGAAAATTCAAGATTCAAAAATACTTTCTTTTTCTGTAGAAATACTTCTTTCCTAACTTCAGAATAAAAATTCGTAAATGTAAAAATATTTTTCTTTCGAAATAAAAAAAAATGAAAAGTCAAAAAAAAAAGGGAAAAAAAGATTTTCTTCTTTAGAAGTCTTTCTTTGCAAAAATGTTGAAGAAAAATCAAAATCCAAAAATATTCTCTTTTTTCTTTATAAATCTTTTTTGAAAAACAAAAAGTGAAAAAAAAAAGAAAATTCGAAATCCATAAAAACATAAATTTAGTTTATTTCCTTTATTCCTAATCTTTCCGAACTACGTATGATCTTTTTCATGTTCCCACATGATACGTAGGCAACCCACATCAGGTTCGATCGCCATTTAAAAGAAATGAAAAAAAATTGGTAATAATAAGGACCGACTGAGTTCATTGTAACATGTTTTATTTTGAATTGTGAAGAAAGGTTAGGTGGTCCGTTTGTGGTAAGCTGAAAACACAAGATCCAAGGAAAAATTATAACTGACATCGAAGCTGTTACAAGTGATCAGGAGACTCAGGGTTAGAGGGTTCAACAAGAGTCTATTGTGTTTGAGAAAAATAAAATACTAAAATGGCAAATGACCGAAATGTGTCAAGCATTAGCCAGTGGTCAAGGCCAGCCTTGTCATGAGTCACAATTTGCTATACAACAAGAGTAGTACCACTCTCTTGAGTGCCACTCGTACTCGTTTGATTTTCCTGCAAACATTGAGAAGCCTGACTGAAAGATGGCATATGAAGAAATGACCCAAAGAGTGAAAAGCTTAGAACAACGGTTGAAAAACATGCAAGGGATGGCAGGTCAAAAGAGTGTTGCCATCAAAGATATATGTATGTTCCCCGATGTCCACTTGCCGTTTGGTTTTAAGACTCCCAAATTTGAAAAGTATGATGGACATGGAGACCCCATAGCCCACCTGAAAAGGTATTGCAATCACTTGAGAGGTGCAAGAAGAAATGAAGAATTGCTAATGGCTTATTTTGGGGAAAGCCTTAAGGGAGTAGCCTCCAAATGGTTTATGGATCAGGACACGTCTCGCTGGTATGTCTGGAATGACATGGAACATGCCTTTGTCAAATAGTTCCAATACAATGTTGACATTGCCCCGGACCGCAATTCCCTTTTAAACCTGAAGAAGAAACTAGTCAAAAATTTTAGGGAATATGCTATTAAATGGAGAGAACAATCAGCTAGAGTTAAGCCACTCATGGATCACCAAGAGCTAATCACTGTCTTTCTTCAGGCTCAAGAGCGAAATTATTTTCAAAATATGATATCCGCTGTGGATAAATCCTTCTCGAAAGCAATCAAAATAGGGGAAATGATTCAGAATGGTCTTAAGATAGAAAAAATTATAAGTCAAGTATTTCTCATAGCCGCAACTCAGGTTGACCAGATTGAATCCGATAATTTTGGTGACACGAATGAGAAGGTTGAAGAAATCATGATGATATCAGGGTCGACAAGAGGTCCTAGGAGAATATCTCGAAGGTATGATCAGCCTCCTTAGGTTTTCCATGACTCCCCTGAGCAATATTATCCCTTAGAACCCTCAATACACTGTTGCTGCACCTCAGCATAATGTCCGGCCACCAAGATACCCTAGAGCATGAGCACCGCAAAATCTCCATCAGCCTCCACAAAATTTTCAAGTGCATTATAACGCACATACAAGCAAAGGGTATAGGGGGAACAAAGGTTGAAGGATAATTTTACACCAATAGGAGAGTCCTATGCAAGTTTGTTCGAGAAGTTAAAGCATTATGACATGATTGCACCCATTCCTCCAAATCATGTGGACCCACGTGCAAGAAGCTTTGACCCTTCTAAAAGGTGTGAATATCATTCCAATGCCCATGGGCACAATATTGAAAGTTGTGGGGATTTGAATAGAGACATAGAAAGGAAGATCCAAGAAAATTTGATTGTGATCCAAGACAGTAACACCCAACATATCACGCATAATCCTTTACTTGCACATAATGATGCACACTTCATGTGGATGATGCCTGGTGACATGAAGTATGAGAATCCTCTCGGAAACTTATCGATTGAAATTGAAGAAGGCCATGGTGATTTTGATGAGTAAATTTGTGGCTAAATGTCAAACTTAGCAATTGAAAAATCATTCTCTCCTTATTAGGAAGGAATCTTGGTAGTTTGTTTTGATGTTTTTTCTATTATCTGGGTTATTTTCGAGTTATGATCCAAATTTTACTTATTTTATTAAGTCCAACCCTTCTATCGTTCTATTATGTTTGTATGAGTCATGTATGTCTGTTTTTGTTGCTATTTTTCATTATCCTTGTTATTTTAGGGTTGTAACTCGAATTTTAGGTTGCATGTTTACTTGTCAAACTCTTCCGTCCTTATTCAGTAAAATACAGTTTGTCCTTTCGTTCATTCTATTCCTAGTTCTTTTCTTGTTAGTTCTAATGACATGACATGCATGCGAAAATTTTGGCCAGATCTTAGAAACTAATTTAATCTGGAATTGGATGACTGAAAATAAATACTTTTGAGGATGAATAAAGAGTTGAAATCCTTTGGAATTAAGGTAGAGTAAAATTCACCTTCAAATTATTATGAAGATCGGGTTTGAGGATGTTTAGTCAATTGAAGTCTGTTGGAAAGTTTGACATTAAGGGATGGAAACTGTCTTGTGACCACGACACACCAAGAAGAAAACATGTTCGTCAATGTTGTGATCGCGAAAAGATACTATAATTGGCGTTCTCGAGGCTGGGAGGCCCTTTTTCTGCTATCCAAACACTTTATACCCTTTGTTATCCTTTTTTGAGCCTGGGTTGTTTTATTGGATTATCTTCATTTGGAATCAAGTTTATAGTCAAGAGTAAAAAAAAATCCAAGAGTACAAACTAGGGCAGTCCTTAGAAAAATAGAAGTTGGGGCAAACAAAAAAAAAAAGAGAAAGAAAAAGAAAAAAAGAGATAAAAAACGAAAAAATGATAAAGAGAAACGGAAAGAAAGATGAAAAATAGTTTAGGTTAGATGTTTGAACTACGTTAGACCTGATTCTTTTAAAAGATACATAGGCGGCCCTACAATTCGGTCCAGCCATATAAGAATTCTAAGAAAGAAAAATTCAGAAAAAAAATCTCCAATAGGTGAAACTGGCGCAGAGAATTTATTTCACTTTTGAAAGAGTCGATTGCAAGAGTTGTAAGTCTACAACCCCCTTTACTTTGAGTTTATTTTGAGTCTTCATGACATCCTTTCTTTCCAACCCTTTCCAAGATCCTTCCAAATAAAGACCTCTCGATATGCCTTCAAGAATTTTAAGAGAAGCATGCAATAAGCAACGGTTTTCATGCGATATAGAACACTGTCAAGTTGCTTACGAAAAAAGAAAAAGAAAAAGAAAAAGAAATAGAAAAAATGAGAGAGCCTTACTGTCTCAGATGAAGGTTAGATTCCTTTCTTGTTCATTTAATAACTACAGTCAATGTGCTTACCTTCTTGGAATTCGTTGAAGAGTGGTAATCAAAATTGTGACTTGTGGTAAATGCACAATATTGCATTGTAATACTGAAATTTATATTCATTATTTCTTGAAACTGGTTAACTTCAATTTCCATTGTGATTCACCAAGATAGTTATGTTTTAAAAAAATGGAAAAGAGACGTATTTTCTTTTACATGTTGATAAGTAAGTTATGCAATTTCAGTCATCTTTTGTCTACTTTCTTTTGGGTATGAAGAGTATCTCCATAATTGTAACAAAAGATAATGTTTTTTATGTTTCTTGAATTACGTCAGTACTTGAAGTAGCCTACTCTTTTCTTATTATATCTTTATTTTTGTTTAACAAAATTGCATGTTAATTAATGGCACATAATATACAGGCTATGAGTGGTATTAAGTGAGAAGAATATATAACTCTTAAACCTCGCAATAAATCTCAAATAGCTTAAGAATAATACATGAACATCGTAGTTTGCTTTAGGCCCGATTTAGATTAGTATTTCGATTATAGATACGTTCATGTAATATAATTGCAAGTTTAGCTCTAAAAAGACTCGAGGGATGCGTTGGTGCACCTTCAACCAAATTTTCTTAATAAATCAACAAAAAGCATTATTAATTGTGGACACGCGTAACTCAATTCTTTAATTACGAATAATTCAAATGACTTAAAAGCTATAAAAAGATGATTGCACATAGGTCTTAAAATGAGTAGTTAAACAATTAAGTCGAGTATACATTGCTACGTGAACGTGCTAGAACTACAGAACTCGGGAATGCCTAACACCTTCTCCCGGGTTAACAAAATTCCTTACCCGAATTTATGTGTTCCAAGACATAAACAAAGTCAATTTTTTCTTCGATTCGAGATTTAAAATTGGTGACTTGGGATTCCGTAAATTATCTCAAGTGGCGACTCTGAATTTAATAAATAAATAATTCCGTTTCGATTGTCACTTTAAGTTGGAAAAAATTCCCTTATACACCCCTTCAAGAGGTGTGTGAAAAAGGAGGTATGACACTAGGCAAGCCAATCAAACACTTACCACATCGAATTCTTTTTATAAATTCATTGTTCTAAACCACATTAAGTCTCAAATCTCTCATATGAAATATTTAAATCAACATAAATATGCGGAAACTAGTACAAAAATACACTAACACAACCCGAATTTGGTGTTACGAGTTATGAGCCTCTAAGTACTACCAAAATACTATCTAAATGATAAAAATAGTATGAAATAACAAATTACTAATATAGAAGGAGGAAGGCAGGGCTGCGAACACTGAGAAAGCTACCTTGATGCTCGGGCATCTAGATCTGCACACAAGATACAGGGAGTAACCTGAGTACGCTAAACTAGTAAGTAGCTAAAGTAAATAAAGTCTGAGTGCAGTGACGATAATTTAAAATCATTTAAGAAATCTCAACAGAAATATCAAGTCAAAATTTGCAATTCAAAATCCAGTTATCTCGTAAAACTCCAGTTTCAATTCAAAATCCTTTGCGAAATATTTATTCAATATTTTTTAGTAGAGGCTTAGTATAAAAGAAGAGTGAAAGAAGCAAAATGTCATAAACAAGCTCCTCGGGCAAGGTATCACTCATAGGTATAGCTTCTCGGGCAAGCCTGTTAGTCATTCATGACTCAGCTCTCGTCAATCAGTACTCATACTCAACATTCTGGCTCAATAAATATCTCATAATAATAATAACCTATGCAGCGTGCATCCCGATCCATAATATATAGTCGACTACACACACTAGGATTGTGCAGACTCCGGAGGGGCTTCTACAGCCTAAGCATCATATTGCTGCGGCGCACAGCCCGACTCAATATATATCTATGCGGTGTACAGCCTGATCCATATGTATATCGCTGCAGCGCGTAACCCAATTCATATATAATATCGTTGCGGCATGCAACCCGATCCATATATATATATATATATATATATATATATATATATATATATATATATATATATATACACATATATATTATCCTCACCATTAGATCCTCAACCTCTCTCAGTCATTAACCTCACGGCCACTCGGGCATATTACTGAAAATCAAGAAAACTCAGCCCAAAAAGTTTTTGTTAATTAAGAAGTAGAGTGATGAAACTGGTTTTAAACAATAAACAGGTAAAGCATGACTGAGGATATGCTTACAAATCAAATAGAGTGACCAAAGTAGTAAAAATACCCCTAAAGGTCTAAACAGGTCGGCACAAAGGCTCCAAACATGGCATTCAACCCAAAATTAACAAACCAATTTCTAAAATAAATGGATATCATATACAGTACATCAAAAGTATGCAACTATACAGTCGCCACGGGACAGACCAAGTCACAATCCCTACGGGTGCATGCACATGCGCCCGTCACCTAGCATGTGCGTCACCTTATTTACCAAAACAGTATGAAATTCCGGGGTTTCATACCCTCAGGTCTAGATTTATAATGGTTACTTACCTCAAACCAAATGAAATACTACTCCGTCATGCCCTTGTCTCTCGACTCAGCCTCAACTCGCATTGAATCTATCCAAAATTAGAATTATAGCATCAATGTATGCTAAGGGAACAAAGCCCATACGAAAATAATCAATTTACATCAAGAATCTCGAAATTGGCCAAACCCGATCCCTGGGACTACATCTCAGATTTTTATAAAAATCACAAAACTAAAATCTTTACACTCTCACGAGTTCATACATACTAAATGCATCAAAATCTGACCACAAACAGCCCCTCAAATCCTCAAATCAAAGTCTCCAATTTCAAACCCTGAAACCCCAATTTTCTTCCCTAATTTTCGCTAATTCCATGATTAAACAATGGAAAATTGTCATAAACACAAGTAATGAAGCTTAAGTGGCTTACCCAACTGATGACCTTCACTTTCCTTGAAAAATCTCTGCCCTAGCTCATTTCCCGTCTTCAAAAAATGGAGAACTTAGCAAAAATTCACGAAGGGAACATTATATATTTTCTTACCTAGAGATTTCACATCTACAGTCCTTTTCCTGCTCATGCGATATCGCTTGTGCGGTCAAACGAACTGCTTCTGTAGTTTTCACTCAAGTCCTTGGGACCACACCTGCGCCTCACTTCCCGCACCTGTGGTCTCGCAGGTACATTAAACCTTTTTCACATGTGACTTCTGGCCTTCCTGCTCATGGCCGCATCTGCGGTTGCTCTAACGCTTCTGCGATCTTGCACCTACGGTCCTCAATCTGTAGGTGTGGTTATGACAGGGGGCAGCAGCTGAAGCTTCTCACTTCCAAAACCAAACTTTCTGAAAAACCTTATGAATTCATCCCAAGGCCCCCAAAACCTCAACCAAAAATAAGAACAAGTCACATAACACTATTCAAACTTATAACAACCTTCGAAACACTCAAACAACACCGGATCATCAAAACACCCTCGGATTCAAGCCTAAGGTTTCCAGAACTTTCAAATTTCGCTTTCGATCAAAAAATCTATATAAAACCTTGTCTGAATGACCTGAAATTTTGCACACACATCACAAATGACACAACGTACCTACTCCAATTTTTGGAATTCCATTCCGACCTCTATTACAAAATCTCCACTACCAACCAAAAAATGGCAAAATTCCAATTTTGCCATCAATTCTAAATCTTCCACGGATTTCCAAAATATATTTCGATCATGCTCCTAAGTCCTAAGTCACATGTCGAAGCTATCCAAACCATAAAAATTCACATCCGAGACCTTTTTTACATAAGTCAACATCTGGTTGACTTTTCAACTAAAGCTTACTCAATAAAGACTAAGTGTCTCATTTTCCTAGAAAACCACTTCAACCCGAACCAACCAACCCGGTACCAAAATATACAGCTTATCAAGACATAAAAAGCATAAATCGGGAAAATGGAGCGGTATCTCATAAAACGACCGGTCAGAACCTAGAATCCCTATTCACGGGAGTCATGATGGCGCCTACTCGTGAAAGCTAGGCAAGCCATAAACCTTGAAACCATTAACCTCTTTCGTATTAACTCATTTTTAACCAATTAACTTTGCAATGGGTAAGCATTTAAATAACAACTGAAAATAAAAGTAGCGGAAGTATTAATTAAATATGGAGATAAACGTCTAGAAAACTATCACAAGTCTCTACCCAGCACCTGGTGTCACAACATACACAGACTATCTAGTAATGCTACATACAAGTGTCTGAAACCAAAGAAATAAAGTCTGCCTCGGATACAAGAGGAAATAGAACATCAGAAATAGATATAAGAGATGATGGGCCTACGAACGCGTGCAGTACTACCTCGGGATCTCGTGGACTGAAGGCTGGCTCCCCAACTACTGCTGATGATCAAACGCTGCTCCAGAATCTACACACAGTGCAGAATGTAGTATCAGCACAACCGAACTCATGTGCTATTAAGTGTCTGGCCTAACCCTGGTGAGGTAGTGACGAGGCTAGAACCAGACTCTAGATAAACTTGTGCACTTATATAATATATGCGAAAAAGTAAACATGTAATAAGCAATTAAAGCTGGGGAAGAGGAACATGCTGCGGGGGTAGCGAATAAAACAGAATATCAAAAAAATAAAGAAACTATGATTTAACTTCTAACACGGATAAATAGTAATAAAGGCAACTTTCACTTTCAATTTCATCTTGTTGCAGGCATGCAACCCGATTCCATTTCTCATCAATATTGATAAAATGGGAGTGAGTGGTACGCCTACCACAAGATATGATGAAATGGGAGCGGGTGGTATGCCTACCACAAGATATGATGAAATGGGAGCGGGTGGTACGCCTACCACAAGATTGATGAGATGGGAGCGGGTGGGTTCTTACCACAATATTGATGAGATAGGCGTACCACCCGCTCCCTTTTTATCAATTTTGTGGTAGGCGTACCACCCGCTGTCTTTTCATCAGTCTTGTGGTAGGCGTACTGCCCGCTCCTATTTCATCAATCTTATGGTAGGAGTACCACTAACTCCCATTTCATCAATCTTGTGGTAGGCGTACCACCCACTCCCATTTTCATGTCATCACATAATCACAGGAAATCCCGGCAAGGGAATAAAGCAATATAATAACTTCCCGACAAAGGAACAAAAGCAATATAATAACTTTCCGGCAAGGGAAACAACAGCGAAAGAATCGTCCTGACAAGGGAGAATTAGCTATAACCAACCTTAACTTAGCTTGTACTCAGCTCAATTATTGAAGATTCTCAATCATAAATAAGATCTACGAGGATAAAAAAATCTTTGCTCAATATAGTAGACCATTAGTTAAGGCATCCAAAATGTTATTTAAGAACACAACAACTTTCAGTTTAATACTCACGGTCATGCTTGACACTAATGTATAGATACTCGTCACCATGCCTATACGTCGTACTCAACAAAGAGCAAGTAGCAAATATGACTTAACTCCTAATCCCTCACGCTATTGTTAGACCGAACACTTACCATGATGCCTTGCAGTACACAAGTCTCAATTATAGCTTCGCCCCTTGATTCCACCGCCAATTCATTTGTATCTAATCAGGAATCATTTAATTACATCAAGAAACACTAAATGAACCAACCCCAATGCATGAAAATGAGTATTCCAAAGTTTTAAATCAAAAAATTGCCCCTGAGCCCACGTGGTCAAAACCCGAGGTTCGAACCAAAACCCGATTACCCATTCCCCCATGAACTCAAATATATAATTTGTTTTGAAATCGGACCTCAAATTGAGGTCCAAATCCTCAATATTTGAAAAACCTAGGTTCTACCCAGAACACCCAATTTCTCTCATGAAAATCTTTGATTTTAAGTTGAAATAATGTTAAAAGATGTTAATGATTGAAGAAAGTTAGTTAAAAATGACTTACAATTGATTTGGATAAGAAGGAATTCTTGGAAAATCGCCTAAGTGTGTTTGTGTTTGAGATAATATGAAAAATGGGTTCACAACCGGCTAATTATAAAAAAAATGCGGGTCTCAGATGTGGGAATTGCGAACAGGGGTTCACAATTGCGAATCCGGACCTCTGTTGGCTTGGAAATTGTAAAACAGGTTTCACATTTGCGAACCCTTCAGAAATCCCAATGCATCACATTTGCGAATCAATAGTCGCATTTGCGACATTGCATTTGCAAGTGGAACATCGCATTTGCGATGGCAGAGGAGGCATCACATTTGCGATTAATCTTCATATTTGTGAAGAAGGCTGCCCAGGCGTTGTCTTGCATTTGTAATGAGTGGTTCGCATTTGCGAGACTGGCTTCGCAAATGCGAAGCCTCAAAACACACCGGCTATATTTCAAAGTCTGAAAATGCACATGTGGCCTATCCAAAACTCACCCGAGCCCTCAAGGCTCCAAACCGTATATACACACAACCTAAAAAACATCCTACAAACTTATTCGTGCGATCAATTTCCAAAATAATATCATAAACATCGAATTACACCTCAAAATCCATAAATTCTTTCAAACTTACCAAAACATCAAATTTTCCAATTTAGGTCCGAATCACGTCAAACGACATCTGATTCTAACCAAATTTTACAGAAATGACTTAAAACATATATAAGACCTGTACTGGGTGCCGGAGCTAAAATACGGGCCCGATACTATCGCTTTGTAATAATATTTCTTTTCAAATTTCCTTAAGTATTTCCAGAAAACACTTTTTACTCAAAAATTTATTTTTCGGGCTTGGCACCTCAGAATTCGATTCTCGGCATACCCCCAACTCTCATATTTTCCTACGAACCCTTGGGGACCGTCGAATCATGGGTCCAGATTCGTTTACCCAAAATATTGATCGAAGTCAAATTTATTCATTTTAACATCAAAACTTAGCATTTTCACTGAATTTCATATTTAAGCTTTCCAGCTACATGCCAGAATTGTGCACTCAAATCGAGGCGACTCTAAATGAGGTTTTCAAGGCCTCAGAAGCACATAATTTGATTAAAAACAAGTGATGACCCTTTGGGTCATCATATCGGATCGTTACAAGTGGCAGTGTTACATAAGAGGTTAAGTTATCAATGGTAGATTATGGATCAACGATAAAGTGAATCGACAATAGATGGATAAAGTTCCAATGTATGAGAGGAGATTAGGATTCCATCCTTTAGATGAACAATAATGAGGAAGCATTAAAGGACATATAGTTATACATATGAGAGAAGTAGCAAACATATCTTGGAGTTTGGTAGCAGACCTCAATACGATAAGTTGAGGCAAGAGTTATGGTATATTATGACCTACTTAGATGTAGTAAAGTCACGAAGATAGATAATCAGGCCTATGAAATAAGATATAGCAATATATAAAAGTTAAAAAAAAGTACCGAGTAAAGAACTCCAAGTATACCTATAGATGCCCAGAGGGACATCTTATCAAATTCTATATATGTTTTCAAAGTGAGGCCTAGAGATTGGGTAAAAGCTGGAGGAAAAGGAGAGAAGAGTCGCATAGGCGCACTTACAAAGTCAGAGTCGTACATGCTACACGATAAAAGGTAGCAATAATTACAAAATTAAGAGGATTCCAACCACGAATCGTGGTGTGAGAAAAATCCCTAAATGAGGGAATGCCCTGGACTTTAAGATTTATTCACAGAATAGTTGCCTAGATGGAAAGAGTGTACTAAAATATTCGCAAGAGCTATGAGTTATAAGAATGATAAATTCATCAGTCAACATTCAAGGATGAGTGTTCCAAAGGGGGATGATGTTATACCCTATAGTTTCTTACATGAAAGAACTCCATAAATAAATTGATGAAAGCTCAAAATGAGATGCTACATCCCGCATTTTTATACGTTAAAGTTTTGTCGTATGTTAATCGATGTAAGCTCGGGGGTGAGATTTGCTTAAGGTTATACACATTTATGATATTTTATAACGAACGATAAGTAAGTTCCCTGAAGGATAAAGGATAAACGAATCAAGGAAAATGAGTTTTGTTGAAGGTTGTCGGTTTGGGATAAATACGATTCGAGCTACAATATCTGGTATTTATGAACTAGTGTCATACTAGGTACTACATAACCATGATAGTAGGGTACATAAAATGTGTAACATGAGTAGTATTTTAATTAATTTGACATAATTATTAATTATATGAGTAATTGGTTAAATATTGGATTAGCCAGAAATTAATAAATTGATTAGGGAGTTGGTGGATGGTTAATTAAGGTCTTTTGGATAAAGACCAAAGGATGTCACATGGCAGCAAGGTCTTGTCCAAATAATGACTCTTACAAATGAGTGGAAATGTGACATATTTATTAATATGTGGCTTAGTCATAACATTAAAGACTTCAAGAATTCATACAGATTTTCATACAATTGACCTTTCTAGTTCAAGAGAAAGGTAACAGATATTCACGCAAAGTAGAAAAGATCTAAGTAGGCAATGGATATTTACGCAAAGGTTTCAAGAATTCAAGTGAGAAAATTTCTTAAGGATCTTAGCAACATGATTCTTAATAAGACCGGTATAATCTTTCTCAAGAATATCATATGTATTTTCCCTACTCCAATCTTTCCATCAAGAGTTTTGTCGCAATTGTCGTAAGTTAGAAGGATTGTCCAAAGAACCGATTCAGGTGTGTTAAGGCTATCCCTTCTTTCTTTTAGCATGAACTATACAACACAAATGAAATGAGAAAATGCATAATTTCCATACATGACTCTATCCATAGAAATATTAGAGATGCTTATGTTCTTGATTTCCTATGTGTCGGATCATGGATCTCAGAAACTACGTAACTTGATTAAGTTTATTTCATGATCTAAATCAAAGGCATATTGGTCTCATGACACTCTGAAAGATCTTATTGACATACTTCTCATGCATTGTATTCATTTACGTTGAACCATGACCAGATGACATTATTATGCGTATATATATATATATATATATATATATATATATATATATATATATATATATATATATATATATATATATATATATATATATATATATATATATATATATAGGATATAGGAAAATGTTACGACGTTATATACGCACCACAGCCAGATCAGCTGGTATACATTGATAATTTGCTCAGAGTGGCTGAGATGATATGATGGGATGCACTTAGAGGCTTGATGAGGTTTGAACTCATACTACCATGCATGGTATGAAATTTATATGTATATTCATGACATTTTAAGTATTAAACGATTTACAGAGCTATTCAGACTTACATGTTGAGTCTTTTACTCTATGTCTCTCTCATATCTATTACTTACTGATTTTGATTCCTTACATACTTGGTGCATTATTTGTACTGACGTCCCTTTTTTTGGGGACGCTCCGTTTCATGCCCACAGGCCCCGATGGATAGGTCAATAGTCCTTCAAGTAGACTATCAGCTCCGCAAAAAATGTTGGTGCAGTCCATTTTCTCCGGAGTTGCTTCTTTGGTCAATATAATTTAGACACGTATTGTTTGGTATGGCGGGCCCTGTCCTGACCTTTATGATAAGTATGTATTCTTAGAGGCTTGTAGATATATGTCATGTATACAGGCACTTGTATGGTCTTGTTGGCCCATGTTTTGAGCTTACAAATGATCATGTTGGCTTATAGGCATATATGTCACATGTATAAGTTTCTTTTATATCATGTTGGGTCATCCTACTGTGACGACCCGGCCGATTGTCTTAAGAATTAATGCCCCGATCCCCTACTAACTGCTTCCCCTAAGTTCATTTCTGCTATTTTGTTTTGCCGAAACGTCCGATGTTGAGTTTCGTTTTGGGACACTTAGTCCCTTAATGAGAGCTTAAGTGTTGAAAAGTGGTCCATAGTCGGAACATTGTGAAGACGACCTCAGAATGAAACTCTGATGGTTCCATTAGCTTCGATAGGTCGGGGTTAGGAGTGTGATCAAAATGCATTTTGAAAGTCCGTAGCTCATTTAGGCTTGAAATGCCGAAGTTTGAACTTTTGAAATTCCGGTTCGATAGTGAGTTTTGATCCAAGGGTCGAAATGAAGTTCCGGAAGTTGTAGCAGCACCGACATGCCATTTGGGGCATGTGTGTAAAATTTTAGGTCATTCGAACGTGTTTTGGTTAGGTTTTTGATCGAAAGTGTGTTTGATGAAATTTGAAGTTCTTAGGCTCAAATCCTTGATTAATTCGAGTTTTCGGCATTGTTTTAGGTGGTTTAAGGATTGGTACAAGTTTGAATGAGGTATGAGGTGTTGTTGGCACTCTTGGTTGAGGTTCTGGGGCCCTTGGGATGATTTCGGATGGTTGACGAGAAGATCAGAGAAGTGTTGCAGTAGCTGAAGCATTTCTACTTCTAGTATTTTCACATCTGTGACTCAGGTTCTGCAGATGCATCGCTGCAGAAGTGGTGAAAGGGCCGGAGAAGTGGCTTTGGGTCATTCCTCCAGGTTTCGCAGATGAGGATATTTTACTGTAGAAGCGGTTTCGCATTTGCGGAAGAAGAACCGTAGATGCGACTCCTGGTCCTTTGAGTGGAAGTTGCAGATGCGACATATGTTCTGCAGAAGTGGGATCACAGATGCGGTCCCTTGACCACAAATGTGGAATTTATTGGCCAGAAATAGTGATTTCGGGGGTTTAGTTTCATAAGTTAGAAAAATTGAATTGGAGCTCAGGAGAGGGCGATTTTGAGAGTGATTTGAAAAGAAGATCATTGGGTAACTATTCCTTAACCCTTTCTCGTTATATTCCATCAATCTTTAGTTAATTTCATCATCTAATTTCGGATTTTGAATGGAAAATGGGTAAAACTTCATAGACCAAACTATTGAGTTTTGAGTGGTTTTTGACCTCCGATTTGGGAGATTTTTATATGGTTAGACTCGTGAGAGTACGAGGGTTTTGAAAATGTGAAAATTATCCAATTTCGAGACGTAGTCCTGAGGGGCATTTTGGTTATTTTACCTAATTTCGTGTCTTAGCTTTGAATTAAATAGTAAAATCAGTTGCTCGAGATGTTATTTATAATATGTAATTGAATTGAATTGATTTGGGTCATTTGGAGTCGGATACTCGTGGCAAAAGTGTAATTTCGAGTTGATTTGGAGCCGGTTCAAGGTAAATGACTTGTCTAACCTTGTGGAGGACTTTCCCCTTAGGATATGATGTTTGGTAATTGAATGCCCTGTACGTGAGGTGACGAGTGCATACTGGAGCTAATTGTTGAAAATCGAATTTTACTTAAATATTTAGATTGAGTTTCTTTCTTACCCGCTCTATTCTATTTGCAGTTATAGCATGTGTTAGTTTCGAAAATCATGCTTAGTTGATCTAAATTGCCTATTTGCTTAAGTTGCTTTGTTAGTACTACGTGAATCATGTTAGACTAGAACTTCCTGTTGCCTTGTATTTCTTTGAACTTCATTGCTGAATATGTTCTTGTTGTGCTGCGTATTTGCATTGGGACTACGGATGCGAGATTATGGTAGCTCCTCACTTGTTTGTTTACTTTGGGACTGCGAGTTTGATTTCCGATAGGTCCCCCCTGCATATTTACTTTGGGACTACGGGTTAAACCGGTAAATCCCCCTGCACATTTACTTTGGGATTATGGGTTATACTTCTTGTAGATCACCATGCACATTTACTTTGGGACTACGGGTTAGATATCCGGTAGATCCCTCCCCTCCCCCCTCCGCACATTGATAATTGGACTACGGGACGGTATCCCGAGAGATCCTTCGGATATATTCATATATAGGACTACGGGATGGTATCCTAGAAGCTCATCGGACAAATTGATGAAAAGAATTACATGTCGGTATCCTGGGAGATCCTCATAATTGGTACTGATAATGAGCCGTTTTACTCTATGTTATCTTATCCTCTGTGTGTTAATTGTTGTTTGTGTAACCAGAATTACTTCACTGTTGTATTCCGTTATTTCTACTTATTTCACAGTATATTTTATCTCAGTAAGGCCCTGACCTTCCTCGTCACTACCAAACCGAGGTTAGGCTTGGCACTTACTAAGTACCACTGTGGTGTACTCATGCCTCTTATGCGCATGTTTTTCATGTGCAGACCTAGGTACCTCTTCTCAGATGCACTATCCTTGAGGCCAGGAGAGCTATAAAGACTTTGAGGTACTTCTGCAGTGTCCGCAGGAGTCTCATTTTTTACTCTATTTGTAGTATTTATCCTTATTCCATACTTTTGACTTAGATATTCTGGAGTTAGAGCCATGTATTACTTTTCAATAATTTGTGTTTCAGTGAGTTTTCGGGTTTTGGGGTGTTACAGTAGACTTCCGCATTTAGTTTGAGTTGTATATGCCGAGCGGTAGTTATATACATATTTTTTTAGTTGTTTAGTTCCAATTATTAATCTTCAAGTTGTGTTATTTTCCGCATTGTTAGGCTTACTAAGTAATAAGAACTAGGTGCCATCACGATATATTCACGGAGGGCGAACTAGGGTCGTTACAAGTTAGTATCAGAGCTCTAGGTTCATAGGAGTCACGAGACACATGTCGGTTTATTAGAGTCTCGCTGATTGGTACGAAGACGTCTTTACTTATCGAGGAGAGGCTATGTAACTGTTAGAAAAATTCCACTTTATTTGATTTCTTTGTGGTGCAATATTTTGACATCACAAAATTCTAAACTTCTGTCTTCTATTCTCTAATAGATGGTGAGGACACGCATTACTCGTGATGATCAGCCACCCACGCCCCCTATTGCAGCCGTCAGAGGCTGGGCCGGGGTAGAGGTCGAGGACGCGCACGTGGTGCAGTCAGAGAACTTGCGCAAGCTGCCGCCGAGGCACTACCAGCAGATCTAGCCGGAGCCTAGCCACCTGGCATGCCTACTACTGCCACTACTACTCCAACTCTTTAGGAGACTTTGGCTCAATTCATGAGTATATACACCACCTTGGCTCAGGCAGGGTTGCTTCCCCTTATTGCAGCCACATCCCAGGCCAGGGGAGAAGCACGAACTCCCACCATCCGCACTCCTGAGCAGCGAGTGTAGGTTGAGAAGGCTCCCGAGATTATTCGCACACCACCCAGCAGCGCTGGTTCAGCCCGAGGACAAGTCAGCTGCTTGAGAGGACGAGCGGCGGAGGCTTGAGAGATTTAAGAAGTATAATCCTCCAGTGTTCAGTGGATTAGCATCAGGCGATGCCTTGGGATTTTTAAAGGAGTGCCACCGTATTCTTTGCACTATGGGAATAGTAGAGTCCAATGGGGTTTCCTTTACTTCTTTTTCGCTTCAGGGAGCCGCCTATGATTGGTAGAACACTTATGAGATAGATAGTCCAGTTGAGGCTGCTTCACTGACTTGGACCCAATTCTCGTATATGGTTATAAGAGAGTTTGTCCCTAGAGTCTCAGGGATGCATGGTGCATAGAGTTTGAGCATTTGCACCAGGGTGCTATGACCGTTTCAGAGTATGCTATCCGTTATACCAGATTGGCCAGGCATCCACCGACCTTGGTTGCTACAGTCCGCGAGAGAGTTTGCAGGTTCATCGAGGGTCTTATCCCACCCATTAGATCTAGCATGGATCAAGAGTTGGAGATGGACATTCATTATCAGCAGGTAGTAAGCATTGCTGGGAGGATCAAGAGTATGCTCGCCAGGGAGCGAGTAGAGAGAGGCCAAGTGGTCTCGGGTGTCAGGCCACTACTCTGGTGCCCGTACCCCAGTAGCAGGTCGACATGGTAGGGGTTTTGTGGTTCGCCCCGTTCATTCAGCTCTTTCAGCAGCCAGCAGTGCTCCAGCTCTGCCTATAACTCAGGAGCCTTACTATGCACCTCTAGTTTCTGGCGCGCCTCCTGTGCGGGGTGTTTCCAGAGGTCAGTCCAGCAGACCTAGCCCTAGTCATTCACAGCCGTCGCGCCCTCCCAGAGCTTGTTTCAAGTGTGGTGATACACGCCATATGGTTAGGGACTTCCCCAGACTTGGTTGGGGTGCATCTTCATAGACTGCTCAGCCACAGCGTGCCCCGTAGAGCTCCCAAGCTATGTTTATAGCTCTAGTTTCCGCCCCACCCGCTCAGCCAGCTAGAGGTGGAGGCCGAGAAGGTAGAGGTCTCTTTCGAGGGGGAGGCTAGGCCAGATATTATGCCTTTCTTGCTCGTACCGAGGTTGTTTCCTCCGACTCTGTTATCAAGGTATTATATTGGTTTGTCACAGAGAGGCATCAGCTCTATTTGATCCAGTCTCTACTTATTCTTATGTGTCTTCTTACTTTGCTCCGCATTTGGGTGTGCCTCAGGATTCTTTGAGTGGCCCGTTTATGTTTCTACTCCTATGGGGATTCTCTTGTTGTGGACCATATTTATCGGTCATGTTTAGTTGTTGTTCGTGGTTTTGAGACCTAAGCGGATTTATTGTTACTAGGTATGGTTGATTTTGACATTATTTTGGGCATGGACTGGTTGTCACCACATTTTGCTATTCTTGATTGTCACGCAAAGACCGTGACGCTAGCTATGCCAGGTATTCCGCGTGTTGAGTAGAGTGGTACTTTAGATACACTCACAATAGAGTTATCTCTTTTCATAAAGCTCTGCATATGGTTAAGAAGGGGTGTGCACGTATTTAACTTATGTGAGAGATGTTAGTACTGATACCTTTGTTGATTCAATTCCAATGGTACAAGATTATCCCGATGTGTTTCCAGCTGATCTTCTGGGCATGCCGCTCGATAGAGACATTGATTTTTTCATTGACCTGTTGCCGGGCACTCAGCTCATTTCCATTCTTCCGTATCATATGGCTCCTTCTTAGTTGAAGGAATTAAAGGATCAATTGCAGGAATTGCTTGATAAGGGTTTTATTCGACTTAATGTTTCACCATGGGGTGCTCCTATTTTGTTTGTGAAGAAGAAGGATGGTTCTATGCGTATGTGTATTGATTATCGCCAGTTGAACAAGGTTACAATGAAGAACCGTTATCTTTTGCCTCGTATTGATGATCTGTTTGACTAGCTTCAGAGCGCACATGTGTTTTCTAAGATTGACTTGCGCTCAGGCTACCATCAGTTGAAGATTTGGGAGCCAGATATCCGAAGAGTGCCTTCAGGACTCGGTATGGTCATTACGAGTTCCTTGTAAAGTCCTTTGAGCTGACCAATGCCCCAGTATCTTTTGTGCATTTGATGCACATTGTGTTCAGACCATATCTTGACTCGTTCGTTATTATTTTTATTGATTATATTCTGGTGTATTCCCGGAGTCGGGAAGATCATGAGCATCACCTGAGGATCGTGCTTCAGATCTTGAGAGAGAAGAAGTTATATGCAAATTTCTCAAAATGTGAGTTTTGGTTGGATTCAGTGGCATTCTTAGGCCACGTAATTCAAGCGAGGGCATTTGGGTAGATCCAAGGAAGATAGAGGCCGTGCAATGTTGGCCCAGGCTGCTCACAGCTACAAAGCTTCGCAGTTTTCTTGGTTTGGCGGGCTACTACCGTCGTTTTGTGGAGGGGTTTTCATCGATTGCGGCCCCTATGACTAGATTGACCCAGAAGGGTGCCCCATTTATGTGGACAGAGGAGTCTGAGGCAAGCTTTCAGAAGCTCAAGATAGCTTTGACTACAACCCCAATTTTGATATTGCCTATCGGTTCGGGGTCTTATACTGTCTATTGTGACGCCTTGAGAGATGTCCTCTGAGCGATGTTGATATAGGACGGTAGGGTGATTGCCTACGTCCAGGCAGTTGAAGATACATGAGAAGAACTACCCTATCCACAACCTTGAGTTAGCTGCTATTATTCATGCCTTGAAGATCTGGCGTCATTATTTGTACGGTGTGCCTTCTGAGATTTATCCTGATCATAGGAGTTTGCAACATTTGTTCAAGCAGAAGGATCAAAATTTGCGCCAGAGGAGGTGGTTAGAGTTGCTGAAGGATTATGATATAACTATTCTGTATCACCCGGGCAAGGCCAATGTGGTAACGGATGCCTTGAGTCGCCAGGCGGAGAGTTTGGGGAGCTTGACATATTTACCAGCTTCACAGAGGCCTATGGCGATAAATGTTCTGGCCTTAGCCAGTCAGTTTGTGAGATTGGATCTTTCGGTGCCCAGTTGGGTCCTAGCTTGTGTGGTTTCTCGGTCTTCCTTATTCAATTGCATCAGGTAGTGGTAATATAATGACCCTCATTTACTTGTCCTCAAGGGCACAGTTCAGCACGACAATGCCAGAGATATGACCATTGGAGACGACGGGGTATTGAGGATGATGGGCCGAATTTGTGTGCCCTATATTGATGGGCTTCGTTAGTTGATTTTAGCAGAGGCCCATAGTTTGCGGTATTCCATCCATCCAGGTGCCACGAAGATGTATTAGGATTTGAGGCAACACTATTGGTGGAGGCGGACGAAGAAGGATATAGTTAAATATGTAGCTAGATGCCTCAACTGTCAACATGTGAAGTATACAAGAGACCAGGTGGGTTGCTTTAGCAGATAGAGATTGCGGAGTGAAAATGGCAGAGGACCACCATAGATTTTGTAGTTGGTCTCCCTCGGACTGCGAAGAAATTCGATGCCATTTAGGTGGTTGTGGATCGACTGACCAAGTCCCTCATTTTATCCCTGTGTGTACTACTTATTCATCAGAGTGGTTGGGAGAGACTTATATCCGAGAGATCGTTCGTCTGCATGGTATTCCAGTTTCTATTGTTTCATACAGAGGTACTCAATTTACATCACGGTTCTGGGGAGCCGTTCAGCAAGAGTTAGGTACTCGAGTGGAGTTGAGCACAATATTTCACCCCCAGACGGACAGATAGTCCAAGCGCACTATTCTGATTCTTGAGCATATGCTTTGTGCGTGTATGATTGAGTTTGGAGGGTCTTGGGATTAGTTCTTTCCATTAGCGAAGTTTTCTTACAACAACAACTACCAGTCCAGCATTTAGATGGCACCGTATGAGGCCTTGTATGGTAGGCGGTGAAGATCTCCGATGGGTTGGTTTGAGCCAGATGAGGCCAGGCTATTGGGCACAGAGTTGGTTCAGGATGCATTGGAGAAGGTCAAGGTGATGCAGTATATACTCCGTACGGCCCAGTCTAGAAAGAGGAGTTATGCGGACCGGAATGTTCGTGATGTTTCATATATGGTCGGAGAGCGGGTTTTGCCTATGAAGGTCGTCATGAGGTTTTGAAAGAAAGGAAAGTTGAGTCCGAGGTTTATTGTCCGTTTTGACATTTTGAGGCGAGTTGGGGAGGTTGCTTATGAGTTTTCCTTACCTCCCAGTTTGGTAGGGGTTCATCCGGTATTTCATTTTTCAATGCTCCGGAGGTATCAAGGTGATCTGTCGCACGTGTTGGATTTCAGTTCAGTCCAGTTGGACACGAATCTATCCTATGTTTATGAGCCAGTAACTACATTGGACAGGTAGGTCAAGAAGTTGAGGTCAAAAAACATCTCATCAGTAAAGGTTCAGTGGCGTGGTCATCCGGCTGGGAGATCGAGCGGGATATGAGCAGCCGATACCCTCATCTTTTCACAACTTCAGGTATGTTCTCTATGCTCTTTTGGACGAATGTTTAAGTGTAGGAGGATGTGACGACCCGGCCTGTCGTCTTAAGAATTAATGCCTCGTTCCCCTCTTAACTGCTTCCCCTAAGTTCATTTCTGCTATTTTGGTTTGCCGGGATGTTCGGTGTTGAGTTTCAGAGAGTTTTGGGACACTTAGTCCCTAAATGAGAGCTTATGTATTGAAAAATGGTCTATTGTCGCAACAATGTGAATACTACCTTGGAATGGAAATCTGATGATTCTGTTAGCTTCGTTAGGTGATTTCGGGGTTGGAAGTGTGTTCGGAATGCGTTTTGGAAGTTCGTAGCTCATTTAGGCTTGAAATGCTGAAGTTTGAACTTTTGAAGTTTCCAGTATGATAGTGAGTTTTAATCCAAGGGTTTTGGAACTCCGGAAGTTGCATTAGCACCGACATGCCATTTGGGGCGTGTGTGCAAAATTTTAGGTAATTCGGACATGTTTTGGTTTGGTTTTTGATCGAAAGCGTGTTTTGATGAGATTTGAAGTTATTAGGCTCAAATCCTTGATTAATTCGAGTTTTCCATGTTGTTTTAGGTAGTTTAAGGATTAGTACAAGTTTTGATGAGTTATGAGGTGTTGTTGGTACTCTTGGTTCAGGTCCCGGGGGGCCTCGGGATGATTTTGGATAGTTGACGGGAAGATCAGAGAAGTGTTGCAGCAGCTGAAGCAGTTCTGCATCTGGTATTTTCGCATCTCCAGCTCACCGCAGAAGCGGCTAAAGGGCCGCAGAAGCGGCTTTGGGTCATTCCTCTAGGTTCCACAACTGCAGATGTTTTACCGCAGAAGCGGTTTCGCATTTGCGGAAGAAGAATCCAGATGCTGCTTCTGGTCCTTTTAGTAGACATCGCAAATGCGACATATGTTCCGCAGAAGTGGGACCGCAGATGAAGAGTTTACGGGCCAGAAATAGTGATTTCGAGGATTTAGTTTCATAAGTTAGGAAAATTAAATTTGAGCTCAGGAGAGGGCGATTTTGAGAGTGATTTGAAGAGGAGATCATTGGGTAACTATTACTTAACCCTTTGTCGTTATATTCCATCAATCTTTAGTTAGTTTCATCATCTAATTTTCGATTTTGAATGGAAAATGAGTAAAACTTCATAGACCAAACTATTGAGTTTTGAGTGGGATTTTGACCTCCGATTTGGGAGATTTCTATATGGTTAGACTCATGAGAGTACGAGGTTTCTGAAAATGTGAAAATTATCCGATTCCGAGACGTTGTCCCGAGGGCCATTTTGATTATTTTACCTAATTTCGCGTCTTAGGTTTGAATTAAATAGTAAATCAGTTTCTTGAGATGTTACTTACAATATGCAATTGAATTGAATAGATTTGGGTCATTTGGAGTTGGATACTCGTGGCAAAAGTGTGATTTCGAGTTGAGTTAGAGCCGGTTCGAGGTAAGTGGCTTCTCTAACCTTGTGTGGGGGACTTTCCTCTTAGGATATGATGTTTGGTAATTGAATACCCTGTACGTGAGGTTACGTGAGGTTGAGCATGTACTCGAGCTAATTGGTGAAAATTCGGTTTTACTTAAATATTTAGATTGAGTTTCTGTCTTACCTGCTTTATTCTATTTGCAGTTATAGCCTGTGTTAGTTTAGAAAATCATGCTTAGTTGATCTAAATTGCCTATTTTCTTAAGTAGCTTTGTTTGTACTACGTGAAGCATGTTAGGCTAGAACTTCCTGTTGCCTTGTATTTCTTTGAACTTCATTGCTGAATATCTTCTTATTGTGCCGCGTATTTATATTGGGACTACGGATGTGGGATTCTGGTAGCTCTTTCCCCTTGTTTGTTTACTTTGGGACTGCGGGTTCGATTCCCGATAGATTCCCCCTACATATTTACTTTGGGACTATAGGTTAGATT
The DNA here is from genome assembly GCA_034376525.1 of Nicotiana benthamiana. Taxonomy (NCBI): domain Eukaryota; kingdom Viridiplantae; phylum Streptophyta; class Magnoliopsida; order Solanales; family Solanaceae; genus Nicotiana; species Nicotiana benthamiana. Next base: position 142,915,762 of record CM067337.1, on the reverse strand, counting down.
CTCGGTTGACCCCCCTGCACATTTACTTTGGGACTACGGGTTAGATCCCCGGTAGATCCCCTTGCACAGTTACTTTGAGACTACGGGTTAGATCCCGGTAGATCCCCCTCCCGCCCATTGATAATTGGACTACGGGATGGTATCCCGGGAGATCCTTCAGATATACTCATATACTGGACTACGGGATGGTATTTCGTGAGCTCCTCGAACAGATTGATGAAAAGGACTATAGGATGGTATCCTGGGAGATCCTCGTAATTGGTACTGATATTGAGCTATTTTACTCTGTATTCTCTTATCCTCTATGTGTTAATTGTTGTTTGTGTAGCTGACTAACTTCACAATTGTATTCCGTTATTTCTGCTTATTTTATATTGTTGTTGCCTTATTATTCTATTTTATCTCAGTAGGACCCTGACCTTCCTCGTCACTATCCGATCGAGGTTAGGCTTGGCACTTACTGAGTACCGCTGTGGTGTACTCATACCTCTTCTGCGCATATTTTTCATCTGCAGACCTATGTATCTCATCTCAGATGCACTATCCTTGAGGCCAGGAGAGCTACAGAGACTTTGAGGTACTTCTGCAGCGTCCGCAAACCAAAGAGTCTCCTTCTTTACTCTATCTGTTGTATTTATCCTTCTTCCGTACTTTTGCTTTAGATATTCTGGAGTTAGAGCCATGTAGTACTTTTCATTAGCTTGTGTTCCCGTGAATTTTCAGATTTTGGGGTGTTATAGTAGACTTCTGCATTTAGTTTGAGTTGTATATGCTGAGCGACAGTTATACATATATTTCTTTTAGTTGTTCGGTTTTAATTAATTAATTCGCAAGTTGTGTTATTTTTCGCATTGTTAGGCTTACCTAGTTATAGGAACTAGGTGCCATTACGACATATTCACAGAGGGCGAACTGGGGCTGTGACACCTATATTTGAGTGTTCCCCTATGTTTATTCTAGTTAGCTCATGATGGCCCATTTGGCCCATTTGCCAATGAAAGTACAATGAGAAAGATATGTTATGTTGGTACTCGATTAAGTAAGGTACCGGGTGCCCATTGCGGTTTGTAGGTTTGGGTCATGACAATAATAGTGAAACCAGTGAAATGACAACAAGAAATGACCACCAGGGGTCCCTAACAGTGTGGGCATGAAGCCTTAACATGATCTCTAGCATGTTTTGCAGCTCAATTACCTTATCACATAATGGAAACACAAATATTAATAAGAGCGAGTCATTAAACGGTGCCATAGAATGAACCAGGTTACAATTCTCAAGTCGATGCATGCCCGCACGCTTGTCACTTGTCATGTGCATCACCTCATTACTAACCACATAATACATAGTCCTGGGTTTCGAACCCTTAGAACCAAGTTTGAAAGCATTACTGACCTCAACCGAGCAAACACTCTACTCCGCAATACCCTTGCGTCTCGACTCGCCTTCCGAATATCCCGAATCTATCCACGAGCAATACAATACGAGCAATATAGGCTAAAGTAACCAATTTCACTAAAAAACCAAATTATAGGCCAAATCCCGAAATTCACTCAAACATGGCCCCTAGGCCCACGTCTCGATATCCAACAAAAATCACAAAACAAGAATGCTCATTCACTCACAAGTCTACCCATACCAATCTCATCAACATCTGACACCATTTGATCCCTCAAATCCCTAAATTACTCTCTTCAAAAATTCCAAGCCCTAACCCCTTATTTCACATCAAAATCCTTCTAATTAGGCGGGAAATCATCGAGAAAACACCACACCTAGTGATAATAAAGATCAAGAAACTTAACTCAGTGAAATCCATTGAATCCCCTTCAAAAATCACCCCAAAAGCTCCAAGTTCCGACTTGAAAAAGGTGGAAATGAGAAAAAATTCGCGAAGTCTTCTATTTATACATTCTGCCCAGCGATACAACAGCACCTACGGTCCAAATGTTGCTTTTGCGATACCGCAGCTGCGAAAAATACATTGCAGGTACGGAACCCACTTAAAATCTTGAACTGGCTTCTGCGGCCTCAAGACCGTATCTGCGCTTATGCAGGCGCGAAATTCATCACGCTTCTGCAGTACTGCCTCACACATGCTCCATCGGGTCCGCTTCTGTGACCTCCGCAGTTGCGAGAATACCATCGCACCAGCGCCCTCTGCCCAGCTCAACCTTGGCCACTTCTGCGGCTCTTTCCTCGCTTTTGCAGGCTTGCACCTGCAGCTCCCACTCTGCAAGTGCAGTCATGACAACTGAGTTCCAACTTCAGCAATTTTCAAACTTGTTCCGATAATCACCCAAAATCAACTTGAGGCCCTCGGGACCTCAACTACTAACATATCCTATAAAATTAGACAAACTTAGTCGAACCTTCAAATTTTTCAAAATAACACCAAAATACCAAATTACACTCGGATTCAAGCCTAAGAACTTCTAAATTTCCGGATTCCACAAATGATACCGAAGCCTACCAAACCACATCCGAGTGACCTCAAATTTTGTACACAAGTCAGAAATAACACCAAAAAACTATTTCATCTTTCGAAAATTCAATCCGACCCTGATATCAAAATTTTCACTGCCGACCAGAATTGCCAAAATTCTAACTTTCGTCAATTCGAGCCTAATTCTACTGCAGACCTCTAAATCATATTTCTTATGCTCTCCTAAGTCCAAAATCATCTAACATAGCTAACAAAACCATCAAAATTTAAATCCCAGGTTATTTCCACGTAAGTCAACATCCGGTCAACTCCTCCATCTTAAACATTCTCATAAGAGACTAGGTGTCTCAATTCACTCTAAAACCACTCCAGACCCGAACTAATCAACCTCGTAAGTCAAAATACTATTGATGAACACAAAAGAAGTAGGAAATAAGGAATTGTAACTCTTGAAAAAACCAGTCGGGTTGTTACAAGTTTCTTTAAAAGTATATAAATATTTAATTATTTTAATTCAAATTCAAAATGAGTAACTAATTATTAACTAATCTAACTAGTTTTGTCCTAAAATTTGACACTTGTTGAATTTGTATTGTGACACTTGGCATCATCATATAAATTTGCTTTTCCTATTCTATATAAATAATATTATGTGTCTTCTTTGATTTTTTACAGCTTGTTTCGATGGTTGTTACCTGTTGTATTATATCGTATTATTATTTTAAATACAATATTCAAAATATGGGTTCGAATGATATAATAAAACTCAGATAAAGATATTGCCAAGCTTTTGAAAATTTTAAATGTTGATCATATTT